>JBBEEQ010000013.1:10000000-11419227 GCA_037950945.1 Hypolimnas misippus | reverse complement strand
CTCCTTTATGGTAAAGACAAATATTTGTCGCGAGCAGAGGTCAGAGGTAAGTTGTTATAACAAACTAATCAGCCCCGTAACAGATGTAAGGCGAGAACTATAACTTGTAAATTTTACTCACGGCCTTACGTAATATTTACATAAATTGTTTATCATTGCTTTTTTACATCATATAGAAATAACTGACAGGGACTTACTTATTAATACTCATTGTTTACGTAAGGTAACCCAGATAACTGTTGCCAGATTACAGAATTGTTTTATATCAGAGCCGAGATGGCCTAGTGGTTAGATCGTGGGTTCAAACCCCGGCTAGCACCGCTGACTTTTCAAGTGCTAAATTTGTGTTTAAATTCAACTCGAGCTCGGCAGTGAAGGAAAACATAGTGAGGAAACTTACATGTCACGCCACATGAAATTCTGACGCATATGTATCCGCTAACCCGCAGTAGAGCAGCGTGGTGAATTAAGCTCTAAACCTTCTACTTAATAAGAGAGGAAGCCGTTGCCCAGCAGAGGGATATTTGCAGGCTGTTACTTTACTTTTACTTTTATGTCAGTAAAAAGTGTAATTCTCGCGTAACACGTGATGAATGTTACACTATGTCGTATTGTAGTAGTTGCAGTCTGTACGCAGCATAACATTCGTTACGCGACAGTTCTAGTAAGTACATAACTCACCAATACAAGTACTGTTAGAACTTAGAACTTGGTAAATATAGCACTTACCAATAAGTTTCGTTAGTTGGAGTTACTTTTGAAAAGAAGATACATTGCTGAGCGGAATGTTATCTGAAGTTCCTTTATTTCCTGTGTAGTCGAATCGATGAACGATTTTACTTCGGAATTCTCGGAAAATCCAAGTTTCGACTATGATTATTTTTTTATTAAAGAAGGTACTTCTTACTTATAAATATATCAAATATTTTATCTATTAGATCAAAATATTTAAATACAGGAGTTTTTATTAGGTGTGGCTAAATTCGAAAATATAAAGAATAGCGAAAATTTTTCAAGATTTTTAAATAAATTTCTTAACCAGAAATCGAACTCGTTGATTTTGAAAAAAAAATTACAACCTCTATTATTGCACCGTCTGATAGTATTACTTATAACGATATGGTAGTAGTATAGACAACAAAAGGAAACGGCAGACAAAAGGAAACGGCTTATTTTTTACAAAATGCTATTAAATTCGTACATAAATTTCACCTTAAGTACTTATTACTTAGACAAGTATTCAGTGCATCATCAATCATAAGGGTAACAGAATTGAGGTGGCTTACAGATAACGATGCACAAATATAATAAATTTAAATAATAATTTAAACTGATTTAAAGACAACCTGTATTTAAACGCACTAAAAATAATAAAATAAACTTATCTTTTACAAGTTTTATTATCAACTTATAACGTAATAACACAATTTATATATAAAAGCATGACGTGAGATTTACCTATGTCGATAAAAGAGAAAATTAAATAACACGACTAATTAAATATCACGTCAAGCTTTTATATTTTTTTCATAATTTATTATTTTTATACTTTCATATTTTATTAAACCTTGTGCATATATTTCATCTAATTTAACGTGACTAAATTTCTCCTTAACTCTAACTAGGATTGATTTTCATTAAACTCACCATTGAACTCAGTATGTGGCGCTGCTATCAGCCAGAGCAACGTTTGTCGGGTTCTCTTATAATAGGGAGTTCAAGTTTTAATTAAGGTCCCTCAAATGGTAAGTCGAATACATCACATTTCACATGAAATTTTTAATAATATTTTTAAAAATATCATTAAAAAATCTTTAATAAATAAAGCGTATTATATCATACAAGAATGTTTTGACGATAATGAGGCGTGGATCTAATGTGCGTTGATGTTCTCACAGGATTAAAAAAAAAAAACGTTATAAAAATCCATAATGCATGAATGTTTTTTTTAAAGAGTACCTATCGAGTTCCTTGCCGGTTCTTCTCGGTAGAGACTACATTCCAAACCGGTGGTAGCTTAAAAAAAATCCACCAATGGACCTGTAACTTGACGATTCAAAAATGCTGTAAATAGCCTATTTGAATACAGTATATTTTGAATTTGAATTTGTTTGTTTATTTTTTGCGCGGAATTAGACTCGTTGCTTGTTTGTTCACTACAACATAGTGTTTATGTTTTTCTCTTCTTTATTATGTGGTAAGAGGCGACTGAACTTGTGCTTCGAGCACCGAGGATAGTAAAGGTGTAAAAACTGGGGTGCTTAAATATTTAATTATTTTTTTGTAATAAACCGTGTTAAACTTACAACTGAAGCCGCCATTGTCCATACAAACAAGATATTTACGAAAAGTTTTTTTTAGTCTTTTATAGATAACATTAAGTTAGTTTTTAACCGATTTTAAAAAAGTAGTTTCTGTATTCAATCTGTATGTATATGTATATGTGTATTGTATGTATGTAGGTGTGTGATCGATTTTTCGTTTACAATTCAACAACAGTTCTGTTTGAAGTCGGTTAAATTTTTCTACGAAAACTATTATTGTTAGGGTTCCGTGTCCGAAGAATTACATTACTATGCCTCCACTGCACATAATTCTGTGTGCGAGGGAGCTGGATCTAGGATACCGTAATAAGTAACTCGCTAGATTTTTCTATAGAAAACTAACTGTTGCTCGCGGGGTTTCCCGCATATACTTTAATACCCTCTAGCACAACTATAAGGGATGATATTTGAATTCGTGGATATAGATATGCATTTATTGACCATAAAGAATATTTATGCTAATTTAAAGGATAATCGGCCAAAAAATATTTTTGTCCATACAAACTTCACCACCCCCTTGCAGTTCAATGGGGGATGATATTCATGCGTTTTATGGTTCACATTTCATTACTATCATCCAGAAGTATGTGTATTAAATTTTAAGTTAATATGAACCATAGAATGAGATTTTTGATCTTTTAATCCTCTTAGGAGTGGAAAATTTAAAAACCCTTTCTTAGACTTACACCCTAAAAGGCACCTACAGCCAAAATTTCAAGTTTAACCCCAGCGGCTTAGGCTCTGCGTTGATGAATGTGTATATATGTATAGATATAGAATTTCTATTACCTTTGATATTTTTTTTTTATATTTTACTGTTGACTAATAATGTAACCGAGTAGCTTTTTAATGTCAATATACTAATAATTACATTTGGAACATTTTAATGAAAACAAGACTTTTTAAAAATAGGTAATCGACTTCGAAAGCGAAATACTCGTTAGTAATTTCGTTTACCCAATTCATACAAATGACAAATAATTAATGACAGATTTAAAAAAAAAAATTCAGCACCATAATCTTCCAATCGTGGATAGTAGTAAAAACTCGATTGATTAATTTTCGAGTAATCACAGAAAAGCCGGTTTATGAAATATTTTCATTTCGATCTGCCCGGTTATTGAGACTGGCGCCTATGTCTGAATATATATATTAACTAGCTGTGCCCGAGACTTCGTTCGTGTGAACTACAGTATGACATGTCTCATACCAGGCATACCAGGCACTCTGTGTTTTGTCTCAAGAAAGGAGCAATTTACTCGCTTTGATAAATAGCATTTTGGAAAAAAAATACTTTTAGTTTACCGTGTTATATAACTTCCCTGAAGTTGATCCTTATACGTGACACTATAAAATAGTGCAATAATACAGAATGTGTTTTTTTTTAATTAGCGAGTTTGATTCCTGGCTAAAAAAATATATTTCTAAAACAAAAGTAGCCTAAGGTACTCCTTATAACACTAGCTAATGAAAGTCCCGTCAAAATCGTACAGCCGTTCCAAAGATTAGCCAGAACAAACAGAAAGATGAAAATAAAAAAATCGTTTTTTTTTTTTTTTTATATATATATAAATACCGTATATACTTTTATGTGCATTTCCTTAAAAACTCTTTATTTGAAACTACAAACAGACAATTCAATTTTTTATCTGTATATATTTCATAGTACACTGTCTCTAACAAGCCGACAGTTAAGTCATCGTGATAATCTCACATCCAGAACAAGGGCAGAAGATTTACGCCCTGCTTAGTATTCATAAGATGTTTTGTCCGAAATAAACTTTTTTCTTTCTTATTGCGTTACTGAAGGCTATGCTTGAAGCTTATTTATATTCATACTAATATTACGAATGCGATGTCATTCTGTTAATATTTTAGATACGCTGGATAGTTTTTTAACCCCCACCAAAAAGGCAGGTGAGTATAACGTGTGTTCTTGTAAGTCTGTGGTTTCGTCTGCGTAGCTGAACGAATGCACTGATTTTGATCCATTTTTTTTCAATAGCTGATGTGTTTGAGGTAGTTCATAGCTTCTTATAATTTTTAAAGGTCTGTGTAGGCATTTGAAGATCATCAGTTTTTTATTTTCAGGTCAGAGCAACTTCCACTGATCGATTCGAAATTTACTTTACTTAATGACGTTATAACATTGTTTCCTGACTATGCATTATTATCTGTAATAAACCAAGCGATTGTTTATGACTGTCAAAAAAAAAAAATTAAATAAATCAATATTTATCTGAAAAGTAATTGTTAATATTAATAACTATATTGCTTATAAAGAAGATTGAAATTATTTACAAAAAAATGTGTTTTATTTAGTACGCTGTATGTTTTATCGTCAAAATTAACATTATAGCAAACCTTATACCTTTGCATTCATTTGAAAATTAAAAAGTGATTGTCATTGAATGACATTGACAATGACATGACAAATGATAGATGACAAAATGGCATGCATAAAGGATATTTCTGACGTCACGTGCATCCCTAAACGTAAAAAGGCATATTGTGGCCATAGCTACTGCAGTGAACGTATGTATCACGCCTCACGGTCGCTATTGATAGCGCTGTAGCGAGTCAACATTGAACGAAAAAAGGTACAATGTAGACATAGCTAATAAGATAGCTACCGTTATCGCTAATACACTACGTCACCGAAATCGCACATATAGCGATACATTCTAAGCCAAATGAAAATATTATTTTTTTAAATTTTATATACATTATTATATTTTTCCAGAAGAGATATCTTGTAGAACATGGTAAATATTATCAAGCAAAATCTATTTATTCATTCACGCGGATTTGCATTAGCAAAACTTGTCCTTCAAAAACGATAACGATCGTAAATTAAGTGCATCTATAATTTGGACGTATCGCTATAAATTCTATCGCGGTAGTGTCCCCGTAATTAGCCCCCAGGTCGTAAGGTCAAGTAGTTACCAAAGCCGTGAATATCAAAAAGAGGGCACTGATAATATTAATAAATTCTTTCATGTAAAAAGTAATTAAAAACAACTTATTTACATCTTTATGCAAATCTAAGAATAAACCTTATAAGTGTAATTATTGTCTATTACAATGTATTCATTATAGTAAACACGGGAAGTAGGAATTATTACGATTCAATTCACTCCACATCATTCTCCGGCCGCTAGCGACATTATTTACTCGGAATAAACCAGTATTGGTTAATGCATATCCAATTATATTGCAGTTCTGAATTATTTACATTTCAATATTATATTAAATTTCAAATTTAATATTGAAATGTAAATTAGTCAGGGAAATAGAAAAAAGAAAGGGATGGACTAGGTAAAGTTTCCGACTCTCTCAATCACCGTACGAAATGTTAGCAAAAATTCTATTAAAATATCGTTTACTAGCTGTCCCTTACAGTTTCGCTCGCATTTATAGTTACTGTTTCGCTTCTATGAGTAGTAGCGTGATGTAATATAACCTAAAACCTTCCTCAATAAATAAACTATCTGACACAAAAATAATTTTTCAATTCGAAGCAGTAGTTCCTGAAATTAGCGCGTTCAAAGAAACATACTCTTCAGCTTTATAATATTGGTGCGGATTAAACTATTAGCCACTTCGCGATAATACTAATCAAATAAATTTTCATAGAATAATTTCAAAAAAGTTTTGGTTATTTATTCTTATAGACTTATCTTTATTTTACTATAGTATAACTCGCTTCCCGATGACTGTGCGCTTAATCTTTAACGCAACGTAAAATATTTTAATGTGGTTTTCGCTAATAAACAGTGTTGTTCAAGAATTATATATAATATATATATTATAGTAAAAAAGCCGAGAAATACAAAAATTTGTGAATGATGTCGTAAAAAACTACACTCCACCGGAGCGAAACCTGGCGTGTCGTAGACCTTTTTTGCGCTCATTACAGAAACTAACAGTTTTATTAAAATTTATATTTCTATTCTTCAGTGCTATATACTTATATAGGTAAATTTATAGACTATGCTACATTATTCTGCGATTCATAGGAGCGATGTTATAACCGCAATTGTCAATTAAGCTGACAAGTACTAAATTAAATGCGGCTAGATAGAGGCACAGTTGGTAAATAATATATATACCATATGATTGCTTTTCTATTGGTATGAGTTTATTTTTTATTTTTTTATATAATATTAAATGTACTTGGTGAATATATCAACGAGTCGTGGTAGGCCAAATTCAAAACTATTAGGAATAGCGAAAAATACTGAAAGTGTCCTTGGGGTAGATTTTGAAGAAAAAAAAACTTCATCATTGCGTTTTTGAAAAATTTATTTTCCTAGTCAAGAGTCGAATCCACTGATTTAAAAAAAAATTAATGCTTTCGCTTGTGTTTTAGTTATTATCAAAATCAATCCTCGATCATCGAGGGTCCTTTCAGTATTTTTCACTATTCCTTATATTTTCGGCTTTGGCCTATCAGCCCGGTCAAAAAAAAAATCATCCAGTATAAAAAATTTTGTTCTATTTTCACGTCTTATACGCTGTCATACCGTTCATTCAAATTAGGATAAAACTTTGTCAACTTATTGATTGAACTTACGCAAAGGTTATAAGCAACTTACAATTAACTTCCAGTAGCCGACGCGAGTATCAAGTATAAGCAGAAAAATAAGTTTTAGATTAACAAAATCTAAAACAACGTGAGCAAAGACACAAGAAAAAGCTAGCTAACTAACTTTCTTCTTAATACTAATATAACTAGTACTACCATACTTCATAATAAGTCAAATAGACGTCTTGAGAATGAAACATACTTTCCTTAAATAATATATTTTTTTTTACAATTAAATAAATCTGAGGAACTACGCCATAGTCCGACTTGGCTTTAAATCAAGTACTATTAATAATATAAATAAGTATTAGGCACTTATATATGTATTTATATGCGAATTGGGTTGGGTCTTGACCGTCTCAGAAGAGTTTTTTGGCAACAGAAACGACTGTATGGCTGTTTCCTTGTCTTGGTATGGACAAAACGTAGGCTGGGGTCGTTTGTCACTGGATAACCTAATTTATCTCAATTTTGGCGATTTGCTGAGTCTTTGGATAAGATAAATGTAATAAATTTCGTAATTTCCATTAATCAATACTGTCATCGTATAAATATTGTAACCATGGTTTTTCATGTTGACAATACTAGTTTTTTTGTGATAATATAAAAAATATGGCGGAAAACGATATAAATTATTTAAAGTGCTAGCGGTATTACTTTGTCTAAATGAAAAGTTCTAAAAGTGAAAGAGGTATAAAATTGAAGAATTTTTTATTAAAAATAAAATGGGTTGATTTTTCATATCTTACCAAAAATGAAATTAAAAATAATGTTCAGGCTACACTTTCTTTCCAATAGCGTGTAATAAATATATCGCTTGTTATTCCTAATATTAATTAGAAAGTTAACAGAATTACGTATAATCAAATTAATAGTATAGTATAAAAACGTCTAAAATGACGACGTTTTTTCTTGCCATCATTTCAAATCCCGCCAAAGAAGTTCTTTCTTTTCTTTCCACTTATTTCGATGACGTCACATTATTATTTTGTTAAAAAAGAAATGTATTAACAGAATTTATGTAAAATATATAATAAAATGGTTCAATGAATCAAAAGAAAATATTTCTCTCCTCACACGATGCATTAGGAATATTTTTCAAATCATCCCAAAGAAGATAGTTTTTTCCTTACCATTAAGGCCCCGTTCAGTCCATTAAGGCGGGATAATTCACGGCGGCCATTACGTTCCGCCATCTTGTCTTGCCCACGTGGTTTTTTGGCTCGCGCGCCAAAATGTAAAATATGTATCACTGACTTAACTGTTTTGAATGTGGTTTCTTTTTTTTTTTGAATTTAAAAGATATTTTATTAAGAAAATTACAAAGCAAATTCGCTATCATAAATCTGATTACTAAATTCTAAATTTTGTTATAAAGGATTTTGGATTTTTTGTTATGTTAATTTAAACATACATAAAAAACGTTAATAATATATCCCAGTAACAAGTAAGCAATCTAAATGATTATTTATTGATTTATTTTTATTAGATTATTGATAATCTATTAGATTATTTATTTGAAAGAAAGAAAGAAAAAAACATTTATTGACGTACACCCAGACATACATACATACAGACATACATAAAGAAAAAACAAAAATTTGGTACTATTGTTGTTAACGGGACGGTGAAGGGACGCTCCCACCACGGTTGATAGACAAGATGCTAGTGTACCTTATTAACGGATTCTTATTAACGGACCCATAGTGAATATTTAATTAAGGTTTTGTACTGTTATGGTTGTAATAAACAAGATTGTACAGTCCATTACAGTCATTTTAATAAGACAAAAACATCAAGTCCACCTTATGTGACGTATCAAGTGAAAGGTCTTGCTGACAATAACTCGAAAAGTAAAGTGACGTCACTCTAAATAGAATATGGTGGAACACACAAGATGGCGGACTAGTCATTTTAATGTATTCCTAAAATATTAAATGAAAGGGCTCGAATAACTCGGAAAATAAACTGACGTCGGAAAATAATACGAATGCAGTTGGTTGGTTATCACAGACTCCGTTGCTCCAATCCGATTAAAATATTGGTATACCGACTAATGTTTTTAGAGTTCTTGACGAGTAAAAGCATTTAGATGGCTCATAAGTAACATTCTCCAATATTATGACGTAATAATACGATGCAAAATTATTGACAACGATAATTAAAAACTGAAAAAAATGCTCAGCATCTGGCCAATTTCCGGAGATTATTTGATTAAAAATAAATTATAAAATAAAAAGAAATTTAAATAAATAATAAACTTTAATAACTATCTATATATCTATCTATCTATGTAGCTGAATCTTTGAACGAGATTTTTGCCACTTCTAAACATCTAATACACTTATCAATGTATAATAGGAGAACGTGACTTTTCTTTTTAAAACTCGCTGCCACAACACCCGTCATAATCGATCCAGCCGTTTCAGAGATTAGCCGGAACAAACAGACGGACAGAAAGACAAACAAAAATTTAAACACTTGTGTATTTGTATTGATAGCTGGTGAACAAGCAGGCTGGCCATGTTAAGTGCTAGCCGCCGCCCATGGATATTTGCAGCACCAGAGGAGGCACAAATGCATTGCCAGCTTAAAGAGGAAAAAGAATGAAAAGGAATAGAAAGTAAGATAAGGAATGAGGGAATAGATTCGGTTTCCGGCTCTCTCATACATCGTACGAAACTCATCTATATTAAACTAGCTCACGCCGATCTATGAGAGTGAGGTACTAACCCGGTCGAGCGAACCCGTATACGAACAGCAGTCAATGGGCTACAGCTGGGCGCTGATAAGCAACACTGTCAACCCACACGGACTTAATTTTGAGAAAACGGCGTCTAAACAAGTCAAACATATACTTAATAAATTTGTTTGGGGACGTATATATCCATCTTCTCTTTTCAAATTTGACAAAAAGGTATAACGAATTAAAAGAAGCTTCTTATAATAAAAAGCTTGATCTAGTAATAAGTTTTGAAATATATGGAATTATCGTATAAATTAAAAACATTGGACACACTTGAAATTCTAAACATTAATTTAAAAAACTTTTTTCCGCACTTATTTAGTTTAGATGACTTAAAAACATTTTGAATAACGTTAATTACATGATGTATTATCGGAATATATCAACACCTAAGAGTTGGACTGTCTGTGGGTTGAAACATCATTGCTTATCAGTTTCCAGCTAAGCTACACCTTAAACCTAACATTATGTAATTATAATTTAACAGTCCTTTTCATTTTGTTACAATGTTAATACTTTGCTTAATTAATGCATCGTGATAATGAATTAAAAATATAAATCAAATGAAAACAATGTAAATGTGTCCTTGTAATGGTGATGTTAAAAGCAGTACAGGTTCCGTAGTGGCTTTTCAGGGGAATGATTTATGGGACAGTAAAAAAGTTCGCGGTTGTTAAATAAATGCTTATTCTGGTTACGGCTTAGTGTGTAACTTGGATTATTAATTTTTATTATTATTTTAAAACGAATAAATCTTTTTTAGAGACCGATCAAAAATGGGGTATAAATTTGTCTGTCTGTGGCGTCGTAGCTCCCTAACGTATGGACCGATTTTGATATGTTTTTTTTGTTTAAAAGGCAATGTCTTCGAGAATGTTCTTAGTAATAATTTATGACGATCGATTCAGACGTTTGAAAGTTATCAGATCTTTTCTTGATGCTGAAGGGATCAACTTCTACTGGTCTAATCGACTAGAAATTTATTATACTGTGATATCAAAAAGACATAGTTGCATAAGCTCAACCTATTAAGACAGCATCATCTGGAATCAGCAGTAAACTCCTCACCAACTTGCAGTCAAAAAATCGTGTGGAGTTTTAGTATTCAGTTTTATATTATTTTGCTAGCTGACCCTTGCGATTTCTGCTTCACTCCTATGAGTCGTAGCGTGATGTAATATAGCCTACAGCCTTACTCAATAAATAAACTATCTGACACAAAAATAATTTTTCAAATCGAACCAGTAGTTTCTGAATTTAGCGTGCTCAAACAAACAAACAAACAAACTCTTCAGCTTTATAATATTAGTATAGACTAGCTTTTGCCTGCGACTTCGTCCGCGTTTGCGTCGTTTTTCGAAAAAAAGTAACGTATTTCCTTCGTCAGGGTTCAGTGGTTTTGATGTGATAGACAGATTAACTATCGTAATTTAATAGGGAAATATAATATGTCAATCCACAATACTTGATTTCTATGATTTTTTTTTATTAAATAGGTAATAATGTTAACTTTTATAAATAAGAGATGAGTCAGAGTATTATAAACGTAAGAGTAAACAAATATAATCAGAATTCTTCGAACTGCTAACCTATCAGGAGTTATACGTGTTATTGTGAGTCAACCATAAAAGATAGACATATGCTGTTGTGGGATATTTTTAGGAAGTTTTATGTAGAATATTACGGTCATACATGATTTCTATGTAATTTTAACCATTAAGGCTGCATACGCGACGGAAGCTTAAAAATTGGAGTAACGTCGCCCGTTTTCCCAAAATTTCCCTTTATAACTCTGCTCCTATTGTAACGTGATGAAAAGTATACTATAACCTGCCCAGGAGTATGAAGAATAATTGTACTAAGTTTCGTTAAAATCCATCGAGTAGTTTTTGTTTCTATAAGGAACATACATATAGACAGACGGACAGACAAAAATTTTAATGATTGCATTTTTGGCATCAGTATTGATCACTAATCACCCCCTGATAGTTATTTTGACAATATATTTCATGTACAGAATTTACCTCTCTACAGATTTATTATAAGTATAGATTACATGTAATATTATTTTACTTAAGTAACATATTTTTATATTCAAGCGAAATAGAAAATGAGCCGAGATGGCCTAGAGGTTAAAGCACGTCGATCCCAACCGATCGTCGATTTCAAGTGCTAAATTTGTGTTTAAATTCATCTCGTGCTCGAAAATATCGCGAGAAAACCTGCATGTGCGGGGAGAAATTCTGACACTCGCAGTAGAGCAGTGTGGTGGATTAAGTTCTTATCCTTCTCCTTAATAGGAGAGGAGACCTTTGCCCAGCTGTGGGGCATTCACTTTTACTTTACATTCAATTATACAATTTAATACATTAAAATAATAGAAAAGTAATATAAAGTATTAACGTCAAAAAGCAGTTTCACTTAATTATGTTTATATACGATGTTTTCGCGAACGTTAAAATACAAATCGTTTTTTCATTTTGATTGATGAACTTTATAACACGGGTTGACATTTTTATTATTGATGCGTCGAAAGTCGCAAACAAATTTAAAAAAAGCGAAATCTGTTTGCAAACAGTCAAACGATATTCCGATAGCTTAATTCGCAAAGCAAAATCATTTTTTTTATTCGTTTTTGGGGATAAATTTTTTTATACCTAACTTGTTTAAGTGAGTGTATAAGGCTTCACAAAGAATTGATACTGATAAATGCGCTAGTAATTATTTTTTAGCATTAAGCGAGTTTATATACGAGGCATATTTTATTGCGTATTCCCAATATTATAGATTTTTTTTTTTTGTTTACGCAGGGTAAATCTTCATAGATACCCGACTCCTGGGGGGGAGACCGGGTTATGTGAGATTGTACTCACTAAAACCCCCTTCGATGGCCGCCAAAGCGCGGAAAACGGAGAGGCTACGGGATCGCTTTCGCAGGCACGTCCGCGGCCTCTCCCGTGCGTTGCTCCACTCGTGGCTTGCGGAGCCCTTCTCAGGAGGGCGAAGATGGTCTCGCCCTCCCCGCACCTAGATATGTATGAAAGTCATTCTTAATCTCCATCTGTCTGTTGACATTTTCATAAATTAAATTATAGAACAATAATTTTACAAATAATTGATGAATTTTGGTATAGAAAAAGTTGAAGTTTTAACAAATATTCTTGTTAACCCATAATTTTTGTATTTTTTGCATATTACCGTTCTATTGTCATTAAATGCCAAATGAATACTTTGTAAAATTTAATGTTAAAAATCAACATACCGTTAATTTCGTAATGTAAAATCGGATGATTCCGTTTATGCACCCTGAAATATCCACCCTAAGTATGTTAGCCGGAATATCCGCCCCGGCCGGGGTGGATAAACGTAATTCGTATAATTATTTTCTTCCGATTATCTCCTTCGACGATCTGCAGTCAATAACACGAATCATTTAATTATTCAATTTGTGTAATATGATTTTTGTATAATCTAAGGAAATTCTAAAAAAAAATATATTTAATACCTCACTATACCTTGAGGGGGAAAGTCGGAAGAGCAATCAGAATTCCGTTTAATTCACCCCGGCCGGGGTGGATATACGGACACGCTATTCCGATTATCCCCTTATGGTGCATAATCGGAAATCATCAGTTCGATTTTTCTTAATTAGTTGTCGTATGTAAAAAATTTTCGGTGTCCCAATTACTTGCATAGAATCAGCTAACCCATTTTTACGAAAGGTGCAATGACTGTAGTTGTCATAACAATTTAGGTACAACATAAAGGCGGTCAAGTACAAAATAAAATTTAATTTTATCGTAAACATCACAATTTGCTGAAGGAGGGAGATAAAATGACCCGAAATACATTCAACAAAAATGTTGGTAAGGTTTTTACGACGGACGTAAAGGATGACAGCTGGTATATAAAAACTTTATTCAAATGTAGCAATTTATTGAACTGGGCGAGGTTCGTTCGACCATGTTGAAATGAACTCATCACTATATTGGGGTATTTTTATCCGGATTCAGTGAGATTTTTTTCGGTTGAAAAAAAAGTAGATATTTTTTTAAATCGGTTTTGATGGAAGATTTTTTACCGAGAAACATAAGCAAGTTCATTCAAACCGTGTTTTTTGTGAAATAGTAATTTTTACTATGATTGCGTTAATTATATACTATTTTCTGTACCATTCGCTTCGGATCTTGATTACAATATAATAACGGGACCTGTTTTGTAGAATAAGGAGTCCATAATTCGCCATAATATATTAAAAAATATGTAGTCAAATTAAAAAAAAAAAAACAAACTTTTCCTCCTCCGAGTAATTTAGAACATTTAAGGCACACCAGTAACCATTATGGTAAGTCAAGGAACACTTTTCGTGCATACTTTTATCATACCACGAGTCATAAAACGCCCACTAATCTTATTTATGTCCGCCCGTTTGTCACAGAAACGTTTGCCGCTTAATTTTAAACATCTCGGAAGGAATGTAATAAATTTCCCGGTTAAAAAGTGCCGGTCAAAGTGAATAGTGATAAAGTTGGCAACATTCCAGAATGAGCCTTCAGAAGGATCGATTTTGCAACATGGACTGTTAACATATTTGATTTCTCTAAATTGTTATTGACTAGACTTCTAAAGTTACATAATCTACTATATACACTGTATTAAGATGACCCATAGAAAAGGGTGTGAACAACGATCACGCCATCGAATCTAACCAGGTGTCAAGCTCGGGGCGACTAGCATCGTTGCAAGCACATTCTTGCTCGGACGGTCGAAGCGTGTGGACTTACTTTGTTATCTCAATTCAATTTACTTTATCTTTTAGTGTAATTAAATTAATTATTTTTGTTTTTTTTTTTTGTAATTTTGGAATATAAGTTTTTAGTTCGTTTTGTATTTTTTTAAATTAATTTTACTTCCGGTCGACAATAATATAGATAATATTATGATGGAGAGAGAATCTTGTACTGGCGAAATAAACTCCGGAACCGTTATATCTATTTAAAAATTATGGTACCATATTAAAGGTACATTATTCTAGATGGTCATTAGCAATATTTTATGTATATGTGTGTATTGTTTTAAAACAGAATCTACATCTAAGGATCGAGCTTGCAATTATTTAGACAATAAGAATTAGAAAATGTTTCGACTTAAGAACTTCTGAGAAAGAAAAACAACATGAGCACTTGTCGTCTCTTAATTAATCTTGTATAAATTCTTTCAAATGATAAAATTTATCATTTGAAAGAATTTACAAGTTTACGTAAGTAACATGCCAGTTTTACGTGGAGCTACTGTCGCAGTGCTGAATGTGGATTCTTCCGAGAAGAGACGGCAAGAAACTCAGAGGTTTCTCTTTTTAAATAATTTTATTAAAATATCATTGATAACAATTATAGGTACGTATGGTATATACGTTCTTTCCACGCTGTAAAGTAAAAAAGTAACAGCCTGTAAACGTCCCACAGGTAGACACTGCCCTCTACTCCTATTAAGGAGAAGGCATCTATTAAGAAGCACTCATATTAAAGAACAACTTAATCCGCCACGGTGCTCCACTGTGAATTGGCACACATACATATGTAGTAGCACAATTTCTACCGGCACATGCAGACTTTCTCATCAAAATCATCCTCATAAAGTTCAAATAACTTGAAATTTGTTTTGAATACTGTGAAATATGTAATGCATTATTAGAACACATCAATATCTCCGAATTTGACTTTTTGTGGGTTGACACATTATTGCTTATCAGCATCCATTAAATAAAACAATCTTACCGCGACGAGCTGTCAGTCAGCTCGAGACCACGACGGATACAACTTCATCGAAACGTCGGGCACTAAAAAAGGTACAATTAGTTATCGCGATAAGACCCGTTATATCAAATATCTCTTAAAATATGTTTAAATCTTAGAGATGGAGATGAGTTACTTTAGCCAATCACGCGTATAATAGAAAAATATGTTATCAAAGACCTTTAATTTTAGTAATCCAAAATCGGATCACTATTTCTTTCATAAAACAATAGCTGAAACATGTCATGAGGAAAATGATATATAGTATAAATAAGAAACTAATAATATAGAGGAGAGAATGAAATAAAGATTATTTTGGACAGCATCCATCTTCTGCTATCTGAATTCTATAAATGTATATACTAATCGTTTCACGCGGATTCACCTGTGTTTTTCAGTATTTGTGAGATTGGTTGACGTTCATGATTTTATCGACTACTACTACTGCCTCTATAAGGCGAAAATTACACTTATGTGAACCGAGATGGCCTAGTGGCTAGAAAACGGCGATCTCAACCGATGATCGCGGGTTCAAACCCCGGATAGCTCCGTTGAATTTAGAGTTTCGTACACTCTTACAACAGTGTAACTTAATTGTAGCATACCTAACCTTCTCGCTAGTGCAAACAATCAGTCGACAAAGTATTATCGCAATCCAATATCAGGTATGTCAGCCTAAAAGATAAACATTTAAATATGGACGCTATTAAGCAATACTATGTCAAGCCACGCGGACAAAATTTAGAGAAAATGGCGTCTAAAGTTGTCAAACTTATTCTTAACATCATCTCTTTTAAAAATATTGGTATAAAAAAAAGTTTTATCTGATAATATATTTTTTTCAAATATGTTAGATTATTGTATATTACAATATATTGAGCGAACTTCAATATTCAGAACATTAAATTAAGAGACTTTTTTACCGTACTTATTTAGTTTTGATGACTTGAAAATTTTTTGAATACTGTTAAATACATGACGCGTTCTAAAAATACATCGATATCTCGGAATTCAATTTTTTTGTGGGTTGACACATTATTGCTTACTAAGATTATTCGACTGGTCTTTCACTGTTTCACTCGCGTTTATGGTTACTGCTTGGCTCCTGTGAATCGTAGCGTGATAATATTGCCTATAACATTTCTGAAAAAATTGTGTATCTAAAGTCAAACGAATTTTTCAAATCGGAACTGTAGTTTCAGTGACTACCCCCTTCATACAAACAAATTTAACCTCTTTGTGATATTTGTACTTATAGGTAGCAATATCTGGTATGAAGACGTAACATACGCTAAAGTTTGTATTTGTGACAATTGTCTTGATATAGCTATGTTTTATACATTATAACAGTTAGCTTGTAACCATGACGAATGCAACTTCGTCGAAACGTCGAGCAATAAAAAGGTATTACTACCATTAGTTATCGCGATACGACCCAGTAATATTAAATTTCAACTTTATGCATTGGTTTTCTAGGATTACGGCCCCGTATTATTATGTATGTTTACGCTGTGCTACCCATCTGACGATAATAATTATAGGAGATAGCATTGTATTATAAAATCAAAGCGCTTAATTTCCTTTTCAATAGAAATATTACGCATAATGAGTAATTTTTTTATGATTATTTACTCAACCTTGTAACGTTTTCTACTTAATTTATCATGTAAATTGTGTAATGACGTTTTAAGTTGATAGTAAAACTTTTAAAGAAACAGTTTATTTTATTCTTTCTAGCGCGTTAATTTTTTTTTTCAAAGAATTAAACCAACTTCAAAAACAAGTCTTTCAAACATAAAAAAAATTGAAAATCGGTCCACAAACGGCGGAGTAATCGGTAAACATCCATAAAACCAAATCCCCGACGAATTCAGAACCTCATTTTTTTTGGAAGTCGGTTAAAAATTAAAGCTTGTTTTAAAAAATGTTTTTTCACTTTAATTAATAAATGTATATCTCAACTTCAATGACATTTACGATGATATATATGGTTTCCAACTATACAAAGCGACATTTTTATAAATATTTTATTTTTAAAATTAACTGTTTAACTTTACTGATCAAAATATAACGTTACTTCTTAAGTTATAAAGGGATGATACATCAAAAATTTAAATGTCAGATAAGTCAAGTGATAGGATTGAGAACCTATTTGTTATGTTAATGAATGAGAGTCCTGGCGTAATAAATATTATTTAGAAGTTGTTTCATTAACTATGAAATTGTTACCAAGAAAAAATAACAGTAATAGACGTGAGTAATTTTAAAAATATATGACACAGTTTTTAATTTCAATTGGTAATCAAAAAGTTAACAGACTGCGTCGAAAGTCAATTATGGAAAAATAACACTACTCCAGTGTCCAATTCCAGTTATAATGCAAATGAAAAAAACTTTTTAACTTTTTTATTTCCGCAGAGCACGCTTTCAATTTAAATGAATTGCACTTGTTTTTATATAGATTCGTAATTACATAGTTTTTTAAATCACTTCTAATAATAAATTTTTTATACCAATTTTTGAATAAATATATAAATAAATAAACGCATCACACTCAACGGCCCCCATTAAGATCGCGTGACCTTGTGTCGGGGGTCCGGAAACATACACAACACTAACGCAAACACCCAGACCACGACAAACATCCGTATGGCCAACAGACGTTTGCCGTGAGCGGGGATCGAACCCGCGACCGTTAGCACTTCAGTCACTTGCAGTGACCACTGCGCCAACGTGTCCGTCGAATAATTTTACAATTTATCTTTATGTCGATAGTATAAAGAAAGACTGAATTTGTCATTTCTTTCTCGTAGCATCCTTCATTTCTTCAACAACTGCTTGTAAAGTAACAACCTGTAAATGTCCCACTACTGGGCAAAGGCCTCCTCTCCTATTAAAGACAATGTTTGAAGCTTAAAGACAATGTTTAAGCTCCACCACGCTGCTCATATACGGATATACGTGTGTCAGAATTTCTCTCAGCACATGCAGATTTCCACGCGATGTTTTCCTTCACCGTTAAACTTGATGCATTTAGACACAAATTTAGCACTTGAAACCTCAACGGTGCTAGCCGGGACTTGAATTCGCGATTGTCGGTTAAAATCGACGTCTTCTAACCACTAGGCCATTTCAGCTGAAACAACCTTAAAATGCCCTTTAATTACACTGACCTATTACATGCATTTTGGTGAACATCTTTTCGCCTTAGTAAATATCCATCCAGTTCATCTGGCCTCTACCCTTCAAATTATATATGTAATTGAATTTTTTCTAACGAATAAAAAAGTGATTGATATAGTTAAGAGATTTTCGTGGGTTTTTTAAATTTTTTATTGTAGTTTTTTTTATAAATGTAGCGAGCAAACGAGCCGGCTGGTTATCTGATGTAATAAAGGATCACCGCCGCATTATTCGGATATGTAGCAGAGGAGCCACAAATGCGTTACCAGCTTAAAAGGAATGAGAAATGAAGGGGAGAATAGGAACTAAGGAAAGATTCCACGAAACGCAGTTGCATTAGCTTCTTCACGGCAATATTCTGTGAGAGTGTAATCCTGATGCAGTCGTATACGACCTGCAGTGAATCGCCTACAGCTAAACCCTACCACAATAAAATTGATCACAATATTAGCATTATTGATCAATTCAAAATTTTCAGTTAACTTTATGGTAGTTGGTAAAACGAACGATAACTTTTTTATCAAAAAAAACATGTTTCGACTAAATAAAAAAATATGTATATTTAAACACGACTTAACTTTTACGAACTAAAAACATCGAATCGAAATATTTCAATATTTTTTTTTATTTCAAAAAAACTATTCTAAATCGTTCAATCAAACGTTACTTTCACGCGCACTTCTAAATAAATTTAAATATTATTTTTCCCATCGACATGGAAAAATCAAAAATACGACCAGCGATTCGGTTGGCACTCACAGTCGTTTTCCATTAAATAAAATAAACGTATAAATTCCTCTGACGTGACGCGATGGGACTCTTTGATATCGACTAGCAATTTTGTTTAATAAAATGCAGGTATGATTGGTTTTTTAATAGAAAACAATTCGAATTTTTAATTAAAATAAAGTAGAAACCCGTCATCTCTGAGTTAAGAGCTAACCGAGTACTTCAATTAGTGTCAACAAAAATTCAAAAATTAGGAAAATAACAAAATAAAATTAATGAATAATGATTTGATACCAAACATTATGATTTATAATGATAACAATGACGCAATATGTGAACGTTGTATTGTCTACCAACTTGCTATCGACATTGTATTAAAAGTGTTTGTTGTTTTGTTGTTTGTGTTTGGACTAACAGACATGTAAATTGACGAGCTTGTTGTTGTTGAAGTTGGAAATGGATACAGATTTTTAACATCAAACTTCATTGAACCTAGTACGATTTCTGCAAGTAAAGATACCTATATAAATACTAACCACCCCTCACAGTTTCAGTCGCATTTATTTTACTGCTTCGCTGCTATTGGCTGCTATAATACAACCAATAACCTTCTTCAAAAAACCGGCTAAACAACGCAAAAAGAATTTTTCAAATCGATCTAGTAGTTTCGGAGCCTATTAGCAAACAATCAAATCTTTCCTCTGTCTAATATTAGTGTAGATAAATACTAGAAGCCCATAAACAAATAGAACAATTTACGCGCGAAATTAAAACGTCACTACCATTAAGACACTTCTGATTCGAATTGTCCCAACTTTTCCCATTAAAACGAGGTACATTGCCTGAAAGATTGCGGGAAACTTTTGTCCTATAATTGAGTTAAAGTCAAACATCTCAAACATAATGTTTGCAGTTCATATATCTCTAATTTATTTAGTACTTGTCGTGATTTAATAATTAAAAGTCTATTTGTAGAGTCTAATTAGGTTACTGGGATATATGTTTTCAGTAATGTATGAAGCTCTTTAAATTTGTGAAATATTTTTAAGAATGTAAGTCTTATTTAAATATCATTACGGTCTATACTTATGCTATATATTGTTTAGTTTATACTCGTCCTAATTTATTGTTACGTGTGTGATCGTTACACGTACAGACATGTACAGACTGCGCCTTTTCGATTACGCGTATTCTATAATGTTGAAAAGTGTTGAACACACGTATTACCAGTAAAGTTCTTACAGTGCAAAAGTAAAAATTAGCAGTTTTAAAGGAGTGAGAAAATCTGCATAAGACACATTACACAGACACCATTATATATTAATAAATAATTTAAAATTTTTGCAGACAGTTTAAGATCTTAATTAATTTATATACATAAATTAAAAAAAAAATAAAAGAAAAGATTATACATTAAACTATTTACATCTTAATTACAATAAAAAACTGGTCAAGTGCGAGTAGGACTCGCGCACCGAGGGTTCCGTACAAACTTATAGAAATCTATATAAGACTAACCCATCTACGCCATTTGTGGTCTTCATCATCGGTTCCAACATAAGTTACTATCAAAAATACCTAAATCGGTATACGCTTGCCTATAATATTTGAGGAGTTCCCTCAATTTCTCCAGGATCCCATCATCTGATCCTGACCTGAAGACATTGGGACCATCTTGGAAGTATATCTTTTCAAACAAAAAAAAAATTTTGAAAATCGGTACCCAAATGGCGGCGTAATCGGCGAACAAACATAAAAAAAAATTAAATACAAGGTCGAATTGAAAACACTCCTTTTTAGAAGTCGCTTAAATATAATCAATATTATGTAAATATGGATCACGTCAAAAACTATTTTGAAACTACTTAGGAGCACTTTAATGTAAAACACGATCATCGTTGCAATCCATAGAAACACAAAATTTTATTTTAAGTACTAATACACCTTATACTTTCAAAAAAAAAGTTATAGCGCGATTCAGGATCACCTAGCGCCATCTCTTGACAATTTCAATGAACTAACTTATTGACTATGACATTAACAACATAATTATATTATATTTTTTTCTCGTTTTATTTTTATTTATATTCTACTACACTCCACTACCCCTGCACTACGTTCGTAAAATATTTAGATTTACATTATCAATCAAAATATTGAAATATATATTAGTGTTGCCAAGACGAAAATAATTAGTCCTTAATTCGAACAAAACTAATTGTTTATTTATAAATAACTAATTATATTACTAATAACCAGAAGACTTATATGTGTAGATAAATAAGTAAATTAAATAACTCGATCTGTTTGAATTTAATTTTAAAATTTTCGTACTAAGTCAATACGAGTACTTAAATCAAATCGCGTGAAGCTCTTATATTGAATGTTAATTACGTAATGACGTTATAAGTCGACGATAAAACTTTTAAATGAAAAGTTTATTGTATAATTTTTAGCGCGCTTAAATAATAATTAAAATTAAAATTTTTTATTAATCGAGCAGAATTATATCACAGTTAATGTCATAATGTTGTAATAGATGCCATTAGCTGTACGCTGCATCGCGCTATCATTTTGTTAGCTGCGATATATAGATTGCATTGCGTTGTTTATAAAGGTTTGCTGCTTTTTAATGTTTTCGTATTGATTCAAATTTCTTCTCAGTGTTTGTAAAATTTTTTTTTTGACCATGTTCAACTTCTATGTTAATTTGTTACAAGTACATATAATTTTAATTCTAAGATTAATATATTTTCCGCTTGATCAATTTACAACTTGATACATTTACGCGTTCCTGAGAAAAAGGTTGAAAGACAGACGTACAGACTGACAGACACACGAACAGAAATTTACAGTTTTCGGATTTTTTCCTTTATGTATACTAAAGGACCTTGCTCCTGGCCAAATTTCATAATGCTAGGACAATGGGAAGTACCCTATAGGTTTTAGGTTTTGATTCCCTTGCAAAAACGTTAAAAACGCTATCATACTTAAAATATGTGATATAAATGACCGTATCTTTTGATTGCGTTAACTTAGAAGTTTGATTTTTTCACAGCTCTTAGTAATTACAACTCTGAGTACTTGACGTTGATAAAAATTTGTTACCTTCACGCGTTTCTGAGAAAAAGGTTGAAAGACAAACTTACAAACAGACAAACATACATACAAAAATTTACAGTTTTCAGATTTCTTCCTTTATTTGTACCATAAGATCTTACTTCTTGCCAAATTTCATCGTGCTAGGTCAATGGGAAGTACCCAATAGGTTTTGATTCCCTTGCGAAAACGCTAAAATAGTCAAAATATACGACATATTTTCCATTATCTTTTGATTGCGTTGACTTAGAACTTTAATATTTTCACGGCCGCATGTCATCGTAGACTTGAGTATATGATATTAATTTCAACATGATACGTCTATGCATTTCTGAGAAAAAAGGGTTGACATCCCGACAGACAGACAGACAGACAGACAGACAGACAGACAGACAGACAGACAGACAGACGGACAACAAAGTGATCCTATAAGGGTTCCGTTTTTCCTTTTAAGGTACGGAACCCTAAAAAAGGATTATATTTTACAAAACATTGTAGACCTCATCTAAGCCACTGCATCTGGGTAAAGTTCCCAAAATACTGGCAGCAAAATTATATATTATTTATTCAAAACAGTGTCTTTGAATAAAATGAAAAAATTAATTATGCAATTTTTTCGGTCTTCTTTCTATTTTGAGTTATTCAGTGTTAGAACTATATTGACGATACAACATTTGATAAGCTCGTAAAGATCCCAACAAGACTGAAGGATAAATGATAATGATACGGTTAGAAACGGCGCACTACAACTGAAAAATTTATTCTTTTTTTTTAACCGACTAAAAATAATCTCCTTCTTATTTTGAAATAAGAAAGATTTTATTATATATTTTTATATATGTTCGCCGATTACTTGAAAACGGTTGACCGATTTGGTTGTTTTTAAAAGCTTTTATTTAACTTGCAATGTATGTATGTAAGGATATTCGAGTGGAATCTTGCGACACGATTTTGAAGCAGATACTCTCAACCGATTAAGCTGAAATTTTGTATGCACGTTTAGATTGGATGACAATACACGATTAGTTGCGTGACGTCATTCTAAATTCAATATGGCGGACCATCTAAGATGGCGGAACAGTTATTTTTAATACATTTCTACAATATAGGTATGAAATGAAAGGGCTTGTTGAATATTGGTTTCAAATTAAAGGGCTTGTTGAGAGGAAGTTAAAGTTAAGAAAGTATACATGTTAAAAAAGAAGAAGCTCTTTTTGGAATCCCCCTGAAATATGGTGAAGGGACCTCGTAGTACTGTCGACCACGCCGTTGTTTACTTAGGTCCGAGGCTCTTTGCTGCTGGTCAAGCATACGTGGCCTTAAGTAGGGTAAAAACATTAGAAGGTGTCCTTATTGAAGAGCTAGACTGGAACAAATTAACCGGCAAACGACCTGGCAACAAAGATTGAATGAGATGGACAGACTCATAAATCTAGCTAGCGATGACTAAAAAGTTATAAATAAATTAAACAAAAAAGACCTTTTTAAAAAAGCTTTTATTTAAATGCCCTAAAAAGAAGAAATTTTTACTTACAAATTTTAACTGTCTACTTATTTTGTTTATAAGAGCTTATACTATATTGAACCCCTCGGCGATATTAAGGTCATATCAGATGATAGTGTGAGCGCTATTTTTATACAAAATTACTCACTGCTTAGTTATAATAATAATTATTAGAAACATATTACAATTAACGGCCCCCGTTAGGAACTGAGGATTCTGTGTTGGGGGTCTGGAAACACGTACAACACAATAACAAATACCCAGATCCCTACAAACATCCGTACGGCTAATACAGACGTTTTGCCGTGAGCGAGGATCGAACCCGCGACCGTTAAGGCTTCAATTAATTGAAGTGATTATTGCGCCAAACTGTTTGTAAAAATTTACTGTAGCGTAAAAATACTTATAGAAAATGTTATATATTTAAATAAAACGAAATTCTATTTACATTATCGTAAATAACTATTAGTAAGGGTAGTTTTTTTACGATAAAATATGACCACCGAAATGACGCGGATAAAACATGGCTAAGGGAAAAAATAAATCGTTTATGGGCAATTTGTTTGAAGTTCATATGTACGTTAGGTAACGCGGGCAGCATAAATAGTCTCTAGAAAATAGGCCACGTTGGGCCACGATGGGCCACTAATGGCTGTTATCTTATGTTATGGCCACAACTTCCCCCAGGTAATAATGACTCGTAATGGGCCGTTAGTGTCATCTGAATGTTACTTCATAATCCAATGAAGTGGTGAAGGTGTGAGAACAAATTTTAACTTTTACAGAATATTGTGTTTACATTTTTAAATATAATACACATTAAAATTATACATATAATATATACACTATATTTAAATAAATGGAGCTATGTAGCTGACGTTTTCCATTTATATATATAGCAAATATAGCAAAGTTACATTACATGTATACTATTCAAACAGTAACTAAAATTTTATATAATATTTTTACAAAACTCACTAAAAAATTAAACTAAAAATATTAACATTTCAAAATAATTACTAACACAACATATACGTTGTCAATTAATTTTTACACGTTATTTGAAATTCTGTTTTGTAATTTATATATGTTTTTCTATTTAATCATATAAAACGTTTGCCATTATCGGGATGACGTTTTTAAAGAATGTTTTATCTTCACCCTTCAGTATAATTGACAATACATATACTTACAACTTTAAAATCACATTACATACAAAAACCATTATGAA
Organism: Hypolimnas misippus; assembly: GCA_037950945.1. Classification (NCBI taxonomy): domain Eukaryota; kingdom Metazoa; phylum Arthropoda; class Insecta; order Lepidoptera; family Nymphalidae; genus Hypolimnas; species Hypolimnas misippus. The sequence continues at coordinate 11,394,028 of JBBEEQ010000013.1, read as the reverse complement.
TTACCTATTTAATAGTATTTAAAAAATTAAGTCATATAAATTAAATAAGTACTAAAAAAAATCCTAATTAAATGTTTCGAATTCCAAGTGCGTTCCATATTTTGCTATATATACAATAATCTTAAATATTTAAAGAACTTTTTATTAGATAATATATGAAATATATCAATTTGCTTTTAATTCATTATACCTTTTATCAAAAAATAAAAGTAAAGGGAGATATATACTTTTTCAAACATATTTTTTAATAGATTTAAAATGTTTAAATATTAGACGCCATTTTCTCAAAATGAAGTCCGTGTGGCTTGGACACGGACTTATCAGCGTCCAATTAAACATTGCTTTATATAAACTTCGCCACAGAGGAAAGTAGTCCAATCAATTCCAATTAACACTCTCTCTCAATCAATGTTCACGTGTCGCAAACTTTTATAGGCCCAAAGATAAAATATACAGATACAATTAGGTAATTATATGAATCTATATTTACATCGTATTGAAATTCTTCGTGTAATAGTCCATTAATAGAGGAACATAGGCTATATAATATCATGCTGTGATAAATAAAAGCAGAGCATTAAAAATGTTACGAAAACGAAAAAAAAATTCTTTTGAGAGCTTTCATTGTATGAGTTACGTAATCGGTTTCAATGTGGAAATAAATCCTCAAGTTAAGGCAAAAAAAACCGCAGGCCACGGTTAGTTTAGTATACGTGTGTTGTGAAAAGATAATTAGATATACCTAAAACTTTGCTAGAAAATGAATTAACTTCAAAAAATTAGTAAAATACTCTTTCTCTGTTAACTCACTATGATTTTTTAACGCAAATTTTTGCTAATAAATTGACAAAAACATAACACACACGTGCATAACATAACATAACACACACACATGTAAACTCACAAACGTACACATTCGTTTTAAATATTTCTTTATTTATCTCTTCACAAATATATTACTTTAAACTATTGCGAAATTCAATTCTATATGTAAACAATAAATGCCAAACAAAGAAACTTGAACAACTTCAAAGCATATTCAAGTTCGGTATTATTTAATTTACAAGCAGTAAGGTGTTGTGTGAACATAAAGTTTGTTACTTTCAGTGTATTTGTTTTGAGAAACAAACTTATATGCTGTGAAATTTATTTTAATAAGTAATGCCGTGCTCCCATCTTTGTGACTTTGAACAGTACACTTATCTATACATTAATACGTGAACCTAAAACTTTTTATCTCTTTTAATATGTACACTTCACACTCATTGCGACACACACAGTTATCGTTTATATAGTTAAGAAGTGCAAAATGCACATTTTTTAATTATACATAAAAAATACGTTAAATCAATAAAAAAACAATACACACATACCATGTATTGTACACACTCTATAAAAACTCGGGCTATATTTTTGTTTATTTTTAAAGTTTGTAGTCCAATTGAGAATAAAGTATCGTTGAAATTGGTTGAAAAATTAATGAACTCCGGTCGAATTTCGACTTTTAGCACACAGTTCAATTATTGGAAGAAAAAAAAACTATTATATTATTATAATTATTGATAGATCGAAACTTTTTTGAAATTTTCACCATAAACGAATGCAGAAAAAAAGAGAAAAAAAAAGCTTATGCATAAAAAAAGAAAAAGTAAAAAAAGAAACAACAATTGATATTCTAAAAAAAACTTCCTAAAATATCTTATAGATAAAGAATTATACTCATAATTAATTTCTTTTTTCAAATAATGTTTTCCGGATTCACGGATTTCAGATTATTCCTGTAATTAGTTACTTTTTCTTAATTTCCTGAACAATTCAAGAGTGAATTGGTTGTCCCTAAGGACTTGAAATTATATCCAATTTTACATTTTGAATCGTATTAATATAAAATTTTCATACTAATAGGTATTATTAATCTCTATATATCTATAATTTTGACTATGTTATAAACCTATGGATTTTGGCAACTAGCATGCCGATCACTCTGGAACCAGCTAGCGACTGTGTATGAAAGGCGAAATTATCTTTGGACCAACAACACAATTGACAAATTTGTCAAAATTAAATACGGATACAAATTTTTAACGTTTCAAGTTATGTACAGTATGAACGTCGAAATGACGATACTTCTGCTGTAAATTGGTGAGGTTTTGTGTATTCTGCTGATTTCAAATGATGCTAGAACTACTTTATTTTTATATCATTCACGGCATAGTAAATATCGAGTCGATTAGACCAGTAGTTGCTTAGATCCTTTCAAGAACTAGAAACGAGCTAATAATCTTCAAACGTATGAACTAGTCTGCATAAATTATAGCTAACCTCGATTACATCAGCTGTTATGCACAGACACACAGATAAACAGACTACATTACAGATATACAATTATACACAGACACACATATCAAACATAACCGTTCGGGGAGGAACCAAAAAGAAGGGCTTTCTGGTTCCTCCCCGAACGGGGATCAATAAGGTATATAATGGTCACCGTTCTTAGACATATTTACCTAAATAATTCGTGCTAATTCTAAGGTCGATATAATTCTTAAGAAGTTTTATTTATTTCTCTACAATAATATAAAAGTATATACCTAGTAAGTTACCTACGTTGTTTCAACTGTTACCATTACACATAAGCGCTCATATTTTCACTGTCATTAGACATAATTGCCCAGACATTTCAGTATTTAAATTGCCTTTGAAAACGTTTACGCAAATTAAGGTATTTAGGGTTAACGTTTTAGTGAATTAATTTGCTAATTACTAATGTTAAACCGGTAACTGTTATCCGCAATAATATAATTATAAATTCGTAAATATCACTAATTGTGTTAATATACGCGAATCTAGGATTATGTTGTAAAGCTTTTTTGTTTGATTTTTCGCAGATGTATTTTTTATGTTATTTATAAGATGCTAGCTGCCCTTTGCGGTTCCACTCGCGTTTATCGGGACTTCGTCGCTCACGTGAGACGTAGCGTAATGTAATCTGCCTAGAACCTTCTTCAATAATTGGCAAAAATAATTTTTAAATCGAATTAGTAGTTTCAGAGATTACCCTCTACTTTACCGTTCTATAACATTAGTATAGAATATATTCAGCTAGCTGCCAATTACACCTAAAGTCTGTACACTTTAGATAAAAATGCATGCCATATTTTTTAAAATTATTTTTGTTTTGTATTTAGTAGGTAATAACTTAAGCATATTATTTTTTACAAGAATATGATGCGTGGATTTAATATGCGCTAGTTTAGCTTAGTCTAAATATTTATTAGTAATTTCTAAAAATACAGGAAACAAACATTTTGTACTGTAAAACATAACTTGATTACAATTCATTCTAATGTATGCAAATATTTCTATTAAAAAAAAGATGAAATTAAAAATAACTATGTTAAGCCTAAGTAAATATTGATGTTTTTATTTTGTTTAATATTAAAAGGAAGAAAATTCGATTCAATTCAATTCTTTAATTAGTGGCTTTAAGTTGCGCCACTTATACTCATATTATTTCGCGAATGTCGCCTAGAGTTAAGAACAACGGAAATTGTTCGGTGGGGTCGAGAACCCAACCTTAATTGAATTTAGAAAACACCCGAAAATAGTGTGAATTTTATCATTAGTCCTGAACCTAAAGAAAAAAAATATACATTTTAAAGATGTTTTGATCACTTTAATTTTTAACATAAAAAGTCAAAACTATCTTTATACATTGTAATCTACATAAGTTACATAAAATATAACTTTTAGAACTTACTTATTTGGAAAAATGTAAAAGATGCCATAACCTATAACTAAATCCATGAATGTATGAATCCATATATGTTTTTACAATCTGTGGTTTTCGGTCCTCACCCGAGCCAGGATAAACGCCATTTAAATCATATCAGCAAAGGATGAGGCAAGTAAATGATGTATTCCATTCACAATTTATTATTCCTTTGATTCGGTTTCGCTTAGAGCTCTATAGCATCTATTTGGCTATACAATTATATCTAGCAATATAAATATTTAAGGCCACTAATTTAAAAATTAACAAATTGATTTTGTAAGTAAATAAATGGCTTATTTATGTATTCATTGAGACCATTCCAACGAGGCAACGAGCATTAAAATGACACTTAAATTCCTTACGAATGGAGTTAGATGTCTTGGTGATTCTAGATGTTGTTGTAGCATCAGGTCAAATTTACGCAATAGAATATAATTTTAAAATTCATCAGACCACTTCTACTAAGTTATTCATATCCTTTCAACAAATAGAAAAAATCCATAAACGCCTGAACAAAATTCTAAATTAAACGTCGATCACATCAGCTTTAAAGCAAAAACGATTGTATCAAAATCGGTTTATTCTTTTCAGAGGTACGAAGCCGGAGACAGACACACCGATACACACGTTAAACTTAACACCCCTCATTATTGCAGGGGTAGTAAAATGAGTACATAAGAAAACCCTAAACCCCGCAAAAATAAAACTAAACTTCTCTGCCTGTATCTGTAAAATCGGTAATTTAACTTACTTTAATTATACACCATGTAAATCATAACTCGAATTAAGTGATAATTTAATCTTCGATTCGTATCTCTTTGGTTTCCTGCGAAATGCTCTGTTAACGCTTTAAGATAACGGTTTCACGCTCTTAATGACGCCAGTTCGAAGATAAAATTAATTAAATATCGTATTTAAACATTGATAAATGATAAATCTAATCCCGTGCTTTTCGATGATGACGTCACTCAAACCTTTTCTTGGCATATCTAGGTACGAGTAACGTTATTTTTGACGCAATAATGATCTTTTAAGACTATATAGTTAGATTTGCTTCTAACAAAAAATGGCCATTTTTGATAATATTTATATATTTTCGTACCAATGTGCATACGTTCCTTAAGAAGATAAAAGGCCTCTACTTACAAAGGGCTACTCCTGAACCTTCACATTTATTTATTTACAGGTTTTATAACGCTTTAGAACTTGAAAAACTTAATAGTGTTCGCCTAGATCCAGGATCATCAGTTAAAATTCACGCTTTTATCTACCATAGACTACACTAAATCATTTTAGTTTTAAATAAACATGATTACTACAAAACTCTTCAATACAATACATGAATTATTTATTCAAAACTTACACAAGTTTGTCCGGAATATTATAAATCTCTTGTGAAGAGGTAATACGCCACAAGCCGCAATACAGGAACAGTCTGGAGACCGCAGTGAATTCGTGTCGACACCAACTTGCTATAAAGTTAGCCAACGCTTGGAAGATCAACTCGTAAGGGTGAGGATTCATCATGAGCGGTAGCGTTTTAATTAGTTCGAACGAAGTTCCTTAACAAATGTGTCGCGGGTGGGAACTACACGGTAAAAAACCTGACCGACAATTTTGCTATTAAAAAGGGATAGAAACAAAAGCCGGAGAGGGGTTAAAAGTGTACACGGCGTTGAGAAGTGACTGCTTGTTTAGATTCGTTGAGTATCTTTTAGCTTGTGTATACATTTATTTGTCTTAATATATAGCAAAATAGTTTTGTTTCTACTGGTTGCCAAACAATACCAATCACCTTTACGCCTACATGTTTCCCATACTCTCAACTACATTATCAGTACTTTCCAGATTTGCTAATATTTATGATTACTTATCTGCCCATGTGTAATGATACATCTCAGAGCTATAATTTTATACATTGGACAATAACATGAATCCCAAGTAGTTAGTAGTCCAAAGAATTAACGATTTCAAACATACATTTTTTGTGACCGTCTAAAACTTATTTTATCGGTCCGACACGCATGACAATGTAGTGTATAAGATACGAACAAACAATCAAAAAGTATTAATTTTTAACCCCCGACGCAAAAGAAGGGTGTTATAAGTTTGACCGCTATGCGTTTCTGTGTGTCTATCTGTTTTACCGTAGCTCCTAAACGTGTGAACTGATTTGGATGGATGATGATTTTTTATTTAAGAGAGTGTTTTCTAGGGATGGTTCATAGACGTATTCTACCAAAATCAGTTCAAAGTAATTAGCTCTCTTCTTTTTAACTGCAGATGAAATCGTAGATGCGTAGTAAATATTTAATGTACTTTCGAACATACTCGTATGTGTGACCTTAAATTTTAAACATGCCTAGGGCATGCAACATAACTATGCAAAATTATGGAATTCTTGGTCTGATGCTGAAGCCAAAATCAGCAGGATATACAATTCCTCACCAACTGACAGTAGCTCGTTGAAACGGTCTCAATAAATAGGTTTTTTTATAATTAAAATTTTAATCAATTATTATGTCTCAGATTTGATATGTGTTATTTCAAAATCGCTTTTTAATCGTTACTAAGCTACACACCTTTCTACGAATTCAACATTCTCGCTCGAAGTCGACTTGAGTTCAGGAACTAAATTGATACTTATTGAATCCGTCAAAAGACTAACCGTGGCTCTTCGTATCTCGCATTTGACATCTTTTTACGATTTCTTTTGAACCATGTAACTTGAAATGTTATATTAATTTGAAAATAGTTGAATTTTGTGGTTTGTTTCGAGTTATTGTTAATATTTTCAGACTATACACGAAATATTCAAACACAATACACTATCGAACAAACAATGATATTATTAAACTTATTATATATGTTCACAGCTAAATTGCCAAAATGATTTTTAATAAAATTTTGCATACAATTTTGCATGCTGATTTACGAACCTTCGTAAAAGAACAATGACAGAAGAATTAAAAAGATCTATTTAAAGAAGTCATCTCCATCTGCATTTTCTTTCGGGCGAAGTCGTAAACAAAACCTTATATTATAACAGTAAACGATAAATAATGTATTATAATAAATGATCGTTGAGTATTAGCCCCTGAAGCAACATAAAAGTTTCTTTTTACTCCACAGATAAAAAAACACGGGATATTCAAAATAAAACCATATTTAACGTACGTTCGAAATCGCTACTACGCGTACAATTACAACCAATATGTTGTGTGTAAATTCACCGCCAGTAAATAGTGAAAGGTTCGGTTACATCGCCACATATAAACTTTTATTGTAAATGAAACTTCGCAGTATCGTTGTGAAACCTAATATTAAACCCACATTTTTCCTTTGGTTAAATCTACAAATTTATGGCGTATTTTAAGACTTTTATACCTTTTTTAAAACTTTGTACTTCAAATATTCGTAAATCGACAATGTGCTCAAATTTTGTAATTGTTCGAAGAGAAATACAAAATGATTGTACATACATGTGTTTCAACGATCTAAGCTAGTCTTAGTCTTACTATCATTTCTGTTTTCAAATAAAAAAGTTAATTAACAATGATATACAATAACTAGCACGTAGTTAGCATATGACAGATATTTAAAAATAATTACTTTGTGGACGTTTTCAGTTTTTTATGTATGTTTCCGAATTACTCGTAAAAAGCTTGACCGATTTTTTTTTGTTTGAAAGAGTACACCTACTCTCCTCCTAATCCTTTAGGTTCATTAGTAATTAATAAATATGCTGTCTTATAAAAAAATAAAATCTACCTACAAAACACACAGATTCTATGTAGTCAAAATATTTTTTTTATTCTGCCTTGTTCGGAAATAATAACCATACAGCCTTATCACTTCACTCAAAATTAATAAATATTATTCTCAATAATATATAATGATATATACAATATTAATAATTTAGCATTTAGAAGTTATAATCGGGTAATAATGAAAAGCTATCAGTGTTAATGACTCATCAATTACCGAACCGAACACGATGCTGAACGAACCAATAACTAGAGATTATGGATTGAATGAGTTTCTTATATTACGTGAGAGCTATTTATCAAATAACTTAGTATAATTTAGTATTTACTTCAATAATCTAATATTACATGTGGAAATATATAATAAAATCTTAATTTTGATCATACACGATATATCTGTTTAATAGATATCTTAAATTGATTATATATTTTTAACTTTCGTGATTTATACTATTCATCTATAAAAATAATATAAAGCTGAAGATTTTATTTGTTTGGACGCGCTAATCTCAGGAACTACTTTTTTGAATTGCAAAAATATTTTTGTGTTACATAGTTTACTTATTGAGAAGGGCTATAAGCTATATTACTACACGCTACGACTCATAAGAGCAAAGCACTGGTATTAAATTATGATTGATTTTTTTAGTAATATGGAAACGTAGACGTAACGACGTTGATTGTCTAACAGGACATCATAAATAAACTGTAATAAAAATTATGGTATTGACAGAATGAATTTTAAAAGAGTAACTATGCTGTTTCTAGTCGGTTCTCTTCAGTAAAGACTATATTTAAAATTTGTCGTTAGTAGCTTTATAAATCTAAAACATTGACTTTTAACTTGACAACTCGAAAGTCTTTTAAAAGCCGTTTGAACAAAGTATATTCTGAATTTGAATTAATGTACTAAATATTCTAGAGATCGTGTCACCATCAGCAGCCATCTTGGAATAATCGGGTCATCTGACAGAGCTCGGGGCTTATCGTCTAATGCTGAGTGACGTCACATCGAGATCATCCGGACACCACAATTAACTAATAGATCTTATGCTGGAACACGTCCTTGGGTTATATGTATATCGTGTGGCCATTAAACAATATTGTAAACATATATTTTAAACTTTCGCGATTTATACTATTCACATTTAATATAACGGGTCTTTTAGGTCGTGGTTACGAGCTGACTGACTCAGCTCGTGACCAAAGGTAAAAGGTATTACTACCAATAGTTATCGCGATAAGATTATATTAAATACTAGCTTATTAGCTACTATATTAAATAGCTACTAGCTTTTGCCTGCGACTTCGTCCGCGTTTTCGTTGTTTTTCCTCAGGGTTCAGTGGTTTTGATGTGACTATCGTAATTTAATAGGGAAATATAATATGTCAATCCACAATACTTGATTTCTATGATTTTTTTTATTAAATAGGTAATAATGTTAACTTTTTAAATTGGGCATGAGTGAGTATTATAAACGTAAGAGTAAACAAATATAATCAAAATTCTCCGAACTGCTAACCTATCAGGAGTTACACGTGTTATTGTGAGTCAACCATAAAAGATAGACATATGCTGTTGCGGGATATTTTTTAATTAATTTTATGTAGAATATTTCCGTCATACATGATTTCTATGTAACTTTAAACATTAAGGCTGCATACGTGACGAAAGTTTAAAAATTGGAGTAACGTCTCCCGTTTTCCCAAAATTTCGTGTAACGTGATGAAAAGTATACTATAACCTGCCTAGGAGTATGAAGAATAATTGTACTAAGTTTCGTTAAAATCCGTCGAGTAGTTTTTGTTTCTATAAGGAACATACAGACAGACAGACAGACAAAAATTTTACTGATTGCATTTTTGGCATCAGTATCGATCACTAATCACCCCCTGATAGTTATTTTGAAAATATATTTCATGTACAGAATTGACCTCTCTACAGATTTATTATAAGTATAGATAGATGAATAGTTTAAACATTTATATATATTAGAGTGGGTTCTAACAAGCGAGTTTTCTAATTTCTATGCTCTTAGGGACTTAAACTCATCCAATAAAAAAATCCCTCAAAATATTAACTCTTAATATTAATTTTTGATGACAATTGTATGCTATCTATGGGAGAGGACACTAAATACAAAAACATAATCAAATCGTTTAAGTGGTTTTCGAGTAGTCATTGAACATACATAAAAAAAGTCCCCGATGAATTAAGAACCTTATCATTTTTTGGAAGTCGGTTAAAAAACAAAACGTAATGAACAGAATAAATCGTTATTAGTCGGCGTCCTAATCGACCATCGCTCGTTTCATTGAAGAAAAATCACATCCCATTTCCATTTTTCACAATGAAACCTACTTATTTTTTAAGGTTTTCGTCGTGGGAACTGATCCCGCAATCAACAACTCTATAAAGATAAGTTTGGTAAGGAATTTGTACGACCGATTTGATAATCGTATCATTTCTTCTTGCGAGCGACAGCCAATTGGAATAACTTCTTAGACCCATTTTACAGATATGAAAAAATAAAATAACAGCCAGTAAATATTCCACTGCTGGACAAAGTCATAGAAGACTCTTCTGTTAAGAAAAAGGTTAGAGGTTAATCAACATTCTTCTTTCTGCTTCAATGCGGGTTCGCGGATTTCATAGATTAATTTTATCAATTACTAGTATTTACTCGCGGCTTCCTTCGCATTGACGTAGATTTTGTTAAGCCGGATGTCCATCTAGAAGGTTTTTCTCTATTTTTCTGAAACGGAACGTACAACAACATATGCATGTATAATATTACATAGGATATCTATCATGATATAATTATATATCTATATTAGATTGTAGAGATACTAATATAATATTCCGAGAGAGCGAATTTTTTATCTGCGAAGTAAACTTCGAAACCCAATGAACCTATTTTAAAAATTATGATACTATTTGAAAGGTACACGAGATAGTCGTAGGCTTTATTTTTATATACTCGTATGCGTATTCTTTTAAAACAAAACCTGTTTTAACAAGCTGCTAGTAAAAGCCAAGTAGATATAATTTATATTACAGTATTATTTATTTTTATATTTTATACATTATATTAGGTTTACAAAGTAAATTTCATTAGTATGGTTTTTAATGTCAATAATTAAGAGCGGTGGAGATTAATAAATTATAATTTAAAACGAATTATTCGTTTAACCCTGCGTCAACAGCTTGAGAGATCCAATTTGCATAATCCTCTATTACGCGTATAACTCAGATTTTCCTGACCATTTTATATTATCTACTTACCATAGTATACTTAATTTTGGAAATATCCAATAAATATTATCACAAAATGTAAATGACCTATCACTAAGGTTGTCATCCGAGCGTGGTTTTATTTGTTTTCAGAATTTAAAATTAAAATTAATAAATAATGTGAGACTGCTGACACTTTATTAAAACTTCAAGAAAATTCTAATTTCTTAAAAAACAATTAAATAAAATTAACAAACAGTTGATTTGTTTTTTATTGAATAAAACTATTGTGTATTTTACTAAATAACTTTAAAAAATGCTATTGTTACATACCAATATAAAAATCCATCCAAAAATCCAAGTTTGATAGTTTGAGATTTTAAAAAATACTCTATACACGTATATATGTAACTTATAATGGAGATACGTATTAATAACGTGAATAATAACGATGTGTCATAACAATTTTTATATAAATATCTCAAAAAGCAGAACAATCACGAATTCTATTCGAAATTTGGAATCCAAATTTAACGATCTACGAATTATTCGACTTTTACAACACCTTGCTTATTGAAGCCGCTGAATGTATAACCAGCTGAAAAAGAACTGAGAGACGAAGGAGAATAGGAAGTAAGAAAGATTTAAGGCCAGGGGCGTAACTATTGGGTAGCAGGGCCTGCCAAAAGCCACGCGCCCCGGACTCGAAAGGGCCCCGGCCTAAAAGAATTTTATTAATAAAAATCTAATAATTAAAAGTAAATTATTATTTATCTGACAAGTGATCACTACCGGTCGGGAATATTTACGGTATCAGAGGAGCCACTAATGTATAGCCAGCTGAAAAAGGACTGAGAGACGAGGGAGAATAGGAAGTAAGGAGGATTCGAGGCTTAGAGTTGTCTTACTCCCCGTGCGTCGATTTTCTTTGAACGTTTCATACTTCTCCTGTCGAGACGTTACGTTAGCGACCATTACGTATACGTTCGATACCAAGTATTCGAAAAAAAATATTATTTCAACAAGATCCGACGATTAAATAATTGTGTTTTATTTATTTCATCAAAAAATATATAAATAGAGTAATCAGTGGATTCATGGAAATATAGTAATAATATTAGTATGTAATTACAGGTCATGTTAAATATAAACATACAGCCAAGTCAGTAGGCTTTGAAATGAGTGTTTAATTTTTGATACACCATGTATTTAATGGTTAAAAAAATCAGATAGATCTAAATACATTTTTGACACATAAAAACTATAACGAAGTATGAAATATTTCGCATCCGTCGTCCTTAAATGCTGAAATAGAATAATTAAAACTTGCACGTGTTCGTACTACGGAATTAGAACGCTCGTGTGCGATAATTGCGTTCTAACGATGTGTCTAAAATTCACCGCTGTAAAGCTGCTATAATATTTATTGTGTTGCTATTTTTATATAAAATAACTGGTCAAGTGCGAGTAGGACTCGCGCACCGAGGGTTCCGTACAAACTTATAGAAATCTATATAAGACTAACCCATCTACGCCATTTGTGGTCTTCATCATCAGTTCCAACATAAGTTACTATCAAAAATACCTAAATCGGTATAGGCTTGCCTATAATATTTGAGGAGTTCCCTCAATTTCTCCAGGATCCCATCATCTGATCCTGACCTGAAGACAATGGGACCACCTTGGAAGTATACCTTTTCAAACAAAAAAAGAATTTTGAAAATCGGTACACAAATGGCGGCATAATCGGCGAACAAACATAAAAAAAAATTAAATACAAGGTCGATTTGAAAACACTTCTTTTTTAGAAGACGCTTAAATATAATCAAATATTATGTAAATATGTATCACGTCCCAAAAACTATTTTGAAACTACTTAGGAGCACTTTAATTTAAAACACAATCCATGGAAACACAAAGTTTTATTTTAAGTACTAATACACCTTATACTTTCAAAAAAGCAAAGTTATAGCACGATTCAGGATACACCCAGCGCCATCTCTTGACAATTTCAATGAACTAACTTGTTGACTTTGACATTAACAACATAATTATATAATATTTTTATAAGTAAATTAAATAACTCGATCTGTTTGAATTTAATTTTAAAATTTTCGTATTAAGTCAATACGAGTACTTAATCAAATCGCGTGAAGCTCTTATATTGAATGTTAATTACGTAATGACGTTATAAATCGACGATAAAACTTTTAAATGAAAAGTTTATTTTATTATTTTTAGCGCGTTTAAATAATAATTAAAATAAAAAATTTTACTAATCGAGCAGAATTATATCACAGTTAATGTCATAATGTTGTAATAGATGGCATTAGCTGTACGCTACATCGCGCTATCATTTTGTTCGCTGCGATATATAGATTGCATTGCGTTGTTTATAAAGGTTTGCTGCTTTTTAATGTTTTCGTATTGATACAAATTTCTTCTCAGTGTTTGTAAAATTGTTTTTTTGACCATGGTCAACTTATATGTTAATTTGTTACAAGTACATATAATTTTAATTCTAAGATTAATATATTTTTCCGCTTGATCAATTTACAACTTGATACATTTACGCGTTCCTGAGAAAAAGGTTGAAAGACAGACGTACAGACTGACAGACACACGAACAGAAATTTACAGTTTTCGGATTTTTTCCTTTATGTATACTAAAGGACCTTGCTCCTGGCCAAATTTCATAATGCTTGGTCAATGGGAAGTACCCTATAGGTTTTGATTCCCTTGCGAAAACGTTAAAAACGCTATCATACTTAAAATATGTGATATAAATGACCGTATCTTTTGATTGCGTTAACTTAGAAGTTTGATTTTTTCACAGCTTTTAGTAATTACAACTCTGAGTACTTGACGTTGATAAAAATTTGTTACCTTCACGCGTTTCTGAGAAAAAGCTTGAAAGACAAACTTACAAACAGACAAACATACATACAGAAATTTACAGTTTTCAGATTTTTTCCTTTATTTGTACCATAAAATCTTACTTCTTGCCAAATTTCATCGTGCTAGGTCAATGGGAAGTACCCTGTAGGTTTTGATTCCCTTGCGAAAACGCTAAAATGGTCAAAATATACGACATATTTTCCATTATCTTTTGATTGCGTTGACATAGAACTTTAATATTTTCACGGCCGCATGTCATCGTAGACTTGAGTATATGATATTAATTTCAACATGATACGTCTATGCATTTCTGAGAAAAAAGGGTTGACATCCCGACAGACAGACAGACAGACAGACAGACAGACAGACAGACAGACGGACAACAAAGTGATCCTATAAGGGTTCCGTTTTTCCTTTTAAGGTACGGAACCCTAAAAATAGCAAATGACACCTGATGTTAAATGATCACCGCCGCCCCACATTTGTAGCACCAGAGGGCTCACTAATGTACTGCCAGCTTAACTAGGAATGAAGGATGAAGGGAATAGGACGTAAGGCTTCCACCTTCTCACTCAACGTCCGAAACGTACCTATATTAATGACTTAGTTAGAACAAGCCCGTATACCGGCTGAATTCAGTAGCGTCTAATAATGGACAATTTGAAATAAATAAACGCATCACACTCAACAGCCCCCATTAGGATCTCATGATTCTCTGTCGGGGGTCAATACGCACAACACAAACATATACACACCCAGAACACGACAACATCCGTATGGCCAATACAGATGTTTGCCGTGAGAGTTGATCGAACTCGCGATCGTTAGCGTTTTAGTCAAATGCAGTGACCACTGCGCCAACGTGTCGGTGTGTTTATCATAAGCAATTTATCTATACAAATATTATAAAGCTGACGAGTTTGTTTGTACTGGTTCAAATTGGAAAAAATATTTTTGTATTAAATAGTTTATTTATTGAGGTAGGCTATAGGCTATATTACATCACGCTACGATTCATAGGAGCGAAGCAGTAACCATAAACGCGAGTGAAACCGCAAGGAGCAGCTAGTATTCTATAATATCTTCTACGATATTACTCCTAAAATACATTATTACAAAGTTGTAACTTTCTAAAAAGTAAAACATTCATAAAAGTTAAAATTGAAATATATTTTCTAACGCAAAAAACCAATAGATAACACAATCTTGAAAATTCTGTAAATGAGTTTCTTTTGCTTATTTGTTTTGATAACCCAATTCAACTTATAAGTTTCGTAACATTCAATTGTATCAAGCAAAAATTATGCAGTAGAAATTCTAACATGTAATGAACCTATACTATACCTACATGTCCCACTGCTAGGCAAAGACCTCCTATTAAGGAGAAGGTTTTAGTGCTTAATCCACCACGCTGTTCCAATGCGGGTAGGCGGATATGCTTGTATCCGAATTTCTCCCAGCACGTGCATATTTCTTCAGGATATTTTCCTTCACTGCTGAGCGCGAGATGAATTGAAATATAAATTTAGAACTTGAAAAGTCAGCGGTGCTAGCCGGCGTTTGAACCTGTGATTATCGGTTGAGATCGATGTGTTCTAACCACAAGGCCGTATCTGGTCAGTGGTTATAAATACTCAATTTATAACCATTGACCACCAATTGTTCATGGACTGCCTGTTCTGTTGTCCGATACTTTCACAAGTAAATATTAACGATTTAATTTATTAAAAATGTATAATTTTAAAAAGTATTTACCATCAATTACTTTACCCAATTCTACCAGATCGATATTAAACAATCTGAATCGTATAAGTAAATTTAAAGCAATATACACATAAATGTTTACTTTTATAAGGGTATATTCCATGGGCTGTAACTCACTTGGCGAGTCATGAGAAACTTGTTCAAACAAGTTACGAGCAGGCCCCGTCTGATGAGCAGTGAAAGACGCCTAAATAGATGACCGAAAAGTTTTCCAACTAAAAATAACTGCAGATACAATCTCTATAAAAGGTTGCTTTAATTTTTCTTAAAATTTACCCCCGTGAAGGGTGAAAATGTATTTTAAAAAGTATTTAAAACTTTACTGTGTCAAGGTCTACGTTAAGATGACTATCTTGAAAAGTTTAATACTCGGTTTAAGAAACTCTCTTATGATCCTCAAGTTTATATTTAAAGTTTTTAGTGCTGTGTGGTAACACCTGAGGGTCTACCAAACCTCAATAGTGATTGAAGAAAATTATTTGTAGACAAATAAAATGTACTAAGATATGGTCATATAACTTTAGAAGGTCATGTGACTAAAAATTGTTAAGCTCATTTCTATGCAACTTAAAATACTTGTTGGCAACAAAATTTGGGATTTCAAGGAAAATTTTGATTTTTTTTTTAAGAATTTTCTAAGGTAAGAAAAATTTATCTATACGATGATTGGTAGAAAATTATGATTTTACGATTCACAATATAAAAAAATTACATTTTAGTTTTAGCACTAGTCCATGTAAAAAAAAAAACTACCACAAATATAAACTATACTTACCCACTCTGAAGTTATACAACGGATTTCCACTATTCTATCTTTAAGAAGTTAATTTTTTAATAGGTACTTTAAAATACATGACTACCTCCCATGGTAATAAGGGTGGCATTTTTTACAGTGCCCCTTGCCACACTAATGGTAAATCCGGCGCTGCGAGTCCCTAAAATACCTAGCAATGTAAAATTCTATCGAATACATAGGTGCTGGTGTAGGGAACGATATCAATCGTAAAGTAACTACCCACTCGCAGTTAATTGGGGGAATCGGAGTTAATGATGCGAAACGATCTGGTTCCGTACTACGTTGTTTAATAAACGGTTATTTCGTTCACAATTCGATGCTTTAAATTTTGTTATCTATATTATGCCACATACAAATAATTTAGGGAAATCTATACCAAATTATTAGGTGCAAATATTTATTATTAATAAATAATACTAGCACATAATATATGAATGTGAGCCGAGATGGCCTAGTGGTTAAAACTCATCGATCCCAACCATTCCATAATTATAAATTAGCTTAATTTGTTTAATTGGCAAATGGAGTTGTTACTTAATCTGAACGCACTATAAAAATAAATAAAAAATGTATCAAAAGTTTTATAAAACAAAAAAGGCATTTATTGAAATCGCTTACTTTCGTGTTTAATGATAAAATCATTTCCATTCGAAAAAAATATTTCTCTGACAAAAAATATTTTCATCTCTAAAGTGATTCGAAAATCGAACGAACGAAAGTCAAACTTATCGGAAGAATATAACAGATAACATGTAGGGTACATTCCGAATAAGTTCTGCATAATGGTCGCCTCGTATGGACATCTAATTAGATGTAGAAAATTCTCAATTCGAGATAAACCCTGGCTAGTAAGTATACAAAATTGTATTGGAGGCGAGAATTATATTTGCAAATTTTACAGTACTCTGTAACCTGGTAAAAGTTACCTAGGTAGCCCTAATGAAAGCTGTGAGTCTGTCGTAAACAAGGAATGACACTAAATTGTCTCAAGTGTAAAACAATGATAAATAAATTATTAAAACCTTTATGAAAATCTGAGAACAAAACTTATTAGTGTAAGTCTCGCATTATGCTGGGTCCTCGTAAGAGCGAGCAGAGATGTTATGTCGATATCAATGATATTATATAAATTATAAGCTCATTCATTTTGACACCCAAAATATCGTCCACTTTGGACGACGTTACCTAACAACAAACTAGCGACTGAATGTGACTAGCGACGTCCAAAAATATTTGACCAACAAATCTACAACTTTCACGAGCTTGTCAGAATTGAAAATAGGTACAGATATTTAACATCGAATGGTATGAAAATAACATGTCTATAGTAAAAATATAAATAACTCAAAGGTGACTGACTGACATAGTGATCTATCAACGCACAGCCTAAAGCACTGGACGGATCGGGGTGAAATTTGGCATGCAGGTAGATATTATGACCTTACCATCCGCTAAGAAAGAATTTTGATTAATTATACCCCTAAGGGGATCAAATAGGGGATGAAAGTTTGTATGAAACTTTATCAAATTTAAACCGAGTGGGCGTAGATTTATATGCACAAAGCTACTATGACGTAGGGCTCAGACATCAATGACGAAGTCGCGAGCATTAGCTAGTTATAATATATATAGTTGATTAAATTAAATCGGGAGGACTTTGTCGAACAATAACAACCAAACCTGCGTGTTTCACTAGTTAATATACGATTGTCACCGCAAGAGTGAAATATTGTTTCCGCTCAAAGTTATCCATCGAAACATTTAGATGGGGTCGCCTTATCATAACGACGTGGCGGTCCCTTATTACCAACCAGACATTTTTTGTTGGATCCTGTTTCCGACAGGTACAAATAGCCATTGGAAAATCGGGTATTTTCATTAAAATAGCTTTTGCTTGCGGCATCGCTCGCGTTAAAAACTTATTTTTGTGTCTGATCGGTTAATTAAAATTAGTTCATTGCACTATGCCTATTACTTGGTACTACTTTAATATTATAAATGCGAAAGTAACGCTTTCTGTTTGTTTGTTTTATAATCCGCTGATTTAAAATTGACGAATTGCGTTACATAACACGTGTCAAGAAAAACATACTATATCCAAGGGATAGAAAAATGATTTTTCGAGGGTCGTCCGGTGTAACAAAAATTATATTAATACAAGCGAAGTTGCGGACAAAAGCTCGTGACCAGTAAGTGTATTTTTAACAGCAACGGGCGTAATTATTACCATGTTTAATATTTATGGTAGGCAGGTAATAAAATATGAAAAAGTTAATCAAATACTTTTCCTTAATGAACATTAAAAATGTATGCCATGCTTTTACATTAAAAGTGTATCCTGATGAAAGATTTTAATACCTTACCGATAAGAAAATTAGACAGAACAAATATTATTCGACAAAGGAAGGAAAGTATCACACTCTCATGCTGCGTTTCGTATTTCTCTCCTTCCTTTTGGAATCCGAAATCACATTTATAATTCCTCCAATACTGCAAATGTACATTGGTGGCGGTTATCACAAAACATTATGTCAACCTGGGACGACATGATGCTTACCCCTCTTTCATTGCCCGGGGCCCCGCGATCAATGCCCCCCCCCCCCTAGTTCCTATGAGATTATGGAAACGTGATTGTTGATTTTGCCACTCTTCAATTTGAAAGATACCTCTTCTACACATATAGATTTTTCTGAGAATTTTATACGTCTACTCATTGAATGTGACAATAAAGAAATAAACATAACAGTTAAAGCAATCTAAGTCTAATCTGTCAGATCCGTAGGGGCCTCATTTTCCTTATATGTTAACCAAAGAATTGAATTCAATTGATTGAATACCATACGTGCCCAGGGTCTCAAATAGAGTAGAAAAAGATACTGCTGGGTCACCCACCTGTAGATTTGGCCGCTATTTTCATAAAAAATTTCAACTATAGACAGACATATGGTCTGGGCATTCTATATCAAACTGACAAAAAAATAGTTAAGAAAGCGTGATAGGAACACAATGAATGTGCGGCTAACAATTGGGTGAGGTTTCACAAAAGTAAAACATTCAATTCAATTCATTGGTTAATGGCTTTTAGTTGTGCCAATTAGACAAGTGAAACATAACAGATGTGTATGAGTGTACCTGTAACCAATAGTATTTTATAACTATAAATACATAAAAAACAAAATATAAATTCTTAATCGCATTCCCAAATAAAAGTGTTTATCATTCATTGATTAATTTTAAGACATTAAATTAATTACTATATACATTGAATAAATTAAGTCATAAAACTGTTTAAGAGCATATATTTATACAATGGCAGCATTCGCCCATGACTTTGCAAACGTTAATGTAGGTATTGTTTTAAAATAATACACAAATATACATAATGTACATAATATATAGCCTGTGACAGTCTAGAATAATCACTTTCAAAATTCGCTTCCTCTTTATTAATTTTGGCAAATAGCAAAAAAAAAATGTATACAAATTTGCCTATGACAATAAGCAGTTATATTTAGATACGTTCAACCACACAAGTTCGTAAAAGACATAACGAACGTGAAAAAACAAACGTAAAAAATGTAACTTCTAGTCTCTCAAACTCATATAATACAATTAAAAGCAGTGGTATTTAACGAAAAACACTTAATTACACAATACTATATTCATTACTTACCTTAAAAACACTAATTTCATCACTTGTATTGTGAACTATCACTTTTACACAATTTTGGAGTTTGCAAAAAGCTGATCGCTTAACGATAGAAATAAAACATCGTAAGAGCTCCATAAAGCTATACTTTTCTAACTTAATCTCTAGTTAAAAATTGCTCGACACACATTTTAAAAAGTACACGTTTTGTAAGCCTGAACCATATTTATGTCTATGATAGACATAACTTAAATTATTTGACATTGACAAGAAAATATTAAAGATTGTGGATCAATAACTGATTCAGAAAAAAAAAAAACAAATAATTTATGGTGTTTTCATATTTCAAACCTGAAAAAATCGCGCATATATTTCAGAACATTTTCAGTTCATCTTGTGTAATAGAATTGATTATATGTAAAACGCAATACGTTAATTTTATATATTTGGATGTTTGTTTTTATTAAACAGTTTTCGAGTTGCGTCGTCTAAATTATGGAGTCGAACGAAAACAGCAATCAAAGTGTACCGGCAGCATATCTTGAAATATCAGACGTTAAAAGAGAACCGAATGAAGATTCAGCCAGCGAAACGGATAGCATAAATCGGACAATATTATTAAACCTACAAAAACTACATGGAATCTCTGGAATACCTGGAAATGATTCAAACGTAAATTCGATGAGTGGCGTAAAACGCAAAAATTCTGGAGATAATTCTTTAAATATTCAAGAAGAAGATAGAATGAGTGATGCCACCGACTCTTCTAATGTTGTGGTGAAAAGGCGGAGGTATTCCGACTCGCAATGCGACGACTCTATTGCCAATTCAAGTGATATTCTTAATACTAATAGCTTGCGGTGTAAAAAAGAAAAACATGCACCCACTTTGTTTGTGACAAGCTCACCCGGAGAATGGACATCTCAACAGATCATTGATTACATCAGAGAAGAAGTAAGAAATTAGAATAACATTTATTATCTTCATTTAATTCCACTCATAACAATAGACCCATCTAGTTTGTAACGAATTGTGATATCATGCAATAATTATATATATAACTATGTAATACATTAATTTCTTTAAAAGTTTGTAACTTTGGTAATGTCTCTTTTAAAATAAATTAAACTTACCGAGTACAGTGTAAGGCTGTCTCAAGGATTAGCATTTTCAGTTAATTTAGAACAATCATATTTTTTACAGTGATAGATAAAGCCTGAGTATAATTCATTGAATACAACTATATTGTGACTGTACTAGGGTAGTACCATACTGTCACAGAAAATCACCATAGAGTAGCTTATATGGCTGTCTTTTGAACAGTGAGTGAGAACGGAAGCCTAACCAACCAATTACTTCCTATTTCCTTCCCTTTCTTGCCTTTTTCTTTTTTATCTGGTGCTGCTAATATTTATGGGAGGCAATGATTATCTTACCCCAAATGACAATCTTGCTTGTTTGTTTACATCATTAGAAAAAAAAAATGCTCAAATCTAGGCTGGTATCTTAATTTTAGAATGTCAAGTATTTTTTTTTAAATTCATCTCATGCTCGTCTGTACAAATAGTATAATGATATGAAATCTCAATTGGTTAATAATGTAACTTATCCCAAGTTTAGTATTAAAATGACCAAATTCAAAAATGTTTTGCAATTGGTTTTTTGGCTATTTAGTTAGACTGTAATGTTACAGTATATTAATAGAACAATTATGTCTTTCTTTCATAATCATATATTATAAATCACAGAATTATGTGAAACTAGACATAAAGCAGTTCAGCTAACTCATTCCAGTGGTATTTTAAATTTGGTCACTTCAATACACAAAGCACATGACTTTTTTGAGTTTCCTCTTTTTATTTAAAAGTTGCATTTGATTTGCATTTCAGTGCGGTATAAATATATCCAACATTAGAGACAGTAGGGAAGGATCCTCTGAGAGTGAATTCCAAATTAAACTTAAATTTCCCAACAAGGAGCAATTGGACAAAGTTTATGATAAGTTAAAAGAGAGGGAGGCTGAGGGAAAACTTAAAGTACATGCGGATGGTAATATATTAATTCAATAATTAATATTAAATGTTTAATTATTTATTAATAAGAATGTTATTTTTTTTAATAATAAATCATTGATCCAATAATAAAATTTAATTGCCTTTAATTCAATTTTTAGATGAGAATGGAGATGCAGAATTTTTAAGGGACAATGACCAAGAATCAGATACTATGGCAGAGATTGACGAGAGGTTAGCAAGTGAAATATGATATAAATATTAATCTTAAAGTCTTTAGTTTTAAAATATAGTTCAATTTAAATTATTTTGAAAAAAGAGAAACTAATAATTTATACCCATATATATTCCATTTTAAATAAGCATGTTTCTTACATAAAGAATTTTATGATAAATAAGTTTATAAAGGTGAGCGAGGCGAGGTGAGAGTTTTGCGAAATTTACTGTTATGAAGTTATCGTGTTTGTGAATTTAAGGTATTACAATTTAGCTGTGTTAACAATCAATCAATCATTACTATATCGAGTATACATATGTAATAATTACATCATTATATCAGCCAAAACAAAATTCTATTGATATCTGGTAATTTTTACGCGACTGAGCTACGCAAAGGTAGATAATGTGTTTATCAGCCTTTGTATGTATGTGTCTGGTTTTGTATCTTTGTGGCACTATTTAGACCAAACGCGTAGGCCTATTTTATTGAATGACTCGTCATTTTATTCATCATGACAGCGCGATAGTCATAGAAAGCATAGAAATTTAGAAAAATCAAAATGACTGATTCTGACGACACAATGTGAAAAAGAAAATCGACGAACTATATCAAGTGGCGTATTGTTGAATGGGTATTTAAAAATCATTAGGTTTTTATATCGTTTTTCAATCAGAATTACCGTTTAGAATCTATAACTATTTAAAGTTGGTTTGAACGATTCTCATTGTTGATGTTGTTATAACGCGTTTTAGAGTTTTTAATTTAATTACTTGTTAGATCATCTAGTGATAATTTCGAGTTGGAACAGGGAATGATATTTAATAAATACAGATAGGAAACATTCATACTATTTGGCATTAAAATATGTGCCCATTAATGCAACTTAAACATTTAGACGTTCGACTACAACGACTATTTGCCCGGTGTTCTGAAAGTGGATATTTTGAGGGCAAAAATTCATATGCAAATATGATATCTATAGACGTTATTATAAAATATTAATTATAGTGGTATTGTTTTATAATAGCCAATTTTACAATTGAAATGTGCACATAGAGCTATTTTCTCGATTAATTTTGATCAATAATTCATTATACTTAAGCTTTGCGAATTATCATAAAGTAACGTTTTTGGTTACACGAATATATACAAATTATTGCGATTTACACTATCTAATACATGACTTGAATCCTTAATACAACAGCTCTGGCGATTAATTTATTCTAGAATAATTTTATACTCTTGATAGGGAGCCGAGTATAGAAAATGCCCCTCCGATACAAGATCCAGATCAGATTGAGACAGCGTCTGATGAAAACGGTTATTACATTAAAGAGGAGTACTTAAACTCTCTGGGAATCAAAATGCCTATTACGAATATCATAACCGTTACGAATGTAAGTAAAGAATATGATCAATAGATTATATAGGACATGATAAATTTGTTATATTTAATTATATTGTTCCTAATTTTGCAATAGCTACCATAATTTTTTAATGCAAAAGCTTTGCTTATTTTTAACAATAACAGAGATTGTTTATCCTTTAACAGTTCAGATGTGATAAGTCTGAGTTAAAAGAAGTCTTGGAACTGGCTGGCAAGGTCCTTATATGCTCGGTGATATCAATTAGCAATAAATACGCTAATGTTATGTACAGCCATCCACTCGAAGCAGTTCAGGTAAAATATTAAAATAAAAAAAAATCTACTAAAACTAACTTATAACTTGAGTTACTGGATACAGAACATTTTCTTTCAGGCAATATCGATGTTTAATGGCCAGAAATTTTACGGACAACCATTAAAAATAACGATGAATAATTCAAAAGATACGAATATACTTTTACCTAAAGGTTTAACGGATATCGGACCGGGTCTTGGGAAGTACGGTAAAGGATTGCCGGACTTAGTCGATCACTTTAAACGTTTCGTTAAAGGGAAGAAATCGTCCATTGACGCTAATCTATTCCAATCGGAACTTCTGAGGAAGATTGGAATAGATTCAGATGGCGAATGTCCAACACCAATCGCTCCGTCTGTCGGTAGTAATAGCTCAAGCAATCACAACGATAACATATCTGAACATGGAAGCGATATCATAGAAACGATTAGAAGCAATGGAAATCAATATAACACTATTGGCCACATGGTAACCACTGAGACAAATTTGACAAGAGTTACACTTAATTCAGTTGGGATACAGAATAATAGATTTATTCTTAATTCCATGGTATTGCCTTTACTTCGTCGCGGTACGAATGGATCTATTGTGTCTAATACCAACCAACCAACACCCAGGGCTGATAATAGTCAAATGTCTATACCACCTGGTTCAGTACAAGATCCTAGATCAAATCTGCCTACATCTAGGGCTCAAATTAGTGAAATGGCTGTACCACCTTATTCTATACAAGATCCTAGAGGAAATCTACCGACATCTAGGACTCAAATTAGCGAAATAACTGTGCCACCTGGTGCATTGCAAGATCCTAGATCAAATCTACCAACATCTAGGGCTCAAAATAGTCAAATAAATTTACCGCCTGGCTCAATGACAGATCCTAGATCTAACCTACCAACATCGAGGGCTCAAAACAGTCACATGTCTGGTCCACCTGGGTCTGTGCAAGATCCTAGATCAAACCTACCAACACCTAGGGCTCAAATTAGTCCAATGGCAGTTATTTCAAGTTCAATGCAAGGTCCTAGGCCAAATATACCTATGGCACATAATAGTCCAAGGGCCAGTCTTACTACCTCAATGCAAGGTCCTAGAGCAGCAGTTACTAATTCTATGCCAGTTTACCCCAATTGCCCACCAATACCCGGTGTCGATACATCGAATACTGCTAGACGCTCTTATAATATAAGCGTGATAGGTACGAATTCAATGCCAATGATTCCTGGACCGGTTTTGACTAGGCCTATGTCTAGTCCCATGCCTAGCCCTATGTCCAATTCTCCGGGACCTCTGGGACGACCTCCTATGGCTCATATGTCTCCAACTAATCGCTTTCCTGGTCCAAGAAATATCGGACCAAGACCTGCGCCTGCGCACATTCCAAATATTCCTGTTTCATCACCAATAAGGCCTAATGGACCCATTACGTTAAGGCCTTTTTTGACACAGCCAACGACATCATCAAGCGTTCAAATGTTCAAAGGCGCGGATCCAGTTACAATTCAAATAAGCAATGTGAGTTTTAAAATTTCTAATGTATTTATAATTTTATAGTTGAATTTTAATAATTATGATATTATTACTTTAAAATTTTAAATTGAATGCAATGATATTATATAAGTATAGATATATTTATAATCTCGTTAATTCTGACACCTAAAATGACGAACATTTTTGGATGACGTTGCCTAGCAACCAGCTAGCGACTAAAGGCGAGAGAGACATTGGAGAGATTTTTAATTTGAAATACATATCTATAGTTATTTAATATCATTGATCGTGTTGTTTCAATATTATTTAAAATTTATTTCACCTAATATGTTTTCTCAGTTGCCGCCGTCAACAAATTTCGTCAATCTTGGTCAAAAGCTGTCAGAGTTTGGTCACGTCGTGTATTTGGAGTTCACGACGCCTGGCTGTGCCATTGTACGCTTTGCAAGTCCAACTGATGCCGATAGATGCATTCGTATCCTTTTATAAATACTAATCGAATAGTTGTCAATTGCGTTTTCACTCGCGTTTATGGTTACTGCTTTCTATGAGTCGTAGCGTGATGTAATATAGCCTGTCGCCTCTCTCAATAAGTAAACTATCTAAAATAAAATTTGTCAATTCGAACCAGTAATTCGCGAGATTAACACGTTCAAACACGTTTTATAATATTAATATAAATTAAAGGGGCAACCTATAGATAAATAGTTACATAGAATCTATTTGGACTCACACCACAAATCTTACGTAACATATATACCAATTAAAACAGAATAATTATATACAGAGTTATCTTTTTAACTAGGCGTGTTAAGCCAAATCCCAAAGTATAAGGAATAGCGAAAAAAAACGGAAAAGATCGGGGCCGATTAAAAAAAAAACTAAAATTCTGCATCAAAACTTTTTTTATTTTATTTTCTTAGCCAAGAATCGATGCCTTAGATTTTGAAAATAAAACAACGTATATTATTGCAACATCTGAAATGGAAAACTTTTCAGTTTAGTATTAAATATAATTATGAGGTCACTCTTACTAAGCTTAAGCAGAAAATACCGTAATATGATTTTTTTCAGCAAATTGAAAATCCTTAATGCGAAAATCAGAGAACTACCGAAATGTTTTGGGATGAAATTCGATGATACACGAAGGATTAATCGTAAGTAAAGTTAGATTTTTAATTGAAATTTTAATCGTAACAGTATTTGGAAAAGCTGAGCCCTTTACTCCTTTACCCGCGTATTGGTCTGTGAGACCGACGAAAAATTAAAACAAAATGTGTACAATTATAGAATACGTTCTAAAATTTAAAAAAATATATCTAAAGATCGCCCTTAAAAAACACAAAATACATTGAAATTTTTGGACTCTTTTACGCTACACGGATTTAGTTGTTATAGAAATTCACGCGAGTACAAGAAGGTTAATTAATTATTATTGATTTACTTTGATATAAACTGATTAATTTTTTTTTTCATTACAAAAATGTATGTATGTGACCCTATATTACTAAAATTGTTTTGTATTTACATGTATACTTGTAGACTGAAAAAAATGTTTTTTGCTTACCTTTTTAATGACTTCAATAAAAGGAGATTCCGTATTGGATTCGTAGGTATGTATGAAACTTGTACGTCCGGGATTTTCTCGCAAATTACATCGATCGGATTTTCTAAATTTAAATGAATGCTTTTCAAGGTTTTGTTAACATTGAAAATGAAATTCTTCAATATTTAACAGCAAATGACCCGCGATTAGTGAAATCGTACACATACATACAACTGTTCTCTTCGAAATCGGTTATATTTTTCTACGATAACAATGAATATAATATTACTATTAAAACGTAAGATACAGATAATATTATAGGACAGACGACAGTAGTCGTCAGTTATACATATAACTAGCCTCTATACGTCGACGCTGTATACAGTATAATCCTACTTTACAATTTTTATCCAACTCGGCAGAGTCAAAGGAGGGTTATGATTTTGACAGACTATCTATGTACGTATGTTCATCGGTTCCCTTATAGCTCTTAGAAGCATTAGAAGCGTTTTGATCGTCCGCTGGTTGTAGGCTATATATCGTGTCACTCTGTTTGGTATCATTGGAAAAGGCATTACTTTTAAATTTCAGGTATACAAGGTCTTAAATGGGCATCTGTTAGACATTCCAGCGTTATCAAAAATCAATATTTAAAAAAAAAAAAAACTAAATTAATTTTATTTCATATTCTTTGTGGTAAATTATGTCTATATGTGTACGAGCCTAGAAGATCCAATATAAAAAAAAGATTCTGCAAACGCGAGTAAAATTCCCAGACACATGTCCAGTTGACTTCGTATATATATATATATACCATTACTAGCATTTGCTTGTGACTCTGTCCATATTTTTTCGAAAATTGATATATTTCTATTGTTTTTATGGTAGTTGGGTTTTCGTTCTTTACTTTTTCTTTTTTTTTTCAGCCGGCGACCCTAGCTTGTCTCACCACCGTGTGTAAGGTAACGAGTCTATGCATTTTGTTTTACATCGTATTTTCAATCGTGAAAATGGTGTTTAACATAATAATGTCAGTGTAATCATTAACAAATGTATAAGACTTACAAATCATTGTCATTTTAGATCTGCTTTTTACTAACATTGTGGCTTTAAAAATGTTGATTTCTAGCGATTTTAAGACTAAATTAGCAATTTAATTGTGTTCGAGTAAAATAACTCACTAGCATATATGTATGAAACATTGGTGTAATATAAAGAAATTATATGACAATGTCATGTCTTGTGTTGTGGACATTATTATTATTATTATGGATTATTTCAATATTTTTATTCAACAAAAGACAATTTTTTTGTAGGTATTAACATTTTTTTGTTTTTTTTTTATTTATTTATTATTTTAAAATAATTTAGAAATTATTTATTCATGGTGGTGAGTAAGTCTTTTTATATGTAAATACCTTATGATGGGATTTCTATGCCAAACAATAATAATAATGTCAATTTGCTCAATGATAGAAAAAAATCCTGCTTTTGTATTTAATACATTGTCATTCTACATACACACTACAAGTCTAACTTATCTAGGTATTTACATGCAACGAGATTACTCATCCTGTATACATCGGTTGTATGAAACATTTATAAAAGTTTTCATAAAAAATACGTAGAACGTAGTCAATTAGGACTGATATATAATTGGCATAAGTATATATTTTATTAATATTTATCAAAATTGACATATTTTCTTAAAATAATATTTTTATTCATCTTCTTCTTAAGCCTTATACGGCCTTAATGTTTGAACTTTAACATTGAACTCAAACAGAATAATTAGAAACTCTCATCTATCTGAACTATGTAATTTTGTAAACGGCTCTATTCCTCCAAGGCATTGTAAAAACAGATATATAGGCCATAATGTTTCCATGATGTATAACTAGGGTTGCCATCCCTTCAGGATTCTCGGGATTAGTTCCTAATTTAAATTATCTAAGTACCAAAAAATTACTAGTCGCCTTAGAGGGTCTGCTATGAAGATTAAGTAACTACTATCCTGAGTTATTCATATATGTTAAATAATTAATAAATACAAATTTTAGAGATTTTAATATGATACGTTGAATTCAAGCAGGGTTTTATTTTTTTTATGAAACCTATCTGTATATATGTCATTTGCCAATGTTCAGAACATTCCTTGCTAAGTTTTATTAAAACTGGTTCCGTGCTTGCATCATAAAATAATAGACAAATAGACAGACTGAAAAGTTCCTTTTGTGAGATATGGTGTTGAGACTTAGAGTTTTTCTAAATCAAATTGTAATACGATATACAGAATAATTTTGAAAAATAAACATTATAAACTGAATGACGTAAATCCTATGCCCTAACTCAGTTATTAAATATAATAAATATCAAGAAAACTGTCCTAAGAATATATTTTTAAAATAAAAAATCTAGTTCCTATCGTTTTAATAATTTCAAGATGGCCGCCCTACTTATGACTTACCCTAGTTTGAATATTTACGGCTCGAACTAATCCCTTGGGGTGGATATATTTGAAAAACATTGTGATAAATTATTACATATTGTATCAGGGTCTGAAATTACTGACCCTTTTTATTGATGGGGATTACGAGATAAGATGTAGGTTATGTTTACTATATATGTATATATTTATAAAGGTTGGACATTTGTAAACACGTCCAAACATGTGCCAATTGCCAATTGAATTGTCAAAGCTTGTTAGTTATCTAATTATATGTCGAAGAAGGTTGTAATTTAAGTATCACGGTTGGCAGGGCAATGCTAAAGTTTAAGACTAACTTATCGATAGTGTTGTGGATATTTGGGATTGGCATTTAAATGGCATTTTATGTAGTCGTTATATGTTCATTTGCTAACATTTCGTATTTATCATTTGACGTAATCATATGAATTAATACATATTTAATAATTGGTAATAAGTGATTTTTTCATAAATCTGAATGTGTAGGATCGTAGAATGTAATTGACTGTTCGTAGTTGAAAATGTTTTAAACCACTTCACCCCAACCCACTTTGACCCAACTGGGTCTTTAATTAACATGATAAGTGTGGATTCGACCAAACTAATATCCTGTGAATAAAATTACTCCAAACTATACTTTATCCAAACATAACTTAAATCTTCTAATCAAGATTCACTTCCAAAATGATTTTACTCCAATGAATTTTCCTTTTTTTTTTAACACAAAATCCCATTATGACGACAACATTATTTTTTTATATCTTTATTTAAAAAAGTTTTGTCACAAAAAAAGCAACTATGTACACTATACCTTCTCTTAAAATAAGCACATTTATCTAACTTTCAAACCGAGCCTGACAAATACAACATTATGTTCTAGTCAAATGACACATGACTCTGTTATAATCCGAAAAAAATTGATGAACATGAATTTTAGCTATGGACTTAATAACCGTTGTGTTTCTATTTTAGTTAGCTTAAATTTTTCTTTTCGTTCATTAATTCACTCTGGAGTAACAATACTCAGTATTAGCAAATCTAAGTTTGGTTGAATCCACCGTAAATGTGTTTTAAATATAATCCTGCTTACTGGCCAGTACTAATGATAATGTGAAATGATGACTGTTTTATTATGGTACAGTAGGTATTGAATACATTGTGTACTTATATGAATTGTCTTTATAGGGTACCACATAAATTCATAAACTTGACCTGCAAAAGTAGCTAATACAGCTTCTTTTCATTTAAAAAACGAGGCAGTTAGATGCTTAACAGTTGACAGATGCGTGATACTGCTGGCCAGTATGTTGGCTTATATTTCTGAACACATTGAATATTTTTTCTTCAACTATTAAATAAGCATGGATGTAATGTTAGATGTAAGTCGTCAAAGACATTTAACTATTAAAGTGTTAGTAGATCTAAGAGTAGTTTATGAATAAGAAATTTATTTATTTATTGTTAAATATATTTTGCAGCTGCTTTTAAATAACATCTCGTATTTAATGTAAAAAAATATTGTGGCCATTATGAATGAGTTAGCGGTTTTTACATAAATCTGTTAAATTAATTTCAAATGTGATACATGATTTTTTAATATCTTGAACTTTTTGTTAAATAAAATTTGCAAAAGTTTAAGTTTTATTATAGGCTTTAGCTTATCGACTGTTTTAAAAGACTATTGTAAATGTTGTATTACGTAACTAATTTATATAAGGTAAGTAATATTTCTGTTATTTTTTATATGTTTTTATTTGGCACATTAATAACCACCTAAGGATTAATTTTTAAATTTTATATATACTTTTTTATTCCATGTCTATTAATTTACATTTTAACTAGGAAATTCCTTAAGTTGAAAAATATTTATTATTCACTAACAAAATTAATTTGACAAGACTTATTAACATTTTGCCTCGACTTGTGATGTAGTAACAGTTTTTACCTTTAAAGACTCAATACTATTAGATATTCTATCGTAAGAAAAATCCTACTTTTTTATCTATTTATTAGTACAGTAATATATGTATTTCCTAATTATATATAATAGTTATTGTTTAAGTTATTGATTAAATTTTATTTCCTGATGTTATAAATTTGTATATAATAACTTTTTTATTTTTTTTTATTTAAACTACCACGAAGTATTTGTAGTTTTAAGCTTATATATCATAAATGTCTGTTTAGTATAGAATAATATGCATTTTTAACCGATTTTAAAAATATATCTGAATGGTCCACGTGTTTAAGTATTAAGAAAAATAAATGGTGTCTAAAAAGTATGTGTTTCATTTTAATAATAATTACTAATCACTTTCACTTAATATAAAGAGCGGACAAAATAAAATGATCTAACGTAAATCGGACTCGCACATAAAAGGATTGGTCTTCCGTGCCATCGCAAAAGATATAACGATAAGACTTTGTATTTTTTAAATATCTACATATTATAATACAAAGTCAATTCTCGCCGTCTGTGCGCTTAAATCTTTTAAACTAAGCAACAGACTTTAATGCGATTTTTATCAATAAGCCAGTGATTCATATGTACAATAAAGAGCCATTATAGTAGAGCAAAAATTTTTTAGATAACATAGTTTTACAATTTTCAAAAGTCCAGACCAAACTAATCTTACAAAATAAAATAACGTTATCACCTTAAAAGTGAAATTTATAAAATTAAACATTTATATTTACACAAATCTGTGTTGACTTCAGCTTTCTGTATTAATGATCATTCATTAATGTTTTATCAACGTAATTGTTTTTGCGTCTCACAGAATTCAGACCTCCATGATTCAGTCTTAATTTTGGCGCCAATAATTTTAACGCAATTTTTTTTATTATCTTTTTTAACGGCCTTGAGTTCGTCGCCATTTTGCGCCTACATTTTCGCTAACGGTGTCACCGTAACCAAAATATTACGTAAGATGATTAAACTGCTTAATTTATTATTATAAAGTATTTGAGGTTCATCGACCTAAGTTTTTTAATTAAAATATTAATATTATTTTATAGTTAAAAATATTTCAAATAATTTGATTTAATGAAATTCTATAACATATATTATACGCTCATGGATTTTAGCATTCCGCCTATTTAGAGAGGCTACAGATAATACAAAATAACGGCTTCACCGTGGTACGTTCGTAACATTGACCTCCACAAGGATTTCAGGATCGATTCGATCTCTAAGCATCTCAAAATGTCCACATCATTCTTTGAGAAATCTACCCGCCACCCGAACCCCCTTATCAAAGAGGCTTGCTAGATTAGACAAAGGCGGTCCATGTACGTCTTAACTGACCACGATGACCGAATAGGAACAATTCACACACTCACCCACACCGTCTCCGAGGCCGGCGGAGACGAGGTCCTCGGTTTGCGACGGCTCGGGCGCGCTTAGGCGCGTCGTGAGACCGTCACCCTCGTTATCTGCGCTCCGCACAGCGCCATCCTCCACTCCGACGACGTTCTAAGCCGAGGTGCGATCTCACTAGGAGACACCCTTAGACACGGACGTCCATTCTGAGCCCCAACGGGGGCTCCCAATTTCAAGGCCGAGTCTCAGTACTCAGCCCCCCCCCCCCCCCCCCCCCAGTGACGCTGTCAAGGCCAGTAGGGCCAACAGCAATACACATTTCAGGAAAAAAAATGGATTTTAGCAGCCTTCATGCCGACAGACGACGTGGCAGCCAGCTAAAAATTTAATGTAACAGATACTCCTGTAATCTTTGGGCTAAAACATATTTGACGAGTTTGTCAAACTTGGAAATAGATTTTTAACATCAATAGCATACGTAACACTGTAATTACAAAACATCATCGATTCAATTAAAAATTACTACTCTCCAACTGTCAATAAATCTTTTAATGTAAAAATTTAACTTTTTGTCACAAGTCATGCTGACAACACTGAAAGATATGTTTAAAATGGCTTGAACCCAGGGTCGTGAAACAAGCTTTTGAGAAAAAAAAAGTCACTTGTCAATTTTCATTTTTAGTTTCGTCCTGGCTGTTTGCATGTTTCAAATTTTTGTGTTGTTTTAAAGATTAACTGTGCAACGATAATATAATCGTTTGTAAAAAAAATGGCAAAATCAAATATTTTATACGTGAAAGGAATGAATATGGTACGTAATGTTTGAAGTAATATTTTGGAACTAAACTATCGTGTTTAACATTGATTCGATATGTTTCATATCTCGCTAGCTGATTTATTTAAATTCACGATCGAATCCACTTTTTCATCCATCATCAATATATGATAGTCCATTTGTACACTCAAAATATAATTTATTCAAATGGGCTTTCATAAACACTTTCGATTATTTATTAGATGAGATAAAGTGCTTTTAGGACCATCAAGAGGTTAAAGACTTTAATTATATTTCAGTCAGAATCCGAAAAAGATGAAGAGGAAGCTGAAGATATATGGGACGATAGTAAACTGAACGATGCATATGACAAAGCCTTAAGAATAGCCAGTGCAGAGGTGGCAAAAAGGGTTGCTATGTCCACTAACACTCCCTCTAAAGATGGTACGAACGTTAACTGCTTTACTACAAAAGATGAAATAAAACCATGTTCAACATGTGTCTAGCTAAACAGTGTTTAAAAATTAGACACTGTTTAAAATTTTCTCGAAATTTCTACACTGCATGTAAAATTATAAAGAAACTCATTAATAAAATGTCTCATGTTATATTTGACAGCCAAAATAGGTTTTAAGCATATATTAAAAATATCGAAGCTTATGTTTATACATAATTAAACTAGATCTAAACCATGTTTAACTCAAAACTATCGTTAGATGCGGATTTGTAGACATGTGTTTAATGTGTGTTTAAATTTTTTGCAGAAAGGCAGTTAATCTTTATATTGTACTATTTAATTACATTTGGGTATAATTATATATTTGTAAGAATTACTATTTTTTATTTGCTTTCAAATGAAAAAATTTTAAATGATATTTGGAGACCCATTTGATACTTATGTAAAATTTCCAAAAAAAATACTAAATAATGTATTTGATTTTACTATGTTACTGTTTATTATTGTTTGGTTTACATCTATACTAAGCTGATTTAGAAAATAAATAGAGATAGGAATAAAAGTGAAGAAAAAGATTGAAATTGATTGAAATTCAGATTGAATTTCAGATGGTACAAAGTTCACCTACAAAACTAATCTTTAATAAAGTATACATATAATTTATTATGTCTTTATAATTATTGCACATAAATATTTAATTAATAAATATTTTTACGAAATTTATCTAATAATTACAGATACAAAAACGAAAACAAAGTCCACATCTCATCAAACTTCTATAAAAAATCAAAGGAAGGAGTCAAAAGCTCAGTGGAAGGCGGGAATGCATTGCCGTGCCGTGTATGAAGGAGATGGAGTAGAATATGAAGCATTATTGTTAAGAATTATCAATGATGAAGAATGCATTGTTAGATTTTTAGGTTAAATTCTGACTTTTTTTTGTAATAATTTTGTCATATCGACTTATATCAGTAAAAGCAAATAAAGCAAAGTAACAACCAGTAAATGTCCTACTGCTGGGCAAAAGCCTCCTCTTCTATCAAGGACTTCTCCTTTTTAGAGATTAATCCACAATGCTGCTCCACTGCCGGTGACTGAAATACATGTATCAGAATTTCTTCCAGTTTATACAGGTTTCCACACAATGTTTTCTTTCACCACCTAGCATGTGTTGAATTTAAACACAGCACTTTAAAACTCAGTGTTGCTAGCCGAGGCTAGAACTCATAATCATTGATTGTGATCAAGTTGATTGATGACAGTTCTTTTCAGTAGAATCTACTTTTCAAACCGATGGCAGTTTCTCATTAACTTAAATACTTCTTGTTTTAATAATTTAAAAAGTGCTTTTAAGACCTACTTGGATAAAGTATATTATGATTTTGAAACTTTGGCTCCAAGTAGAAAAATTCAATATGGGTTATATAGCCTGTTTATTAAGGGGTTATTTGCTATATTACATCATGCTATGACTCATAGGAGTGATGCAGTAACCGTGAACGCGACTGGAACCGCCAAGGGCCGCTAATGTTTAATATGTGGGTTATTTCTATAATTATAACTTTTTTACTTCTATTATTTCAGGTTACGAAAACTCAGAAATAGTATCAATATCTACTCTCAAACCATCATTAGGTAAAACTGAAAGGACTCGTCAGATTGAAGAATCTTTAGCTGATAAAATAGAAGATGACGCGACAAGTCGTTCATTTAATATTGAGAAAATGGAATGCAGTGATAGACCGCTTAGTCCTAGTAGTTCAGGTAAGATTAGATAAGAAAATAGGAGTATCAAAGAACTAAGAAAATTTACCAAAAAAAAAAATGGATTCGATCATTATTTTAGTAAAATACAGAACATTAACCTAACTTAAATAATTTAAAAGTAAATGTGTCTTTATGTTCTTTACAAATAAAAAAATAAATAATTTTTTTGGAAAATTGTTTCCATAGTTCATTCTTTTCAAAATGTATATCAATCAATTTGAATCTAATATCATACTTTTTCTTAACAGTATCGTTTCAGAAAAAAAAGAAGTCTGGTAAGAAGAAAAATAGACAAAAACAGATGAACTGTTTCGACCTACCCGAAATACCGATGCCGAATTTTGCACAGTTGAGAAATGTATGTATAGTAAATATATTAATTTTTTTTTAATGTAATTAAAAGGTTATAAAAAACTGGGAATCTACTTTGAATCAACTGTCAGAAAAACGCAATTTAAACTTAAACTGTCATACTACAAAAGACGCATTAAAACCATGTTGAACATGTGTCTAAAATTAAACATTGCTTAAAATATTATCTAAATTGCTTTACAGCGAATAAACTCATAAAAAAACTTATTGATAAAATGTTGTACGTTACATTTGACAGCAAAAATAGGTTTTAAACATCTATTAAAATCACTTAAACGTATATTAATCTATGTCTAAAGCATGTTTAACTCAAAACTGTCTAAGACGCGCGTTTAACGTCTGTTTAAATCTTTTGTAGTAAGGCAGAAAATGTTTTATTTTTTGTATTGATATTGTTAACATAAAACATTTTTAAGAACACCTGTTTTTTTTTTATGTGTATATGATGTGTTGTCATCTTAAGCCAAAACTATAAAACGACAATAGCTATTATTATTCAACCTATCAAAGGTAAGGTCAAAAGTTGGTAAGTAAAAACCTTTCCACTTCAAATTAACCACCTTAAACCAGTAGTTAACTGTATAAATAATATATTAAATCAATTTCAGATCGGTACAATGGATATGCCGTTACCTCCTCCCCCGCCATTGAATCTCCCCCGAAGTGATGTGGACTCTGAAGAGCAGGCGGTGTCTTCGATGTTGCTGAGCTGGTATATGAGTGGTTACTACACTGGATTATATCAAGGGATGAAACGGTAATACTTACTACTTACTATATCTATACTAATGAATAAAATTGAAGTATCTTTTTGTAATTTCAAATTAATAGCTTTTAACTAAATGCATATGAAGTATATACGATACCTCCATCAAAAACATAATATTCAAAAAAAATTCTGCCAATTTCTAAAAGGGCTGGACCAATTTTGATGGGACTTCTCATTTATATATGGCTAATATTATAAGAAGTGACATAGGCTACTTTTATTAAAAATGTATGTAAGTTTTAAGTCAATACGACCACGGAATAAGATTTTGCATACAAACGTTTTTACCCCTTTTCACCCTCTTAGGGGTGAATAACCAAAAAACCCTTTCTTAGTGGATGCCTGCAACCTAAAAGCCACATACTGCCACAATTTCAAATTCGTAGCCCCAGCGGTTTAGGCTCTGCGTTGATGAATCAGTCAGGACAAGTGATTTTATATGTATAGATTAGCTGGCAAAGAAACAATTGTAATTTCGCAACACTAAGTAGACTATGTCCATTCTTCAAGATCCAATCTATATTTATACTGAAATTCATCAAAATTAATATGACAAATGTTGCTTTTCGCTTTTAACAATGTTAGTGTAGGTTTATTATAAATGCAAATATATGTAAACTCAGATTTACATATTAATATTAATAAAGATTAGGTACTTTTTAATCCGAAAACAAATTTACGTTATTAAAGCCTATGTAATTTTGATATGACATACTTGTATATTGATGCTTTCTACTTCACACAGGTGAACTAATTAAAAGTTTACTAACTTTCTATTATAGAGATTTTTGACTGAAATTTTTCATATTTCCGTACAATTTTTAAAACATTTTCTGTCATAAAAAACCTTGTTCTGATAAATTATACACAAAAATGTTTATATGGATATTTTTTGACTCAAATTTTTTTATCATTGTCCTGAGAAATACAAACAAAATAAGCCAAATAGCTGCAGCCGTTCTGATGATGTGATGCAATCACATACAATTGGTAATTGATTTTTAATTAAACAGATTTTAAAACATGTAACCAAAATGATTCGTGCTTTTTGAATTGGTAATTAAATTATTATATAATTTTTAGTGTGCATAAAACCGTTTCCATTTTTAAAAAGTGTTTCCAACTTTAAAAAAAAGGAAAAGGTTCTCAATTTGTAGTCTATTTGTTTCCTCAGGATTTCAAGATCTTCTTGTCTTTGGGTCATTATAGTATTTTAC
Organism: Hypolimnas misippus; assembly: GCA_037950945.1. Taxonomy (NCBI): domain Eukaryota; kingdom Metazoa; phylum Arthropoda; class Insecta; order Lepidoptera; family Nymphalidae; genus Hypolimnas; species Hypolimnas misippus. The sequence continues at coordinate 11,356,044 of JBBEEQ010000013.1, read as the reverse complement.
TGTTGAATTCATTTGTTTTTTATTTCAATTATATAATTTTAATGTGTCAGAAAAGCGTGGTTTTTAGTTAAGAAATCAGTGCAAAAATCAACTAGTCATATATATGCTTTTTCTTTTGTTTCAGCGCGAAGGATGGGCGAAGGAATCATTAACAAAATTTTGTTTTAAATAAAGTTTATTTTTAAGTCACATAACATAAACTAGAAATAAAAATAGAAATTGTTGTTATCGATTAAAAATAAATTAAATTATGCCTCCAGTTTCTGTTTAACTATGTACAAAATATACATTTTGATACTCTGATTATCTTGTTTTTATTTCGGATTGGTGGGTTTCATAAAAACAGGCTAAAAATGTCATTCATAAAAATACCACAGATAAACTACAATTTTCAAATGACACCTAGCCGCCATGCAGTTTTAATAGTAATTGATACTAAAATATATTTATTCTTCTATTCCATTATTATTTCTCAAAATATTAAAATTTATCAAATAATTGTTAATATATTAATTTTAAGTACTATTTAAAGTATTTCAATCTGTTAGGCCAAATCTTTAAAGTATAGAAGAATAGACTTAATAAAACTTATATCAATAAAACATGGCAAAATGTGTCCTTATAATTAAAAATAAAATAAGAAACAATATTTACATTTATTACCACAATTTACAAATAATATAATACATTTCAATAATATTTTTAATAAAGCCAATTTGACTTCATCGTTTATATAAAATAACCAACATAAGTTGCAGTTCGTTTAATTTTTAACGTAAATAAAGTATTAACTACAATATATTTCAGCAAATAAATGACGAATTCATTGAAATGTACTATAAATATTAACATAAACCTCAAGCGAGTACTAAAACAAATAATTGTGTATAATTATTTGCTTGTATTCAATAGTTCCTTATAATTTTATCTCAAAATAATAAATAAGTATCGTCCGATTGCAGAATAGATAATATATTTGTTTAATACATAATTCAGTGCTGCTATATGCATAAATTTTTCTGATTAAAAGAATAAAGATTTGTGAAGAAATAAAGAAAACAATTTCATATTTTGAAATGCAAAACAAAAATTCTATTTAATTATTCATCTAAGAATTATAATTCGATGTTTACTTTTATTATATTTTTATCACCAACAAAAAACTTTAACATACTCATTCGTTAGTTACTTTCTATTAAAAAAAACTAAAATTCGTCAAATTGTTTTTTTTTTATCCTAAAACCCCTTATTAAAGAGAAATATTCATTTTGGTATACTAAAGTACAACTTTTAAGGACAGGCACTTTAAGTCTATTCATACCTTAATTCATCACAATATGGCATTAATTTATAATATGTATGGCTTTATTTTATTTCATTGTAATAGTTCGCGATTCTCAATTTAATCATTTAGGTGTATTTCGTATGAATAATATATTATTTGTTCGATATTATAAAATAGTTTTCTTGCTTTATAAAAATACATTAAATCGGTTAAAAACGAGTAGTTATATTTGAACACTTGAGGATATAGTAATTACGATAACCTCTATAATAGGATAATCGTAATTTATTGAATGATATAAGCGTCTGATAAAGTTAATTTTCAATTATAAGTAATTAAAAGATACAGGCGAAGAACTCGCAATATCCCTATAAAATTAATGAGAGATTTTCCTGTTCTTTGCCTGTACCTGTCAATTGACTTTATGTCAAATAATAATAATGACACTGTGTCAAATAATAATGACATTGTATCGAACAATAACGACACCGTCAAACAATAATGACACTGGGTCAACAATTAATGACACAGTGAAATAAGTGCTCAATTTAGGTAGCACATCAAACGTACTATTTTCAGGTACCTATTCAAATCAGTTGAAATGTCAAAAGAACGTAATTAGTTTAGTATGTATTTTAAATAATTTGTCAAATATGTAAACACGCTCTTCACCCGCCTTGATCTTGATCGTGTTTAAGGTAATTGCGTGTTATGTCTCACGCTTAGTATTAAGTTGACCGTAATAAAAATCTATCTGAAACGAGTTAGCTAAACTGTTATACTTCTAGTCTAGTTTCACATAATTCTGAGATTCAGAAACTAATGTATGAGTTTGAAAATAAAAGAAATAACTGTTTTTACGACTTCCCAAATGTGAATTTTTTAATTAGATCACTTTAACGTGTACTTAGTCTAGGTGGTATGTCGGAACTAGGTGATAACTCTAGGTAGCGTGTCTAAGTCTTCTTTTCGTATCAAACGTGTGTACCTAGTTCAAATAACGCCAATTTTTGCCGTGTTCCTTCAAATTTTCAAGAAATGGTGAATCCAAATTATTTCCTTCCGGACATTCTCTAAAAGTCGTGTTGTTATCCCGTTTTGAATTGCATGTATAACAATGTTCATATGTCAACTATTGGAAATTAAAAGATGTATTGGTTCGATCGAAGTCTCGTGTCAAACAAGCGTACTAAGTTCGTGCGCATCGTGGCTGAGGTCAACGGTGGCGGCGGGCACGCCTGGTGTGGCCTCCCCAGCTCCCCCTGGTGGAGTACTGGTGGGTGGCCTGGAATTGAAATTTAAAATTAATATAAAGTTTGATATATAAAAATATGGGTGTTTTGATGTTGGTAAACAGACGATGATTTGCCTGAACTAGTATTTAGTGTGTTCGCGCAGCGCACGTAGAAGACAGCGCGCAGAACCGGATCTCAATTCTAAATCTACTAATTCACAATAGCCCTAATGTCATAGACAATACAGTCACTTGATCTAATCAACGGCTATACAACTATGTCTGAGTATGTTTGCTAATTATTTTTGTATAAATAAAAAAAAATACATTAGTTCCACCAAAAAGTAGTAGGTATATTAAACAATTATACAATTGAGATTAGATTTTGCTAGAAAAATAATTTTGTCTATTGCGGTTGTTGTAACAGACAATAAATGTATGGTGGGCAAAGATCTCTTATTAAGAAAAACATCATAAGAATGTTTCTACGTGTTCCGGAAGAAATTCTGACAATGTATATCTTCCAATCCGCATTGGAACTGTGTGGATCAAGCTCCTAACCTTTACAACCTTAGCGATTATTTCCAGTTGGTGATTTAAATAAACAATGATCATAAAATTGACATGACATTTTGAAAAAAAAAATAATACAAGTACAATAAAGTAACGAGCGAAGTAAAATCTGTAACCACTAAAACTATATTAATTTAAAAATTATGGTACCATTTGAATGGTACATTATTTTAAATGGTCATACACTATATGAATATATGGTTCTTTGAATATATGCGTTGTATTAAAAAAAAAAAAACTAAATTAACGCGAATGAAGCCGCCAACAAAAGCTAGTGAGTTGTAAATAAGAAACGTACACTTTCCAATAACACATGTAGCTATAACACTTTTTTGTAATACAGTGGCATTAAAATAAGAGTTAATTAAAAAAAAAAGTTAATGCGGTTTCAATCCACCAACTGGTTACGAGGCATTAAAGAATGTAAAATGAGACGTAATTATTCTCACATTTCGCAATATGAAAAAAAAGCTATTGGTCAAAGCATGAGTCATTTTTTTATATTAAACTAGCTGCCACTCGCGGTTTTACTCGCTTTTATGATTACTGCACCGTGTGTATTTAGGGGGTAATCTCTGAAACTACTGAACCGATTTGAAATATTCTTTATGCATTGGATATTTTTATTGGTTTATTGAGGAAGGATATAGGCTATATTACATCACGCTATGACTCATTGAAGCGAAGCAGTAACCATAATACGAAACCGCGGGCAGCTAGTAGATAATAAATACGCAATAGATACAACATACCTAATAATATAAGGCCCGCCTTGCTGCAACAGCGTTATCGGATGCGTATACGGTGCCGTCATACTATGAAAGCTCAAATTGCCCCCAACGCCCGTATTATTCAAGTGTCCATTTCCCATTATCACACCATTTGACGTGTTCATATTTGTAGTATTCAAGTCTGGTGTTCGGAATGCCTTCACCAAGTTGGTTTTTTCCTTTTGCCATACGAATACGTTGTGGACCATTGCGCAGCCGCAGAACACGATGCCCACACCAATGAAAACAGATGTGACGATGGCCGGCGTTGAATGGAATTGAATGAATGTGTAGAGGATTATACCTGGAATTAAAATACAGATAGATTTAATAAAAGTTATAATTAAAAGTAAAACAGCATTTTTGATGTATCTTATAATTTAGCTGGTTTAATGGAGGTTTTTTTTCGTTATGTAAAAAAAAAAACGAAATTATTTGTGAAAGTTGCGTCCGAAAGTACGCGGCAAATGAAACAAAAAAGTATATTTGGTTTTGTATTTTAAAAGACTCAACATCCGTGTGTCCTATAATAATATTGATATTGTACTCGTAAAATGTTTAATTATTACGAAATTCTTTACATTTTAAAAACCCTAAAGATATTATCGAAATTATTAAATGTATTAAGTAATCATTACCGGGCTAAAAGAATTTTAACTGTTATTACGGTGGCGAAAAATTATACATAATTTATTGTAACAGTTTAATGATTATGTTGAAATTCTTGGGACTTTAAACATGGTTCGGATATTAAGATGTTATTCAATTTCATTAAAAAGTAATTAACGTTTTGTAAATTTGTTTACTCGGTGTAGGGTCGAATACTTAACTTAATAATATTTCTTTTGACTTTAAGAACCTATTTTAAATACGATAAAAATGTTCCCTTAATACTAAAAGGTTTTAATATCTAATTAAATATCCGGAACTTTTCGAGATGCGTAAATAATTTACAAAATCAAAATGAATTTCTAAATCTCGATAAAGAATTACGATATATATTTTATTTAAGAGTAATCTTTTACTAATTTAAAAATTAAAAGCTTCCTTAATAATAATTAAAAATAGAAATTTATTTGTCAACAAAAAAATCTGTAAAAACTACTCAAGTAGTAGGGTTGCCATGCGATGGAATTTACACGGATTTGTCTAAAAAAAGATGACGATAAGACCCTACACAGTTTAGCTTTTAAAAATTAACAATACCACTACAAACGTAATTATATTTATTAAATTAGCAACATTATAAAACAAGATTTTTTTAGATGGCAACCCTAATTAGATGGCATTTAAATTTCGATACGAATATCTTTAATGGACATCAAAGCGATCCAGTTTAACACGCTTTATCTCATGCGAAATTGAATGCAAATGAGCATCTTGTTTGGAATTCGCTTCCTAAGTTCTTTATCTCTCAATTGACAGCCTCCCGCGCGGGATCGAACATGTCGATACATGCACGTAACTTGAAAGGTTTAAGAATACATAAATTGAGAATATAAATAAGTAAGTATTATGAGTTGAAATAATTCAATACTTTATATAATCAAAATGAGAGAAAATTATACACTTAAAGTAAAAACTCAACGTTACAAAATCAAAATTTATATATAACATAACATTTTTAAGAAGTACTGTTCTTAAGATGAATTTTTAATGTTTATCCATATGTTAATAACGTCAATTATAATGTTTCATGGTTGGATAGAAGTGAAGTTAATAAAAGCAAATTATATTACTTCTTACAGTCAATAAGTAATGCAAGAAAATAAAATTAAAAAAAAGTTATTAAAATTTAAATAATTCAAACGCTTACCCGTCAAAAACACTGGAATTGAAATGAAAAAGCCCCCAACGGCGCAGACTCTCGTTATTGCAGATTTCTGCAAATATTTATTTGACCTGGAAAAGATAATTGATAATATTTAGAAACATAGTTTGAAAATAAATTTTGTTTAAAACCTTAAAGCTTTATATTTGAATTTTATATTTTATGTACAGTGTATTTGTTCCATTTAATCGCAAATTAAAAATACGATCGATTGAAGAAATGTAAAATGTTGAAATGATGCAAATATAATATTTATTTTAGACCCTTGGTATTTCATTGCATAGGATGTCAACTGGGTATGTGTTGGACCAGCGTAACTAGAATATCTATTAAACGTAAAAGAAGTTTTTTTTTTTTCATAAATGATGTCTATACTTTGCGAGCCTACAAGATCCAACAATTCAATTTAAAAAAATGTGTTTTTTTTTTCAATTATAATAAATAAAATCTGGTTTTACTTTTAAATATCAATTCTGTTAATTCTGGTAAAACGTACATCACATGCAAAGTTAAGTGAAGGTGTTCAGTATGGTCGTTTTTCTGGACCTCCAATACCAAATAAATACAACATTATAGTGGCCGTTGAGTTCAAAACAGACTTTTGTATTTTTGAATGCTCCTTTAAAAGAAATAATACTTTTTTTTTCATTATAACACTGAACTTATGTACACGATGTGAACATTACAAAATTTTTACTTTAGTATGTTTTCCTAAATACTTTCATTAATACGAGAGAAGACCTTTGCCCAAACGTGAGGCCTTTACTGGCTGTCACAGTTACAGTACAGATACTTAAGTAGCAAATATTTATATTAAAAAAATGTATTAATATGTTAAATTTTTCAATATGTCACAATACAGTTATAATATTTATGCAGATGTAACTCAGATTTTTACATAAAATTAATAATCACAAACTTAAATCGGTGGTATCGAAATGAGTCAGGTCACATATAACTCGTTTGAGCATTAACGGATCCACACCTGTTCATTGTATACATGATAAGTTATAACAGAATTGGCCTAATTTTACTTCGTTGTTTCGGTGAATGCAACAAAATAAAATTTATATTTCATTTTTTTTTAACTAATAAATTAATAATATTTAAACTAAAACTGACATCTGAAAATACGGTTCAGCTTAAGAGTAATAATATGACGTGATTAAATACCTTTTAAACTCTCAAATTTAATGTACTTTCTTATTTCACTTCTAATTTTATGTTATATGTATATTCAGTAAAATGTTCAGTAATTTACTAAAATTTAGTAAAAAAAAGTACATATTATATGGACTAGCTCTGTTACTGATATCAAGTGCCCATTTAGTTTCCCAATAGGCAGATCTAGTTTTTTTCTGTTTATCTGTATTTTATTAGCTGACCCCTCACTCGCGTTTACGGTTAGTGCTTCGCTCCTATGAGTCGTAGCGTGATGTAATATAGTCTACAATTCCCCAATAAACGGGTTAACCAACGCAAAAATCTCTCCTCTTTTATTTTCCTTTTAAAATATTAGTAGTAGAAAACATATTAGTTGGTACATTTCTGTAAATTCTTGTCCCGTACCAAGTTCTTAGCACAAATTTTTCGACTCGTATTTGACCTGAGTGAATTCTGAGTTATATAACAAAACTTATTTATCGCTGGATGCGTACAATTATTCTTTAAATTCAATATGTATTCTAGATTAGAAAAGGCTTATTTTAGGCTATATGTGAAATCGTGGAGTGCAACTAATAAGCAGCATACAATTAAATATATTTTGTCATGTACTTTATTTCCCTGAAATAAACTAATCATTTTATGTTGGTAAATACTATTGTACTTATTAATATTAAAATTTCAGTAATTTTCGTTGTTGGTATGTACCTAAGTGTTTTTTTCCATTGAAATTTCAAAATACGACCGACAACCCTAATTACATTACCAAGAATTGGATGTAAAACGTTTTGCATGAAAGTAAATGAGCTTAATGACAGCTAAATTTCATTTAATTATATAAGTGCGTTTACAATAAATTTTTTAATAAAAAAAAGACGTTGTTATATATACATTTAATTTAAATAGATTTTTTATATCATAATAGTTTTAACTAAAAAATTAACGTTATTAAATATAATTCTATTTTTGAACACGGCTTAACTACATAATAGTATAGTCGATATTTTCTAAGTTCTACATTTATATACATACATTTATTAAAAAATAGTATTTATTAAAAAAATTAATTATTTGTTTATATTACATAACAATTTCGAAATTACCCTTTAAAAGCACACAAACAGTTTATTTCTTACTACTAACCAACGGAGCGTGTCCCTTGTCAACTGTCGACGCGTACACATGTCGAATAACCGCCTTTTTGCAACGGTTTCGAACCGAATAGCGCCTATTAGGAATATTACTGTATTTAAGAGTCGTTATTAAAGATAAGCTACACGGCTGCTGAAGAACAAACAAGTATCGTTGCATTCGTGTAAAATGACCACTCTATTTTGTTTTAAAGATTTTATTTACATTAATCCTGTTATAGATAGCCTATAAAAAAACCAAAAAAATAAATAAATAACAGTTTTTAACTAATGGTGTCAAACTAAGGCAGTAAGTTCACCGTAAATATAACAGAAGTTATCAGGAATATTTTACACATATTCTCGGCATCTTAGTATGATATATAAGACTAATCTAAAAAAAACTGTTTTAATTTCAATATTTTTTTCGTTAATTTATTCGGAAACACGCGTCGGTAAGCGAAATTCACGTAATCGAGTAACTTGATGTTTTATGAAAACTAAGAGTGAACAGAACTAGGTATGGGGTTGATGCGGGTAGGTAGTGGCAGTGTTTGAAAATATCACTTGATTTCATTTAACAAAATACTGTTTATCAGTGTAATTATACATTTAAGATTATACTTTAAACTTATGACACACGTCTTAAAACCATTATTAAATTATAAAAATAATTCAATATTTTTTAAATAGCAGAAAATTTTTTGTCCATATTCCATCATAAAAGCTATGGAGCACCTAGTCGCCTATTGACTAGGTAGGTATTGTCAAATTTTGTCATGACAAGCTACTGTTTTAGGTGACCAACGACCATTATTAAATTATAATTTCATATCAACGTGACCGATTAAGGTAACGATTATCGAATTATCAGTCACGGACTAGCGGGGGACAGAGACTTGTAGGCCGTCGCCTACTTTTTAATAGGATTGTAGGATTACATATTGACGTTTAACACCGATCCATATTCGTTACGTCAAGTCTTGTATTCGTTTCTTGTTAGCGGTATTTAATGTGATAACTTAAAATATATTTACAGCGGTAGAGCTTAGCTGTAGTCTGTTGAATACAGGTCTTATGTGAGCCCTCTCGACTTGTAGGTACCCTGTACCACACTCTCATAGAATATCGGTGTATATAATATGGATACGTTTCGTACAATGAGCGAGAGAACCCGAAACCTGACTCCCCATTACTCCCTTCCCTTTACTGACTATTTCTTACGTTATTCCTTTGTAACGCTAGAGGTAGAGGTAGTTATGCTACCTACGTCGTCTACATTTTTGTGTAAACTTTATAAACTTTACTTTTATTTACTTACTTATATTATTAGCTGTTAAATAATAACCACGTTTACAAATATTATTTTTTAAAAGCGCAGAATACGCGATGAAAATAACAGATTGACAGAATTGTCGGAAATAATATCGAGAAAACATTATTTATAACACAGTGAAACATTTTCATTATTCACATTCAAACTTCAAAAGAAGAGTGCTTCGATTACATTACATACCATACATATTTAAAAAAACAATGTTTTTATATTCAGTGTTGGTTTATAATCGTTTGATACGGGGTTCTATAAAAAAAGGTATTTGGTTGGTGTCCCGTTATCTTTAAAGTACCCCTGCTCTAGCAAAAGCATTTTTCTAGGACAGGTAAGTAAATAGGAACCTTTAGATAACAAATCTCAATAACTACCACTTGGAAAAAAACATTATCACTGTAAGTGTATCATTTATTATCTATGCGATAGTATTATCAACAACATTGTAATTTGTATAAGTTAATACAAACACATTCAAACAATGATGATAAACGTATTGACAAACAAACAGTTTAACAATAGACTGAAATAAATAAACAATACATTATAATAAAATCTTCTTAACAAAGGATAATCCAGCCACTAACATGTATTTAATTAAGTTAAATATCGTATAAAATAAAAGCTATTTTATTCTATGGGATAAGATTGTGTTATCATTATCTGTTGCACAGTTCGCGCCACTAGACTTGCCTGAACCGCCATATTTGTAATTCAGTTTTGTCAGCTGACGGGACCGGTTTCGCTCTACGTATCTACAACGAATTCCAAGTAACAGGTACGTACACTATACACGCCAAAGTAATCGTGAACATTCCTCTCTCGTTTGTAGTCGTGGGATTTTATTTTCGGTTTTGTTGTGAATGTTATGGCGGACGAAATGGCGGGAACGGTTTTAGCGCCATTGCGCTTGCAACGTTCGGAAATAGTTACGTATTGTTAAATGTATTTTTTTTATAAAGAGTAAGTAACATGTAAACTAGCTGGCGGGATATTTGGTGTTAAGTGATAACCACCGCCCATGAACATTGGCAACGCCAGTAGAGTTACAAATGCGTTGCCAGCTTAAAATGGATTAAGGGATTAAAGGAAATAGAAAGTAAGGAAAGGTATAGGGAAAGGGTTAAGCTTCCGGCTCTCTCACTCACTATACGAGACGTAGCTACATGAGCTACTTCACGCCGATGTTCCGTGAGAGTGAGTTACTACCTCGGTTGAACCAGACCGTATACGAGCTGTAGTGAGTAGGCTACAATTAAACTCTACGTTAATAATATTGTTTTTACAATACATAATGTATGTTTATATTTGTAATACTTTTTATTTGTGGTAGGACCAGTGCTGAGATGCTATCACCCATTAATCGATAATTTTAGTAGTAATATGTGTGTCAATAAGAAAGATAACTAAGCAAGTGTATTTATAAACGCATAAGTTATAATAACTCAGAATCCATAATTGGTAATACATTCCCATCAAAAATATGATGATAAAGCCTATCAGAGTTACTGCGAGTGAGGTAGGTGCTTTTAGGACAAAAGTCTGCTGCGTGAATGCTAGTCCTTCTTTAGTCTTTTTTATTGAAACTGAAAGATTCTCATATCATGCTCCTAACATAACATCAGTAAGTTTTAACAGTGCATAAGTCAAAATAAACACCTTTAAGGAAAACGAAGAAAAAAATGCAAAAATAAATGATATCTTTTTTTTTACTTCGTGTGTGCAGTTTTTCGCTCTCCTTTTAAGTTTCTGATTTTGACTTACGCGCTGTTAGAACTTCTCTGACGATAGCTAAGAATGATAGGCTACTATGAAGCCTGTGTCATCAAAGTAGGAATATGAATCTATCCATACATCCATACATAGCCTGTGTGAAAAAAAACAAAGAAATTTTCATTTTTCTTTTTTGGTTTTATGAAGTTAGTTAAACGTAGACTTTAAACAAAACCATATCAGTTCACATTTAACATACCCCACTTAATGATTTATTCAGCATTTGCGCCGCGATAAGTTATCTAGAATTTGAAAGTAATTCTATTGAATACGTTCCAAATAATTTTTCAAACAAAATACCTAAATATTTTTTGTATGTTATTACAGGCTCTGGGGATTATCCATTAAATATATCTATACTAATATTATAAAGAGGAAAGATTTGTTTGTTTGTAATGAATAGGCTCCAAAACTATTGGACCGATTTCAAAAATTCTTTCACCTTTGGAAAGCTACATTATTCCCGAGTAACATAGGCTATATTATATTTAAAAAAAAAATTAGGGATCCTTACTAAAACTCTAATAATGTAACTCAATCGTCACTGGGGTACGGGGGGAGTCAATGTAATGTAATAAAATAAAGTGCCGCGAGTACATTAATAAAAACTATTAATAAAAAAAAAACTCATTAAAAAAAAATTCAACCTTCCTTTATAATTTTACTTTTTTTTGAAACCCGACGCAAAAAAGAAGGATTTATGTGTGTGTGCGTGCGTGCGTGCCTGCGTGTGTGTGAATGTACCCGTGCGAAGCCGGGGCGGGGCGCTAGTATATGTATAAAATTTTACTGATTTATTAATCTTAGTCAAGAGAGACTCTTAATGCAATATACGCGTATCATTAATTGGGAACCACAGTAATACGCGAAGATCTATTCGCCACCATACTTAATATTTTTCAACCGGCTTCAAAGGAGTACGTTCTATTTTCGTAGTGCTTTTCTTTTTTCAATGCCAACATTAATTAACATATTTAAATTTCTTCTACTCAAAATAAAATATAGTAACTCCAGTTTTATTCGGTTCAGTTTAAAACTATGTACATTTTCATACAATGAATTCTCGAATAAAATAAACACTACGCGATATCGATTTTAAAGTATCGGAATACGGAAGAAGTAATAAATCAAAATTATTCAATTTGTCAAATCGTTCATACGATAATAGACTTTAATGAGTCTTATTAAGGTTTATAATTGAACAATTAAGTATACAATTTAGTATTTAAATGTTATTTTAAAAGGAATCCTATCTGTAACTTTTACAAGGTTGTATGCGTGTTGTAATAGGTTCACAAAGAACTTTTACTTGCAAATTTATAGTACTTACTGCTATTGCAATAAAGCCTATTATTCTATGAATGTTCTTTATCATTCCTTATCCCTTATACAATTGAGATTAATAGGCATTATTAGATATACATTGAACTATTATTAATAAACTCGTTTTCCCTTATAATATTGTTAATTGCTTCCTATATTGGTATTAATATATAATTAATATAATTGTCATTGAATGAGTGGATTATATATAGTACGCGACAGAAAATAATAATCTGCACATTAGATGCCATTGGTGGTTTTACTCTTTTATCGCTGATTCGCTTCTATAAGTCGTAGCGTGATGTAATTTAGCCTATAACTTTTTATAATAAACGGGTCATCCAAGTATGTTGTATAGTATGTGTTATTGTACACTATATGTTATTTTATATATATGTTATATAAGTATAGCGTTTCGCCAAAATCTCTTTAATAGTTTTTGAATGAGAGGTTTCACTTGCGATTATGATTACTGCTTCGCTCCTATGAGTAGTAGCGTGATGTAATATAGCTCATAGCCTTCCTCAATAAACTAACACACACATAATTTTTCAATTTGAACCAGTAGTTCCTGAGGTTAGCGCGGTCGAACAAATACATAAACACTTCAGCTTTATAATATTATAGATTCATCTATACAAGCTTTCGCAATTATAATAATAGTAGTAGTAGTAGAATTGATCTATCCTCGCCCTTCGAGGCCTTCTGTTCCAGTTGGGTTCATTTCTAACGGATATTGTATATCAAATTAAAAAGGACCACCAACGAGGTAGGGGCCTATCCAACTGTAAAATAATCTATAAAATTACATCATAATTAGCGAAAACATCGCTTAATATATTCACGAAAATATGAACCGATTTCAGTCCTGGAAATCGATTATATTCTGGCACTTAATATATGTAGTTGCACGAGAGGGGCAGCAGATGCGCAAGCGAAGTTTATAAGTAGGAAGTGTCTGAAACTACTGATTTCAAAAAATCTGTTTACGTTGAATAGCCCGTATATTTAGGAAGTTTATATTGCTATATAGGACTATATTATATCATGCTACGTAAAGCCGTATTTACTCTAAGTGCCGCCCTAGGACACAGTTAAAAATGCCACCCCTTTACCTAAATCACTATCTATGTAAATCTTAGTAGTATAAAAAGCTAAACAATAAAGAACAACTTTACTATAGGATAAAATTAAATTGAAAATCTTAAAAAAAACTCAAACTCACTTACGCTCTACAAACTTTGGCGCTCTACAAATTTTGCCGCCCTGGCCACTGGCCCCTAGTGCGCCTATATCAAATCTAGCACTGATACTACGACTTATGCTAGAAACATAATCGTGTGTTGTGTTGTAACGCGTCGTAACCCTCACCAACGCTTTGACGCAAGGGTTCGAGTAGTCCACGTTACGATAGATAGCTCCGCGACACAACACACGGTAATAATGTTTCTAACCATACTAAATGTAAAACGATATCATCATGACGCTCCACAACACAATAGTGTTCTTGCCTTTACAAGATAGAAGCAGTAACCATAAACGCGAATGAAACCTCGAGGGGCAGCATACAGTATTAACGCAATTGTTGTTTTTTTTTTACTTCAAATATCTACCTGTGTAATAGAAAGATCCCGAATTCTTGGTTGAACAGTTATTCGACTTTAGAGACGAGAAAAAGGTTGAAATGTTTCTATTATAATAATAACAATGTTTAAGACCGACATTCTCTAAATTTCACTAAACTACATGTTTTTAAATTAAATTTAATCTATCACTGAACAGAAGTATATTCGTAATGAGATTAAAGTTTTTTTTACATTTGCTTTTTTATGTCTGAAGAAATTGTTTAGAAACAGTGTGTAAATGTGCTACGTCAAGACTTCAATTCAATTCAATTCTTTGTTTAATGACTTGAGTCGAGACTTAATTCCCGACGGTTTATTTACACCTATCAAATTCGTTTTTGAAGTCGGTTCACTTTTATTAAAATAAAAAAAATAATTTTAACTATTAGTTATAACGCAATGGTGTTTACACAAACACTAGAAACTCATCTAGTCCATACAACTACACACACCAACAGTAAGACTGTTGATTATTGATTCCGTACACCGTGTATCTTTTTCATAGCTTGAGTAAAAATCTCGTGTATACACCTCCTAAAAATTCACTTATGTTACAATTGAATTACTTACAACCAGTCACGTATTTGAAAAACGAATTGTCAGTTTAAATTATCTTTTTAAATAATTCTTTGGCCCTGGTTAAACCGCGAACGAGCGTTACAAGTCCTATTGTCCAAGTTATAAAAAAAGTAAAGTAATCTTTAAACGTACAAATTTAATTTCGATCTGCGTCTGTGCATTATTTTAATTTTATAACAGTTAAAAATCCTATCTAATTATTGTGCATATATGAGTTTCACTGTTTGACTCAACTAGGTACTAAATGAGCCCGTTTTCAGGGATAAAGAAAAGGACATAAACATTTTACCTAAAAAAATAACTGTTTAGAAAAATTACTATTACACAGTCGTCCGTTATCATAAAACCTAAAGTACTCAAAGATATCAATCTATACATATATAATTACTTGTCCTGCTGCTGGTTGTTAAACCGCTAGGCTTTAGGATATTTCACTCCCAACGGGGAAAATAAGTGAAAAACGGTTGTATGATATTAATTGTCCGTTATTTCCAAAGTAAGAAACACGTTATTTAATATGGCTGCTTCTGCTTACAAAGAAATGCACATGTATATCAGTGTTTTATCAAAATTTACCCCTAAAATGTAGATCATGACCTACCCAGGTGCACAGATACAGGGCGTCAATTGGACATGTCTTGGACATTTTACCAGCGTTAGCAGAATCAGATATTTAGAAGTAAATACTGAATTATTTTTTTTTTATAAAAAAAAATACTTTTTGAACTGGATTTTGTAGGCTCGTGCAGTATAGGCATCATTTATATAAAAAAATTGTATATGTAACCTAAGCAAAGCCGGTAAGAGCTAGTTAACAACAATCTGCCTTACTACAAAAGATTTAAACAGACGTTAAACGCGCGTCTAAGACAGTTTTGAGTTAAACATGCTTTAGACATAGATTAATATACGTTTAAGTGAATTTAATAGATGTTTAAAACCTATTTTAGCTGTCAAATGTAACGTATAACATTTTATCAATAAGTTTTTTTATAACTTTATTCGCTGTTAAGCAATTTAGATAATATTTTAAGCAATGTTTAAATCTTAAACACTGTTTAGCTAGACACGTGTTCAACATGGTTTTAATACGTCTTTTGTAGTATGACAGAATAAGATTTACAGACGTCCGGCATAACAAAACCAATATTAACGCGAGCAAAGCCGCAAGCAAGAACTAGTCAAAGAAATCAATAATCCATAATAAAATATTAGTAAAGAAATCAGACCCTAAACTTTCCCTGACAATTTAAAACGCCCCCCGGCTTCATATAAAATCAATTATTCATATTACTGTTACCTTCACAATGTATGTCAATGAATGAAAATTGTAAGTCTTCTATGCAACGATTAGCCCAGTTAGTGGCTGTAAGCCAGTAACGGTTACATCACTAGGATAGCTGGACAGCATCGGCCGTTAGTTATTAAAATACACTGCTATTTAATAGAGAGTCATTAAAAACGTTTTATGTTGTAATTGAAAATTTACATGACAGTTTTATGGACTATCTACAATACTTAAATACCGAGTCAAAGTCAAGTACTTATAGGTTTGTAAAAATAAATTATCGTTTCGTTTTGCGAAATATTTTCATAGGTTCGACCGAATTGAATTTGTTTTAACCGACTTCGAAAAAGGAGGAGACATAATATAGAACATGTTCGGCTTTATGTATTTTTTTATATCTATTCACCGATTTCGAATTTTTATTTGTTTTAAAGAGTATATTTCAGTGCCAGTAAATAGTACATGAAAGGTTTTACTTGAAACCGGCTTTGAATGATTTACTTGACTTTTACGTGTTTCGGCATCGAATTTGGTTTGCTTTTTTTTCAAATTTTTTTTTTATTTAGTGGGTTGTTTACTAAAAGTCAAAATTAAGAAGCTGCTTGAGTTGCCACTTCGAAATATTATTTCAATTTTCATACAAGGTATTCACGACGGTCATAATAAAATACAAAAAAATCCGATTTGATTTCATTTATTGAATTTATATTTATAATAGAAATATAAAATAAATCGAGAATAACCGTACATTTAAAAAATCGAAGTTGTTAATTGTAATTTAAAGTCAATGCAAACGAAAGTCCCACGCGTTAACCGTGACAGAATACATTTAAGGGAGTTGAAATTAAGGTATTTTTTTATTTAAGGATTTATTACATATCATTAAAAATACAATAGAAGTTATATTTTTAGTTCTCTTGCACTAAGTTCATCATATACAATGTATTTACATAACATTATGTTAATCTACATACCTAATTAGTAATGTATATAGATATAGATAATAATAATAATAGATTAACTGTTTTATAAAACAATAGTGATGTAATTTTATTTTCTGTAAAATAATTGGTTTTTATTGGGCATTTTACATTAAACACGCCTAAAGCTGTATAAATAGAACTCCTTTCATAATCTTCCTTTTCTAAAACTTGGTTAAAACGAAAATCGAATATGATAAAAATTGCGCTTGAGTGCTGCCTACTAATTTTCTTACATGACAGAGCACTTCATCGTGATAATCAAAGAATGCCTCTTACAATCAGTAGTTTCCCATCTTTAGATATAATTACAACTTTTTTTTTAAATTAATAGAACCATCAATAATTAATACAAACTAATATTGAAATTATAATAAAGCCTAACTTATAATTAGTACTTTTATAATAATTTACATATTTCCGTCACATTCATACGTACACTTAAAATTAATTTAGTCTGTTTTTTATACGTAGCACAAAAATAAAGCATAAGTTAATAATAGAATTTTTTAAGTAGCAACACTTTAGCATATCCATAGACACTATTTTTTTTTGTCTATTGTTTAAAAAAGGAAAGTATTCTTTGTTATCTACGATACGATCTTGTGTGTTTTTTCTAAAAATGCATTTGTATAGGTATATATATTTTAAATTAAACATAGGTACATTTATTTTTGTGAAAATGCCTCATTCACGTTTATGACCCCCGTGACATTCTGACCCACCCACGGCAACCGGCTTGTTCGGTTCAAAGTTCGAATACCTGCATCTCATAGCTATTTTACGTAGCAATAATTTCATACATTTTGCGCTTAGTTCATACGCCGGATTTAAAGATGGTTGATATCTAATGTCGACTAAAAATATTTATTGTGTTAAACTTACAAATAAAAGTAATATGCAAAAATAAGTTAATTAAAAAAAATATCTATGTCATTCAAGTAAACAAGATTACGTTTGCTGTTAAAACGAATTCCTTTTTTTAAAAAAGTTTTGTAGCACCATGACTCCTCTCGTGGAGTCAATAAACCTTTACTAAACCATTAAATAATATTTGCCGTTATAATTGGTTAAACTTTTAAAAATATTTGATTTCAAAGCCAGTTAAAAATACGTCTTTACATTTTCAAAATAACAATGACTTCAAAGATTAATTTTAAAAATATTTTTATTCTTAAACACGGACCACGAACCGTGACCGTTAATAATATTTGTATGTATTAAATATTTGTTCAAAACTTAATGTATGGGAGACATTTGTCATCCGATACTCAGGAATTCCGCCGAAGCCTCACAACGTTACTGGACACCTCCGACCGCGCTTTTCCGCAATTTAAAACGTATACTTATAACTTCCTTTTTTATTTCCTTGTAAAGTTAACCTGTAAGATGCTATCCATTAATCACGTGATGTTTTTAACAACTTTCTAGACTCCCTGGTGTTCTTACATGGCGAGGTACTATCCTTTCCCCCACGTGATAGATATTTAGATAGAAATATTTGTAAAAATGCTTGTCTTTAAAAACATGTATGTTATAATCGCATTGAATTCTGAAAAAATATGCAACCGTATATAATATATATAAGCTATATAAAAGTTTTCGAAAATAAATACATGTGATATCTTTGATAACCATCCTATCTCCCTTGTGATATTTTGTGATCCTTCTCAGGCCTCTTTGGTTCTTAATGGATAGCCACTAACTTTAAAATACGTTAGTAGACGTGTATATAACGCAGCAGACGATTGGGGTTATATGGACGTATGGTATTATCTTTCATAGGAACAAAAACCTCTTTTTTTACCCGATTGCGGTGAAAGCTAAAAAGAGGTTTGTGTTTGATGCACGTATGTATTTGTGGTATAAAAGTCAGATGAATAATCTACTTTTTCTAAATTTTCTATTTTATAAATAAGCGGTACTTATATTCTTTCTGGTGTAATAACATTCTGTGTGTGGTTTAGTGAAATATAAAATACACCATTTTGTGTTTTTATATCTCTTATTATTTTTAACCCGAAAAAGTGACACGCCAAATTGTGAGGAATGTGGAAAAATTGAAGACGTATACCACATTTTGATGGAATGCGTTTGAAATGAAAATTTCCTTTATGAAGTATTTATGTCCCATAGTATAATTGGATACTGATAAGCAATATTGTGTCAACCCACAAAAAGTTACATTCGGAGATAATGATGTATTTTGATTCTGCAACACCTATTAACATTATTCAATAAAATATAAAGTCACATAAACTAATTAAGTCCGGAAAAAAGTTTATTCATTAATTGTTTCGAATTTCAAGGTCGTTTCATTTTTTGTAATTTATACAATAATCTAATATATTTAAAAACTTTTTATTAGATTATATATTAAATATGTATATCAACCTGCTTTTTATTCATTATACGTTTTATTAAAAAAGAAAAGAAAATATGAATAAATAGTTATTCATTTATTAAGAATAGGTTTGACATTTTTAGACGCCATTTTCTCAAAATAAAGTTCGTGTGTTACTTAAAGAGAAGTAACAGAGTGACATAGTTGCTTTTTTGTGGCAAAACTCTTTAAATAAAGATAAAAAAATATCTTTTACTTTGTTCATTTGCTTTTAATACCGCAAATTTTTCAACGGCTTAACCGATTGTGATAAATTAAACGTCATTAGTTTCGTCTTGATAGCGCAGATACACCGAATTCCTAAAAACCAAAATAGCGGATTTTCGCGCTTCAAAAAAACAGTCGAGCTTTTAATTTATTTCATGATTTCAGTTCTATTTGTTTATTAATAAAGCCTTGAATGTTTCAAGCCTTCAGAATAGTATTCAAAAAACGTAAACATTTTTTTGAACCAGTCGGGTAAAACTATTTAAAGTCAGAACTCTTGCTAAAACAATTCAAATATCAATTGGCAACAGAACACCTTATCTCGTTTAAGAACAATGAAGACAATTACGACAATCAGAGTGCAACGGTCTTACACAATACGTCACGCTGTCAACCCGGGGACATCCGCGTCCAGATTAGATTACCTAACTAGAAGTACTGGGTTACTTAGTCATGTCGGTCAGGTCGTTGTACTGTATGTAAACAATATTATTAGGCGAGAAATAGACTTGTAAGTTTTAGGGCCTATTTCAACGGTCCCTGGTAAAGTTTTATAGAATAATCCGACATGTAACACTTTGTAACGAATAAGATTTGCTATAATAGTTTTACCATCAACCTCCTTGGTAAATCTTTATATGTATATTAAAACGAAAGATTACTCACTTACTCATCACGAAATCTTTGAAACTACAAGCGCTAAGAGTTTCAAATTGTACATTGCAACCATGCATTCTTTTTAGTACGTAGGTGTTCACTAAGACGGAATTTTGCAAATTTCGACCTAAGAAGGTAAAACGGAGGTTGGAAGGTTATATAATAGTCCTATGTCAAGAAATTGCGAGGGGTCGCTAGTTAAATTATAATTGTATTTAATTGGCATTTAAAATTTGGCGGAACAGCAACGTCGCCTTTAAACCATATTTTTATTTGTTTAAAAATTACCCATGTTATATTTTTTATTTGAAACACAAAATAGCAATTTATTATATGGTTTAGTTCCGATTACGCTACCGTGAACTTAATCCATAACATATCCGTGACATAAAACTACTCAGTAACCTGGTAACAGTTACCTAGGTGACCTTGCGAAAGTTGTGGCTATCAAAGAAGGACACTGACAGGAAATTCCTTCAGGGTTACCTGAAGCAAATGTATCTTTCTATCTGTGTGCCTGTCTGTGGCATCATCTGGTATCGTCAGGATATCGATCGTCAGTATCGTGTTGAGGTTTCAATGAATGGATTTTCGGGGATTTTAAAATTTTTTATCCTTTACTATACATTGATTAGCGAATCTAGCGATTTTTTTTATAAATGCCCAACTAATCAATGTATAGAAGAATACTGATTGTAAATTACGCTATCAATACCTATTAAAACTAGCAATTGGGTACGATGTATATAGGCAAAAGCCATAGTCGAAACAGCCAGGCAGTTACTTAAAATCATTATTAAAATACAAAATCCACTTATGCTCAAGCTAATGTTTTAATCATTCACCACCTACTTTTTCTAATGAGCCATTCATTCATTAACAATACGAGTCGACGAACTTTATATAAAACACGTGTTACATACACATTCTGTTATGAATCATGTGTAGACACTTATGTGTTATTTTAAGTAAGTATCGTCAAAGATTTTATAATTTAATATGAATTAATTTAAAGACTAAAGATTAATTTTATGTTTTATTTTATGATCATTTCATGGATATGAATATAAAAACAAAATTGAAAGGTAACTTTCGTTTCTGACAACATAATATGCTCAGTATTAAAATGACCCAATTCGAACATGTGAATTATTTGAATTGGGTCATACGTTTGGTTTTGGTCACAAACTCAAACACTTTTATAAGTATAACAAAATGTTGATACAATATATATTTTTTAAATCATAGGTAATGAACCACAATTTTACTTAAAGTTGAAGTTTAATTAAAACAGCTAAATCGTTGGACAAAGATTTTGAATCAAAAATTTTCTGTCACATTAACGCGTGCTCTTTCCACATAAAGAGGGAGATAAATTTTACTGTTCCCTTAACGTTCTTTGTTACGTTGATAAACAAAATACTTTTTAATGAGTTACAAAAGTGTATGTTTTAATGTTTGTTAAATCACAATTAGACGCTGATGAGAATATTTTGAGAAAATGGCATCTAAAGATGTCAGACTTATTCTTAATAAATTTGTTTGAATTAAAACAGATTGATATAGTTAAACGTTTTATGTAACAATACGTATTTTAAATATATGAGATTTTTGCATATTGCAAGAAAAGAAACACAATCCAATATACGAAACATTAAATTAAAAAACTTTTTTCCGTACTTGTTTAGTTTAGATGACTTGAAAATGTTTGAATAATGTTAAACACATGTACCGAAATTGACATTTTGTGGGTTGACACATTATTGCTTATTACCATCCAATTAATCTTTAAATACTTATAGGAATGAGTATATACTTTCTTTTGCTAAATTTGGCAATTAAAAGATGAACGAGTTTTTAACAATTTTAAACAAAAAAAAGTGCTATTTAATAACATATGTACATCATAATTAAATTCCATTTTAAATATATTTTATAGTAACGAAAATATCATCGGAGATCCAAAAGAATTTTATCTAAAACTTGGAACCTGTAGCTTGAGTTAAGAAACGAGTTCTATAAGAATGTAGCCATCAAAGGCCTTGGCCCAAGGACGCGGACGAATCCAGAGTACTTCCGGCGGACACTATTACTAATCGCTTCTCAGAAATTGTCCAAATTTCTATATCTATTTAACGTGTAACATTCCTTCGAAGTTACAAATTATAAATTATCATTCAATGCCTATTATTTTATACGCGGAAAAAAATTTACGATTTTTTTTTAATAAATAATATTTTATTCGATATCTAATAGAGTTAACTTAGAACTACGATTGTTTATTTAAGTTCAAAAAGCAATGTAATGTTCCACAAATAAAAAACTAATTGAAAAAATATTACAATTTCATAAATAATTTCCAACACAAAAACTTAATCAAGTTTCCACGTCTTCTCTGCTTATTGTTCAAAATGAAAAATAAAAACAGATCATTTTTTTTAACTCATGTCTAACAACGTATCTATACAAATAAACCTTATAATTAATTGAAGTTTCACATCTATATTTATAGAAAGTTGCAATAAAATCTTGCAAAACCAATAAAACTTTATTGTTTGTAATAAAATAAACTAACCGTATCATGGTACTATTATAAATAAATTCTAAAGGGTAAGACGTGTATGAGAAAATGGTTTGAAAGGCCCCTTTATGTATTCCACAGATACTATACAAAACTGGACCTAAATTAATTTAACCACGAAAGTAAAGGGGACTATTCACGCTAGGACGATCACGCGAAGTGTAAATGCGTAACTTGCAAAGTTAATATCAAGGTTACAAGACTTTTTAAAGATAACTTGGTCTACTTGAATGAAGTCATTTTGATTTTAAAACCGAACAACTGTACCGATTTGGATAAGAATAATTTGATTTAGATTTCGATAATTTTTAAAATAGGTTCATTAATGATGGCAATCTGAAGAAAGAAAAATAAAAAAAGAACTACGAATTGAGAACCTCCTCCTTTTTTGAAGTCCGTTAAAAGTCACATGACTTACGAAATTAAAATCAAAATTTTTCAATCCAATTATTTTCTTCGATTTGTGGTTTTAGTTGTGCGAATTAAGCTTCAAACTTTTAATACCAATTTAATATCATCAAAATTAAATACAACCACCGACAAAGTCTAATAAAAGGATTTCTGCGAACGTGAATGGATCCTGTAAAACTGTATTCATACTGAATATTATTTATCATAAGCGCCATCAATTTTAAGCTTTTTACGTAGATAAAACTGTAATTAAAATTATAATATGGACAATTAATGTAATTGAATTGTAGGTAGCGTTGTATATCCTACAACACTTATCATATGAGAAAATTTAGTCATACCTTAAAATATTTGTATATATTCTAAAGAAATTTAGTACCTACTTGAATAGCCTTATTTATTATATTCATGCGAATTCGGACAAAGACTTTTAAAAAAAATTGGGGACGACTTTAAAAGCAAAATACGTAATTTCGTTTATTTGAATGACATACTTATTCCAATTATTTGACTTTGAAACAAAACTACTAAACCGATTTAGATAAAAATAGTATAGGAATAGTGGGAGAGTATACCCTTTTAAACAACAAAAAAAATTTGAAAATCGGTCTACAAACGATAGAAAATTCGGTGAACAAACATAAAAAAACATACAGCCGAACATAGATCCTCCTCTTTTTTCAAAGTCGGTTAAAAAAATGACATAATCGATCCAGCCGTTTTCGAGTTATTAATGATCATAAGTCGCCGACGAATTGCGAATCTCTTCCATTTTAGAAATCGGTTAATAATCACTATTAGATTAAAACTAAGAGATCGTCATTAAAAAGCAATTATTGGGAGTCGACTGTTTCGTAATTTAGGTAATATACCAGCTCATTATATAGAAAGTAAGTAAAAACCACCACAGCTAAGATTTCACTAAGCCTATGTCAGCCATGATAACGTAAGGATTCTACATACACACATTTGAAACATTTTAAAGTTATAAAAAGCCCGTTACAAGTGTGCGGCGAGAATTACACTTGGGTGAATTTTACTTTCGTACTTTCATATAGATTTACATAAGTTGTTATAATGCTTTACACCTGAAAGAATTTACTGCCAGTGTCTTAGTTTTGACTTTTGTAACTGCTCTGTTAATCTGTTAATCTGTTACTTGGGTACAGAGCTGTTTTATATCAATTACGAGAGTAAAGCTTTAGCTTTATTATTTTTTAGCGAGATTTATCCCGCCTAAAACCTGAGGTTTGGTAACGTTTGTATATTCAGTTCGGTAACGTTTTCTTTCCAGTGAAAACAACTTATGTAAATGTTTATGAAATTCTGAGAGCAAAACTTTTATAAGTGTAATTCCTAATAAATAGAATAAAAACGTTTTTTACGAAATACTAATTAATGTGCAATTTGACGTGAATATTTTATTATAACAAAATGCCTTTGAAACATTTACTAGTGAATTTAAACTTAGTGTGAAAATTCTCATTTTAAAATATCTAAGCTAAGTAAACTAACATACTTTATAAAATCAGAAAAAAAATGCAAATCAAAACTTAGACACAGACATAGATATCCAAAAAGCTAAAAAGAAACCGTAATACAGACTCAACTCATACGCACTCACACATGCACTCATAAAAACTCATACATTAAAGATCTGAACATTTATTTGTACATCTCGTTTTCTCACGTCCGGATGAAAAGAGATAAGTTTATTGAGTGACAAAAGATTTGAGTGTTTATATTCTCTCGTGAGAAGTGTACCGCATCGGTTATGGGTTGTATACTTTTATTCAATACGCACTTGTATTGATTTTTTGTTATCGAACTGAGATCTTTTTAAAGAATTTGACCGGTTCTCTTTTAAAAGATATTTTAATAAAAGATTCAATAGCTTTTATGTTTATCAAACAATTACATTTATACTCTGTGCCCACGAAATTTCCCATCAAAAAACCAGAGGCATCAACCCTTACATTTTTTCATCCAATAAGCCTTTAAAAAAACTGACTTCAAAGCAAAATACGCAATTTAATTTGCTTGTATGACATACAAATTCAAAAACAAAACTATTAAATCGATTTGGATAAAATTTCGATAAGATCGACTTTTTGTGCATCTAATTTTTATATCGTTTACAATTGTTACATTTGATGTCCTTCTGGTCTACAATAAAGTATTATTACTAATTTTTATATCACACCATATTTCATGCTTTGATAACAATAGAACCATAAAAAATATCCCATGGTTTGTATTGTTTCATTTCAGCCGCAGTTAAGACTCGCTCGTAATTTATTCTGTCAATTAGTAGCTATATGGGAACATGTGTTCATTATGTGATATTCATCTAAATAACTTTTTGTACGCAATTTTTTTTTTAATTTCAATTAGCTTTATAGTAAATATTTATTATAGACGATATTTCTTTATCGAGAATATAAATACATTAAAATAATATATTTTAAGCTTTCGCGATTCATACTATTCATATTTAATATAACGGGACTTATCGCGATAATTAATGGTAGTACCTTTTTATTGCCCGACGTTTCGACGAAGTTGCATTCGTCGTGGTCACGAGCTGACAGTCAGATGACTGATATGAATACATTAAAATATTTACATATGGTAGAACCAACCTAATTTTGTGTAAATTATGACTAGTTTTAATTTTTTTTTACTGTACCAATAATATTCTCACAGAATTTCGGGTGTTAGCTATTTCCCGCTGATTGTCTGTGAGAGTGCAGCCCCGGTTGAGCAAGGCCGTATTCACGGAGACAGTAGGCTAGTAAAGGTAGAGCACCTCAGTAAATTATCATTTAAATGTTTTTTTTTTCAAGCAGCAGCTAAATAATGATGCTTTTCAAATGTATTTAAGATAAATACTACTTCAATAGTTTGTTTTCTACGTATTAAAAAATTGTCACTTCCATTTACGAAAAATGTTTTGATTTATTTCATAAGACGTCATAATTGAAATACGTAATATATACGGATCCTTTCCAACAAAAAAGTTATTAACTAAATCAGTTCCGCCGTTTTCGAGTGATCGGTAAACATACATTTAAAAAAGACCTAACGAATTGAGAACTCTCTTTTGGAAATCGGTTAAAAACCGATAATCATTTGCAAATATATTTTTCTGGTATCCATGCATACGTTCATCGTTCGCTGATAAGCAATACTATGTCAAGTCACAAAGCCTTCATTTTGAGAAAATGACGTCTAAAGATGTCAAACCTATTCTTTTTTTCTTTATTTTAAGAGCTTAGTCATCTTATTGTGACTATACCGCTCTGTAATTTATACAATTTCTATTTCTATTACAAAGTATAAGAAATCATTAAAATTATATGACAAAATAATTGATAAAGTATGGTGTTGGGAATTGTTTTAAGAAGAGATTTGTCTTTTCTCAATGCAAATCCCAACTAAACGCAACATACGAACAGCTTTAGAAACCTATTCTTACTAAATTTGTTTGAATAAGTACACCTGCATATTTTATTTTCTATTTTCATAAAAGGTTTAATAAATTTAAAACCTTGGTATAATTAAAAGTTTTATCTAATAATAAGTTTTTTTTTATTATGAGATTGTTGTATAAATTGCAAAATATAGAACGCACTTGAAATTCGAAACATTAAATTAAGAAACTTTTTCCACACTTATTTAGTTCATATGCCTTGTATTTTTTTTAATAATGTTAAATTGGTAACTCAGTATCAATATGCATCAATATCTCCGAATTTGACTTTTTGTGGGTTGACATATTATTGCTTATCAGCATCCAACTCTTCCTAGTTAGTAGGAAGACGTATTTACAATAACTTCATTACTCACCCGACGACCCAGTTCAGTTCGATTTAGTATACAAGTTTACATTACAACGTAGAATGTTTACACACGCCAGTATTCAAGGAAGTTTTTGAGATATGTGCTACTAAAATGGGTCGTCACATTTACGTTACTTGTCAAAAATAGTCGAAATGTTGCCCTGATTTAAGTTAATTTAAGAAATAAAAAGAGTTTAAAACAACAATTGAAAGGGATTAATCGGTTTGATTAATTTATGATATTTTTAAATACAGATAAGCGATAACGATTTTTTATTTAAGATGTCTTTTTATAAATACAGATTATAAGTACTTTGTTTTAAACCGACTTCGAAAAAATGTTCTCAATTCGTAGTGTAAGTTTTTTTTTGGCTTTGTTACGTCGGAACTCGAAAACATAAGCGATTTTGAAAATGATTTTTTTTTTGTTTAAAAGGGTATAACGCCAGATTGGGCCCATAAAATCGAAGTAACTGGTATATCGTTTACATAAACGATTTTTTTAAGTCTCAATTATGTATGTTCTCTAATTACTCGACAACGGTCATAATTATTTCTTTGTTTGAAAGCGTATTCCCATTGATTACATAGAACTTTCAATAAAATCGGTTTAGTAATTTACTTTTAAAATCGAAATAACTGGATTAAGTACATAATATCATTCAATTCAATAACATCATTCAAGTTAATTAAATTTCGTGTTTTTCTTTTGAAGTCGGTTCTCGTGTTGTTAAAAAATGTTGTTTCACTCGATTAACAAAAAAAAATATAACGTACCATTAAAAAAACATAATAAATTATTACACAATAAAAACATAATAAATATTGCTAAAGACACTTTTGGAATATCAATGAGCAAAAACTATTTTATTACTTTATACGAACAAACAATGCTTAATACTACATCGAACTCATTAGAGATGCACTTCAAATGCAATGCTCGAATTTACTCTACGGTGTTGCCATACAAAATATCTAATTAATATAAAGATTCTATTCACGTTACAAGACTTTAGGCAGACTCGACTCTGTATATGGACTAATAAATTTATTAAAAATAGATTTGACATCTTTTGACGACATTTTCTCAAGAGTCCGTGTGGTTTGACACACACACACAGAATTACACTTGTAAGTTTTAGTCTCGTAATTGACATAAAACAACTCTGTTACCTGACAACAACCTGGTATCCTTACGAAAGCTCTGAGTGTCAAGAACAAGGCTATGACAGTAAATTTTGTTCAGGTGTAAAATCAATTATAAACAATTAATGAAAATCTATTAGTAAAATTTACAAAATTAATTCTCGTCTAAGGACACCGTTTTAGAAAAAAACAATAAAATGAGAAATAAGAAATGAAAACTAAATTAATTTTTGCAAAATAATTTTTAAAAGTAATAAATAATTAAATTAAGCCAAAAATACGTGTACGTGGCTTAAATTTCCATACCTTTGCCAATTATGAAATTAAAAGAAAAATGAATGCCATTTAAAAAAAAAAGGTTTTTCTAATTCGAATTCTCGTGTGAAAGAGACTTAACGCCGGTTAGATCTTACAAAGTTTTATTCAAAACTCGATATAAATCTTAATGATAGAGTACATTGAATGATTTAAAGGGCAGTCACCTTGCCCGGTCTTTACATAAGAGGTAATGGTTTACGTCACAGTTTTTCTCCAACTCGCATCTCGCAAGCACTATTCTATTGCTTCTTGCTCAACAACTTTTTACATTAAACTTGTATCTTTCCAATTAAAAACAAGTTAATAGTGCGTCTATATTAAGAATGATTTGATTTCTCACGGTTAAAGACGTTGACAGATTTTTTATATGACATTACTTTTTTTTTTTTTAGTTGAGACAAATACATGTTACGAACAGACATGAAATGTTCTTTAATAATACTTGTATAATCTGTCGATATATATTTTATCTATTCTAATGTATATATAATAAAGAGAAAGCGAATTTTGTATCGAAGTAAACTCCGAAATCACTGAAATTATTTTAAAAATTAAATATGACATTAAATGAAAAGCGCATTATTCTAGATGGTCATAGGCTAAGTTTTATGTTTTAAAATCTATGTAAGCGAGCGAAGCCGCGAGCAAAATTTTTGTTTTAATTAAATTACTTTTCAAATTAAGAAAACTAATAGACGTTGATAAGCAGTACTGTGTCAGACCACACAGGCTTCGTTTTGAGAAAATGGCGTCTAAAAAATACGTAATATGTAATTCATTATCAGAATACACTAATATCTCCGAATTTTACTTTTTGTGGGACACATTATTGCTTATCAGCATCCAAATATCCTCTTACTTAAAAATAGAAGAAAAATTTAAACCGCAAACTAAAAATGAATTTCATTAAAATAATAGTTATTATATAAATACTTATTTATATACAAATTAATTTTTTAGAAAAGTTTCTTATTTATAAACTCAACAAATTCTTCAGTAGAATACGTCAATTTTATATTGTTTAATTGACTCATACGGAAACGAGTTCAAATTACATGCTTACAATAAAATATCGTATTGTATTTAATTTCTGCAATAATAACAATATTTCAATACAAATTTTATGTAAGAATTTTAAGTATTATGAGTAGGTATAATATTTGCTCTTTAATCAAGGTTAATTACACAACACTTTTGTAAAAGTAAAAGAGTTCTAAAAATTTAAAAATAGTAGGGGAATAGCACTTTATTCTTCCCTCCCTTTATCTTAACAAAGTCCTCAATCCACGCCTGTTCTGAAACTATTTAGTATTTAATGATAGAATATTTAAAGTAAGTATATTAGAAGTTCAATTTACAAAATCTGTCAATTATTTAAAACTTCGCAAAAAGAAAAATAAATGCTTTAATAATTTTTACTAAAAACGAGAATACAACAAAATGTCAAAACGACCATATTGACCCAGTTACAATAAAAGCATCGTTGAACAATTTTAACGAACTTAAAGCCTATACTTAGTTGAACTTGTTTGGACTTGTACAATACACATGTGTAGCGCCAATCTTATTCATATAGTGTTCATACGCACTTGCGTAAAACGCACTGGCGATAAAACACGCTACGAGTCACACATGCACATACGGCATCAATCGTTCGTTCTCTAAACATTGGGATCTGTACCTTGTTACCGTTACGTATGAATAAACGCTGGATAAAAAAAAATCCTTGTCGTCCCTAGTTTGCGCACGCCATTACGCAAACGCTTACATTGTATACCGCATCTCCGCGATGAGCGATTACATATAATTAAAATCGAGCAAATCAAATCAGATAATTGGCGAATATACGTTTTCAGCTTAACAAAAACATACCGTTGACTCCTTTTAGGCTTTTTTAAAATAAAAATAGCACATAAAGGAACAGGTGCGTCAATTTATATTAAATGATCATTACCGCCCATGCAATTTATATCACCAGATATATATAAGAAATAAGGGAAGGGATTGAAGAGGAGATTAGGCTTGTAAGTCTCTTACTCACCTCTCCCGGTCAAGTGAGCCCGTATAAAAGCTGTATTGAGTGGACCTACCACAGTCAAGGTACAAGTCCGCAAAAAACGCTGCGCGGTTAACGACTCACGCGTTTTACGCTAGTGCGTATGCGCAGTATTACCTCAAGTGAAGGCTCATAAATGACAACAAGTTTATAAGGTCACAAACGCCTCACGGAAGACGACCGGTTGTAACCTGTTGCGAACAGGATTCCAATCACTTGTTAGCAAGGTAACGAAAACGAAGTGTTAATTTGTTTAATTTCACGTCATAAGGGACACGCGAGCCGTTATTTGGGTCAAAGATTGTATAATGTTATATATATATATATATATATATATATATATATATATATATATATATATATATATATATATATATATATATATATATATATATATATTTTGATTTCGTTTACTTGGATGACATATTTATTCCAGTTAAAATCAACATGATTTTAAAACCAAACTACTGAACCGATTTTGAGGAAAATTCTTTGGTCAAGCCCTTTAAGTGATCGGAGAACATATATGAAAAAAGTCTCGGACGAATTGTGAACCTTCTTCTTTTTTGGACGTCGGTTAAGTATAGATATCTCACATAACCCGATCTCCACTTCAAGAATCGGGTCCCTATTGGTCCTACAGTTTAGACATGAAAACGTTACAGATAGAAAATTATTTTCGCATTAATAATATCAGGATGGGTTTAACAGAAGAATTCAGGAGAACCAATAATATTGACTTAATTGTTCAACAAAGACATTGCATTTAATAACGCAAAAAATATTCGACTTTATTGACAATCTCCTTTTTTAAGCTGCTTAATTAAAATACTATTTCCGTAGCTTGGAATGTGTGGTACACTAAAATGGTTGTACAAGAAATATCTTTTTTCTTTAATATTAGTATTTAAGCGACTTGTAACATTGCCATTAAAGATACGCTAGTGATCACTGGATTTCATACATAAAAAAACAACACAATCACATCATTGAGTTTTTGTATGATACGCGTATACGTACGAAATAAGGGGCTAATTGTGTACATAATAGCGATAAAAACATACCACATTATGATATTTAAAGCAGGCGTTTTAGTACAAGCAATAGAAATCAACTGTCATACTATAAAATTCGCATTAAAACCATGTTCAACACGTGTCTAGTTAAACAGTGTTTAAAAATTAAACATTGCTTGAAATATTATCCAAATTACTTAACAGCGAATAAACTCATAAAAAACTTATTGATAAAATGTTATACGTTACATTTGACAGCTAAAATAGGTTTTAGACATCTATTAAACTCACTTAAACGTATGTTAATCTATATCTAAAGCATGTTTAACTCAAAACTGTGCTTAGACTCGGATTTGTAGTACGGTTTTTTTTAAACAAGCGTTTAACGTCTGTTTAAATCTTTTGTAGTAAGGTAGTCAGTGTTTAAAGTACCCATAATATCTAGCTATGGTAAAAATAAAAAGTATATATTTTGTAATGAGGCAGTAAGTGTTAAAATGTAGCATTTTGACAGCGATCACACAATTACGACTCAGGTAATAATTCTATTAGTAAAGGAAATTATAATTACATAGTATAAATAGTTTTCTGTTGCATCTACTTATTTGCTTACTCTATAAAAGTTCTCTACAATTCGATGTGTGCTCTCTGAAACTACCGTTTGGTTTTGAAAAAATATTTTTGTGTTGGAGACATTTAAAATACACACTATATTATTAATAGTTTTGGGTAAATACTTAAGTGGTTCATTAAAATTAAGTTATAACATGACGATTTTTACTGGGAGGCCCCTTCCAAAGAATTTGCCACGGGCTTCAGATGGTAAAGTTACAACTCTGGCTATATTACATCACGTTACGACACAGGAACAGTAACCATAAACGTGAGTGAAACGGTGAGATCATCTAGTATTTCATACACTTCTAGATCTTACCCATCATTTATACGAAACAATAAAAACATTTGCCATGAAAATTGCATTTTAAACCGTTTGCGAACAAGTCTATATAACGATTACTCATTTCATAGATAATGGTACGTCTTGGGAACAAAACGATCGCTTATTTCCTTTAATAAAATAAAAGCTATAAACAATCCCATTGAGTTTCTTTTGTATGAGAAGAATCTCATATCTATGGCCGATGATATTTTATAACTGGACGCTGATAAGCAATAATGTGACAAGCTACATGGCCTTTATCGGAAAAATGACGGACAAAAATGGCGTTTAAAGACGTCAAACCTATTCTTAACAAATTTGTTTGAAGACGCTTATATCCTTCTCCGTTCTATTTTGATCAAATCTATTATGAATTAAAAGCAGATTGGTTTAATAAATAATTTTATCTAGTGATTTAACTAGAAAACTTTTTTTCATGTTTATTTTGTTTAGATGACTTCAAAAAATTTTGGATAATGTTAAAAAAACATGACGCATTATCAGAATACATCAATATCTCCGAAGTCGACTTTTTGTGGGTTGACACATTATTGCTTATGAGCATCCAACTATAAATAATTGTTGTGTTACATTCATACTAGTTAATTTAAAAAGCTGTGTCCATTTCCAACTTTGACAACTGGGTTTGTATACTGGTAGCTAAGCAACGACTGTATGTCCGGCCTTCCAAAAGTGGAAGACATTTTGGGTGCAAAATTTAATGTTCTAATAACGTGTTTATAGTTTTGAAATATCACTGCCTTAATACAAAAGAAGCACTAAAACCATGTTCAACACGTGTCTAGTTAAACAGTGTTTAAAACTTAAACATTGCTTAAAATAATATCTAAATTATTTAACAACGAATAAAATCTTAAAAAAAAAACTTATTAATAAAATGTTAAACGTTACATTTGACAGCTGAAATAGGTTTTAGACATCTATTAAACTCACTTAAACGTATGTCAATCTATATCTAAAGCATGTTTAACTCAAAACCGTCCTTAGACGCGGATTCGTAGTACGGATTTTTATAAACACGCGTTTAACGTCTGCTTAAATCTTTTGTAGTAAGGTAGTCAGTGTTTAAAGTACCCATAATATCTAGCTATGGTGAAAATAAAAAGTATATATATAAAAAAAAAAATATATATATATATATATATATATATATATATATATATATATATATATATATATATATATATATATATATATATATATATATATATATTAAAGAAGGATATATGTACATATGTATTAAATAACTAATTAAGCATCGTTTACCTTAAGTAGTAATCGAATATTGAATTTTATAAAACCGTCTTCACATTTAAAAACACACATAAAATAAAAATATATTTTTAATGATCAAAAATTATTTGAGATACCTTTTAGTGGTAAGTGTTTGTTCTGTTTAATTCGCTTTTCATGATAAAAATAAAATTTTACATTTTTACAATATTACTTTTAACAAATTAATTTTATTCCTGCGGTTTGCCGTAATATTACTTTTGAAATTAACGGATTTTTAATTACCTTTGATCTTACCATTAATAAAATAAATATATATTAAATTAGTTTGTTTTTCACTCATAATTTCTTTAGACCACACATGGTTTTATAAGTTATCCCTAAATATATTTTTATACGTTCGTAACAAAATCGCGTCAAATAAAATTTGAATTTTACATGTAAATAGAAAATAAAAAATATTAGGTTTTATAGCGTCACATTTGTCTTTTATCTCAAACGTAAAAAAAAAATGTTTTCCTTATTAGAAAAATTTATTTAAACACACTAGAATGATATTATTCATGAGTTAGATTTAAGCAAATCCTATTTACCTTATCAAGGTAATAAAATTACAGATAAGAAAGCAAATAATTTAACGTTGTAAAGTATTAAGTACAAACATTAAAATTAAGTTATGTTTATTTTATACTATTACTGCCGCGTGATATATGCATTATGTCTAAAAAACTTTAACAAAATTTTGACAGAAAAACATCATTATGATTATCAATGTAACTATTTTCAGTTTTAGTTTAAAATATATAGATCTACTAAACTACTACTACTACTACTATTACCAGCTGGCAGCTACCTCCGTAAAAGGATCAGCTTAGCCATTTAACGGGGTAATGCTGCCAGTATTTTGGGAACTTTACCCAGTGGCTTGGATGATGTCTACAATCTTTTGTAATAAATTATCATTCTTTTTGTATTAATTGACAACTAAACTATATAGATCTAGAGACGAGGTCATTGTAGAATTATTTTTCTAATGTTATTTGTTAGTTACTTGAATTCCATTAAAATCACCACTTGACCCTTTGAACTTTCGAAAATTTCCTAATTCAGTTGATCTTATTGCATAGTGTGGTAATGGTTGGCGAAATTGCTTTATAATATAAAACATTTAGAAAATATATAATATACTGTATCTATTATATATTTAATATATAATTATCGATTTGTGTATGTTCCAAATGGACGCTAAAGGGCTGGAGCGATTTTGGTGAAATTCTTAGGCAATCTCAGAGTGATCAAACGGGTGGTCTTGTAAAGTTTTATTGGATATGAGTTAAATTCAGCAACGGTTTTGCTGGCATATGCTAATCTAAACAAATAAATAAAATTAAAGTGTCTGTTTATACGGGAACTACACCAAAACACAATTTTTAAAATTTTTGTCTGTCTGTCTATTTGTTACGGCTAATATCTGAAACGGCTAGCAGCATTTTTTCACTCACAAATCGCTAATATTATAAGGAATAACTAAGGCTACTAAATATTTTAACTTAAAATAAAGTTACGCGAAAACAAATTATGAAATATTGAACAATATCCGATTCAAGTAGGAAACATATATATAAATATAATTTTTCCTCAAATTCATGCGGGTGAAGACGCTAGGCACAGCTAGTGTACTAATAAGACATGACATTCGTTATACGTATATATTTTCTAAGTCTCGTAATATGATATCACATCGGACGCCAAACCATTGGCAACGTCGCATTGTAGCAGTAGTAATGTATAGTAGACCTGGAACCCAGCTGGTAAAGTCCTCCTCTCCTATTAAATAGAAGGTTTAGAACTTAATTCACCGCGCTGTTCCACTGGATATTCATGTGTCACAATTTCTTAGCACACGTAAGAGCAAGAGATGAATTTAAACAAAAATTTAGCACTTAAAAACTCAGTGCTAACCGGGGTTTGCCCCATGATCGATTAAGATTGACGTGTTCTAACCACTAGGCCAGCGTTTCCGTCACCTACGAGTATGTATTTATTTTAAAAACCAAATAACCTCCTGCTCGGCATTAAGTTATAATTATATATTTATATCTTTCGCGATTTATACTATTAATATTTTATATAACGGGTCTTATCGGATGCAACTTCGTCGAAACGTTAAGCAATAAAAAGGTGTTCGCTATCGCGATTACCGTTATATTAAATATGACTAAGTAATAATGATTTATTTAAAAAGTCTCAGCAGCCCTATGATCTGCTCTATTCCATTGCTCCCTTCGCTATGCGGTCACAAGACACAGCTATAATCAGTACGGAAGCCGAGCACCGGTACTCCATCCGTGTGTACGTCTTTCTGTGTAGTTAGTTTGTTTTTATACGAGCTTCGCGTTGATGGAAACGTGCGGTTGATATAGCTTAAATAAGTATATATTGATATTGCAATTTTGTTTTCTTTTTTTGTATAAAAAATTTCAAATCTGAAGTTAGTGTAAGTTGACGTGCAAATTGTAAAATAATAATAATAATTGAAAAAAAAGCATCGAATTATTGTCTATTTTTCTTTACTTGACATATTAAGTAGAAAAATATGGTGTACTTCTTACCACATATTTATTAGAGTTAGAGATGAGAAATTAACGATTGAATGATAGATAAAATTTATAATGAATATATAATGTAAAGAAAAATAGATTATAAAAATAAATGAATATTTCTTTTAATACACATTTGTTGTTTTGTCTAAATCTTGGTAAATATTTTTTGTATAAAAAATCATCTCATAATAAATGAAAAGACTTATAACACATACGTGTAAAAAAATAATAATCACTTTCACAACAATATACGTTGCTAAAATTTCATTGAAGAATCTCCCCAAAAAATAAAAAGCAATTTGTCAAAAAAAAAAACAAGATAGCGATATAAGCGCGTGCGTATAACTATATCAGCCGTTGAACGCGGAACATTTTTTATCCGACCATTCAGAAATAACTGCCACCAGGGACCGTTAACACCTGCCTACCACGGCCAATACCTTCGATAGAGCTTCAATAAATATAAAAAAAAAAATATCGGAGATACCAGAAACCGGTAATTTAAAATTTGAATTCAACATTCACATGATCGATCCGAGCTGACATCGCGAACAGTTATGAACTGTTATTAATTGTTAAAATTCAGATTCAATAAACACGACCCGAGGCCAAAAACTTTCCTGGTTTCAACCGTTACGCCGAAATTACGTTGTGTAATTTCTGATAACCTGTATTACACAGATTTCAACACATCGGCCGAGATAAACTGAAGCGCGATGTGAAACAAAGTTAAATATTCAATTTAATCTGTACGGATTCCACGAGTACTGTCATTTTATTGTATCCTAACATACTGGAACGTAATCAGCGAAACCGGTTCTGAGGTATTTTAACGGATAATATCGGAGGCCGGCTCTAGAGAGCAGGACTGATTGATGTGCAAATACCGACTCACCGGCCGTTAGGTGCCGACGGGGAGTGCACCAGCTTCACCGCGAACAGGAACTGGATAGCACACACTAGCAGGCAGCAGAGGTTCAACGATAGCGTCAACGCGCACAGAGCTAACGTCACTTCGTACACCACTGCGAATTCCTCGGGGGCACTCGTCGCGGGCGCGGATATCTTCAATAGGAACAGTAAAGCTAGTAACGCTAGTAGTAAACTAACGAGGCACAATAGGGCTAGGGACGTTAAGGCTTCTTCGGTTGCGGCCCGCGTGCTCCTCGCCCTCGTGGTGGCGGGCCTGCTGGGCGGAACACCGGTAGCGGTGCCATTCGCGAGTTTCGGTGGAGATGCGACCGGAATGGGTGTCACTACAGGCACTGGGACGGCGGCGGCGGGCGGCTGAGCTCCAGGACTAACGCTGGCAGACGTGCCACCGACGGAGTGCTTCGAAGAGTCTAGGGTGGACACGTTGAGCGGGAGGTGGTGGTGCGGCCGCCGCGGCATGTTCTGGTAGCGGTGGTCGGCATCGTTCGCCGCCGGCGGCCGCTGTGCATGCTTCAACATAGCGCAACTCTCACGCCGCGGCCCGCCATCGCTCCGACTGGTTCCCCGGCATTCGGGCCGGTTCCGACGGTACGTTCGCTCACAATACGGCCACTACGTGCGGCGGACGCGGCTCGACTGATTCCCCCCGGCTCTCTACCTGCCTGCTCGTAATTATGTCAATCAGAACGGTGCAGGGTGCATAGTGGAACCAACCACCACGTTCGCATTCACCAAACCTCCCCTAACAATGAATAATGCTTGAAAACACGATTGTGCTAATGTAAATCAAACACGTGAGCCAATTGTTGTACAATAAACAAGCGAGTTTGTATTAGACACGAGAGAGCAATTGTTTGTAAACTTGAATGACAAAGTTCGAAAGAACGCTTAAAATGTTTATTAGTAGATTTAAGATTTAGTCTTTTTTAATCCTGTTTATATGTTGAGTTACCTTCGTTTCATATGGCCTTGCTTTAATTTTTATCGTCACTATTGAATAAGATATTTAAACGAGATATAATAATAGTTTCATTGTTTAGACATTAAGTTAAATTCTATTAACTATAATAAGTACAAAACCTGTTGTATGTAAACAGGGTCAAGGTGTGCTTTTCATTGGAGAATTCCGAAATATTTAAAGGCCAAATTATAAGACACTAGAAAATAAATCTTCGTGAGTGGGTTTTTTATTACGTATCTTAAAAGTTATTTAAATTCATTGGAACAGTGAGAGATTAATGCTGATTTATGTAGAAACAGATAAAACACCTCGTTCTTTGACGGATATAGTAATTTGTGAGTTTCCGATTTCAACGAAAAAGTATAGTTATATTTGGAACTGTTTGCAAGAGATTGTTCGTCGTCAACGATGTTATATAAATATAGTTGTTTTATAAGTTTATTAATTATGGCACGCAATGGACCGAACATTTTGAACGACGTTGCCTAGCAACCAACAAGACGTTGCTAGCGACTCAGCATGACACACAAGACTATCTTTATGCCAAAAAAACAATTGAAAAACTTATCAAAGATGGAAATGAATACAGATTTTTAACGTCAAATAGTAAATATAATAAGAACGTATTATAACAGTTATAACTTATCGTTGGTTTTCGTGTTTATAATAAATTTATTTGTCCTCGCATCACGCAAAACTCATTGATGTGATAATAATTAAATTAGCCATAATAAATCTCAATTCATATTAAACGTTCTTTGTCCTAATTATTTAAAAAAAATAACTGACTTCAAATAGAACTGTTGTTGTATACAACGATCGCAATAATCGCGGGTCATTGCTGATGGTTATTGAAGAGTGTTGTACATATCCGAAGATCTTTATTAGATCTCAATATATTTTATGCTAAAACCTTTCTTGACAAATATTCTTTTAAAGAGCGAAAACCTCATTCGAATCGATTCATTACCTTTCAAACAAAATTATATAGATACGGGTCGAATACAAAACTAACTTTTTGAAAATCAATTAAAAATAATAGATTTCACAGAACAGAAAGTTATTATTGAAAACACAAATTATTTAAAGTATAATTAAAAACTTATCTTTAAAATATTAGTCCAGATTGCAAATTATCTCCACCATGACTGGTACTTAGTTATCTCTACAAACGTCCTAACAGTTTAAAATTATTGAAAAATATTTTAATTCTTAAGAAAATTTTGTTAAGCTGCCATATGTCCAGATTATGGAAATATTATACAAGAAGCTTAATCACATGTACATCCTTAGGCACGTGGATAACACCTGCTTGGCAGATGTTTTGATATAAAATGACCAACAAAACCTTACAAGACGTTTGTATTTTTTATCTATTTAAAAAAAAAAAAAAACCTTATAATTATCAATAATCAAGAAACTTCCTATTTTGTTCAAATAGATTTTTATGTGAAATTTCGTATGACGGTGATGTGACTTCACATTATAAATTTCTACAGAAATGTATGTATATAATCGTAGGTAGAGTACTCGTTATTAGGCGAGAGTTAGACTTAAGTTATGCTCTTAGAATTTCATAAGGATTTTCAAAAGTAATTTGCCACGTCACATGAAAGAATTTACTGTCAGGAACTTCATTTTTTACAGCAACGAGTAAGTTTTCGTAATGTAACTGTTAGCTGGTTACAGAGTTGCTTTATGTGAATTACGAGAGTAAATTTACAATTGTGATTCTCCCTTACAATTAAGAGAACTTTTGAATTGAATATAAAATAATAGATCTTTTGTTAAAGCTATTGTCATAATGTATATGACAATAGCTTTAAAGTGTAGTGAGATGTCACGTGTATTAATTTTTTTCGTTAACCATACGATTTTTTAGACATTTTACTAACGATGCTTAACTTTCTAGAATAAAATTAAATTATACTTGTATGTAATGATAACAGTATTTTTTCAACCGAATAACACACCTCAATTTGGGTAGGGGGGTTGATTGGAGGGAGGGGGTTACAAATTTGTTTGAAAACACGTGATTAATAGACGACACCAAAAACTCTATAACTCTATATTTTAAGCAATCATCATACCGAAATATATTTAAAAACTGAGACCTTACAAACTCATGTACAAAGGTTGCATCCAAAAAAAAAAGATAAATAATTTATTTCATTTTAATAAACTGGCTTCTATGATGATAACCATTAATTAATTTAAATCATAACGATTGATCTTAAAAAAATATTTTATAAACCGACAAAACTTTTATTTTTATTTTTACATACACATATACTTATATAACACATTTCGACAGGTTGGCGTAGTGGTCACTGCAACTAACTGAAGCTTTAACGGTCACGGTTTCGATCCCCGCTCACAGCACACCTCTGTATTGGTCATACGGATGTTTGCCGTGGTCTGGGTGTTTGTGCTTTTATTGTATGTGTTTCCGGCCCCCTGACACAGGATGGGTCCCCCATTAGGGTCTTATGATCCTGTGTCGGGTACAGGATCGTAAGACCCTAATGGGGGTCCGTTGAGTGTGATGCGTTTATTTATTTATTAATTTATTATAACACGTATATATACATTTGTGTATGTTTATCGCATTCACTTCATCATTTAGCTTCGATCATCAATGTTATCAGAGCGAGTTAAATTCATTAATTTAAATAGTTTTACTAGCTTGAGCAGATCAACAACCTTTTAATTATACATAAGTAAGATTATATTTAGAAAACTTTTCTTTTTTATAACCTTGACCAGAGACCCCTCACTCCATTAAAATTATTTTAATATAATGTTATATATTTTTATTTAATTAGTTATTATAATATTTACATAAAAGCGTTGTGGGAGTGTGTTTACGAAATTTCAATAGTTAAATTTTATTTTTTAATGGTTAAAATATTTTTAGGGAATCAATTTATTTCGAAGTTTGAATCTGTATTATTTATTATAGATTAAGATTATTTACAATTAATAATGAAATAGTGTTTA
The DNA here is from genome assembly GCA_037950945.1 of Hypolimnas misippus. Classification (NCBI taxonomy): domain Eukaryota; kingdom Metazoa; phylum Arthropoda; class Insecta; order Lepidoptera; family Nymphalidae; genus Hypolimnas; species Hypolimnas misippus. The sequence goes on along the minus strand of JBBEEQ010000013.1, from coordinate 11,314,830 downwards.
CGAAAAAAGACGAAAATGTTTCAAATACATATAAATTTAATAAGATAATATTATTTATCACAAACGGGAATTTAAGACGTAATAGACAGGTTCGCTGACCGCCAGCCAAAGTAATAACATTAAGTTATTCAATAAAACTGTAAATATCATTTAAGTTAGCTAATTAATATGTTAAAAGTACATAAAAAGAACCGGTCGAGTGGGAGTCGGATACGCTCACAAAGGGTTCCCTACCATTATACAAAATATAGAAAATATAGAGGTACAATTTGTTTGTAAGTTTTGTATATAGTTTTGTTTGGATAGCCCATTTATTGAGGAAGGTTATAGGCTACATTACATCACGCAACGACTTATAGGAGTGAAGCAATAACCATAAACGCGAGTGAAACCGTAAGGGGCAGCTAGTTTTTAATACTTGTCACTGTCAAAATTTCTACTCTCTATCTTTTACGATTCACGAGATAAAGCTCGCTGATAGACGACGAACGAAACGGACATTAGCAATAAGGTCCCATTGGCGACCCGGGCACAGAACCCCAAAAATGTTGCCATGTTTTAATGTACATGTGAGTAGAGTCGTAGAGTTCATTGATTTATCATGGTAGTATTTTAGAATATTATTTTGATAAGTATAACCTCACTTCAGTATTACTTCGTAGGTAAACATTGCATGTGTAAGTTTTACTCTTGTAAGTGATATAAAACAACTCAGTAACTTGGGAACAGTTACTTAGGTAGCCTTACGAAAGCTTAGTCTAGCCTAGAGTGTCAAAAATAACGCACTGACATTTCTTACTCGGGATAAGCAATGATAAACAAATAATGTCAATTTTTATGAAATTCTTAAATCATCATCATCATCTACCTAGCATTTTTCCCGGTTATACCAGGGACTACTTTCTATTTTCGTCCAGATATTGACGAGTTACTGATTTTTACACAGAACGACTGCCATTTGACCTCCGCAACCCCTGAGGGCAAGCCAGTAATCATTTAGATTATAATTATTTCCCTACTACGAGTAACGATCATTATCAGGTGATTGTGATAACAACCGGGACCGACAACTTTACGTGCTTACCTACAAGGGCAAACACACAGACATAGAAACAAATATTTATACAACTATAAATATCTGCCCCGAGCGGGGATCGAACTCGCAACCTTCGGCGTTAGAGGAACATTCAGCACTACTACACCAGCGCGGTCGTCTTATAAAATTCTTGAATAAAAACTTATAAATGGTATAAAATTCTCGCCTAACAGACGAGCCAGATTGGATAAAGTTAACCAGATGTATTGACATTCGTATATATGAGTATTTCAAGTATTCTACCCGTGACCACGAACGCTGCAAAGTGCTCGAAACGTCGGGATGATAAAAATAATTAATATACGCGATTTAAATCCGTTTAAAATAGTTTCATTTCAATGAATAATAATCGCGAAAATCTAAGACAACGATATTTACTACAAAATTGGCTACCCTCTGCACTCCTTATTTCGGCAAAATCCGAGCCTAATTGGACGAATTATCATTTGTGAAAAGTTTTTACAGTCACGTGCTTTTGTCGGTCACTAAAACTGAAAAATAAAAAATTAGAGAATTTTTTATAATATTATTTTATAGAAAGAATGAAAGTATACTTTACTTTAAGTATACTTTATTGTACACTAAGGACACATATATAATATAACATACAATAAAGGATATAATTGGCGGCGTTATCCCTAAACAGTAAAATCTGCCAGGCGACCGTATTACGGAGATTATGAGAAATCTTGCCATCTGCGAGCTGGCGTGCGCTGCAGAAACCGTTAGAGTTACACCTATGTATGTAATGTAAACTTAAAATGTATATATTAAATTTTTCTACAAAATGCCGTGACAGCATACATCTATCTTTTATGTGTAGCCATTATCGTCAAACAAATCCTGCGCAGACGAAATCGCGAGCACCAGCTAGTGTATTAATAAAGAACTCGTGCGCAAAATTTCAAGCTTCGACAACCACAAGCTCTCTGTCTGTCAATCTCTGCGTTTGTCGATCATTTTTAAATTTTATTGTGAAAATAGCTTAGTTACTAATTCTATATCAAAGACCTAACAAATAAAAACCAATTTTTGAATCAGGTAATATATTTTAAGCTTCTTTAATTGCACGTCAGGAAGTAGCGTTTAAAATGAAATATTCTCGGCAAGTATTATCAAACTCGTTCCTATTCCTGTTAGCAATAAATCTTGTACTTCAATGAAAGTACGATGTCCGCACCATCACTATAAGGTTACATCTTTAATATAGTGGCTATGTCTTTATGATATTATTGAGACAATTTGTTTTTTTTTTGTAAAGTTACCGTGGCGAAAGTTGCGACACAACGGGGATTGAGCTCGCAACTTCCTACAATCCGTGTTAGGTTCTCCGCTATATTGCAATTTTTGATTATTATTATTATATTCACATCTGTAGATTAACGGTCAATAATAAAATAAACAAATTCAAATGTAAATTACTTTAGAAACTAATAGACGCAACTTATCACATAATTACAAGTTTGTAACATAAGAAAATGTCAGTAATAACTAATGGACATGAACTAAAGGTCTGGAACGACATGTCCAAACTGAAGTAATTTCTGTATATATTTTTTTCTCGACCAAATCCCACAATGTTCGTGTTTGAAAATTTTCTACAGCTAAATTTATTTAATATTTAAAATATATTTAACTAAGAAACAAGTAACATTTGTTGAAATTTATATAATTAATTTTTAAAATAATATATCTACAATACGTCCTGAAATAAATATAATCCTCATCATCTACTTAGAATTTTCACGGTTATGTCAAGGTCTGTTTATTATTCTAAGTCTAGATATAAACAGGTAACTGATTTTTATAAATAAATATAAATACTGAGTGCATGAAATTCTTATATTTTAAAGGTCTTTTGAAAGTTTACAGACTAAATAATACTACAGGGTTCAAAAAACATAAATATTTAATATCAAATAAACAGTAAAATACATTATGTATAAATGATTTTAAAAGAGTTACTATCGAGTTTCTTGCCGATTCTTCTTGGTAGTCTACATTCCGAACCGGTGGTAGCTTTATAAAAATCTGAAACAAAAATATGACATGTAACTTGACGATTCGAAAGTGCTTTAAAAGCTCATTTGAATAAAGTATGTTTTGAGTTTGAGTTTGAGTATTCACGACGTTCAGGTCGATTGAAATTGTCAAAATGAAAATTTTTACGAATCCTGATCTCATTTCAACTCGCTAAGTATAAAATTCTGATGTAATTTGAAAAAAAAAACTGTTTATATAACAGAAAATTAAAATAACCAAAAAAACTTTTAAGGTACAGTTAAAATACCTTACAACTTTCGCTTGACAACTTTTAAGTCCTAATAAGTAAAACTCGAATTATGGACTTCCTACCTTCTAGTTTGATGCCGTTTCGTGTCACAGGACGGGCGGGTTGTCAAAGAATGCAGCTCTTCTAGTTTTAGCAGCAGTCCTAATGATAATCTAGACGCACATTATCGATTTTTTATTTAATCAGTCTTTTCCAATTAATTTTATAATATATAAACGTTAAATGACAAGCTATATACAGAAATAGTCTCTACATATTCATGATACAATTTTATTCTCAATTAAATGACTATTTTTTTGCTAATAATAAAACCAAACTTATATATTCAAAGTTCGTTTGTTCGTGTGTGTCTGGGGTCTGTATTTACAAAAAAATACACACACAAACGCAGCTCCGTCCTCTACACACTACGTCATACATTTCGCACGGCGATATATTAACTTGTGAGCGGATGCCGTACCTATAGTAGAAATCCAGACGGCATGCTCGCGTCTCCACCGGCCGCAAAAACTAGCATGATTTTATCATTAATTCAATACCAATTCATAGGAGAATAACATAATACAAGAACTTGTTCGTAACTTTTAAAATAAATACAATATAAGCGACGTTTGAGATAATAAATCCATTATCAATTGCGTAATAAAGTTTCGTGTTGGCGGAGATGAGGTCAGTCGGCTAGATAAACTTGAGATTTTGCTCGGTTTAACGGCGAGTTATAGAGAACAGAATGGTCACGTGAGTTTATTTTAATTTTTACTACAATAGCATCTAAGGCTGGCACTACATATGTGGTTAGAGCATGTTCGCGCAAACATTGTTGATTGATGAATCATTTCTCTCTATTTACCGGCACAACAGAAGCGCTTAAAAAGTGTTTATGATGCGAAACATTCGCGAATATTCTGTCGCGTAATTAAATCTGAATTTGCTAATCTAGTTATTTTTCCTTGAATGCGAGATGTAAATAAAGCAAAACTTATTCGATATATACGCTTCGTAAACAGCATTTGTTTATATTATTTGATGTTATGAGAGTTCATATGAAACGTTTTTCTGATGACTTCTGTTTAAATGCCCATGTAAATAATTTTTATATCATTTTACAGAAAAAAAATACTGGTGATATTGCCTCGTGAAGGCCTATCTAAGTACCGCATTAGTACCTACTACACAATTTATAAAATCTCTCTCTAAGTAAATTAAGCCTTTATATAAGAATTATTATATAAAGGAGGGTTTAGCCACGACAATTAATAGTATACATTATTATAATTTTTGTTATTATTTATTACAAGTAATTGCGCACCTCCTCGCGTATTTTTACTAATATGTAATTCTTTATGCAAAGGTTACCTGGAAGATATCGCCGTTAGCGATAAGACCGACTGTTGCATCTAATGCAACTTTATCTTGATTTCAATTTGTTACACCTACATATATAAAACCGACTTGATAAGAATGAATTTTTTTAAATGTTTACCTTACCGTCATTTGATAATTGATTTAAATATCTCTTTTTATTTGAAAGCCTATAGTTTTAGAGTGTTTTCGTTTCGTATAATGAACATGCTAAACGCGTGATGACGTTCCTTATCTAAAAGATTGTCAATTGGAAACGTTAGCGGTGATCACTATCTAACTCATCTGTTGTCAATATTCGATGGAAAGAAATGAAACATCAATTAAATAATTTATTTCAGATCAGTAATGGACGTAATAGTGATTGGTTGCGGGGCTTCCGGTATCGCGGCGCTGCGGAAACTTCATGATGCTGGCCTGAAGGTGCTCGGTTTGGAGGCAGCTGATCGTATCGGCGGTAGAATACGCACTATCGAATATGGTGACTGTTGCCTTGATTTGGGAGCTGCTTGGTAAGTCTAAACTTATACTGCGTTTTGTCTATTTTACCTCGTTGATAGTTTCTCTCATTTTTAGATGCCCCATACGGTTTGACTCGCGTTTATGATTAGTGTATCGCTCCTGTGAGTCGCAGCGTGATGTAATATAGCCCATAACCTTCCTGAATTAAGAGGACAGTACTAACCTAACGCAAATAATTTTCCAAATCGGATGAGTAGTTTCAGAGATATGTAGGGGACATACAAATTTACTAAGAAATTCTACCTTTGTATAATATTAGTATAGATTACAAGTAAACTTGAGACTAGAACTCCAGTGATAACATAACAGATAGATATGTATACCACCAGTAGAGTGTACAATATAGGAATAGCGTTATCATTTCGTAACTTTTTCTACATAATTTCGATCACGCGAGTAGTTCCAATTTGCAGTATTTTATAAAAGTTATATAATTATAAACGTAACGTAAAATGAATGTCTTAATTTTTTCCTGCATATTTTCTTCCATGCCACAGATTTACGAAACCCATGACTAAAAAATTAAAAATTTATCGTATGAATCCCAAAAATGTCAGATAATACCGAAAATACGATTACATTTCAGGTGTCACGGTGAAAAGGACAATGTAGTTTTTGAAATAGCAAATCCATTAGATCTCCTCGGCAGAACAGGACCTGAACAAAAATATTTCATCTTATCAAACGGAAGTGTAGTGCCTGATAATACTAGTGATGGTATTGTTCAAGCTTTAAACGATGAATTAGCTATCGCCGATAAGAATTCTTCAGGATCGATTTCTGAATGTGTACGAAATGCGTGAGTACTGGACAACATTGTAAATGGATCAGTTAAATTATAAATACTTCCTAATATAAAGAAACATGATATTTGTTTTTAAGAGACATACTTTTAAAAGTACATTGAAAATAATTAAAAGTTAAAAAGAGGAACCGACTTTATGAGCAAAACACGCAATTTTGTTAATTGGATGTTACTTCAATTTTACCAATCTTGAATGTAATGAATTTCCATTGAACCGATTTCGAAATGAAATTTCTATAGAGCCAATCTAAATCTAAAATCCAAAACAAAGTAATTAACCTATTTTGAAAATTGGTTAATGACTGAAATGAAAAAAAAAATTACGAGTTGCGATCCTTCTTCTAATTTAAGGGTGGTTGACAAAATACGAGGGCAGTCTGATAAGTACTTAGCCCAACAGCCCTATAGCATCACTATTGCAAAAAAAGATAGCTAGATAGAGATAGCTACTGTTAAACTCTCGTACAGTAAATAGATAATATTTTGTAAATACTTGCTAATTGTCCGCATGTAGATTACATTACTGAATAATGGCTTTTTAATTTCCAGAGCGAAATCAAATAAGACCCTTAAAAAAGATCCAGCATTAGCCCAATCTTTTATAGAATGGTTCGAAAATAACAACCATGTTGGTGGACAAGATGATCCTAAAAAGGGCAAATCTTTAAAAGGTTTAGAAGAGTTTTGGAATTGCGAAGGAGACTTTATGCTTAATTGGAAAGGAAGGGGTTATAGAACTATTCTTAATGTTCTCTTGGTAAGTTTATATAAGTATCACTATCCATTTTTACGACTAAGTTAATGTGGATTTTTGGCAAAAGATAATTGATTTAGAAAAATTCTAATGTCCCGAAATAGGTCTCGTATTTTGCAAATTTTTGGCACAGGAAAGCTCTATGACAATTTTATTAAAATAAATATTTTATTAAAACATACTGAAAGTAGTATCTAAATTTTTCTAAATATACCGTACCAATGATATATTTTATGGTATTAAATAAAAAAAGGCGCTTAACTGCTTATACATTAACACTATTTCTAAAATCAATAACTTTATATTCAGAACAAATATCCCGATGCCTCAAAAGAACTTCCAATTTCCATCCATCTTAAGAAAGAAGTTGAAAGCATAAAATGGCGAACTAACAAACCGGGTTTGGACTCTGGAAATCCATTGGTACAAATTAAGTGCAAAGATGGTAGTTTGTACGCAGCTAAAAGTGTCATTGTTACTGTATCTCTTGGAGTTTTAAAAGAAAGGTAGGAAAAATGATTATCCAATCCAAGACTATAAAAAAAAATTCTGATATACATTGAAATTATAATACAAATTAGTAAAAATTACATACCCTAACAATAGAGCAGTATTCGAGATTCACTATTGATAATAACCATTTATTCCTAAACAACAATACAACCATTTACTGATGTTTTGTATTAGGTGAGAATTACATAGATAAGTTTCGCTTTCAGACTTTCATAAAGATTTACATAACTTGTTTGTCATTGCTTTTCTCTTGAAATAATTTACTATGAGTGCCTTTAGTTTAGAACGCAACAGTTTTTATAAGGCTACCTAGGTAACTGTTAACAGGTTACGGAGTTATTGTGTCAATTGCAAAAGTAAAAATTACAAATGTAAATCTCGCCTTATAAATATGTTGATTTCCATTTAAAATTGTGTATGTATAATTTTAGATATAAAATGTAATATTATAATCCTGATACTTGATCTCTAACAATAATAACTTTCATATCAACGTCTGTCTTCTGTACATAAATATAATTACATTTTATGTTCTAAAAATATTTTTCAACAAAATTTCCAGACATAACCAATTATTCAGTCCACCCTTACCAGCTGAAAAGGTCAATTCAATTAACAATCTCCAACTATGTGTCCTTGACAAAATCTACATAGAATTTACAAAACCATGGTGGCCGAAAACACCAGCAAACTTGAATATTATATGGAGGAAAGAAGACAAAGCTAAATTTACAGCAGAAGAACAGTGGGTTACCGAAATTTCTGGATTCCTAACTGTGGACTATCATCCTAATTTGCTTCTTGCTTGGATATATGGTGAAGGGGCGAAGAAGATGGAGAAGGCGAGTGAAGAACAAGTAAAAGCTGCTATTGTAAAATTATTAGGCATATTCTTCAATAAGGATTTAAAGATGACTCCGGTGAAGTCTGTATTGAGGTAAATAATGCTTTTTGTATACTTGTCAATCGATAAATTTTGCCAAATTATTAATGACAATAAGGGCTAAATTTTTTAGCAGTTAATTACTATATTTACAAATTTGGGTTCGTAGATAATTATATTTGGGATTTTACATTTGTATTCAATTTTAAGCCAGAAACAGAATCACGTTTCATTCAACTTTGTTGTATGAATTAAATTTGAATTAAAAATGTCATTTGACAGAAGATTTTAGCACATACAGTTTATCTCTGTGGAAATATAATGATTACTGAATTTATTCTTGAGTCTATCAATAATATTTTTTTAGGACACAATGGGCATCAAATCCTCTAACGAGAGGCTCGTACTCGTATCGCAGTGTTGCCAATGAAGAAAATGGTGGTAGTGCCATAATTTTATCCGAACCATTATATCATGGTGACAATTTCCCCGTAGTCTGTTTCGCGGGGGAAGCTACATCACACCATCACCATTCAGCTGTCCATGGTGCTGTAGAATCTGGGTTCAGAGAAGCCGAAAGATTAATAGCTTCATTTAAGAAATAAAAAGCAAGAATACTTCGATACCTTAATTTGCAAACTATTTAGTGCTATACCGCTGACTTAATTTCATTTTTTTTTTTGTATATAGACAAAATGTATCTTGTAGAATGACATCTGCTTTTTGTCACTAGAATAAATTGTCAAAAGGATTAAAAAGTCACAGGGACCAATACTATTAGTAAATTTTACAGGTGACGCTAAAAGACATTCCTTATAATTTTGTGAACAAAAATTTGTAAATTGTTCAATGTTTGTTAATAACAATTATTGATTTGATAAAATACGTAATTATTTATTAATAATTATTAAGAATTCTTAGATTTATCATTTATTGTGACTCTTAAGAAATTTCCTAAAATGAAGTTAGATGGATTGTGAATTAAGGTATCGTTTTATACATTATTTGAAAGCAAATGTTATATCAACAAAATAATTGGTGCTGGTGACTATTACTACCACTTCGGTGATTATTTTATACTTTTCTAATTTTATAAATTACAATAATTTTAAGAGCATTGTGACAAAAAAATCAAATAAAACAAATTTTAAAATAAACATGATTTTATTTAAAATACATAATCATTTATAAATTGGGCTAAAATTTAATTAAATAAAATAGGTAAAAAAATGCATAAACTTATTACGGTTAGGATCATATTATAAAAACTACCTTAAAATTATTATCACATTTAACTTATTAAGTGTAAACAACGTCAGATTTAATAGTCTCACTGCTTATAATGTTGCCATCTTCATCTACATCACACATCATAATTTCTACTGCATTATTAGTCTTACTTTCGCTTCCTTCAACGTTATCACTATTGGTCTCTTTAACTTCACTCAAACCGTTATTATTTTTAAGTGTTATTTCAAATCTCTGCGGCGATGTTTCTGTGGCATCGGCTGTTTGTTTTAGATCGAATTCAAATTCGTTTGTTAGTGATTCTTTCGGCCAACTGTAACCGTCGACGATTTTCTTGGAAACATCTTCGAATTCGAACCTAGTTGTGGTTAGACGATACATACCATCTTCGCTTATTTGATACCTGTAATGAAACCATAGAGAATTAATATGTCGAGTCATATAGTTACTTTCTGTAAACCTTGTGATTTTATTTTAGCCACTATTAATAAAATTGTCATATAAAACATAAACAATACTTAAGTAATATAAAAAGTTTAAAAACTCGACTGCCTAAAGAAAGTATTACATATATTTTCCATCTTTTATGTAACTTTCCATTATTAGTGAAAGAAATGTATAAATCGGATAAATAATCCAAATTCAAACTTAAAATATACTTTATTCAAATAAGCTTTTTAAAGCACTTCCGAATTTATAGTATTGGGATAAGTATTTCCAGTATAATTCTCCTGTTTTTATGAAAATTCCGGGAAATAATATACACTATGTCACCCCGTCAACTCCACAATTCAATAGTAAAAATATGCCAAAGTTCTGCGACTATCACAAAACCTACTGATAAATTACTAATGAGCATTAATACATTAACAGTCACTCCAAAAAAAGAGTTCGTGGCATGACATTTTGAATGATCCGGCTCGAAGGACCATATATGACTTAGATGTTTGATTGATAACTAGAGACATTTAAAATAATCAAATAATTTAAAAGGATTTTGGCACTCGAAATGCCGACTACTTTGTTCAACCGCGCCTAGCAAGTTATAAGATATCCAGACTAAATAATTTTTGATAGATCTCGAAAATTTAATTCAAGATTAAGGGACCAAAGCTACAGGATTGACAAATGTTGCAATCAAAATCAATTGCTCACTTTACAACAGTCTGATGCAAAACTCCAATTGATTGAAATCCATTATTCAAAATGGCTGGAAAAGGAGAAGAAAGGACACCTTATGTTAATCACCCGACCTCAAAATCAAAGAGATCAACCAATCATGGACATTTGCAGCACCAGAGAAAACACAAATGCGCTTTCAGCTAAAAAAAATAATAATGGATAAAACGGAATAAGAAGGAAAGAAATGAGAGAATTAGGCTTCCGGCTCTCTATCTCTCTATCTCTCTGAAAGGAAAGCAGATTAGCTACTTCACGCTGATCTTTTTTGAAAGTGAGGTACTGCCTCAATCGAGCCAGCACCTTTACGAACTGTAGCCAGCAGCTACAGTTAAGCTCTACCGCAATAAAATAACATTTTTACAATACATACCTAAATCGACTATGCCCAAATGGCCATTGAGCACCATGCACTTTAACAAGATGAGTGGTCAATCTTGTCCCTCTTGAGAAAACTTTAACTTTATTTTCAGGACACATGTGACATGCATACTTCTTCTTCACTTTCTTCTTCTTAACTTCTTCCTCTGAATTGTCTTCTGAGATTTCTACGTCGCTACTGTCTTCTTTATGTTTCTTTCGTTTTCTTTTGCGGGTGTGAGTTGGAATGTGTTTGCGGAGATCCCATTTTGTTACTGCCCTGAAAATATGATTGATTAATTGTAATATATATAAAGTGCCTCTCTACTATTTATGAATTAGATTTTATTATAATATAAAATCTGTGTATACTTCTTTAGATTATTCTAGCTGAATCTTAACTGATAAATAGTTTTCCAAATTGATATAGGCAAAACTGATATCTTGTGCGTGGATGGCGAAATCCGAATAGTGAAAATAATATAGGAGGTGACTTTTTTCGGCAAAATCAACTGGTTCGATTACAAGCCAGGTGGCGGGACAGCTACACGTACTCGTAGGGGCAGTGCGCGTATGGTAGGCGAGGGGGTGGGACAGCTACACGTACTCGTAGGGGCAGTTCGCGTATGGTAGGCGAGGGGGACAGCTACACGTACTCGTAGGGGCAGTGCGCGTATGGTAGGCGAGGGTTCGGAACAGCTACACGTACTCGTAGGTGCAGTGCGCGTATGGTAGGCGAGGGGGCGGGACAGCTACACGTACTCGTAGGGGCAGTGCGCGTATCGTAGGCGAGGGGGCGGGACAGCTACACGTACTCGTAGGTTGCAGTGCGCGTATGGTAGGCGAGGGGGCGGGACAGCTACACGTACTCGTAGGGGCAGTGCGCGTATCGTAGGCTAGGGGGCGGGACAGCTACACGTACTCGTAGGGGCAGTGCGCGTATGGTAGGCGAGGGGGTGGGACAGCTACACGTACTCGTAGGGGCAGTTCGCGTATGGTAGGCGAGGGGGACAGCTACACGTACTCGTAGGGGCAGTGCGCGTATGGTAGGCGAGGGTTCGGAACAGCTACACGTACTCGTAGGTGCAGTGCGCGTATGGTAGGCGAGGGGGCGGGACAGCTACACGTACTCGTAGGGGCAGTGCGCGTATCGTAGGCGAGGGGGCGGGACAGCTACACGTACTCGTAGGTTGCAGTGCGCGTATGGTAGGCGAGGGGGCGGGACAGCTACACGTACTCGTAGGGGCAGTGCGCGTATCGTAGGCTAGGGGGCGGGACAGCTACACGTACTCGTAGGTGCAGTGCGCGTATAGTAGGCGAGGGGGCGGGACAGCTACACGTATTCGTAGGGGCAGTGCGCGTATGGTAGGCGAGGGGGCGGGACAGCTACACGTACTCGTAGGTGCAGTGCGCGTATCGTAGGCGAGGGGGCGGGACAGCTACACGTACTCGTAGGGGCAGTGCGCGTATCGTAGGCGAGGGGGCGGGACAGCTACACGTACTCCGTAGGGGCAGTGCGCGTATGGTAGGCGAGGGGCGGGACAGCTACACGTACTCGTAGGGGCAGTGCGCGTATCGTAGGCGAGGGGGCGGGACAGCTACACGTACTCGTAGGGGCAGTGCGCGTATGGTAGGCGTGGGGGCGGGACAGCTACACGTACTCGTAGGTGCAGTGCGCGTATGGTAGGCGTGGGGGCGGGACAGCTACACGTACTCGTAGGGGCAGTGCGCGTATCGTAGGCGAGGGGGCGGGACAGCTACACGTACTCGTAGGGGCAGTGCGCGTATGGTAGGCGTGGGGGCGGGACAGCTACACGTACTCGTAGGTGCAGTGCGCGTATGGTAGGCGTGGGGGCGGGACAGCTACACGTACTCGTAGGGGCAGTGCGCGTATCGTAGGCGAGGAGGCGGGACAGCTACACGTACTCGTAGGGGCAGTGCGCGTATGGTAGGCGTGGGGGCGGGACAGCTACACGTACTCGTAGGTGCAGTGCGCGTATGGTAGGCGTGGGGGCGGGACAGCTACACGTACTCGTAGGGGCAGTGCGCGTATCGTAGGCGAGGGGGCGGGACAGCTACACGTACTCGTAGGGGCAGTGCGCGTATGGTAGGCGAGGGGGCTGGACAACTACACATACTTGTAGGGGCAGTGCGGGCAGGCGTGCGTGCGCGTGTGGTCGGCGAGGTGGCGGTAGCGCACGTGGTGCGCTAGCGCGGCGGGCGAGTGCGCGGACATGTCACAGAGCGCGCAGGCGTACGCAGACACGTGCTGGCGCTCGTGCTCGCGCATTAGGTACTCGCTGGCGCACGGGATGCCGCACATGCTGCACGGGAAGCCGGTGCTGGGGTGGACGTTCTGTAAGGAATATATGGACGCTGATAAGCAAAACTATGTCAAGCCACATGGACTTCATTTTGAGAAAATGGCGTCTATAAAATTATTGAATATAGTTCCCTACCCTTTTTTATTTTGAAAAAAGGTATAATACAATAAAGTATATTCAGTAGTTTTTACGTAAATGAGTAACAACATACATATTTACATTTTTTTTTAGATTTTTTTTCATTTATAATATATAAAGGAAGTAAGAATACATAATACCAGACGTACCTGTCTAAGCAAATGGTCGCTCAGTTTTCTATTGCAAGCGAAATGATACCCACAATGGAAACAAGCGATAACTCGTTCACGTGTATGAGATCTTACGTGCATTGTGAGTAACACACGTCTGGGGAATACCGCACCACAACCAGCCCACGAACAACGAAATTCTTCTGAATAATTAATGTGCTGTTTGACATGATCGAAGAATAACTAAAACAAAATGAAAAATTAAGTAGTGATATTATAGTCTAAAGCCAAGCCAAGGTGGTCTAGTTGTCAGAAAACGTCGATTTCAATGAATGATCACACATTCAAGCAGCAGTAAAGAAGAGCTTCATGAGGAGACCTATGTGAGAAAAATTCTGACATAGGTATATCCGCCAATCATAGTGGGTCAGTGTGTTGGATTTAACTCTAACCTTCGCCTTAATAAGATGGGAGACCTTTGAACAGTAGTGAGAGCAGTATTTACAGGCTGTTACACTACTTTAATTACGCAAAAAAAAGCGTCTTACAAGTTCCACCGCTGTATGTCTGTCTGTAGCACCGTAGCTCCTAAACGGGTGAACTGATTTCGATGAGTTTTTTTTTTATTTGTAAGAGGGTTTTCTAGCAATGGTTCTTAGACATGTACTACTAAAACCGGTCCAACCATTTCAAGATGATGAACTCTTTTTTTCTAATTTTTAAAAGTTTTTGGGTCAGAGGTTAAATAATAAAAATTATAAACAAAAATATATTATTTATACTGACTTCTTCACGCTGCATTTCAGTGAGAGTGTGGTACTGCCCTAGTTGAACCAGCCAGTATATGGGCTAAAGTCAGGGCAATGCAACTGTGTTCTACAGTAACTTATTAGCAACAAATTATAATAAAAGTATATATCTACTTACCTGTATTGAGTTAAAGCTCTCCGAACACCCAACCCACATGCAACAATGTTCACTCTTCAACGGGGGTAATTGATTTCTTTTACTCGAATCCTTTTTACATCTTTCCAATTTCAATGTCGCTCTACCATTAAAGCCGATAGCTAGTAGCCTTGCATGATAGGCATGGTAATTAATGTGGCGTACCATCTCATTGAAATCAGGTGTACTATGACCACACACATCCCATAAACACACATAGTCAACTAGAAAGAAATATTTTATATGAAGGAAGAATATCCTCAGATCCGTTTTTAAAAAGTCCGACGTCAGCATTATTTTTATCATTATGATCACACATGATGAAAGGAAACTTTACTACTCTTCAATCGCTTCATATATTAAACTGACTTTTACAGAGATCCGTACTGTCCGACAGTTCAAGAGTGAATGCCATTGTATGATTGATGCAACCGTATTTATAGGGTGCATGGCTTGCACACAATAACAATGAATCATTTGAATTACAATGTTTTAAATTATTATTTTTACAGAACTAAATAATTATTATTAATAACAAAACAATAAAACAATTACTACACAACAATATATTCTAACATCTTAAGCCGAGATTCGTAAAATAAAGACTTGTTTTCTGCAAATTATTAATACTTATTGTTGCCTAAGTTTAAAAACGCACAAGGCAAAATTAAGAACTTTATTAGTGCAAGAATACTGAGCAATTTTTCGTAGACATGATAAATAATAAGTCTCATTTTAAGTACCCGAAGTAAAAAAATATACAATTTAAAAATTCTATTTTCTTCAATTTATAACGGTGTTCTTGTACAATTGTACATTTTTTAACTCTTTTATGAATTTGTTAAATTTGATTTGAGCGGTGTTAGAACTGAAATAATAGTATACAGAATGATTCATGAGGTGGGTCAGTAGCGAGAAATCAATTATATATATATTTTTATCATACATAGTTTTGATTGTCTTACCTTTCCCTTCTTTATCAATAACATGCAGATCAGATGCATGTTTGGTGACATGCTTCTGGAATTGTTGGTAGTTTGTAAAATAGCACTTGCATGACTGCCACTCACATTGCATTTGCAGGTTCTCTTGTCGTAGTTTACGTAAAGGCTGTTAGAGACAATAAAATATATCTGCTTTTATACAAATAATTATTAAAATGGGAGGAAATTTGCAGATAATAAAACATTGTATAGTTTATTATTATAAATTACGACAAATGATTGAGCATATCGTTGAGTGCATAATTAACGTTTCTGAGAATTAGATCATATAGTATAGGCAGTCCACTTAGGTTTTTATTACTCCTAATATCTTTATCCATGTGCGAAAAGATTAGGAATATTTTAATTATTTGTTTTTTTTTGTCATTAGTCATTTAATTAAAAACTATATATTTGTAATATTAAAATATAATTCTATAGAGATATTATTGAAATGCGAAACACATCACTAATCAATATTTAGTACGATTTTAAGGCATGCCCATACAACAAAGGAAACAAACTAAGTTCTTATATTAATAAAAAAATTCGAGACCTTAATATTGTATAATATTATCATTCATTGAATTCTAAATAGTATGTAATTATTAAATGATGGAAAATAATTCGTGTTTACTTACCACAGCCTTTGGTTCTATAGCTGTCTCGTCTACTCCGGCGGGTACGGTAGCATGGTCATCAGCCACGGCTAGTAAAAACTTCTTGCGATGCGCATTCGTTTCAATTATAAACTGTATATCATTCTGGTTCTGTAAAGATAGCTTCTTTGGATCGTTCTGGTGTTGAAGCCATTCCATACACCGATCAAGTCTAACTTTTGATGTATTTGTTTTTTCAGGATTATCTGCCATTTTTATTATTAGATATTTTTGTATTCACAACAATTATATTTCAGTTCTAAACGTTTAAGTTCACATTTTTCTATGAATATAACGCCATTTATACAAGATATATGAATATGTTTGTTAAATTTGGCGGAGGCGGACTGTTCAAAACTTCAAAATAAATTTTCGGTGTTGCTATTGTAAGAGTTGTGGAAAAACAGACTATTAAATTATTAATGCGATTTAATAATAATATAAGTACACGGAAAGCAGTGAAGAGTCGCTTTATTACGTTCTTATACCGACTAAATTGACACCTCGGTCTGCGCTTATTCTCCTTAAGTGGTGAATAGACCAAATCTAGTCGGCGGAGAGGGACGCGAGGGTCTATGACCGGATTCGCGTCCTTCGTCAAAGTGGCGGAAGTGCGTCCTTCCCCTCCAGTGCTTTCGGAGCGCTGAAGCGGCAGGAGCACCGAAGGGCTGTCGCAACGTGGTGCGCCCGTCTCCGAGAGGAGCGGTACGCGCATAAACGCGTCGTGGCAGCGATCCTGCCGGCCTTCGAGGCCTGGATGAGGAGGAAGCGACGAGTCACCTTCCGACTTACGTAGGTATTCACCGGCCACGGCTCCTTTGGAGAATACCTGTGTAGGATCGGACGCGAGGCGACGGCAGTTTGCCACCATTGCGGGGCGGACCGAGACACTGCCCAGCATACGCTGGCGGCGTGTCCTGCGTGGGCCGCCGAAAGGTAGGTCTTGGTCCAGGAGATCGGGCGAGATCTCTCCCTGCGAGCAGTCGTGTCGGCGATGCTCCGCAGGGAATCGGCGTGGGAGGCCGTAGTCTCCTTCTGTGAGACCGTCATGGTCCAAAAGGAGATAGCAGGGCGGGCCCGGGAGAGGGCCGATCCCGCCCGACGAGGACGACCGAGGCGTCGTCCTTCCGGCCTCCTAGCCCCAGTGCCCGGGGCAGAATAAATAGGGCGCGCCCTTGGGCCGTGGGTGCGTGAGATGGGGGTCCCACGCATCCGTTTTCATACGGCCCCGAGGAGGACGGCAGCCGGGATGGCCTCGAACTGCCGTACGCACCAGCGAGGGGTGCGGGGAGGGCAAGATTAGACTTTGCCCTCCTGGGACGAGCTCCGCCAGCCACGAGCGGAGCGTCGCACGGGAGGGGCAGCGGATGCGCATGCGCAAGCGATCCCGCGGCCTTTCCATTTCCGTGCTGAGAAAGGCCATCGCAGGGGTTTTAGTGGGTACAAATCGCCACATAACCCGATCTCCCCCCCAGGAATCGGGTATCTTTTCGAAGATTTCCCCTGCGAAAAAAAAAAAAAAGAAGACCAAATCTAGTATTTCATTTGTACAAGATGATCTCACCATTCAAGTTGATTTTACAACAGCATAGCCAGATTAATGCTAATTAAAAATTGCGGTTTGATACTATACATGACAAAAATTTAAAACAGGAAGTCACAATTATAGGCCCACTAAAGATTTATTTAAAAAATGTATCTTGTTATGTTTATATTCGTCGCCTTATTAGGAGTATAAGCTGTTTTTAAATAAAACTAACAATATAATGGTATAAACAAAAGAGACACACAACACGTTATTTACTAAAGCATATATGCTCACAGCGATTTTCTTTGTATAATATTATTATCTTCAATATTATTTTCAATGAAATTGAATTAAAAGTATATAACATGTATTACATGTATATCAGGATAATACTAAATGATGTACGTGAACTCCAGGTTTTTTATGAATACGAATACAGAAAATACATAATTAAAACATTTTATTTGTTTAATTTATTATATTATTTTGTAAATAAGTATTTTAATGTACAAAACGAAAAAGTTATGTAACAAAAGTTATGTCACGTTTTTATAAACACATAAATATTTGTTTTTGTAAAATAAACTGGTCACACCGCGTTACCCTAGCTGTCTTGCTTGACAATTCATTCAATAAAATATAAAAACGTGCGTGCGAGGCAGCGAGCGCGTAAAGTTCGGCGTATTTGCGGCTCGGCAAGAGTCCCCACGTTGCAATCTGTACATCGTATCATTAGTTAGAAGATTGTAAATAATCGATTACTTTAATCCCGTCGTTTTAATCGCGGGCGACAGTTCGTACATAGATTTACTCCGGCGCTGATGAAATCAACTGTAACTTTAGAAGAAGTAGTGAATAAATTAGATCATCTCGCTTCACCGTTATCCACCAGAATGCCGAACATCAAAGTTTTTAGTGGTAGCTCGCATCCCGATTTGGCGCAAAAGATCGTCGACCGTCTGGGAATTGATCTTGGCAAAGTTGTAACCAAGAAATTTAGTAACATGGAAACGTGTGTCGAAATCGGGGAATCAGTTCGAGGAGAAGATGTTTACATCGTTCAGAGTGGCAGTGGTGAAATTAATGATAATCTCATGGAGTTGCTCATAATGATTAACGCTTGTAAAATAGCGTCGGCATCTCGCGTCACCGCCGTCATCCCGTGCTTCCCATACGCTAGGCAGGATAAGAAAGACAAAAGCAGGGCGCCTATCACCGCTAAGCTCGTCGCTAACATCTTATCTGTGTCCGGGGCAGATCATATAATAACAATGGATCTTCACGCGTCACAAATTCAAGGTTTTTTCGATATCCCCGTCGATAACCTTTTCGCGGAGCCGGCGGTGCTGAAATGGATCAAGGAGAATATTCCTGACTGGAAAACTAGCATCGTGGTGTCGCCAGATGCTGGAGGGGCTAAAAGGGTGACATCTATTGCAGATCGGTTAAATGTTGAGTTTGCTCTCATCCACAAAGAAAGAAAAAAAGCTAATGAAGTAGCCTCAATGGTACTTGTAGGTGATGTGAAAGACCGTACAGCCATCTTGGTGGATGACATGGCCGACACCTGTGGAACCATCTGCCACGCCGCAGAAAAATTAATAGAAGCTGGAGCCATTAAGGTATATGCAATTCTCACTCATGGTATTTTCTCTGGCCCAGCCATTTCACGTATCAATAATGCCTGCTTAGAAGCTGTTGTCGTAACTAATACTATACCCCAAGAAAGGCACATGCAAGACTGTCCTAAAATACAATGTATTGACGTATCAATGATGTTAGCCGAGGCTGTGAGGCGCACGCATAATGGTGAATCCGTTTCATACCTATTTTCTAATGTTCCATATTAGTTTAATTTTTGTTTTCAATGTTAATTCGATTAAGATATCCAACATCTGTTAAAGTTGCTTGTCAATTAATGACTATAATTTTAAATTGAGTAGTTTCAGCATTAAAAATTTTTGCTATTAGCTACAGACGCTAATTCTGGTGATAGATTTATTGGAAAAATAAATCAAAATGTTGGAGACCGCATGATTTAGTTTTAGATATTATCTCACTAAGTTAATGTTAAGTATAGCATTGTTTCATAGACTATGTGTCAATGCATAAAAATGTTTAAAAAATACATTTTATATATCAAAAAACTATATACTATAAAATTTTCATGACATATGTAGTTATTTTTCATATTGTCAAGAAATAAACCTTACCTGCCATAATATATAAAGGTTTATTAATGATCTGTGCATTTATATAAATTTTATTATAATTTGAGCCATCATAAAAAAGATTTTCTCGATTTCGTTATATTTTGTATACTAAAATATTGAAATTCAGAAGAAAGAAAAAGAAAAGGCTTATTCAAATATATTTTAAAGAAATTTTTTAGTAAGATTTTTTTAGTTCATGTATTACAAGACATTTTTAAGAGCAAGTTTTTGCATAATGAAATAATAAAAAAAATATAGTGTATTGTTGTCAAAGCTTAAAATAATAAAACTGCATTGGCAACAAATTTATATTGCAAATATTGTATGTGGCCTTTAATGGTGTAAGCACTAAATGGAATGTTGTAGTGTGGCTATTTGATAAAAATCTGTTATTTTGTATGTAAAAAATTGTATGAATTAAAAAAATATATGTTTATTTTTTGGCATCCCTTTGGTGTCATTTAATTTCTATATTTTAAGATTTTTTTTTTCTAAATTTATAAATCTACAATAACCTATGTATATTTGGTCCATAAACTAAGACATTAATAAAAAAATATATAAGGTAGATTTTGTTTTTTTTTTCTTTGATGAATTTCATATTCATTTTTAATTTCGAAAATACCCACAAATAATTATCATTTTTTTTATTAGTGAAAGTTTTAATACGCATTTGTTTATGACGTGTCGTTACATCTCGATTAAAATCATCTGCAATCCTAAAGAAATTCGAAACAAATTTGTCTGCTGGCAAGATAATGTACATTGTTTTTGGAACAGTCAAAAAGTTATAATGATTTTATACCTTGATCTAGTGCCACAATAGAAGAAACGAAAAAAAAACGATACGAAAGCAGCGTAAAATGATGAGAAAAACACGCGAAAAAAGTTTTGTTTCATCAGGACAACGCACTGGCAAACAAGCCTGCAGTTGCCATGGTAGCAATCTCAAAATCTGGCTTTAAGATACTTGAACATTTGCCTCCCTTCCATACGCATTTTCGCGATTAAAAACATTTTAGAAACAAAATTTGAATATGGCGAAAAAGAAAAACAGTTTTTTAGGTGCCTAAGATGAAGATTTTTTTAAAAGGAAATTTAAGTTTTTGAAAATATGTTAAACGTTATAACAGTGTAAAAAGTGATAACGTAGAAAAATAAAATTATATTTAGTCTCTATTCTTATTACTTTTTAAACGTACTTACGAAAAATAAAAAAAAAATTAAAACATTTCATAGTACTTGCTATTTGTAGAGAGGGAAGAATATTAAAAAACACGAAGATCATATAAAAAAACATTTTGCAAATAAAAAAAAACTATTAACATCAAATAGAGGTAGGACGGATCATTAGTTTTAATGTAGTCTAAAATATATTTTTATGAAGCATATTGTTTGTGATGTTACATCATGAAAGATATCTTGCCAGTGTGAAGATTTGACCTAAGGTCAGTTGACAGCGATCTACAAACGTAAGTGGGCGCGCCTCGTTCAATATCAATTTAGCAAAGAAAACAAAGTATAGGTTTCGCACTTAAAATAATACTACATAAGTTACAACATAACATTTTTTATGTTCGGAAACTTATTTTTAACCTATCATTGTGGTTTTTTTATATCAAATCTTTTAGTCGACACACGTTATTTAACAGCCAAGAAACGTTATATTTATAAATCTTTCGGCTGAAGTACTTTTGTATTTAACATTTTTTTTTTACATCGAGTGGACAATCGCAATTTAAAGTTGCGTAGATTACAATACAGAATAATTAATTGTTTTTTTTACACTACTTTTAAAAGAATTTTCGAAAGAAGAAAAATATGATATTAAACTATTGCAACTTTTTTTCTTAAATTTATTTATATATTGTTAGAGTTTTACATATGAAACTACCGAATAAAACTTATATGTGTAATTTGTACATACATGACGATACTAGTTAGATACTACATTCAATCATCCGTCATGTGTTGTCTTCCTATCTAGATTATAAATAAGTCGTCAAATGACACGCACTGAGAGCATTTTCTTATACATTCTTATTATGAGTTTGTTTTTATAGATATAGAACACTTGTTTTAGGTTAGCAACGAGATAGCACAGTAAATAAATTGTGTAAATTTTAATCAAAGGTCGCGAGTTTCGAACCGGACGAGGATCTTTTAACTTTTTAAATTTATGTTTAGAATCCCATCGTAGAGTGATGAAGATAAACATGGTATGATATATTAAGGTGAATAGATATAAACCTGATCTATTTTCTTTACTTGTCTTATAAGAGAGATGAGAGACCATTTTAAAAATTCACAAGTCCTTCATCTGTTTGTAAAAATAAAAGTATAATCACATATAGTAAGTGCTACAGGCAACGTATATTAATTCAATTTTTTAAAATAATTACATCAATTATTTTACTTTAAAACCAAACAATATCGATAACAAACAATTTGTTTCGAGTAAAATATCTAAAACCCACCCGTACGATCAAGGATGTTATTATTAAGTTTATCAGCTATTCGGTTATAATAATCTTGACCGATTTGATGTTACTTGTGCCTTATAAAATGTTATTAACTTTATTTTTTCATACCAACTTATTTATTAGAATTAATTATTGACTTAAAAGGTAACAAAAGTTAAACGTAACACTGTAGCTAAAGTTATATCGATCATTCTTACCAAAAACATCGATCGTTTGTAATTTGAACTTTTGAATTTAGAACAGAACTAATTCGTTAGTTTTTTAGCGTTTTCTTGAGAAAGATATTCTTGTACTTCTCTATTGGTAAAATTGTTTCAAGCTAGTTTTTATCAAAAAATATTAACAGAACTAGTATACACTGTTTTTTTAATCTTTTAAGAGGTACCATTTTTTGGTGTGCTAACAAGTCAATTCATTTTAATAAATCGCTTCCGCTTAACGAAGGTCGAATATGAACTATGATGACTAAGTTGACTAGACAGAATAATCGTAAACAAATCTTGTGTTTAAAAGTCAGATTAGTCGAGTGATTTTGAATATTACAATACATGACCTGGGCAAAAGGATCTTCTGGTATTTGGATTAATAATATGGATGTATATAGTCTATTTTTCTTTTCTTGTCTTTTTGGTAACAATACCCGGAATCACGAATTTCGAACATTATTTGTCATGATAAATTTTCATTATAAAAAAATGATCCAGTTAAATCATTCGGTCGACAATTTACGTATCAAACTTTATTTATGGGCTACCCATTATTGACCTTGAAATTAAGCACCTTGACCAATTTCGTTAAATGCGGCGTCGCTGTACAGAATTGTAATTTGATCATAATAAATTTTTAAAGTCCAAGCAATATGTATTTGATACTTTTCCATTATACTGACGTTAAAATGTAGTTTCTTATATTACCTACTCATGAACGACGTAACTTGATGTCTAATAAGATATTAATCTAACGAGTTTTATCGTCAGCAATGTGACTGTAATTTGAATCACCTTGTCATTGCAATCAAAAGCTTCAAGACTTACCTTAATTCTTAAACTAGCCAATTATATTTTTTCTAAAATAAATTTAGTTAGAAGTAACAATAAGGAGAATCTGGATGTAGCCTATTGACTACAGCTTGTATAAGGACTGGCTCGTCTGGGGCAGTACCTCACTTTCAAAGAAAATCGATGTGCAAGAGCTAATATTAAACATGTGTTTCGTACGTTCAGTGGGAAAACCGGAAGCCCATCTCTATTTACGGTGGATGGAGATGAGCTTCCGGTTTTCTCTATCCTTACTTCCCTACCCTATCTTTACTTCCTATTCCCATTTTTCCCTTATTCCTTTCTAAACTAGCAATGCATTTGGGTTATTCTGGTACTGCAAATGGCCATGGGCATCGGTGACCACTTAACATCAAGGCTTCCGCTTGGTCATTTGTTGGCGATTTTATATATATAATATATCTGTATTAATATCTATTTTCCCGCCCCTTCCCAGTCTATGTATGTGAGGTTAGCAAAGAGTTTTCATCATCTCAGTGGTCACTATTTTGTAACTCTTATCATCTTTCACAAAAATTATATTATTAAAGGAGTTAAAATGAAATTCCAAACAATCGTTTTAATGTAAAACAATATGTATGTAAAGCGGAATGTTTAAAATCACTAGTTATCTTCAAATACTAATGACCTTTTTAGTATAAAATTACCAGGAAGTTTCACTATAGTTTCACTTCAGTATTTATAAAAATACTTATTTAATGATTAATTGTTTTTAGTTTAACTACCACCATAGATTAACTTTTTTTAGCTATTAAAGGGGAGTACTTTCGCAGACCCTGTGGATGTTTTAGCCACTTAGGTGATAGGTCAATTTTAAACGGCGATATCGTGTACGTCTTGTAATTAAATCAGCGAAAATGATGTGTATAAACCACTTTTCATATATTGACGTAGAAAACATGTATCAAATTATGTAATACATTATGTAAAATTACATGAAAATATCAAAATAAACGAACATAGTGTGAACGTAGGCTTGGGCTCAAATTAACCGGTTAATTTAAAAATATTCGTAATATTGTTCATTTTTTAGAAGTTTTAAACATGAACGCTATAATTTCCGGTATTGCACTGGCTGTATTTTAGTACTACGCCCGAGGCTTCGAATCTACGATAGTATATAAATTGTTAAGTATAATAAATATAAATATTCTAATTTTAGTGTTTCTGTTTTTTTTAAGGAAATACAATATAACAGACAATAAAAATCTATTAATTTTCATAAACGAAAGTAGTTTAAATAACATACCAATCACAACAAGGTCCGTGACGCAATTTTGCCTACTTGGAGCTGATAGCCACATGACCTCTCCAGGCCCCCTATTGTAAATAAAAACAGATTAAAATAATATATTTTCTGAAACGTGTTGTTTACGTAAATCGTGTAAGTAGCTGGAAATTTTAGTATTTACGAAAACATTCTTGCCATTTCTAATATGATATTCTAAAAAAAAAAACCAACTGCAAAAACGAATTTAATAAAATTAAATAGCACGTAAAAAGTTTGACTTGGCAGCAAGTACGGACTTCGAAATGTCGTAGAAAATATTTATTTTTTGCTTTTTAGTTTAGGTATTTGTATTAAATTCGTTTCTGAAGTTGTTTTTTTTTTAAAGTGTTTTTAGTCTAATTGAAATTCATATTAGCAAAAACTTGATTATGATTCAAATACTAATACTATAATTCTATAGCATAAATACGTGTTTACTAAATAAGAAAAAACTTTTTAGGGTAAATACACTTAATCACGTCATTTTTTGTTGAATTTAAAAGTCACGTCATCGTATATGTGCGATGTCGGGTCGTGATTTTTTACGATGTACATCGTCATCATAACGTCTCGGTGTCGCGCGCCGTGCAGGTGCGTTTGTTTTGTGAAAATTTAGAAACACAGCACCAGAGAAGCCACAAATGTGTTGCCAGTTGAAAAAGAAATGTGGGAAAAAGGGGATTTGGACGCAAGGAAAAGATTTAGGGAGGTTAGGTTAGGCTTCCGGCTCTCTAACTTCCGTACGCAAGGCAGCTATTTTAGCCACTTTATGCTGATCTTCTGTAAAAATGAAGTACTGCCCTGGTAGAGCCAGCTTGTCAACGAGTTGTAGTTAGTAGGCTACAGGATATAGCTAGGCTCTACCTCAGTAACAACGATAACTCACTTATACCACTTGCTTGCCGTATGCTGTTAACAATTGTATGTTGTCATTGTAAAATGCACCTTAATATTACGAATTTAAGCATGATTTTGAATGTGTACTTCCTACACAAAAACGAGTACTGCCCGTGCACACTGCTGTGTGAAGGTGAACGAACCCTAATTTGCAATGGCGCGACGTCACATCATGGTTATGTACTTTGGCTTTAATGTCAATCTGGCTAATCGCGTGCATAGAACAGTTGCGTTTTTTTGTAATTTTGTGTACTATTTATTTTGTATATTCCAAATGTATTTTTTTTCTTATAGAGTGCATCCGCGCTACTCATGCGCAAAATATAAATGTATTAATATCAGCTTTAAAATATGTAATGGATAAAGCTATTAAGTTAAAACTTCATGACGTAAAATGTTTTTGTTTTTAATAAAATAATAACTCAAGCAATGAAATCGTCATTCATCCTAGTTAGATAATAGCAAGTATATATAGCGTTGTATACAAGGTGTTACTAACTTGATTGATGGAGCAAATATTGTACCGTTAATTTTACATTTTGATGAATGAACATAAAAATTACTATGCTATCATATGAAAAATATAACTGACGAACTTTTCAGTTATCGGTATAATACCATCATGAATAAAACAAAAAAATATTATTAGGGTCAATGTATCTTAGATATTATTTAAGTAGGTTAAAGATGCAAAAATATAGCGAAACTAAAAACATCCTTTTTTAAAGTTGGTTTAAACAACTAAATTAAAATGTCTTAACGTTAAGGAAGTGTGAAGGCCGTTTGACGACTTATTTATTTCAAATTAGTGTTGTTATTTAGGTCACCAATAAACTATATCATGCCTAGCGATTTATAGGTTGAATAATGTCTCAAATTTTATCATATAAGTACTACGTTAATACGCCATCTATCGCGAATCGATTGGATTAGACCATTGGTCTAAGACAAATTAACATTAGACTATTTGTTTGTCTTACCTAGTTATTGTATACTCTGTTAAGCGATAATTACATTTGTAAGTTTAATTCTCGAGAGCCACCCTGTTACCTAGCAACAAACATTTTGTAAGAAGTACGAAGGCTGTGAATGTCAAAAATAAGGCACTGACAGTAGGTTCTGTCAGGTTCAAAGCAATTTGAAATAACTTATGTAAAAAGATCTTTATTGGTTGAATTGTAAATCTTTATGAAAATCTGAGAGCTAACTGACCGATTTTGAAGTGCGAATTGTTGTTATTAAGCAGTCAAATTTTTAATTTTTTGAATTACTCAAGTCTTCTTTACATTCATTATAACGTCTATAACATTTCCATATTATTGACAAAATTGAATACATTTACCATTAATACAATTTATTTATAGGGCGACGTCTTTGTTAATTATGAAATTGAGTACTGATTTTGATTATACCGATGTAGACCATACGCCCATTCAGATTTTTTTCCAACAAGATTAATTTAAAAAAATATATAAAACCTGACTGCGTACAGTATCAATATCGGTTGTTTAAAAGCCTACAATTGAGAATTACAAACCCACATAGGCTGATATACACATTCCCTCCTTTACGTTGAGCAGTCGGGTAAAAAACTCGATAAAAATAAAACAGCAAACAATCTTATAGGTAGTTTATTAGATTAGTGCGCGTGAGTGGTGGCGTGGTGCGCTTGCGCGGCCGCCTTCCTCATCTGTACCAGCACGTTGCTCATCTCTTCACGCTTCCTCTTGGCGCGGATGTGTGTGCCCAGGCGACGCTTCAGGAATTTGAGTGCGCGCTTGTCCTTTGACACCTGAAACGTATTGGCATTGTGTTAATTGGATGCTGATAATCAATAGTGTGTCAACCAACAAAATGTCAAATTTGGAGATATTGATATATTCTGATAATGCGTTACGTGAGTCATCTAAACTAAATAAGTGCGGAAAAAATTATCTTAATTGAATGGTGTGTTGTGTTCTATATTTCGCGATATACAATTATCTCAAATATTTGAAAAACTTATTATTAGATAACTTTTGTTATACCAATCTGTTTTTTATTACTAATACTTTTATAAAAATAGAAAAGAAAATATGGATATATACTTCTTTAAATAAATGTATTAAAAATAGATTTGACATCTTTAGTTGCTATTTTCTCAAAATGAAAACCCGTGGCTTGATATAGTATAGCCTATCAGCTTTCAATTAATTTAAGTGAATTTGGTAATATCTGTAAAAGATTTAGTCAGTACTACACTGACATCAGAAGACTACTAAAAATCAGTGTAGAAGCAGAAGCTGTTTGCATGTAGGGGGTAATCTCTGAAGCCACTGATCTGATTTGAAAAATTCTTTTTGCGTTTTAGCCCATTTATTGAAAAAGGTTATAAATTAAATATTTAAAAGTAACCTAAAACCACGACGACATTTTATAGCTACAGACATGTTAATACTATTTAATGTTAAAAATCTAATTTCAAACCTTGACAATTCGTCAATTGACTTGGTGGCCCAATAATTCTCGATCTAATTCACGATTCAAGGTTGTTTAGAAGCCACAATGTTACTAATTCACACAAGTTCTTCTCCTTTTTACGTCACGGGTTAAAAGTAAGGGACATGGATGAAAATGCAGTTTTTAATAATCAAAACAATATAAAAAAAACTTCCTCAAAAGGAGTTTTTAAAATCAGAAGTGACAAAAACAGACAAAATTTTCGTCTGAAATGTCTTAGTTAGTGGGTAATAAAGATTATGATGTTTCTTTTAAGAATATAATAAAAATATTCCTTTAATGGGAATTTATATAAACCTACAAGTACAGTAAAGAGTTATGGGTTTATACATGTAAATATATCAACACTCAATATGTAAAATGTCTATGTATAAAAATTTATATAAATAAAAATCAATAACGTAACTGCAGCACCTTTAAAGGATTGCATTTTTTTTTTGTATTTATTATTGTCAGGACAAGTAATATGAAAGGAAATATGTGTAAAAGTGTACATTAAGTTTAAAAATAAAAGTTTTAAGCAATGTATTGGTGTAGGTAAGTAGGAGTTATTAGTTAGCATATCTATAAAAACAATAAAAATGTGACTTCTTCCTTTAGCAATTTCCATTTAATTAGCATTTATGAATTCATTACCCATGATTAATAATCAATAATAAATCTATAGAAAAGTGAACTGCTTGTTTATATAATGGATTAGTCTGATAATGTTTAATCTTTACTCTTAGATATTTATATTTTGGTTAACAATTATTTAAGAATCCTCAGTGCAAAATAAAACTGACTGTGATTTTTGTTGCTCTGATTTTATCAAATATTAACATATTTATTTTTTTTTTTTATAACAATTAATGAACAAAAAAAACTTCATCATTTTTGTTTATATAACATTAAGATATGATAATGAAGACATTAAGAAGTTAGTTCTTTTGTTGACAGAAATTGATTTTATGTTTTTGAAGTTATCGGCTATGTGTGTACAAACAATTTTAAACAATATTCATTAAATTATATAAAATTCAATGCAGCAGCTTGCTTGAACGCATATCTCTGTCCGTTCCACGTAAATATCCGAGACATACAAGTTCGTAATATTTTTTATATTCCGCAAATCAATCAAATATCAAAAACACATATGGGAAATCAGGCACCCATTAGGTTATGTTTAAATTACAACAATGTTGCGAGACATATACCTGGCATTGACATTTTTAATGATTCCTTTTATACTTTTACGAAAAAACTCACCCTTCATTTCATACAAATTTTGTAGTCAAAATCCAATATTATAACTTCTTTATTACCAACATTTCTACTTTTTTTTTCTGTATTTTGTAATTTTATTTGTTATTAGTTATTTTTCGATTTGTCATATTTTAGTTTTCTTGTTTGTTTGATATTAATTTTGTATATTATAACATTTGTCACATGTTATTTTTTTTTGTCAGAAGATTGCTGTATTTTTTTTTTCCCTTATTTCACTAGCTGAGCTTTTTGTGTAAGTTATGTACGCTAGTTATTGATATATATATTAAAGACTTTATTGTATTGAACTCTTACAAATTTTATATCAGTGTAAAAATATATATATTGTTAGTGTGCTTAAATAAATAAATAAAATACAACAACCGCATTAGAGGCTATTTAAGTAATACACTATTTTTGGATATACACATTCAATGTGTTTTGTATGGTTAAGCAAAACTTTAAACTAAATTTTTTTGACATCAGAATTTGAAGATATACCATGTCTCCAAATTTTATATGAGTAAAATCATGAGTGACCTTATAATAAAGACAATCTTTATAAAATAAAAAATAATGAAATGTAAAATATAGAACCAAGTTCATAAAATCTAACTTTATTTAGTAGGATGTCAATCTTATTTCAATTATATTGATTTTACCTAACTGATAAACTGATTTTGATGAAAATTCTATGGGAACAATTATTTCACGCGGTATACTTGCAACGCAATACCTATTTTAGAATCGCAATAAATATTGCATATGGATGCTGATAAGCAATACTGTGTCAACGCACACGAACTTTATTTGGAGTAAATGGCATCTAAAGATGTCAAACATATTCTTAATACATTTCTTTGAAGAGGTATAAATCCATCTTTTCTTTTCTATTTTGATAAAAATTTGAATAAATTTAAAGCAGATTGGTATAATAAAGTTTTATGTAATAATAAGTTTTTTAAATATATGAGATTATTACATATGGCAAAATATGAAACACACTTCAATATTCGACACATTAAGAAGGTTTTTTCCGTACTTATTTTGTTTAGACGAATTTAATTTTATTTTAAATAATGTTAAAAACGTGACGCATTATGAGAATACATCAATATCTCCAAATTCGATTCTTTTTGTGAGTTGACACATTATTGCTTATCAACATCCATATATGGAGACATTTATATACAGTTTATAATGTGTAATATCATAATATAGCTCAATTCACATAAGTTTAAATGTCAAAATATGAAGTGAATCTGAACTAGCGCATGTTACATACAGATGGGCTTAAAGATACAATGTATAATTTTTCATACTTTAAAATTTCAATAGTAAATTGTATTAAAATTGTAATAAAAAAATATATATCAATGTACTCTAGCCATCCCTGGTATTTAATTGTTAAAAATTTGAGTTCTGTAATTTGTTAAAATGCTTTAAATTTAAATATCAAATAAATCCAATAACTTAAAATTACATTTTTTAATTTGAAATAATTATATAAAAACTGTCTGTGTGTGTTAATCATTTAATTAAGGAAATGTATAAACAAATATGCTAATACCTTTTGTGTGTTCTATGTAGCATAATGTTCATAGCACAGATTAATAAACATATTTGAATCAATAAATAATCCTATCTATATCAATAAAAATCAATGTTTGTATGTTTGTCCTACATTCTAATCAATGATTTTAAATTGCATGAAGGTGATGAAACTTTAGAATAGAAGGGTCTTCTGGGGATGCCCACGAGGGTTCCTGACAATATATATATTTTTAGGTGGCATAACAATGCCTGCTAGGTACAGCTAGTCTTAAAATTAATAAAACTCACAAAATAACAAAAAACATACCTTAAGCAACTCCATAGCCCTCTTCTCATAAGGAGCATGTCCTACAACTTCACGGACTAAGTCACGGACGAATTTTGAGTGCTTGGTTTGTAACTGTAAAATAAACACATTCCATGTCAAATTAAGAACAGCTAATCATAACATAGACACTGTTTTTTTAATACTTGCTGAGAGAATTATTTAGACATATTAAATAGGCTTCAATTAACATAGAATTAAAAATTTTAAGGCTAATTTTTTTTAACATGGTTTTAAACAAATGTTATTTTTTAAAGAGATTTAAGCTACGATTCGTATTGATACATGTGTACAGTTCATCATCAGTTTATGTAAACACACTATAGTCAGTCTGACATAGTAGTGAAACAATTTTTTGTGAGGTTATTTTGACAATTTGGATTGAAATCATACATTATGGTTTTTAATAATTAAAAAAAAATATTATAATAACCGGTACATACGTAACTATAAAGTTATTTTATATTTGTGTTTTTGTACTATTTGATTATAATTTCCAAAACAAAATCCAAAACACGAGATGAATTGTCGAGATTTAATAGTGGGTTATTCATTTGTATACTTACACCCTTTAGCCTGGCGGGTCTGATCCTGATGGCTTTGTCTGTAATACCCTTTTTGCCAGCGGATATTTTAGTTGTTTTGTGGCCTTTTCGCAGACCAACTGCGATCTCAAACCGGGGCGCCATGCTGAAATAAACAAATTGGTAACAGCTAGGAACAAAATATGTAGTCACAATAATCACTTATTATATTAAAGCACTAAATTTCACACAAGAACTAAGTTTAAATAAACGATTATAATGATAAAAACGAGTAAAAATTATTTCACGTACTTTCCGGATTGACAGTTCGTTCCAAAAAGGATTTGTAATTTGACAGATAAATAGACCATAAACTAAAATTACTTTTTTAATTTTTGGAGAAAATAGTTCGCAGGTAAACTTGTGTTCAGCCGGCAATAAATCTTTAAAAAAATAATACAAATAAACCATTATAATATTACTGTAAATATAGTTTAATATTACTGAAAATTATTGACAAAAATAATATTTTGTTAAGATGTTACATATGTCGACAAAAACGATACAATAAAACGAATATTTTCTTTGAGTAATAAACTAAAGAAGTATTTTATTATTATTTTATGTATTATGTTGATACAGAAATAATAAAATGAAATAAAAAAATCAATTACAAAATGAATTCATAGGTTAAAAATTTCTTTCAGTTATAATTTGTTGACATGTTTCTTAAGAATAACTATATGACAATGACATGTTAGTGTGAGAATTGTAGAGGTTATGTTTTGCGATTAGTTAATTAATAAAATTAACTTAAAATGGAAGTTGGTGCTGTGAAACAAGCTTTTAATAATGAGGTAATTAAACAGTATTTAATATGAATTAATAACGAAAGACTTATAGTAATGAGAGTTTGGAAATATCATTTTTTCATGGGATTCATGATATTGTTATAATATTCCAGATTATACTGCTCAAAAAGAATTTAAATCAAGCAAAAACACAAACAATACACAAGCTCACGAGAAAAGCGAAGACATTAACAGAAAAGAAATGTCCTGAAAACTTGAAAGAGAAATTAAAACGGAAAGCAGAATCTGCAATAAGAGAAGTGTTGATTATTAAGGTCTATATCTTTTTAGAGGTTTTGTTAATAATAATGAATTTTATCCAGTTAAATCTACGTAGATTCTAATTAATTAGCTAAACATAATCGTTAAATTATTTTTAAAATATATTATTAATAAAAATTAAATATACATTAAATAAATATTCTTTGCTAGGAAAATTAATTAAAAAAAAGTAATCATGCACTTTTAGTTTTCATCTAAATCTGCTCCCAGGGTCCTTTAAGTATTTTACGATATTCCTTATACTTTTGGACTTGGCCTATCAAACCAGATTATAAAACTCCCTGTATATATTATTTTTTATAATAAAAGTCGAAAACAGAGTCACTGACCTTCATTATATTTCGCCTCGCTAGCCTTAGGTGAATACTTCACATGTAAGTTTTACTCGCAGACTTACAAAAACTTTACATAATTCTCTTATCATCTTTTGCGCCTTACAAGTGTAATTTCCACCTAAAATTATTATCATAAATTGCAATGGGTTATAAATTCGGTTATTTTTTGTAAATAAGGTCTGTATGATGATAAAAAGAGCTAATAGGATTTTGGTTCTAGGAGACAAGCAAATCAGAAATTTGCTTGGTACGTAAATTAATCATTGTAATCAAAACATTGAAATTCTTATAAATTTTACTTATACAAATTTCATTAATGAACCTAATAGTCCATATTAGGTTCTAAGTATATTCAGTATCTACATATGTTTATTATAAATCTACAATTTCCCCACCACCACTAGTATCCATTTTAGTATAAGCAACAAGTTAACATACTGTCCTTTTCTGACTGAAACTGTGTATAACTCATGGAATTATGTAACGCTTGTTTACAATTTCAAATAAATATCTTTATTTTTACAGAAAATTAAACCCAGAGATATAGCAAGATTTATTGTCACACATACTGGAAAACTAAATGAGTATTTAAACAAACCAGCTGTAGATAATGACAAGGCGTGTGCACGATTACTTTTACACAAAGCATTGCAAGAGAAATACAATCATATCAGAGGGAAGTTTTCGAATATATCTATTAAAGATCTATTTATGTCCAGACAAGAAAGATTAAAGCTTAAAAAAGAAGCAAGAGAGAAACAGAAGAATAAAAAGAAGGGAAAAGATAAATCAAGCACTGTTAATGTTGAAGGTGAGTGGGATGTAGAGAATACAGATAAAAGTAAAGAAACAATTGATGAAGAAACTCCAAATAATGATGATGATGTAGAGTCTGATGGTGATGAAGTATCAGATGGTGATGATGAATCAGTAAATGATGTTCTAAGCAATAAATCTGATGTAAGCTATCAATCTAATGATAAAGATGAAGAATTGAATGGTGAAAATGATATAGGACAAAAAGATAGTGATTCTGATAGCGAAGAAAATAATGAACCAATAAATGAAGTTGTTAAAAATAATAATAAAAATAAAATTAAACCAGTGCATGCACCTGATGAGAGATTTGAAATAAATATCAAATTAAAGAAATCGTCTGAAAACAAAATTAAAGTGGACAAAAAGATAAAAGATAATAAAAACAAGAATTTAAATGAGAAGTTGCAAAAACGGAAATTTAATAAGGATTCTGATGATTTACCAGCAAAGTTGACAAAAGTTGTAGATCCTTTCTTCGTAACTTCCACTGGAGAGAATTATATGTCTCTCGTGGAACCAAGAAACCCTGATGAAGTAAAGGAAGTACATAAAGAAGGCAACAGAAAATATAGGCGAGCAGTCATGTTTGGGCATGTTCCAAAAGTTAAACCTAAGAAAAACAATTTCCAATATAATGACAATACGAGAAGAGATAATTTTGAAAAGAAAACCAACCATAAGAATAATGAATTCAATGTTAAACAAAATAATTTTAATAGAAAAGATGATAGGAGAAATGATAGTGCTGATGCTGTTCCAGAAAAATTACATCCTTCATGGGAAGCCAAGAAGAAGCAATCAGCTATATTACCCTTTAAGGGTAAAAAAATAGTTTTTGACTAATCGTTATAAATTATTATAATAAATAAAATATTTTTATATTAATAATTTTAATTGTTTACTTACTGCAATTTTACAAATATAAAGCGAGAATCACATTACATAATTAATAGTTTCGCCCTCAGTCTTTCATAAAGATTTACATTTACAAGTTATTTGGCATTGCTTTACACCTGAAAAAATATAAGAAAAAAAGAAAGAAAGTTTTTATTTGGGACAAACACTGCAGACATAAATGTAGAAAGTAATATACTGTTAGAGTCTTATTTATGACAGATTCACAGCTTTCATAAGGTTATCTAGGTAGCTGTTACCAGTTTACAGAGTTGTTTTATATCACTTACGAGCCTAAAACTAATTCTCGCCTAAGAAAATTTCACACGTTAAGTATTAAACCAAACCGAATTCAATAATTCACATTTTTGGTATATCACAGAATGATACCGTCGTCTACTCACCCTAAATTATCCATCCTAAGGGGAAATTCAGAATCATGATCCTTAAATCGATTCACAACCCAGGTCGTGGTGGTCAAACGGACACGCGATCCAAATCGCAAAAACATTTTGCACTTGGAACTTGGCCTTTATTTAATGTCACAAGATGTTAATAATAATTTTTAATTTTTATAATTAAATTGTAAACCACAGTTTCAGTCTGAACCACACATTAAGTGAAACTTAGCCAGACGTAGCTGTTTAGGTAACTTGTTTTAGAGACTCTTATTTGGTAACTTTAATACTAAGCGTGAGTAAGCGTATATCGCTGCTTTTCAAGAATATAGATGCAACTAAAAATGATGACTTTTATGGAATGAGGTTTTTAAATTTCTTTATTAATCTGTTGGTGCATAGCTGCAAAGTTTAAACGATCCCTTGATGTTATAACTTTACCGATTTAAAGAAAATTCATCATCGCAACTCTTTTCAAGACAAAACATCAAAGATTTATCGTCTTTTTACATACTTAGTTCTATTTGTTAGAATTTTGAATTACTACGATATTCTTGCAAAGCGATATATTGACCCTTCAATAGACATTTTAATGGTGAGCCAAAATTTAACAACTGAGACTGATGATGGTATACATTTTTTATTGAAGCATGGTTAGGAGTCCCAATATCCATGATATTATAAGAACATATCAAGTTCAATAATAATTTATTATCTAATAAAGATACTTATCGTCTAAAATTTTCGATTTACATAATCAAACTCCATCATGGTGCTCTGTGTCACATGTCACATACGACTGTTTGTCGTGGTCTGAGCGTTGTTAGTGTCGTGTGTGTTTCCGGACCCCCTGCACGGAATCATGATATCCTGGGGCCGTAGAGTGTCAAGAATTTATTACATACTTCTTTTGACACGAGAAGGTATTTGTCCATCGATAGGTTATTTACAGGTTTATTTATAGACTAAGTTATTATACCGTACTGTGTAGGCGATTGAAGCAGATGTTACTACGGTATCAGAAAGTCGACAACTCAAGTTATTAGTCCAAAAAGTTTTGAAATATGCTCTGAAAAAAAAATAATGTATTTGAAACGTTGACAAAACAAAAGTAATAAAAAACCAATTTGTAGCATACTTATTTATTTAAGAAAATTGAGATCGTGTAGGGAGTAAAAGGTGTATTGACATTCCACATATTTTTAGAACTTCAAAGAAGGTACAGTCATATAGATTTTCCAAATTGTGTTTTGGTATTATTTGATTTAATACGAGATGTATAATTTAAAGGTAAAACACTTGGTTATTATTTCATAGTAATTAAGTACAGTATATGCAAAAAGATAGAAGAAGTGTCCAGTTATTTAGTTATTGTGATGGAAATATAAGACAAACGAGCATACGGGTCACTTGATGTTAAGTGATCGCCGCTCATGGACATTTGCAGCTCCAGGTAATAGCACAAATGTATTGCCTATCTTACGAGGAATAAGGGATGAAGAGCACAGGGAGTAAAGGAAGTGATAGCGGGGTTAGGCTTCCGATTCTCTCACCGTACATAACGCAGGTATATTAGCTACTTGACGGCGATTTTCTGTAAAATTTTGATACGACCCCGTGAATCTTCCCTTACATGAGCTGTAATTAGTGGTCTACAGCGTGTCCCTAAATAAGATTTATTCGGTATGAGCTACAACATAATAATAAGGAGCAAAACATATTGAAATTTTGTCACAGCATAGAACTTGGCACGTATACACTGACACAAGATTAACACCAAGACATAGTGACACCTAGAATGTCATCTTACCCAAATATATTATGTCCAAATCCGTAGTTATCGCCATTCGGGTGCGGGTACAATATAGCTGGGCGTAATGTTACATTCCTAACGTGTGGCGCGATTTATCGTCACAGCTAAATTGCGAATGCCACTTGCATAGTCGACGTGTGAATTTCGTGTACGTTACACCTGCTTTATACTTAGATTTGACCTAACAAACGACGTTCGTAATATCTTAATTGTTATTGCTGTATAAATCAGAGCAGTGTAATGGTTTGTTTGTACATAAATATTGTTGATTATGACGTTGTATGTACAATTAAGGAAGTGAAGGTGGATTTATTAGCGTTGAGTTTTGGGCGACCGTTTCACACCTTGCGGTGTATCGGATGCTCCGTGCTGAGCAGTGCTAGAAACAACACACACAACTGCTAATTTTGCTGGTTTATCACAAAGAGTATATAATAACTACGTTAGCATATTATTTAGAGTTGTGCCAGTAACCGGATAGTACCCTTTGTAACAATACATTTATAGTTTGTTGTACAGTTTTAGTTAAATATACCTTATGGAGTCGAACTTTGGATATTGAAATTATTTATATGTTCGGAGATTTTATTTTTTATTTTAGCTTTATTCATTTTTTAATTTTACTTCACTTTTATTCAATTCAATTCTTTGGTTAATGGCTTTTAGTTGTGCCAATTAGACACATGTTATTTCGCCAATGTCACGTGGGATTCACATTTATCTATAGTATGTATAAAATTTGACAGTGACATGTGTATGTATTAAAACAAATAATATAAAACAGAATTAACAGATAATTAATTTAAGTGTTAAATAATGTTACGTCAACTGCAACATGCGTGGATCACGTGCAGTCATGTAGTCAACCATGAAAATTAATAGCGAGTCGCCGCATTGTGTCGTATGAGAAATTACAAATTCCACCTGTGCTTAATTATTACACCGACTCACGTAATACTCAATAATGTAGACAATAGGTGTGTATAGATAACGTAAAATTACTCAAATATGAATCTGGAAAAGATATTAAATATTCATATAAAAAAACGTTACATTTAATTTCAATATGTCCTATATTGAAATTAAATGTAACGTTTTTTTTTTATTTATATAAAAAAATGCAAAAGCAAATGAATACGATTTTGCTCATAATTTTTGGAAAGTAAGTGCGTGCTCTGAGCGCCATTAAGTTATACACTAGCTGTGGCTCGCCGTTTTACCCGCATTATTTTAAGAATAAAATTGATTAGATATTGTTCACTATCTCATTGGTTTCAATTTTGTTTTCGCGTAACCCGCAATTTATTTATTAATTATAACAAATAAAATTTTAAAAATGAAAGTATTACTCCGTATAACATCAACTATCGATTGAAAGTCCAGTCAAAATCAATGTAGTCATTTCAGAGATTAGCCGAAACAAACAGCCAGGCAGACAGCCAAAATTTTTAAAAATTGTTTTTTTTTTTTTTTTTTTTTTTTTTTTTTTTTTTTTAATTTAAATATCGTATATACTTTCATATGCATTTAGTAAAATGCTGTTTGCTTGATACTACAGACACTTCAATTTTATTTATTTTTATAGATATAAATTTTATATGTATCATAACAAAATGTAAAAAAAAATACTTTTCTAGATGAAAGGCACTATGACATATGTGTATATGCCCTTTTCTATTCCACTCACAATACGAGTGAAAAAAATAACTACGATGATCGCTTGACTAGTTGAAGCATGAAAGCGTAACACAATAAGTAAATAAAGATAAATTGGTATTTATAATGTTAGTTCGATTTTTTAAATTTTTTTCGACTATTTTTCGTATCCATTAAGCAAAATTTACACTTGTAAGTTTTACCCTGGTAATTGTTGTCAAACAACTCTGTTACTTGGTAACAGTTGCCTAGGTAACCTTACGAAAGCTGTGAGAATTAATAATATTATATAATACATAAGAAATAGACGGAATATTCTTTCAGGGTAAAGGACTTACGTAAATCTTTACGTAAATCTGAGTGCAAAGTGTATAAATGTAATTCTTGCCTTATATATCTCGACTACCATTGACAAATTGTTTATTTATTATTTAGAATTAATTTATACGTGAGAAATTATTACGTCTATCATCTAGTTAGATGATCCATATAAATTCTTTTCTGTGAAATTTTTACTGAAAATATTAATTTTGACATATTTACTCAATTTTGTTATTTAGAACAAAAAATAATCTTTACAATGGTGTGATATTTATCGGTTTTGATATTTTAAGATGGATATTTCATATTGACAAAAAACACACTATTTTAAGAATTAATATAATAAATTACATTGATTTTTGATAATGTTCACTTTAAGGTGTACCAAAATTCTAAATACATAAATGATCGAAGTGAGAAACAAAAGCAATATAAGTAGAGGTTTTTAACCGACTTCCATAAAAAAAAGGTTCTCAATTCGTCGGAGACTTTTTTTTATGGATGTTCACTGATTACTTCGCCGTTTGTGGACCGATTTTCAATTTTTTTTTTGTTTGAAGGGTATACTTCCAAGGTGGTCCCATTTCAGGTCAGAATCTGATGATGGGAACTTAGGTAAATCATTTAATCTTACTACATTCGTAACTCAAAAGAGTTTTAACACGAAAAAGGTCTTACTTGACGCCGACTTCGAATGTTTACTAGGCACCGACTTCAAAATGTTGTAGAAAACATTTATTTAATGTCTTTTAGTTCATTATTATCTCTTAGGTTTATTTTGAAGTCGGTTTAATTTTTTGAAAAAGTTTTATGTAAGAATCAAAACTGCCAAGCATTTTTTTTTTAATTAACAGTCATATGTAACTATTAATAAAGCTAGTCTTTTATACATCACTAGCTTCCGCATGCAACTTCGTCCAGGTTGTTAATAAAAAGAAAGTAAGTTTTACCAAAATCTATTCAGTACATACTAGGATAACATATCTGTCGAGCATATCTATAATTATATTCTTGCATATTACCTGTCACGAATAATGAGCGATTTGGTGATTGAAGATGCAAAGTATGCGAAAATTATGTCTATTTTATCATTAATCACTTTAAACTTTGTGAAATCTTCGGATCTATAATTAAACGAGATGAAGCATCTTGTTTGTGTTGTTTCATTAAGAAACTGTTTTGCTTAAGGCGAGTTCAGACTTAAGTTAAAGTGAATGTTCTTTAAAACTTTTAACCGTTTATCTATAGGGTAATAAATTAAATTAAATTAAATAGAAAGGTATGTAAATCTGTATTTATAATAAAGGTGACAATTAAAATAAACTGTAATAGGTATAGTGCAAGAATAATTGATTATTTATTTCACTTCATAAAAATATAATATGAAATGTACTGGCCGTTTTGAAAATACAAAATAGTTAACATAAAATGGCGGACATTGCAAATTTGCTATTGTCTATAGAAAAGAATATTCTTGTAATCTTATTATAAAATAAAAAAATATATACAAGTATCTGGATTATTTTTAATAAAATGTAAAAAATGCGTCAACGCTAACCTTTACGTTTGCACTTTTTTTTATTTTTAATTCAAAGTCCACTCGGTCACGTAGCTCGGAATGGGATCACGTGCAAAACGAATAATTATGATCGCGAAAACGCCAGTTTAACTAAAAAAAATCTTTAAATACATCGCTGTAATCCAATTTTGAAATTAAATTTGGAACGTGTGTGCCATTTTGTTTTGGGGAGAGCTTATGGGGTTTAATTGTTTAGCGTTGTTTATTTTTTTTATTATTTTGGGGTTTTAAGGAGGCAAGTTATGGTCATGAATTTAATTATTTATCCATGAATTAATTTTGATTATATCCTGCGTCATGTAGGTTTGTATGTATTTCGCATTAAAATATGGCGGAAGAAGGTAGTTAAATAAATATTTTGGTTATAGGATAGGACACTAAAATATATAAAAAATATATTTTTTATTTTTCTTATATCAAAATGCATTT
Source organism: Hypolimnas misippus (assembly GCA_037950945.1). NCBI lineage: Eukaryota > Metazoa > Arthropoda > Insecta > Lepidoptera > Nymphalidae > Hypolimnas > Hypolimnas misippus. The sequence continues at coordinate 11,273,683 of JBBEEQ010000013.1, read as the reverse complement.
TTTATCGTAGTATATAAGTTAAAATACATAACCATATGATATTCTAGCTATACATATAGTAACCAATACAGTAAAAAGTAATTAACGTAAATTATACATTAATAAAGTTTAATATAATTATAATTGACTAAAATTTTATACAATAAAATACCGGTTTTAATACATAAATATATACATTAAAATCACAGCCCTTTAGATAGTACGTGAACTGTCTTTATTTTGTCAATATTAATAAAAAATATTCCTATCAGATCTTCAAATATTTATGGATGTGATCTCAAATACGATCCAACACGTTGGTCAGTTTTTATGATACCGGGAATCAATGTCAAATTACACTAATAACTATTTATCTAAATGTTAATGCCTTGTTAGATTTAATTCAGGTAGTGCCTAGCTGTACCTCATAGAATGAAGTAGCTTATATAGCTTCCAGCTCGCTCACCGTACGAAACACAGCAGTTTCGTACGGTGAGTGAGCTGGAAGTGTAACCTCTCCCCCTTTATTTTCTATTCCCTTTCATCCGTTATTCCTTTTAGAGCTGGCAACGCATCTGTGGTTCCTCTTGTGCTGTAAATGTCCATGGGCGGCACTGATCACTGAACATCAGTTGTCTCGCCTGTTCGTTTACGATTATAAATACGTCAATTTCATATGTCATTAGCTCTGACCAATATGCGGGATTGTATTCATCTATCCTACATCTAAAATCATACAGATAGCATTTCTATTTTTGCGTACTTGTCTACAGTCTACCAGAGTGACGTTTCTGGTTACTGCTCCGTTGCAGTGACTCGTAGCAGGATGTTTTATTGATTATAACGCTTCCCAATAAACGAGCAATCGAATACAAAAATATAATAAAATATCAGCATTCCGGAAATTGTGGCGCCCAAACAACCTTTTTTATTTTGTGATGGGAATTTAAGCCTTTCATGGACAAACGTTCCTCGTCTCCGCAGACCATTATAGTTACTGTTTCACCTACTATGTTCGTAGCGTGATTTGCAATCTTTTTCAATAAAATGTCTATGTTATGTTCCAAGTATTTCTAAAATCAGATTAATTGTCCCTAATATAGCATTATCATATAATTGTACAAACAAATTTTTGCTTTATTATAATATTCCAGCATAAATTTAGTAAAATATTAACTTTATTAAAAAGCCACCCGCTCTGGCTTTACACGGTTGTACTAATTAACTTTCTCCATTTTTAGTTGGAGACTATTTAACTCGAATTTTCACTTTTTCATACGATCTTTAGAATGTTTTCTTCTATACAAACCTTGTTCTAAAAATCACAAACACGACAAAAAAAATAACCGAATAGATACAGCAGCCCTGAGGTGATTTCTGTTCAGTTCTGAAATGAACAGTCACATTCAGCAGTTGATTTCTATTTATATAATATTTGTAACACTAATCATATTCATTTGTCTATCAGTCTTTAAAAAATCTGCTAATTTCATTAATCACAGTCTCGTCTTTGTGTCTCTACTTTCTGTGTCTGCTGAATCCCGTTCGATCTCTTCTGTTTGTCCTTTTCTGTCTTGTTCTTGGGCTTCCTTTAGGGAGTCAGGTAGCTTCTGGTTGTTAGTTTCTGGTAGCGTGAGGACGAGGAATCCAGACAAGGCGGCCATGATGCCGAAAAGAAGAGTTGGTAGATATTCGTAGAACCGTGACTGAAATTAAAGAATCAATTAAATGATAAAGTTTAAAAAATCATTACTTCATTATTTAATTACATTAATCATTTATCGTTGCGAAATTTTCAAATTTAGTAGTAACTGGATTGATAATTAACAATAGGTCTCAGTGTCTTCAAGATTTTTTTATGAAATCTTACAATCCCGTTACTAAATATTCTTCAATAGTTTTATTTAGTTACAGTCGTACAAAAGACTGTTTGATTTTCTGAGTCATTGATCAAAAAACAAATATACTTTAAGGAAAATCATTTTCAGTACTTACCAATAAAGGTGTTTGAGGAGCGACCGCAGAACCAATTCTACCAATAGTGGAACAAATCGCCAACAATGTGGTCCTGTAATTGGTTGGGAAAACCTCGGCGGCGAAAATGTACAGTGAGTTGTAAGCCAGTGTGATGAAGAATTTACCACCCAGGTAAAAAGCGGTAGACCACGAACCACCTAGAAGAAAAATGAGATCTTAATACAAGTCTAAGTTAATTAAATAAGGATTTTATATAACTATTAATATGTTATAATGGATTTTGGTTCACGACGACTACTTTAGACGACATTGCCTAGCAACCAGCTAGTGACTGATTCATGGCAGGCGAGAGTATCTTTGCGTCAATAATTGACGAGTTTGTCAACGTTGAAAATAGGTATAGATTTTTAACGTCAAATAATATTAACGAAACTTATCTTTAGTTATACAATATCGTTGAAAATAAACTTTAAGGAACATGAAACAAGTTAATAATACTCGCGGAATAAGTTCTAACTAGCTGGTTGATTAATATCTTGGCGAATGTAAGTTTACTTACAGTTTGAAGCAAGCACTTTTTGTATGAATACAACGTTCATTGCGGAAAGTAATGACGATAAAATTTACCAATGTTATTAAATTTAAACATTTGATGTATATTTGAAAATGCTGTAGTAAACTTACGTAAGTTACTGTAATCTGAGGACAAATTGTCTGAAACTATCGCTATTAAAACATATTTAGACAGTTAAAAAAAGCGCTTTATTATAAAAATCAGAAATTAACTGTCATAATATAGCATGTTTTGATAACATAGTTTTCCACAATTTGCTCTATTTAAGTCGACATTACTCCTCACTAAACTCTTAAGTACCAAGTAAATATTCCTTATGTAATATTCACTTTGTTTTTGCAATCCAGGCATAAAAGATACAAGTTTTTATCAAGCGATTGTCATCTAATATCCGCAAGCCCTTTGTGCGAATCAGTAAAACGTTGGGATTAGAATAATTTTCTTATTTAGATTTAACTATCTGTTCTAAAATCCGGGTCTTGAAATGAAATGTAACGGATTTTACGTTCACTTCGTGTCATAATTGGGAACTCAAGGGACAGAAATAAAAAACTGCATTGTGTATCACAAGTGGGAATCAAATGTGGTAATTTAAGCTTAAGATAGACTTGCCGTAAGGGACCAGAGCTCTCTCTCTCTGTTATAGTTATCTGTTATAGTTTAAAATAGTTCTTAATTATTGCATTTCTGTATACGAAAGTTCTTTGGGTAAAGTGAATAAATATTTTCTAGTTACACTATTGAGCAATACCACATGAAATTTGAAAAGATTTGAAATTTTAATTGCTAAATAATTATTGCGTAACGAGATAAGTGCCTAGAAAATTATTTTGTAATTAATTATTGATCCATTAAGTTACTAAATTACCTGGTATGAATCCGTAATTGATAAGTATAATGCCAGTCATTATAAAAGCGGCCGCTATAACTCGCTTCCTGCCGAACCTGTCCAAGAAAATCAATTTGCAAACATTCGCCGGCGCCTCAATTATGATAACTACGATGTAATTCAAGTAGCTGTTCCCCGATAATTCTATCGCGTTGATGGAAAGACCATAGTAGACCAGAGTAGACGATGTCCACAGGAAAGAACAGATGAATAATCGTTTCCATATCATCGTAGACAGCAGAAGTTGCTTGAAAGTGGACTGGTTGGTCGCTATGACCTCACATTTCCTTGCGTCTCGTTGTTTCATTGCATGTTTTTCCACTTGATCGTAATGGTCTTTTGGTACGGTGACGTTGTTCACCTTTTCACATTTAGCAAGAACGTTTAGACCTTCCTCATAGCGTCCTTTGCTGAAAAGCCACCGGAAGCTCTCAGTGAGCGTCCACAGGTAGAAGAAGACTAGGATGGCTGGGATGTAGATGACCAGAAGTAGGTAACGCCAACTCTGGAGCCACCAAGAGAGGATAGTGACTGCAACCCCTCCGAGGATAAACATCGTGTTGAACAATAAACTGACGAACACTCTACCTTTTGGTCCCACCAGTTCTAATGCTGTAAAAAGATAATAAGCATTAGTAAATAGTTATTGTTAATTAAGGATTGGTGATATGATTTTCAATCAATTATTTATTTATTCAATTCTGAAACATCTCAAGTCTAAATCATTAAAAAATCTAAACATATTTATTACAGTTTTCATACATTACATACTACATTATTCACTTTTTTGTGTTATAAATCTATACTTATATAATAAAGCTGAAGAGTTTGTTTGTTTGTTTGAACGCGCTAATCTCAGGAATTACTGGCTCGAATTGAAAAATTCTTTTTGAGTTAGATAGTTTATTTATTGAGAAAGGCTATAGACTACATTACTTCACGCTACGACTTATAGGATCGAAGCAGTAACCATAAACGCGAGTGAAACCGCAAGGGACAGAAAACAAAAATTAGTTTCTATAGTAACAGTTGTGCAAGAATAATTCGGTTATGAACAGCACCCTTTTTTTTCGCTTCTTCGGTGGTCATGCGTTGTCGAGTCAATCAAGGACGTGAGTGCGAATACTAAACAAAGATCACCGGAAACATTGGGCGAGCACTGCGCAAAAACTGTAATTAGTCACAAATAACTGACGTACCGTTAAGGAGACGGTTGAATGACGCCTCTGACATCCTAAAATAGGATTTTCCTGATTTATGGTCATTAAAATACTATTGTGATGAAAATAGAGGTCAAATTTGAAATTTATTATAACATTCGCTGTTAGATTTGTTTTTCAGGTGTATGTACGAGTACTTTAAAAGCCGAGATGGCTTACTGGTTAGAACACGTCGATCTCAACCGACGATCGCGGGTTCAAATCCCGGCTGGCACCGTTTAATTTTCAAGTGCTAAATTTGTGTTTAAATTCATCTCAAGCTCGGCGGTGAAGGAAAACAACATGAGGAAACCTGCATGTGCCGGGAGAAATTCTGACACATGTATATTCGCCACGCAGTGGAATAGGAGAGGACGTTGCATTTTTAAATATTCTTTAAGATGTCGTTCAGGATAATCGGAGCATTGGCTATATACAAAAATCTTTTTGAATTTTCCGAATTATTCCGAATTGATAACTTTGTTAATTGTCATAAGGAGACCGATACAAAGCTTATACGAAGATCTTAATCCACTGCTCATTTAGATTTATTAGTAAACATAAAAACAGTAGCAGTTTTTCTACCTGAGAAATCGGATAAAACGAAATTTTTCAAATACACAAGAACTGCTCGTTTAAAGGTATTAGAGTTGTTTTGAGTTGCCCTAGCAAAGGACTCAAGAGAGAGAACATGGCGATATTGTCACAAGAGTTTAAAATAAACACGAGGACTATGAATCTAATGTGTTATTATTATTTACTTCTGGGCTCTTTTTAAATATGTTTATGTGGAGACGGACTCTGTATATATATTTGTTTACGAAAATGCTTTTTAAATGCTGAGATTTTGTTGCTATGCATAGTACCCAAAAATATGTATGTCCTACTAGCTTTCAACCGCGACTTCGTCCGAGGGAATAGTAAATGTAAATTCAAGATATAAGCCATATTCATTTCAAACAATCAAATCGGTTCGGTAGTTTTTGCGTGGAAAAGTAAAAAGTACTGTTTACATTATTCCTGTGGGAACTTTAAATTTTTTCGGGATAAAACGTAGCCTATGTGTTAATCTAAGATATAAGCCATCTTCATTTCAAATTTCAGCCAAGTCGGTAGTTTTTGCGTGAAAGAGGAACAAATATACATCCATCCATCCACTCATACAAATTTTCACATTTATAATATTAGGATATCATAGTATGTATAATAACATTTAGTTATTTTCTCTTTTAAACCTTCTAGCGTAGGTCTTATTTCATCATTCACTTAAATATCAATTTTGACGTAACAATTTTTTTTACTTACATCGGAGTCGATTTTTATACGTCATATAAGAAAATCATTAATGAAATGCAAAGAGATATTTTAAACTAAGACCGTTACTAGGAAGTGAGTGTATTTTAAACTTTTTGTTTATTTATTACTGGCAACTTGACCGTGAATTTTTCATTCGAAAATACATTATATATAGTTCAATAGTTTTTCTAATATTTTTTCTACATAATTGAGTTTATATTAGAAAGTCAATTGTAACTTCGAATTGTTGTTTTTATAGAAACGATGTCACAGTACATAAAAAGTTTTATCCAATGTCAATAGAGTTTTAGTTTATATCTCGAAAGTAATTTGAGCGCTAAAAATAATTTAACTACTGTATTTCATTTAAAGCTGGTTCAAAGTCATGTTGGATATATTTACTGCGTTATAAAAATCAATATTAAACGATATAACTACTCAGCAGGGCTAACTCGCTAATCAAAATATTTGACATATATCATTATTAATTGAAAAGTCTTTAAAAATTGTTTATATACAGTGCGATAACGACGAAGAGACAGAGATCCGAGACGGTTCGTCGTATTAAAAGATCAAACGCGTCAAAACACACTACTTATTATATAGTTATAATATATAGTATATTTAATGATATATAATGTTAATGATAAACCATTAAAGATGATCGTCAAAGTAGATACTTGTCACATGTTTACAACGATAACATAAATCACGATTCATAAGAGATTTATAGTCGTCCTTTGATGAGTTCCGTTCTCATGTTACTTTAAATCAGATCTTGTTTAAAATATTAGACGCCAGACTACTCTCAAGTAATAAATATCATAGAAAAAAATTCACTGAAATCGTACCACATAATCTGAAGATTTAAAAAAACAGTTGAATTGATTTTAATTTTGGAAGTTGGTCGAAAATGAGTTTACTATTGGTTACACTTTCACATTTTGATAGTTAGAATGCATCTTAAATAATCATATTCCATATTTCTTCCGGATAATACCTAGCCAGAGAATTGTATCATCATATATAACGTGCCATTGTCCAGTCCAGTCGTGAAGCGTTGACCTCACAGACTTCCTCTGAAGTCTAACGCTAACCAGTTCAGAGGAAATCGTACGAGGAAATATTTCGGAGGGAGTTCGCTTGTGTTACTATTGTGATTAAATCTTGCGCGTATTTCTGTATGCTTTGAGAATTTTATGTTAGATATTATGCAAATTAATGTGTAAATTCTTACAGCTACTAAGTATAATTTATGGCTTAGGTACTTAGGCGAAATATTTTTTATTAGGTTTATAAAGATACCAAAGTTTCTAAGTATTTTGGTAGTGTAAAATGAAATATGAATATATATTTGGAAAAAAATTCGAAAAAATTGAATAAAATAATTATATTTCAATGATCAATTTCTAGAAATTTCGTGAAAAGATATTACTAAAAATTGTGATATTTTTATTCACAATTATTAATGTACAATTACATTAAAAAAATGCATACATATTATATTATTAAATAACGATGTAATTGAAAATACTTTTATTAACGCTTCAGAAGTTTATAATACTTCTTTGAATGATAGTATAAAGGTATTTTACTCGGTAAGTAAATTAACTGACAAAGCGAACGCAGTTTGTTCGGGTCTGTCACTTTCCGCTGAAAATTATTTTCATAAATGGATAAATGGAATTCTTTTATAGAAAAATACGACGGCCCTCGCTCTCTTCCGCTTATTTTAATCAATTGTTAGATTTAACCGCTTAAAAGTACTGGACTTGAGTCTTTCTTAAATATTTTTTTTTCACGGGGTTATTTGGTATTTACAGTGAAATGAATTGATGTTAAATTTTTCAGGCTTTTACATCATACTTATAATATATTGAAACAATTAAAAAATTAACACTTTGATAAAAACTGCTTAAATTTTTATTTTACTAACTTCGTGAAAAAAGCTAAAAGATAATGAAGCTTATAATTTAACTTTGCCTATGTTTAAGTATAAGCGTGACTCAGTACCAGTGGAATAAATGTACACCGCGAAGGGCTTTGCCAGTACAAATGTAAAAAGATAAAATGAAAATCGACTATATTAAGCCTCGGCAACTTTCGATGTCAGAGTGAGGCAAGGAAAGAAGAATTATTTGTTTATTATTATTTTTTTCCTATTAAATAATATATTTGAAATTATATTCACAAGCATCACTTTAAATAATTATTGTTACCGCTAAAATATCTTTAGCATATTTGTCTTCTTGGAAGCATAAAGTGATGAATTATATAGGTGTCCACTGTACAGGTCTTTTGTATATCATGCTGGGTAGGAAACGTTTCGTGTTTAAAAGGCTTATTATGTCTAGTATTTGAATGAACTTAAGCTTGACTTGATTCACTAGTTTGAATTGAGCTTCTAGTTTGAAATCAGATGCATTTGTAAATGTATTTAGTTGAATGGTTCGCAATTCGTAATAAATTATTCTAATTTTATATGTATAAAGTGTAGTTGACTTAAGTTGATGTAAGTAAACGTATTAAATAAATTGCTTTAATAGTTTAGCCAATCACTTTTGGGAATTGAGTATTGATGTTCCTTGCAAATTCACGAAAAGCAAGATGGCATTTAAAAGAAATTTATGTAAAAAAATGTAAAAAATGTCTTCTAGATTAATATTAGTAGGCTGTAGCAAGATGGAATTCATTTCTGTAAGTTCGTTCCCATCCTTGTCTCATTAGTATTTATTTGTTTTGCCTTCTTATGGCACACTTCATTTAACTTAATTAAAAGTACACAAGTGTTCGTTACTGTATAGTACCTACTACTATTAACGTGTTTCTAACTTAGTTTTATCGTCTTATTAAAGTTGTTATTCGACTTATTTTAATCTTATAAATGTATTACATTAGAAAAATAGTGTATAGTGCTGCGTGGTGTTTTTTGTAATCCTCTAATGGTCCCTACTTTTTAGCTTACGTACGTAAAAAAAGAGGATAAAACTTATACATGTAACCTGGCATACGGTACATATATAAGTTTTTTTTTTATTTAGGCGCGAATTACACTTGTAAGTTTTATTTTCTTAATTGTTATAAATCAACTTTGTAACCTAATAACAGTTAATTATGTAACTTTAGTGAACTAACTCATATGAATCTTTATGAAAATCAACAGCAAAATTTATATGAAGTGTAATTCTAATAAGACGGTCACTGCTGACTAGAGCGCTAACGGTCGCGGATTCGATCCCCGGCACGGCAAACGTATGTATTGGCCATACGGATATTTGTCGTGGTCTGGGTGTTTGTGTTGTATGTGTTTCCGGACCCCCGACACAAGGCCATGATATCTAAATGGGAGCCATTGAGTGTGATGGATTTATCGTTTTCTTTGGTTAATTCTGGCTTTAAAAAGAACATAATTGAGAACTTTAAATAATCGATTTGGAAATAACTTTTAGATATCTCATGTTTTATGAAACTTTATAGGCTATATTAAACCACGCTACGATTCATAGAACTAAAGCAATAGCCAACCACTGGGCAGGCAGTTATATGAACTCAAACCTTCTTTCTAAACCTTGTGCACTGCGGATATTGTTCATGAGATGTAATTAATGATAATAAATGTTAATACAGTGATAATAGTGTTAACAATAGAACATTATCATGGCAATATAATGGTTTAGTATCCCGGGAGTGCAGCTCGACGTGATATATTTTTATGACCTCAGGAGCATGAGTTATCGTTCCCGGGACGATGTTTTCTCGAAGAATTTAATAGCAATTACATATTTATATCGCAATTTTTAAGTTGTTTTAATGTGTTTTTTAATCTGTTATAACAAAATCGTCTGATGGAAAATTATTCAATATTTTTTCGGAAATGTTAAATAAATTAAACATTGAAGTAAAGTATTAATTTTCTTTAAGGTCAATAATAATATCATAAAATAATATTCTCCTACTTAAAGGTCTATGATTACTTTAATCGAATACTTAAATATTTCATCAAAATCCATTAAATTATAATGATCAAGTGCGCATAACGTTATACGCAATAGCTGTTTACAATCTAATATAGTTAATTATCTAATTTCCATGAACAGCTGTTATAAACAGGGTGTTCCACTTCCTATATCAATACGGTCTATGAGAAAAACTTATAGGGCTTTTAAATGAGTTACGCGTTTCAATCACGGAAATATTTATACTAGAACGACTTGTTCCGCATTGTCTATTGTGTGATAAAAATTCAATGAACTATAGTATAGTTAACTTATAAAGAGACTGTTCCACGTAAACGTGCGTTAAAGGTCATGAATTTTATTTATATGATTACATAATATATATTTTCTGTATTAAATCTTGAATGAAGTTGAACGATATTTAAATTTAATTTATAATTCAAGAACGTTAGAAGGCATGTTTTATTATGATGGTAGCACTATAATTAATATTTATCTTCCTTATATACATGGTCATATGAAAGCGTTTATCTGCTGAGTACTGCGCTTAATGTAAAGTACTCATAAACTTTTTTAATTACATATTATATTTACGTCATCATTTACATCTGTTAAACATTTTAGTTTGAATTTGTAATTTATTTTAAAATTTCGGTTTTTGCGAATTGAAATGACAAATGTCTTAACAAATATAAGAAAAACTTACCAAGAACAAAACACGCTGTATAAACTCCACCACCGAGCGCCGGTTCCAGAAACTCCAGTACAATGAACATTTCGTAATTTAACGAAAACGCCCGAATGACACCGAAGATTCCGTTCGCAACGCTCGCGAACACGAGCGCGAGCCGCCGTCCGAACTTGTCCGATATCAGACCGGTCAGCGGAATGGATATGAAGAACCCAGCATTGTGGACGGTACCAACTAACGAACGTTTCCAGTCTTGACAGCCGAGATTAAACTGAAAGAAAAAAAATATACCTTTAACTTTTTCCGAAAAATTCTACACTAATATAAAAACATTTAATACGTCAAAAACACTTTTCTGGTTTTCTTTGCAATGATATCTACACTAATATTATAAAGCTGAAGAGTTTGTTTGTTTGAATGCGCTAATCTCAGGAACTACTGGTTTGAATTCAAAAATTCTTATTATGTTAGGTAGTTTATTTTTTTTCGAGGAATGCTAAAGGCTAAATTACATCACGCTACGACACATAGGAGCACAGCAGTAAACATAAAAGCGAGTGAAACTGCAAGGAACAGTTAGTATTATGGATAGTCTAATTTGTATGTTTTTTAAGGTATAGGATAAATAATAAGGATACGAAAAGGAGTGGAGCAGTAATTTTAAACGCGAAGGATAAATGGACGCTGATAAGCAATACTGTGTCAAGCCACAAAAACTTCATTTCGAGAAAATGGCGTCTAAAGATGTCAAACCTATTCTTGATATATTTATGTAAAGACGTATATATCCATCTTTTTTTTACTATTTTGATAAAAGGTATAATAAATTAAAAGTATATTGGTATAATGAAAAGATTTATTTAATAATTAGTTTTTCTTTCTTACTTATTTAGAACTTTTTTCTTACTTATTTAGTTTAGATAACTTAAAAACTTTAGTATATCGTTAAATACAAAACGCATTATCGGAATACATGAATATCTCCGAATTTGACTTTTTGTGGGTTAACACATTATTGCATATCAGCATCCAAATATTCAAACACCAAAACTCTTTATCCATTTGTTTTTAAATTTTTAAGTTAGAAAATATCCCAAGCTATCAAATATCTATCAAAACGTTATTTTCATTATAATAAAACACTCTAAGGAAACTGCATCTGTGATAATTATGTAAAACATAATGGTCTGCATGATGGATGAAGCTCTGAGCCTTGCCCTTTAGTGTCGTAGTAATTCTTTAGCTGCTATTTAACACATGAAGAATTCCATGAATACAATAAGATGTCAAAATGAGTGACAATTACATATATTTATCTGAAAAAACAATCGTATTTAGCTTAACCTAAAGTGTGTATTTTGTTTAAATACAATCGCAGTCATTTTGTATAAAATGATCGTTCACATGACTTTGTTGTAGCATTTTAACATGTTATTTTTTTGACCAATTGCAATAATTTCGACTATTCATTTTACTGTTTGCTATTTTTGCAAAACATTTAATGGCGTGTTTAGATAACATCAAAAGTTTTGTTTAGCGAGGTGACTCTAAGTACATCGTTGTAATACCTATGCTAAGTGCTTCTTTACTACCAAACACACTCGTTACTTTACGGTTTGTTGTTGTTACAAATGAATTGACGCAAATGATGCGCTGTGGCGCTATTTTTTTATACTTTATTGCACAAAAAGAACGATGGGCTTAACGCTATTACAGAATTTTCTTCCAGCCAACTCAGAATAGTGTACGAGAGTTGATAGTAGGCGTGCATATATAATAATTTGTGTCAATTCATCATTGGTTTTCAAATTTAACTACGTTCAAAATATATTTTGCAACGGTCATACAATGATGTTATATAATTACTAGCGACCCCTCGCGGTTTCTTGCATTCAACTAAGGACTTTCATACAAACCCCCTTTTTCCCAGTCGAATTTTACAAAATCCTCTCTTAGTAAGCACCTACGTCAAAAAACCCATGCAAAATTTTAAACTTCTATAATAGCTTGTTATTTCTGGGATTTCGTGATGGGTGAGTGTGTGAACTTTCGCTTTTATATACATAGATAGATATGTTATAAGATCATGAATTTTGAACAACGACGCTTGGTAACCATTAACTGATTGAGTATGACAGACGTAGAGAGTATGCAAGACGAGCTTTTTCAAAGCAATATATTTTTTAACATCAAATAATCATGATGTTATAAATCTCTCGTTATAAAATATCATTGATATTATCAAGGCGTTGTCCAAGGGTAACAGTTTTATAACAAAATTAACAATAAACATTACGAAACGTTTTAGACATGGTCCGCACGAGCGATTCACCAGTCACATCACAACTACACAATGGATGCTGTGAAATTATGATTACACTTTGTCCCTTGAATAAGTATAGCGGAATTCCTATTTAATATATCCTTTGAATGCAGTTGATTCGTCGATTCAAGTGCGATTTGTGTAACCTTCTGAATGAGAACGTTTTCAACTCGAAGTGGGATTAATTTTTATGTAATGGTGCATGTTCCGCAGTATTCACTTATCGTTTGTTCGCTGTTTCCAAAATTAAGACTTTTTAAAAGAGGAACTGACTTCAAGAGCAAAGTATACAATTTCGTGTTCTTGAATACAATTCTTTGATGTAAAATATTCCAAATATATTGATGTAAAGAATTAGCAGCCAAACGAGTAAAGAGGGACAACTAATGCTAAGCGATCACCATAGGCAGCACCAGAGAAGATAAATACATTTCCAGCTTAAAAACGATGAAGGGAAATGAAAGGAAATAAAGAAAGAAAAGATAAAGGTGTTACGTTTCCGGCTCCCTCATTCGCTGTGCGAAACGGTGTATTAGCTAGTTCAAGCTGACCTTTTATGAGAGTGAAGTCGGTTCCCAACCAACCTGTATACGAACTGTCAATAGGCTACAGATAGGCTACATTAATCGAGGTGGCCTAGTGGTTAGAACACGTCGATCTTTACCGATGATCGCGGGTTCAAACCCCGGCTAGCACCGCTGATTTTACAAGTGTTTAAATTTGTGTTTAAATTCATCTCGAGCTCGGTGAAGGAAAACATCGTGAGGAAACCTGCATGTGTCGGGAGAAATTCTGACACATGCATATCCGCCAACTTGCAGTGGAGCAGCGTAGTGGATTAAGCTGTAAACCTTTTCCTTAATAGGAGAGGAGGCCTTAGCCCAGCAGTGGGACATATACAGGCTGTTACTTACTTCACTACTACTAGGCTATATTAATGACACATAAATAGGGCTACCATTTACTATACCCATTTATTTTTCTTATATTCTTGCGAGAGAGTTGAAATGCGTTACTGATTTTACACATGTTTCATAATTTTGCTATCGACGTCTGCAAGTTATTTACACACGTGATACGTTATTATGAAATGGTTATGATGAATCATTTCTAATTATTCCTTTTTTATTCTTCATTCATTAGCTATTTATTCTTATAAACTTGAATTATGTGTGACTGAAAAAATACATTTACAATTCATAGATTGAGGTAGACGAATTATTTAGAAGGTCGGAAAGGGAAAAGATAGCAGAAATACTGATTAGCTCCAAAAGACAAATTAGAAAAATAGCATAATGGATTAAAATATTATGTTTGTTAAAGCGGTACTCTCTACAGTGGCTTTTCTATTTATTGTCATTAAAACATATATATGTTTTTATCATGTACACTTATTTATAAAATAGCAAATAAAAATTAAACTGTAAACAAAAACAATGTTTTTTATAAAAAAAAGGAAGTGAACAAAATATTGCTTGCCGGGGTCGTACCTCACTTTCAAAGTATATGGTCGTGAAGTGGAAAATATAGTTGTGTTTCGTACGGTGAGTGGGAGAGCCGGAATCCTAATCATCATTCCCTTTCCTTTCCTTCCATTTCTTATTCCATTTTACTCGCTTGTGAAACAAGAAATCATGAAAACTTTGAGCGTGCGTACGAAAACTACGGACAGAACTGAGATTTGTAATTAGTATTTTATATACAGATTAGGGACCCGCTCCGGCTTCGAACGGGTGCTATGTAATTTTTTACAATTTCACATTAATCTTTAAAATTTTCAGCTTTGCTGTTATACATGTATTATACATATAAACTAAATCTATTGACGAAAACCGCATTAAAATCCACGTAATTTAAAGGATCTAACCGTATAGAAGAAAGAAAGCGACTTTGTTCTATACTACGTAAAGATATGACCACACTATTTTATTATTTTCAGATTGAAAAAAATATATTAAAGGAAATGCGACCTCTGTGACCCACATAGGTACAGCTACCTGATATTGGTACGCTTTGAGCCGTATGACGTGACGTAGTTACGCGTGGCTCACTAATTATGCTCTTGTGGTTCAATCTAATGACATTGGCTCATTCATCTGAATACTCTCGGTGCAAAGCGTTATTGTTTCTCAGCAATAGTATTGTATTGTATTGTAAATAGATTATTAATTTGTAATATTATATTGGAAATTAATTTCTGTATTTTCAATAATATGTTATTAACTTTAATGTCTTTTTAATCGTATTTTATTGTAATATAAAATGTGCTGTGATTAATAATAATTAAATAGTGTTTTTTCGTTATTCGTTATAATAATAGCCTTTTTATTATAAATTATTCTACTTAATGATATAAGAGTTATTTAATCGATAGATTGTAATATTTTTTGTCATTGATCATAATAATAATACATAAGTAGTTGTAATTACTTATATACTTATGATACGTGTTATTTTATATCGCTGCTTTTCAAGAATATCGATGCAACTAAAAATGATGAATTTTAGGGAATAGGGTTGGTGCATAGCTGCAAAATTAAACGATTCCTTGATGTTATAACATTATCGATTTAAAGAAAATTCATCATTGCAACTCGTTTCATGCTCAAACATCAAAGATATATGGTCTTTTGACATACTTAGTTCTATTTGTTAGAATTTTGAATTACTACGATATTCCTCCAAATCAGCGATATATATTTTTCTTATTATTAATTTGCCACGTCTTGTTGGTTGTGGGTTCAAGATAATTTTCTATTCATAATATTTGGTTCGCTTATCAGTGGTTTTAAATCTTTAGATTACAACTAAAAGGTCTTCGTTCAATAGATGATTATCCAATTTTTTCTGTAATACATAAAAATTACCGATTATGTAATACGTTAACATAGTTTTAATTATATAATATTAGACGGTAATAAAATAAATAATTAAAAGTAAAATTCAAGGTTACAAAAATAATAATAAAATAATATTAAGAGTATGTTAACGTAATACTTAAAAATAATTTGAATTTATCTATTTATTTATACTTTATAAGATCTATAATTTTATAAAAAAAATCTACAATTTATAGAGCAAAGTTATTATCACTAATAGTGAGCTTTTACAGACAAGACAAACTTCTATATAAAATAAATCATTTTTTAATTACTTTATTATTTATTCACAAGAATTTATACTATAACTGAATGTATAATATCTAAAATGTAAATGTAATGTAGATGTAAACATATGTATGACAACCATGTGTAACTAACTGCCCTAGGGATGTCAGATGGGATGTCCCGGAATATCTTCTCTTGTCGTTATCCCATATTATTTTATATTATATATATTCGTCTTATCCCATGTCCATTATATTATACTGTCCCGGGTTATTTTTATTAAAATAAAATTAAATAGTCATATATTTTAATTATTCAAAAATTATTAAACAGTAGTATTTATTTAGTCATTGCCATCATCATCGATCAAACCCCGGCTAGCGCCAATAATAATTAAAAGTGCTAAATTTAAATTTTAACCTCATCTAAAAAAACCTTTACCTCGAGCTCTGCAGAGAAGGAATAAATCATGAGGAAACCTGCATGTACTGGGTGAAATTCTAACACATGTATATTACTTACCCGCAGTGGAGCAGCGTAGTGAATTAAGCTCTAATTCTTTTACTTAATAGGAAGGAGGCCTTTGCCCAGCAGTGGGACATTTACAGGTTGTTACGTTACTTTACTTTACTAGTATTATTTTTTTGGTTTCTTTAAGTTATACAATAGTATATAAGTCGTAGAATTGTCCCGAAATTTATGAACTTGTAACTGGCAACCCTAAACTGCCCGTTGTTAGACATTTATCGGTTGGTAACACTAATTCAAACGTGCATTTAAATTCATTTTATTTAGAACATTTAGAAGTTATTAGTTCGAGCATCTGTCGTAACGGTAGTAACCGCGATAATCGTTTGAAATATAGTAATTTAACATACAATTTTGTTTTTATATATGCGACAATAATAAATAAATGATGTAAATACAGTAATAACAAGCTTGTAATGGAAAACATGTGTAAGAAGCACTGGAATATTCATTTGAAATATTTTAACAATAATTGCCTAAGAGATTCACGAGTAATTTTATGTTTGTTTTAGATAAAATTTTAAGTACAAAATGCAAAAACCTTGCACTAACTTGGGTGCATGTAAATAATATTCATGTGGTATGCAAGATGAATTTTAATTTACATACCACGATGCCAGCGGTGGTGAGGAAGGAAAGTGGCAAGTCTGAACGCACGGATATTCATACCATTCATTGGTATTGCAATTATTTTCTTTGTATTTTAATTGCAACTTTAAATATTAGTATTGGATTATATTATTGGATATACAGAATGAGTATTTTAACTGGGCGTGGTAGGCCAAATCCGAATGTATAAGGTATAGGGAAATATTTCAAGGACCTTCGGAGCCGATTTTGATGATAGCTAAAACTACATGATTAGTTTTGGGTAAAAATCGATTCTAGGTAAAAAAATGAATGATTTTTTGTAAAATTTTGATTTAAAAAATACACACATTTTGTATTATTCCACCATGCGATAGTGTTACTTATAAGGATCAATTTCTGGAAAATAGTAATTTACAGCAAACTAAATTTATATTATTATATTTTACAAAATGTAAAAACAGTCTCCGGAAATTTGGTAAAAGCTAGATTAAATATTTTTATCAATAAGAAATTGAGATATTAACATAGTAAAATATTCATTTATTTTTACCATAAAATTTTAGTAACACTATACAAACTGTGCAGCGTTAATCATTCGCACAGTTTTCTCAAGAATTCTTAGCTCGATAAGACCATAATTATAAATTCCATACAAATCGATTAGACAAACTTGTGAGTCTTTCATAATTCAATATTAATTTTGTTTGCGAAGTTAGTTTTTTATTATCTTTACTAATATTATAAATTAAAGTAACTCGGTCTGTGTGTTATGCAATCACGCCTAAACTACTGAATCGATTTAAATGAGATGTGGCCCAGAGATAGCTTAGAGCCTGAGAAAGGACATAAGATTCTTCTTCTTCTTCGTGTCGATGGCAAATTTATTTTTATACTGTTTTGGCCCAGTACTTAGCCACGTTTACAGCTTTATCTGTGGCTGCCCAGAGGTCTTTTATTGTGCAGGTGTCCGTACACAATGGGCAGTCTAGTAGGTGGGACATGGTTTGGGGGTAGGTACCGCAATCGTACCGCGTGTCAATGTCGCTACTGTATCCCCACTTTCTCAAATTAAACTTGCAGCGGCCCACTTGCGTCCGAAGTCGGTTTAGTGACTTCCAAGTTGAAAAAGGCAGAGTTTTACCAGGACATAAGCTAAAAGTTTGCAATGCCAAAAGTCCCTGTAAGTTTCTATGGAAATTATGGTAAGTTTCTACCATTTAAAAAATAAATCTTATAGGCTTTTGATTAGATATAAATACGACATTCAAATGTTGGTAAAAATTTTACCCTGAAGAGGATAAATAAATCCGTCAATTTTCAAACTTTACGCGAACGAAGCCGCGAACAACTGCTAGTCATAAATAAATATGCATAATTTTCATTTATAAAGCCTGTTGACTAAAGAGTCTTAAGTGAGGGTTTGGGTCGTCTAAGTACTTTAGGCGCTTAGTTAGTGCTTAAACTTCATTTCGTTGTAAACTATAATATTTTCTTTACTTGTATTGCCAAAGTGATAACAATTTCATAAAGGTATAACATATAGGCCATATTTTGACAGTTAAGACCTTTTAATATGCTTCTAAATGGACAAAGGCTCTGCGGTGGTTTTAAAAGAGTAACGCTTTTACAAGCACTTTTGAATCGAATTGATGAATTTACCACCGATTCAGAATATTTTATATATTATCAGTAAAAACTTTATACGTATAAAATCACATTGACGTTTGTTTGTTTGTTGGTCCTAGATGATTTTCTCGGTAATTTTTTACATAGGTAATTGAAATTTTATATGGTAATAGTGTGCATTTACCCTATTATTTTAGACAAGTTTTAAACAAGCCAATAAGTCAATTGACGAGCTTCACAAACTTGGAAATGTAAAATATCAATAGTAATAAAACATATTTTCTTTAGAAAATTTAATAAAAATTACATTTTAATTACCTAGTATAAATACCTACAAATTATACCTAATACAAAACAGATATTGTGAACAGCTTACACTTGACCGTTTTTATTTTCTCCGACAAGCCTTCATTAGCGCGAACGTTGGATCAGGTTACACTTTTTTTTTTGTTATTTCCAACGAACCCTGTCGTTTCCAGGAATAAATTGTCTTTTAAATAAAATATCCGAGTCTTCGATTTGTTTACGTAATATTAAAACTACTTACAAAATACATTCTTCATTCGAGATTATTATGTATTTTACGGTGTTATTGTATGTTATAAGCTTATGGATTTTCGTAGTCAGAATGCTCAACACTTTGGGCGATGTTGCCTAGCAACCTCGTATAACAAGTAAGGGGATTAATTGGGCCTATAAGACAATAAACAAGATTATCAAAATTGGAAATGGATATAGATTTTAATGTCAAAAAGTATTTTTTTATTTAAACTTTAAAGCACACACAAAAACAAAAGAAAAAAAGAAGACAATAAATGTGCACGAAGACCAAGCGAAGGCGGTCCTATTGCTGTAAGAAATCTCTTACAAACAACCTTTTACAGACATTTTTTTTATTTTATTTTTTTTCAAGGTAAATAAACAGTCGTATTAAACCTTAATTACCAACTATACTAAAAAATAGAGCATAAACTAAAACAGTTTCCACAAATTAAATAGTATGAACGTACCGTGTTTATAGTAAAATAATATAATTGGTATTTTGCTTTATGTTCAGTGATTGTAAATAGATTTAATTTGGTAAATCACATTCTTAGAATGGAGTCAAGTTGAGATCGAGATTCACTAGGAACAACACGATCTGAAGAATAATTTTAGAGGACAGAGGATGGCAAAATGATTTCGATGAATGCAATTGTAGTAAAAAATATGTAACTGAATAACTAGAATGCGTCGACCTTGACTGATGATTAGGTTCAAGCCCTGGCTAGTACCGCTGAGTTTTCAAGAGCGAAATTTGTGTTTAAATTCATCTCGAGGTCGGCGGTGAGGGAAAATATCGTGTGCAAACCTGCATGTGTCGGGAGAAATTTTGACACATGTATGTATATCCGTCAACCCGCAGAGTAGCGTGGTGGATTGAGCTCTAAAACGGTCTCCTTAATGGGAAAAGAGGCTTTTGCCCAGCAGTGGGACGTTTACAGACTGGTTAATTACTTTTTTTTAATAACTAAACAGTTGATTTACACGGTTCAGTCAACTAGGAACCCTTATAGTTTCGCCAAGTCCGTCGGTCTGTCTGTCTGAGGCTTAACTCAAAGATTATTCGTATAAGAAAGCTGTATTTTGGCATAAGTTTATATATTTATCATAATGATAAATATATATTAATGATAATAATATTTTAAAGAAAATTGGACTGAACAAAGACTATAATAAGACTGCAAGGCCTTGGTCTCATTAAAAACGTACATTTTTTTCTATTTTAATGTATGCACAAAGATACATACTATAATGAACTATGATATTGTTATTTATATAATAATTCATTTAATCGTGTTGAATTAAAAAACACGTTTAATTTAAATAGAAATTGGCAATAATTTAAATAAACATATTAAAAAAAAAAATAAGTTATTATCAGCTAATAAAGTAATAATTTAAATTATTGAATAGGTCTTATTTTCCGTTTTTTTTTCTTTTTTCTTTTTTTTATCATTAACATGCATTTTTTATTATTGTTTTCTGACTGAAAAGAAAATGGTTATTTAAATTGATAATAGAATATATAACTCATATATTCCGTATTGACTTATGATCTGTTGACCGGTCAGGATATCTGAGAAATCTAAATAATTTTTAGTAAACAGTACTGTACTAGAATAGAGGGGCGTGCATCTTCTACATTTTAATTTTCCTGGCTCAATGTCTGCTGATTATTCCAGTCCAGGTTACTAATTTTTATAGAGCAATTTCTCTCTAATCATCGCAACTTCCGAGGGTAAACCAGTAACCATTAAACTAGAATAATTTACGTACCAAGAGTAACGATTATTATCAATCATTATCATAGTAAAAGGGATCGGACGGTGTGCAGAACCATTAAAACAAATATTTAGACTATCAGTATGAGTATGTCTCGTAATGTTTTAAGCCACTTTTTAACCCTCCCGTGGTGATACGTGATGCGACTTTATACTCTCTCCTCACCATCAAAAACATATGTATTTTTTGGTGCAAAATATTCTTAAAAATTTCGGCATATTATTATTAAATACAGGTAAGTGTAATTTAATATAATTAAAAAAAAGCATCAAAATGTCTTAACAATCGCACGTTGAACGAAAAATATATATGTACGGGATATCTCACCATACCCCCTACTCGCTTTGTGATATTTTGTTATTTTTTCGATATCTCTTTTCGGTTGAAAATCATTTAATTATTGAACCACCTCTTAAAAGTACATTACGATTCAGATCGGTTATAATGCGTTTGGCAATTATTATTATTTAGAGGCACGGCACTGCAAAGTCGAGCAAAATAAACGGCACGGCCGTACCATTCTTTTCTAACCAAGTTGCGAGACTTGGTTTTTTTTTAAGTTACGTTTTTGATGGCATTAAAATGAAACATTAACTAATAATAAATATCAGAATTACCTCTTTCACAATGGAATGCTCCTCAAAGTACACGTACGAGTCGCATTCGATCGCCGAGGAGGTGTCGAAATAGTGTGGCGAACACGTATCGTTGTTTAGGGAGGCGTCGAGGTTGCTGACGTTGAAGACGGAGTATCGAAGACATTTCGAGGGTGTCCCGTCTTCTAAGCGTGGTACTGTGAAATTCACGTTTGGGTCTTCGCATTCCGGGGTTGAGCATCTGTGGAAAGATTATGTTTTAATAAAATGTGCCAAGTCTAATGCACCTAATTCGTTTTTGTTTAGTTGATATTTATAGTTGTATAGGATCTAGTTACGCAACATTAATATGTAACTTTCTTTAAGATTGCGCCATAAAATGAGCTTTTTTATCTTAAAACGATTAATTCAACATTAATTTCATTATTGTCATAAAAATAACGTATTTAATTTGATGAGACATACCCATGTAGAAAAGAAAAAGTCAAAACGTTTTAGATTATTTCAATAGAAATAGTATATGTAGAATTTTGGTGTAATCTTATTTTTAGTGTTCCGTGTTCCAACACGACCCTATCACTTAGCTTTCGATGACCGTCTGTTTGTCCGTCTAACTGTTAGCAATCTGTATATCATAAATAATAGATAGATACCTAAATTTTTTACAAATATAAATTTATTATATAACTCTATAATAACAAAAAAAAACGGTCTAGTGCAATTCGGAATTTACAATATTTTCCCATACTGTTATATCACTTCTCTCGTTACTTCTACAGAAGTATTTAACGATTACATAGTGATATATCATTTGCACATAACCACTTTTTTTATAATTATGTATGCGTTAATGAATAGGGTACTTTATGGGTACCAAGAAAGCATTCGCACACGAGGACCGCAGGTGATGTATGTTGATTACGTCTATTTATGTACTCTGGTATTCCACGACTATTTATAAAGGTCCATTTAAACCCATTGTTTCTAAACTTGGAAGTACAGATGCTCTGGTCATCTTCCCTTTTACATAGAGACTAAAATAAAATGAGGTATTATAGTTGCTTGACGGGTAAATGTTTTTATTGCATTAAATTATCGGGGATGATGAACCTTTGGCACGCGATAAATTTGTATCAATGCATTTGAAGGCTGTCTGTGTAAAATTATCGCTATCAAGACGCATAGTTTTACAGTTAAAGATCATCCGATATAATGAGGCATAAAGTTTTAAAAAATCTAAAAACCGACTACGTAAATAAACTTCGTCATATAAATTTTAAAATTTATATAGCCTACGTGATCGGGTTATTATTATGAATCTATTGACACTTCATTCATTAAAATCGGTTTTGTAGTTTAGTCGCTATAGTGGAATATATATATATGTATACACATATACTGCCAATTACCCTTCCTTTTTTCTTCGCCGTAGTCGGGTAAAAACGAGTAATAACCGGTAAACTGCGACAGGTTTACACAATTTGACTAGAGTAAGATCGAAGTTATTTTGAATTATTATTTAACGGTGTTAAAAATTAATTATTATTTACATAACTTTAATTCCTCCACAATTGTTTCTTTTCTTTATATAAAATAAATAAATACATATGGATGCTGATATACAATACTGTGTCAAGCCACAGGGACTTCGTTTTGAGAAAATGGCGTCTAAAGATTTCGAACCTATTCTTAACACATCTGTTTAAAGAAGCATATATCCATCTTTTCTTTTCTCTTTTGATAAAAAGTATAATTAATTTATAGCAGATAGGCTAGTAAAGATTTTGATCTAATAATAAGTTTTTCAAATATATTACATATTTGCATAATCCAAAATATGGAACTCACTTCAATATTCTAAACATTTGATTAAGAACCTTTTTTCCGTACTTATTTAGTTCAAATGACTTGAAAATTTTTCGTATAATGTTAAATACGAAATGCATTATCAGAATACATCAATATCTCTAAACTTGACTTTTTGTGGTTTGACACATTATTGCTTATCAGCATCCATATATTAAAAATTATAATTACTAATATTATTTTTACAATACGTACTAGAGTAATTTAAATAAAAATATATTTAAGTTTTATAATAATCACATTTTGCTAAACTTGTAAGTCGTTCATTATTTTTTACAAGTCATTATCGGGAAGATCGTTATATATACCTTGGTATATCACATAATAATTAAGACTTAATATAAGTAACCGACTTACAAATTAAATACATCATTTTATTTACTTCGATTACATACTTATTCTAGTTAATTTGATTTGAAATCAGATTACTAAGCACTTACTAAAAATAGGTTAAGAAATTTTGTGAATAATTATTTATATACGAAAAACAAAAAGAAAATACATATACGAAGAGAGCATGCAAAGCCGGTCTTATATCAAGCAATAACACACAACCCTATGGTTAGAGAAATTCATTTATTGAGTGCGTAGATGTGCAAAATATATAAATTTATTTATTTATTTATACTTTATTGTACACCACAAGATACAGATTAAAATATGTTACAAAAAAAAATGGATATTATTGTAGAGTACAACGGGCGGCCTTATGGCTAGGTAGCCATTTCTTCCAGACAACCCAATAAAGAGAGAGGTTGAATAATTTTGAAACATGTCAAAAAATCATACACTACAAATTGAGAACCTTCTCCTTTTTGAAGTCCGTTGCAAAGGTTTGTTACGTCTGATCTGTCATTAGAGAGCATGATTCTATCAAGTAGAACTTGCTCTGTCACAAGTAACTTTGAAAGAATGCTGTTATTCCCGTAATAACTTACTGCTTCTGATTATTTATAGGGGATCAGGTTTCACTCGATTACTTTTTGTTAATTTACGCTTGCTGCGTGTAAGGTCATAGAACCACCTAGAACTAAGACTAAAAAAGAGTTCTGGACTAAAATATACACTGTGGTATTGTGAAAATTAAACTTATGCCACTCAATATCCTTTTTGGGGAGTTCGTTTGTCATTTTTTTTTATTTAGTAAAAAGACAAAAACCATACTTCAATCGACTTTAAAACAAGAGTAGAGTCTCAATTTGTAGCATATATTTTATGTTTCTTAACCAATTTTATATATTTTTTTGTTTGAAACGATATCTGTTAAATTTTCTTGTATCTTTTATATATATAAAATGTGGTTACCATCGCCCATGGACATCTGCAACACCATGGGCGTTTTGGGTGCGTTGCCGGCTTTTGACGGAAAGGTGTCTAAGAATTCAACGCTTGAAAACCCCCAAATTATAGCGCTCTGGAAAAACTTCAGGAGGCAGATCATTCCACAGCCTGCACGTACACGGGAAAAAGATCGTGTAGCCCGCATATTGGATACCGATCATGCATCCAAGTGGTGTGGATGATATCGAGTTCTGAGGCGAAGAGTGCGATGGTAAAAGCGAGACGATGTCACCATGTCAAAAAGTTCATCAGAACTGCCCGGCGTTAGATCTATAATTTTATTTACTATACATTATACACTATCTGCCTTACTACAAAAAATTGAAACAGACGTTAAACGCGTATCTATAAAATCCTGTACTATAAATCCGCATCTAACGATAGTTTTGAGTTAAGCATTGTTTAGACAAAGTTTACTTATGTCTAAACATAAGCTTAGGGATTTTTAATTTATGTTTAAAACCTATTTTGGCTGTCAAATATAACGTGAGACATTTTATTATAAGTTTCTTTATAATTTTACACGCAGTGTAGCAATTTCGACAAAATTTTAAACAATGTTTAATTTTTAAACACTGTTTAGCTACACACGTGCTGAACATGATTTTATTTCATCTTTTGTAGTAAAGCAGTATATGTTTATCATATTATTACTATATTATTACTCAAATATATTTTTTGTCTATATGAAATTATTACCGCATCAAAATTAACATTTTCGTATAAAAAGAGTTTAAAATTATTACGTAAATAATTAATAACAATGCGAAGTATTCTCACAGGTCACCTAGTAATCTATTCATACATATATAATTATTTGTCTTGACTGACTTAAATATGAACGTAGAGTATACTGGGGTAAGAAACTTGAAATTTCAACAGTAGGTGTCTTTTAGAGAGGGTGAAAAGGGGTAAAATGTATTCTTTATATTATTCCGTGGTCGTATCTACTTAAAACTTACTAAACATTCTTCTGGATGATATTAATACAATATAATATACAAAACTTATTATTGTATCACTTTTCTTAATTGCCTCTATAAAATTCCAAAAGATACGCGGTCGAAGCCGGAAGGAATTGCTAGTAATAATTATATTTCGTGCAACGTTATGAATATCGACTTTGGCCTATATAAATACTTTGTCGAAAATATTTCAATGATTTTCGTTTGTGTAATTAAAATAATTATCAGTTGTGTTAGTGAATTAAATTTCTGTATATGTACATATCTATACTAATATTATAAGAAGATAAAATTTGTTTGTAAGTTTGTATGAAAATGAACAACTCTCCAGCACGACAAACATCCGTATGGTCCACACAGAGGGTTGCAATAAGCGGGGAATGAACCCGCGACCGATAGCGCAACATCAATTACAGAGACCACGGCGCCAAACCAGTCCCGTTTTCACTTAATAAGAATTATGTACGTGTAATAGTGACAATATGATTAGTATTGCAAAATCGTTGCATGATGTTCATCATAATAAATAAATAAATAACGCATCACACTCAACGGCCCCCATTAAGATCTCATGACCTTGTGTCGGGGGTCCGGAAACACACAACACTAACACAAACACCCAGAACACGACAAACATCTGTATGGCCAATACACACGTTTGCCGTGAGCGGGGATCGATCCCGTGACCGTTAGCGCTTTAGTCAGTTGCAGTGACCATTGCGCCAACGCATCTGTCAACCAACATTAGGGCCGTAATGATTAAAATGTTACATTTGGCAATAAATTGGCATATTTAGATAACTCAAAGTATTGTGAAATGTATAGTGATTGGCTATATATTGTTGTATCTCAATTTTTATTCGATTACGGTGGAGTTAAACATTTTAATTGGTTGAAACGAAGTATAAGTGAAAAACTGAAGAACACGAATTAATTTATTTTACCTATACACAAAAATAAAAGAAGTGTCTGTTTGTAATTTTTAATTTTTTTGTTCCGGCTAATCTCTGAAACGGCTGGACCAATTTTTGACGGGACTTTCACTTACAAATAGCTAATGTTATAAGGTATATGTAATTTAAGCTAAAAATATATTTATTTTAATTAATAGATAAAAAAAAAATATTGGCGAAAACAAAATTGAAACCAATGAAATCAAGTCGGGAAAGTAAAAATTATATAAAAATAATATTTCTTCTAATTAACGCGGACGACACCACGGGCACAGCTAGTTTTTTTTATATAATGGTGTTTTTTTTATATAATGGTGGTTAACAAGCAGGCGGGGCGTCTGAAGTTAAGTGATCACCACCGCCCGTGGCCATTTGCATTACCACAGGAGTCAAAAATGCGTTGCCAGTTTAAATAAAATGGTCAAGTGCGAGTAGGACTCGCGCACCGAGGGTTCCGTACAAACTTATAGAAATCTATATAAGACTAACCCATCTACGCCATTTGTGGTGTTCATCATCAGTTCCAACATAAGTTACTATCAAAAATACCTAAATCGGTATACGCTTGCCTATAATATTTGAGGAGTTCCCTCAATTTCTCCAGGATCCCATCATCTGATCCTGACCTGAAGACAATGGGACCACCTTGGAAGTATACCTTTTCAAACAAAGAAAAAATTTTGAAAATCGGTACCCAAATGGCGGCGTAATCGGCGAACAAACATAAAAAAAAATTAAATACAAGGTCGAATTGAAAACATTCCTTTTTAGAAGTCGCTTAAATATAATCAAATATTATGTAAATATGGATCACGTCCCAAAAACTATTTTGAAACTACTTAGGAGCACTTTAATTTAAAACACGATCATGGATGCAATCCATGGAAACACGAAATTTTATTTTAAGTACTAATACACCTTATACTTTCAAAAAAGCAAAGTTATAGCGCGATTCAGGATACACCCAGCGCCATCTCTTGACAATTTCAATGAACTAACTTGTTGACTTTGACATTAACAACATAATTATATTATATTTTATTCTCGTTTTATTTTTATTTATATTCTACTACACTCCACTACCCCTGCACTACGTTCGTAAAATATTTAGATTTACATTATCAATCAAAATATCGAAATATATATTAGTGTTGCCAAGACGAAAATAATTAGTCCTTAATTCGAACAAAACTAATTGTTTATTTATAAATAACTAATTATATTACTAATAACCAGAAGACTTATATGTGTAGATAAATAAGTAAATTAAATAACTCGATCTGTTTGAATTTAATTTTAAAATTTTCGTACTAAGTCAATACGAGTACTTAAATCAAATCGCGTGAAGCTCTTATATTGAATGTTAATTACGTAATGACGTTATAAATCGACGATAAAACTTTTAAATGAAAAGTTTATTTTATAATTTTTAGCACGTTTAAATAATAATTAAAATAAAAATTTTTATTAATCGAGCAGAATTATATCACAGTTAATGTCATAATGTTGTAATAGATGGCATTAGCTGTACGCTGCATCGCGCTATCATTTTGTTAGCTGCGATATATAGATTGCATTGCGTTGTTGATAAAGGTTTGCTGCTTTTTAATGTTTTCGTATTGATACAAATTTCTTCTCAGTGTTTGTAAAATTGTTTTTTTTGACCATGGTCAACTTCTATGTTAATTTGTTACAAGTACATATAATTTTAATTCTAAAGTTAATATATTTTCCGCTTGATCATTTTACAACTTGATACATTTACGCGTTCCTGAGAAAAAGGTTGAAAGACAGACGTACAGACTGACAGACACACGAACAGAAATTTACAGTTTTCGGATTTTTTCCTTTATGTATACTAAAGGGCCTTGCTCCTGGCCAAATTTCATAATGCTTGGTCAATGGGAAGTACCCTATAGGTTTTGATTCCCTTGCGAAAACGTTAAAAACGCTATCATACTTAAAATATGTGATATAAATAACCGTATCTTTTGATTGCGTTAACTTAGAAGTTTGATTTTTTCACAGCTCTTAGTAATTACAACTCTGAGTACTTGACGTTGATAAAAATTTGTTACCTTCACGCGTTTCTGAGAAAAAGGTTGAAAGACAAACTTACAAACAGACAAACATACATACAAAAATTTACAGTTTTCAGATTTTTTCCTTTATTTGTACCATAAGATCTTACTTCTTGCCAAATTTCATCGTGCTAGGTCAATGGGAAGTACCCTATAGGTTTTGATTCCCTTGCGAAAACGCTAAAATGGTCAAAATATACGACATATTTTCCATTATCTTTTGATTGCGTTGACTTAGAACTTTAATATTTTCACGGCCGCATGTCATCGTAGACTTGAGTATATGATATTAATTTCAACATGATACGTCTATGCATTTCTGAGAAAAAAGGGTTGACATCCCGACAGACAGACAGACAGACAGACAGACAGACAGACAGACAGACAGACGGACAACAAAGTGATCCTATAAGGGTTCCGTTTTTCCTTTTAAGGTACGGAACCCTAAAAAAAGGGATATAACGGAATAGGAAGTAAGGAAACGAATGGGGAAAGAGTAGGGCTTTTAGCTCTCACACTACCGTACGAAAAGCAGCTATACTTACTTTATAGCGATTGTCTGTGAGAGTGAGATACTGCCTCGGTTTAACCAGCCCATATACGAGCTGTACTCAGTGGGCTACAGCTAGGCTCTACCACGGTGAGTTTATGTTTAGGAATTAAGCAATAATAATAAAAATGTAATGCTTGAATATGGGGTGTGCGTGCTAATTATTATCTTACTTTACAGGTATTGTAATAATTGGGTAAAAAAAAACAATTTAAAAATACGTAATACGTTTTCTTAGATGATGTCAATAGTCAATACAAAATGTATGTACATTTGTCAGTTATCTTTATAACCAAAAATCAAAACTCACAGGCTGATATATTCACTGACTGATCAATCAAATCAGAGCTGGAACCGCTGTGTCTAAAAGCATGAGATTTTGCACAAACTTTTCTTAAATATCGTAAGTGTCCACTACGAAAGCGTTTTTGAAAATCAACCCCCTAAGGTGTTATAAAGAGGGTTGAAAGTTTGAAAGGTATAAAGTTTTGAAGTATAAGCGGGCATAGCTGCGGAGTACTAGTCTACACTAATAATATAAAGAGGAGAGATTTGTATTTTTGAATGGTTGTAGTGAATGAACTCAAAAACTACTGGGCCGATTTCAAAACTTCTTTCACCATTGAAAAGCTACATCCACGCTGAGTAACATAGGTTTAAAAATTAGAGATCCTTACTAAAATATTTATTTATCTATATATACTTTATTGTACACCACAAGAATAATGTACAGGACAATATATCTTTATCTACTGGTGTAGTACAACGGGCGATCTTATGGCTGACTAGCCATTTCTTCCAGACAACCCAATAAAAAGAGAAAGTACGGAATTATATAAAAATAATCGAATAATAAAAATAGTCTAAAATATAAAAATAATACAACAAAAAAATCATAATAAAGTTAAAAAGATTTAAAGAACTTTGTCCACCTGTGAGAAGCCGGGATAGGCCCCTAGTTTTATCATAAAAGCCAAACTATTAAACTGATTTTAATGTAAATTCTGTCGGATAGAAAGAATATTTTTTAAAATAATTGAATTTTCATAATAAGTGATGAAATTATGAGACATATTAAAAAAACATATACAACAAATAGAGAACCTCTTATAAGCTAATTTATGTAATATTATGTAAAAAGAAGCTATATTATGTAGTAACATCAACTTTATTGTGCAATTAATAAATGAAATTTTCCATAATTGATTTTTATGCTACATTTTGAAACTATTTCTTGTTACACGAAGATTACGTCGATTATCAACAAATTATCTAATACATTTCTTCACGTTCTGTGTTCACACGCAAGAAAAACCTTTGAAAAAATCAATGACATTTTGCACGACTGCGCGACGCGACGATGGTAATGTGTTTATCAGTCTATGTATGTATGTGGGTTTGTATCTTTGTGAAACTATTTAGACCATTTAGGATCGATTTTCATAAATGACATTTCGTTTGATTCGTCATAACGGCGCAAACGTCATAGAAAGTATAATAATCTGGAAAAATCTAAATGATTGATTTTAGACACCACCATTTTAATGTGAAAAAGTAAAATAATTTGAATAGGTATTTAAAAATCATTGTTAGGTTTTTTTTATCATTTATCAATCAGAATTAACGTTTAGAATCTATTGCGACTTAAAGTTCGTTAGTAACGATTCTCTGTAATCTTGTTACACAGTTGGATTTTTAATTTTTCAATTTATTATTTTTTATAACATAGATGTATGTTGATGACTATTTTGATGTTAAAATTCTGTATCCATTTTCAACTTTGACAAGCACGTCAATTGTCTCCTTGGCCTAAAGCTACATGCATGTCATACTCAATAGTTAGCTGGTTGCTAGGTAACGTCGTCTAAAAGCAACATTCTAGGTGCCAAAATATTATCTCATAATATCATTGAAAACCTTAGGTATTGTACTATTTTAATCAAGGATATAGGATTATAAATTAGGCGACACTTTAAGATCAATTAATATTCGTAGGATAAATATTGTTAGTAGATAATTTTATTTGTGTTCAACAAAGGAAATTTTGTTAAAAGATAATATTATGTATAATTAAGCATTTCATTGATATTATCGTTTCTAATAGCACATTTGTTATCGTTACATAAACTATGGTATTGCTTTTTTTCTATTTATTACTATTTTTTTTTTCCTATTTAATCTTTTTAAGGAATTAATTTTCAAATATTCTTTTTAATCTATAAAGTACTCTTGTAAAATTTTATGTGTTTAGACAGTATGTTGTCCGTCAATCAGAATTACATTTTTTTCTAAATAGATAAAATGTAAAAAATAATATTAATCTTACTTGTATCTGAGATCCATGGCTTCAAAGTTATACACAGACGAATACATTCCCGCCAACAACACAGGGAACAAAATCAACATATAATTATAAACATTAAACTTTCCAAACGGTCCCAAGATTTGTAAAATATCGTCCACAGTCACTTCGTTCTCCTTGCTCTTTTCTGGATCCATTTTTATTGATATAATCGAATAACCGAATTATGAATTATTTATCGACTTTAGCACATCACTGTTTACTGAATATATTTTTGTTGTTACGCGACGCGGTGCGCTCGCTCGTCGGGGTTATAGTGCGCGCGAGTCGTTTGATTCATTACTTTTATTGTAGTTAGTTTTTTTTTTCGTTGCATTCGCTTATCGGACCAATGAACAATTTCTTTAATCGTTATTTTTTTTATTAATAGTTCGTGTAGCGCCTGTTTTATGGTGTATAAATTATTGATTAACTAATCTTAATTCGATGCAAGCGTATAATAAAATATAAACTAGGTCGTGTCTAAGTTGTTATTAAACTAGCTTTTGAGCGCGGATTTGCTCTTGTTAATGTGGATATTGTTATGTTGCTGACTGTCTAAAGGATATCCTCTTACCTATCTACCCGGGAACAGTACTCAGGGAGAGAGACTTTAGATTCAAAAGCGCTTTAATAGCCTACTTGAATAAAGTATATTTTGAATTTGATTTTTTGATTTTTTTGATTTACTTTTTTATTAGAAGAAGGCTGTACGTTCTGTTATGTATTCCTAAGAAATGTGTGGGCAAAATTTCTTGAAACCTCAAGGATTTCTTGAGGTTCGGTCGAATAAATGATTTTAGGATTTGAATTTGGCTAGGATATAAGCTTTACAGCGTCTAGCAATAATAGGTTTTTAACCCTAAGCTGAATAAAGAAATCATTAGTAACTTTTGTCTCTTATATATTAGTTATTTTAGCATGTTCTTTGATTTCTATTTCTAAATCATTTTGGATGGTATGCGATGATCAACTAACCCACGAGTTTGTATATAACAATGATATTTTTTATCTATAGATATGTTATTTGACTTGTGGGAACAAAAACTATGACTTGTTGTAGACAACAGACATTGCAAAAATTGTTTAATAGTTATACAATTATACATGCTAGTGGTCGTCCAGTGGTCGAAATTCGACCATAATTCATTTAAATTATAAAGTTGAACACAAACATAAGTGTTTACATGTGTGTGTCGAATTCATAGTAGTGAGTGTAATGTATTTTTAGATATGTTAAAAAATACTAACGTTTCTAACGTCTTCTCAATATAAGTGTGCGAAATTTCAGTGTCCTTCGTCCACGCGGTTTTCGTAAAATGAGTTACAAATATTTTGCTCCGCGTATTATTATTTTAGATATTAATTATAAAACACAAATAAAAAGGGGAAATATATTTAATGTTATCGTTTGTTTTTAATAGATCTAGAGCCCTATAGAGGCTGAAAGTTTCACTTTTACTCTCTCTTCTTTTTTCTCTCAAATACTTCTAACATATGGGACGATGACCAACTATGAAATTTGGATCAAGGCTTTGACAGATCAAGCAAAGATGCATGAAAATAAGCCTACTTACGTTAAATTATAAAACGGAATTTTTCTTATATGTTTTTCGGAGTATTAGAAACCATGTGGTAACATTGACATACACTTATTCAGGCAGCCCGCGACAGAAATCCTTAAAATTTAATAAACTGTACTCACGTCATAGAGTATAAGCTGAATTTTATATATGGTACTTGGGTCGCTATAAGATGTTACATATTCTCGCTCTTCTGTACTGTGTTATTTAATCCAAATAATCCTTCATATTGGAAGGATAAATTTGATTTTCTTGGAGACTCTTCCCTAGTAAGGTCTTCTTAGAGTCTAACAGTAAAAATAACAAAATATAAATGTAAATTTCTTACTCAATCTGTCACCGTTCAGGCAATAAAATTATAGAGTAATTTACCTGTAAGCTTGAAAGAATCTAAATAACATTTATATTTCAAAAATTCGGTTAAAATTTATTTATTTAAAAAAGATATATATTGTATTTAATAATACAGTATATCAGTGCTGATAAGCTATAATGTGTCAAGCCACACAAACTTCATTTTGAGAAAATGGCGTCTAAAGATGTAAAACCTATTCTTAATAAATTTGTTAAGAGATATTTTTTTTTATTTTGATTAAAGGTTGTAAAATTATGATAATTTATTAAAAGATTTGTATAATAAAAAGTGAAAATTCTTTTAAGTTAAAAGAATTAAATTATAGCATAATGCAAATTTCGGAACACTCTTTTATATTCGAAACATTAAATTAAGAAACGTTTTTTAGTACTTATTTACTTTACATGATTTTAAACATTTTTGATTAACGTTAAACACGTAACGTTTTATTAGAACACATAAATATCTCCGGATTTAATTTTTTGTGGGTTGACACATTATTGCTGATCAACATCCAGTTATAAAATGTCATTGTTATACAAGTTTTCCGACAGACGGCGTCATTAATGTGAAAAGTTATAATTGCGGAAAGAGCACCCGAATTCTGAAAATAGTTCAGTTGAGTATTTTGGTTATTCAGTCTTTAGGGTAAAATAAATTAAAACAATATTTATGTCAGATATGTCACGTATTCATGATGCATACTTAAGTAATTTAAAAAAAATTATAATCCGATTACGCATAAAATTCACCATTTTGATTTTTGAAGAATTTTCTGTACCCAATATTCGCGCTATCAATACGAATATTATGTCGTGTTATTTATCTCAATCAGTTAAACTGTTGAGTAGTTACAAATGGAAATAAATACATACATATTATTATACATGTCACACACTAGCAATGACGAAATTCTTGTTAATATGATGCTTTTTATATTAGGTCTAAAGGGACCGTATTTTTTAATTTAATATTTATAGTTTGATATTATTTTCCCACACGTGGATAAATACGAAATAACCAATAAGGAACTAACTCAAACTCAAAATATACTTTATTCAAATGGGCTTTTAAAGCACTTTCGAATCGTCAAGTTAAATGTCATATTTTCATTTTAGATTTTTATAAAGCTAACACCGGTTCGGAATGTAGTCTCTACTCAACTCGATAGTAACTCTTTTAAAATCATTTATACATAATGTATTTTTATTATATTTTAATATTCCGGATAGAAAATCAACGCTTGTCAAATCCACGCCTCTTTCTTATATCATGTGTTCCATTTTAAGGGAATAAATAAGAAATATAACTAATTTATATAAATAAAAATGCATGTTTGTATGATAGTCCTTTATGCGTTCCGTACCAAAGATCGGATTGCGATGAAACTTTGGTAGAGTGTTCGGTGGTAGAGTCCGGTTCTTTCAGTTCTTGTCAACTGAAATGTGTAACTCTTACAATTTTGATATGTCATTGCAAGTTGAAAACCCGACAGATGGAATTAGGCTCCTTGACTATATGTATATGTTATAATACTCCTAAATCTGTATAAGATCCAAATGGTCTACATTGTAAATCTAATCGTTTATATGTTACTTGAGATACATACGTATTTATATATATTTTTATACACAAGTATACAATTTTATAATATATATATATGTAAAAAACTCTTGTTAAAAAAAGTCAAAAGGAATTCGAGTAAGGTCAAAATTTAATTTTTTTTTCTTAATTAAAATTCTAACTTCCTTTGCTAGGTATACAAGGAAGTAAAAATAAAAATCGTTATTTTTTATTTAATCGTTTTTAAGGTCAGACGTAGTAGATACATAAATATTCATTTGTTTAAATAAACAACGAAAACAATTGTCAACACAATTTCATGATCACCAGCGCCCATAGATATGCTGCAAAAGAAGTTATAAATGTGTTGCCAGCTTTCAAGTCATTTAAACTAAACAAATACAGAAAAAAAAATCTTAACTTAATATTTTCAATTTCAAGTGCGTTCCATATTTAATAATGTATACAATAATTCAATAAAAACTCTTTATTTTTTAATTCATAATACGGTTTATCAAAATGGATGGATATATACGTCTTCAAACAAAGAAAAGACGAAAGAGTTTGATATGTTAAGACGCCATTTTCTTAAAATGAATTCCGTGTGGTTTTACATAGTATTGCTTATCATCGTCCATATAAGCTATGTATATTTCAAAACATTAATTATAATAAAATTTTTTAATTAATTAGATTGGTACTTTTCTGCGTAAATGCTGATGAAAACAAAATACTTTTTTTTTTAAATAATACATATTTTAAATATTCATTTGACGTCATCGACGTTACGAGATTATTAATATGAAATGAAAATTTTAAATTTGAGTAACGTTTTTAAATTTAGAAATAATATCGTAATTTTATTTTCACAGTTATTTTTAATTTTCATTTCAATTAATAAAAAATGTGTGAAACTTCTCCATTGAAATGAGGACGTTAATACTTATTATAAAATATATAATTAATCGTAAGGATTCGAACAAAAAGATCAAAAACAATACTAAAATTTTAAGCTTATGATGTTTTTTTGGTATTGCTAATCTCAGGGT
The DNA here is from genome assembly GCA_037950945.1 of Hypolimnas misippus. Taxonomy (NCBI): domain Eukaryota; kingdom Metazoa; phylum Arthropoda; class Insecta; order Lepidoptera; family Nymphalidae; genus Hypolimnas; species Hypolimnas misippus. Next base: position 11,237,379 of record JBBEEQ010000013.1, on the reverse strand, counting down.
TATCTTTTTAATTTTAATGTCAATGTTTTTAAACACAAAAAGTATCATTTAAATGGAAATTAACCTGAACACCACGTGTGTTTGAATGCGATATTCTCAGAAACTAACGTCTGTAAGAAAACTTCAAATTGTTATTTTTTTTATAGTGTTTTCGTAGAAAAATGTAACTGACTGCAAAGTGAACTGTAGTTGTATACGACACACAATTCCGTTACGTTATAAAGAGTTAATTGTCTATCTCCAACATATTATAACTAAAACCTTCTTTGATTAATATGCATTTAAATACGAAAACATACATACATACACACATTTTTTCGAAGATAGTAGAAAAAACTATCAGGCAGGCCAGCAATAATGATGGATGACGGTGAAAAGGCTAAGTATAAGAAATAAGAGAGGGGATGAAGGGTGGGATAGGATTACAGTTCTCTCACTCACAGTACGAAACGCAGTGACTTTAATCAGATTGTTTTGAGAGAGTAATACTGACAGCTTAACAAGCCCGTATACAAACTACAGTCAGTGCTACAGCTGGGCAGCCGAGAGAAGTTAATAGCACAGAATTGGTGTGTTCTTATTTATCTGTATTTGTAATAGGCAACCGCTGTTGACCAACACTCAGCTTAAATCACTGAACGGATTTCGATGAAATTTGGCACATCGTTAATATGACGTAGATATCTACAAAAACAAAAAAAGGAGTTCTAAAGTTTGTACAAAATAATTAAAACTTGACGCAGGCGAAGACGCGAGCGTAAACGAGTTAATAAGAAATGTTTAAAAAACGTTTTTCGTTATGCCTCCGTTATAATAGTTATCTTTTTGGCAAATTTCTGATCGATCCGTTCAACGATTTGAGGTGCTCGTCTACCTATTAGATTAGGTTTAGATAGTCAGTTTTACGGTTAACATTACGGAACTATTAATATTAAATAATTTTTTCAACTTTAAAATGTTACTGACATTGAACGAATTTTGTCAGTTTGTCTTCATTAAAATAATCTTAACGATAATTGGTTTAATCTTTAAATGCGCGCTTTGGTGTTGTAATTATAATATAATACATATCATTCAGACACTTTTTTTATAAGTAATATTATACTATTATGTTTAGAAATTAGCATTAAGTCAATTGATAATGGTGTCGCCATTTTTATTTGTTACTTTTTTCAAAATCAAACGTAAATAATATTGGCTCAACCGAGGACTCAGTAACACACTCCCATACTCTTGAAGAAAATCGGTATGAACTAGTTAATACTCAGCTAAGTTTCGTAAAATGAGCGAGGGAGGCGAAATTTTGTCCCATTCTCATTTCTTTGTCTTATTTTAAATTCTCCTTAATCCATCATTTCTTTTTAAAGGTGCTTTTGCGACTCCCCTAAGTGATGCAAATATCTAAGCGGAGATTATATGTTTGCTGATAAGTAATAATGTGTCAACCCACAAAAAGTCGAATTTGGATGTATTCTCTTGTATTTGACATTATTCAAATTATTTTCAAGCCATTTAAAATAAATAAGATCGAAAAAAAGTTCTTCAAATTAATGTTTCAAATATTGAAGTGTACCCAATGTTTTGCAATATGCAGTAATCTAATAAATCCGAGAAACTTCCTATTTTATAAAACTGTTCATTATATTGATTTATTGTAGTACGTGTGGCTTGACACAGTATTGTTTATCAGCGTCCATATAAGATCAGGTGACTCGTCTACTCGTTTGCCAGCTAATTACAAAAAAAAAATAAGACTAAAAATACAATTAAAATCGGTTTACAATCGGTAATGATATTATGCAAAAAATGAAGTACTCATATATGAGTTCTTTCTTTCTCTTTTTAGTAAGAATAAAATACATTACACATTCGAGTACATACATCACTGTCATAATCCCAACAAGTTTCTCGGAACAATAATGTATTTTTTAAATGTTAACAACCTTTACGCACATGTGTTTGAGGCATTTTTAGAAAATTATTAATACTTAGAAGTGACAGGTGCAACATAAAGGCCCTTCAAAACCTGAGGAAGTGCACGATGCGTAAAGTTCATATGCAAACGCGTGCATTGCGATATACCGAGGTACGACTGAAGCACGCGAGTTGCACGTGAGCTGTACACGAAGAAATGTTCATTGTTAACTGTCTCTTGTTTACGAACACGTACAAAAGTGTACGCATTTTTTCCAAGATGCTCGTAAACTGCAAGTGCCTGCGAGAATACAACATAATATGCACGTGAAATGATCGCTACCCAAAGTGTCGTGTCGTGTATAATTCGAAGGTGAACTGCACGCTTCATGCACGTGCGCGGGCGTGGACGGACCTGTATCCATAGTAATCTTATAAAATGTTTTTTTTTTTTAAAGGGGCAAACGAGCAAATAGAACCACCTGATGTTAAGTGGTCACTATCGCCCATGGACATCTGCAACTACAAGGGTATTGCGGGTGCTTTTGGGTTTTACCGACGTGCTATTGAAATTTGTTGGAATCTGAATCTTTATCTACTACTACTAATACTATATACTAATATTATAAATATGTAGAATTTGTTTGTAAGTTTGTATGTTTTGTTTGGATCTTTGAAATCACTGATCCGATTTGGAAAACATATTTGTGTTAGCCCGTTTATTGATGAAGGTTTTAGGCTATATTACATCACGCTATCATTCATAAAAACAAAGCAGGAACCCAAACCGCAAGTCAAACTTGCCTCTTATCCTGCCTTCCCCGGCGTGCGCAGGCCTCTACTTTCCAGGATCCGCTAGTGTCATTAATATTTGAAAATAACATTTTCCATTTTATACAAATGGATTTATATAATGAGTTTCACAACGCTTCGACCGCAAATAACTTAGGTTAAAAACTATTTGTTTACCGCCACGATATCGTTAAATTTATATTCACCGCAACATTAAATGCTATTTAGTTAAATTATTAAATTCTTTGTAAAATGAAACATCAAAAAGAACAAAAATAATCATCATTGATTATTAATAGAAACGTGCATTAGATTAATTGACTATCTGTTAGAGGAAAAAGTAATTTTTGATATCCGATTTTTAATTACCAATGAATAAATTGGTCATTAAAAATACGAATTTATCTCGGAAATCCCTACTAATATTATAAATGCGAAAGTAACTCTGTCTGTCTGTTACGCTTTCCCGCTTAAACCTCTCAACCGATTTTGATGAAATTTGGCACAGACAATTTTAGACCCTGAGAAAGGATATAGGCTACCTTTTATTGCGATAAGCGAAAAAAGCAAAAGGTCACTCACTCACTCATCACGAAATCTCAAAAACTTCAAGTGCTAGGAGTTTCAAATTTTGCACGATGAATGGATCTTTTAAGAACGTAACAATAAAATTGGAGTTAGAGGTTTGTATGAATGTCCTATGTTGAGCGCGAGTAAAACCGCGAGGGGCCGCTAGTACGTAATGAATTGACAAAAATAATCATTCTTTTCTACGTTAAGGGATAACGAGGACATCCCTATTACCTGATTGTCTTCCGAAATTAATTGACTTTGTAATTTGGATCGCGCCGACATTTTTATTCCTGTAGGCGTATTCTTCATTAAATTAAATGGTTTGTACTCATGGACGTATATATAAGAGGGGCGAGAGGGTTTAAGGGGCCCAGATCATTGACAGTAATTCTGACACATGTATAACCCGCGGTGGAGCAGCGTTTTGGATTAAGCTCTTAACCTTCTTCTTAATAGGAGAAGAGGCGTTTGCTTCTTTTCTTTACATTTTTTATATTTAGGTACTACATTATTATAACGTTATTATCTTTGTCTATTTTTTAATTACGGCCCAGTGCCGTGGTGAAAATATTGGTAAGTTTCTATAATTTTTACTTCAATAAATAATATTTATTCATTTTAATGTATATACTTTGATGTTGCTTCTAGAAAATACAATTTAAAAGTAAGCAAAACGTATCTTAACACAGGAACCGGGGCGCAAGTATTTTAAATCATATTCCAAAGTATTAACCCAAGTCCTTTGACAACAGTCTTGTATAAATGGTACAATTTTCATTCCGTACGGTATTGTGTTAAGATTTCCGTATTTATTCCGTTGTCGTGAACCCTGTATCCGATATTGCACTTCCGTCCGAGTTCTAGTGATTTCAATATAATTTATCGATAATTGATAATATTTAATACAGCGACCTTGTCGATAATGTCGATAAGGTTAGTTACACGAGTTCGTATTAAGGTTTTATTACGTCTTTAAGTTATTCGTGATCTTGTTTGTTTTTTTTCTCTGTACCTGTTTCATCGGAATGAAAATAGTATATGCCTACTTGCTTATTCCTGCGTTGACGTATAAAAATGGAATAAATTAAAAAGTTTACATTTAATTACTTATAAGTAATCTTTTTAATTGCAATATACATTGTGATTATATTTAAAAGTAAATGTTTATTAATATATCTTATTTAGAAGTTATTTACAAATAGCGATTTAAAATTGATACAAGTTGTATTAAATATAATTACTTAACTAATATTGTAGGCAATTGGTTATTCAGTTAGTAATATTACTATTTGAATACTTTAATCAGATTTTGCAATTTGCACTAATTTAGAAAGTAATATCACAATTGTCAAAATTGACACATATAACAGAAAAATGTAAAACATTTAAAAGTATTTAAAATATCGATATTTGAACTATCGACGTTTGTCCTTCCCTAGTTTTTGTGTTTCCAAGTAAAGCTCTTTGTGGGATTGAAACTTTTTGACTCTGAGGGATTGTTATCTGCGAGAAGCGTCTAACGTCTAACGTATGCGCTCCCAAATAGGCAAAGTGGGGTCGTGGATAAAACTGTTCTAATACATTATTCACATTGGTAGAGACCGAATGTGTTTGACATTGTTTTGCGTGGTTTCTAAAAATTGTGTAAATAGATTTGTATAATTAATGTTTTAAGTATTAACAATATTATATTTGCCGCTTCACAAATTTAAAGTTTACATAAAAAAATCATTAATAGAAAAAGCATACTATTCAGTATATGACTACATTAATGATAAAACTGCGTGGAATAATAGGGCGTTGACATTCTCGCAGGATAACTGCAGCTAATTGTATCAAACAATATTGTACAAAAATATTTTTAAAAGAGTAACTACTGAGTTTCTCGCCAGCTCTTTTCAGTGGAGTCCACACTCCGAGCCGGTGGTAGCTTCCCGCGGAACTGACATCACAAATTTGTAAACTGACGATACAAAAGAGCTTGCAAAGGCCTATTTTAATAAAGTATATTTTGAGTTTGAGTTTGTGTAACTTTTAGATTTTTCTCTCATTTGCCTGAGTAGCCTTTATTATTATACTTTAGGCGAGAATTACATTTGGAAGTTTCACTTTTGAGGGCGATTTAAGCAATTCAAATAACTCGTTTTAAATAGTTATAAAAATTGTGAATGTCAAGAAATAAGGCACTGACAGTAAATTCTATCAGATGTTAAGTCACGAGAAATAACTTATGTTAATCTTTATGAAAGTCTGAGAACAAAACTTATAAGTGTAATTCTCGCCTTAGACTAGCTGCTCCTTGCGGTTTTACTCGCGTTTATGTGTACTGCTTTGCTCCTGTTAGTCGTAGTGCGATTATTTTAATCTATAACCTCTCAACAAATTGACTATCAATGGATCAGTACTTTTAGAGATTAACCCCTCCATACAAACATATAAACATAGAAAGAAAGGGTACTTCTAAAATATTAATATAGGGCAGACTAGTTATGATTTGATCACATAGCGACCGCCATCTTATTTCCGAAATATTTTAAGTGTTAATAACTCATTGAACTAAAATAATTTCCATTATGAATATCAGTGATCATTCTCAGGTATGGGATTTATCTCGACATGTGTCAGGACTTTGCCACCAACCACAAAGTGAATTTTAAAACGCTTGTGAATTTAATGGTCCTGAGTCTGTTTGTTTCAAGATTATCAGTTAGGATTTTTTTTTATAAAAATTGTTTAGTAATAAAAATTGTACGTTGCTAGCGTAAAAAAGGAATATGGGATAAAAGTGAATATTTAGTAAGGAAAGGAATGGGTGAGAAAGTTGGGCTTCCGGTTCACTTACTCACCGTCCGGCTATCTCTCTCACCGATTCAGATCTCTCACTCGCTTTAATTTATTTTATTAGCTCTATCCAATAGGTAATTTTGACTTATGCGAATTGTACAAAATATTTAAGTATATACAAGGATTTTAAAAATTTAATTTACATATATTTTTATATTTGTAATATCAATACCGTGATGTTACCTCGAAATCAGCTAAGTTAATTTATATAGTTATTATCTATTACAACCTTGAGAAATATTAGATTTAACCTATATTTTTATGTAAGTATATAATTAGCATGACCTGCTAAGAAATATAAATATTTACAATATCATTTTAATATAAAAATATGCTAATCTTTTAATCTATTCATCTAAGGATAAATGACTTAACTACGGTTTATTTTTCTTTACTCAAACTCAAACTCAAACACAAAATATACTTTATTCAAGTGGGCTTTAACAGCACTTTCGAATCGTCAAGTTACATGTCATATTTTCATTTTTGATTTTTATACAGCTACCACCGGTTCGGACTGTAGTCTCTACCGAGAAGAACCGGCAAGAAACTCGATAGTAACTCTTTTAAAATCATTTATACATAATGTATTTTTATTACATTTTAATTATGTTATCCGGATAGAAAATCAACGCTTATCACTTATCATTATTTCGTAACAATATCTCGAAAGAAATCGCAACTTTTCGAACAATTATCTTTCATTACAATTTTGCATCATAAAAATGATTCAGCTCAATCTTTAAATCAATAATTTCTTACCTAACTCTTAAATGTGGCTAGAAATACGCCATATTTGTTTATTGTCATATGTATATACGTTTCATCGTAGCGTCTGAACTACGGTGTTAATAGATTAGTGATAATGACATAGGTGACATAGATTATATAAATTCTATCAAAATTGTATATGACGAAATTTATTTACGTATTCGGGTTATACTTTTTTTTAACTCAATACCTTGTTATATATAAAAAAAGTTTCTATAAATAGTGGTTTGAATGTATACGCAAGTTTACAAGTACGTAAAATTTCAGTGAACGCGTACCCGACAATACGTACTCAAAAAGGCATAACGCATCACACTCAACGCATCACACTCAACGGCCCCCATTAAGATCTCATGACCTTGTGTCAGGGGTCCGGAAACACTCACAACACTAACACAAACACCCAGACCAAGACAAACATCTGTATGGCCATACACACGTTAGCCGTGAGCGGGGATCGAACTCGCGACCGTTAGCGCTTTAGTCAGTTGCAGTGACCATTGCGCCAACGCGTCTGTCTAAGTTCTTTCTTAAATGTCAATGTGATGTCAATGTTTAATTACGCATTATAAGAATACATCAATATCTCCGAATTGGACATTTTTTAGGTTGACACATTATTGCTTAACAGCATCCATTTGATAAGCCAAAAATTGAACTAAATAATTAGTTACAGTATAGGACAATTAGTGTGCAAATCATGTCCGCGTGGAATGGTGGCAAGAGTGTTAGCAGCGTTTCCCCTTTGAATTCCAATTCTCTAAGTGAAATACGTATCAGCCTACCATCACCAGTGGGAACATGGCGTTAAATCTTTAAGATCTTTCTATAAGGAATAAAATAATTTTTTTTTAATCAAAATGGAAAGGAACATGTAACAGACTAATGAAATATTTACTTCTTCATCACATTGGTTTCAGCATCACTGGTGAGAGCATGTTGTGGAGAGGAGGGGAAATCAATGGGTTTACTAGAAATCTGTGCCTGTCTAAGCGTGAATCACGTCTTTGTCAACCAATAAAGTAAAAAAACTGAAACTACGGAATTGTGAGCCTCGTGACATCCGCTCCAATAAGATGAATCTAATGGCGTGACACTTACCATAATTGACAATCACGTTGGCATAGTGGTCAATGGAACTGACTGAAACGCTAACGGTTGCTGGTTCGATCCCAGCTCACGGCAAACGTCTGTATACGCCATACGGATGTTAGTCGTGGTCTGAGTGTTTGTGTTGTGTGTTTCCGTACCTCCTAGTATCCTAAGATCCTAATGGGGGCCCTTGAGTTTGATACGTTTATTATTATTAATCGGGTAAGCCGCTGAGTAGTCACGAGGGTACATAGAAACGAAGTCATAAAATCAAAATCAAAATATACTTATAGTAGGCTCTCAAGAGCACTTTTGAATCGTCAATACACAAAAAAATAATGATAATATTATTTTTATTACACTAATAAGGAAGCTACCACATATACATACAGATCAAACACATTTTGTCCTTTTGGGCATCGTTGATGTCGGGTAAATAGGCCGTGGTATAGTTTTTTTTGCACTTTTGTGATTACGTTTAAAACTAACGCAAAACTAATGGAATAATAATGAAGTTGGTGACACATTAATAAGAAAACGCGTATTTCGCTTAATGCCTCTCCCCCGGCGGTGAATAACTGTATACCATAGACTAACTCTGACATAGAAACTTATCATTAATATAGTTTCTACTTGAAAATAAAATTTACTTCAATACGTGATTGAATGTTTCCTTCATATATAAATAGCGATTCTTGAAGTATTCTTTCAATATATTTATTGAGGTAGAGCCTAGCTCGTATTATACTGACTACATCTCGTATAAGGGCTGGCTTGACTGAGGTGGCGTATTATAGCTAAGATAGATGAGTTTTGTACAGTAAGCGAGAGAGTCGGAAGCTTAACTCTCTCTCCACCATTTCTTTCCTTACTGCCTATTCCTTGTCCACCCCTTATTTCTTTTTCAGCTGGAATCGCATTTGTAATTCTTCCGTATTTGCAATTGTCCATGGGCGGTGATTAATAACATCCGGTTCCGGTTCCTTCTTGTTTGCCAGCTCTCAAAACCGATTATATGATTTGGAAACCCTTTTTTGAGATCAAGGACTAGACTACTGGTAACACTTCCATCTTATTAGAATTGCATGATATGTAGTCTGTGTTTTAAAATATATAAAAAATAACGTGCGAATAACTTTTTTCTGTAAATCATAATTATTAAATTTCGAATTTCCATTTCCACCGAATTAGTATTCTGTGAAAATATCAACATGAATTTTAAATATATACAATAAAATATTAATTCGAATATTCGAATTTCAAATTTCGGATCTCCGAAATTATTAATCTGTGTGAATGTTTAGAACGTCGAGAGTGCGGCGCCATGTTTAACATTAAACACGTATCTAATTTCAGTGTGCTCGCGTCCTAACTGCTCTCGGATGAGCGCTAAATTCTCTCGAATCTGCTTTTTTGCCAGCTTAATAAGCGAGCGAGTTCGCTTTTCGCTCAAACGTGAAGCCATGGTGATTTTGTTTTTGAAAGTATTTTACGTGATCGATAGGATTTAGGTAATGAAATTCAAATTAAAGTTAACAATATCTCAATAGCTTAAAGTCAAAAATTAGTGTTTAAAGGTAGAAAAAGAATCTAAAATAATATAACATATTAAAATTAGACGGTCAGGGCTGATATAAAGAAATAAGCAACGCCTTTAGATTTTTAATTACTTTTAAGTCCAGTAGTAAATAATACCAGGGTACTTAATCAGTTATTATCAAAACGTATTCGATTTAGTCAGAGGTAAAAACTATTTTTTTAATTTTGTGTAAGTTTTAAATACGGCAACATTCTCATACTTAGTTACGTAAACATTTCCAAAAATGTATACAATTATAGAAAACAATCTTCTTTGTATGAACATTTTATTAAACATAACAAAGGTTCATGTGATTGTAATTATACGGATCAGCTATAACGTATTGAATGAAGACAATTATTAAAATTTAAATTACGAACATCGCTAAGTGCAAGATAAATTAATTAAAATTTAATAAAACTTTAACTACATTTTTTAAGAGAATATCAAATACGATTTTAATAGTGCAATTTCTTATAAGCGCTAGTTCGCTTGTTTGCTGTAAGTCAGTGTTTCTCAAACCAAAAAATATTTTCAAAGTCTTTAAATAAAATATTAATATTTGTAATAAAGTAACATTCACAATAGTCTATTTAGTTTGTTTGATTACTGTATTGTACTATCTTTTTTAATTAAAATAAACACAATACACATTAGCATAATTTATTTTCCTTTATTGAAAACATGATATTTTAATAGCAGAACTAAATGCACAATCGCCTTTGATAAAGAGAAAGGCAATTTTACTTTTATACAAAATTATACATCATATCAATTTACACATATAAAAAATGTTTGTTCTCTATGCGTTTCGAAACCATTGATCAAATTGTGACGAAACTTTGTTAGGGTGTTCAGGAAACTAGAGTTTCTGGCCTGAAAATTTTCTAGACTTTAGATATGTTAGAACGTATATAATATATAAAAGATAACAAAGATCAAACGAAATATAAGATTTAATTAAATTTAAAAGTAAATAATTCTTTTTATTATTAGGTTTCTATCATTGACGATTTTATGTTTCTGTGGGGGTGTTCTATATAGTTTGAGAACCGCTGTATCTAAGTGGTATCAATACGCCATCTCGATAAATTTGCTATCAAGGAAATCTTTTTCTAATATCATCTTATAGCGCTTTATGAAACTGCGATCTAGAAGCGTTGTTCCAGAGAATAGAAACTTCAGACACGGGCCGAGCTTGGCTTATGTCAAATCAGTTTGTTTGTCATTCTTTTACTAGATTCTGCTCCCAGCTTCGCCCGCGTGGCCTGTGATTGAGTTTCTGCCGGTTTGTAAACGTGCATTGTCTGTGATTTTGTTGTTGAACGCTATGTGGGATTAAAAATTGCGTCAACGTGGATTTGGGGAGGAATCGGGATCGCTTAAATTAGCTGGCAAACGAGTAGACGGAATATCTGAAGATACTTGACCACCGCAGCCTGTGGACATTTGCAGCATCAGAGCAGCCACAAATGCGCTGCCAGTTTAATATAAAAATAAATAAGGGGTAGAAATGAAGAGGAAGATGGCAAGGAAATTGGGGAGGGGTTTGGCTTTCACTTCTCTCACTCACCGTACGAAACGCAGCTGTATAAGCTATTTCACGCCGATCTTTTGTGAGAGTGTGGTATTGAGTGAGGTACTTCTACGGCCGAGGTAGCCCGTATACGAGCTGTAGTTTACAAAAAAGATCTGTAAGAGATCGCTTTTAGTGATAAGACCGCCCTTGCCTACAATTGTCCATTCCTTATAATAAGTTTTTTTTTTCTTTCTATTATTGTGATCCTAGATTTGAAAGAATTGAGTGCAATAAAGTTTTTTATCTATCTATCTATCTACTTTATTAAAAAGTTTAGTTGTGCTCGTAGCTAGCGGAGTTCGTCTCGTCGTCTTCAGCGAAAGGAATCGGTCCTTTCCTGATCCCGTTATGCCGTTGTCTTCTGGACCATGATGGTAAGGACTATGACCTCTTACGCCAGTTCTCTGCGGAGCATCACCGACACGACTGCTTAGTCTCTCGCGTCAAGAGTCGCCAATTTATTTCTTTATTAGTTGATCCCCGCGACTTCGTCTGCGAAAAATTAAAATAAATAGAAATTCTAAAAAAAAGTAGCTAAAGTTACGCCTTATAACATTAGCTATCTGCGAGTGAAAGTCTTGCCAGAACAAACAGATGGACAGACAGACAATTTTTTTTAATTAATTTATTGATGTAAGTACCGTATATACTTTCATATGCATTTTGTGAAAAGCTGTTACTTTAAAATTACAAACAGACAGTTCAATTTTATTCATTAGCATAGAGTATAGAAATAATAAATTCAAACCTAATAAATTTACCATGAAGCAAGTGAATAAAGAACCTTTATTTGTTACTTTTTCTAAACCTCTCATGTACACTATCAAAGTCAAAAATAGGTTAAGTACTACATTAGCTAATATGTGTAAACAGATTAACTGTGTAAATAGGCCTAGTCTAATTGGCAAACAATTTAACAATTATAGATTCCAGCCGTGAGACTAAATATAATTTATACAAACACAAACACAAACACATCATAACAAAGCCATATATATACATCGCACATATGTATACACTTATACATTTATATATATTAATTATGTTGGAAACGAGTAATTGCCCGCGGATTCGTTAATATATACTATGGTATGTGATGGAAGTAATATATACAATATATAAGTAACATAAATAACTAATAACCAGACTGCTCAAACATTTTAATAATATAATGAATTTAGGTATGTGTTTCATTAGGGAAAGAATTTTTTAAACCGGATAAGTTATACTTAACAGTTTCACAAGCAATGGCCATCATTAAGACCTTATGATCCTGAGTCGGGGATAAACACATTACAAGCACAAAAACACATAGACCACAATAAAAATTTGTATGGCGCATGAGAAGTACTTGTTATGTGTGGCGTTGAGCTCGTAACAATTAGTGCTTCAGTCAGTTACCATTGCGCCAACCATTCATCAATATAGGTAGTGTTGGAGATCGATATTTCACCTACATATTTCACTCCCACAACTGAATAAGTTGACTGACTAAGTTGTCTCTTTGCTTACACCTAAAACAATTTCCAGTCAATGCCATTTTTTGATATTCACAGCTTTCGTAACTACTTATGACGTATCTGTTACTAGGTAACAGAGTTAAGTCACTCTCGAGAGTAACATTCATAAATGGATGCTGATAAGCAATACTGTGTTAAGCCACACGAACTTCGTTTTGAGAAAATGGCGTCTAAAGATGCCAAACTCATTTTTAAAAAAATGTTTGAATAAGTATATATCATATAATAAATATTTATCCATTTTTTCTTTTATTTTTTGATAAAAGGTATAATGAATTAAAAGCAGGTTGATATATTTAACATATTATCTAATAAAAAGTTTTTTTAAATATATAAGATTATTGTATAAATTACAAAATATGGAACGACATCGAAATTCGAAACAATTAATTAAGAAACTTTTTTCTTTTCTTTTTTTATTGAATAATTTTATTTTTTATTTATAGGTGCTGCAGTTTCGAAATCAACATCAATATCTCCGAATTTAACTTTTTGTGGGTTGACTCATAATTGCTTATCCAAATACAGCTTCTCTGGTGGAGATCTACCTCCTCCAGGAAGTACAGCCCCGGATGGCCTATACTAAATTCGGTACAAGTGTTGCCATCTTTACGAATATCGATGAACTAATTACGAAATCATAGTTCGTATATCTTCGGCAGTTATCACGAGTTTGAACGCTTGTAAATATATTTGCCTATTTAGATGTACATATAGTTTGCGGTAAACCGTAACAGCTAATAAGGTTACCCTCAGTATTACAACCCTAAGAATATTTTATGGAGGTTTGTTATTACACGGTTAAATAAATATAAGGGATTTCTTGCGGTAAACCGAGCGGCCATTATAGTTTTCTTATGTGATAGTAAATTTGCCCCAGAAAACGGGGCAGTATGATCGTTACGCTGCGTGCACTTGGATGTGTATGGTTTTATTTCGCTATTTAGTAAGCAATGAAATTACTCAGGGACGGATCCAGCCCTCAAAAAAGATTGAGGGTACAGCGACAAAAAATCCGTCAAGTGCGAGTCGGAGTATGAACTCGCTCATGTGAATCACTCAACAGGTAAATATGTGTTATATCTCTATTAAAAAAATGACGTAACAAGTCCATTATGGTTGTGACATCCCCATCGTGCCCACAGCGGTGGATCCGCCCTTGAAATTACTTGAGTTGGATGACTGTTCTAATGACTTGTAAAATATTCTCGTTTGTATTTTTGTTGAGTTATAGAAAAAAGCCTAACCAAGCAAAGTGGTATACTAAATGATTACATTATAACGGACTTCCAAAAATGAGGAGGTTCTCAATTTGTCGGGGATTTTTTTTCATGTACATTCACGAATTAAACAAAAATGACTGAATCGATTTTATACATTTGTTTTGCCAAAGTCGGTTCTGTGGTTTGATTTTAAAAACAAAATAACTTGAATAGGTTATTATTAATCGAACACAGTTCCCTTTCTTTCAGTTATTGATAAAGTCTCGTGTATTTTATTTAATAGCGTTTGCTCCTGACTTCGCTCGCTCAGCTTATGAGATAAATTTTGGAAAGTACTTTCTTAGCGAATGTCTACGTCATAATAAATTTCAGAGTAATCCGATGAGCTGTGTGTTGGTAGATAAGTTTTGTCACTAACATTTGCCTTTTTTATAAGGAGATTTATATTGTTAAATCTTGTTTCTATTTCCATTTATGTTAAAAATAATAAATCCCACACATTCGACTGCTCCCAAAAAGATGTTTAAACAATGTATAACAATAGTTCCTTTTAATGCAAAGAAAATCAAATTTTTATCACCTTAAAATGCATTTTAAAAAAGCTTATTATAAATTTTCTGATACAATAATAATTAAGTATTCCCTACATATATACGAGCCACCTTCAAAAAGTAGTCATAATAAAGTACCAAAGAACAGAACACACAATGAAAAAATGGTAGTTTTTATACCACCGACAAAAAGACGTGATCCGGTAGGGTCGTTGAGAATCTTGGAATTGCTGCTTTTAATCACACAAAGAGTCTTTACAGTTGCTACGAACTAGGGATGCGGGATTAGTCGATGAAAATATGTCGATAAAGTTTAAGAACTTAACGAAAATCATGGTTTACATCTATCAAACATTTTGTTCATTTCCATTTTGATTCCATGATGGAACTTTCTCGGTGACATTAGCGAAATAATCTGTATTTATATGGTTCAGCTATATGTCAGTACAATCAATAATTGAATTTAATTGATGAAACAAAACATTCTGTAAGTGTATATAATACAAATAAATAAAATTGTACTGTCTGTTTGTAATATCAAATTAACACCGTTCAACTAAATGGATATGAACACAATTTTAAAAATGTTTGTCTGTCCGTTTGGTCTTCTGACTAAGCCAGCAATATTTGTAACGGCTGGATTGATATTGACGGGACTTTCTCTCACAGATAACTAATGTTATAAGGTATAGCTTAGGCTACTTTTATTTTAAAATTTTTATTTATTTTAAATAATAAATATCCGATTCAAGGAGTGAAGGTAAATATTATATAAATAATTTGTTCCTCAAATTAAAGCACGTGAAACTGTGGGGTACAGCTAGTATTTACAATAATATAAAACCTAGCTTCTTTTTAGATTATTTTTAATTTTATAAATTTCTAACGTAAATTTTAAATGTCGATACTTTATTTTCCACCACTAGCGGACGTTTTAGAGAAGTGCAATATTTGGTCGCGACCCGAGTTGTCTGAACAAAGGGTATAGCTTAGTTTAGTCTCAGGTAACCTATGTCTTCACATACCTACATCTGCAATTGTATATACTGAGGTTAAGTCCTAAGTAACCCTAGTAATTTGGTCCTAATCTTGCTTTTGCTAATTCTAATGATACTATGTACCAAATTAGTAAAATTATTTTTCGTAAATGATGCCTATACTGTACGAGCTAAAAATACCCAACGTCCAAATTAAAAAGTATTTTTTTTTTATAAAAAAACATCAATCCGGTGTTTTACTTTTAAATATTGATTTTCTGCTAACGCTGTAAAATATCTAACACATGACCAGTTGACATCTTGTATAATACATGGACAATGAGTACATACATACCTACATTTCAATTAAGGTGGTTACGGCAGTAACGCAGTGGAGGTGGATTTGACCTGTAGAGGGAGACGAAGATAGAAGTTGATCCAAGTTAGACCTAGATTTATTGGGTGGTAGTTGTTGATGAACAACATTAATTTTTAAAAATAACATATTGAAAAATTGTTCTGTTAGCGAATCAATTACTGAATACGAGTATGTGTTTTCAATCTTACATATGTACTGATCTGTAATGAGAAACAAAAGAAGATGATTGTTAGAAAACATCAAAACTCGACGTTGATTGCTTGTACATATTACTAAAGGTCTGCGCAGACGTGGAACAATTTCCTAGACATTTTTTTGACCATCGAAATAAAACTCTTAAAACTGGGACGAAAAATACCGCTTACAAATAGCTGCCGAACGTGAACAGTCGAGATAGAAGTTGGTGGTCCAAACCCTGGCTACCGTTTTTTTCTCGCTGGGAAATGCATTAACCCGCTCGCCCGTGGTGCTCAGGCGGGTATGTGGGACTCCTGGTGATGACAATCCCAGATTACCTAATAATACCCAGCAGTGCCCTCATCGCCCACCTGTCGCTATCAGGGCATGGAACTAGGGTCGCGCGAGGAGGCACATTCCTCCAGAGTGTTACGCGCCGTATCGACAGGCGTGCCACTCTCGTGGCATACATGGGATATCTTCCTCCGAGTCGTCTGATGCAGGCACTTACCGAAACACCCATACCCGTTCCACCCATATCTGCGTCTGCTTCAACCCTGGCCGCCACCACTGACTTTTCAAGTGCTAAATTTGTATTGGATGAAATTTGTGATGATGAGATGGATTTGACCTCGTACTCAGCGATGAAGGAAAACATCGTGCGGGAACCTTCATGTGCCGGGAGAGAATCTAACACATGTATATCCATCAACCCGCAGGTATTTCTATCTGTATGTATGTATTCCTCTCTGACAATAGTCCTTCATATGCTCAGGTTATAATGGAAATACTTGTATTTTTTGTTTTAAACGTTATATTGTACATATTTTTCATCTATGGACCGGCCATGTTAGCACGTAGCCGGTTTCACACTCTGGGAGACACACCTGCCTTTTAAATGAGACTCTAAAAGGCAGCTAAGGCTGGCCGTTCACGAAATATTTTTCTTCCGTTTTAAAAATGTGGCTTATAAAATATTTTTAGTGATTGTTTTTTGTTTACATGCTGTCATAATGTTTTAAAACTTTAATTTTGATGTATAAGTAATTTACAATAGGTGGCATGTGTGTCGTAACGGCCGGACAGAAAAATAAGTTTTAGACGGCCGTTCGACTTAACAAATTCTATACTAACGCGAGTGAAGTGAAAAAAAGCAAGTTAATATTTCTTATTCTGTACACTTACGTATTTTTAATTGCTTACTTAACTATTTTTTTAATGGTCAAGTGGTGAATAAAGCCCACAATCTGTATTGGAGCAGCGTATCGTGACGGATTAGGGTTTGAATCAAAACCACTGCAACATATCATGTGACATGGGCTTAGCGTCCATGTCGATATCAACGGGTGATATGACGTCACGATTCACCGCCATACTGTTAATTCAATCGAAAATATACAGGCCACAGTGTAATAAGATGTCTAATAATACAACATGGTGTCGATTCATGACGTCATTACTGGCCTGCAAGCTGGGTTATAATTTTTGGACATATTGATAAAACATACTTATCGATCGAATTTTATAAATAATGGAGTTAGATATGCAACTCAATAAGATCCTAAAATTAAACAAATATTTCAATGAATGAAAAAATGTAGTCTACTATCAGCCTTAGTGATTAAGCGTCGGTATTATTTTGCCTTATTTTTAAACGCACAGTTGGTAAAACATGAATGATTCTCTATCGCCATAATTACCATTTCTTTTCATAGAAATAACGGGAAATTAAAAAGCTACACATAGTTTTTTTGTTATCTGAATGATACGCATAATAAGTTGAAAATTGCAGTTTTTTTCTGTAGTTCAAATTACTTGTTAAGTAAAAAAGTAATTAATTGAAAAAATAAAAATCCCGACTGCGTAATCACGACCATAAGGAATCGTTACTAATTAAATTAATAAATAAACCTTAACAAAAAAAAGGTAAAAGGCGCCTAAAGATGTCAAACCTATTCTTAATGCATTTGTTTGAAGCGTATATATCCATTTTTTTCTTTTCTATTTTGATGAAACGTAAAATGAATTAAAAGCAGATTTATATGTTTAATGTGTTATCTAATAATAAGTTTTTCAAATATTTGAGAATATTGTATAAATTGCTAAATATGGAATGGACTTGAAATTCAATTCCAAACACTACTTTTCTGTGCTTATTTTGTTTATATAACTTAAAATTATTTTTAATAATGTTAAACTGGTGACGCAGTATCAAAATACATCATACATCTCTAAATTTGACTTATTGTGGGTTGACACATTACTGCTTATCAGCATCCAACTATTAATAACTTGTAATACCTGTGTTATCTCCCTATGGACCATTCTGTAACGAAAAGTAATTGTGGTGTGAACAATTTTGTACGTATTTTGTAAGATTTATGTGCGTGAAAATGCGGTAAATGATCCATCTCATTGACTTCACTGCGCTATTTCTAAATGTTATATTTTATATTGCAAGTGTCTACTAAGCAAAAGCTACAGGTGAAAGAGGATGAGGAGAGAAAAGGCAATTGGAATAATTTTCTTTCTAAAATCTTTTTGAATAAAGGTTTCAAAAGTTAGGAGAAAAGAAAAAGAAACTATGCCACGCGAAAAATGTTTCCAAGAAAAGCGAAATACTGAATCAAGAAAATCATGTAAGAATTCCATGAGATTGTTGAACCACACGGTAAGAAATAAAATGTAAATAAACTTATACGTCTATTATAGATTAATTTTATTGTTATTTATATTTTGTATTATATATGTAAGTGTATATCTTAGTCAGGCCCGCGCAAAGCCTAATCGGCGCCGTCGTGCAACTGTCTTATATGCGCGTTTTTTGTAGTAGCGATATTAGAAAAAAGGGTTAAGTCCAATCAACAAGTCTTTTCCGCATTTTTAATAGGAAATCCAATGTAAATATTAAAAATTTTAAAATTTTAAGTATAGGCCCGGCACCTTTTTGACTCGGCGCTGTCGTGCGTCGCACGACTTTGCACGTATGGACGGCACAGGCCTTCTTAGTCCTCATATATTAATACGTGAAGCAAAAACCTTGTACTCTTTATTACGAAAATTGCGCGCACAGGGTAGTATGAAATTTAGCACACTTATAGTTTATATTTAAAAAAATATGCATAAAAATACATTAAATAAAAAAAAAAAAACATTACACACACTACCATGTATTTGATACAAACACGTACATATTTACTCTTTTGTTTATGTTCAAAATGATAATTTAAATCAATTATCAATTTCGACCACTTCGTTATTTATTCAAATTAATTTTGACCACTGTTTTATTGAAGGCTTCAATTAATATAAGTACATGTTCTGCCCTTTTCCAATTATTCTTCTTTATATTAACTATTTTTATCATAAAGTTTGCTAACCAGCTTGTGTAAAAAAGAATTAAACTGGCGAAAATAGTCGGTATCGAAGAGAAAACTCACTCTAGCGAACTTATCTCGGTAGTTTTATTGAGAAATTGAGTTTTTCTACTTTTTTCTGGTCGGAATGTTTCAGCACTTTGGTACGAGTTGTTAAGAGGTAAGTGTGTGCTTGAACAAGTAATAAAGAATTGTTCCCGCGTAATAAAATAGGGAAACGTGTTTTGTGTTTCAAGGGAAAAATAACTTATAAGAAGTTATTAAATATACATATCGTCTAATACTTTTATTTTATTTTTATGTCTATTTATACCTACGATCCTTATTCGCGTACTGTGACCAAAAATAAAGCTTGATAGACTGTAATAAAAAAATAGGCTCTGAATAACATATTTATTATAAACTTAAATTATTTTTTTCGTTTTTAAATCACAAAAAATAATAATAATTGTACGTAAGGATAGTCGAATTTTCTGTACTAAAAAGTATAATGATATTAAAAATCTCATATAGAAATAGTTCTAGTGAGGCGCAAAACCAAGGGGTTAGACAAAAAGGTTCCCCCACCTGGCTCATAACCGAAACACTTTTATTTGGGCCTTTATTGACCAGAATTATTTCACTTTTAAAACGATTTGTATAAAAAATAAGATATTAAGATATTATATCTTATGTACAGGAGCGTAACTATAGGGCAGCAGAGCTGGCAAAAAGTCACGGGCCCCTGACCCGAGAGGGCCCCGGCCTAAAAGATTTTTCTTAAAAAAGATCTTAAAACTAAATTGTTATTTCATTATGAATTTGTATAAACCTATGCTCCTAAAATATGACGTATTAGATATTTAAGTAAAATACACACAATACTAGTAATAGTGTTGGGTAACTACTCAAGTAGTTCATTAAAATTAAGTTGTAACGTGACGATTGTTACAGGGAGGCCCCATCCAAAGTATTTGCCACGGGCCTCTGATTATATACTCCTTTTTATACTCCATGTTTTATATCTTATTATCTACCAAAGACACGTAAATTAATTTTCAGAAACCGATCTATAACATATGCTCCTAAATCCCCCAAAAATTGCCGCTCCTGAACAAAATCTTAGATCCGTGCCTGGTTTTAGTAACTTATTATGGTAAGTAAACTTACATTATTACGTCGAATTTTCCATCAACATGTTATTATGAAATTCAAATAAACTTGAATAATGTATATGCCTTTAAGTTGAATATCGTCTCTAAAATACGCACGATAGTAACTGTGAAGCTACTCGTGCACACTTAACTGATTACTTAAGCTTGGTTAAATATTAATACCTACAGTAAGTTAAAGGAGATACAGAGTGTCAAGTGGGTATACGTTGGACATTTTACCAGTGTTACCAGAATCAAGATACAAGTAAAAAAAAACTGAATCATTTTTTTTTAAATCCTTTTTCATAAATTATTCCTATGTCTAAAAGATTCAGCGTTTATATAGACAAAAAGTTTTTATTTTCAATAAAAATAAACAATAGTTCAGTTTTTTACTTTTTAACTTTGTGCTAACGCTGGCAATATGTCTAACATATGCCCAGTTACCCTGTATAGATACTTCAGATGTCTAAAGACTTGCGCAGACGAGGAACATATTGGGGTGCTTTTTTGTCGTCATTGGTATATTTACATTTCGCACCGGTGGTACCTTTATTATTTTACCCCTTAAATACATAATTTCTTTATTTCATCATTTCCCT
The DNA here is from genome assembly GCA_037950945.1 of Hypolimnas misippus. Taxonomy (NCBI): domain Eukaryota; kingdom Metazoa; phylum Arthropoda; class Insecta; order Lepidoptera; family Nymphalidae; genus Hypolimnas; species Hypolimnas misippus. Next base: position 11,216,296 of record JBBEEQ010000013.1, on the reverse strand, counting down.
AAAAAAATTACAGTAACACAATAACCAGTAGATTTATTTGAAAATAATAACAAAAAAATTGTAATTACAAGTCATATAAAATATAAACATACACCCAGATAAGATATTTAGTAACATGTTTAGATGACAATAATTAGTAAATTTAAGGTTTATAATTCTTTGTTTCTGTTTTGACGATTTAAAAGTATAAATTCCTACTTGAATGAAGTATATTTTGATTTTGTATTTTGTAATTGGTGATATTTTGTAACGGACAAAAGGTCGGTGAACAAAAGTCCATCTCTGGCCACAAATAACATAAAAAATTCGTCTTTTGGTGTCATAATTTAATTTTTTCCAAAGTGTATATCACAGTTTCTTCTTCTACTTATACTAATTTCATAAAGAGATAAAAGTAGAGGGAAGTAGCATACAAGTATATAATGGCTAGACCGATTAAAAAAAATCAAATCGAGCTAGTTTTAGTAGGTTGGTAGTTTTTAGCGTCTTCAGTACATGAGAATAGATTTGTGGACAATTTAAATTACATAACACTTTAAAAAATTTATTAAAATTATTAATCTTTTGATTCGAAAATTTAAGAACATTTTTGGGTTTATATTGGACATGAAAAATGAAACAAATAATAAATTATATAAAACTTTAATTGTGTATACTTTGTTGTGTGATTATTGATAATTACAAAATTTGAACAAAAAAAAAAATTAAGTATTATTGTGTGCAGTTAGTCTTATATTTTGTAGCATTTAAAAGATACAGGGACAATTATCGTTGGTTATAAGTTTATTATAAAAATGTATTACTTTATCGTGCTACGTAATAAAGGAGAGTTTTGTAATTGTTTTCATCATGGTAAGATGTTCGTAATAAATCTGTTATTTTTTTTAATCAGTAAAAAACGTTACATTTCACATAAACTCCTAAACTAAAGGCTAATTATCGAATTTACCATATATATGCAACATTTTAAAAGGTATTTTAGTTCAAAGGCTAACTTAAAAAAAACAACGTCCCATCCATGTTTTGATAGCGATAGCTTACGATAATTTTTGCTTATGATATACCTGTTAGAGACTTGTTATAAATTCGTGGATTTTGGCATTCAAAATATCGTCCGCTCTGGACGATGTTGCCTAGCAATAGCTACTGAGAATGACAGTCGAGACTGTATTTGGGCGAACAAGACATTGACAAGCTGAAAGAAATGGGTACATAATTTTTAACGTCAAATATTACGAATATACATTAGATATCATTATTAGCTGATTGCTTTTGATAAATTTTGTACAATTAATTTGAAAGATACAATTGTCATTTTAACGTTTGTCAATCAATAAAAAAAATTGGAGTTTTGCAATTGCCACATTTTGGTCCCATTTTTTAACAACACAAACACAAGCTTAGTTACTAAAAATACTGTTTAAATGTCAGAGTTATAATTGTAAAATCGTTTTAAGTTTAACCCAATATATAGACTTATGAATATTTTTGTCGATAAATTAGTCGATTTCTTATTTAGAAAAGAAAATATTGGGGGTCTTTACCAACGCACTAGAATCCAAAACAATGATTTTTAGAATTTTTGTCTGTTTGTTTGTTTATCTGTGAGTTTGTGCACGCTAATCTCAGAAACGGCTTATCCGATTTAGATGCGGTTTTCACTAATATATTGTGGTTAGCTTCACTTAACATTAAGCGTTTGTTTCATGTGAATCAGTTTATAAATAAAAAAGTTATGTTAATTTAAAGGATCACGTCGAATGTTTGTTTGTGTTTTTCACTGAATGCAAATGTATACTGTAAGTACTGTATAAAATGTATATATACTGTAAATTCAAATTAAGTATATTTCTAAGTACATTTTTTATAAATGTCATTACATTTTTATTCATATTTGCAATAACTATACATTTGAATAAAATTATTATCAGTCTAAATTGATTCTGTAACAGTATTTAAGTAAATAGGTAGTAATGAATATGTAAATACATAGATTAGAATACATAGATTTCTAATAATAGAACGCATTTTAATGAATTCTCTATCATTTTATTTTCAATGTTATTTCATTAGAAAATGAATTTTAAATAGAAGTATAATCTACACAAGTAGAATATCCTTGCAATAATTAAAATAAATTACATTCAAATTTAGAAATTCAGTTCAAAACATGTCTTTTTAGTACTTCCGTGTTTTGTTAATTTTGAATTACCAATTTCGTGGTATGAAAATTAAGTATTTTTTTTTTGTTTTTAAAATGTAATAATTCGTACGTATACCTAAAGGTAAAAATGTATGCCAATAATCCGAATAAATCCTGTAAACCTTTATCAATTGGATAGGACCGGCATATTTATTATTATTAATTCTCTTTGAAAGGCTTACACTTTTAAATAAAGGTTCTGTGATTCAATTTATCTTTATTAAAATTTGAATGACGTCGAAAATTCTGAACGAATATTTTAGTTTTTGTAAAGTCAGTCGTAGATAGGTAGAAAATAAAAATTGTAAACGTATCGTTATTATTATTTGTCATTTTAAAAATATGATACTGTTGATGTATTAGTTTATGGTAATCATTAAGAACCCCGCAGACTATAGACTTTTTATCGAACGATAATTTAGACTCTCAATTGCTAAGACCTAGAGGCCTGCAAGAGTGTGCACGTGAAAGAGCGCTTTATCGAATATCAATAATCTGGTCGATAAACTTAACCGACAGTCAATTAAAATCTATTGTACGAGCTATTAGGGATATATATATCGTGTCTTTTCTAAATATATAAATATGTAAAATAAATAAGATGAGCGTTATAATGATCTGTATTATATAACTCTTTGTGTGCGAGTCCGGCTCGCTCTTGACTGGTTTTTTGTTATCTGTTGTTATAGCGGCAATAGAAAATAAATTTGAACTTTCTACCTACAATGGTTACGAATACAACTTACATTTGCAATTAGTTTACGAAACTTATTCTTTAGCTGATAGCAAATCTAAATAATAGTCTTACTACATACATCATCATAATTACTACTCGACTAAATTGTAGGCAATATAATAATACAAAGTCTATAGTCTGCGGGGTTTATAAACATTATGAAGTACTAAAAATTTTATATCAACATTTGATACAACATACGACGAAATTACTACAGCTATTGTTTACTGGAATTTAGTCTTATTCATTATTAAAGGATACATTGTTCCTTCAATAAAGGACTTTGTAACACAATAGAATAATATTGAGACCATTGTCAGTTTTATGACGCGAGCGTAAAGTAGAGATAAAAATGTCACTCAAAAACTTATTAAAAAGGTACGTTTTATAACTACAGAAAATTAACGCCTACAATCCAGTATGCCTGGATGGTTTTGGAATCTTGAATTAGAATAAATTCCTCATATATAATTTCATATAAACAAGTATTATTAAACAAGTCTTTAATTGGTTTTTCAATTTGCATTCGATAAGAAAATTGGCGAGAATTAAACTTATAAGTTTTGCTCTCAGACTTTCATAATGATTTACATAAGTTATTTCTCATTGCTTTACACCTGAATGAATTTCCTATCAGTACCGACGATATGCCAAATTTAGCAAATATTGATTATATAGTATTTTGAATGAAATTAATACATGTTGGAGTGGAAGAGTCTATTTAGCTCTATAATTTTATTTAAACAATTTTTTTTTACAGCGTACAGACGAACACGTTCTTACTTAGGAAGTTTTGTTAACGTTTAACAATTTTTCATATAAATTTTATCATTCATCGTACGTTTCTAATTATTCAAAACTTCTTGTTTAGCGAGCTACTAAAAATTAAATTAATTTTTTATAAGTTGTGTTTGAGATTTCGTGATGAATCAGTGAGTACTATTTGGCTTATATGTAAATGTATGTATAATAAAGTTACGTCTGTTTGTAAGTACGTATTACGATTTTGGTGTTAGCAAATTTTTCTTATCCATATTTTCTAAAAGAAATAATTAATCATGATAATTAAGATCATAAATTCATTGGCAATTCAGCTACCTGGCAATAGTAAAAAAATCACAATAAAAAATAGTATTTTTTATAGGTTTTTTTGTTTTATAAAAAATACAATTCGTAAGGACGTAATCGGCCTATTTATGTACAATTTGCTCACGAAAGGTAATGTTTATCCTACAGAGAGTCAGTTTTCCTTTTCATTCGGGAAAGTTCCTCCGCCTCTTCGATCGTGTCCGGCAGCCTCATGTTCCTGGTCTCTGGCAGCATCAGCACCAAGAAACTGGATAAGAGGCACATCACGCCGAATATCACGGTTGGCATTGACTTATGATATTTTGACTGAAACAATATATTAAATATTACTTTTGGTATATGGATAATACAGTTTGTTTGATTATATTCTTTTTCATTTTTAGGGCTCCCTATCCGAAAGATGGTATAAAAGTAAAGTAACAGCCTGTAAATATCCCACTGCTGGGCAAAGGCCTCCTCTCCTATTAAGGAGAAGGCTTATACCTTAATCCACCACGCTGCTCCACTGCGGATTGGCGGATATACATGTATAAGAATTTCTCCCGATACATACGGGTTCCTCACGATGTTTTCCTTCACCGCCGAGCTCGAGATGAATTTAAACACAAATTTAGCACTTGAAATATCAGCGGTGCTAGCCGGGGTTTGAACCCACGAACATCGGTAAAGGTCGACGTGTTCTAACCACTAGGCCATCTCGGCTCTGAAGATAGTACTGGGAACTATATATTATTTTAACACATTTTATTAAGGAGGGAGAACCGACTTCATAACCAAATAATCTCGGACAAGCACTCACATACGGGTCAAACTGAGAACATTATTTTTTGAAGTCGGTTAAAATACCAAAATCTTTATTTAGTAACAAATATATTTTGAAAATCACATAAAATTCGGTTCAACCAAACGCGAGGTAATCGCTGACCAAAATTACAGATCAAACTGAGAACCTCTTTTCTGAAGTCGGTTAAAGCTGTACCAAATAATTTAATTTGTTAAATAGAAATACAGTTAAGAAGCTATTATTCGTTATTTTACAGCAGTGTCGCCAACTTGTGGCATGCGAGTCGAATTAATTATACTCGCGTACTTCGTTTAATCATTAAATTCAGTGAAACGATCTGCAAATACATCTATACTAATATTATAAAGAGGTAAAATTGTTTGTAAGTTTGTGTATGTATGTATTTAGGGAGTCATCTCTGAAAATACTAATCCGATTTAAAAAAATCTTCCGCGTTGAATAGCCCATTTATTGAGGTAGGTTATAGGCTATATTACATCACGCTACGACTGATAGCAGCGAAACAATTACCGCGAAGAAACCGCGAAGGGCAGCTAGTAAGTACACTTTACATCCTTCCTTGAAAAATATGCTTTTTACTAACGAAAACCACATTAACATCAAGGCAATGGCTAAAGACAACCTCGGCTATACAAAATTACTAAGCATCTATACATATAAGGACACTGATATGCAATACTAGCGTCTGAAGATGTCAAACCTATTCTTATCAAATTTTTTAAAGACGTGAATATTAATCTTCTCTTTGCTATTTTTATGAAATATATCATCAACTAAAAGCATATTGGTATCATAAAAAGATTTATCAGATTACGACTTTTTGTTTAAATACTCCAAACATAAAATTAAGACACTTTTTGGTATTTAATTTGTTTAGATGACTTGATTTATTTTTGAATAATGTTAAATACATAACGCTTTATTAAAATAAATCAATATCCCTGAATTAGATTTTTTGTGGGTTGACACATTATTGCTCATCAGCATATATGAGTCAAATGTAGAATCTCCTTTTTCTTTATATCGGTTAAAAAACTATAATTATACCAATAGTGGTGTCAAGGGCGCTATCAAAGAGCCGATCCTGCCAGCCGTCGAGCACACGCTGATGAGGGTCTGCCGCATGTTCGTCGGGAACACTTCAGAGACGTAGATGTACACGGAACTGTACGTCAGGGTCACACTCCACTTGCCGATGAGATATAGCGGGATGGACCACCAATCCGCTGTAAGGGAAGAAAATAGTGAACATAGGTAGAAGATATGTTAAGTGTTAATACGAAACTGGAAGATTTTATTTTAATGTTTTCGTTTACTTGGACGACACATTTTGACCAGCTATTTCGATTATTAACACCAAATTACTAAATCGATAAAATTTCTAAGGGACCAATCTGAATGTATGTCCTTTCGAAGAAAAAAAAAAATTCTAAATCAGTTCATAGATGACGGATTTATTACGTAACAAACATAGGCTACGAATACGAAAAGTTGGTTGAAAAAATGTTTTTTTTTTTTTTTTGTATTTTTACTAAATTATATAAAAAAATAGCTGATGCTCGCGACTTCGCCTGCGATGTCCGCGTCATAGTAGCAATATACATGCTAAGTCTCAGCCTGAACGGTTTGAAATTGATAAAGTTTCATACAAACTTTCATCCCCTATTTAATCCCCATAGGGGTAGAATTAATCAAAATCCTATCTTAGCGGATGCCTACGTCATAACATCTACCTGCATGCGAAATTTCTGCCCGATCCGTCCAGTGGTTTGGGCTGTGCGTTGATAGATCACTATGTCAGTCAGCCAGTCACCTTGAGTTATATATATTTTAAGATACTTGACAAATGACGGAAAACAAAAGAAATAAGCAGGTAGAAAAAAGTAGGAGAAGTTTAATTTTAATTTAAAAGTAATATGGTTTCATTTGCTTTTTACTCGATTACGTATAATCGTAAATTCAAAATATATTTAAATTTATTTAAATCAGATTTTGTTATAAATTATTGTCTGCTTAAAATTCAACCTTGCATAAATGAGATAGCTATTGGCTGAACAGTAACAAGAAAATGTAATGATGATGATGAATCATGAAAGAAAATTTAGTACGGTGTAATTTTAAAACAATCAACACCTATTCTTAACGATAATGAATTAAAAACAGATTGGTGTTAAAAAACTTTTCAAAAACATGACATTGCATTTTTCAAAATATGGAACACAGTTTTATATTCGGAATATTAAATTAAGCAACCTTTTTATGTATGTACTTATTTCGTTTAGATGAATAATGTAAAATACGTGTAGCATTATTAAAATACATCAACATCGCCCAATTCGACTATCTGTGGGTTGAAATATTATATAGCATCCATATAACACGTCCTCAATATTTCAAATCCAGAAAGCAGTTTAGGCTGTGTCTTGATCCGTCAGTCAGTCAGGACATCAGGACATGGCATTTTGTATATAGAGATATTATTGTTATTAGAAATATTATTTATCAGTGGGCACTGCAACTGACTAAAGCGCTAACGGTCGCAGGTTCGATTCCCACAGCAAACGTCCGTATGGCCAATACAGAGGGTATTGGCCATACGGACGTTTATCGTTGTCTGGGTGTTTGTGTTTGTGTTGTGTGTTTCTGGACCCCCAACACAAAGTCATGAGATCTTAATGGGGGTTGTTTGTTGTTATACGTTTATTATTTATTATACGTTGAGTCCATTAAAAAAAAATACAAATATAATTCTTTATTTTAATAGTCAGGTTTTCGGAATTATCTTTAAATAATATTTAATTTTAAAATTATTATTACTGTCAACTGATAAAATATGCACATAATTAAAAAAAAAAACGTCTCGAACATGGTACCGTAATTCACTATGACATAATTATAGGAATGTAATTATCGGATTCACACGTGCTCGTATTTCGAAATAAAAAAAACTAGGTCAATGAAAAGACACTACTTTATTTGGAGTGGACTAGAGTTCGGCGTTCGTTGAACCATATAATTATTATTTAAAATTAGAAGTACTTTTGACAGTTAATCTATTCTTACTTTGACCACAGACTTTAACAATAAACAATAGAGTATATATGCGTGTGTGTCTAATACACGGTAGTGTGTGTAATATTTTTTTTATTTGATTTAATTACTATCTTCTTTCTTATTCTGCGCTCCTCTATATAAACTATAAGTATGCGAAATTTCACACACCTTCGTCCACGCAATTTTCGTAAAAAGATGTTTAAAGTTTTTGCTTCACGTATTAATATATAGATAACAGCAAATGACGTACGAGGGGTACGCTGCGATTATGTGTATGTATACCACAACAGTTTGAAGACCAAGGTTAAATTTAATGAGAACAGATTTTCCATTTAAAATCGGTTATATTTTTCTACGAAAACAGTTATTTTGAAAAAAGAAAACAAAACGCACATGCATTTCAATTAATAAGCATTAAACAGAGTTAATTAAAATTGTGTGCGGAACCCGATGTACAAGAATAACAACATATTTCTATATCAACTTAATTTGCATATTCATTAACGAATATAATTTTACACATGATACAAAACAATTTCTTATTTACTACGTACATATAGTGTATATGTACGTAGTAAATAAGATATTGTTTTTCGTTTATTTTTCTGATGATATGACGTTTCGATTTATTCATCTTTTTAATGTTTATAGAATATGCACGTGTGTATGTGTTTTTATAAGTTAAAGTAATGCTTATCTCTGATAATTTTTGAAAAATATTTAGTTTTAGTCTTTGTTTTGCTTTTTTTTTGTTATATATATTTTATTAAATTGTTAGTCTATTTGGACGCTAATAAGCAATACTGTGTCAAGCCACAGGGACTTCATTTTGACTTCATTTTTTTAGAATAATGTTAAATAGGTGATGCAGTATCAATATACATCAATATCTTCGAATTGGACTTTTTGTGGGTTGACACATTATTGCTTATCAGCATCCATTTACTGTAATAATTATGTCTGCACTCATCAGTTATGTTCCAAATAAACTTATTTTATTCATATTCATATTTTAATAAGAATTTTTGAAATTGGATCAGTAGTTTTAAAGATTACCCCTTCATACAAACTTACAAACGATTTTACCCCTATATAATATTAATATAGTCTCTTTTTATACTTGTCTTATCACACATATGACGTAGTTCTAACGACACATAAGAATTAAAGATGAGAAATTATTGAACAAATGGTCGATCTGATTTATTTTAATGAAAATAATAAAGAATTTTGATTTGATTTGATTTGATTTGAAAATAATGTTTGAAAATGTGTGATTTTCGTTTTGGGTATTCGTACTAAATAAGTCAAGTAAAGAAATAGACTATATACAAGTATAGATAATAATATACGTTCAACGTTGTTTGAACTAAACTAATTGTATCTACCAATACATTTACCTATATCTTTTCAGGATTTATATACGAGGTTATCCTTATTCTTTTATGAATCCACTTTAAAGCGGAGGTTGTCAATTCGTCGAGGACTTTATTTGAAAGGATTACTCAAGGATTACTTAGGATACTCTTGCAATGGTCCCATTGAATTTTCATCTAATTCAGTTCACTTTGGTTTTTAAATCAAAATAACTCGAATATGTATGTCACTTGAGTCAACAAAATATTAGCGCAATTTATAAAAGTTTAGACGTTTGTGATATCCAAATAATCTTTATATTGTTCCTAAAGTCTAAGTCCGCTACTATCACGAGTGTGAATTAAAGCAAAGTTCTCTTTTTAATTGTTTTGAAATTACTAAAAAATTAATCAAACATGAGAAAATACTTACATCTCGGCAAAAACGCGAACAGCAAACTCGTCACAGCACACGTCAAATATGTGGCGATCATTGTCTTTTTCCGACCATACTTGTCCAACACAATAACGACCACAATGTACGCGGGAATTTCGACCAACACAACCAACATGAAACTCACGTATTTGTTACTACTTAACGACACTGAATTTATAGAAAAACCGTAATAAACCAACGAACACGTTAACCACAGGAACGAACATATCAACAGTCTTTTCCAAATGATATTTGAACGTATCGCTTTTGAAAATTGAGATTTCTTATCCACTGTTTGATTGTCTTGTTTCAACAAAGGATCGCTTAGTGCGTCTAGTTCTAAATTTCGAGGGTCCAAGTTATTTATTTTTGCTGCTCGTTTTAGAGTTTTGATCGCTTGGTCCTTCTTGCCCTTACTTAGCAGCCATCTTGCGCTCTCGTTCATGAAGCAGACGTAAATACCGACGATGATCCCGGGGGTGTAGAGGATGAGGATGTAGGTTCTCCAGTTGTTGACGAACCAGGCGAGGAGGGCGATCAGTACGACGCCAACGACGAACGTCATATTGCACATCGCTGATACGATTACCCGTTGTTTTAGGCCGACTAATTCCACAGCTGTAAAGGGGAAGTTATGTAAAACAAGCCTTATAACCTTGATCTTATACAATATGAAATATTTGTTACAATAATTTTAATGTTTGTTATTCATTTTGTACTAGATTTCTTACAGAAATTTCAGAAATGTTAGAAATATGCGGGTAGCTCGTCTGCTTCGAAATAGGTCATTTCGGTTACGTTAGTATTTTTGGACAATTTTTTTTTTACAATGGGCCGTTAGGGTAATATATTGACATCCATTTTCAGGACGTCTTTAAATCATAGGTTTGATACACTACAGGTGTATGTACGTTTGTCTGTATTAGAATTGTATTATTCAGGCGCAGCAGTACGTCAATCAAACGTCTAATTTAAAAGCATGTTTAATAGCATTTGATCTGTTTATAATATTGATACAATATTTATTTATGTAACAAATACATTCTGAGAAATTAAGTAAATATTTAATCTTCTATTCATATTTTACTTAAAACGATTGGTAGGAAATTTAAACATGCATCACACAGTTAATTACATATTAGCAGAACAGATAATATCATACATGATAACAATACTGTTATTTCAAAACAGATAAGAATCAGAATCAATTTTAAACAATTTAGTATACAAGGCGTAACACGCGAGTGGGCAGATTGTTATGAATTACGAATAGTACTAACAGATTAACGAGGTAGATTAATGTATAAATATTTGGTATCGTGTTATCAAATTTACATAGCTATTCATATTTTAAGGGCGAGAACTATACTTGTCAGTTTTAATCACAGATTTACAATATTTACATAAATCGTTTATGATTGATTTAGCATCTGAAAGAATTTACTGTAGAGGTATATCCAATCAAAAACATAAATGTGAAATGAGAGCCAAGTTCAATATTATGATAAATGCTTTGGTTGTTGACTTCAACGACAAAAGAAGTGAGATCTACATGGGTGCCAAGTTCAATGGTCAGTCCTGAAAGTTATTTATAAGTAACAGTATAACATATCATATCTTCTTATAACATAAGATAATGTATTGTAGTCTAAGGTCTGTCTTGGCTAGTTTTCATATTAGAATTATAGCCTTCGCAAGTTCTAAGCCTATCGTGTCTAAATCTATTGACATTTGCAGCTTACGTAAGGCTATTTTAATTATTACGAGCTTACAGAGTTATTTTATATTAGCTACAGTAAATCTTACAAATATAATGCTCGCCTAACAAATTTAATATTAAACACATTATAACTTTAAAAAGAAATAGTAATTACCAAAAACGTAAGCTGATGGATACAATCCGCCTCCGAACCCAGCTTCCAAGAAGTGCAAGGTCAAATAGGACAGGTATCCTGGTGCGAATGCCCTTGATATGCCGAATATGAAACTGGCAGTGGCTGCCAAGCCAACAGCGACCCTTCGGCCGAACCTATCAGATATGGCGCCAGTCACAAGCATAGCTGCGAACATGCCGGAATTATGCACCGTGCCCACTAAAGCTCTTTTCCATTCTTGACAACCTAGATTAAACTGAAACAAAAAGGTTAACTTGTATTCTAATGTAAAGCTTATAGTCATAAATTGGGAGGCAATTTATTAAACTAGCTGTATTCGGTAAACGTTGCAATGTTACCCAAAGTAAACTAAACCAGGAACACAAATGGGAGCCTCTAATACACCCAAGTCTTCAATAAACTGAAGTTTCAACGCAAACATACAAATAATAATTTCTTATCTCTCGGTTATTTTATTATATCTTGTTTTAAACGTATTAGATTTAATTAGTTAAGCATTGGTTGTTAAACTTGCAGTTTAAAACTATATTTTTAGGAGAACAGAAATCTGCAGGCAGAATATGGAATAGAATTATATCATTAAAGAAAGAAGGCCTTTCGAAAATAGCAGAGGTTAAATCGTGACATGATACCAATCGTCTTTGGGATACATAAGATATTTATATGTCACAAGTCTGACACTAATACCAACCCTTAAATGGACGCTGATAAGCAATACTGTGTCAACCCACACGGAGTTCATTTTGAGAAAATGGCGTCTAAAGATGTCAAACCAATTCTGAATCAATTTGTTTAAAGACGGATTTATACATCTTTTGTTTTTTATTTTGATAAAATGTATAATGAATTAAAAGCAGATTAACATGAGTAATGTGTTATCCAATAATAGGTTTTTCAAAAATTTGAGATTATTGTATAAATTGCAAAATATGGAACGCACTTGAAATTTGGAACATTAAATTAAGAAACTTTTTTCCGAACTTTTTAAATTTATATGACTACAATTTTTTTGAATAATGTTTAATAGGTGATGCAGTATCAAAATACATCAATATCTCCGAATTTGACTTTTTGTGGGTTGACACATTATTGCTTATCAGCATCCAAATATTGTACCTACCTCTTCAACAAGTGACAGACTCTCTTCAAAAACATAAGATTCACACGCCATGGTCTCGTTACTGGAGAACTGTTCAGAAGTACACTGGAACTCTGTGACGTTTAATGGCACATATCTTTTGCAGGATTCCGGTCGATTAGTTTCTTTATCTGTGGGGATGGCGTACTGCACCCAGGATGTGTCGTTGTACCTTCCATCGCATCCGTCGACTTGGCACCTGAGAAAGAAAGGATAAAATTATTAAAAAGAAAACATTTCCAGAGATAAGGGGCTGTCCATTAATCACTAGAGGCCCAAAGGGGTAGGTGTGGGAAAAAATCACCAAATATCACAAGGGGAGTAGGGGTTTTACTAAGGTATGACGTGTATTTATTTTCAAAACTTTTTTAAGCTATATATATACGGTTGCATAATTTTTCAGAATTTAATGCGATTAATATTCCTACTTAGGTAGCAGGTACAAAAAATACAAGTGATCTTTGGGGGACAAGCAGTACAAAACCTTACAACGTATCAACGGCTTGGATTGTGAAAATACTACACTAACATAAAATCAACGCGAAGTAAATAATATAGCTGAGATTCGTACGGTGAGTGAGAGAGCCGAAATCCAAACTCTCCTTCCTTCTCTACGGATGAAAAGAAATAGAGAGTTAGGCTTTTGGTTTCTTTCCTATTCCTTCGTATTTCACTTTATTTTTTATAATTATATTTCAGCTCATAACGGATTCGTGGTACCGTTGGTTAATGTTCATGACTTTATACCAGGTGACTCGACTGCTCATTTATCCATTACTTTCATTTAAAAAAAATGTAAAAACAATTCGGTGATCTTAACCGAAAAACGAAAAGTAAACTAATTAGTTAAATAAAAGTTAAAATTTTCATTTCCAGAAAACTTAAACACAAACAAATTACTTTATATTCAAATATTTGAATGGGAACGACAAATAAAAAAAATCGCTGAACGGACAATTACTACGGACGGATGCTTTGTTTGAATATGCCAATAAAATTCCTGTAACGTTGATTGATTGGTTTAATGCTTGAATTTATACAGAATATCTCTATGCAATTTATATTCTGTGCTAATATTTTGAAGCTGTTTGTGGTAATTTCAGAAGTTACTACATCGATAAATAAAGATAAAAAATAATTTTGTGTTTTATGTCCAGTTTATTAAAAATTATTAAATTAAACATTACATTTTTAATATTTTTGTCTGTCTGTCCGTCTGTTTATTCTGAGTAATATCTGATATGGCTGGACTAATTTTGACGGGACTTTACTCGCTAATGCTTAAGGAGTATCTTAGGCTTTTATTCAAGAAATTTTATTTATTTTAATTAAAAAAAATGTCACGCTTTGCATGAAGCATGCCAAGCATCATCAGTCCATGAGAACGAAATCGCGAGCGCAGCTAGTTGTTGTCTGATACATACATATATGGACTCTGATAAGCAATACTATGTCAAGCCACACAGATATCAAAACTATTCGTAATTTATTTGATGAAGTATACATTCATCTTTTATTTTGTAAAAGGTGTAATAAATTGGTATAATAAAAAGTTTTATCTTATAATAAGTTTTTTTTTTAATATTAGATTATTGCATATAGCGAAACACTTTAATATTCGAAATATTAGATTAATAACATTTTTCCCTTATTTATTTTAGATGACTTGAAACATTATTGAATAATGTTGAATACGTAACGCATTATCAGAATACATCAATATCTCTGAATTTGACATTGTGTGTGTTTTCTTATTAGCATCCATTTATTCGTCTGTATTGGAGCAGTGTAGTGGACTAAGCTGCCAAAACCTTTAATAGGAGAGGAGTCCTTTTGCCCATTAGCGTGACATTTACAGGTTGATATTGGTAAAACATTTATTCGTCTGTATTGGAGCAGTGTAGTGGACTAAGCTGCCAGAACCTTTAATAGGAGAGGAGTCCTTTTGCCCATTAGCGTGACATTTACAGGTTGATATTGGTAAAACTGTTTTTGCTTGAAGTCATAAACAAAATTTGGATTAAAGGATAGCATATTTTCGGACTCAACATAAGCTATTTTAGATTCCGCAAATGAAACCACTCGTCCAATCAAAAACACAAATAAGGTCACGATTAAAACATAATCTACAGTTATTAAGATCGTATATTAGATAATAATCTACGCATTATCAACATGTATCGATTTCCGAGCATGCATCTAACTGATAAGGATATTGCCTCAGCGATGCGCTTATCATGCTTTAGTTAAGATTTATCAGCGATAAGGTAATCTGCTTCAATCTGAACGTGATTATTGGATCAATTGATAATTGGACGCTGATAAGCAATACTGTGTCAAGCCACACGAACTTCATTTTGAGAAAATGGCGTCTAAAGATGTCTAACCTATTCTTAATAAGATTGTTTGAATAAGTTTTTATCCATATTTTCTTTTCTTTTTTGATAAAAGGTGTAATTAATTAAAAGCAGGCTGATATGTTTAGTATATTATCTAATAAAAAGTTTATTAAATATTTAAGATTATTGTATAAAGTACAAAATATGGAACGACCTTGAAATTCGAAACAATTAATTAAGAAACTTTTCCCATGCTTATTTAGTTTATATGACTGAGTATATTATTGAATAATGTTAAATAGGTGATGCAGTATCAAAATACATCAATATCTCCGAATTTCACTTTTTGTGGGTTGACCCATTATTGCTTATCAGCATCCAATTAGCGTTTTAAAAACAATTATTGAATGGGAACGATAAATAAAAAAATCGCTGAACGGACAATTACTACGGACGGATGACTTGTTTGAATATGCCAATAAAATTCCTGTAACGTTGATTGATTGGTTCAATGCTTGAATTTATACTGAATATCTCTATGCAATTTATATTCTGTGCTAATATTTTGAAGCGGTTTGTGGTAATTTCAGAAGTTACTAGATCGATAAATAAAGATAAAAAAATCATTTTGTGTTTTATGTTCAGTTTATTAAAAATTATTACATGTTATAAATATATATATTGCACTAATTAACGTTGAGTATACAATATAGTTCAATTTGTTTTGTTGTCTTTTATTTGTGCATTATTAGCACAGATTATTTCGCTAATGTCACGTGGAATGGAGAAAACACGAATAAGATTGTTTGAGAATATAAGCCACGATTAAATACGTTGAAAATATGTACCCATTTCGAATTTTAACAAGCCCGTCAATTGAATTATTGGTCCAAAGCTACTCTCACTGGTCATACTGAGTCGCTATCTGGTTGCTAAGCAACGTCATCTAACGTCCAAAGTGGTCGGCAGTCTGCATGTTAAAATCTATGAGCTTATGTAATATATAATAATATTATTACGGTGGTGGTATTAAATTTTAAATTTATTTGAGAGTATAGTATTTACTCGCTACAATAGTGTTTTTAACAGAAAATGTCGACTGTGAACCGGCAATAGGAACTACCTTCAAATTTAAACTACAGGATTTTAATGGCATTTCATACTATCATTTAGAAATGTAATGTGTATTACATTTTTGCATGGACAGAAATTACATCATTGAAATATCAGTAGATATAAAAATGATAAATGATAGTAAATAGTATGAAAAGCCATTAAAAGGTCCTATAGCTTAAATTTTAAGATAAGATATATTCCTCGTTCACAGTCGATATAGGGACTATAATCTGTACTAATATTATGAAGCTGAAGAGTTTGTTTGTTTGTTTGCGCCGTAACCTCAGGAACTACTGGTTGGAATTGAAAAATTATTTTTGTGTTAGATAGTATATTTGTCAAGGAAGGCTATAGGCTATATTACATCACGCTCTGATTCATAGGAGCGAAGCAGTTAGCGAGTATAAACGCGAGTGAAAAACCGCAAGAGACAACTAGTCTAAATATACATATATGTATAACTCTAAGGTGATTGACTCTGACTGACATAGTGATCTATCAACGCACAGCCCAAACAACTTGAAGGATCGGGCTGAAATTTGGCATGAAAATTTGTATGAAACTTTGTCGATTTTAAGCCGATTGGGCTAAGGCTTTGCATGCATAAAGCTACTATGACGTAGGCATCAGACATCGCAAACGAAGTCGCGAGCATCATCTAGTTATATTATAAATGTAAACACATTTTTAAATTGGAACGAGTCAATGGTTTAATTATGCATAACTTTGACGTGAATTTAAATGAGAATACATATTGACTGTTACTAACGTACTTAAAATAGTGTTTGTTCTACAATTAAATCAATCTACAGTTTATGTCCGATGTTTTATTAGAATCATCATCGGAAATGCTAAAACGGTGATCAGGTGTGACCTTGAACTGTACGAAATAAGTGTGAATTCATACACATGGCAAGATAAAATTTTAAAAACAAACTTTGAGTTTTAAGTCAGAGAGACTATTTTTGAATGAATAAATAATTAGGTCACGTATAACACTGTGAATATGTAATGACTACAAAATTAACATATGTACGTGTGTCAATAAAAAAAAATATTTTGAAAAATATTGTAGGCAATTGACGCTTTTTGTTGTCCTGTTCAATATCAGAGTCACCCATCGGGACTACTTGAGAATTTAAAACTAGAAACCCAAACAAACTCACAAACACTTAATCAAAATCAATCTTGATGTTTAGAGTTCAGTGACGGACGGACTGAAGCTATATGTATATTCTACTTATATTATCTATAGTAATAGAAAAAAGAGAGAGTGAATTTTGTGTGTGCGGAGTGAACTCCGAATCTGTTAAACCTATTTAAAAATGGCACATAGGCTACATTATATGTATATTTCGTATTATTTTAAAACAAAATTTAAATTAATTTAATTTAAGAGCGAAACAGCGAACAAAACCTAGTCTGTACATATATAATTTCTTACGACTAACTACTTACTAAGCCGTTTAAGCTAAAAACTTGAAATTTTGGCAGTTATCTTTTATGTTACAAACAAATAATAAAAAAGTAATTTTGGAAAATTCACCCTTAAAAGGATAAAATAAGGAAATGCTTTACCCCTGAGCGTGTCATAAGAAATTGTAATTCTACTTATAAACCGAGTAAAGCCGGTGTGAGACACTAATATATAAAAAAAATATAAATTAATTGTTCCAAAAATATAAATAGCAGAAGAAATTTATATTTTTAAAAGGTTCGTTAAGTCAATATCGGATGTTCTACTTTCGAATACAGAGATCCAGTTTTTCTGTATTAAGCCCACTGGAGCTTAGAACGATAGGAGGATTAAACGCTTTTGTGGTCTAATTTCGTTTTCAAATTTTCAAAATTGTTTTCGTTGTTTGTTAATACTGCGCAAAAATATATACATACTTTTTAAATTATTTGCTTTAGGTGTACATAATCCTACATATACCCATATTACAATTTGTATATATGCAGCTGTATACACAGTCATGTACACAAATTACAATTTCCATTTTCACATATGGACGCTGATATGCAATACTGTGTCAAGCCACGCGGACTTCATTTTGAGAAAATGGCGTCTAAAGATGTCAAACCTATTCTTAACAAATATGTTTGAAGAACTATATATCCACCTTGTCTTTTATTTTTTGATAATTAATTTAAAGCAAATTGATATATTTAATATATTATCTAATAAAAAAATTCTTAATATTTAAGATTATTTTATAAATTGCAAAATATGGAACACACTTGAAATACGAAACAATTAATTAGGAAACTTTTTCCGTACTTTATTAGTTTATATGAACTTAAATGGTTTTGAATAATGTTAAATAGGTGATGCATTAACACATTATTGCTTATCAGCATCCATATATACTATTACTAGCTGCCTCGGTCTTGTGAGTCGTAGAGTAATGTAATGTAGCCTATAACCTTCTTCAATAAACGGGTAGCCCGTAAAAATATGTTTTCAAATTGAATCGGTAGTTCCATAAAATACCACCTACATACAAACTTAAAAACATATAAATAAATTTTACCTTTTTATAATATAGGTATAGCCTAGTTGAACCTCGTGGTTTCACTCGCGTTTATTTTATAACTTCGCTCCTGTCAGACGTAGCATGATGTAAAACAGTCTATAATCTTCTTTAATAAACGGGCTATCCAGCACAAAAAAAAAATTAAAACCCGAATAGTAGTTTCAGAGATTAACCCTTACATGGAAACGTAGAAACAAATTTCACCTCTTTATAATATGAGCGCAGATTAGTAAATAAAAAAATCTCACCTGTACGCCAGTTCCCGAGCTTCAAAGATGAATCCGCACTCAAAGAAACTGCTCAATAGCACGGGGAAGAGGAGCAATACGAAATTCAATAGATTGTACCGTCCGTAAGGACCGAGGCTCTCCAGCACCGAATCTAGATTGATTTCTTTCTTCTGTTCCATTTCTTTGGTGGATTTTTCTGGAAAACGGATTGGTGGATTATTTTGGTGCATTGTGTTGTGTGGAATCCAATACAGGTAATGAATATGTGGTCTGCGGTCGCGGTTGAAGTTTATTTTTAGTATTTTAGACGCATAAAGGTACATTATGTTATGTAAGCTGTGTGGTTGAATTTATAAATGGATAAAACTTTTTTTTTAATTAACAATTATATCAGTAATATTAATGTACTAATATGTAACGTACTTTATAAATGTAAACCGTTTTATAGTTTTGATAATTTTCAATAAAAACTAACTTAAAAATTATTTTTATTATTAAATAAAGAAATACCTTATTGAAATATAGATATCGTAATAAAATAGCTTGTATTATTTATAAACTAAATTAATTTTTTATTTATTTATTTACTTAGATATATAATACATTACAAATTTTCTTTTACGGTGTAACAAAATCCCTGTTGGGTTTATCCGTACACCGGCATTCATTGAGAGCGCTAAGAACTTTTAGTACATAAATATACTACCTATAAACTATAATATAAGATTTTGAGTAACTGATGTTTGTTTTGTTTTACTTATATGTGAGGGTATACGTTGAAAGAAATCTGAAAGTTAGTCCCAGATCTCAAACATCTAACTAAGAAGTAAATGAAAAAATAAATTATTCTAAGTATCACAAATGTTCATATTAAGCCCAAATAAAAAATTAAAATTAAAAACAGACGATTTTTAAAATAATTCATTTATTTGTTTCTGTCACTGATAACAGTGCAAATAATAAATTTTATTATTCTTTTGAACAACAAGATGTTATAGATGTGTCGTGCACGCATAGTTAGTTTTCATTCATAATTTTGTGAGACCTAAATTATGTAATAATAGTAATTAAGATTAAGCAGTTAAATGGTTCATTTAATTACGGTTTAATTCCCCAATTGACCTTTATAAAGTGGGCGCGCGATTACTGGGCCCTATATCAATTTATGCGAAAATTCCAATCCAATCTTCATTTGTAGTGTAGTTTTATGTTTTTTATTTTCATGTTTTACTCCGTCTTTTATGGAAAGTTACATAAGTAGTTTGTCATTGCATAATGTGATTATCTTTATTAACGCGAGCGAAGTCGCGAACAAAATCTAGTATATAAAGTTTTAGTAGTTAGTAAAAAAAAGGAGACAACACATATGTACATGTACGCTAAATGATGTTGCTTTATTCCAATGAGTATACGTAGACATCTATACATTTCAACCGACTTTAATAAGAAGGAGGTTCTCAATTCATACTTTATGTCTTTTGTTCGTAATTGGAATTATTATCCGATTTTGAAAATTACGCTTCCAGGTCGAAATTTCATCAAAATCGATTCAGTAATATGGTTTTAAAATTAAAATAACTGATATAAGCGTTTCGCTCAAATAAACGAAATGCTTCTTTGCTTTCAAAGTCAGTTGTTTTAAAAACTAGTTTTTTAGTCATTGTTTAAATTATATTTTTATTTTATAAGAAATACTATGAAGTTGTGATCATAAAACTGAAATCCTAGTACAAGATATATTTACAAGTTTAACGGTTAATTAGATAAAACCCCAGAACGCTTTTATATCAAGAATTGGATATGAAATGGTGGTAGTTTTATAAAAAATCTTGACGACTAAAAAGTGCTTTAAAAGCCCTTTTGAATAAAGTATATTTTGAGTTTGAGTTAGACGGTTTTTTTAATCATAGAGTTCACAGTTCTTTAATCAAGCGCTGAAGCAAACTACCGACACGCGACATTCAAGGTTCATTTGAAGGCCGTGTCGAATGACTGCGACTGAACGATACGCGGCGTGGCATAATAAATATTGTTTATGTTCAATCGACTTAAAAAAAGAGGATGTTCTCGATTAATAATATATTTTTACCCGACTGCGTAACGCAAAGTCGCTCTAATGTGAAAAAGAAAAAAAATCAAGTCGACGAATGACGTACGTCAAGTGGGGTATCGTTGAATAGGTTATTAAAAATTATTATTAGGTTTCTTACATCTTTTTCCAATCATAATTACCGTTTAGAATCTGTAACAATTTAAAATTAGTAACGATTCCCATTTATAGGCTTTTAGACAGAACTGCTGACTACAGGATCTTGTATGTTATTAACCTTTCAGAGGTATATCCACCATATCTTAATCGAAATTGGTTAAGAAATATATCTTACTGAGCTAGAGCTTAGCTATAGCCTACTGAGTATCGTATACAGGTTGGCTTGATCGAGGCAGTACCTGACGGTGAGTGAGAGAGCCGCCGAAAGCCAAATCCTTTCCCCAAATCCTTTCCTAACGACCTACTTTCATCACATATTTCTTTTGAAGCATTTGTGGGTGCTCTGATGCTGCAATGTGGCGGTTTTCACTTAACCTCCGCTGTCCAGCCTGCTCGTTTGGCAGATATCTTTCTATGAAAAACTATTGAATTCCAATCCACCACATAGTTGTAACATAGCAGGGATAGTCCACATGTTGCTATCACGCCCATTTGCTTTGCAAATCAAACTATGTGTGAGTAACGTGGTGAAACATTTGATATATTATATTCTGAAATATACTCGTATTTGTAACTCAGTACACGGGTTCGCTTGATGTGTGTTCCGGTCAATGATATTTTATAACTGGATGCTGATAAGCAATAATGTGTCAACCCACAAAAAGTCGAATTCGGAGATATTAGTGTTTTGTGATAATGCGTTAGGTATTTAAAATTATTCAAAAAAGAATCAATTAATCTAAACAAAATACGTACGGAAAAAAAGTGTTTTAATTTAATGTTTCGAATATTAATGTGTGTTCCATATTTTTAATAAGCCATCTCATAAAATATATTTAAAAAAAAAACTTATTATTATACCAATCCGCTTTTAATACATTATACCTTTTGTCAAAATAGAAAAGACAAATAAATAAATAAGAGAGATATATACGCCTTCAAAGAAAGTTATTAAGAATAGATTTGACATATTTAGATGTCTTTATCCCAAAAAGTCCGCGAGGCTTAACATAGTATTGCTTATCAACGTCCAAGTATATAAGTTGATTCATTCAGATGGGGTAGTAGGTAGAAACCTGATACTATGAGAGAGAAATTTTAAAAAGGAACCATGTCACCGTTTTTGTAGTTAAGAAAAGCTGGTAGATACTACATCGATTTTTGTTTCGGTTTCGGTTCGGAGGCATTTGCCCCTCTTTCCCGCTCCCCTTTGTTCTCCGCCTTGATACTATAAAGATATTTAGACAGACAAAACTGGTGACGTGCTTTTACGTCATATAAAATCGTATAATGTAACAAAATGATTAGTTTGATATACCACAATTTTTTTCTCCTTTTTAGAGCATTTAAATAAAATCTTGTTCTTAAAAATTTATCTGACTTTAAATTTTTTTATTATTCCGCGTTAATCACACGTGGGGATATAATATAGATATTTTTTATTACTATTTTAAGTCTGACACGTCCTAAACATCATGTACGATATCCATCTTATCTTATCTTTACAAACAGAATTATCTGAATTATATGAATATAAAACATAGCTCTATGTTTATCTTTGATTATCATTTAATCTAAATGTTTGATGCAATTATTTTAACACCGTTTTTCGTTATTTTTTGTTTCAACGAGTTTTGCTTTTGACTTTGATATAAACATGGGTTATTTTTTGTTTTTGTATCAACTAAAGAATAAAGTACTAGAAAAAAAATCATTTCATCTATTTTGGAACTTCGTGGATTTTGACGGTAAGGCCTCAATTTAAAAAAAAGGAATTGTTTAACACACACATATGTGTAGATGATACAATACAAAAATAATTACATATACATACATAGGTATTATTTCTCGAAGTAGTTTTTCTTCGAGTATGAAATGGCTATATAATGCATATCTTTTGTAATAATGCATTATAAATATTATTTGATACGCCGCCAAAAAAGCCATTTCCCTCTTTAATGACGAAAATTAAGTACATATCTAAATATTAAATACCAAAGGTGCGAACTGCGAAGTATCCGTACGTCTTCCTGTTTTATACATATTTAAATATAATTAAGACTTTTTTAAATAAAAGCAACCTACTTCAAAAGGAAAAAACGTAATTTATTTAACCTTATACCAGTTATTACGATTTTTGAACTAAACTACAGAATCGATCTTGATAAAAATTTTATGAGACCAATGTGAAAGTACTCCCTATAATAACAAAAAATTTTCATAATCGGTTTAGGAAAGGCGAAGTTCTGAGGTAACAAACATAAATGGACAGAGAATAAGCTACGAATTGAGAAGTCTGTTGCGAATATTTTTAACCTACAAAAATGTATTGCATACATTCAGTAAAGTTGAAAATATAAGATAGTCACGTTAGCTTTAAATTTTGCTGTTATATAAAGACACAATGCTTGTTGCAATCTTTACGTTTGTTATACAACTTCTTCCAACTCCTGAAGTCTATTCGATCAAAGTTTTCATAACGCTAAGCGATGCGACATCCTGTATAGTCTATTTTTCTTTACCAAATTATTTTGTGTAGTATTATTATTTAGTTCATTGAATTTCAATGATTTAGTGAAATCATTCGATCGATTGTTACCTTTACCTCTTATGGTTAACAGTACGACATTTTTGTCCGCTAACATTCAAAGAGGTAATGCTGCCAGTGTTTTAGGCACTGTGACATCAATTACTTAGGCTTAATATAGTTATTTTTACTTTCTTCTTTTTATTTTTAATAGAATTATTTGTTTATATTAGAATATATTATATAATGGCATTTTTTATAATGAAAAATTATAATGGAAAATAATATGCGAAAATTCGTGATTTTCGTTTCGAGTATTCTTACGAAATGAGACAAGAAAAATAGACTGTATAGATATTTGTTGACATTTGACTTGTGAAGTAAAGTAACAGCCTATAAATGTTCCTCTACTGAGCAAAAGCCTCCTCTTATTCAGGAGAAGGTTTAAGTTTTCCACCACACTGCTGCACTGTGGTAGATATACGCGTGTAAGAATTTCTCCCGGCACATGCAGGTTTCCTCGCGATGTTTACCTTCACCGCCGAGCTCTAGATGAATTTAAATACAAATTTAGCACTTGAAAAAACAGCAGTGCTAGCCGGGATTTTAACCGGTTGAGATTGACGTGTTCTAAACTATATTTTTTTTATTACAGCTTTACGTTTAACTACACTTACTGAGTTATTAAATGACGAAGTGACAAACATATATATACGGATGATTAATAGAAAAATCTTTCGTTGTTTAAGAAAATTTTGCACTACCCTCAAAATAAACTTAAAAAACGAATTTAAGCCCGGGCCTCTAAACATTATATACGTTAAAATATGGTCTACCCATGGGGTAAACCATATTTTAAGCATTTATTTTTATATACAGACAATTCAGAAACGTTTTAATACCATTATTCATCTGGAATTAGACACAGTACATA
This sequence comes from Hypolimnas misippus, assembly GCA_037950945.1. Taxonomy (NCBI): domain Eukaryota; kingdom Metazoa; phylum Arthropoda; class Insecta; order Lepidoptera; family Nymphalidae; genus Hypolimnas; species Hypolimnas misippus. The sequence continues at coordinate 11,191,693 of JBBEEQ010000013.1, read as the reverse complement.
TATTTACATACAACGCCGTTCTCTGTATTTGCATAATGTATTAACATTCGACAAATGGATTATTTGCATTATTAGACCAGTAAACACGTTACACACAGACCGAACAAGCACACAATTATGTAATGATGTTTAGTGCAAGTATATGGCGGTAAGTATATTTTGTTTTTATTTCCAAACTTAAAGTTAAATAATTGACTAAAATTGAAAATTTTAATTATGCAATATTGTGGAATTCTGGGTCTTATGCTGCAGGATCAGCAGGATATTCAACTCCTCATCAACTTACAGCAGAAGTATCATATATCGTTGAAATAGTTTCAATGAATAGATTGTCGGTTTTTTTTTATTTTTCCAAAATTCTCAAATTATCCAAATTACCTTTTATAATTGTAATGAATTTCCATAATTTTTCCGTGCATAATTGATTATATAAGTTAACTAGCTGGTGTTCGCGACTTCGTCTGCGCCGCCAACGGTTTCTTAGATGATATCTTGAATAACGATCCGGTTGCAGTTGTAAATAATATTTTCTAAAATCTCAAATAGACAAATGTCACCTTAGTCTACCCGTGACCACGAACGCTGCAAAGTGCTCGAAACGTCGGCATGATAAAAATAATTAATATACGCGATTTAAATCCGTTTAAAATAGTTTTATTTCAATGAATAATAATCGCGAAAATCTAAGACAACGATATATTTAAATGTTCCTATACTGATCTATTCCCTGAAAACATCTAAAGCTAAGCTATTAATTTTACTTTGAAATCTATGTTGTTTTTCATTGCATCGTCATAAACGTGTCTCTATAAATCCAATATGGCGGTTGTTACCCGACTGTCTTATAAAGAAGGTAAAATTTTTCGCGCGCATGTATGTATAGTCTACTTTTTTTTACTTGTCACCACACATAAGAGTTAGAAATGAGAAATTGTCAACCGAATGATTGAACTGAATCGTTTTTTATAATGAAATATTATAATGAAAAAGTATATTCGAAAATACGTGATTATCGTTCCGTATTGTTAGCAAATAGGACAAGTGTTCCATTGTATTCTCCACCAATATAGGTTTTGATGTGTAAGATTTAGTTTCTTATCTTTCCTCTAAGTACCATTAGCTATGTGAAGTCAGCAAAAATCAACATGGCGGACGTGGTTTATTAAAACTGGTTGTTGTGACCGATTGTGAAATAAACAGTTTAACCAATTTGAAGTGCGAGGTGTTGTTATTAGGCAGTCAGGTTATTAATTTAAAATTACTTCAGTCTTGTTTCACATCTATTCTCCTATGAATATTCGGTAGAAAGTGTCAAGGACATAAGCACAAGGCTCGTGATCTTTTAGAGGTTTTTATCTCATGAATAATCACTTTTAGGAGAAAGTACCTGAGAACCTTTTTATAGAAAATTGGCTCAACTGTAATTTATTACTGGGCCTTTATTCTCGAAAAGTCCATCGTTCCAGAGATATTCGTAAAAAATCATATCATGACCTTTGACTTTGCGTAATTAATGGCTCCGCGCTTAGATCGATAGTAGACTTTCATAGTTGAAATTTAATTGAAACTAAGCTAAAATATTACTTTTTTGACTGACTTTCATTATAAGGAAAGAATTATTAAATTCGGTTTATTATTTGTTTTTGGATCTTTTGTATGTAATTAATTTAATTCATTTTGACTATTGAGTATATATACTATTCAAAACAAATTTATTAAAAATAGGTTTGACATCTTGAGACGCCATTTTCTCAGAATGAAGTCCGTGTGGCTTGACACAGTATTGCTTATCAGCGTCGATATATAGATATAAGATATATGTAACGTTCATGCTATTTAACGTTAAAAATGAGTTATATAATATCATTGTTCGTATTCCTATTTGTCTAGTTCCCATCAATTGTGCATTCCTTCAATGTGTCATTGTACGTTTATACGCCCACACGATCGCCTACAAGATAACGTAAAAGGTTCATGTCAATTTCGAAAGATTTATTTGTTATGAGTAAATATAATTATAATCTTACATGAAATCAGCTTTAACAATGTTGATAAAAATCATCGAGTCTCGGTTTCACGATTTACGATTTTACGATATGTCGTAACGATGTTCTGTTGTCACATGCGATTTTTCTAAATTGTTATGATATGTGAATTCGTTTGTAAATCAGTTGTTAAGTAATTATTTTCAATCCTTTTTGTATATTTAATCTATCTATAAACGATTTTGTCGATACATACGTAACTTTCTCTAAGCCCGTTAAAGAGTTAATAGCTTAAAATAATACTATAGATAACTAAGATTTAAATTATTTATTGAAAAAATCAAAAACCCAACCGCTTAACAAGACAAGTTTCAATATCAGTTCTATCTAAAAGGCTATAAGTGACAGTGTAGGTATTAACCAATTTTAAATCGTTGTAGATCCTCAACGCTAATTCTGATTGAAAAATGATATAAGAAACCTAAAAATGATTTTTAAATATCTATTCGACGATACCCCACTTGACTGAGTTAGTCAATTATTATTCATCTTCTTTTCACATTATGTTATCCGAAATCAGCCATTTTGATATTTCCAAATGTTCATGGCATCTTCGCCGTCATCACCATTCAAATGGCGTGTCATTTATCAAAATCGGATTACCCACTTAAAACATAACATATTTGGTATAAACACACATACATACATACATACATAGACTGATAAACAAATAGGTGTAGTAATGATTCTCACTTATAGGTTTTTAGACTGAACTGCTATGATCTTGTTACGCAGTCGGGTTTTTTGACTTTTTTCAATAAATTACTTGTTATAAAAACTCCTCAATTTTGTATATGGACATCAGCATATTGTTATGAATGCGCATTGTCAGTGTGCGGCGAACCGTGGGATCTAAGTTGTTACATCCCTTTATAATTACCCCACTTACACAGCATATGACATTGTTGCTGAGCGTCGCCATCTGGCGAGTAAGCTTACACATATTATCAAAATTAAATATGCCTTTTTAGCATTAAAATAGGATTTATATATTGCAATGAATTAATAATTAAATATAATCTAAATTAGATAATTAAAAAGACTATATAAAACACTAGACTTTTTAAAATCGACTTTAAGAACAACGTAATAAATATTAAATTGAATGCTTTGATTTTGAAACCAAACTACTAAACCGATTTTAATAAAAATTCTATTGCAATAGGATAGTATGCCCTTAAAAAATTTGGCTAAATCTTGAACCGTTTATGGATAGTCAAAGAACGTATATAAAAATGTCCTCGTTTTATTGAGAACCTGCTTTATTAGAAGCATAAAACATAAATAGAAGGATATACTTCTTAATTGCATACAATTTAAGTAGACTAGTAAAAACTGGAACAAGAAACACTAGCATGCAAAGGCGCTCTTATCACTAATAGTGATTAGGCACCACGCTTAATTCCGCAAATTTTCATGACTAGCTTGCGTAAAAAACACAATTCAACAAGTAATCAATTGAGAATATCACAAACCAGACTCGTTATAGACTCTAAATAGTTCTGATTAATAAATATATAAGAAACCTAAAAATGATTTTTAAATACCTATTCAACGATATCCCACTTGATATAGTTCGACGATTTTCATTTTTTTTTCAAATTATGGCGTCTAAAGTCGGATATTTTGATTTTTTTTCAAATTCTTATACTGTCTATTACATTCGCGCCGTTATGTTGCATCAAAGGATGTGTCGTTTATGAATATCGCCTTACACGTTTGGTACAAACCCACGTACATACACATATGGATGCTGATAAGCAAAAATGTGTCAACCCACAAAAAGTCAAATTCGGAGATATTGATGTATTTTGATACTGCATCACCTATTAAACATTATTCAAAGAAAATTCAAGTAATATAAACTAAATAAGTATGGTAAAAAGTGTCTTAATAATTGTTTCGTATTTCAAGTGCGTTTCATATTTAATATATTAAATATATCAATCTACTTTTAATTCATTATACCTTTAAAAAAAAAAGAAAAGATAAGATATAAACTTCATTAAACAAATTAAGTAAGAATAGGTTTGACATCTTTAGACGCCATTTTCTCAAAATGAAGTCCGTGTGGCTTGACACAGTATTGCTTATCAGCATCCATATATCTTCACACGTTGGATATCCCGTTCATTCAGGAAGGTTATAAGCTAAATTATACTACGCTACAAGTCATAGGAGCTAAGCAGTAAATATAAGCGCGAGTAAAACCACAAGTCGACTACTAGGACCCCTTCCTTTTATTAGAACCTTTTCTTTACTTGTAATAATAATATTTTGAAAATAAACAATAAACAGTTTAACACACATTCGTCATTCACACGAACTTGTCTCTTTTATTTTATTTTGATAAAAATAAATAAGTATTTTGTATTTTAAAATATAATAAGTAGGAAACATCCATTTTCAAGACGCAGCGACCGAACACGACAATTTAGGTACATTAAATTTTAACAATGGCATATTTGTAAATAGCAAAAGAACGTAATTGGAATTATCTACTGTATTTAACATATATAACATAAATTTTAGACAAGAATTACACTTGTAAGCAATTGCGGCAATTTTTTATTAGCAATCCGGACTTAACGCTCTGCATTTTCACTAATCATTTATTGAAGTTCAGTTTCATCGAAAAAACAAATACCTGCAACATTAAACGGTATGAAGACCTTGATTCACGTAAGTGTGTCTGAATTATGCGCATGACACTACGCAGTACACAAAGTTCGGCACAAGAAAAGTCGCTTAGACATTTATTTAATTTTAAATATTAAATACCTGATATATAATTAAATACGTGAAATGAATGTGTTCACATATAGTTTTAAAAAATTAATATTGAATCAATGTAATTGTTCGAAAAATCGTGATTTTCGTTCCTGGATGTGTTTATTTACCAAATAAATAAAAACAAACAGATTTTAAATGACATATATAATTTAAAATATTAAATAAGATTACAACAATATATAGTCATATCATATACATTAAATGTTTTAAGTCTTGTTTACTCGACTGTATCAAGCGCAAGTTCGGACTCGCCTCGTGTTCAGACCGACACACTTACGAGAAACAAGGTATACTAAATATGAAATAATAATATTTCCTATGGTGAAAAAAATGAAAATCGATGGCCCTGTTTGTATGGCCCAGATTGAAAATTACTTATCCGATTCAAAAAATTCTTTTTCTGTTTGAATAGTCTGTTTAGGAAGGTTATAGGCTATGTTACATCACGTTACGACTCATGGCAGCGAAGAAGTAATAATAAACGCGAGTGAAATCGCGAATGGCACCTAGTCTATTAAACCAATGTTTGTTTGTTTGTTTGTCTCTTATACGCTGTTATTGCGTTTGCGCGATTGTGATGAAACTTCGTCATCCTATTGTTTCTATTTGCGTGATGCTTAAAGGTTTTTTTAACACATTCACTGCCGCCGACACAAAATTTGTGTCCATTTATAATATATTGAATATGTAATAACAGTATGTTAATAAATAAATAATAAAAAAAACACATCCATTGTCGGGGGTCCGGAAACACACAATACAAGTACAAAAACTCAGGCAAACATCTGTATGACGTTTGCCGTGAGCGGGGATCGAACCCGCGACCGTTAGCGCTTCAGTCAGTTGCAGTAACCACTACGCCAACCTGTCAGTCAAAATTATATTTTAGTTTTTATTGAAAAAACAGTTTAACACATTTAATGTACAATTCTACACCATTTTTTTTCATCAACATTCTCCAAAATACAGTGTCTAGCTTTACAGATCCTGCTATAAAATATTAAAGGATTAACTATCTTGTACTTCTTCGACTATTCATTCTTAAGATGTTTTACATTTTAATAACGATTAACTTTGAAAATTAGCCCGCACAATGTTAAATTGTTTAAAAAGGCATTTATGTGCGAATACATTATATAAACCACTTGCTGGTTCCCGCGACTTCGTCTGCGAAAAATAAATTAAACAAAATTATTAGGCCTTATAACATTAGCCATCTGCGAGTGAAAGTCCTGGCAAAATCGGTCCAGCTGTGTCAGAGATCAACCCTAGCAGACTTTTTAATTTAAGTACAATTCAAATTTATTTATTAGTATATATGTATAAATAAAGTAACAATTAATTATTGAAGTTATCAAAAACATTGTTTTTAATTGGATGTGCGAAGTCATTAGCAGTGTCAACTTAAATTACAAGATAATTTAAACTTCATTTTTTGCACTTTATCATGAGTAATACCTATTAATAGGTTATAAAATACAATCTGAAATAAAGTATTTATAACTTTATGTAACAAAGATAAAAAAATAATAATAATAATAAATAACGCATCACACTCAACGGCCTCCATTAAGATCTCATGACCTTGTGTCGGGGGTCCGGAAACACTCACAACACTAACACAAACACCCAGACCACGACAAACATCTGTATGGCCTATTCACACGTTTGCCGTGAGCGGGGATCGAACCCGCGACCGTTAGCGCTTTAGTCAGTTGCAGTGACCATTGCGCCACCGCGTTTGTCATAAATGAATGTTATTAGAAAAGTATACACGTATATTATTTTAGTTAAGTTATGATAAGGAGGCAAGATTTGTTTGTAAGTTTGTATATAGGGGACTGTCTCTGAAACTACTGATCCGATTTGAAAAATTCTTTTTGTGTTAGATAGCCTGTTTATTTCAAAATCAAAAATCAAAATCAAAATATGCTTTATTCAAGTAGGCTTTTACAAGCACTTTTGAATCGTCAATACAAAAACAAAAGAAAACTAAACACTAATTAATTAATTAATTTACCACCGGTTCGGAATGTAGATTCTACCGAGAAGAACCGGCAAGAAACTCGATAGTTACTCTTTTTAAAAGTTTTACGATGGGTACATACATTTATGAGTTACAAACATATTAAATACCCTGTGTGAATCCAGCTTATACTAAATCCATGCATGTTTATCATCTATATAATCTTGAACAGAATAATATGCTTTAGCTACTAAGGATTTTTTAATATGTACTTTAAATTTATTTTAACACTGTAACACTTTTTGCGGAATTTTATTATAAAAACGAATACCTTGCCCCAAAAAGGTAACATTGACTTTGCGGAGTCGAAACTTCGGCGTTATAAGTTTATCCTTTCTTCTCGTGTTAATACAATGCCTGTTACTGTTTTTATCAATTATTTAGGAAGGTTATAGGCTATATTATATCACGCTACGAATAACAGAAGCAAAGCAGTAACCATAAACGAGAGTAAAACAGCGAGTGGCAAAAAAAAAACTTAAAACTCAAAAAAAAATTAAAACTTAACGTCTGTCATGTCAGTATTCATACAAAAAAAAATGTCTGTCTGTCCATCTTTGTGAATATCTCTTCGTTTCGGTTAATCTTCGAAATGGCTGGACTAATTATGATGGAATTAAATCGATGGATACATACAATATAAATTGCAATCTCTTTATTGTTAAACAATGCACATACATTTTTAAGTTATATTTTTTAATAATGTGTATAATTAAATTGGTTTTTAAGTAAATAATTACTATTTATTAATTCTTAGCATATAGCTGTTCAAATAAGGCGAAAACACAGACGCCATAGCATAAAGCATGCTATGATAAATGTATTCAACACGTTACGACGATGGAATAAAACGACACATTAACATTGAATTGTATGTATTCTGCACCAATAAGATTATTGGCGGAAGTTTGTCCGTATGTTTTACGCCACGAAAATTTAACGAATTCAAAGCAAAATACGCGTTTTCGTTATATTTATTTGACAGACACGTTGGCGCAGAAGTCACTGCAACTGACTGTAAATGTCTGTATTGGCCATACGGATGTTTGTCGTGGTCTAGGTGTTTGTGTTAATGTTGTGTATGTTTCCGGACCCCCGACACAAGGTCACAAGGTCTTAATAGGGGGGAGTGTGATACGTTTATTTATTTATTTATTTTTACTAGGTATTTTGATTTAAAATCCAAATATCTGAATTGATTTTGGTGAAAATTCTATAAGACCATTCTAGGATCATTCACCCTTTCGAATAAAAATATGAAAATTTTGTTGAATGATGAAGGTTCTCAATTCATAACGTATGTTTTATATCCAATGTTTATTACCTTACAAATCCGACATTGTTTATAGGATTTTGAAAATTATTTTTTTATTCAAAAAATTATACTTTCAGAATGTTCTCAAATAATATTGCGTATTTTGCTTTTGAAGGCACTTTATTTTCTTAGTTATTGTTAGAATTTAGACGCGATAAGAGTAGACGTCGCGTTATGATTTTTTACGATGCACGTCGTTAATTTTCATAACACGTCATTATAACCTGCTACGGCGCATCGCGTCGTTGTTTTGGCCCTTAGTCAGTGCAAGTTATCGGTAAACTCACGCAGTGAGGAAAGCCACCAACATTTAATTAATATATTTTTAAATCCAAACTGCAGAGAAACGAGCAGGCGGAACACCTTATGTTACTTAATCAATGGATCCCATAAACATTTGCAGTCCTAGAAAACCCTCAAATGCGTTGCCAATATAAAAAGGAATAACAGTCGGGAAAGCCTCGAACTGTCGTGCGCATCAGCGAGGCGTGCAAGGAGAGCAAGACCACACCTTGTCCTCATAAGACGAGCTCCGCTATACACGCGTCGCACGGGATGGGTAGTGGATGCGCATGCGCAAGCGATCCCGCGGCTTCTCCATTTTCGTGTTAATGACAGCCATCATGGACGTTTTAGTGGATATAAATCTTCACATAACCCGATCACCCCCCCCCCCCCCCATTTTTTAACTTAAAAAAGGAATATTAGATGAAAGGAAGTTAGGAAAGCAATGGAATAGGGGGGTCACGTTTAGGTTAGGTTTGATAAAAATAGATAAGTCAACGAGCGAAGTATCAAGTATCACTCGTTGAGAATTATTCAACGTTGTAGAACACAATGGGTTGGTGTCACAAAACAATGCATTAGCATATTACTGCGCCTTGATTTCTCGCCTTGTACACGTTGGGACGTGTTCACAAAAACTCATAATTCTTTTAAAAAAATCTTTGGCTATTCAGAGCCAATGCCAGTGTTATGGGCACTTTGCCTCACTGCAATGACATCGACGGATTTCTAGGCTTTATATAGTTTTTCATTATTTTATTGATACTATTGTATACATTTTAGTATGTTTCAAGATAAATTCTGGTCGCGATATCATATGAGCGATATGACTCGTGTAACATTTTTTAAACGATTTATATCGACGTTTTTAAAATACGTTTTCTTCAAATTCAATTCAATTCTTCTTTTAGTTGTGCTATATGTGTATAGATTATTTCGCCACGTAACATTTAGATTCAAAATTGTCAATTCGATTCAATATTTTGATTGAAAAATGTTTCGTATAAATTTCTCAGTCTCTCATCGATGGAATATGACAGACGTTGATAAAATATACACGTATTTAAGATAGACCACAGTTTATTTTGTTTTATTAAGTTTATTTTATTACATAAAGGTCGTTTTGCGCTCGCAGCCTCGAGTGACTTTGAATACGTGATTATTATGTTAAATTAAACTTTGATCACTTGATTATCGACAATTAAAACTTATTGTATAATTAAAAACATTGAATTAAGAGTATTACTACTCAACTAATTATATATTCTAGTTTTGCAATTGTTATTAAAATGAATCTTAATGCAATTTTTGTGTTTTTTTCTCTACTTCATTTATTTTTAACGCATATATTAAAAATATTGATCTTTATTTAGATTTTTTAATGTTTAGAGTAATTAGTGTTAATACACTAAAATATAAAAATTAAAAATCAAAGCAAAATTAACTTAAAACATACTTAGCTTTAACTAAAAACAAAATAACTGCGATGTACCTTACCAACAACTGAATGATATAAATGAATCTTATCTACAATGTCTTATGAATTAATTTATTATTACATAACATTAAACTGCATTACAGAAATCAAATACGGAATAAGTCTAAATATTTAAACGAGAATACATATTAAAAAATAAATAAAAAAGTATAAGACTCTTACTAGAAATAAAACCATTTCACTGTGGAAATAGCTTTGCTTGCACACAGGGCCTTCGTGATCAATTCATTCACCTCGTTAGATACACAGATGGACTGCCCACTTTCAATATATACGCGGTGCTTCAGTTAATCAGTTTGTAGTATTTAATTTTTCGCAGAAGTTTTATCTGCTTCAGTTACATCTAAAAGGCCTGTTAACATTTCCGTCTGCTGGGTTAAAGCGTCTTCTTCAACTTAGAACGTTATAGAGCTAATATACTGTTCGTTATAGTTTTACTCATATTTATGGTTACAGCTTCGCTCCTATCGGTCGTGGCGTGATGTAAAATAGCCTATATCCATCCTCAATAAACAGGTAATGTAACGCAAAGAAAATTTCAAATCTTATCATTATTTTCAGAGATTTCCTCTTATAAATAAACTTACTGTTTTTTGCACGACTTTGCGTGTCCACCATTTATGCGTCCACCATATATTATATTTAGGTATGCAGTAAGAAATCTCTTTTAGGAATAAGTATACCTTTTAATCTTTATTTTCATGTGATTTGTACATGTTTATGTGTAATGTTTCTGGCAAGTTTAATAAACTGTTAAAAAAATAAATTTATAAACACATTTCACCATATTTTTTTTACAATATTAGTATAGATTTCACGTACAACATTGTCACTGTATATGTAAAGGATTAATTTTGTCATCAACTTCAACTTCATACAGAGATTGGCAGAAAAACTGCACATACGAGCAGTTTTGAAATATGACTCATTATATACTTTACGCCGATTTCCTTTGAGAGTGTGGTACTTTCCAGGCAGCCAGTGTATGAACGAACCGTAGTCAAGTTAAGTTCTGCTAGTCTCTACCACTGTAACTTACTTACTTTTAAAAGTAATTATTTATGAACTAGTCATAATATTCAAATTTTTAATAAAAACCCGTTATCTGTGTTCAGATAACGGGTTTATATATATACATTGTTTATTATAATACAGATTCAACTAGCTGTGCCCCGTGGTTTTACCCGCGTTAATTTCAGGAAAAATTAGATTTATAAAATGTTTACCTGCCCTAGTTGAATCGGATATTGTTTACAATTTCATTAGTTTCAATTTTGTTTTCACGTAACCCTCTTTTTTTAATTATTAATGAAAAAAAAAAAAATAATAAAAGTAGCCAAAGCTACTCCTTATAACTTTAGGTAACTGTGAGTGAAAGTCCCGTTAAAATCGGTTTAGAAAACGTTTCAGAAAACGGCTGGATCAAATTTCTGAATAACCTTGAACAAACAGACAGACAGAAAACCAAAAAAAAAGTTAAATGCGTATACATGAATATTGAATACATACGGCACCTACCCCAAAACACAATTTTTTAATTTTTTTCTGTCCGTCTGTTTATTCTTGCTAATTTCTGAAAAGGCTGGACCGATTTTGATGGGACTTTCACTAGCGGATAGCTAATGTTATAAGGAGTAACTTAGGCTATTTTTATAAAAACTTTTATTTATTTTAATTTTTCGACATCAGCTAGTATAAATACATATAAAAAAAATGAAAACAAACATTACTGTTTAAAATATTGATAATCGTACATACATTATATAATATAAATACTTGTACAAAACCGAAAGAAGTAACTGTTGGTAAATAACTACGAAGCAATATAATTTTAGGTTATATTATCTTTTATTTTGTCTTTGCATGCATTTGTAAGTAAACATCTTAAGAATTTAAGTCTCGCAAGGTGCGTTGACCTTACGATATAGTGATATAAAAACCAGGTGAATCTTTTGACCTACATAAGTCATGCGAAACATTGGCTTATCTCTTGTTTATGGCTGTGTGGTTGTTTATACCTTTGTGTGTGTATTTAAATGTAAATGTCAATCGACGAGAGATTTGTATGTGTAGAGTATGCGTGTGTGTGTTTATGTCTGAGTATTTTGCATTCGGCGAGACATTCCATAGAGTCAGTTAAAATCATTTAACTTGCGTTTTTACATAATTATGATGATGTTTAATAATTGATTTCTTTATATATAAGGATAAAGTAAAAAAATAAAGTAACAGACTCTAAAGGTCTCATTCTTGTGCCAAGTCCTCCTTTCCTATTAAGAGGATGAAAAATGAGAATGAGGCTTCACTGCGGGTTGGCGGATATACTGCCAGAAAGTGAACGTGAAGGGAAAATGAAGTTAAAAACTGTTGATGGTGAAAAAATGTGAACACAGCGGGGCTAGAAGGGGGTTGAATCCGCGATCATCAATTGATATCGCCGTTTTCTACTTCTAAGCACCAGGCCATCTCGGCTCTTGGAAATAAACATGGTTAAGATCGTGGATTCAAATCCTACTTAGCACCACTAGTGTTTAAGTGCCTGTGATTAAATTCATTCTTTCTTCCACGGTGAAGGATTAAGGCGTGAAACTGTATGTCAGGAGAAATTCTGAACCACATATACGCCAATACGAAATCAGCATCGTTAATTTCCTAAAGAGAAGTGGCCGTTGCCCAGCAGAGGGACATATACAGCCTAACCCTCCACTCCCACCCTCATAAGAGACGTCCATGTTGACTTTTCAAGTGCTAAATTTGTGTTTATTGTATTATGTGTACTCATTTCGTAGAAGAAAACATTGTGAGAAAATCTGCTTGTTCCGGGCTAAATATTGACACATGTATATAGAATAAGCTCTAAACCTTCTCCTTGATAGAAGATGAGGCATTTGTCCAACTGTGGGACATATGCAGGTTACTGTACGTTTAATAAATATAGATCAATTATTTGTTCAAAGTCAACACAGTGACATCACTTAGTAGTACTCAGAGGGTTCATTTATCAGTGGAAAATCACTTAAGTTTAAATGTGATTCAATTTATGTGCGTGGGTAAATTGATGCTCACTTTGAAATTGTTTGACAATTAATCATACTTAAAAACTTGAGGAAAGTTACAGTATAAGGTTATGGAATTTCTATTTTATTGTACACAAATTAAATAAAATTATTTTGCTACGAAAAAAAAGTGAAATCAGCGGTCTTATCAGTTTATAGCAATTTCTCCCAGACAACCGAGGTGATAGAAAAATGGAGTAAAATAGACATTTACGTAGATATTAATAACATATAGAATACGTAAACTATTGCTCGCTAAATACATACATATCTATATACAACCATGAATACAAACATACATATGGATGCTGATAAGCAATACTGCGTCAAGCCACACTAAATTCAATTTAAGAAAATGGCGTCTAAAGATATCAAACCTTTTCTTAATACATTTGTTTGAATAAGTATTTATCCATATTTTCTTTTATTTTTTGATAAAAGGTATAACGTATTAAAAGCAGGTTGATATATTTAATATGTTATCTAATAAAAAGTTTTTTAAATAAACCTTGAAATTCGAAACAATAAATTAAAAAATCTTTTTCCGTACTTTTTTAGTTTATACGACTTTCTTTTTTATTCAATTATGTTAATACACTATCAAAAAACATCAATATCTCCGAATTTGACTTTTGGTGGGTTGACACATTATTGCTTATCAGCATCCCAAATAGTTTAATTAATAAATAAATAGGTTTATGTATGACTGTATGTATGTTACTTGTCCTTATTTTCTAATGATATCCCGAACGAAAATTACGACTTTTCGAACATTTTTCTTATTATAATTTTGCATTATATAAAATGATTCAGTTCAATAATTCAATCGATAATTTCTTATGTAACTTTATTGTGCGGCTAGAATTAGGCTATATTTGTCTGGTAAATAAGACGAGTTTAGAAACATAGACTATACACCATATAGTGCATATTACATAATTGAATTTGCACCATTGGCTTAAAAAAGTATTGCTTTTTATTTCGTTTTTTTTTTTTTTTTATAAAAGCGCATCTCACAGTGAATACATTGTTTTTTTATAACGTTCTTTGTACAATGACCTTCCTCGGTTCGTTTCAACCGCTTGTAATTAATTTATTCTGAATTTGTTGACTTAATATGATACTTTTAATTTTATTTAATATATTTGTAATTTTTAACACAAAACGTTAGTGTTCGTCGTCTTAAAGCTTACAAACGGATGTCTATTTCTCGATGAGTTTTTTTTATTTGAATGTATAGCTTAACTGGGATGGTTCTTAGATCTATGGATTATTTTTCTTTTTGTTGTTAATAATCAGCTTTGGACCTAGCAAGCAAGCAGTTTCTAATTTATTTACTAAAAAAAAATGAAACGTCAAAGTTTATCCTGTTATAATATCCATCGCTTCTCGTAATAAGCCTACCGTTTCTTTACAAAAAAAATCATAACGAGCGAAAACGCGCGACTTTACAATACATTAACGAAGTCAAAACCGCATTCCTCACGTTTTTCAAACTAAAAAGGGGATACAGAAAACACAAACTTCACTCAATTAAACGCGAAACTCGTGTAGAGTTTTAGGCAGATAATTTAAGCAAACTCATAACACTTTCATTAGTGTAATAATTGTCATAGAAAATCAGGGTCCAACTGCTCAAAATCATTAGGTAGTTTTGTAGTTGGAAGATCTTACGATTATAGTAAATGATTATACTAATTTTTTTACCTTTATAAGTATAAATCACTGTTAAGGTCGCCGAAAGGATGTAGGACGCTACGAACCGGTCCCTTGGAAGTCTTTGGGTGAAGCCTACATCTAGCAGTGGACTTCCTTCGGTGGAAATGATCATGATTATGAAGAATCGAGTGTCTAATGTATCATTTCAGAAAATGTGCACATCTTAGGTCAATTACTTTTTATGTTCGGTTTGTAATTGTCAATACTAGGTTTGTATAAAAGAAAATGTTTAAAATATAATATAGAAAAGTAAAAAAATTAAATTGCAAAATCTTTATTTAAAAAGTACCTAAGTCTTAGTATTTAATAAGTTCACCCGTGCGAAGTCAGCCAGTTTTAAATTTATCTTTTATAAAAGTCTATATTTTTATTGAAATTTCTTACGGACATCTTGTCCAAGAATCTAAGATGTTCCGCCAATGAAACTACAGGACTAGCAAATGCAGTGTCTCCATCAAGTCTCTATCCATATAAGTATTAAAGGTCTATAAAAATAAATAAAATTGAAGTGTCTGTTTGCAATATCAAATTAACAGCTTTTAACTAAATGTATATGAAAACACAATTTTTTTAATTTTTTCTGTCTGTCTGTTTCTTTCGGCAAATCACTAAGTAATAACTTAGGTCACTTATATTTTTTTTTAATGTTATTTATTTTAACGTATAAATAAAAAAGAGGGTTACACGAAAACAAATTTAAACCAATGAAATAGTGAACAATATCCGATTTAAGTAGGGAAGGTAAATTATATACATATAAATATAATTTTTCCTCGAATTCACAGTTTGTATATAAATCCATAGATTTGACATCGTCAGTGCTCAATAAGGTAGGGCAAGGTAAAGTTACCGTTTATTTTTACACCGTCTCAACCAGTACTAGACCCCGGTTTCGCACATAGTGCACATTCCGCACATACTTCCACATGTGGAGTTAGTGCTCCCCACACTGCTCTCTCTGTTAATAGTCTACTTGAAACGTCAAATACAATTTATTTTATTTAAATTTTCAATTCTTTGGTTGGTTTAATGATAGACGCGTTGGCGCAATGGTCACTGCAACTGACCAAAAGGCTAACAGTTGCGGGTTCGATCCCCGCTCACGGCAAACGTGTGTATTGACCATACAGATGTTTGTCGTGGTCTGGGTGTTTGTGTTAGTGTTGTGAGTGTTTCCGGACCCCCGACACAAGTTCATGAGATCTTAATGGGGGCCGTTGAGTGTGATGCGTTATTTATTTTATTATTTATTTGGTTAATGGCTTTTAGTTGTGCCAATTAGACACACGTTATTTTTCTGATATCACGTGGAATGGAGAAAACACGATGGAGATTGATCGGTGGGTTCGAGAATCCAACCTTAACTAAATTTTGAAAACAGCCTAAAATAGTGTGAATTTCATTGTTAGTCAATATTTAAATTTTGTTGATAAATTAATTTTGATTATTATTTAATTACTAAGCTTTGGGTATTAAAATACTTATGTTTATTGTTATATTATATCAGTGCCCAGTGGTTTCATTAATTTGAGGAAAAATTATATTTATATAATGTATAACTTTCCTAATTAAATTGAATATTGTTCACTATTTCATTTTGAAATAACGTTAAATACGTGACGCATTAATAGAATACATCAATATCTCCGAATGCTATTTTTTGTGGGTTGACATATTACAGATTATCAGCATCGAAATAACCGGTGGCATTTGCAGAGGTATTTGGGGAATTTTTGACATGTTTGCTTGTAGTGCATACATCTTACACATTACATAATTTCATTAGTTTTCTGCGTCGTTTAAAGAACACAACTAAAATGAAGGCATAACGGTTTTTAAATCGCCGCGATAAAGTTGAAACAACGCACCATTATGAGTGCACTATAAAATTCTGGGAATCCCTATCGCTGTATAAAATGACGAATGACCATATAGATTAAAAATATATAAAAATAAAGAGTTACGATTTAATAGGATAATTATTATTTAATATTATCATCATATAACTTACAAGCAGCCTTATACGATTTCACTCGCTTTTAGATTTACTGTTTCGCGCCTGTGAGTCGCAGCGTTATCTAATGTAGCCTATAAGCTTTCTCAATGATTGGGCTATTTAACGCAAAATGAATATTTCAATTTGTACTACTAGTTTCAGAGATTACCCCCTACATACAAACAATCAAACTTTACCTCTTTATAATATTACTATAGGTAATAAAATTTTACATTGATCAATGAATCAACGTATAACTTACAGCGTTTTTAAGTAAATGAAATTCTTTTTGAGAAAATTAATTCTTTAATCATGAATACTTTTTTCTTAATTTCATAAAAAATAACTATGCAACATTTAATGTAACATGAATTCTTAAATAATTGAAATACCAACGTAAAGTAATATGGTCACGTTCTTGCGCCTCGTTTCTTAACCGTGAGAGAAACGTATTAAAAGGATCAAGATTAAAGAATTTGATTGTAAAGGAATCTTGAATGAAAATAAAAAGCCGGCAAAGTGCGAGTCGGCAGTACACGTAAGGTTCCGTACAATTGTATAACACTATGTATTTTTTTAAACTCTAGTGTCTGCCAGTCTCGTACTTATTCTATCTTTATTATTTGTAGTTAGGGGTTTTGTGTCGAGTGTATAGACGACTCTTTCCAAAAAGGCAACATCCCTAATGTTTTAGATGCCGAGGCGGCGTAACCACTAAATATTCGGTGGAACTATCAATTCGTTTGCCCCATTTTTATATAAAAAACTAGCTTCCCCTTTTGGTTTCACTCGTGTTTATGGTTACTCCTTCGCTTCTGTGAGTAGTAGCGAGATGTAATATAGCCTATATCCTTTCTCAATAAACAGGCTACCCAACACAAAAATATTTTTTTATTTGGATCTGTAGTTTCAGAGATTTCTCCCTCACATATAAACTTATAGTCTATTTTTCTTTTCTTGTCTTATTTAGTAGACAAATATAACGTACTTCTAACCACACATAAGACTTACAGATGAGAAATTATCGATCGAATGACTGAACTGAATAATTTTTCATGATTTTC
The DNA here is from genome assembly GCA_037950945.1 of Hypolimnas misippus. Taxonomy (NCBI): domain Eukaryota; kingdom Metazoa; phylum Arthropoda; class Insecta; order Lepidoptera; family Nymphalidae; genus Hypolimnas; species Hypolimnas misippus. The sequence continues at coordinate 11,173,896 of JBBEEQ010000013.1, read as the reverse complement.
GTTCCGGGTAATATTATCAAATAAGCCAAGTTAAGAAAAACAGACTATACAAATAAACTGAGGTAGTTTGTTTAAAATATTAGTATAGACGAAGATATAAATATTCTGTAAAGATTTCAACTTCCATCATGGGTCATGAGATACTTACTACCTGCGGATATACAAATGGACAGATAGCAGTGAATAATACAAAACGTGGTACGGAACCCTAAAAAATACCAATTTAATTAACATACCAAAGTTAAGTAATACGGGTGATTGTAAATATAAAGAAACTTTAGGAATGTGAATTTTTTACCGCGAGAGTTTGTACTAAAGGATCATGAAGAGTTTGATTGTAAAACAAGTAATTAATTGAATCGTAAACCCGACTGCGTAACAAGACTATATACAAACGTTACTAACCAACTTTAAATCGTTATAAATTCTAAACGGTTCGGATTGAAAAATTATTCTTAAATAGTATCTATTCAATAATAACACACTTATCGTTGTCTTAGATTGTCGCGATTATTATTCATTGAAATAAAACTATTTTAAACGGATTTAAATCGCGTATACTAACTATTTTTATCATCCCGTTTCGAGCACTTTGCAGCGTTCGTGGTCACGGGTAGACACGGTAGACACGGGTGACCACGAACGCTGCAAAGTGCTCGAAACGTCGGGATGATAAAAATAGTTAGTATACGCGATTTAGATCCGTTTAAAATAATTTTATTTCAATAACACACTTATTAATGTTCGCCGATTTTAATATTTTTTTCTTTTTCACATTATAGCGTCCAAAATCGGCCATTTTTATTTTTGTAAATTGTTATTACTTTCTATGAAATTCGCGTCGTATTGTTGTGTCAATCGACGTACCATTTATCAAAATCACCACCACGAAGTTTGTGTCACGAAGGTACAAACGTACCTTGTGTGGCGCAGTCGGGTAAAAAAATCCAATGACAATAACGAATGTATCCGTTATTTGAAAAAAAAAAAAGAATTTTTTCTACCGCATCGGAAATAGATTTTAAAATCCCATTGTAGTTTGTATGATGCATTGTTACATGTCTATTGTCTAGTACAGATGGTTATTTTTGTATGGGGTTCGATAACCGGCAGTGTTCCATGAATGAAAGGACGAAACAAAGCACGGATAAAAATAGTTTTAACCGACATCGGAAAAGGATTAGCTTTACTTTTTTAAATTTGACTGATTTTTATCGTGTGGATATTTTGCGATATCTTTGATGACTTTAAATCGATTCTATGGTGAGAATTATACTTGAAGTTTTGCTCTCAGACTTTCATAAATCCTTAATCTATACTAATGGTATAAAGAAGTAATGTTTGTTTGTTAGTTTGTACGTAGGGGGTAATCTCTAAAACTATTGATCGGTTTTGAAATTTTTTTTTTTTGTGTTAGATAGTCCGTTTATTAAGGAAAGTCATAGGCTTTATTACATTACGCTACGACTCACAGGAGCGAAGCAGTAACCGTAAACGCGAGTGAAACCGTGAATGCAGCTAGAAATACATATTTATAGAGTACATAAGTAAATAATAATACAAAAATAAATGATTTTTACATTATATTTATATTCCACGTCTTTATTTTTCAACGTTTGTAATAATTTACGCCATGTTGTTTCTGTAGACATCAACAGCACGTTGCTAGGCAACTATCCAACTCATGTGTATATCAATCCTTTTCATACTACTTATTACTATGCAGATTAATTGCAAATATTTTGGAATTAGGTTATCGTAAATACTTTTATCTATTTATTGATAGATTTATTACGAGATCCGATTATAATATAAATACTGATCCAAATGTTTTGACATTAGAAAACATTTAGATTCCGTAAAAGAATTACATTTGTAACTCTTAATTTTATAAAACTACTCTGTAACGACTGCTGCGTATGTCAAAAATAAAGCAAAGACACTAAATTTTTTCAGATGTAAAGCAATGATACACAACGTATGTACATTTTTATGTAAGTTTGAACTCTCCAAATACTTAGTTAGTAAGTTGTAATTAGGAAACATTGTTCTAAAGTTATATCAATTAGGGTACAGTAATAAATTTTGCGATATCCAATAATATCATATTTTTGAAAAAATTATATTCGCTTTTATTTCCTTATGCCTTTTAACAAAATAGAATAGAGAAGATGGATTTATACATCTTCAAACAAATTTGGTAAGAATAGGTTTGACATAGTATTGCTTATCAGCGTCCATTTATCAGCATCGAGTCGCATTTTATCGTTTTTTTTTTTATTAAATAACTGTTTTGTATGAAGATGTGTTCGCATTAATTTTGTTTTCAGCATCGAATCGCATTTCTCATATTTTGATTTTAAGCGCTTATAATGAGAAATTAAGTGTTACTTAAATTTAAGGGTTAAGTCCTTAAGAAGGTTATAGGTTAAACTTGATTTACAATTGTAAATTTTGGTTACGGACTTACGAGTACATAAAATTACCGTAATTCATATTTAATATAACGGGTCTTATCGCGATAACTAATAGTAGTAATACCTTTTTATTGCCCGACGTTTCGACGAAGTTACATTCGCCGTGGTCACGAGCTGACTCGTGACCGTCGTTCGTCGAAACGTCGGGCAACAAAAAGGTATTACTACTATTAGTTATCGCGATAAGACCCGTTATATTAAATATGAATAGTATAAATCGCGAAAGTTTAAAATATAAAATTTTACCTTCACATCTTAACGGACTTACTGTTTTGACTTATTTTTCGAAACTTACAGCTTACATAAGCTCACCTAGATGTTTCTGTACCCACGTTACTTTAGTAAATATTATACATCAGTAGCGTAAGTTACGGGATATAACAATTAAGTTACGAAAATAAAACTTATTCATGTAATTCACGATATATACGTTATTTAGTTTCAGTATCGTAAAATGTAATTGTCACGTTTATGTAAGAACATGCTGCCCCTCGCGGTTCTAGCCGCGTTTATGGTTACTGCTTCGCTTCTATGTATCAAATCGTGATGTAATATAGCCTATAACCGTCCTCATTAAACAGTATATGCAAAAATACTTTTTCATATCAGAGCCGTAGTTTCAGGGTTTACCTGCTTATGGTTACTGCTTCGCTTCTGTGAGTATCGTAATGTAATATAGCCTATAACCATAAAAAAACAGGCTGTCTAGTACAAACATTTTTTTTATCAGACCAGTAGTTTCTGGGATTTCCCCCTTTCACACAAACTTATAAACAAATTTTACCTTTTTATAATATTAGTATAGAAGAATAAATTACGAAAATTGTTTCGTAATTTATTCCTCTATACTATCACAAACAAGTTAGGAATTTAATAAAAAAAAATAATATCCCTGGTTAGTAGTTATTATTAAAAAAAAGTTTTGCAATTATTATCTGTCATTCTGTGTAAAACTCTCTTAGATAAACGAGTCGGTTAAACTAACTCGTGGACGAACAGTTAATTGTTGCGTAACTGGAGATAAACGCTCTTCTGGTCTAAATTTAAGCAGCAGTTAAAATTATATTTTAAAAGACAATAGTTCAAAAATATTTGAAGCTTCATTGATTCTACATTTTGGTAAACTCTTAATTATAGTATGACCTAAATATTTGAAAATAGTACAAGCCATTTTATTTTCTGTTTCATTAAATTTACATAGAAATAGATAAAATTTTCTTTGTATGTTATAGTAAAGTGAACGATCCCGTTGACTTGTGTGCAATATCACTAACAGAAACGCGCATGCTCCGTACTTTCGTTGCGGTCACTTGAAAATTTCTTTTCTCACGAAGAAGATTAAATACTATAACACACAACCTTTATGCTGTTTATTAAAAAAAAAAAATCATACTCACATATAATAAAATCGAGAATATCACGTCCTAATTCACACACACTGGAATGTAACCTAACCTCAAATACACACGTGTGGAATAAGTACACTTAGAAATGTTTATTTATTTCGAAAAAAAGAACTATTAAAATCGATTCGATTTTAAAAATCGTGTTAAATTATCATAGCCAGCCGGCCGGCGTGCTTGCGTGTGGCACCGACCGATGGTTTCGGCTTACTCATTGGCTGGGGAGACCGAAACGACGCTCTGTTGGTCGAACTCTACCGAGAAACGTCATCGCGCCACGCGTATACGCCGCTCATACTGACTCGTCGACAGCGTCGCGTATTTCAAAATCCATTGCTTATTTACTTAATACATTTCTTGCAAACCTTCTATGTCACCTTGCATTGGATATTATCATGTTTTTGTTTTCGTCTTTTTGGCATATTTGAACTTCGTAAGTACTCGCTTAATGCAATACAGCCACATGTGTTTAAATCAGTCTGTACCTGATCATTAAATTGAACCTAGACGGTCACATTATGTTCGTATCATTAGCGAACTGCGTTCTTGAAATAATTATCAGGATCGAGTATGTAACTAATATTATAAGCTAATTATAGCTATAATATACTTAATGTAATAATTATATTACATTATGTATATTATGAGACAGTGATAGGGTTTACTTTATATATTGATCCGTATATTTATTCAAACTTATTTGTATACTTTTTAAAGAAGATGGAGGTTTCATATTCGGCTGTTTTTTTTTCTTATATAGTCTCTATAAGAATAAGATTCCTCGCTTTATATATTTTAACGTAAACTCTTTGATTTAAATATATATCCAGGATTTTAACTTGTATCTAAATGTCATATAATTCTTTACAGTCTGTCTGGTTGTCGTCTGCAGTTCGGTCCACGCACGCATCACGCAACGGACACAGTTATCGAAATTTATTTTTTTGCCCTCTTGAGAATAACCTCTCTCACGATAAATCTTTTTAGAAAGTATATTAGTAACCAACGCGGACATTCAGATAAAGTATTATATCGATAGAAGAAAAATACTTTATCTATATAGGGTGTCACTGACAGTGAACTCCACCTTACCAGCTGCATTGACCCCTGAATGGAATACATTCACAATTGGACCCGGTAGATGGCGTTGGTATAGGACACGATAACATTTAACAGGTCCACTAGTTTAAGTTTCTACGTAATATGTAATAAATAGGTTCATAAATACAACAAAGTCAATACGTCTTGTTCTTAAATAAAAATTAAATATGCAGTGTCTGTAATTAGATAAAGCAGACGGACCCTGACACTGTCAAGTTTGACACGTGACGCGGTCAACCTAGACATAAATAATGTAATTATAATACAAATAAATAAAAATAAAAAAAAAAGAACTTGAAAAGAAACCATTCATATACTTAAGAACCACAGTAGAATAATCTGCATTGGAGATTGGAAAACAAAATACAAGCACTCATAAGAAAAAGCCACATGGCTTATTATATATTGGGATATGCAATTGATTTTGTTATGAGTGGGAATCGAACTCTTGTTGATTTATAAAGCAACTAAACTGCGGTATGACGATGACCAAAGAGCAGGGGTGTTAAATTAAGAACATGCACTTCAAGTATCTTTGATTGCTTTATAAAGAGGAAAGATTTAATTATTTATTTGCATTGAACAGGCAGCGACTACAAGAGCGATTTCAAAAACTGTTCTAGCTTTTGCTAGCTCATTGAATATGGGCTATATTACATCACGCTACGACTCATAGGAGCCGTAACCATAAACGCAAATGAATCCGCAAGAGTTACCTTGTCTAATGTAGGAGTTAAATAGCCTCTTCGGATGTGACTTTCGCAAAACTGCTTTAGATGATCTTTATGTTACAAAAGAAAAATGTTTAACAAATTTTAAATCTGTGAGTTTCTTAGTTCTGTAAGTTTTGTTATAATACTTTCAAGGAAGAATATAATGGATAATAAAGGAATATTTCTTCGTATTAAAGGTGTTCCGATACAGCACTAAAATTTATACTAATATTATAAAGAGGTATGATCTGAAACTGCTGTTCCGATTTGAGAAATCTTTTTGTGTTGGATAGTCCGCTTATTGAGATAGTTAATAGGCTATATTTAATCACCCTACGATTCACAGGAGTGAAGCAGTAATCATAAACAAGAGTTCATAGATAAGTAAATAGTGCTAAATAAATAAAATCAATTATCGGTTAATTTATTACGACATCAACATTCAGAAATACAGGGTCAATAACCTATTATTATTTATTTCGTTATGTGTCAGTCTATTTCATTTTTAATCTCTGGTCTTCTTAATATAATCACATCACGATGTAATATCATGTGAGACCATGACCCAGTAAGGGAAATGTAGTGAACGTATTGCCATATAAGCTTCACTCGTAAAGATAAATTCAATTTAATTTTTTATCTGAATTCCATTTTAATTAATACAGATAATAAAAGCTACGACTGCTTTTATCTGGCTAAATCAAATTTTTCTTTATGGAAGTCAGCAGTATAAGGAGGACACCTGAGGATGAGATGAGCAAAAAACGCTATAATAGCTTAAAAAGGAATAAGAGATGTACAGGGAAGGAAACTAACGAAGGAATGCGGGAAGGACTTAGGCTTTCGGCTTACCGTAAGAAAAAAAATATTAGCTACTTTACACCTATTTTCAGCGAGAGGTGGTACCAAAATAAAATTATAAGTTTATGTATTTTATTAACAGTGTGTAAAGTTAAATGCTGTATTTAATTCATTTAATTTCATTGTATTTTTGTATTGTTGTAGATTTGTAGCAGTTTATCTTCATAGTTTCTCATCACATCATTTGGACTATCGAAATTTTTTATAACTGTTTCCTTAGTGTCTTCTCCAACATACGTGACATTGGCAAAATATTTTGCGCATAAGTAGCGCGGATGCACGCCATACTATAAGAAAAATAACTGGTCAAGTGCGAGTAGGACTCGCGCACCGAGGGTTCCGTACAAACTTATAGAAATCTATATAAGACTAACCCATCTACGCCATTTGTGGTCTTCATCATCAGTTCCAACATAAGTTACTATCAAAAATACCTAAATCGGTATACGCTTGCCTATAATATCTGAGGAGTTCCCTCAATTTCTCCAGGATCCCATCATCTGATCCTGACCTGAAGACAATGGGACCACCTTGGAAGTATACTTTTTCAAAAAAAAAAAAAATTTTTTGAAAATCGGTATACAAATGGCGGCGTAATCGGCGAACAAACATAAAAAAAATTAAATACAAGGTCGAATAAAAAACACTCCTTTTTAAAAGTCGCTTAAATATAATCAAATATTATGTAAATATGGATCACGTCCCAAAAACTATTTTGAAACTACTTAGGACCACTTTAATTTAAAACACAATCATAGATGCAACTCATGAAACACAAAATTCAATTTTAAGTACTAATACACCTTATACTTTCAAAAAAGCAAAGTTATAGCGCGATTCAGGTTACACCCAGCGCCATCTCTTGACAATTTCAATGAACTAACTTGTTGACTTTGACATTAACAACATAATTATATTATATTTTATTCTCGTTTTATTTTTATTTATATTCTACTACACTCCAATACCCCTGTACTACGTTCGTAAAATATTTAGATTTACATTATCAATCAAAATATATATTAGTGTTGCCAAGACGAAAATAATTAGTCCTTAATTCAAACAAAACGAATTGTTTATTTATAAATAACTAATTATATTACTAATAACCAGAAGACTTATATGTGTAGATAAATAAGTGAATTAAATAACTCGATCTGTTTGAATTTAATTTTAAAATTTTCGTACTAAGTCAATACGAGTACTTAAATCAAATCGCGTGAAGCTCTTATATTGAATGTTAATTACGTAATGACGTTATAAATCGACGATAAAACTTTTAAATGAAAAGTTTATTTTATAATTTTTAGCGCGTTTAAATAATAATTAAATTAAAAATTTTTATTAATCGAGCAGAATTATATCACAGTTAATGTCATAATGTTGTAATAGATGGCATTAGCTGTACGCTGCATCGCGCTATCATTTTGTTAGCTGCGATATATAGATTGCATTGCGTTGTTTATAAAAGTTTGTTGCTTTTTAATGTTTTCGTATTGTTACAAATTTCTTCTCAGTGTTTGTAAAATTGTTTTTTTTTTACCATGGTCAACTTCTATGTTAATTTGTTACAAGTACGTATAATTTTAATTCTAAGATTAATATATTTTCCGCTTGATCAATTTACAACTTGATACATTTACGCGTTCCTGAGAAAAAGGTCGAAAGACAGACGTACAGACTGACAGACACACGAACAGAAATTTACAGTTTTCGGATTTTTTCCTTTATGTATACTACAGGACCTTGCTCCTGGCCAAATTTCATAATGCTTGGTCAATGGGAAGTACCCTATAGGTTTTGATTCCCTTGCGAAAACGTTAAAAACGCTATCATACTTAAAATATGTGATATAAATGACCGTATCTTTTGATTGCGTTAACTTAGAAGTTTGATTTTTTCACAGCTCTTAGTAATTACCACTCTGAGTATTTGACGTTGATAAAAATTTGTTACCTTTACGCGTTTCTGAGAAAAAGGTTGAAAGACAAACTTACAAACAGACAAACATACATACAAAAATTTACAGTTTTCAGATTTTTTCCTTTATTTGTACCATAAGATCTTACTTTTTGCCAAATTTCATCGTGCTAGGTCAATGGGAAGTACCCTATAGGTTTTGATTCCCTTGCGAAAACGCTAAAATGGTCAAAATATACGACATATTTTCCATTATCTTTTGATTGCGTTGACTTAGAACTTTAATATTTTCACGGCCGCATGTCATCGTAGACTTGAGTATATGATATTAATTTCAACATGATACGTCTATGCATTTCTGAGAAAAAAGGGTTGACATCCCGACAGACAGACAGACAGACAGACAGACAGACAGACAGACAGACAGACAGACAGACAGACAGACAGACGGACAACAAAGTGATCCTATAAGGGTTCCGTTTTTCCTTTTAAGGTACGGAACCCTAAAAAAGAGGTGGTACCGCCCATATAGGAGCTATAGCCAGTGGGGTACAGCTAGGCTCCATCTTGATTATATATTTGAACTAGTTGTCTCTTGCGGTTTCACTCGCGTTTATGGTTATTGTTTCGCTCCTTTGAGTCGAAGATGTGATGTAGCCTATAGCCTTCCTCAATAAATAAACTATGTAACATAAAAATATTTTTTAAACTCGAACCAGTAGTTTCTGAGACTAACGCGTTCATACAAACAAACTCTTCAGCTTTAAAATATTAGTTTATATTGAAAAGAATTTAGTAATACGCAATAAAACATCAAGCTGCGACCTTTAGGAACGAATCAATAACTGTAAACGGGGAGAAAAATAAAAAGACATCTACAAATTTCCGTTTAACTAACTTTTACCCTCGACTTCGCTCGCGTCAATGTAGATTTTGTTTTAAAATATAATAGATAAAAAACTCATAAAGGCATAACTAATGCAACTTTCAATTGATACTATAACATAACATTCATTTTTGTCATACGCGTCATCAAAGCGATATTTTGATGTAGTTGCCGTCACTTTTGCTTTTAATTTTTGTCGTTATATTTTACATTATATAAATTTTGTTCCATAATTTTTAAAATGGGTTTAGAGGTTTAGTGGTACTTCGCGTATACAATCACTCTTTATTATATTAGTACATATACCTGTTTTTACCATAGAAATAAAGAAAAAAATAAAAGCATTGGCATTGTGGCATGATATCTAATATCAAATACGTCATATAGATAACCGGCCTAATTTAAGAGCTTCTTTTTTAATTTTGTACTAATTAAAGAACATAACAAATTGAGTAAACGCACAATACATACAAACAACATATTTTATCATACATTTTAGTTTAATCGCACTATTTTCGGTATAAAACTGTATAAAAATAATCGAGGCATTTTCGCCTTCAAGATTTAGCGAACGATATCCATTATTTATGAGTTCCAAGCGAACTAGAGTTTATCAAAATATATTTTTGTCTGTGATTAAGGTAATAAATCTTTAGTTGCGGGTTTAAACCGTTTGGTGCTAAAGTGAAGACATTCACACTATACTATTAAGTAAAATATGAACGAAAATTAAAGATATTTTTTAAAAAGTAATATCAACTAATATAACATAAAATAAAACATCAACAACAGTGTACAGTTGCAGTACCTAAAAGAGTTTATCTTTATTTTCTAATATTTGAGGCTAAATTACAATACGATTAAAAACACTTACCTAAAGAGTGACGATTATTAAGCTTAACGCATTTTAAGAAGAAGGGTCTTCAATAAAAATGAATTCGTTTTTAGTGTTACCGCAAATAAATTGAAAAAAAAAATAGTAACATATTTTTATAAACCAAAACAAACTATAGCGCATATACAGAATACACATTCAGGTTTGTTAAATAAAGTGTATGAATTGCAATGTGTTGCGGGCAACAGAAAAGTTTTGGTTAAATAAAGAGAGCACGAGCAAATCAATCAAATGTTGAAAAATATTGGATTTGTTTTTATTTTTTACACAAGAAAATATTTTACACATTTCATATACAGTTGTGTTGAGTGTTTGTCCCTTTCTACATTTGATTTATATAGAATCGCATAGTAAGAATTTACTGTATAAACGCCTACGCCTAAGTTTAGTACTTAAGCAGTATCATAAACAAAGTTTTGCTATAATAATGTCACAGGCGCTTACTAGATTATTTTGTTTACAATTACCTTTTTATGCTTTACGTTATTGATAAACTTATATATTTCACGTTGTGAGAAATAAAACAGTATATAGTTTCCAAAATTATTTATTTAAAATGGTTAAATATGCCATATCACAATGGAAAGTTAAACACTCTATAAAATAGCTGTTACAATATATTTAGAGCAGTATTTAATAGCAGTTATTGTAATAATTATAATAAAATAATGGTAGCAAATATTTATATCACAATGTAATAAATAGTGCACAGTTTTAGTTTAATAGTTTGTGTACATATTACTCGTAGACCTAAAATAGTTTTGTTGTATAATGGCATTTTTGTTGGCTGCTTTATAGTAAGAGATTTAACAAATAGTTTTAATATTTCCTATATAAATTATTAAACAATATGTTTATATTTTGTATTTTGTACACTCTAATGTTTTTATCACAAAATATATATTTTAATTAAACTGCATTTATATCTACAAATATTTTAGCGTGAATTATAACGTGTATCCAATATATCACATTAAATTTTATAAAATTTTGAACTGAAATTGTATTAGTGTTTGCGTGTGTCATCTTTGCTAGTTAAATTCGAATAGTTAGTTGTAGAAAATTTCTAATAAGATGACTCTTACTTGGATTAGTAAAACTATTATAATTATCTCTGGCATAAATTGGGTTTTAAACTTAATTGGAGTACTAAAATAACGAAATTCAGTTCAAATTTTGTTTAAATTGATATATTTATATTTTATTTTCTATATTAAGTTTACAAAATCACACCAAGCACGTGTACCCATATTTAATTGTATAATGATTTATATATTTTAAAAGTTTTTAAAATACGAATATACAGACATAAGCGTTAAATAAAATTAACAACCTTCTTAGTATTTGTGCATTTAAAGTAATAATTATGCATTTGGAAAAATATCAGTCACTTTTAAAATTTAAGCCTTATTAACTATTTTATATATTAAAATTATATGGAAGTGTTTATCATTTATGCATTCGACATCGTTTAAAAATAAATAAATTAACATTGGTACAAAAATCACGGCCATAATTAAAAAATGATATGTATAAAAATAATATTTATATCGCTTTAACTAAATTATATATAATTTGTACTAAGAACAGTGAACGATAAACTCAGTGATGATCAATGATTATATCATATTTAAGATTGTGATTAGTAAGATACTTTTGCGCTTAAATATGATCAAGGCTGTTTAAACTACCTTGAGGCGAGAATTACATTAGTAAGTTTTACTTTCGTAAGTGATATAAAACAACTTTGTAACCTGGTAACAGTCACTGAAGTAAAGTTACGAAAGCTGTATCTGTCAAAAATAAAGGCATTGAATGAATTATTTCAGGTGTAAATCAATAAAAAACAACTTATGTAAATGTGTGTTATGTATGTCTTTATAAAAGTATGGGAGCAAAAATTAAAAGTGTAATTCTCTATTCATGCCTTCAAAATAATGATTTCTTAAGATTTTAAACGAGCGGTTCATTTGTGGTGGAATAGGAACGTCACATATTGTCGGGGATAGTGCAAAACCGGGTAACTAACTTTTGCAATTAGGTCCATCTTTGAATCAAATGTTAAATTTCATTATTGATAAAAAAAGGGAGCTAAAAATTATATAATAGATATTTGTAAAATTAGTTCTTAACATGAATAAATTTGACATATCGTCGGTGACACTACAAATACAATACACTGCTTAATGGAAAATGCCTATAAAAACCATAGTTTTATCAATAATATAAATTAATATTTGGTTAAAATCTAGACACGCGGTTTTGGAGTATCCCCGACAATGTACAAAATTTTGGAATTGTCGATGATATTTCAGAAGGAGCAAATAGAGACACGACGATATTATTATTTGAGGTAATAATTTAAGCTGATTCCGTCCTGTTTTTCTGTTTGGATAATCTCTCAGCCTCTTCCACGGTGTCTGGGAGAGGAACATTGATGGTCTCGGGAAGAGAAAATACAAGAACGCTAGCAACTAAAGCGAGACTGCCGAAGAAAATGGCTGGAAGATTGTCGTAGTACAACGCCTGTGGAGAAGTATTTAGTTAGGATGTGTTTAATGATATTTGCAACCGATTTCAAAAAAGGAAGTGATTCTCAATATGTTTTATGCAATAGGGTATCAAATCAAATAAAAGTATAAAATTGGTTTTTAAATCAAAATAACTGGAATAAGTTAAAAAAATTTAATTCATAGTATTATTCGTAGTATTGATTTAGGTAAAGGTTAACGCACAAAATGTCACTAAGCCAATAACATAAAATAAATAAATAGTGTGAGAGAAAATATTTGAAGTAAACAATAGAAATGCATGTCAATTCGCCAGTATTGCAGAAAAATATAATTCCCTGTTAATATAATCTTCTAATACAGATCATGTTTCAGGTGACTACTACTACACTTTTTTCTCACACTATAAAAGTCTTTTTCAACATCTATTTCCCTCATGATGTTTCCTTCACTTCTAAGCTCGCTATCATAAACACTGGCCTTTGAAGTGTTGCTATTTTATGTATGGTTTTGATAAAAAATTGTGTAACTCGATTATGCCGTTAATAAAAATCGAAGCATCGAGTTCCTTTTGGTCTTATATTTGACTTATATTTCGTTATATTCGTATATTCCAAACATGTGGTAGCTTCATTAATTTCAAAATTTAGTTTCTGGTTTAACTATTCAAAACAACTTGTGAGAGTCTACTTAAAGAAAGTATATATTGTTTTTTGATACTTACAAGCAGAGGCGTTAATGGAGCTAAAGTTGACCCAACTCTGCCTAAAGATGAACAGATTGCCAGTAAAGACTGCCTGACGTTGGTAGGGAAGACTTCAGACACGTAGATGTACACAGAACTGTAGGACACCGTGATGGAAAACTTACCGGATAGGTATAAGACTAGTGCCAACCATTTTTGATCTGTGACAAAAAAATTAATCATCATTTGTTTAAGTGGTAGCAAAAGCTTTAAAAATGGCATCGTTAATAAAAAGTGAAAGAACAAAAAAAAAATTGATAAGAACCAAAAGGATTACATTTGAATGAATCCAATATCGAATTAAGTTCATATTGCGTGTTATAACAAATTTTATTACTCTATCATAAAGGAACACACAAATAGGCATAAATAAAATCCGTCGTATAAAACCTTATTTCATATAAACCCACTCAAAACACAGTAAAACTCGTGCCCGCGTCTAGCAATCTTATATTTTATCACCATTAAAATTGCAATATCAGACCTACATCAAAACGTTTCCACCTTCATTCATTTATTCATGCAATGTTTGTCAAGCAACGTTTGAAGTACCGACGGAAAAGTCATTACATTATATCTATAAGGCAAATATTACACTTATAAGTGTCCCTCTCAATGTGACAAACCTGAAAGAATTTACCGTCATTGTTAACAGATTACAGAGTTGTTTTATCTAATACCTTGAAACGAGTCTAAATAGGTGACTGACTGACATAGTGATCTATCAACGCACAGCCCAAACCAATGGACGGATCGGGTTGAAATTTGGCGTGCACATAGATGTTATGACGTAGGCATCCGCTAAGAAAGAAGTTTGATTAATTCTACCCCCAAGGAGATAAAATCCGGAATGAAAGTTCGTTTGAAACATTGTCAATTTTAAACCGATCGGGGTGAGACTTTGCATGCAAAAAGCTACTATGACGTAGGCATTACAGACATCGTAGACGAAGTCGTGAGCACCAACTAGTTCGTTTATATATATAGAACTTCAGAATAGGCTTCAATGATTTCCATGAAATGTAGTTTTTAGCGGGTTTGGAAGGCGATATATTGATTTAGCTAGGTTTAATTTTTACAAATCTCTCCTTTATATCGAGCAATTGGTTATCTAGGAACGATTAGTAATGCGCGTAAAAATTACAAACGTAATTTTCACTTATGTGTAAGGAGGAGACATTTCAATGGGCGACGGATGCTGAAATCGGCTTAACTTGAATATTCCATCAATTCTGGCTGTTGAGCAAACATCGATCACTAAATAAACAGAAACACCGCAAAATTTCGGCGTCCAAACTTGAGGCGTCGTCAATTTAGCGTAAACTGTTTTGAGGATTATCAAGTCGGCTTTTGTTCGCGTCAAATCGTGCTTGGATGAGATTGGGAGAGATATTCGTATCTTTGTCTGGCGATAATACGATTTTGTTATCTTTGACAGAGAATTTTGTGGAAAGGTTTTTGGAGTATGAGAATTTCTAATCATAGTGTGCGAAATTAGAAACGTATTAAAAAAAAAAACTATGTTTACGTAACTTTTGAAAAAGTTTATATGAGTAAGTTGTTTAATATTATTTGCAATAATAAATAATAATTTTATAGTATAAAAATGGTAACTTACCTTTAGGTAAAAACGATAAGCTTATACACAAACACGCACTTAAAACGTATGTGATTATCAGCACTTTTTTCCTTCCAAATCTGTCTAGCACCAATAGACACACAATATTTGCTGGTATTTCCACGAAAGCCACAAGCATAAAGTTCACATATTTATTACCAGCTAAGGAGACTGAGTTTATAGATAATCCATAATACACAAAAGTACAAGTTATCCATAAAAACGAACATATAGCAACTCTTTTTCTAATTATACTAGACTTGATCACTTTCATGAAATTCGAAGGTTCGTTGTTTTTACTAACATCATTTGTTACTTCCTCTTTATTTTTTTCTGTGTCATTTTCTGATACATTTAACTTTTCAAGTTCGTATAGTGGTGATAAAATTTCGTCTGATAATTTGACTTTGTTCATTTTCGCAGCTTTCTTAAGAATTTCGACCGCTTCATCACGACGTCCTTTACTGAGCAGCCATCGAATACTCTCATCGAGAATCCAATAATATGAGACGACAAAAACCGCTGGTGTGTAGATAAGCCTAAGGAGATTTCTCCAACTTTGAAGCCACCACGAAAACGAGGCTAAAGACATTAAACCCATAACGTAAACACCGTTTATTAGGGTGTTACCAAAAACTCGGCCTTTAGGCCCAACTAATTCCATAGCTGAAACAAGATTTTCTCCATTATTATGTGATTATTTATTTTTGTAATTTGATACACGTTTTGAAGGAAATCATAAAAAACTTAGTCCGTCATCTTTAAAAGTTCGCCATATTGAATTTAGAGTGACGTCACTTTATTATTCGAGTTATTCTCAGCAAGACCTTTCATTTAATAACTATATAGTAGGAATGAATTAAAAGTAACTAGTCCGCCATCATGGGTATTCCGCCATGATGGAATTAGAGTGACGTAACTTAATTAATTATATTTGTAGCTATAACTTTTAACTCACCAATAACAAAGGCAGTGCTGTAGGCTCCAGCTCCTAAGCCAGCTTCTAGGAACTCAAATACAACCATCATAACATAATTAGTGGAGAGGGACCTCAATAATCCAAATATGCCATTCATTAGAGACGCTATAGACAGAGCAAGTTTTCTGCCAAACTTGTCGGATATAATTCCTGTGAGCGGAAGTGAAACGAAAAGACCGGCATTGTGAATGGTTCCTATCAGGGTCCTCTTCCAATTTTGACAGCCAAGATTGAACTGAAAAGGAAAATCATAATTAATAACCCGCAGAAGTAGAATTGATATAATAAAGTCGCTAGTAAGAATTTATTTATGTATTTAGATTTGAAGAATGAATTGAATTTTTTGGTTACAGTCATGTTCAGAAGTTCATTTTATCATAACGAAATATATTTAGTAGTTATTCTGTAGTATAAGAATTTTCAGATCAAATCAATAGTTACGAGAAATAACCCATTCATAAAAGTTTATAATTTTATCAAAAACCTGGCAAATTATGTCTGCACGAAGGAGCATAAGGTCTAAGTTGCTATAAAATATGTACCTATTTTATTTCATATAATTCAAATACTAAATTATTTTTCTACTATATTAATTTTACAAAGTTTTTTGTACGTTTGAATGCGCTTATCTCCAGACATCTTAATAGTTCTTTTTGCGTTTGTTTCTTTTTAACTCATTTCCGCTAGTTCTTTTGACAACAGAGTAGTCATATTTTTTTTTAATTTTACTGCTTTAAACAACTCTTAGTAACATATATTTTTGTACTCTAATGCTAATGTGAAAGGATGAGACTCAGCAGAAGTAGAAGCTGAGTCTTATCCTTTTATCATTTTTTTATGTAATTTTTAGAAGAATTAGGCTAATTTGTTTTTTATTATTAGGTTTATTTGTTAGGTTTACATGTTATTTGAATTTTACTATTAATGATAATAAATCTTATATATAAAATTCTCGTGTCACAATGTTAATTACCAAATTTTATATGCATATTAGTAACTCCAAGAATCGGCTACCATCTACTTTTCATACCCCTAAGTGATAAAGTTTGTTCACGCTTACATTTTTTTTAATTTTTGGACAATATGTTTTGTTTTTATTTTTTTTTTTATCACCAACCCCTATTTTTAATAACCATCTTAGTAACCGTTTTTCAACCCGCTCGATAACTGATCAACGGGTCAGATAGTATACATATATTTGAATTTGAATTTAAATTACTGTTAATAATGTGATGATAACACGACATCGGGTGACCCCTAGACCGCTTGCTCGTTATTTTATAAAAGTAGAACTTATTTCAAAATCAGGAGACGTTTTCGTCAAGTTAACCCAATTCTCACCGATAAGGTCTTATCGCCACGCCCACGCCACGCGTTTCCAACACTCAGTCAGCACGTATGATGCATCGTACGATAAAGTATTTATTATCTTGTATGATATTGTTATTATAAAACCTTAAATAATTGCTTTATGATAGTAACATTAATAAAAGGCGGCTCAGAGCTAAGACGAGACCCGGAAATATGGTGTTAAAAATTATTATGGCTTGCAAAATTTATGCAGTGTTTATTCGCTAGTGCATGCAAAATTATTTCGAATCGTACGCAAGAAAGACACTTATAAGTTTTGCTTTCAGATTTTTATAAAAATTTACGTAACTTGCTTGTAATTACTTACACCTGAAAGAATTTATTGTCAGTAATTATTTATTACATTCTTTTTGACATTGCTTTCGTAACAACTTACTGTGTAACTGTTATTAGGTTACAGTGTTGTTTTAAAATAAATGAAACGTTACGAAACGTTTCGAGTGTAATTCCCGACATAGACATATTTTGATGTCAAATTCGAGATGTCAGGTCTAGCCAGTATGCTGACTTGTATTTCGGAATACATTCACATTAACTTTAATCATCATCTACCTCGCATTTTCCCGGTTATAACAGGGTCTGCTTCCTATTCTAGTACAGATATTGACGAATTTCTGATTTTTACACAGAGCGATTGTCATCTGACCTCCGCAATCTCCAACAACCATTTAGACTAGAATAATCTCCCTAATAACAGTAACGATCATTATCAGGTGATTGTGATAACAACCGAGACCGGCAGCTTTACGTGCTCTCCGAGGCACGGTCGGGAGACCCACAAGGACAAACACCCAGAACTAGGAACAAATATTTATACAAATATACATATCTCTCTCGAGCGGGGATCGAACCCGTCGGCGTTAAAGGTCATTTCAGCACCACTACACCAGAGCGGTCGACTATCAACATTAACTTTAATAGTAAACATAATTACTTTTATCTTTATATAAAGAACTAGTAGTCCTTTTCGGTTACACTCGCTTTAATGGTTGCTTATTCGCTGCTATGAAGTACGCACGACGACGTAGCGTGATGTAATATAGCTTATGAGCTACTCAACGACCGTTATAACCTTCCTCAAAAACTCGCTATCCAACCCAAAAAGATGTTTTCAAATCACATCGGTAGTTTCAGAGATTAACCCCTACATACAAACTTACAAACAAATTTTACCTCTTTATAATTTTAGTATAGATATTTACTCAAACTTTTGACTGATAGTTTTATCAATATTTAACGAACAGTTTCATTGTATGTTATTATGTTTTCACAACTCTTATCTCAAGCGCGAGTAAAAATATAATAAAGAGATTAATAATAGAACAATATCTTTTAGTTACATAGATAGTATTAATATTTAGTATCTAGTTTATAACCTTCGTCGGGTCGGGTCGTAAAAATATTTGCAAAACTTTAACTTCTTTATTACAATAATATATTTTGTTAAAATTTAAAAATACGCCTCCATTAATTTTATGTAACGACATTTTAAATTTTAATTCACCACAAATATTCGTCTGTAATGTTACAGTTCCGATTCGATCATTCTGAGATGGCCTAGTGGTTAGAACCCGTCGATCTCAAGCAATGATCGCGGGTTCAAACCCCGGCTAGCACCACTGAATTTTCAAGTGCTAAATTTGTGTTTAAATTTATCTCGAGCTCAGCGGTGAAGGAAAACGGCATAAGGAAACTTGCATGTGCCGGTAGACACATGTATATCCGCCAACCCGCAGTGGAGCAGCTTGGTGCATTAAGCTCTAAATCTTCTCCTTAATAGGAGAGCAGGTCTTTGCCCAGCAGTGGGATATTAACAGGCTGTTGTTGACTTAAGTTTTACTTTACATTATATCAGTGTCTAAGAAGAACTGGGTATTACAGTGGGTTTGTAATGATATTTGTAAGGCTCGTGATATAAAGTGTAACATCAAGGCGCCAAATAATATGATTGCTTCATCCAACATTACTAAAACAACTGATTTGAATCCGGGCATTATGCTCAAAATCGAATTAAGTTTGTTACATTACAGACGAATGATCGTTAGTTATGACGAGCAATATACCTCACTGACGTGAGGCAGTATTGTACATCCAGTAAGTGTTTTAATAAAGAGGCTTATAAAAATCGATTCAGCAGTTTGTAATCAAGATATAGTAGCAATAAAATTGATTCTCCTTTTACAAATGCAAAGTTTGTTGAATATTTATTTCTCTTTCACGCAATAAATTTAATTAGCTTATACATCAAAATAACATATGCACTAAACCTCGAAAAAATAAAGTTTAGACATTCAATATGAATTGAACTAAAAACTACACACAAGTCATATATAATGATAAAAAAATTATTTAATAATTAAAATTAAAGAAATATCTAAATGATTGTCCTGGTGCTTAATTTTATGTTCACTGCATAATGCGAATAGTTCAGACCAACACAGTTACGTGAAACGAGGTATACCTGAAGCTAGTTCATTCTATAAAAGTATAGAAGTGAAAACACTTACGTCTTTAACCGCAGAATATTCCTCGCTATAAACATAGCTATCACACTTCACGACAGCTGTTCTGTTGAAGTCGTCGATGGTACACATATTGCTGTTATTTCTTACTGTTTGAAACATCATACATTTTGATAACTGCCCCTTTTCCTTTGGAATTGCGTATTCCAACCAATCACTGGTGTTGAGATCTTCGCATTGTGTGACGTTGCATCTAAAAGGAAATTTTGTAATATTAAAATTATTATTATTAATTATTAATAGGTCATGGGGAATTTTAAATCTTTTCGCTCGCTGAAACAAACATTTTCTGGAGAAACTAATTTCAGGAACTGGTTAGAATTGAAAAATTCTTTTTTTGTTATATAGTTTATTTATTGAGGAAAGCTATAGGCTATATTACATCACACTATAACCATAAACGCGAATGAAACCGTAAGGGACAGCTAGCTTATTTGTGTGAATATTGACATAGCTGTGAATAGCCATATGAGTTACCTAACGTTAGATGACTGCATGGACATAGATGATATATAGATGTATTAATACAAAATAATGTATTAAATGATAACATTTTAAAGTTTCACACTCAAACAGTGTTAACCTTTATATAAAATCTACACCGTCTGTCTCACTACATATAGAAGGTTGATAATATTGGACGAATTTCAAAAACATACTTATTCACTAACTTAAAGTAGACAAGTCCATTGTGAGTTAGTAAATAAGCCATTATAATCTTGTCAACAAAGAACAGCGAAAAGCATTTAGCCGTTAATATTATAATATTTACGTAATATTTTCCCTACCATATTATTTAGCGTAAATATTTAAGGATCTAACTACATTCGCAGACCATCGTCTATTTTATTTTTAGTTCATAAGGATGATTTGATTGGTTATTCCGCTTAAAGCTTTGTATTGTACTGTCAATTTCAATAAACTATTGTTATCGGATATATTGAATTGTCGAATCAATTTGATTTAGCTCACTAGAATATATAAACTTTTGCGAATATCAGCCTCTTATTCCATATATTTTGATTGAATAATATTTTAGTTATTAAATTGTTCATAATCTAGTACGACCTAATTTTGTATTGGTATAATTTAGATTAAATTTGAAACATATACCTAAACATAAATAATTTACAGGTGACTGACTTACTGACATAGTGATCTATCAACGTACAGCCCAAACCAGTGGACGGATCGGACTGAAATTTGGTATGCAGGTAGATAGTATGACCTGGACGTAGGCATCATAAGAAAGGATTTTGATTCTACTCCAAAGGGTATAAAATAGGGTATGAAATTTTGTATGAAACTTTGTCAATTTTAAACCGATCGGACTAAGACTTTGAATGCATAAAACTACTACAACGTAGGCATCACAGACATCGTAGACGAAGTCGCGAATACCAGCTAGTTAAGGTATAAATTAAATGATAGATAGTCCAATTATTTAATATAAAATGTTAATTTTGTCGGAGAGGATATACCTGAAATTGGCGCCTTAAAACAAATTTTACTTTAGACTTTAAGTTAAGAACCGATAAACTTAATTATTACATTTTGTATGAAATCTAGGAAGGCAAAATGATTGTTTACTGTGTGTTACTATCGTTTGTGATTGTGATAGATGCCTTATTATGTTAGCTAGAGCAGATTAGATCACAATGAAATAGCACAATAAAATGGATATAATTTGTTTGAGTGTTGGTAAGTTCAAGTTTACTTAACTGAAATCAGTTAATGTTATATTAGACTAGCTATCACAACCTTTTAGTAAACAAGAATCAATCAAACAAACACACACACAAAACTTGATTATAAATTCAAAATTCTATCTAAAAAAGAAAGAAGTAAATAAAACCACAGCACCCGAAAACATAACGTAATAAAGATAAACCAAATCTCCCTCAAAATTTCCAGGACACGTCGAAATAACGCAATCACTACTGAAGATGTATATCCACTTAGCAATAAATCCGAGTCCAGTAGAATTCCTATACGCATGCAAATCTATCGTCACATATCTTCGGACCGATCGTAATTCTATACAGGGAAAAGACCTACAGATTAGGATTACGGGTCGAGATGAAATTTTTATGGAATGCGATATTCATGTTGGAGAAATATTTTTATTCAAATGTATATGGAATGTCCGAACTGGAAACCCTATCGGATATATTATTTACTAATAAATGGTTATCTCCTGGAATTTGGAATATTTGAGTTTTTGGCAAATTGGTGTCAATTTTGGAATTAAATTGTTGCGCTTCTTATTCCTGTTATAGGGTTTATTGTCATCAATATGTAACATAATAAAGAAACTTACTATGCTTGTCGTTGGTAAAATGGATGGTGCTAATGTATGAAACCTCTTGAGACCTAAGAATTAAATACACATTTATACTACTTTTAAAAACAATAGTACGGCCTAAATGCAATGAAATAAAGGCGAAACGAACACAATGAACTCTTGTAATGTTTAAATATTTAATTTTTAAATACTAGGTCCAATATGTATTGATGTTAAAACAAACTGTAAACCTATTTTTTCTTTTCTTTCAAAAAGTTTGTACAATCTGACTAACAATGTGTTTGAACAACTTGTAAAAGTAACTGAGTAGGTTTTTCGCAGTGGAGTTTTGTGTATTAAATTTAATTTTAGAGTTTTAAATTCTTCGTTTATATTACTGGCAGTAGTGTTTGGCAATGTGCCACTATTCTCTTGTTCTGCACAACGATCTGATACAGGCTTTGTAATAAAATAGGTTACAGAATTATCCTTGAAAATAACACCTTCATGTGATACCGAAGTATTTATAAATTGCAGAGTATAAACGTTATCGAACGATGACTCTTCATATCTTTCCACTCCATATTTATTATTTAGATGTTTTTATTGATTGATCTCTGATTGGTGGTTTTGTGCGGTCACATAAATTCGCACCACTGGCAATCCAATTAGGCTGTCGGCTATTGCATGAACGAGCTTGCATTCGTTCGTGTAGTCGTTGGATACAGAGATATTATTTTCAACTATCCTTTTAATTATTTGGACAAAATTGCGTTCTAAATCTTTATTTAGGTCTTATCGTTATAGTAAATTTTATTTAATTTCATTATGTGGTTTTCTTGTAATATGCGCACAGACGTATCTAGTACTTACAAAGGTTTAATTTTGGCTTAAGCTTTTTTCACTCTCCGTCTGTTTGTTTTGTTTTCACACCAAAATTCTGTGGCAATTGAAATAAATTTTGGTATAGAAATAGACTGTACCTTAGAAAAGGACATACGCATGTTTTTGACAAGAAATTAAATGTGAACCCATGTCAACTAGGGGATAAAATTTTACACGCAGAGGAAATTGCAGAAACCATCTTGTCTATTCCAATCATAATCGCAATTTTCATGTTAAAACAATAATGCATTTTTACATGTTGGTCAACCAATTAGTATATTATATTTTATATACAAAATAGTGATATTTTATTTTAAAAAATATACCATTGCTATCACAGAATCCATTTTCTATGGCTATAATCGTAAATCCATTTTATCCATGCAAATATACTCGTAGCTATCGGTGATCGTTACTCAATATATTGACACATAAACCAAATTTTTTGTAAATTAAAATTGCCCTGGTATTGATTGAAATATGAGATTTCAATTTATGATACGGATTTAGAATTCACATTGTTTTACGTGTAAATTCGTTTTTTGTCTAATTATTTACACTTTCATGGTTACGTTAATTTTGTTGACTCATAGAGTGGTGCTCTAAGTTTGACCTGTTTATCTGTGTGTCTGTCTGTAATATTGTAGCTTCCTAAAGTATAACACAATTTCGACACGATTTTTTTAAAAAATGTTATATAATCACGATGATTCTTAGTTATAATTTATAAAAATCTGATCTGACATTTGAAGGTATTTTAAAAAAAGTATTTGTGTACCCTTTGTGTATCTTAAACTATTTAAAGTTAATTTAATAAACTAAATAGCTTTACAAATATGATTCAATTACAGATTATTCTAGTGATTTCGGTAAGTGCATCCTATATTTTTGATGTCTACGAAGATAAAAACAATCTCGTTATTTTTAATTTAAAACCCTCTTAGTTTGATGTCTGACTATGAAAATTAATTTCAAACATTTGTTTCAGTAAAGCCGACAAAGATTTAAAAGGTTCCGTTGGTCTAGTCAGATGAGAGTAGCAATTATAGTCGAACAAAGGATCTCCGGTCTAATTGTGCCGTCCAGGGCGAGTGATTAAGAATCTTGCTTTTTAATCTCCTTTAGTACGGTGTAACAGAATATCGTCTGACCAAAATCGAATATTTAACCCATTTTTTGAGTTTGTAGAAATATTTTTTTAGTTCTTTTCTCAGAAGCGATTATAAAATGGAATATAATACAATAAAATATTATTGATTGTCACGTCGATCTCAACGAATAATTCAAAATATCCGCGATGAAACCTACAAATTCCCAGAGAAATTCTGACCTATAGTGAAGCAGCGTGGTATATTAAACTCTAAACCTTCTCCTTAATGGGAGTGGAGGCCTTTACCTAGCAAAATGACATTTTTAGGCTGTTATCTCACTTTGACTAGTTATTATTAATTGTAAATCTTCTAAATATTTACTAAAGATAGTACAAAACAAGACAGCGATCTGTTCCAGGCAACCTTTGGTGGAGGAAAGCAATGGAACGGTAATGCAAAATGTCTTTTAGTTTATCAGTCGTTTTGTTACAGATTATTTTATGTAGATGATTTGAAATTCCATGTAGTTGTAAGATATCTAAGTAAATATGTAGGTGAGATCAATATTATGAACTTAATGGGTTTTAGCCTTTTTTTTATAAAACAAGAATTTGTTAAAAAATGATTACAAAAGCTAAATACGCAATTTCGTTTACTTCCATTAAATGTTTTATTTCAGTTATTTTGATTTTGAAAGTAAAGTACTGATTAAAATTCACAATACAATTTTGATTAAAATTCTATTGGACCAATGGGAGAGTATAAAAAATATATTATCAATCCGTTTTTAAAAGCTCGCGACGAATTAAGAACCTTCTTTTTTTATAAATGTAAATGGGAAATATGAAATGAAAAATAAAGGGCATGTAGAGGATTTGGAATGAAAGTTGGGCTTTTGACTATCGCATTCATCGTAGGATGTAGCTACTTCAGGCTTATTTTATGTGTGAGTGTGATACCTCCCCGAACGAGCTTTATTCCAAACTATAATCATTGGTCTAAAGCCAGGCTCTACCACAACAAAAAATGTAATTATACTAACTCAAATCCAGAATTGGACCGGACAGAATTCGGATAATTCACCCAACGTGAGAAAGCCTTAGTCCCTCACTTTCCACGTGTATTAATTTTGATAAACTATAGTAAATTGTAAACCTGATACATTAATATTAGTCGAGCCTCCGTGATTGATTGTAGACATTAGCACAGTTGTAAGTGATGCCATCTGTAATCTATTCGACGTCAACCGCGGTTGCTTTCTGACTAATTGCGTTAATTTTAAAGCTAAGATAAATTTATTTAGTTTCCTTGTTTGACTTTATTGAATGAGTTTTCATTTATGTTATATAGAGGTAAAGTTTATTTGTGTGCTGTAGGTTTGCATGTAGCGGGTAATTTCTAAAATTACTGATCCGATTAAAAAAAAATTGCGTTAGATAGTGTTTATTGAGAAAGGTTATAGGCTATGTTACATCACGCTGCTACTCACAAAAGCGAAGCAGTAACCATAAACGCGAGTGAAGCCGCGAGGGTCAGCTAGTCGACGATAATATTATAAACGACAACTTGGTAACTAGGCGTGGGTAGAATTTTTCACCAATTTCTGAAAAAAAGGGTTCTCAATTCGTCGTTTTTTATGGATGTTCCCCGATTACCCGAAAACGGCTGGGCCGATTTGGTTAATTCTTTATTTATTTATGTGGTTCCATTGAATTTTCATAAACAATTGTTCAATAGTTTGATTATAAAATCAAATTAAAAGTCTTCTGTTGATAATGGTAATGGAAGCATAAGTTTTCGTATAATTTTACCGGCAAGGGACATTTTTTGTACTATCTACTTTCAATTTTTTTTTAATGATCCAAGGCTAATAAGTATTACGATAAAAAAATGCGAGGGGCGTGCTTTAAAAGATGAAAGTTTTTAATAGTGGAATGATAGACCATGTCGTATAAAATAAAAGATCAAATTTATACTAATATTATAAGAGGTATGCTCGGTTCATACATATTGTTAGTTGTATCCATTATTGTATTCATATTGAGTAATAGGATTATAAAATTTATAATAATATTTCACGTTTTTCATAACAATATCTAAACTTCAATATATTAAGTAAAAAAGCAGAAAATTGTATAAAAATTTAAAAAAAAAATACACTTTCTTTCAAAGAACGTTTGACTTCAAAGACAACGCCAGGATCTTAAATTAGCAACGCTCTACGAACCCAGAGCGAAATGTGAATTTAAAAATTTTCTGTTTTTTTTTTTTTTTGTTTATATTTTAAGTCTAAAAAAGTAACAGGAAGTTACATTTTGCTAAATGAAACGAAATAAATAATAATAGTAAACATTTCTTTATATTTTATAAATGTGTATAAAAAAGGATTTTTGAAAGACACTCGAAGGGTCTTGAAGAGTTTTTGGTAACTGCTTCGCTTCTTCTTCTTTCTACCAAAATTATTTTTCGAATATTATATTTCGAGTATTGATGAAAGTTTGTTTGGACTACGCCTTCGAGTTATAATATAATTATATAAATAAAAATAAATATTTTATAAAGACCAACATAACGTTTAAATTGAAATTATTAGTATATTTGAAAGTAAATACGAGCGTAATTTTGAATTCAATAGGGTATATCTTTGTTAATCGTAAAATCGTTTGTGTCGTAGGTACTATTTCAAAAAATTATACAAAATATTTAAAAAAAATACCGTATCATTTGGAAGGTGGAGCATTGGAAAGGAAAAAACTGTAAATAGAAGAGCACTAATTCTTGACGGGTGCAAGAAACCGCTATTTAGTTAAGTACAGTTTTGTATCAAGCGTAAAACTAAATTTTCTACGAAATAGAAATAGCGCATAAGATTTTTATTTATACTCGTATTATGTTACATTTTTTTCATAAAATTAAATTTAAAAATTATATTTAGTATTTTTTTGCATGACATGTAACATACGAAATGGTTACGATTTAATATAGGTACTTATTATCGTGTTTCATAGGTGTTTATTAAATATTACGATGTAAGGTTTTAAAAATATTTCATAATTCATAAACTAAAAATCTCTTTGCCTCTTATAATAATATGGACATCTATAGACACTATAGACGCAGCTAACTAGCTTAATTAGCCGTTTTAACATTAACATTATTTACATTACATTAACAGACTAGTCTCTTTATTATATACGGCGGCGTTTAACTAGCGGTCTGAATGATATTCAACCGTAGCGACACTTACAATATTAGATAAACTCGCTGGTTGATTCATAGGGCATTCATATAATAGAGTCATCGTGTGACAAAAATAAAAAAAAGATGGAATATCTGAAATTAGGAATGGTTTACTTTATTATTTTAAACCGCTGACCCCGATTCCACCTGGTTTTGATCTCTTCTATTTCTATAGAGTTTTTGTAAGTCCGCGTGAAAGGGTGCAGCTTCCGCCTGCTATAACGAAACGTAGGCACCGTGCGAGGTGCAGCGACCAAGGCTGCGGATACCTGCGTTTTGTTACGTCGAGGTGGAGAGGCTGGTCAACGGTCACCGCCAGAGACGTTAAAAGTTTAATCAATTAATTTTCATAATTTTTAGCTACCCTAACCTCAAGGAACTGAATTGAAAATAAGCTAGTCAAATAGTTAAACGATAAATAGGCTAGGCAAATAGTCAAACGTTATCCAATGATATACCTATATATAATATTATTGGACGGTACCTATATCTCCGTATAAGTAAAAGGGGGTATAAAACTTCAACTCGCCCGAAGACAACTGGTTTTCTTGAAGCAATTTATCAATCTGACGAAGGTAAATCATTAGAACGCGTGGATTACACTTCTGAGGCAGCCTTGTGTTAGACATGTAGACAGGTTCAGGCTCAACAAGGCTTTGTTGAGGTCCCTAGACGATAGAGTTGAAATTTGCTTTAGTGTTGCTTGAGATTTATTAACGTTATAAACTGTATAAGTAATCACTTCGGTAAACATTTTGGATGGTTTTTTTATTTATAATTTTTTTTTATTATAAAGTATATATGATTTTTTGCTCTTGCTCTTGTACAGTTTTATCCCTTTAAATAGTAGAATTTCTTGTTAAAACATTAATCAGCCGGAATAACGTGAAATAAAATGTACGTCACGGTGAACGAAACCGTGAAACGAAAGCTTTTAATGCTTTTTAAATTGAAGGTTTAAATACGGTACTTCTTTTATCCGGCCTGTTTTTCCTGTCAAAGAGGGGTGTTATATGTTTGACATGTGGCGTCGTGGCTCCTTAACGTGTGGGAAATATTTGATCCGTTTTTTTTATTTGAAAGCTGATGCAACGATGGGTTTAAGCTATAATTTACGAAGATCTGATCAGATGTTTGAAGGACTTCTATCTGAGCAACTTCTAGTGGTGTAATCGTCGTAAAATTTACTATACTGTGACTTCAATTATACTAATCTATACTTATAATAAATCTGTAGAGAGGTCAATTCTGTACATGAAATATATTTTCAAAATAACTATCAGGGGGTGATTAGTGATCGATACTGATGACAAAAATGCAATCAGAAAATTTTTTGTCTGTCTGTCTGTATGTATGTTCCTTATAGAAACAAAAACTACTCAATGGATTTTAACGAAACTTGGTACAATTATTCTTCATACTAGATTTTAGAATATTTCTGTCATACATGATAGAAAATTTTCTAAAACATATCCCGCAACAGTATAAGTCTATCTTTTATGGTTGACCACAATAACACGTGTAATTCCTGATAGCTTAGCAGTTCGTAGCATTCTGATTATATTTGTTTACTCTTACGTTTATAATAATCTCACACATCCCTAATTAAAAAAAGTTAACATTATTACCTATTCAATAAAAAAAAAAACATAGAAATCAAGTATTGTGGACTGACATATTATATTTCCCTACCAAAATACGATCTGTTTGTCACATCAAAACCACTGAACCCTGAGGAAGGACATACGCTACTTTTTTTACGAAAAACGACGAAAACGCGGACGAAGTCGCAGGCAAAAGCTAGTATAACATAGTTACGTAACCTTGACCTGATACTGCTGAATTACCTAAATCAGCAGGATACAACTCTTTACCAACTTCAGTAGTATCGTGTTGGGACTCGTTAAAATGGTCTCAATGAATAGATTGCAAATTTTTTGTTTCAAATTTGAATTTCGTATTATAAATGCGTAATTGTTTGTTAGTCTTTTAAGTCGTAATTGATCAACGTGAAGTTTTGCATTGTGGGATATACAGAAAAAACATATGATACCTTTCAAACAGCATAAATTAATGTTCTCAATGGATAGGAATATAAATTTTTGAAGGTCGTGCGACATAAGGAAGTCTCCATTAACGAGAGCGAAGTTAAAAGTTAGTAACATATACGAGCCGGGTTATATCTACCACGTCGATTGTAGAGTCGACGGATGGAAATTTTAATTAGTCGTCTAATTTAACAATTTAATTCTTCATAATTTTTAGTGTTTCATCTTTCTTAATTATCTTCATCTCCATTTTCAATAGAAAACCTGATAATAATGGAAATAATAATATATTCAATATTTTTAAAACATAATACTGCCTTTTTAATAATAAATTCCAAACTCTGATATATCAATGATTCTGATAACAAAATAATAAAGAAACTAATATAGGATCTTCAGGGCGTATTTAATAACTTTTTCGCCTTAGGCTTGAAAAATATTCTCTTTTTCTGGCAAGATATTTTGTACCAAAGCTCGTGTGCGTGGAAAAATAAAAAAATGGTAACGTTGTAATTGCGAGTTATTGTATACATATAAACGATATCCATACAGATAAATAAAATTGAAGTGTCTGTTTGTAATTTCTAATTAACAATATTTAACTAAATGATTATGAAAGTATACACAGGGTATCAAAAACATTTTTTTTTTAATTTTTGTCCGACTGTCTGTTTGTTTCGGCTAATATCTGGAACGGCTGGACCGATTTTGACAGCACTTTCACTCACAGATAGCTAATGTTACAAGTAGTAACTTAGGCTACTTTTATTTTTGAAATTTTATTTCCCTAGCCATGAATCGACCCCGCTAATTTTGAATAAATAACATTACAAAAATTACACATTCGGTATCGTTGCAACTTCTAATAGTTGTCACGCAGTAGTAAATGGAATTTTGTTTACGATATACTATTATTGGAAAAGACAATTTTTTTACAAAATGCCATAAATTAATGTGAGTATAATGCTTCTTTCTTAAGAGGCACCACAGAGCTTTTTATGAGACATGCTATCCTGTAATCCACGCGAACGAAGTCGCAGGCATATATGGTATAAACTATCTAACTCAAAAATATTTTTTCAATTCGAACCAGTAGTTCCTGAGATTAGCGCGTTCAAACAAACAAACAAACACTTCAGGTTTATGATATTAGTATAGATAAATATTTATAAAAATTGTGTATCATTTTTAAGAATAGTGAAAGCTAGTAAAAGTATACATACATGCAAAACATACAAGTGTAATTCTCGCCTAATACATTTTGTCTACAAAGAAATTTGTCAAAATCTACAAAAAATGTTTAGCCCACTTTTACTTTACCTAAGATAAATTCACCTAAGATGTTCTTATGAGACAGCTGAAAGTTCATCCATAATGTCTTTGTCTTTTCATCAGACGTAGAATACGCTGCTAAAATGTTTATACAGTGTCTTGCGATGTCTTAAGTGGTGTTTGAGTTCCTCCTTAAACGACATCTGGTGCAAAGAACAAAAGTTTCAGTGGAAGTGGCGTGTGGGATAGATATCAATATCTATTGAATGTGTTGGTTTTTTTTTCAGACTTTCACGATTACTACACACTGACATAAGTTTTGTGTCAGTGTGTAGTAAGTAAGTAGTAGTTTTAAACTGATTTAAATCTTGTATATTATTTTTTATAACCCCGACGTTTAGAATACATATTTTTTACACTTATATGTTAATCATATAAAATATATAATTACTGCTTTGATGTTTTATAAATATTTATGGAAAACTACTAACTGCAGAATAAAAAGTTAGTGTTGTGGTTTTAACACATAGTCAGTAAATAGTTTTTCCCATTTTTTGGTTAAAGAAAAAAACCTAATACTCATTTTCTGAACTTCTGTATTACTACTCGATGTTATATGTTATAGTTCAATACTATTTCTAAAGTATCATCTATTCTGCGGTTACTTGGCAGCAAATGATCACGATCATTGATTAAACAAAGAAAAATTCGCACTCATATTTCTGAACTTCTGTGTCACACTCGATCTTGTAGCTCAATGCTATTTCTAAAGTATCATCTGTTCTGCGGTTGCTTGGCAGCAAATGATCGTGGCACTTAGTTTAAAGGACATGTGAAAGAGCTCGCCATATGTGAAGCATCAAACGATATTTTACGTACTTTATATAAGGTTTCCAGTAAATTTATCATTTGTGTCAACACATTTATATATAAATTCATTCTAGAGTAGTGTTTTTAAAACATATTTAATTTAAAAATATTAAGTTAATTTGCAATATATGCAACTGAATAAAATTTTATACTATTTAAAGTAAGGAATTGTAAGGTGTGAAAAAGATTTATTTGAAAAATTAAAAACTCAACTTTCTAATATAATATGGTATCAATCGCAAATCAGAATCGGCCAAACTGTTTAGCCTACGGTGTCATAACGGTTCTATACTTTGACAATTTACGTCCGCCATATTGATATTTTGATGACGTCATATATTCATAGTAAACTACTACGGAACATATACAATATAATAATATAATAAATTAGTAATCTCTGAAACTACCGCACCCATTTGAAAGTCTTTTTGGATCGGATAGTTCATTTATCGAGGATCATAGAAGCGAAGATACATCATTATGACTCATAGAAGCGAAGCAGTAACCATAAAGTGAAACCACAAGAAGTAGCTAGTATACACTAAGTGTAAAGTAAGTCGAAAAATTTCGGCCCACACGGAGACGTAAATTTTGTATTTTATATTTTGTATTGTAATTGTTATGAATTATAATTATTTATTAACGTTATAATAAACGTTTACAGTTATTATTAATGTTTACTGCTACGTGATTTAGATATATAATTTGCTAAAATTAGTTATATATTTCGTGAATTGTTTGTCTTATTTTAATTTTAATTGTTTTATTATATCTTGTTTTTTGTTTGTTTTTTTTAAAATACATTTAATGATGTTTTGGCTTTCTTTTCTCCTTAGCATTGTTTTTTTTGTTATTGTTTTTATTTTCTTTGTAATGCTTAG
This sequence comes from Hypolimnas misippus, assembly GCA_037950945.1. Taxonomy (NCBI): domain Eukaryota; kingdom Metazoa; phylum Arthropoda; class Insecta; order Lepidoptera; family Nymphalidae; genus Hypolimnas; species Hypolimnas misippus. The sequence goes on along the minus strand of JBBEEQ010000013.1, from coordinate 11,141,324 downwards.
GTATTAAGTGAGAAATTTATTGTTTATTTTTGCTGTTTTTCTGTGTATGTACCCGAATAAACTTATTCTATTCTAGACAAATAAGTAACGTTTTCGAGATTAGTTTCCCAACGGATGAACAACACGACAGCCTGTAACAATCAAAGCTCCTTTGTAACATCAAGTGAAGGCAATTTCTCATATAAAGTGCTGAGCTGATCTTACACGCAAAGGATCGAGTCACGTAGACTTTAAGTTTCCCTACATACTATACAAGTGAAACAAAATGATACATGAGAATGATTTAAAAATTAATTTATGGTACAAAATTAGATGGATGATACTCTTTTTATAACATCATTTTTACGAGTTAATATTAAATTATATAATACGAGAGAAATTTATAATATATATTAACATATGCATTAACTAATGCGTGTAAGGTTAAACTTGATGTTTACTTGTTAGTGAAACAATTATCATGAAGTTAATTTCATGTCATTAATTTCGTAATGTCAATTTAACATTAAGCCGAGAATCACACTTTAAAGTTTTGCTCTAAGAATTCCATAAAAAATTTTATAAGTCGTTTGTCATCGTTTACCTTACAATGACAGCATTTACTGTGTCCAATTTTTAACAGACTCGCAGATTTGTAAGGCTACTCAGACGACTGTTACTAGATGACAGAGTAGTTTCATATTACTTATTATAGTAAAACTTACAAATGTAATACTTGCCTAAAATAAGTGACTTTACCCACGTGAGTAGCATTATTATAGTTTCATAGAAAATTCAACTTCCTTTGATATTTTAAAGGAATATGTTGAAGTAGAGACTTGCCGTAGCCTATTGATTAGTGACTAAAGGTATATGGTCTGGTTCGACTGGGGCAGTACCTCATTCTCGCAGAAGATCGGCGTTAAGTAGCTAATATGGCTTCGTTTCGTTATTAAAGAAATATCACACAAATCCTATACACCAATCACAACCTATTTTATAAATGTCTGCAATAAGATATAGTATAATAAACCGATTTTGATAAAAAGTCTATGAGACCAATCCGAAAAGATCAAACCGTTCGATTAAAAAATCGAGGTAACGAACATAAAAAACAGGTTAGGAAAAAAAGCAATTTTAAAATAGTGCAGTGTTTCCTCAAATCTCCTCCTTTACCTCAATTTCTGTAGTTTTAATACTTTTAGATTCCACCCTACTGACTCATCATGAATCACTTAAATAATTCACATATCAACTTTTATTTACCTGAGTTACACATACAGGATTTCATAATTATGTAGTGAGGAGATACACCCGGCTTAATGGCACTCGGCTACTGCAATACTATTTGCGATGTTAGGGCAGTTTTGCATCGCATAGGATTTTCGATGTCCAAATAAAAAGTAAGTCATTGATTATAAATTTATTGCTTATAAATTTCAATATTATTAGATTTAAAGATACCTAGGAAGAGTGAGTACAAATCTCACCAGATCAAACCTGTCCCTGAGTGTAGACTTTAGTATATACTAGGCCTAGCCATAAGCTTAGCAATTGTGGTAGAGCCTAGCTGTAGTCCACTGACTACAGCTCATATTAGGATTGATCGACCGATAAAGTAAGACATTCTCAAAGAAAGTAAGTAAATGTTCCATTGTAATCTCCACCTCTCCTAATAAGGAGCAGGTTTAGAGTTTAATCCACCACGCTGCTCTTCAGCGGATTGCGGATATGTATGATTCTACAAGCAGAAGTACTAGCAGAAGTGCATTAGTACCGGGCAGATGCAAGAGCGAGAGGAGAGCGTTCACTGGCAGCAGAGAGGAGGATTAGAACTCTTGCTCAAGCAGCTCTGATGCAAAGATGGAGAGAAGACCTGCTCTCTCCCATAGCTGGCGTAGCAACTGTGGAGGCGATTTGGCCCCACCTGTATCGGTGGATGAAAAGGCAGCAGGGTCAGCTAACCTACAGGCTGACGCAGGTGCTTACCGGGCATGGTTGTTTCGGTCCTGCATCAGGTTGTGGGAAGGGAGGCAACACCGGCTTGCCACGAGTGTGGTGCGCATGAGGACTCTGCATACCACACTCTAAGCGAGTGTACCGCGTCGGCACCCCAGCGCCATGCCTTAGTGGCGATCATAGGAGGAGACCTCTCGCCGTCGAGCGTGATTAATGCCATGCTCAACAGCGAGAGGTGCTGGTCGGCCATGGCCACCTTCTGCGAGTCAGTCATCGCACCGTAGGAGGCCGCGAAACGGGAGCGGGAGAGGGATGTTCCACTGACTTAATACTTAGAAACTCAGTGCTAGCCGGAATTTGAATCCGCGATCATCAGTTGATACCGACGTGTTCTAACCAAGGCGCCGTTCCGACTCTTACAGAATATAGGCGTAAAGTATCCAATTAAGCAACGTTTTGATCGATAAGTGGACTTGAATTAGGAGTAAAACTTCAAGGACGCGTAATGTTTAGGCGCGTTATGTTACACGAGAGAAAAAAAAATATGACGTAGAGAAAGAGAGGAAGAAAGAGACATACATATTTTTTAGGAAGTTTTACTTCAATCACGCGTTTTTAAAATTACTTCGAAAGGAGGTTCGATGTTAGACCTGTATGCATGTGGGTATATATTTATGTGTTTATATGTTACGTATATAATTTGTATGTCCATGATTTGTTCAATAACCACTAACCCAATTGGAATGAAGTTTTTAATATTTTAATGAATATTTATCAGGAAAGGTTTGTGTTTGTTGACACATTATTGCTTATCAACATCCATATTAGGATCAAACATCTTCAGACGATAAAATTTTTCCAATAACTAAATAACAAATAACAGCAAATTAAATAATGCGATTCGTGAAAGTTAGTTATATTTTTCAAATAATTATTATCCGACTTAAATAAAGTGCCTTTTTAATGTTTGTTACTTTAAAACTGCGTCATTTCTCAACCGATTTTCAAAATTCTTTTTTTGTATTTGAAAGGATACCCATTTCCTTAGATTGATCCACATATAATGTATATTTTCATAAAAAATATTTTAATAAGACAGTCAGTGTGTTTGTGCCTTAAGTCGCATTAGGCACGGCTCACATTTGCGCCACCCGATGCAAGTATTTACATATATTTGCATTCGACTGAGCGTCAGTTGTCATCCGCTACTACACTGTCATATAATTCCGAGTTCATGCATAATTCGGATCATCAGCTTTAGGATTTGTATCTTTGTAAGATTGTAATTGAAATTATTATTAATTTTAATTTTTTGCTCATCAGCTGCTAACGCCACGTGAGTCAGAATTTGCTTTAAAGGATAGCGAAAATACTGCATAATTTTTCATTGACAGCATTTGACACCATAATATATATACTTCTACATGATATATTTCTTTTTATTTGTTGTTGAAAAGATTATGTATGTTGAAAAGATTTTTTATTTTAATTACAATTTTATCTATACTAATATTATAAAGAGGTAATTTTAGGGGGTAATCTCTGAAACTACTAATCCGAGTTGAAAATTCTTTTTCACAGCCCTTTTATTGAGAAGGCTATAGGCTCTATTACATCACGCTACGACTCAGGTTCGAAGCAGTTTTAGCGAGTGTAACCTAACGCAGCTAGTCAATTATAATGAGTAAGTAATTATATTTGATCAATCTTTACTAACAGTATGTTATGGAGAGTAGGAGAAGAGTTCACTTCATATATCAAGGAAGCTATAATATGATTTCATTTTTGTGCCTAATTCGCCTTTTCGGTAATATTGTATAAGGATATAACATTAACCATTGGAAAATAATTAAAATAGCATTTTATAAATGTTTCTTAAAGGTCCCCTATTTTATATACTTAATTATTTCTTAAGCAATATAAGCCCCATTTGAAGCAAGTCCTGCCTCTACCCTTTCATTCGATTTATTTCGTCATTTAAAGATTCAACCCTCGGTGACTTAAATTGGCTACGGGATGGCTGGCTTATTTCTCGCCCAGAATATTAGAATTATAATGAAAAGTATCATAAATAACTAGCATGGCATTCCAAGGCGACTTAATGAGACTTAAATGACTTAATAATAAAATGTATTTTTGTTTTGCAAAAAAGAAAGAATAAGTACATAAAATAACGCAGAAAATCCAAACAAAAAAATACAAGAAAAAAAAACAGGTGAAAGAAAGATTAAGTCAAATAACATTATTGAATATAGAAACAAAAAAAAATATTAGCTTTGTGTACTGACAAAAGGATACCGCTCAGATGATGTGGTTCTATGAATTTCTGCTGATTTTCATTCGTCTTCCTTGTGGCCACATAATACTTACCTATAACCCACATAATATAAGAAATATTAAGATTAGCAGTTTCTCATAGCTTAGCTATACTTAGGCATTTCAAACCTAACATACTTTCAAACCTCTTTTTACCCCTTACGGGATGGATTTTCATAAATTCTTTCTTATTGCAGACTTAACATATTAAAAGAACGTTTGTGTAAAATTTCACGTTTCTAGATCCAGCAGTTTCAGCTCTTCGTTGATCAATCAGTGAATATGTCAGCCAGTTTTGATTTATAAATAAATATATATTTCTAGATTGTAATTTGTTTAGTAGGTACAAATAAAATCGTATCACGATTATCTGTTCACTTGGCACACAAAAACCACTAAAGATATCGAGATGCGGGCTTATCGAGTTTATTTTTATATAATCTTGTGGTCATTTTAAGTTACACTAGCTTTATTTGTGATTTCGTTCGTCTTTATGTTGATTTTGTTATTATGACTGATTACATCGTTTATTTATATCTTATACTCTGCCATACTGTTCATCCGATGCGATAAAACTTGGTAACTTATTGTTTGGACTTGCAAGAAGGTTATAATATAAGTACACTAATCGCTGCTTTTCAATAATATCGATGCAACTAAAAATTATGAATTTTAGAGAATCGGGTTTTTAACTTTCTTTATTAATGTGTTGGTATATAGCTGCAAAATTTAAACGATCCCTTGATGTTATATATTTATTGATTTAAGGAAAATTCATCACCGCAACTCTTTTCATGATAAACATCAAAGATTTATGGTCTTTTGACATATTTGGTTCTATTTGTTAGAATTTTGAATTACTACGATATTCGTGCAAACCAGCGTAATATCAACTACGACCTGTCTGTCTGTTGGCGCAGTGGTCACTGCAGCTGACAGAAGCGCTAACGGTTTAGATCCCAGTTCACAACAAATGTCTATACTGGCCATAAGAATGTTTGTCGTGGTTTGAGTGTTTATCTTTGTTGTGTGTGTTTTTGAATCCTCGGGGATGGTGAAATTCTAATGGGGGCCGTTGATGCGTTTATTTATTTATTTATATATAATATTATATACGAGTAGATTTTGCGAGTCGAACCGGTCAGATAAAGAAATAAGTTATAGACAGTCATCCAGAGTAAGAAAATCTTATTTAACGCGAGCGAAATCGCGAGCAAAATAAAGTGGATTATAAAATTTAGTTGTAAATATTTGTTTTTGTAATAAGAGATTCACATATCAACAAAAGTTAAAAATAATTAATTTCAAATCGGTATAGGAGGCTATTCAATGCAAATAAACAAACAATCGAATCTTTCCTCTTTATTTTATAAGTGTAGTCTAGATTAAAAGTTTTTAATAATTATGTTTTGATTTCGTTATTAATTAACTATTATTAAGTAATTTATCAAAGTAATTATTAACATCTTTCTATGATAACGTATATAATACTTAATTAAGTATATCATTAATTCAATAATCTGTCCCCTCAACCTTTGCCCCTTAATAAAAAAAAACACGAATACAACTACATAATTTCATAAGTCCTTGTTTAAGTTTACGCATGCGCATTTAATGTGCGCCTTATAACCTTAAACATAATGTAAATACACATTATAATATACACGTTTACTATCTGATCGATATTATAATTATTTTATTTAATAACACTTGTATAATTATGAAAAACATATTATTTTGATAATAACATTGAAGTAGACAATTTTACGCAACGAGCAGTAGGTAAAATCAAATTAATATTATATTATTTCTTACCTGTAACTTATATCTGGCGCCTCAAACACAAACACCTGTCCATACATTCCCGCTAAATAAACGGGGAATAAAAGTAATGCATAGTTCACTATATTGTACTTCCCAAACGCTCCGAGCTCCCGTAAAATACCGTCCAATCCTGTATCCTTGCCCATTTTAACAATTACAAACACACATTCACTATTAAAACAACATTTTTGTAAAAATTATCAAAAAATATCACTAAAATCTTCACGCGTGTTCTTTAAACATTGACATTTCTTACGCATGCGCACAGCGGAGTACACATCGCTTGAACTCTCTCATATCTGTTTCGTAAAATATTTTTGCGGTAAAAAAAACTCGTTTCACCCCAACGAGATCGCTCGGCTGTAGTTCAAACTTGTATGCGTTCTTCGTTACAAAAATAGTCATGAAAGTTCCGTTAAAATCATACGAGTCTGCGGGAAAGAGATAACGACTGTTGTTTTATTTCGAAATCTATATGAGCGAGCGAGATAGTTATAGAATATCAGTTTTGCGTGCGTGAAGTGATTTTAAATATTGTTAATGATGTGTTTAATATTACAAAGACGTGTTTATTAATAAATATTAGATCTTTTACGATTTAGATTATATCGAAATGATTAATAATAATTATGACTCTATGTATGTATATTACAATGTAATAATTTACAATACATAATAAAATGTTATAAGGAAATAAATTGATGCTATATAAGCAATAATGTGTTAACCCACAGAAAGTCAAATTCTAAGATCTTGATGTATTTTGATAATTCGTTACCTATTTAACATTATTCAAAAAAATCTAGTTTTATAAAAATAAGTATGGAAGAAAGTTTCTTAATTCAATATTTCGAATTTCAAGTGCGTTTTATATTTTGCAATTTATGCAATAATCTCATATACATATGGATGCTGATAAGCAATAATGTGTCAACCCACAAAAAGTTAAATTTGGAGATATTGATGTATTTTGATACTACATCATCTATTTAACATTATTCAAAAAATTTCAAGTCACCTAAACTGAATAAGTATGGAATAAAGTTTCTTAATTCAATGTTTCGAATTTCAGATGCGTTCCATAGTTTGAAATTTATAAAATAATCTCAAATATTTAAAAACTTATTATTAGATAACAAATTAAACAAATCTATCTGCTTTTGATTCATTATACATTTTATCGAAATAGAAAAGAAAAGATGAATATATACATCTTCAAACAAATTTATTAAGAATAGCTTTGACATCTTCAAACGCCATTTTCTCAAAATGAAGTCTGTGTGGGTTAACACAGTATTGCTTACCAGCGTCCATATATGAAAACTTATAATTAGATATAAGGTTTTATTGTACCAATATGTTTTTAATTCACTCTACTTTCTATCAAAATAGAAAAAATAAGACGGATATATACTATACATATACTTTTTAAAACAAATTTCATTAAAAATAAGTTGGACATCTTTAGGCGCCATTTTCTCAAAATGAAGCCCATGTGGCTCGACATAGTATTGCTTATCAGCGTCCAAATACAGACACATACTGACTTTTAAAACAAAACAAATACAATAAAAAAAAAGTAAAAGAATTATAACCCATTACAAAATAAAGTTACCTTTACAGTTACAGTTTTAAGTTTATTTATACTTTATATCCAATATAAATACAATATTTTATATTTACATATATAAAATCACTTGTTCTGACTGATTCATCAACGCAGAGCCTAAACCGCTGGGGCTACGAACTTGAAATTTTTGCAGTAGGTGGCTTTTAGGTTGTAGGCATCCACTAAGATAGGGTCCCCTAAGAGGGCGAAAAGGGGTAAAAACGTTTGTATGCAAAATCTTATTGCGTGGTCGTATTAACCTAAAACTTAATACACATACTTCTGGATGAAAGTAATGAAATATAAAATAGAAAAGGGGGTAATATTATTCCACACTAGGGTGCAAGGGGGTAGTAAAGTTTGTATAGAGAAAATGTATTTTTTAGACCGATTATCGTTAAATTCAGCACAAACATTACTTAAGGAGAATAATTAAATATATGTATCCAAGAATTTCAAAATCATCCCTTAAAAAGACGCTAGGGGGTAATCATGGAAAGAAATTCCAAAATATACGCGGGTGTAACCGCGAGCAACTGCTAGTCTAATATAAATGTATTAATATTCAAGTTACTTCGAGTCAAGGTGAAGGAATAAAGAGTTTTAGGTCGTTTAATACACGGAACATGTAGTTAGCCGGTGATCTTTCAATTTAGTAATCTACCTAGAAAAAATTAGTCAAGTACCTAGTTAACCACTTTACATGTCACTATTTACATTCGGCGTCGTCTGCTTGAAAATAGTACGTTTATTTCCTTATTCGTACACTAATTTGATGATAGTAGGATTAACCTAGAAAGTTATCCGGGAGTTTTGAAAATTAGTGATCTTATAGATTTTGATCTTTCTGAATGTCAACATGCCACTTCGTATCTTTTCTGGACGCGCCGCCATATTGAAAAAATGGCGCCAATAACAGTTTTTTCATATTATACCTTCTTCTTCTCATTTTTCGATGAAAATAATTATATAATTAATTAAACTATAGTAAAGAGCGTGCCAAAATCAATGAGATCACCAATATTCGAAACGCGTGAAAGACTTGCAAGGTAAAGCTGCAAAATTACTGTGTATCCTATAGATTACAATCTCATATTTTATCTTATCTTACTATTATTATAAATACGAAAGTTTGTAACGATGTATGGACGTTTCTTTCTCTTTATGCAAACAGATGAAACGTTTAGTTTAGCTTATACATCAGAATAACACATATGTAGATTACTTTTACCAACATACCACGTATGCAAATTCGCGAGAGTAAACTAGAAACTAGAGTTGCCACTTTTTTTTGGCGAATGCCAGAAGGTTATTCGGCTTCGATAATGTCATCGATTCCTTTGGTTCTTTTTTACTAAAAAAAATCTTAGAACCAACCTTTTTGAGTATACTATAAAATAATCCATGGAAATAAAATGATGCGAAATGAAGTATTTTCGCGTACTTTATAATTCATATAAAGTACCTATACAACATTCTATTATTCGAAATAACGTACAACACTTTGAAATAAAGAGCGGCAACCCTACTAGAAACTTATAAGTCCTTAGAATATTAAAAAAATATATTTAAGTAATTCTATTCACATTTGGACGTTAATAAACAATACTGTGTTGTTTTGTACTGTTGATAAACAATACCAAACGGACTTCATTTTGAGAAAATGGAAAATGATGAAAATGTCTAAAGACGACCTATTCTTAATCTTCTTATCTTATTTTTTCTATTTTGATGAATGAATTAAAAGCAGTTTGGCTTTTTTCTAATAATACTTTTTTCAAATATATGTATAAGATTATTACATAACCCAAAATATGGAACACACTTCAATATTCTAAACATTAGATCAAGAATCTCTTTTCAGTACTTACTTAGTTCAGATGATATAATTTTTTTTTTTATAATGTTAAATATAAAAGGCACACCAATTTCTCTAAATTTGAGTTTTTGTGGGTTGACACATTATTGCTTATCAGTATTTATTTATGAAAATAGTAAATGTTCATATTTATGAACGTTTAAAATCCCATTGTTATTAATTATATATTATAAGAAACGCGGAACCCCAGAAAATGATAGCGAGCATTTTATAAATCGAATTTTTTTTTCAAAGTATTTTTACAAAAACGCAATTTGTTCAAACCCAGTGGACGATGAAAAAACGTGCTGAAATAAAAAGCTGGGATGGCCTAATGTTTAGTGTATATCGATGTCAACTGCTGATCGTGTATCTCAAGTACTGCCGAGTTTTTAAAATAATAACTTCGTACATCGGAAAGAAACTTGCGTACATCGGAAGAAATTCTGACACAGGTTACTCCTCAGACCAAGAGTCATAGACTAACCAGGTCCTAATATAGTACGGTCCACAGACTAACCAGGTCCTACCCGTAGACAAACCAGATACGACCCAAAGACCGACCTGGTACTAACTGACGACTAACCAGACACTAATTGCTGACTATCCAGGTACTACCTGCTCACTAACCAGTCACTACACCCGACCAACCCGGTACTACCTGCTGACTACCCAGTTACCACCTGCTGACCAACCAGTCACTACCCCCGACCAACCAGGTACTACCTGCTAACTAACCAGGTACTACCTGCCGACCAACCTGGTACTACGAGTTGACTAAAAAGGTACTACCTGCTGACTATCTAGGTACTACCTCCGACCAACCCGGTACTACCTGCTGACTATCTAGGTACTACCTCCGACCAACCCGGTACTACCTGCTGACTAACCAGTTACTACCTGCTGACCAACCAGTCACTACCCCCGACTAACCAGGTACTACCTGCTAACTAACCAGGTACTACCTGCTGACCAACCTGGTACTACGAGTTGACTAACCAGGTACTACCTGCTGACCAATCAGATACTATCTGCTGACTAACCTGGTACTACGAGTTGACTAACCAGGTACTACCTGCTGACTAACCAGGTACTACTTGCTTACCAATCAGCACTACCCCCGACCAACCAGGTACTACCTGCTGACTAACCAGGTACTACCTGCTGACTAACCAATCACTACCCCCGACCAACCAGGTACTACCTGCTGACTAACCAGGTACTACCTGCTGACTAACCAATCACTACCCCCGACCAACCAGGTACTACCTGCTGACTAACCAGGTACTACCTGCTGAGTAACCAGGTACTACCTGCTGACTAACCAGATACTACCTCCGACCAACCGTGTACTACCTGCTGACCAACCTGGTACTACGAGTTGACTAACCAGGTACTACCTGCTGACCAACCAGGTACTACCTGCTGACTAACCAGGTACTACCTCCGACCAACCATGTACTACCTGCTGACCAACCTGGTAGTACGAGTTGACTAACCAGGTACTACCTGCTGACTAACCAGGTACTACCTGCTGACTAACCAGGTACTACCTGCTGATCAACCTGGTAGTACGAGTTGACTAACCATGTACTACCTCCGACCAACCAGGTACAACCTGCTGACTTACCAGGTACTACCTGCTGACTAACCAGTCACTAACCCCGACCAATCAGGTACTACCTGCTGACTAACCAGGTACTACCTCCGACCAACCATGTACTACCTGCTGACTAACCAGGTACTACCTGCTGACCAACCTGGTACTACGAGTTGACTAACCAGGTACTACCAGCTGACTATCCAGGCAGTACCTCCGACCAACCCGGTACTACCTGCTGACTACCCAGTTACCACCTGCTGACTAACCAGTCACTACCCCCGACCAACCAGGTACTACCTGCTGACTAACCAGGTACTACCGCCGACCAACCATGTACTACCTGCTGCCTAACCAGGTACTACCTGCTGACTAACCAGGTACTACCGCTGACCAACCATGTACTACCTGCTGCCTAACCAGGTACTACCTGCTGACCAACCTGGTACTACGAGTTGACTAACCAGGTACTACCTGCTGACTAACCTGGTACTACGAGTTGACTAATCAGGTACTACCTCCGACCAACCAGGAACTACCTGCTGACTAACCAGGTACTATCTGTTGACCAACCAGTCATTACCCCCGACCAACCAGGTACTACCTGTTGACTAACCAGGTACTACCTCCGACCAACAAGGTACTACCTGCTGACTAACCAGGTACTACCTGCTGTCTATCAGAGTACTACCTGCTGACCAACCAGGTACTATCTGCTGACTAACCTGGTACTACGAGTTTACTAACCAGCTACTACCTCCGACCAACCAGGTACTACCTGCTGACTAACCAGGTACTACCTGCTGTCTATCAGAGTACTACCTGCTGACCAACCAGGTACTATCTGCTGACTAACCTGGTACTACGAGTTGACTAACCTGGTACTACGAGTTGACTAACCAGGTACTACCTCCGACCAACCATGTACTACCTGCTGACTAACCAGGTACTACCTGCTGACCAACCTGCTACTACGAGTTGACTAACCTGGTACTACGAGTTGACTAACCAGGTACTACCTCCGACCAACCAGGTACTACCTGCTGACTAACTAGGTACTACTTGCTGACCAACCAGCACTACACCCGACCAACCAGGTACTACCTGCTGACTAACCAGGTACTACCTGCTGACTATCAGAGTACTACCTGCTGACCAACCAGGTACTATCTGCTGACTAACCTGGTACTACGAGTTGACTAACCAGCTACTACCTCCGACCAACCAGGTACTACCTGCTGACTAACCAGGTACTACCTCCGACCAACCAGGTACTACCTGCTGACTAACCAGGTACTACCTGCTGTCTATCAGAGTACTACCTGCTGACCAACCAGGAACTACCTGCTGACTAACCAGGTACTACCTGTTGACCAACCAGTCATTACCCCCGACCTACCAGGTACTACCTGCTGACTAACCAGGTACTACCTCCGACCAACCAGGAACTACCTGCTGACTAACCAGGTACTACCTGTTGACCAACCAGTCATTACCCCCGACCTACCAGGTACTACCTGCTGACTAACCAGGTACTACCTCCGACCAACCATGTACTACCTGCTGACTAACCAGGTACTACCTGCTGACCAACCTGCTACTACGAGTTGACTAACCTGGTACTACGAGTTGACTAACCAGGTACTACCTCCGACCAACCAGGTACTACCTGCTGACTAACTAGGTACTACTTGCTGACCAACCAGCACTACCCCCGACCAACCAGGTACTACCTGCTGACTAACCAGGTACTACCTGCTGACTATCAGAGTACTACCTGCTGACCAACCAGGTACTATCTGCTGACTAACCTGGTACTACGAGTTGACTAACCAGCTACTACCTCCGACCAACCAGGTACTACCTGCTGACTAACCAGGTACTACCTGCTGTCTATCAGAGTACTACCTCCTGACCAACCAGGTACTATCTGCTGACTAACCTGGTACTACGAGTTGACTAATTAGGTACTACCTCCGACCAACCAGGAACTACCTGCTGACTAACCAGGTACTACCTGTTGACCAACCAGTCATTACCCCCGACCAACCAGGTACTACCTGCTGACTAACCAGGTACTACCTCCGACCAACCAGGTACTACCTGCTGACTAACCAGGTACTACCTGCTGACTATCAGAGTACTACCTGCTGATTAACCAGGTACTACCTGCTGACTGACCAGGTACTACCTGCTGACCAACCTGGTACTACGAGTTGACTAACCTGGTACTACGAGTTGACTAACCAGGTACTACCTCCGACCAACCAGGTACTACCTGCTGACTAACCAGGTACTACCTGCTGACTATCAGAGTACTACCTGCTGACCAACCAGGAACTACCTGCTGACTAACCAGGTACTACCTGTTGACCAACCAGTCATTACCCCCGACCAACCAGGTACTACCTGCTGACTAACCAGGTACTACCTCCGACCAACCATGTACTACCTGCTGACTAACCAGTTACTACCTGCTGACCAACCTGCTACTACGAGTTGACTAACCTGGTACTACGAGTTGACTAACCAGGTACTACCTCCGACCAACCAGGTACTACCTGCTGACTAACTAGGTACTACCTGCTGACTAACCAGGTACTACCTCCGACCAACCATGTACTACCTGCTGACTAACCAGGTACTACCTGCTGACCAACCTGCTACTACGAGTTGACTAACCTGGTACTACGAGTTGACTAACCAGGTACTACCTCCGACCAACCAGGTACTACTACTAAGCAGGTACTACCCCCGACCAACCATGTACTACCTGCTGACTAACCAGGTACTACCTGCTGATCAACCTGGTACGACGAGTTGACTAACCAGGTACTACTTGCTGACTAACCAGGTACTACCTGCTGACTAAGCAGGTACTACCTGCTGACTAACCAGTCACTACCCCCGACCAACCAGGTACTACCTGCTGACTAACCAGGTACTACCTCCGACCAACCATGTACTACCTGCTGTCTATCAGAGTACTACCTGCTGACCAACCAGGTACTATCTGCTGACTAACCTGGTACTACGAGTTGACTAATCAGGTACTACCTCCGACCAACCAGGAACTACCTGCTGACTAACCAGGTACTACGAGTTGACTAATCAGGTACTACCTCCGACCAACCAGAAACTACCTGCTGACTAACTAGGTACTACTTGCTGACCAACCAGCACTACCCCCGACCAAACAGGTACTACCTGCTGACTAACCTGGTACTACGAGTTGACTAATCAGGTACTACCTCCGACCAACCAGGAACTACCTGCTGACTAACCAGGTACTACCTGTTGACCAACCAGTCATTACCCCCGACCAACCAGGTACTACCTGCTGACTAACCAGGTACTACCTCCGACCAACCATATACTACCTGCTGGCGGCATATTCCTACATATTCCTACTGGCTGGCATATTCCTACTGGCGGGATGGGACCGAGATCCGGACAAAGCGGCTGAGGCTGGAGTCGGTGTGCACCGTCTTTCAGGCGGAGCTACTCGCGATAGCCAGGGCTACTGACCTGGTTGTCGCGAGGGGCTTCGACTGTGCGGCTGTGCTCAGCGACTCCCGGTCCTCGCTCGATTTGATCCGGAACCCGGACACGCACCATCCCCTCGCTACCCATATTCGTCGGAATATCAGGGAGTTGCAGGGGAGGGGTAAAACCCTCCAGTTCTTTTGGGTGAAGGCTCATGTCGGGATCCCCGGCAATGAGCGTGCCGACGAGTTGGCGAGGCTGGCGGCTCAGTCCAGGGTCGCCCCAGCGTATGCCAGGTGTCCAATCTCATACGTCAGACGACGTGTGAGAGAGGGCGTGGTCCGGCGGTGGAACGAGAGGTACACCGGTGGAACCACGGCCGAGGTCACCCGCATGTTCTTCCCGGATGTATGGCGCGCTTATCGGGCCCTGAAGTGTCTCGATAGGACGTCTATATGGGCGCAAGTGCTGACGGGCCACGGCGGTTTTGCCGCCTATCTCCACAGATTTAAGCTAAGAGATAGCGCTGGCTGCGTGTGCGACCCCGAGGTTGCAGAGGACATTAAACACACATTGTTTGAATGCCCGAGGCACGACCGAGACAGATACGACCTGGAATTAAGTACTGGAAAAAAGCTAACGGAGGCAACTATTGCCGACTTAATATCTGACAAGCACTCCAGGCCGTATCTGGAGCAGTTTTGCCTCAAGACGGCCAAAATTGTTACGGGACGAAATAAAACGAGATGAATTGTTATTGTTATTCTATTATTTTATTATTTTAATTTAATTTATTATTATTAATTCATTTTAACTAAATTATCAATTTATTTTTATCATTACATTTTAATTTAATTATTATTATAATTGTATTTTAAATTTTAAATTTCAACATATTTATTAATTTATTATTTTAAATTTTAATTGCATATTAATTGTAAATATAATAGAAATTTTAACTATATTGAAATTAATTACTAATTGGAAAATAAAAATTTTATGTCTAAATGTAAATAAATCCGAGTCCCGCAACAACCTCTGCAACCTAAAGCCGTCGGCAAGATAGAAAGTGTGTATATAGTAAGGTAGTTTTAATAAATATAAGTGAATGTATTTAGTATTAGAGTAAGAATTTTAAATATAGACTAAAAAAATGACAACAAAGAAATGACCAAAAAAGAATAAGACGAAGGGAAAAAAGAGACCCCTAAAAAAAAAAAAAAGACAGAATATAGACGGAAATGCCGCAAAAAATTAAAAGAGCGGAACAAATAATAATAAAGATAAATTGCCTACCTTATTTCTAAAAAATTCTTGCCACGCAAGAAGTGCTGGACGGCCTAAAAAAAAAAAAAAATATACTACCTGCTGACTAACCAGGTACTACCTGCTGACCAACCTGCTACTACGAGTTGACTAACCTGGTACTACGAGTTGACTAACCAGGTACTACCTCCGACCAACCAGGTACTACCTGCTGACTAACAAGGTACTACCTGCTGACTAACCAGGTACTACCCGCTGACCAACCAGGTACTACCTGCTGACTAACCAGGTACTACCTGCTGACCAACCTGGTACTACGAGTTGACTAACCAGGTACTACCTGCTGACTAACCAGGTACTACCTGCTGACTAAGCAGGTACTACCTGCTGACTAACCAGTCACTACCCCCGACCAACCAGGTACTACCTGCTGACTAACCAGGTACTACCTGCTGACTATCAGAGTACTACCTGCTGACCAACCAGGTACTACCTGCTGACTAACCAGGTACTACCTGCTGACTAAGCAGGTACTACCCCCGACCAACCATGTACTACCTGCTGACTAACCAGGTACTTCCTGCTGACTAACCAGGTACTACCTGCTGACTATCAGAGTACTACCTGCTGATTAACCAGGTACTACCTGCTGACTGACCAGGTACTACCTGCTGACTAACCAGGTACTTCCTGCTGACTAACCAGGTACTACCTGCTGACTATCAGAGTACTACCTGCTGATTAACCAGGTACTACCTGCTGACTGACCAGGTACTACCTGCTGACCAACCTGGTACTACGAGTTGACTAACCAGGTACTACCTGCTGACTAACCAGGTACTACCTGCTGACTAAGCAGGTACTACCTGCTGACTAAGCAGGTACTACCTGCTGACTAACCAGTCACTACGCCCGACCAACCAGGTACTACCTGCTGACTAACCAGATACTACCTCCGACCAACCATGTACTACCTGCTGACCAACCAGGTACTACCTGCTGACTAACCAGGTACTACCTCCGACCAACCATGTACTACCTGCTGACTAACCAGGTACTACCTGCTGACCAACCAGGTACTACCTGCTGACCAACCAGGTACTATCTGCTGACTAACCTGATACTACGAGTTGACTAACCAGGTACTACCTCCGACCAACCAGGTACTACCTGCTGACTAACAAGGTACTACCTGCTGACTAACCAGTCACTACCCCCGACCAACCAGGTACTACCTGCTGACTAACCAGGTACTACCCGCTGACCAACCAGGTACTACCTGCTGACTAACCAGGTACTACCTGCTGACCAACCTGGTACTACGAGTTGACTAACCAGGTACTACCTGCTGACTAACCAGGTACTACCTGCTGACTAAGCAGGTACTACCTGCTGACTAACCAGTCACTACCCCCGACCAACCAGGTACTACCTGCTGACTAACCAGGTACTACCTCCGACCAACCATGTACTACCTGCTGACTAACCAGGTACTACCTGCTGATCAACCAGGTACTACCTGCTGACTAACCAGGTACTTCCTGCTGACTAACCAGGTACTACCTGCTGACTAACCTGATACTACGAGTTGACTAACCAGGAACTACCTGCTGACTAACCAGGTACTACCTGCTGACTAACCAGGTACTACCTGCTGTCTATCAGAGTATTACCTGCTGACCAACCAGGTACTATCTGCTGACTAACCTGGTACTACGAGTTGACTAACCAGGTATTACCTCCGACCAACCAGGTACTACCTGCTGACTAACAAGGTACTACCTGCTGACTAACCAGTCACAACCCCCGACCAACCAGGTACTACCTGCTGACTGACCAGGTACTACCTGCTGTCTATCAGAGTATTACCTGCTGACCAACCAGGTACTACCTGCTGACTAACCAGGTACTACCTGCTGATCAACCAGGTACTACCTGCTGACCAACCAGGTACTACCTGCTGACTAACCAGATACTACCTCCGACCAACCATGTACTACCTGCTGACCAACCAGGTACTATCTGCTGACTAACCTGATACTACGAGTTGACTAACCAGGTACTACCTCCGACCAACCAGGTACTACCTGCTGACTAACAAGGTACTACCTGCTGACTAACCAGTCACTACCCCCGACCAACCAGGTACTACCTGCTGACTAACCAGGTACTACCCGCTGACCAACCAGGTACTACCTGCTGACTAACCAGGTACTACCTGCTGACCAACCTGGTACTACGAGTTGACTAACCAGGTACTACCTGCTGACTAACCAGGTACTACCTGCTGACTAAGCAGGTACTACCTGCTGACTAACCAGTCACTACCCCCGACCAACCAGGTACTACCTGCTGACTAACCAGGTACTACCTCCGACCAACCATGTACTACCTGCTGACTAACCAGGTACTACCTGCTGATCAACCAGGTACTACCTGCTGACTAACCAGGTACTTCCTGCTGACTAACCAGGTACTACCTGCTGACTAACCTGATACTACGAGTTGACTAACCAGGAACTACCTGCTGACTAACCAGGTACTACCTGCTGACTAACCAGGTACTACCTGCTGTCTATCAGAGTATTACCTGCTGACCAACCAGGTACTATCTGCTGACTAACCTGGTACTACGAGTTGACTAACCAGGTATTACCTCCGACCAACCAGGTACTACCTGCTGACTAACAAGGTACTACCTGCTGACTAACCAGTCACAACCCCCGACCAACCAGGTACTACCTGCTGACTGACCAGGTACTACCTGCTGTCTATCAGAGTATTACCTGCTGACCAACCAGGTACTACCTGCTGACTAACCAGGTACTACCTGCTGATCAACCAGGTACTACCTGCTGACTAACCAGGTACTTCCTGCTGACTAACCAGGTACTACCTGCTGACTATCAGAGTACTACCTGCTGACCAACCAGGTACTACCTGCTGACTAACCAGGTACTACCTGCTGACTAAGCAGGTACTACCCCCGACCAACCATGTACTACCTGCTGACTAACCAGGTACTTCCTGCTGACTAACCCGGTACTACCTGCTGACTATCAGAGTACTACCTGCTGATTAACCAGGTACTACCTGCTGACTGACCAGGTACTACCTGCTGACTAACCAGGTACTTCCTGCTGACTAACCAGGTACTACCTGCTGACTATCAGAGTACTACCTGCTGATTAACCAGGTACTACCTGCTGACTGACCAGGTACTACCTGCTGACTAACCTGGTACTACGAGTTGACTAACCAGGTACTACCTGCTGACTAACCAGGTACTACCTGTTGACTAAGCAGGTACTACCTGCTGACTAAGCAGGTACTACCTGCTGACTAACCAGTCACTACGCCCGACCAACCAGGTACTACCTGCTGACTAACCAGATACTACCTCCGACCAACCATGTACTACCTCCGACCAACCATGTACTACCTGCTGACTAACCAGGTACTACCTGCTGACCAACCAGGTACTACCTGCTGACCAACCAGGTACTATCTGCTGACTAACCTGATACTACGAGTTGACTAACCAGGTACTACCTCCGACCAACCAGGTACTACCTGCTGACTAACAAGGTACTACCTGCTGACTAACCAGTCACTACCCCCGACCAACCAGGTACTACCTGCTGACTAACCAGGTACTACCCGCTGACCAACCAGGTACTACCTGCTGACTAACCAGGTACTACCTGCTGACCAACCTGGTACTACGAGTTGACTAACCAGGTACTACCTGCTGACTAACCAGGTACTACCTGCTGACTAAGCAGGTACTACCTGCTGACTAACCAGTCACTACCCCCGACCAACCAGGTACTACCTGCTGACTAACCAGGTACTACCTGCTGATCAACCAGGTACTACCTGCTGACTAACCAGGTACTTCCTGCTGACTAACCAGGTACTACCTGCTGACTATCAGAGTACTACCTGCTGACCAACCAGGTACTACCTGCTGACTAACCAGGTACTACCTGCTGACTAAGCAGGTACTACCCCCGACCAACCATGTACTACCTGCTGACTAACCAGGTACTACCTGCTGACCAACCAGGTACTACCTGCTGACTAACCAGGTACTTCCTGCTGACTAACCAGGTACTACCTGCTGACTATCAGAGTACTACCTGCTGATTAACCAGGTACTACCTGCTGACTGACCAGGTACTACCTGCTGACCAACCTGGTACTACGAGTTGACTAACCAGGTACTACCTGCTGACTAACCAGGTACTACCTGCTGACTAACCAGTCACTACGCCCGACCAACCAGGTACTACCTGCTGACTAACCAGATACTACCTCCGACCAACCATGTACTACCTGCTGACCAACCAGGTACTACCTGCTGACTAACCAGGTACTACCTCCGACCAACCATATACTACCTGCTGACTAACCAGGTACTACCTGCTGACCAACCAGGTACTACCTGCTGACTAACCAGGTACTACCTCCGACCAACCATGTACTACCTGCTGCCTAACCAGGTACTACCTGCTGACCAACCTGGTACTACGAGTTGACTAACCAGGTACTACCTGCTGACTAACCAGGTACTACCTGCTGACTAACCAGTCACTACCCCCGACCAACCAGGTACTACCTGCTGACTAACCAGGTACTACCCGCTGACCAACCAGGTACTACCTGCTGACTAACCAGGTACTACCTGCTGACCAACCTGGTACTACGAGTTGACTAACCAGGTACTACCTGCTGACTAACCAGGTACTACCTGCTGACTAAGCAGGTACTACCTGCTGACTAACCAGTCACTACCCCCGACCAAACAGGTACTACCTGCTGACTAACCAGGTACTACCTCCGACCAACTATGTACTACCTGCTGACTAACCAGGTACTACCTGCTGACCAACCAGGTACTACCTGCTGACTAACCAGGTACTTAAATCAAATCAAATCAATCAAAATCAAAAATATCTTTATTTGGACACACATATTACATGTAAAAAAGAAAAAAATATATATATAAAAAAAAAGAAAATAAAAATAAAGAATAAAAACTAAATACAAAAAAAAAATAATAACAAAATAAAAACAAAAACTAAATACAAAATAAATACAAAAAAAAGAATAATAATAATAACAAATAAACAAAACAATATGTGATGCCCAAATTGGTAAGCCAGTCAGCATATATGTTGAAAATCATTGTTGTAATGAGTTTCAACGCTGGTATTCTGTGGCCGCCTAGAATTGCGTACGTCACGTCGCAGGTAGTGAGAAATGTAATATAATTATTAAAATTAAAATAGTGAAGATATATGAGTTCATAATAAAAACATAAATATAAGTGTAAGAATGTATAATGATTTAATTAAATAATGAAGAATAAAAAAAAAAAAAAAAAACAACTGTAAGAAGTAGGTACCTTCATCAAATACTGGACGCTCGCTTGATCAAACGTTTCAATAGTGGGTAGATACGTCACGGGTCTTACCGCGATAAAGTGGGTGCTTATAAGTGACAAAATTAACTAGATTATCACTCATCATCCCGCGCGACACTGGCCAAATATCATGTACCCAGATTGGCAACTACTATAAGTCAAGATTTGTAGGGTTGAATTGACTTCAATAACGACGTATGAAATATTAAGGAATTTAAATTGTATTTTAACTATATTTTAAGCCATCAATAAAAAGTATAAAAATGAAATAATGTGAAGCAATACTGCAGGGGGTAAGCTGAAATTAATTTTGCTAATTTATTATTATTACTTAGTTTCTCCTACTTTTTCATTTTAAATATATGTAAAATATAAATAATTAGTACGTTTCAATCGCTTTCATGAGTACGTATAAACAGATGTAGTGTTATTTTATATTACATTATTATTATTATTTTATATGCAATATTTTTCTAACTCATTTTTTTTTGTAAAGATTGGAGGGTTTTAAGTAAAGATAAAACGAAACCTCTATATGATCAAACCTTACATCATAATCCACAACCATCGCGATTAAATAAATGAAAATTGTCCAAGCATTGTCAGCCTGCCTTCGAGCCATAACAGTCCGGTAAGCACTGTGCACGACGAAGTGCTATACAACATATTATCTGAATATATAAGTTTATTCAGATTGTAATTGTAGATCCATTAAAAACAGCTTAAATTTGTTTCTAAAATTATTAATTGTTTTTAGGTTACGAAGAGGTGGCGGCAAGTTATTCCAGCACTTCGTCGCAGCATAGATAAAGCTACCTCTAAAGGCAGCGGTCTTATGTGCAGGCATAACCAACGTGTAGGACGAGGCTCGTGTTTCGTGTGTTAGCCTTTGTTCACATGTCCATTTAAATTTATGATAAAGGTACGGGGGCATTTTGTATTTTACTATACCAAACAATAAAGTGGCAAAATGTAACTGCCTTCGATAGTCCATCTTTAACATTTTTGCAGTATTTAGAAATGGGGTAACATGTGAGCGTGGCGGAACGTTAAAGCAATATCGAGCACACGCATTTTGAACCTTTTGAATATTCTTAGTACGCACAAGTAACCTCGGGCCTATTACTATGTCGGCATAGTTTAATTTTGACAGAACTAGTGCCTCACATAGATCTACTCTCACCTTTGGTTTTAAATATTTTCGGATCCGATATAACAATTTTAATCGATAAAAACAATTACGAACAGTGTGCATAATATATTTCTCAAATCGTAAATTTTCATCCATTATGATTCCCAGATTTCGTGTCTCGGTAACTCGTTCAACATCAATATTTTGCAGTTTAATATTAGGATTTAAAGCTGTAATTTTAGGTACTTGAGTTGGCGTTCCCAGTATCATGTATTTGGTTTTCTTTGGGTTTAAGACCAAACAATTAGAATTTGACCATTCAGCAATTCTCGTTAAATCTTCATTAAGTTTATTTAAAGTTATGTTTAAGTCAGCGGGTTTGAAAGATATATATAATTGGATATCATCGGCATAAATATGATATTTGCAGTATTTGATGGAATTGACGATATCGGCACAATAGAGAGAAAAGAGAACAGGTCCAAGGATCGAGCCTTGTGGTACCCCTCGCACAATGGTACTACTGCTGGATACACATTTAGACCCATCCTCCTGAGTTACTTCTACAACCTGTGATCTGTTTTTGAGGTAGCTGTCAAACCACCTAATAGTGTCAGCACTGAATCCGTAATAATGAAGTTTAGCCACCAATAATGCTAAATGTATTGTATCAAAAGCACGTGAGAAATCGAGAAGCACTAGTATGGTACCTTCACCGGCATCTTGTGCTCTCAGTATATCATCAAGTACGTTAGCTAGAGCAGTCGAAGTACTTCTACCTTTTCTAAACCCTGACTGGACACAAGGAAGAATGTCATATGTTTCTAAGTAGTGTGTAAGTTGGTAACACACTACTTTTCTAAGACTTTTGATAGGGTAGGTAATATACTGATGGGACGCAAATCACTTCTATTCACGGGGTTATCTACTTTAGGAATTGGTTTTACGATTGCTTTCTGCCATAGTTTTGGGAAGATACAAGTCCGAATAGAAGTATTAACTATATTCACAATTGAATTAGAAATAAACGGCAAACCACTAAAAATCATATCTATAGAGATACCATCAGACCCTATAGCCCTTGATTTAATACTGCGGAGAGTTTTTAAAATTGTTATCTCGTCTACCTGGTTAAGGGAAAAGACATTAGAAGAATGTCTGTTATAGGTGTAGAAATGTATTTCAGATAATGTAACGTCACCATTCCCAGGTAGTTCGAGAAAAAATCTATTAAGCTGATTCGGATCCGACAAGTGGTCCGGTAGACAAAAATCCCGGTTTTTTTTATATCCCAAAATATTTTTTAAATGTTTCCACATTTGCTTAGGTCTTTTAGCATTGTTGTTTATGTAATAAGTAAAGTATGCACTTTTCTCTCTATGGATTGCCATTACAACTTCCGATTTTAAATCCCGATAGTAAGCTATATGAGTATCTTTATGAGTATACCGCGATCTTGTATGTGCCTCATTTCGAGTACGAATCATTTCATTGATGTTGTAAGTGATCCACGGATATTGAGACTCCTTAAAAAATCCACAAGTCATGGGTGCTAAGGTATCGTATACAGACAGTAAGATACTGTTGAATTCATAAACAAAACTATTAACGTCATATGGGTTGTGAAATTTTTGATTAAAATTAGCTAAGTATTTTTTGAGATCATTTTCGTTAATGTTACCAATTTTCCTATAAAATTTCAGAAGTGGCTTAGGTCTATCTTTTCGTATGTTTATCTCAAAAGATATAAACGCATGACTACTAAGCTCATGTATGTGATCCACCCATACTTCGCTAATGTTGCCATCTACACATACTAAATCTATAAGTGTCTCACTGTGGGTAGTAAAGTGAGTGGATTCATTAACAATTTGGGTAAGATTTGTGTATGTTAAGAAATCGCATAGCATACGTGTTCAATAGTTATTGGAGTCGTAAAAATTAATGTTAAAGTCGCCCATCAGTACTAAATGGTCATATTCATTGAATGTAGTGTAAGTTTCCGTAAGGCCGTCAAAAAATGTACGTGGGTTAAGCCACGGAGGTCTATAAGCAGTGCCGATGATTAACTTTTTCCCACCGACGCTCACACTAAGCCACATTTGTTCTATGCCTGGGGTTGTTATTGGATGGACAAGAGTTCGCGCTGTTATTCCTCGTCTAATGTAATATCCCACACCACCACCACGGCAACGCACTTCAGTAGGACGCGGCTTGTGGCGTAGACGATATCCCGGAATATTTGGTGCACGTCCGTCCTCACCCTCTTTGAGCCAAGTTTCGTTCAAAGCCATAATATCGACATCGTGGCGGTTCATAGCCAACATGAATTCGTCGTGATGTGTCCCCAGAGAGCCTGGATTTAGAAAACCCAATCTTAGCTTACGTAATCCAGGCATTTAACTAAAAAACTTCGATAGCGAGAAGTAAACATGTAAAAAATAATGTATATATATGATGTACCCACATATATACATATGTACAGTGACGAAATAAAACTGCAAACAATTTATAATAATATATTTCTTTAAATTATTGCATCGCAACCAGTATAATATTACTAAAGTGGACGATATATTTTTGGTAAAAAAAAAAAAAATATATATATACATATCTAGGACTTAAATTAATATAGAAAAGGTCTAAATAAAATATACTTCATTACCGCTAATATTAAATCATATATAAACTTGTTCCTTATATTGTAACGATCAATATCATAAAATAAAACACCAGTGACTTCATATATGAGTATACCTACATACGGTAATTCACACTAACTAGTTATAATTATATCGAAAATGGCAAATAAATGCAGTAGTTGTGGGAAATTTTTAGCTGCTGCCGATAGTGTGAAGTGTGTACGTTGTTCCTGCCAATTCCATCGAGCTTGTGTCGTCAATTCGAGTCCCGATGCCAGAATACCAAAGTGGATATGCAAGGGATGCAAGCCGAAGCCTTGTTCTCCTGCGTTAAATACTGACTTGGCTTCCTCGCAAGGGGCAAATAACACTGAACACTCGTCGTCAATGTCAGCTATCGAGGATACAGAAGTCATCGGTTCACTCTTACAACAGATCAAACTCCTTCGGGTTGAATTAGTGGACGTGACGCGGGAAATGTCTTCGTTTCGTCAGGAGCTTGCATCGTTGAAGGGTGCGTTGTCCGAAGTAGGCAAGCGAGTTGACAATGTAGAAGCGCGACTGGCTCAGCTCGAGAATAATACACCGTCCGCGTCTGAGAGTAACTTGCTGGAGGACATCGCCAATTTGAAAACGGAGCTAAATGAGCGCGACCAGTCATGTTTATTGAACGATGTTGAGATATCAGGCATCACTGAACGAAATGGGGAGAATTTGCAGCATGTTGTAGGCCTTATTGCGACTAAGATTGGCGTCACATTGGAAGAGCGCGACATTGTTATGATTGAACGGTCAGGCCCGCGATCGGCTTATAATGACACCAGCGAACGGTCACGGCCGCGCCCTATCGTAGTACGGCTAGCGCGACGCACGGTTCGCGATCAACTACTGCGTGCGGCGCGCGTGCGCCGTGGGGCTGATACATCGGGCTTAGATGTAGACAAAGAACCCAAACGGTTTTATATCAACGACCGCCTCACTAAAACAAATCGTGCCCTTTTTTATAATGCACGAGAGGAGGGCCGCCGCAATGGATGGCGTTATATATGGACCCGCGAGGGTCGCATCTATGCCCGGCGGAATAAAGAAACTGCTGCCCATAGGGTACGATCACAGCATGACATTCCGAAGGTTTTTGTGAAAGCACAGGTTTGAGCTGTGAATTTCAGTTTAATTATAAGGACGATATTTTTAAATTACTAATAGCTTATTTTATAAAAATATTATATAAAAAGGTGTATTTCTTAGTTTCTATAATACTTTTGTATTATATTAATGTTAGGTTGATTTATATTTATTATAAGGATTTTAGCATATATTTTTGCAGCAGTGTAAAACATAGCGACCAGACAGTATGTATAATAGTTACAAGTAAATATGATAAACAAGTAATTGTTTTGCACATTAGGTGTAACTTGCCATCAAATAGTTTATGGGATGTTATTTTTTTGTTATTGATAATTCGTCTCTGTTTCATTAGCTTTTTTATTTTAAAATGATAAGGCCACGAAATTTAAAAATTGGTTTCCTAAACACGGGTTCCCTTGGAACTAATCACGAAGAGCTAATAGTGGCTGTAGAGAGGCATAATGTGGACATTCTAAGGCTTAATGAGACTTGGTTGAGAGCCGGTGAGGAGGGACGTGCGCCCAGTATACCTGGATACAACTTGCGTCATATACCGCGGCCACCCGAGTTGCGTGTACGCGGGGGCGGGGTGGGTTTTCAACTGGGACTGCATTGCTGAACTGGAAAGCGTGGATGATATGGTAGGGGAATTTAATATAGAGATGCGACGAATTTACGATACTCTTGCACCTCTGAAAAGTTTGCACGTTAAACATCGTCATTATCCCTGGATTACATCTACTATCAAGCTTATGATGAGACTACGGGATAATGCACATCGAAGAGCTCGTAAAACTAAAATAGACGAACACTTTAATTGTTATAAGGATTTAAAAAACCTTGTACGACTATCAATTACAAACGAAAAAAAGGCTTATTTCGAAACATTTGTTAATAAAAACCTTAATAACGCGAAGATACTTTGGAAGCAAGTTAAATTTAATGTTAATATTGATAGAAAAAATGACTTTATACTACCAGAACATTTGTGTGACCCAAATAAACTAAACGCATGTTTCCTTACAGTTCCCGGTAGCCACAATGCAAGTCAATTAGACATTGAATATTACAAACAAAATAAATTTAGTGATGCAAATTTTAATCTAAAGATAATATCAGAGACCGAAATCTTTAAATATATTAAAACATTGACTACAAATGCCACTGGTGCAAATGGTATTTCTCTTGACATGATATTACCCACCCTTCAATACACTTTAAAGATAATAACCAAAATAGTTAACACCTCTATTATGACATGTACATTCCCAAATCTTTGGCGTAGGGCTATTGTCAGACCTATACCAAAGATAGATGCTCCTTTAGAGTTTAAAGATTTGCGTCCTATAAGCATTCTCCCGTGTCTGTCGAAGATTCTTGAAAAAGTGGTATGTAATCAACTCCGAGAGTATCTAGAATTTAACAATATTTTACCAGACAAACAATCTGGTTTCAGGAAAAGAAGAGGAACTGCAACTGCATTGGCAAACGTTGTCGATGATATCCTATCTGCTCGAGACAGGGGGGAGGGTACCATCCTGGTACTTTTGGACTACTCTCGTGCGTTTGATACAATAAATATACCGTTGTTAATCTCCAAGCTATCATATTACGGTTTTGATGACGAAGCTGTACAATGGTTTGAAAGCTACATGGCTAACCGCAGCCAATCTGTTGAAATAACGTTAGAGGATGGCAATGTCGCTAAATCGGATGTACGGCAGGTTACGAGAGGAGTTCCACAAGGCTCAATCTTAGGACCTATCTTGTATTCTCTATATATAGCTGATATCGTAAATCAAATAAGTCACTGCAACTACCATCTTTATGCCGATGACCTGCAGCTATATATTTCATTTAAACCATGTGATACGCAAACAGCTTTACAAAAACTTAATTATGATCTGGATCAAATAGCTCGCTGGTCACATTCAAACACGCTAACAATTAATCCGAATAAAACTAAGTATATGATCTTTGGTACAGAACGTCAAACTCAAATAATAAGCGGTTATGATCCTATTATTGAAATAAGCGGAGAACGTATACAGAGAGTATCCGAGGCGCGCAACCTAGGTGTCCTATTTGATGAAGACCTCCGTTTTGAAAAACATGTGAACAATATTGCTAAGAATTGCTTCTATAGATTAAAAGTGCTTTATAACATTAGAGATTGTATTAATACGAATATTCGTATAAGAATTTGTGAGGCATTAATTTTGTCAAAATTTAATTATGCTGATGTTGTCATTGGGCCACGTCTACTCTCCCGTACTAAAAAAGTCATCCAAAGAGTGCAAAATGCCTGCGCCCGATACTGTTTTAGTATTCCGCCGCGTACACATGTCACACCATATTTAAACAATTATAATATTTTAAAAATGAATTACCGTATGCAATTGCATTTCGCTACATTACTTTTTGGTACTATAAAATATCAGGTTCCACCTTACCTGTATCATAAGCTACAATGGTTAAAAAATAACAATAGTGAGCATGTTACAAGAGCGTCATTGTTCAAACTTAAAATGCCAATCCATAAAACAGCTGCATTCCGAGGAAGTTTCCGGTTCTGCGCCACTAAGTGCTGGAATGACCTGCCTCCTCCTTTTCGTGACCTGAAATCGATAGGAAATTTTCGATTGAAATATAAATTGTATTTATTAGATAAACAAAAAAATTCTTAAACTTAAACAGAAAGGATCAATATTTATTAATTGTTATTACTATTTGATATTTTTAATTTTTTACTCCTTTAATCCGCAGTTTTGTTTAGCTATTTATATTACATTTGTATTTATAGTCACATGCGTATGTACATTCTACATTAATTTTGAAAAATTATAATGTAGTTATATGATTTTAATATTAATGTAGCAAAATTGAATTCATTAGGTATACCTAATTTTAATTAATTATAATTTTTTACAAATTACGTACCTGTTTGTTTGCGGCCCGATTGCAGTAGGTAAGGATCAGGTTAGTGCCTGGTGATCGCATGACCTTGACTTCCTCGCTTAACTGCATAGTTCATTCTTTTTTTCTATAAGATGTCATTTTAATCGCCTTTTTTTTCGTATTTCGTATAGTTTTTAGATACTTATCTTTAAGAGAAATTATAATAAGTTATTATGTTTGATGTTAATAGGAAATGTTTGGTAGATATATATTGGTTTCTGTTAAATTAAAAAATCTTTGTTTATAATACTAATTTCATTACAATTGTATACGTACTCGTTTAATTTACATTTATATCTATGATGTATTTAATTGAAATATGTCTTACCTTATATTTGTATTGTCCAATCGCTTTAAAACATAATAGGTATTACAATTTATTTTTAAGACACTGTTGTGTATCTTATTTGGTTCGTTTTGAATACATTTTGTTTAAATAAACAAGGTGCTGTTGGTGTCAGCCGTCAGATGCTGCGGGCTGCACTGAGCGAGTGAGAATTGAACTTATATAAAATACTATTGTCTACATGTTATGCCCTGCCCCCGCGCGTCCCGGCACACCTGCGTAGCAAGCGCGATAGATACCTATCACCTATATTATATGTTTAATGCTGTGTTTATTTTAATAGTTATTATTTTTATCTGTATTGTTATGTTTTAAATTTAACCATACTAATTTAATTGTTACCGCTGTCAGTACCGCAACATTAGGAGACCACTGAAAATCAGTGTAGAAGCAATATTGCTTCTATTTTTTACTGAGTGGTTCTCCTTTTGGTAAAATTACACTGCTGCACACTTTTGTCATTACTTATCCTGTTGTAGTTATAGTGTTGTTATTTTATTTTCCTTGTTTACATGTTTTAGGATAAGTAGTCTTACTATGTTTTATTTTGTTCGCGTTATAGTTGTGTAATCTTTTACCAATAAACGTTTATTATTATTTTCATGTATTTCACTTTTTCTCAGCCATTTGGCTGGTATAAACTACATTCACGAACCGAAGTCAAGTGAATGCAGCATGTGGTGTGTGTGTGTGTGTGTATGTGCGCGTGTATGCGTGTGTTAGTGCGTGCGTGTGTGCGTTTATAAAGGTATGTTATATTGTAGCAGTTTCACTTTCTTCTAATTGCATGAACTTTCTTACGATTCTGCATGTGTTCAAAATGGCAGCCTTCTGCATAGTCACATAGAGCGACTCCTTTAGATCCAATAATCTCAGACTAAGGAGGAGATGATTCGGGATGACACCTGTTGTGGATAGAACTATAGGAATGATGTATACTCTTTCTTGCTTCCAGATTCTTGTAACTTCTTCTTTGAGTTCATTATATTTACTTATTTTCTCAGCTATGGTTTTCTGTAAGTTATGTGTGTTAGGGACTGCAATATCTATAAGGTAAGTGATTTTATTTACTTTATCCTGTAAAGTTATATCTGGTCTGTTATAGTGAATGGTCTTGTCGGTAAGTATGGCACGGTCGTAGTAGAGTTTGTGTGTAGAATTTTCTAGAATGATTTGTGGTGTATATTTGTAATATGGCGTGTTTGTATTTTGGATGAGTTTGTGTTTTAGAGCTAGTTTTTGATGAATGATATTGCTTACTTGGTTATGTCTGTGAGTATAGTCTGTCTGTGTGAGGGTTATGCATGCTCCTGTTATGTGTTGTATGGTCTCTGGTTGGGTATGACATCTCCGACATTTATCGTTCGTGATAGTGGGATCTTTAATAATATATTTTCTGTAGTTTTTTGTGTTAATAATTTGGTCTTGTATTGCTATCATAAAGCCTTCAGTTTCTGGAAATAAATTGCCTATTTTAAGCCATTTATTTGATGCTATTGTGTTTATATGGGGCAGTTCTAAATCATGGGGGTGGCGTCCGTGCAGTGTTTTCTTTTTCCAGTTTTCTAACTTTTGTTTTTGAGGGTCATAGTTAATATCATTTGTAGCATTTTGTTGTTCATTTAAGTTAAGTGGTGTGTAACTACTATCATTTATAACTATTGCTTTATGTATGTTACTGGTACGAGACTTTGTATGAAAGAAAGTTTTTAGCGTGGTTATTTGTTTTTGCCAAAGATTAAAAATATCTATTAAGCCCCTTCCTCCGTTTTGTCTTTTGATGGTCAGACGTTCTACTGCTGATTTAGGGTGTAGGTTGTTGTGTTTAGTTAGAATTGTGCGTGTGTTTCGTTCTATTTCTTCTATGTTAGTTTTGGACCATTTTATGATTCCAAAAGAGTATGTTAATATTGGGATAGCATATGTGTTGATGGCTTTTATGAGATGTTTTCCAGACAGTTGAGTTTTACATACAGCATTTAATCTTCTTTTATATTCTATAGTCAGCGTTTGTTTGATTGATGTATGGTTAAGTCTCTTAAGTTGCTTATACCCTAAGTATTTGTATAAATCAGTCGGTTCCATAGCTGTGATGGTATCGTTATCGGTTACTACATAATTACCTGATTCTATTTTTCCTTTTATTATATGTAATGTTTTACACTTATCTATTCCAAATTGCATGTTAATGTCTAGACTGAACTCTTTCGTAGTTTCTATTAGCGTCTTCATGGCTTTTTCGGTCTTTGCATATAATTTGATGTCGTCCATAAAAATTAGATGTGATATGATAGTTTCTTCTGTGTGTTTAAAAATATAACCTTCTCGGCAACGCTGTAATAAGTGTGATAAGGGATTTAGAGCGAGGCAAAACCACATGGGACTTAAGGAATCTCCTTGAAAGATACCCTTCTTAATATGTATCTGTCGAGTAATTATAATATTGTGACCAGAGTTAAGATGTAGTGTTGTTTTCCAACATAGCATTATTTTACGCAAAAAATCAATTATTTTTGGGTTAATTTTATAAATTTCTAATATTTGGATTAACCAGGAATGTGGGATACTATCGAAAGCTTTTTTGTAATCAATATATGTGCAGTGTAGATTTCTATTTTTTGTGGTAGCGTGGTTATGAATTGTAGAGTCAATAATTAATTGTTCCTTGCATCCCATGTGGGCCCGCCTGCACCCCTTCTGTTCTTCTGCTATTATATTGTGTTGATCTATGTGTGAGTTAATTTTAGTAGTAATAGCCGATGTTAGGATTTTATATATTGTAGGGAGGCACGTGATCGGTCGGTATTGAGAAGGTAGTGATGAATGCTTAGTTTTAGGCAACATGTAAGTTATTCCTATTGTCATGAATTTGGGTATATCCTGTTGTCCTAATATAATACGTGTTAAGTTTTTAGCTATGGGTTTATGTAATAACGTTAGTTTCTTATACCAGAAATTGTGTATCTTATCCATACCAGGGGATTTCCAACTGTGCAATCTACGTGTTATATTTGTTATATCTATCTCGGTTATCTCTGCAAATTCCATTTCTTTTATCGTGCAAAATTCCGCTTCTTCCTCCTTAATCCATGATGCTTTCGAGTTATGGCTTACCTGCTGTTCCCATATACCAGACCAAAATTCTTCAAGATCTTGTTTTGTAGGTACGTTTGTAGTGCTATCGGTTAATGTTGCTGTCTGTGGTTTCTGTAAATTCCTATAGAATGTCTTTTCATTCATAGCGAAGGTGATGTTATCATTTCTTCGCTGTTGTGCTTTCTTGTATCTCCTAAGTCTATTAACTTTGAGTGCCAGTTTTTGTTTCAATGTATCCAAAAATTCTTCCGGTTTTCTGTTTTCTTTATCATGCTTGGTGTGAATCGTACTATTTCTAAATATTTCTTCTACTCTTTTTACGACTTTGTTTGATCTATTATTATTGTAAATGTACTGTGTAAGTCTACCACAATCCGCTCTGAGTTTTTCTATATCCTTTTCGAGTCTGTATTGCCATGGTGGTTTATTATTGTGCTTAGTTATAGTCTGTTCTGTATTTTCTTTTATTTTATAGTTTAGCTCTTCAGATATTACTAACGCAGTACAGTAAGTGAGTGTATGAATATCTATTAACTGTGTGTCTTCAGAAATAAATTTAATAAGTATGTTTTGGTTAAATATTTGGATTAGATTTGATAGTTTTGCGCTATATTTTAGTTTCGGTAATTTTGGTCGTACTGCTGGGTCCATTCCAGAATATTGTAATAAAGTTGTTCTAAATTTGTCATCTAATTCTTGTATAAGTGTTTCAGTAATTAAATTCTGTGTAAGTACAGTTTCAACATCATTTTCTAATGTTAGTGTAATGGATTCAGTTTGTGTTGATGTGTGCGATGAATGAGTATTTTGTGTGACTTGTGCTGATTGTGAGTAAAGTTGTAATTGAGAGTGAGATTCTAAATAGGGCTGTAGACTATTTTCAGAGCGATCTATTGTTACTGATGCAGGAATAACGTCTGCATTATCCGTTTCTTTTTCTTGCAGTTGTATTCGTGTCTCTTCTTTCAATTGATCCAGTTCTTCTTGCGTTAGTAGTTTGTTTCTTATTATTGTTCTTCTCTGATCGGAAATTCGCTGTTCGGTGACGTTAATCTCTGGATATTCTCGTGCAAAAAGTTCATGCAATTTTTGTCTGTATGTGGTCATGTCAGTCTCTAAGTTAGTGATGTAATAGTAAGTTCGCATGATAAATGAGTTTACCTCTTTGCTCCATTTCATGCGAACTCTAGGTTTTCCAGCCTTGGTGGACGCAGGTAAAAAGGCAGTCGCCTCCCGCGCAGCATTCAAGGTTGGTAAGTGTGGTTCGGTATATGAACTAATAGTGGACGGTGATGATCGGACGGAGGGTGTATATGATGTGGTGCTAAGGCTATATGGTTCGATTGGGCTACTTGTTCTGTCTGTTAGTCTGTTTATTTCGTAATCGGTAGCGGCTGTAGCATCAACGTCGTGAGCCCGCCTGTTCAACTCACGGCGACCGGCTGTAGTGTGTGATTTGTCGGGAGAAGCCCGCCTGCTCAACTCCTCACCGCTGACGGCTCGCATGCTGTAACACCCAGCGCCAGCTCCAGGTGTGCCCCGGCGATCGCCCCCGGGAAGCGGTCCTATACGTTTCTTCTTGCTACGCGTCTCCATACTCAATGGGTTACCATTGCCACGTTTGCCACGCCAGTAATTTAAATTATCGTGTGTCCGCCTCCCACGTGATTAGGTGTTCAATCAGGACGTGTGGTTGGGTTTCGGGGGGCTTATTATTATTATTATTATTATTATGTAAAGAAATATTAAGATAAATATGTTCAGAAACGATATATGTAGTAGTTTTAAAGTAATTATATATTAATGCATAATGTGATGAATAACTAATATAAAGATATTGGTATATGTTTTGTTTTGGTATACTTTGTATTTTAAATTTGGGCATCCTATTAGTAACATGAGCATGGTAACAAAATAAATTTATACAATATGCTAAATGTACAAGCAAATAGTAGTTAGGAGAACAGTTAAAGATATTCATAAACGAATAAAAATAGCTAAAATGTGATTTTATAAGAAAAAAGTTATGATATGTATATAGTATTAACCGGACTAATCTTTGTTTACACAAAAAAATTTTTCGAGATCTGTTTCCGCACGCACGCGATGTATGGGTGTATTAGTGCTGCGCCGAATAAATATTTTGCCTCCTCTAGTCCACACAAATCGCCATCCCTTCTTATTACCTTCCTCTCTCGCCTTAAATAGAAGGTATCGGTTGAGTGGTGTGAGCCGCTCGTTAATGTAATAACGTCGCGGCTCTCCATCGACAATGCCAGACGTATCGACACTGCGCCGCACGCGCGCTGCCCGTAGCAAGTCATCTCGCAGTGAGCGGCGCGTCAACCGCACCACGATGGGACGCGGTCGCATTGCCTCGCCGTCAGCCGCCGCGGAGCGTCGCGGTCCCGCGCGCTCCGCACTTACAATATCTTTGTCGGTGAGATCGAAACCGACTTTTTTCGCACATAATATCGCAATGTTATGTATATTCTCACCCGGCTTTTCGGCAACACAAGCTATTTCCAAATCCGTCACTAAATGCTCCTGCTCCCTCTCATTTATTTGCATGCGCAAGCGCGAAATTTCTGCTTTGTTCGCATCTTCTGCCTGGCTTAGATTGGCCTTATCCAGCGTTTCTAAAGCAGAAATTCTGTCTTCCACCGATGTCAAGCGGCTATTGAATTCTGACATATTCGAATTCAGCCGCGACACTTCTTCTCGGAAGAAGGACATTTCGCGTGATACTGTTGCCATCTCCCTTCGTAATAGCCGGATTTCTTGCAATAGTGTTGCCGGCAAGTCCTCACCGATGTTTGCGTCAGTAAAGTTGTCCTCTACGGCCTCCTCAACGTGTGTCGAGGTGTGAGATTGAACAGGGGTGCATAATTTAGCAGACCCTTTGCATTCCCGGCACATCCATTTCCCGTTTATTTTCGTATCTGGGCTTATATTCAAACATACTCGGTGATAGTGGGACGCACATTTTGCGCACTTAGCGCCATCTGTTGTTGCAAGGAATTTGCCACAGTGCTTGCATTTATTTCCCATGATCTATTTGTGAGGTACTATGCAGTGTAAAAGATGGACGTTAGATGGCGATGTATATTGTTTTATAATTTGTGATAAATGTTAAATTAATTTTATCAACATAAACGCTTTCAATCACTGTATTAAATCACGATAAAGATAAAACACTGATAATAAATAGTTTTTCCTAGTCCTTTTTTTCTGTTACATGTAATGTTAAGTAAGTGGGTATATTATAACACACGGTTCGAAAGTTTTTAGAAGACAATATAACTTTACTAATAGAATTAAGTTCACACCACTAGTTATCGTTTTCACACCATATATTGTCACTCTCCCGATTATGTACTACGCATGATAAACTGTTTTAACTGTTCTTTAAGTTTTATTTTAATTTAAAACTATTACAGCCACAACGATCAGCTGTCACTCCAACGACGTGACGTCAACGACTTCCTGCTTACTAACCAGGTACTACCTGCTGACTATCAGAGTACTACCTGCTGACTAACCAGGTACTACCTGCTGACCAACCTGGTACTACGAGTTGACTAACCAGGTACTACCTGCTGACTAACCAGGTACTACCTGCTGACTAACCTGGTACTACGAGTTGACTAACCAGGTACTACCTGCTGACTATC
Organism: Hypolimnas misippus; assembly: GCA_037950945.1. NCBI lineage: Eukaryota > Metazoa > Arthropoda > Insecta > Lepidoptera > Nymphalidae > Hypolimnas > Hypolimnas misippus. The sequence continues at coordinate 11,105,023 of JBBEEQ010000013.1, read as the reverse complement.
TAGGTACTACCTCCGACCAACCCGGTACTACCTGCTGACTACCCAGTTACCACCTGCTGACCAACCAGTCACTACCCTCGATCAACCAGGTATTACCTGCTGACTAACCAGGTACTACCTGCGGACCAACCTGGTACTACGAGTTGACTAACCAGGTACTACCTGCTGACTAACCAGGTACTACCTGCTGACTAACCAGGTACTACCTGCTGACTAAGCAGGTACTACCTGCTGACTAACCAGTCACTACGCCCGACCAACCAGGTACTACCTGCTGACTAACCAGATACTACCTCCGACCAACCATGTACTACCTGCTGACCAACCTGGTACTACGAGTTGACTAACCAGGTACTACCTGCTGACTAACCAGGTACTACCTGCTGACTAAGCAGGTACTATCCCCGACCAACCATGTACTACCTGCTGACTAAGCAGGTACTATCCCCGACCAACCATGTACTACCTGCTGACTAACCAGGTACTACCTGCTGACCAACCTGGTACTAGGAGTTGACTAACCAGGTACTACCTGCTGACTAACCAGGTACTACCTGCTGACTAACCAGGTACTACCTGCTGACTAACCTGGTGCTACGAGTTGACTAACCAGGTACTACCTGCTGACTAACCAGGTACTACCTCCGACCAACCATGTACTACCTGCTGCCTAACCAGGTACTACCTGCTGACCAACCTGGTACTACGAGTTGACTAACCAGGTACTACCAGCTGACTATCTAGGTACTACCTCCGACCAACCCGGTACTACCTGCTGACTACCCAGTTACCACCTGCTGACCAACCAGTCACTACCCCCGATCAACCAGGTATTACCTGCTGACTAACCATGTACTACCTGCTGACCAACCTGGTACTACGAGTTGACTAACCAGGTACTACCTGCTGACTAACCAGGTACTACCTGCTGACTAAGCAGGTACTACCCCCGACCAACCATGTACTACCTGCTGACTAACCAGGTACTACCTGCTGACTAACCTGGTACTACGAGTTGACTAACCAGGTACTACCTGCTGACCAACCTGGTACTACGAGTTGACTAACCAGGTACTACCTGCTGACTAACCAGGTACTACCTGCTGACTAACCAGGTACTAACTGCTGACCAACCTGGTACTACGAGTTGACTAACCACGTTTTACCTGCTGACTAACCAGGTACTACCTCCGACCAACCAGGTACTACCTGCTGACTATCAGAGTACTACCTGCTGACCAACCAGGTACTATCTGCTGACTAACCTGGTACTACGAGTTGACTAACCAGCTACTACCTCCGACCAACCAGGTACTACCTGCTGACTAACCAGGTACTACCTGCTGTCTATCAGAGTATTACCTGCTGACCAACCAGGTACTATCTGCTGACTAACCTGGTACTACGAGTTGACTAATCAGGTACTACCTCCGACCAACCAGGAACTACCTGCTGACTAACCAGGTACTACCTGCTGACTAACCAGGTACTACCTGCTGTCTATAAGAGTATTACCTGCTGACCAACCAGGTACTATCTGCTGACTAACCTGGTACTACGAGTTGACTAACCAGGTATTACCTCCGACCAACCAGGTACTACCTGCTGACTAACAAGGTACTACCTGCTGACTAACCAGTCACAACCCCCGACCAACCAGGTACTACCTGCTGACTGACCAGGTACTACCTGCTGTCTATCAGAGTATTACCTGCTGACCAACCAGGTACTATCTGCTGACTAACCTGGTACTACGAGTTGACTAATCAGGTACTACCTCCGACCAACCAGGAACTACCTGCTGACTAACCAGGTACTACCTGTTGACCAACCAGTCATTACCCCCGACCAACCAGGTACTACCTGCTGACTAACCAGGTACTACCTCCGACCAACCATGTACTACCTGCTGACTAACCAGTTACTAACTGCTGACCAACCTGGTACTACGAGTTGACTAACCAGGTACTACCTGCTGACTAACCAGGTACTACCTGCTGACTATCAGAGTACTACCTGCTGACCAACCAGGTACTATCTGCTGACTAACCTGGTACTACGAGTTGACTAACCAGCTACTACCTCCGACCAACCAGGTACTACCTGCTGACTAACCAGGTACTACCTGCTGTCTATCAGAGTATTACCTGCTGACCAACCAGGTACTACCTGCTGACCAACCTGGTACTACGAGTTGACTAACCAGGTACTACCTGCTGACTAACCAGGTACTACCTGCTGACTAACCAGGTACTAACTGCTGACCAACCTGGTACTACGAGTTGTCTAACCAGGTATTACCTGCTGACTAACCAGGTACTACCTCCGACCAACCAGGTACTACCTGCTGACTAACCAGGTACTATCTGCTGACTAACCTGGTACTACCTGCTGACCAACCTGGTACTACGAGTTGACTAACCAGGTACTACCTGCTGACTATCCAGGTACTACCTCCGACCAACCCGGTACTACCTGCTGACTACCCAGTTACCACCTGCTGACTAACCAGTCACTACCCCCGACCAACCAGGTACTACCTGCTGACTAACCAGGTATTACCTGCTGACCAACCTGGTACTACGAGTTGACTAACCAGGTACTACCTGCTGACTAACCAGGTACTACCTGCTGACTAAGCAGGTACTACCTGCTGACTAACCAGTCACTACCACCGACCAACCAGGTACTACCTGCTGACTAACCAGGTACTACCTCCGACCAACCATGTACTACCTGCTGACTAACCAGGTACTACCTGCTGACCAACCTGGTACTACGAGTTGACTAACCAGGTACTACCAGCTGACTATCCAGGTACTACCTCCGACCAACCCGGTACTACCTGCTGACTACCCAGTTACCACCTGCTGACCAACCATTCACTACCCCCGACCAACCAGGTACTACCTGCTGACTAACCAGGTACTACCTGCTGACTAACCAGTCACTACCCCCGACCAACCAGGTACTACCTGCTGACTAACCAGGTACTACCTCCGACCAACCATGTACTACCTGCTGACTAACCAGGTACTACCTGCTGACCAACCTGGTACTACGAGTTGACTAACCAGGTACTACCAGCTGACTATCCAGGTACTACCTCCGACCAACCCGGTACTACCTGCTGACTACCCAGTTACCACCTGCTGACCAACCATTCACTACCCCCGACCAACCAGGTACTACCTGCTGACTAACCAGGTACTACTTGCTGACCAACCAGTCACTACCCCCGACCAACCAGGTACTACCTGCTGACTAACCAAGTACTACCTCCGACCAAACATGTACTACCTGCTGACTAACCAGGTACTACCTGCTGACCAACCTGGTACTACGAGTTGACTAACCAGGTACTACCTGCTGACTAACCAGGTTCAAAAATTAATATTTTTTTATTATATGAAGGAACAATTATGGGTGGGTGTGTGCGAGTTCCTTAATTTTATTTGTAACGGTTCTAATTAGAATAAATTCCGGATGTTTAAAATAACGAAGTGCAAGGACATTATATATTATTGCATCTTGCATTTTTGTCATATAAAAAAATATTGGACCGGAACAATGTACCCTCTTTATGACCATCTTGCCGGCTCCTTGGCTATAATTTCATTATTATTTTTAAGTTGCACTACATATAGTAATACAAAAGGTAAAACAATTTATAAGTACTGTTTATTTTAAAAGATTACTCACTAAAGCGTATAGCTTTAATAAAACCAGGTGGGTCCGCTATCGTCCGTGGACGGTCCATTGTACGAAGCTGCCAAGTGGATTATCTCGGGATTCTCGGGACGGCATTGTCCCGCTGATTCTAGTTCAGATTGCGATGTTACACTTTGTTACGTCTGCAGCGTTTTGTTCGGCGAAGTTAAATTACTTTTACAGTTGTTAGGAATGCGGTAAGTGCAGTTTGATTCCTTTTTTCCTTATCTGTTCGATGCAGATGTTTTTTTATAAGAGATAGTCGGAGAGTTCTATTGAATGATTATTAACTTTTATAAATTGTAGTAGAAGATTTGTAAGTATTAGTTGTAATATAAGACGAAAATTACATTTGTAAGTTTTATTCCCGTAATTGATATAAAACAAATATGTTTCTCTTTAACTATACAACGTCTTTATCAAATTGATATTGTCAACTCGTTACATATCTCGATATTCAGTTAGTGGCTAATGTTTGGCACACACAATTATAGATTAGCCGTTGTTAGAGTTTCTATTTGTTGTTTGCATGCCGCAAGCAAACAGTCGCAGTGCGGACAACATGCGGGCGGCACGGAGTAATCGCGCCGAGAAATGTAGCCCGGACTACATACTGGGGTTAGGGGAAAGACATACATATTTGTAATGTATATGAAGTAGAGATGACCAATTAATGAAAATTCAGTAACTTATCAATATTTAAACTAGAAGAATTCGATTTCAAAATATACATTATATATTTCAAGTAGGATTTAGAAGCAGTTTTGAAACATCAATGTACAAATTACCACAAATAATAATTAGACCCTAGTATAAATGAGAAAAGGGTTGGGTAGATGATGATGTAGTAGATGCCTGATCTGGTAGTTTACGAATTTTATTGTGACATTTGCAGGTTTGACTGTTGCCTGGTGAAAGAAAATATTTCTTTCGAAATCTGAATATTTTGGAAAGCAAGTGGAGATGTGGACGTATGTGGATGGTCATTAATATTATTGTCATCTATCTATAATCTACATAAATTAGTAATCTAAATAGTTTCTCAAGGGTTTTTTTTGGTGATATCAAATATGAAAGATATTAATTAAGAATTAATGCTGCATCAAAATTAATGTTTTATACGCCATTTTGAAGATCGTTATAAGAACAAAAATTAAAAAAAAAATCCAAACTTAATGTTTCATCAAATACGTATAGTATAAAATGATTACGTTTATATTTTATTAACGGCATGAAGTATTCTCAGATAACACATATTGTTGAACAATTATTGGTTTTTCGTAAAGTTTTGTAGAGTAAGATGCTAATTGCGAAAATCTGTAATCCGTCTAGAATAAGACATGTGTTAGTTTGTTAGATAGATTGACTTTTTATTTTTAAAGTGTACATTAAATTGCTCATAGAGTATTGAGAATTTATCGTCTATGGGCTTTTAAATAGTATACTTTATTATTGTGCATTTTTTAAATATAATAATGTAAGTTGAAAGCATGAAAAAAGTTTTTTTTAACTTTCAGCGATTGCCTGTTGTTTTACCCACGTCATGTTTGATTTTTCTATAAAACTGGGAAAATCATATTTTAACAAATTAAATTTTAGATAATTCTTTCCGCGATTAAAGCGATATTCATTTTATAACCGCTATCTACTTCTCAAAATTTAATACAATCCGCTCAGTGGTTAAGCTGTGTTGATCATTTTGATATAAAACGAAAACAAGATACTTTAACGCTTCGCAGACGGTTAATACTATTAGCACTAATAACATGAACCTTTAAAAATGTTTCGGTATTAAGTCTTTTAAAATTGTAACGCATTTCAGTTCAAATAGGAACTCCCACGTTCTAACGAACGCTTTTTTGTTATACAATAAAACTCGAAGCACTCATGGGGTAACGAGGGACCTAACAAGAACGGTCTCGTAAAGTTTACCCTATTTATGTGTAAACGGCGTTTCCTTTGAAATGATCGCGCTGTAAAAAATAATGGCTGTCTTACCGAAGTGCGGTATAGTGAATAACACGGGCCCGTTGTGTGGTAACGAGAACGTTTTGATTGTTCAATGATTTGATACGTTCTTTATTTTCTTGGTTTATTCATATGGAACGATATTGATATAAGATATGGTTAATGATATATGATATTTCTTTTGAGTACAATTTTGATAAACAGATCGATCATTTGGTGAAAGGAACGCAGTCATAGAAATGTCACTTTCCCTGACCATTCTTTATTAGTCTGTGTGACACAGGAGGATTACCTATGTATGTATGTATGTGGGTTTGTACTTATTGTTACTATTAAGACTAAACGTTTGGGCCGATATTAATAAATGATAGGTTTGATTCATCATGACGGTGAATGTAATAGAAAGTATATTAAAAAAAATTGCATATTTTGGACACCACAATGGAAAAACGAAAAAAAATTAAACCAACGAATTATGTCAAGAGTATCGTTGAATATTATCAGTTTAGAATTTATAAAGATTTTAAGTTGTTCAGTAACGATTCTCACTTATAAGTGACTCTCACTTAAAAGTCTATAGGCTTTTAAACAGAACTGATATTGATATGGTACTGCTAACTGCAGATGGTCTTGTTATACAGTCGGATTTCTATGCTACATCCAGGGGCGGAACCTCAGAGGGCCCCGACCTAAAAGAACTTTATTTTTAAAAATCTTATTAAAAGTAAATTATTATTTCAGTATAAAAATTGTGCAAGACTATGCTCTTGAAAATAAAACTCATCAGATATTTAACTAAAATGTACACAATATTAGAAATAGTTTTGGGTAACTACTTAAAAGGTTCATAAAAATTGAGATATAGCGTGACGATTTTTATTGGGATAATCCCACCCCACCAAAGAAGCACCCCATCCAAAGAATTTGCCACGGGCCTCTGTGGTATAGGTAAGTTGGCTACATCATAATTTCTACCATTCTATGACCAGAATTACACTTGTAAGTGTTAGTCTCGTATCTGACAAAAATAAACTCTGTAACCTGGTAGCTTTATTAACGCAAGCTGGTTTAATAAATAAGCCAATGACAGTAAGTTCTTTCAGGTGTAAAAGCAATGACAAGCAATTTATATAAATCTTATTTATTTCCGTGAGCAAAATTTACATGTCTCATTCTCGCCTAACAAGTAAAATATCAGAGGAATTAATTCAACACACTCGTAATAAAGAATTATAATTTAAATAATTTCTAATATTTTATACGATGATGAAACGAAACGTATCATTACTATTAAACTAGCACTCAAGAAAATATCGAAGAGACATAAAAAACAATGATTTTAAATAGTTCACACCTTGTTAACACCTTGTTTTCGACTTCACAAAGTAAATGTTTCCTTTCTGGGGCAAGGTATTCGTTTTTATAATAAAATCCCCCAGAAATATTTGCAGTTTTCCATGAATAGATTTAAATCATATGTTAAAAAGTCTCTAATAGCTAAAGCATATTACTCTATACAAGATTACGTTGACGATAAAGATGCGTGGGCTTAGTATATGCTGAATTTCGTACAGGATAAATAAAATCAATTTGTAATCATAAACTGTGTTGTGATGTATTGACAATATTTTAAAAGAGTAACTATCGAGTTTCATGCCGGTTCTTCTCGGTAGAATCTACGTTCCGAACCGGTGGTAAGTTCGTCAATTTTTTTTTTGTTTATATATTGACGATTTAAAAGTGCTTGTAAAAGCCTACTTGAATAAAGTATACTTTGATTTTGATTTTATGAAAGTCCTATGTTATGTTATGTTAGTATTATCATTAAAATATGACCTACAGTTTAAAATTATTACGTAACTAATTAGCAACTGTGCGCAGTATTCCCACGGGTTGTCTAGTTTTATTAATATCTTCGCCAATATATTTATGTAAATTCATTAAAATCGTTCGCTAAAGTAATACAATAAAGTAATATATATATATATATATATATATATGTGTATATATAGATTTTCGTAATTTAAGTGAATAATGATCTTCAAGATGCCGCATAAAAAGAATTAACATTAATTAATATTTAATTATTTGCTCATATCATGAACGTATAATATAGACTTAGACTAGTTAATCAATGGAACAGCATTTATCAGCGAGAGCGGTTAATATTAACACAGTGTAATCATGTTATACGCGGCCAGAGGCAGCATAACGCAGTAAATTACACGTGGCCTTATCTACAGTTTAGCACGCGTTCGGCTTGTAGATTATATTATCTAGCCGAAGCTCGTTTATATATACAGACATTTTTTATGAGGTCCGTTTATAAACACTGTCTCGCAAATATGAACATACCATATAATCATAGATTAAAATATATTATTTCGTGTAAGCCCGTTTATATGTACAGACATTTTTTTTTGTTTTTTGTTTATAAACCCTGTCTTACAAATTTGAATATATTAAACCACGATAGATTGAAATATATTATAATCTAGTCGAAGCCGGTTTATATGTACAGATATTTTATTTTTATTTGGTCGAAGCTCGTTTATTTGTACATACTTTTCTTTTATTTTATTTGGTCCATTTATATCACTGTGTCTTACAAATATGAACGTATCACATAAAGATTCATTTAAATATATTATGTAGTCGAAGCCCGTTTGTATGTCCAGATATTTCTTTTATTTTATTTGTGTCGTTGATAACAACTGTGTCTCATAAAAATAAATAGCAAGTAAGTTTTAAATATTAATTCGGTTTATCCAACGCAAACATCTTTTTTAAAATTTAAAATCAAATCAGTAATTTCAGAAATTTCCCCTCTATATATGTACTTACAAACAAAAATGACCTTTTTAGAATAGCAAATGTTCCTTCTCGTAGTTCAACTAATTTAAATCATAAAATGATCACCATAACATGCAAAAAAACGTGACTGCAGTTTAACGTATAATGACTTATCGTATCGTAGAGGTCCGTTTACAATAAAAGATTTTCATAACATTTTTATAATAATATACATATTAATATTATTCGAGAATATATTGAAGTATCGAGTCGTAAAAATTGAAAATTAGATTATTCAATGTGCAATAATGTAGATATTCTATTTTTTCAATGCATACCCGGAATTAACGAAGATTTAAGAAAGATGCCAGTGAATTGTCTTTAAATATAAAAGCGATTATTTATTATTTACATTTATTATTAATTATTATACATGACTAACAGTTCCCTGTCGCTTCGCCCTACGAGGGCTTTACTTAGGAATTTGCTGTAAAACAAACTTTCAACCCTCATTTTTAACCCCGTAAGGGATGTATTTTCAAAAATACTTGCGTCGTACACACGATATTTAAGGAACGTTTAACGCAACGCAAAATTTTATGCTACTAGACCCCGTGGTTTAGGTTCTGCGTTGATCGATCAGTTAGTAAATATGTCAGCCGGTCAGTTTTATTTTTATATATAGACGCTGATAAGCAATAATGTGTTGACCCACAGAATATCAAATTTGGTAATATTGATGTATTATGATAATGCGTCACTTTGCGGTTGAAAAAAATCTTAAGTCTTAACTAAAGTGTGAAAAGGGTCTTAATTTAATGTTCAGAATTTTAAAATGTTTTCCATATTTTGCAATAAGCGATAATCTCATAAATTTGAAAAACTTATTATTAGATACAACATTTTACGATACTAATCTGGTTTTAATTCATTATACCTTTTATCAAAATAGAAAAGAAAAGATGGATAAATACGTCTTCAAACAAACTGATTAAGAATAGATTTAACTTTAGACGCCATTTTCTCAAGAGGTAGTCATTGTATTGCTTATCAGCGTCCATATATAGATAAGATAAGATAGTCCTCGCAACTTTGATTGTGTAAAAACTTTTATCGGCTATTTAAAATTTTTAGGCAATATTAGATCACCCGAGAGATTCTGTAAAGTTTGGATGCGGTCAGATCAACAGTTTTGAGTTTTGGCAAGTATGGCTTGCCGGTTTTGAATAAGAGCCAAAAAATTGTCAAACTAATCTAATTGATGAAAACATTAGCATCATATTCATACTAATTGATCGAATTCAGTATCAATTATACAGTATTTGCATTATAATTGTGTATTGGACTAAATCGAATGCCCGAGGCGGATCCGTGCGTAATATCCTAGTCACCAATACATTGTTACCACGATTAATTGAAACACGCTTTACGGGGTATATATATATATAGATGAATCATTCTAATTTGGCCTTTATGGTTTAGGTAATAAGAGCCGCTTGTGAACTGAGTTCGGGTGAGGGTAGGTGTAGGTATAGATAGGCGATTAGCCGTCTTAAAGACGCTGTATATGCTATTATGGGATCAGAGCCATTATACATCTTGATTGGTTTGAATTATTATTTCTGTCACATGACGATTGTTGAGTATAGATTTACTATAATCGTAATGACGCAAGCAAAATTGTCTTATAATTTTTTTCGTAGTTGTTTTTTTTAATTCATCTCTATACGAGATAGGCAAGTGCCGAGTACCATACAGCTTTGTTATTGATTTTTTTTTTCTTAGTCAAAATAATTTTCTATTTTCTTTAATCAGGTATGTGAAAGGGTAAATAAAAGTTTAATTCAACTTTTTTATATTATTTTATCGTATATACATTAGACATTGTTCTTTTACTGCTGTAGCATCATCTGGAATTAGAAGGATTCATAACTCCTGAAAATCTTAGAGCAGAAATATCGTGTTGGGTGAGCGTTAAATTGTCAAGGGCTTTTATATTTTTAAATTTGATCTTTACTTAAAAAGTAAAACGATTTATGTTGTTAGGTTTTAGGGATGTTTGTGGGCTGTGTTTGTTTTTAAGCTGTTTGCGTTTCCGGACCCTCAACACAGGAACATGATGTAAATGGCTGTTGAGTGTGAATCGTTTATTTTATTCCATATTATAATGTACGCCAGTTAATTATTACTCTATTGGAGCTGCTCAGAGATCTTAGTAATATATTCCTATTATATTCCTGGTTTGAAGGTGTAACTGCGAACACTATGGACTCTAGGATTTTAGAAATAATATACAATTTTATTCCATTAAAGGCAGCCCGCCTTTTGAGCTACAATTAGTATCGTTATACCGTATTCGAATGAAGCATTGCATGGGAGGGGCAGTGGATGCGCTTGCGCAAGCGAACCTGCGGCCTTTACTTTTCGTACTAAGGCCATCGCGCGGATTTAAGTAGGTATAAATCTCCTCATAACCCGATCTTCATTCAAGGAATCGGGTATCTTTCAAAAGATTTCCCCTGCGAAAAAAATTATCGTATTAAAATTTTCACACAATATATTTTAATAGAAGAATAACAGATAAATATTCTAGTAAAAGACCGTACACATGTACTATTGAACATAAAAAAGAAAAAGAACTTCAAATATCGAAAGTAAATTCGTTGAAATATATGAAAGTCCTTCTAATTTTACCTTAACCTGGGATATTGAGAAAGAAGGTGCACACGGAGCTGAGATGTACAGTAAAAATGCGAAATACGGTTATGTTAAACCTATATTAGTGTACCTCGTAGACACGTTTTGAAGAGAGAGAGGGAAAGTCATGGGACATGATTCTTCTACTAGTAATATAATAAGGTGATTTTGTTTGATCATTGAAACTACTGATACGATTTGAAAAATAATTTTGCGTTACATAGCCTGTTTATTGAGGCAGGCTATATTACATCACGCTTCGATTCATAGACGTGAAGCAGTGACCATACACGCGAGTGATACCGAGAGGCACATTTCGAAGAGAGAGAGGGAATGGGAGGTCATGGGACATGATTCTTCTACTAGTAATATAATAAGGTGATTTTGTTTGATCATTGAAACTACTGATACGATTTGAAAAATAATTTTGCGTTACATAGCCTATTTATTGGGGTAGGCTATATTACATCATGCTCCGACTCATAGAAGTGAAGCAGTGACCATACACGCGAGTGATACCGCGAGACACTTTTCGAAGAGAGAGAGATAAGGGGAGGTCAATGGACATGATTCTTCTACTTGTAATATAATAAGGTGATTTTGTTTGATCTTTGAAACTACTGATACGATTTGAAAAATAATTTTGCGTTACATAGCCTGTTTATTGGGGCAGGCTATATTACATCACACTACGACTCATAGAAGTGAAGCAGTGACCATATACGCGAGTGATACCGCGAGGGACACCTAGTCATAGATAAATCGAACAGAAGGAGAAATCATTATGTGGTGTAGTTCAAAGTGTTGGCTGCCGTGTAATAGCGTCGCCGCTCAGCTGGGGCGGTGATTGTTAACTCAAATAGCTATTGTCCTCGCGATATGCACCCAGCAATATATCTTGGTTGCATTGCAATAAAGCACGGGCATGAATTATTATTGTCATACGAATTCTGTATATTAAATTCAAAGCGATAATGAATTATGTAACGGATTGTTCCGTCATTGACATGAGCGCCTGTATTACCTTAAGGGGGTGCATGATTACTATTGGTTTTTTTATCCGACGACGGCAAAATCATAGAAGGGTTATGATTTTGACTATGTATGTATGTATTTCCTCTGTTTTCCCATAGCCTATCTACTCATTAGAACTGGACAATCGGATCATTAGAAATGTCTTGATCGTCCGCTGGTTTTAGGTTATAAGACGTATCATTAAATCTAATGTGACGCTCTTGGGCGGACAGAAAGTACTCTGTTAAAAAAATGAGATAAATATACCGTGTTTGGTATAATTTGAAAGGGTATTACTTGTATTTTATAAAAATGAATGTATACATTAGCATTTGTATACATAACTATATGTTATACATTCACGTATTTTAGCAGAATGCAGACCACTTTGGACGACGCTGTTTATCAACCAGCTAGCGATTAAGTATAACAGGCCTAAGTATCTTTGGGCCAACAAGTAAATTGTCGAGTTAGTCAAAGTTGGAAATGAGTATATCTAATAAAATCCATTCACCAAAAAACCGAACTGATTTTTAACGTCAAATATTAAGCGTGAATCTACCATATCTATATTTATAAAAAAATATTCTTATTAATATTAATATTACATAGTCTTAATTGACATGTTTTATCGCAAATTGAAGAACACACACAAAGAACAGATAGCAAATTTTTCAGACAAAATACAATATATAGCGAAGACCTAAACAAAAAAATTGCAAAAACTTTTAAGTCCTTTAATGCTCATAAAGTTTTTTAATAATATAAAGAGAGAAATATGAAACAAAAATGTTTAAGTAAGTTTCTTTTATATTTTAGTTTGATGACGTCTTAACGCATGAAAATGTTTTGACTTTGAACTTCGAAAAAATAATTAAGCTCCTTAGTACTTTTTGAAGTTGGCTTGAATAATTTAGTACTTATTACGATCGGCGTACTTGGAACTTTGCTAACTTCAGTCTGTAGAGAATAGGATCGGTTAGTTTCATGTTTAAGTAAAGACGATTTTTTTCCTGAAAGTATTATAACGAATTTCGTTAATAATCTATCTATATTTATATTATTCCCAAAGGCATTTATGTCGTTATGAAATATCTTTCTTTAATGATTGAATGTATAACAATTAATAATTGAAACGCCATTTTGAAGATTGATTTGGATAAAAATACGAAAATTAGTTTTTCTTAATATTTTAATGAAACGTAATATAAACAAACGCCAAAATTAGTTTACTATCATTAAAACATATAGGTATACATAATAAAAAAAACCCGTAATCTTCCATTGAGACCATTTCAAGCCTCGACACGATACTTCTGCTGCGATTTGTGTATCTTGCTCATTCCCGATGTTGCTACAGCATTAGTCAAGGCTACGTAACTATGTTATTTTAGTATCATTCAAATTACTTCTTCATCTTTTAGTGCCGTCGCCTAACGGAGGCTGGCGACCATTAAAGCTAACTGAACTTTGTTCACTGCTGCTCTAAACAGTGATGTACACAGTACTCATATTAAACCACTGTCGCAGGTGTTTAAGTCAGGAAATTCTACGGCTGCCAGGTCTACAGCGGCCTTTTACATTTCCTTGTATAATGAGTTGTAGCAGTTCATATTTCTTCTTTCGCATTATGTGACCCATATTCAAATTACAGTATAGTAAATTTCGATTCGATCATACCAGTGGAAGTTGCTCTAGTCTTTATCCTTTCAGCAAAGATAAAAGAGCTGATAAGATTCATACGTCTAAACAGATTTTCATAAATTATAGCTAAGAACTATCCAATTACTTTGAAAACAAAACCGCATCAAAATCGGCACAATCGTTAGTGAGCTACGATACCATGAACAGTCACAAAGGTACACACGTCTATCTTATAAAACCCCTTTATTTTGGCCATGGGCTAAATATGTAAGAAATAGCGATGAAATATAAGCAATACATACAATCTACAATAGTATCTAATATTCCAAAAATAATTTCAAGAATGCCTACCAAATCATCTCATTCAAAAATATCAAATTGTCGGAATTTATTTTTTCGTTCCAGAACATTAAACTGATCTATTCGGGCGACAAACTTCAAGCAAATCCGTGGAGCTTTAACTACATCAGCAAAGTCGAATTTTCTGCTTCAACGGTTATTGGACGACTCTTTGAAATTTATGTCGACTGTTTCAAAAGTAAGGTGAGACTGTAAATTTTTTTTTGGTCTTTAGTTGAAACTCTTGTACATTACTTTGTTTAAATGTATTTTGTTTTCATATTTTTGTATGTTTGTCTTTTTTGGAACTTTAGAAGGGATATGCTTATTACGAAGCTGATTTTAGCTATATATTTTAACGATAACGTCGTTAAAAAAACACTTAAAGGTTTTTTTGATATTAACGTAATTAACTATATAAATGAATCACACTCAACGGTTTCCTTTAGACTGTGTTACGGGTCCGGAAACATAGTAAAATACAAATACATACACTTTTTTTTGTTTACGCAGGGGAAATCTTCGAAAAGATACCCGATTCCTGGGAGGGAGATGTGGCTATTTATACCCACTAAAACCCCTGCGATGGCCTTCCTCAGCTCGGAACTGGAGAGGCCTCGGGATTACTTGCGACTACTATCCATACCCGATAACCGAACCCGCGACCGTTAGCGCTTCAGTCAGTTGCAGAGACCACTACGCCAACTTGTCTGTCAAAAAATTAAATCTCAGCTACGCCTCTGACCATAGATGAATTTTATCCATCCCTATCACCAACATCGTTGATGATATTACCAACATATAAATTTATTTATTGTTTCTTACAAAACACTTTCTTCTTTAAAAAACTTAAAAATCCATAAAGTACTGTTACATTATTACTTATTACATTACTTAACAAACGAATATCGAAGTTACAAGTGCAGTAGTCATAAATACGGGTGTAAATCGATCGTATCTTAAAATATTTACAACAGGATTTAACGATCAGTTTGGAACAATCGACAAGAAATAAAAGTAACAAGAACGAGAACAAAATTTTTCTATTAAACGCTCCTCCCGGCATCCTCTTAAATAGGCCGTAATCGTATTTCGGCAGTTGTTTAAAATTTTCGCCTTATCTCCCAGTGGACTTGCAGGCGAAGGTTTCTGGTACATTTATTAGGAAAAGTTAGTTTGGAATCGAGTTTAGCAATTTGTTTTTCTTTAGCTTTACGTATATTTTGTTAAGCTATCAATTATTGATTCTTTATCTGTTTTGAAACAAAGGTTTTCTTGCTACAGTATAATTTGTTGTCTTCTCAGCAAAGGATTGATTATAAATCTTACCTCATGATAAAATACAATTAACTCAAAATTATGAGATGACGTTTTATACACTTATTTTTGATTATTAATCAGCTTATAATAAAAAAAATATTTTTTTCTAGGCTTATTCTTGAATCATCATCGTGCTTCAGATAGCTCGTAAAATTACCAGTTTTCACTTATTTTGCATAATTACGTAAATCCAAATAAAAGGTAAAAAAAACTTTCATTATATAACGAGTGAAGTTGTATAAAACAAACCAAAGACAAATACACGATTTACATATAAAATCTTTTTCAATAAATAATTATATCACAACGTCTTTTTACAAAGAAGAAATACGCATTTAAAAATGTAGTTGCTAGATCGAACTTTCTATCGTTCAGCCAAGGTGCCTTTGGCGATTCAAAATGGCGGGCAAAATGGCGGGAAACTCACGAGTGGCCCGCTAACGAACCTCTTTGTTGCATCTGTCGAATAAGTCTGGATGCCATTATTTTAGGCTTTGCTGACCATTCGCCCTCGTTCGCCTGCGATTAAAAAATAACGAAGGGCGCATTGATAGATTTTACCGGGAAAGTTATGTAAGTTAGAATGTCGAGTATTTTTATTTGAACGAAGGAAGTATTGTAATCGTGAAAAATATTGGATTTCCAATTTCAAAAGAAGTATTCGTTTTCACTATTGATGAGTCTCTTTGACTAGTTTTAGTGTAAAATCTGTTTGTTATATGTTGGTACAATTTACATTTAGTATGTATTTAAGACTGTTGTAATATCTAAAGAAATTATTGTTCCTATTCTTAGGTCAATGTGGGCAACATTTATTTCAAGAATTGTACTAATATCATAAGCAAGTTTTTGAATATCAACATGACTGTACGCTACTGCAGCTATCTTATGTCTATAGATATAAATTAATGTGTATGTGTATATGTTCCTGATGGACCTCAAAACAACTGAAGCGATATTTGAACGAAAAAAATCTAATGCAAACCTCAGATTAGTGCAGCCGCTAATCCTCTGAAGTTTGGTAGTTCTCGGATCAACAATTTTCATTTATTTTTGCCAAGCGAATCGTTAGTTTTCAATACCTAAGCTTCTAAACTTCATATTCGTGTTCAAATATTGAAGACGAAATTGTTAATAATAATTCATGTTTCGTCAAAGCAATACGTAGGGTTTCAAGAAATGTTGGATGTTCAAATATTTAACAAACAATACTAAATATGATTTATGTTGTCTAGACACTTTTGACACTAGTGTCACACTGGGGTGCAATTACTATAGTCGTATCAAAATTCTAGTCAACTAGAGATACAAGTTTCCTCGTGATGTTTTTCTTAATCGCCTACAAAGAAATGAGTTTTGAACACGTAGCATTTGAAAAACTCAACTCAACTTGACTATCACGTCTTTTATTTTATTTTATAAACGATAAATAATAAATTTACTCCGACAAACTCGTAATGCCAATGAATCATGCAAAATAATTTAATATTCAACGTAATAACTTCGGATAATCTTAGCTAAAATTTCGTCCATATTATTTTAGCACCTATTTAAATACGGGAAAAAGAATTTTCGGCACTAGATTCTGGACTAAACAGAAGTTGGAATGTACATTATTATTATGATTCGACCTTGACTGCAATAGCAGGAAAGGGTTTTAGACCTTGTCTAAAAGGAGCGTCTTCGTCGCGAATCGTTTTGCATGAATTCGAACGCGTATTTATTAATTACTTGGTAACTTTACTTAACGTGAATATATCGCGCGAGCTTAAAAACGTATAAATAACGAAAAATGTACGGCAGATTCTCGACTTGCGTGTGTCAATATTTCTTGCGCAAACTAGAAATTCCTTAGTAACAATATCCACTTTACGTGGAAACTTATGAGTTATTTAGTGAAATGGAGCAGCAACATTCTCATACAGAAATATTTATAGGAGCAAAATCGCGTGTTAAACGCTTCTTGTAAACGGAATATACACGACATAAGATTTTCGGAGAATTCTCTCTTCTGGACAAGGTCTTAAATATATACAATACGTAACACAGACTTATTTGTACGATTCACTCTCACGGGAGCAATATCTATGAAGTTTGGGATAGGCGCTTGCCTTTGGCTTCCTTAATGAATGGCTTTTACGGAGTTTCTAGATCATTCTGAATGTTATTTAATGCTAGGAAATTTGGTCTGTTCAGTCTTCGTGGCGGTGTGGATGGAAAAACTTTGTTTATTTATTTCTTTTTTAGGTTTGATAGTTGTTGGTTATACATTTAATTTTAATTTTACAAAGCAAATAATTACTTAATGTACATTTTTATTAAACAAAAAAAAAACAAATATAAGTATAGATATAAGTATTATTTAAATGTCATATATTAAATATGTTGTTATCCCTTTGACGTTTTTTGGAAATAAAATCATTTAGGTTTTAAAATTAAATAATTTTTACTTACTACGAATTTGTTCACTTTTAATATTTAAAGTTAAAACATTAACTTAATTTGTATACACAACGCACACAACTCATACAAATACGTCACCAAACAAACAAACGAAAAAAAAAAAATACCTTTATTAACTTCAATTCACGACACAAACACGAAATTTCAATACATATTTATAATTTTAACTTAAAATACAATATGTATCAATCAGTATGTAAATTTGGAAATTATGCCAGGAACTGCGACACAGACCACGCCTCTCGGGTATCACGTTCTGTCAATTAAGGCAAATGTCTGCAGTCGCGTGATTTTTGATGCGATGCTTAGTTATAAATAGCTAACATGAGTTCTATTTACGTATTGTTTGTTAATAACGTTAGGGATTTAATACCAAACCCCACTAATCTAATTATTAATACGTTAAACAAAAACTTTGTAACCCATATTACTATTTTTTTTTTAATTATGCATAAAAAATACATTAAGTCAATAAGAAAACATTACATAAAATACCATGTATTTGAGATGCACATGCGTATACATATACTCTTTTGTTTTATTGCTAAAGTCTGCGGTTCAATTGAGAATAAATGGATGCTGATAAGCAATAATGTGTCAATCCACAAAATTTCAAATTTAGAGATATTGATGTATTTTGATATTACATCACCTATTTAAGATAATTAAAAAAAAATCAATTAATACTGACTAAAGAAGTACGAAAAAAATCCTTAGTTAATTGTTTCGAATTTCAAGTGCGTTCCATATTTTGCAATCTATATAATAATCTGAAATATTTGAAAAACTTTTTATTAAATTAAATATATTAATCTGCTTTTATACATTACTTAGACCTTTTATCATAAAAGAAAAGAAAGGATATATACTCCTTCAAACAAATTTATTAAGAATATGTTTAATAACTTTAGACGCCATTTTCTCAAAATGAAGTTCGTGTGGCTTGACACAGTATTGCTTATCAGCGTCCAATTATAGGAGGATTTCGACTACTATGTTCAATTAATTTTCTTTATATGTTATTAAGATACATTGTCGGCATTTAATATTGTTACCTCTGTTGATATTTCTAAATAAATAAATAAATAAATCACTACATTATAAACGCTACAGCAATACTACCTGTTTTCCATTCATTTTCGGCGAGAATTACATTTTGAAGTTTTACTCTCTTAAATGATATAAAACAACTCTGTAACATAGTAAGTAGTTAC
This sequence comes from Hypolimnas misippus, assembly GCA_037950945.1. Classification (NCBI taxonomy): domain Eukaryota; kingdom Metazoa; phylum Arthropoda; class Insecta; order Lepidoptera; family Nymphalidae; genus Hypolimnas; species Hypolimnas misippus. Next base: position 11,085,860 of record JBBEEQ010000013.1, on the reverse strand, counting down.
GAAAGTTGTGATCGTCGAAAATAAGGCGCTGACAGTAAATTCTTTCAGATGTAAAACGATGATAAAAAAGTTATGTAAATTTTTGTGAAAGTTGAGAGCAAACCTTTAAAACGTAATTCTCGCCTTACATTTTCAAGCCTAAGCTGACGATACAATTTTGATAAACTGTGCAGACATAGCTTCCATTTTTGGTGAAGATTGTGTTTCAAAAATATATTGTGAAGGGAAATAAGGGATGAAATTTTTAGACAGATTTGCGGGGATTATCGTGTAATTAATTCAATAAAAGCCAATTTCAATTTTTATTGTATTAATATATTATACGATTTTTTATTGTTAATAGATTTCAATATTCATTTCTGATTTTGCCTCCTTGACGTAAAAAAATATGCACAATACAAATTATACTACCGTAAAAAAATGATAATGCTTTTAATGATTTTCTAAAGGTTCTCATTTCGTTCGGGACTTTTTTATGTATGTTCCCGGACCAATTTGATTTTTTCTTTTTTGTTTGAAAGGGTATCCATTTTCCATTACTTTTATAGAATTTTCATCAAAATAGGTAATTTGGTTTTAAAATAAAAATAACTGGGATTAGTATGTCATCTAAGTAAACGAAATTACATATTTAGATTTCGAACTCTTTTTCTTTAAACCTTGTTTACTGGTTTTTTCTTAGATCTATAGTACATTTCTCTTATTAATTCTTGCAGTGGTTATACGAAATTAAAATGAAAAATATCTTTCAATAGAAACTTTTTACAAAAAAATAATCCGACTTCGATAACGAATTTAATGGATACAAATAAACAAAAAGGCAAAAAATATTTTCTACAATAGTTGAAGTCGGTGCCAAGTAAAACGTTTGAAGTTGGCGTCAAGTAAAACCTTTTACGTATTAACTTCTTAAAAGTATACCATTTTAAACAAAAAAAAAATTAAAATAGGTCCACAATCGACGGAGCAATTGGTGAACATACATATCAAAGTCCCCGACGAATTAAAAACCTCTTCCCTTTTTGGAAGACCGTTAAAAACAAGTTTAATTTTAAATGAATGACATTTTAACGGTTTTGTCATTTATTAATTATTATTACTTTTAACACGCTTTCAAAAGCTTCATTGTCAAGTCTCAATATAAACGTAGAAAGAGCAATCGACGGGAAACAATAAGAGCTTAAAGCTGATAGAGCCATTTGTACGTCGCTCTATAAAAACGTCGACGAAATCGATTTGGCGTTTCGGATTTTTCGATTAAAAGAAAATAAAAAAAAATCCAGATTGTACTTCCAACTTTAGGATATTAAGCTTCGTTCAGTTTTAGTCTATAGTATTGCAATGAATATTACATAAATCGTTCAAGTGTTACTAATATTTTTTTGTGACTTTATTTAGTAGAAACTATCTGTGCTCGGCGAAAAATTATGTTTATATAATGTTTACCTTCCCTACTTGAATCGGATATTGTTCGCTATTTAATTGGTTTAATTTTGTTTTCACTGAACCCTCATTTATATTTATTTATTGAAATAAATATTTTATTTAATAAAAGTAGCTTACGTTACTCCTGTGAGTGAAACTCCCGTCATAATCGGTCTAGCCGTTTTAGAGATTAGCCGGAACAAACAGACAGACAGACAGAGACCAAAAATTAAAAAGAAAAACGTGTTTTTGATCTAAGTACCGTGTATACTTTCACACACATATAGTTAAACCTGTTAATTTTTCTTCTAAACTTCAAATTTATGTATTTATATAGATAGGAGCATCACTTAATTTTATTTCTTTAGTTATTATAATGAATTATCTCCGTTAATAATAACAAAATTTGATCTATTTTTAAGACAAACATTATCTATTAACTATTTATATATTATTAAAGCTGAAAAGTTAGTTTGTTTGGTTGAATGCTCCAATCTCAGGAACTACTGTTTCGAATAGACAAAATATTTTTATCTTGGATACTCCATTTATCGCTATGACAAATAAGTTTGGAGCATCAATGAAAAATGTTGCAGAAACGGGAAAAAATATTTCTTTTGAGAGCTTTGCGTCACGTGCGTTACATAAACGTTTGAAGTATAGAATGTACTTTTCCAAGTTTTTTCCTCAAATTAACGCGTGTGAAACTGCGGAGCATAACCAGTGACTTCATATTTTGAGACATTTTGGCATTTTGTGTAGGTACATTTTTTTTTATAAAAGTTCACTCAATTATAGATCCACCTTTGCACTCCATTGCTAGATTTCTTTATGCTAATCGATTTTTTTCTTGTGTACAATAAAGACAAAAAAAATATTAACCATTCGTTTATTCTAAAAACGACATGCCATAGATCGTTAATGTATTCAGGACTGTTTTATTTTCTAATTATGCAGCTTTATTTTTTAAAATACTTTCCTAAGGAATATATTTTCTTTGATAACTTTAGAGCATAAAGATTCAGCACTTTTTAAAGATAGGACAGACAACTAAAAATAAATGGACAGTCTCAACAATAATAACGTTTACGCAAATTAAACTATTAAGAAAACTATATCTCATATAATATAATACATGGTCTCAGATCCATTGCAATATAATTCTATAGATGTAATATTATAGTAATTATACTATGTATTCACAGTACATGACTATAAATACATTTAATTATATGTAATTCTATCAACACAGGCGTTTATGGATGTTATTAAACGTTATATCAAAATTAGAGGGTTTATTTTAGATATTCAAATATTTTAGCATGAAAACAATAAGCTATATTCGTGCAAAGCCGAATTTAATGACTGTCATCGTTACAGAAACTTACCATCTCAAGACTTACCTATTATTTTGGCCCAAGAAGGTAACTTTAATGTATAAAATAATAAGTATTTATGTCCTTTTTTGTATTTAAGCTGCTTAAAAAATGATTAAACTGTAATAATGATTAATTTAATTAAAAATATGTTGAATGTATTAAAAATAACTCATAAGAATCTCCAAAATGCGAGTGAAAAGAAGTGAGTTGAGTTATTTGAGTTGCTAACTGAGGATTTCCGCATCATTGCCTACTTACACACGCTTACTTTTTTCTTCTTCTTTGTATATTAATGGCTAAAAACTCAACAATTTCAACGCTCAGAGTCTAAATCATATAAATAATATAATAAAGAATAAAACACGATTATATACTCTTTAGTAGCTGTCCCTTTCGGTTTCACTCCCGTTTATATATATGTATATATATATACGAACCAGTAGTTCCTGAGATTAGCGCGTTCAAACAAAAAGCCAAACAAATTCTTCAGCTTTATAATTTTTAGTAAAGATGTGTAAATGGAAAATAATAATTATCAGACTTACTAGCAATCGCTATCATGTTTAAATTAAAAGAATTTAATTTGAGACTAAATAAAAACGTTAACCATTTCTTTCATATTTAAAACAAAATAATCAGTCCACATTGGGCGGAGAAATCGTTGAACAAACATAAAAAAATACATACAGCCGAACATAGAACTCTTCCTTTTTTGAAGTCGTTTAAAAATCAGCATCAACTATCACGATGACTTATACCCTAATTATTTATTTGTATATCTGTTTATTTTATTAGATCTAGATCCTAATAATAGCCTTTCAAGTTTTTATCCAAAGTTTAAGAGTGTTTTATTGCCTGTAAAAAGAATAAAACTCTAGCGTTTTATAGAGCCTTTCATGCGTCATAAACTTTTGACTTGAACCAAACAAAAGGAAGCAAACATAATGTCGCCTGTTGCTTCATAAAGCCTTCCGTCTGACACTTATTCAATGTTGCGATGGCTTTATTCGAGAAATTTCCTTTTAGTAATATGAAATTTCCTTATTATTTAATTAATTAAATTTTGTTTGTCGTCGCATAATAATAATTACAGAAGGAAACAAGACATCCAGAAATGGACATTTCAGTTTGTTTGCACGTTTAATTATCAATTTTGCGCTTGCTTAAACAATTCAGTTTGCGCTGTATAACGCGTAGGCATTAACGAAAAAGTCTTGTTTTTGCAAATTTAAAAGCATGTCTTGTACCAAAGATCTAAAAAAAAAAGAGTGAATTATTTTATTTAATTTGTGCTGTATTACTATGACATTATGTTATTTATCTTTCTGTATCTGTATTGAGCGCAATACTTCCGTATATAATTAAATATATTTCCTTTTAAATTTACTAAAGCAATGTGATTTGAATACGATTTTGCTTTATTTTTATATCAGGGGATTTATCGTTTTAAAATAGTGTCAAAAATTATATTTGTCTTTCAGTACGTAGCCTCATATTATTTTCTTGATTTTAAAAGGGTTATGAACTTTCATTTAACGCTGTTGCGTGATGAATATACAAATAATAGTAGTACAATAGGTGTAATTAAAATCAGTCGGATGATCCATAACAATAGATCATGCCAGACCTATCTATTTATAAAAAGCCATCTTCTTACTGAAACTCGTGATAATACAACAATAAATGAAATTCGTCGCACAGTAAATAAATACGTATTATCGTATTGTGCTATAAAGAGATCAGAGATTGAAAAGATTGATTAAGGAGCACCAAATTGGAAAAATATCTTGGTTATTTCAAATAAAAATTAGGGATTTAAAGTAAGGGTCTACTATACGTAATTACTGCAGGGGCAGTGAAAAGGATTCCTTTTTTGGTACTCAGGTATTCTGTTGTTGAAAGAGGGTTCGTTCTATCATCCCGACGTAAAATTTCTTATAAGCCCATTTTGCCTTTTGAAGGTTTTTATACGGGTCTTATAAAAACAAGATGGTCGATTTGTTAACGGAATGTTTTATTAGTATTGATATTTACGAGAAAAATATTTCTTATTTTATGATTTGTGTGGCCTTTTAATACATTTTTATTGACGATATCTACTTAATATATTTTAGACGAGTTATGAAAGTTAATAATGATTTGTTTGGTAAAAGAAAATATATGTATTTCAGAATTTTCTTTATAATAAAATATTAATAAGTTGAACAAAGCATTATACATAATAATAATATAGAACAAGAAATATTTGACTACATTTTTAATACAGAAAAATGAGTAGATGAAATGTTCTCAGATAATATTAATAACTAATGACGTTATAAAGTATATTATGTGTATATATTTACGGAAATAAAGAAGCGTCAAGCAAATCAACATTCATATTAAAGAAAAATTTAAGAAATATTCTACGAATCACATGAAGTGCTGTCCTTTTTCGTTTTCACTAAAAATATTTTTGTAATAAATGTTAAAAGCGTCATATCAATTCAACACGGTGATACGAAGTGTTATTCCATGCTCGGAGTACTGAAATGCATTTTAATATCGGAAGTTTCGGTAATGAATTGCAGACGCGCTCTACGTAACGTCCGCTTGTACGTACGTTTTAATAATACCTCATAAATAAAATATTTCACGCAGAAGTAAATGCATTGAATGTGAGCAAAATATATTTTATTTTAATTATATTTCGTTTAAAATTGCGTAAAAGTATTTTAGGTCAATTTGTATGGAATCTGTTGTATACAAATTATAATATAATTTTAATGTTTTTCAAGCGCAGGCAATTAAAATTTTTACCTGATTGTCGAAGGAGGATTTTTATGAGCTTACGTATGTATATTTCTTCAGCACATTCTTCTCCCTAAACGATTTGGCAGATTTCATCATATTTGATGTTAAGTTTGTCTTAATTGTGAGGGTGATTTATGGTATTTTATGCCTCGGAAGTTCCATGGGAATGGAATTTCCTTTCCGACTTATTCCATTTCAAAAGTTCTTCCAGCAGAAAAACATTTTTGAGGAGTCTTTTTTTCTATTACTTAATTCTTGTTTTATGGGGCTATAAAAACGTCTACTTGTTACCGTATTATTGATACAAGTAGGTTAAGTGTAGTCCAGTTCACGTTTTCATATAATATTTTTTCATAGGTATGTTAGATATAAATAGATAGATATAGAGATTAGCGCGAAGAGTATTTTACAGTATCGAAAACAAAAATATTCATAAAATAATTATTAAATATACAAAACATATCGTGTAATTGAGGTCGCGGTAAATACAACTATGAAGTAAAAAATGCTTATGAAAGTTAGTCGAAACGATAAATTTTAGTAGTAATATGTCTTCCTCTTCACTTAGCATTTTTTTTCGGCTATAGTAGGGTCTGCTTACAATTCCAGTCCAGATATTAACAAGTTACAGATTTTTACACCGAGCGATTGTCATCTGACCTTCATAAGCTCTGACAGAAAGCATCCATTTACACTAGAATAATTTCCAAACTAAGAGTTCGTTTGGAAATGATTCTAGTATAGTCTAGTATGACGCTCATTATCAGGTGATTGTGATAACAACAAGGAAGGACAGCTTTACGTACCCTCCGAGGCTCATTGGGGAGACCCACAAGGACTTACACCCAGACCTAAGAACAAATATTTATAAAAATACAAATATATGCTCCGAGCGGAGCTGAATCCGCAAACGTTAAAGGCACGTTCGGTACCACTACATATATCGCCAGCAGTAATAAGACTTATTCATAGAAGAATGAATATTTTACAAGTAAAGATTGTTAACAGTCCATTAAAGCAATCTCACGTAATGCATTAGAACGAGGTCAAAATCAGTGCTTAAAGATTTATCAGCTCAATAGTTCAGTTTTGCACATTTAACGTTCGAACTGTAACCTATATTCCATACTAAGTACCGTTTTATTGTCCGTGCGGAAATTCAATATTCTGTGAAAATGGTATGTCTTATATTAAATTTGTAATCTCAATATCAAATTCAATCATATTTGTAATTTACGCAGAGGAATACGTGCTACGTGATTTTTTTCGTTTGCGAAGAATTTTTTGTGAAAAAAAAATCATAATGTAACGTTACCCTTTTGTAGGAAACGAGTAGCGCCTACAACTTTGTTCACGTGGAAGTCAGTTCTGGTATTTTTTTTGTTTAATACTCGAAACTCTTTCATTTTCCGGGATAGAAATGCTGTTTGCTGACCCAGGTAAAGTATCATTATGCCGGTTTTCAGTGAATTTGTATTTTGGATTCATTTTGATAAAAATGAAACAACGACTACACTAAACTTTTCACTAGGATTAATTTTGTAAAATATATTTTTTTGTATAGCTTTTAAGATTATTTATTTAATACGCGAGGAAAATAAAACATTTTATCCATTTTCTAAATAAAATAAGTTTAAGTATCAACCGAAATTTAAGTTGTTCGCGAGGTAAGCTTGACACTAAAATATTTTTAATTCCTTTCTTTAATTTCTCTTTCAAGTTTCCGGATGAAATAAATTGTTTGTACGTGATAAGGCGAAACCGAAGCGTCTTGACGCTTGAGAAATTATTCCGTTTAAAAGAGCCACTTTAAAATACTTGCTTTCATGGACCGTTGGAAAGAATTCATTTATTCCATAGTTTATTTTGTTTTCTTAATTAATTATTATTTACATTAGGGAATTTTTTATTTGCTACTTTAAAGTCGATTTTTTGTAAAGTTGATCAATTAAGAATAATATATAAGTATTTTTAAATAAAATAAAATTCGTAATGTACAAGTATTATCTAAAAAACATAATTTAGCACATATAGCTATAGGGAGCGCCTACAGAAAAATATAGCAATATTTAGTTTGAGTATAATTCGTCTCGTTTAAATTTATAGGAGATAAAAAAATAAATGAAATGAAGTCTTATCTATTGCATAAAATTTATTGTAACATTCTATTAAATAAGTGCAAACATAATGTTTAACAATCTAGGTTTATATTTACCTCGGCATCAAATCCTATCGTTTCCGATATGTGGCCTAGTCACGAGAACCTATTAAATAGATACAAGCGATTTACCCAAGTTTGCAATGCTCCACATAAAGGCTAGGTCATGATATGTATAATATAAACTTAGGAACTGTAATTTTATTATCAAATCAATTCAAATCAGAATTATTCTTGTAGAAAACTATGATTAATAAACTATTTAAAGAAAATTAACCCGTTTCACTGCAGGTGATTGTAACACTATTCTGTGGCATTCAGGAGTGAGCAAACATTTTTCTATTTTTTTTATCAGTAAAATAATTTTTTTAACTTTATCAATAACTCGGAATATAAAAAATGCATACAAAATTAACATTTTACTCTTTATAATATTAATATAGATTTATTCAAATAATTTAAATAATAAACGTTTAAATAATTTGTAACAAAATAATAAATGTAAAATAATACCGCATCATAATAATTATATACAACGAATTTTAATTATAACCACATATTCGAGAGCAGGGTTTAATATTTATAAAGTGGTATTTATAGAATACTATTGTTATTACATGAAATAACGGTTTATTTAAATACAATTAATACACAACATAATCGTAATTACGTACAAAACAGACGTTTATTAAACGTTATTAAAAGAAGATTTAAAAAGTCTAGTGCTGAAATAAAGTGTCGCTACCAAGAACGATAGTATCGCAATGCGATTATCGTGCAATATTCAAACTGAACCACTAAACAAAAGCTACGAAGGTGTCTCCATCCGGCGGTATTATCAAGACGAAGCGAGTGAAAGAAGATGAAAGAAAAATGTCTACGTTTCGTCGTCTCGGGTCGCGCGGTGACGCAACGGATCGCTGCTATACGTTCGCGATGTAATCGTCGTTTCCTGGAGATCACTTGCTATGTACTTGACGTGGAAGTCTCGCTTATATGTAACTGTTAACCCACTACTGGTATATGAATTATTTTGGTCGGTTAAGTACCACAGTCTCACGGAATGCGGTATTTCCGGACAGATACGACCTACAGATTTAAAAGGCCGGCAACGCAATTCTTTGCTTCTCTGGTGCTGCAAATGTCTATGGGCGTCAGTATTCACTTTCCATCAGGTGATCTGGTGCTCGTTTGACCCCTATGCTATAAAAAAAGGAATACCAGCGTGAAGTAGCCAATACAGCAGCGTTTCGCAAAATAACACGCGAAGCAAGTCGAAAGACATGTTCCGTCTTGCCATCAAAACAGGATTCTGTTTTATATTTCACTTGTCACTAACATTTATCAAAGCAAGATGAAAATATTATCATATTTTTTGCTGTAATAAAAACTTCAATCTAAAAATAAGGTTATTATGACGTTACGTTATTTGCGCTTTCACAGGTTAAGGAAACTAAAATAACAAAGAAAATGATTTGATTCGAAAACAGAATCCGGTGTTTCTCTCTTTACGTTAATGATAATTTAATAATTAGTGCTTGTATTGAGATTGAGAATGTGTGTGCACTCTGCACACACATTCTCACGCCAGACGCACGCTTGCCAACAAAAATATTTTTCATTAAATTTTCATTCCAATAATACAAACGTTTACATAATTGGAAACATTTATCAAGGCATATGTCTATATATTTTCATTACAAAATTACGCAATGCGAATTTTGCCCGGTCCACAAATTCAACGGGCGAAACCGAATAAAACGTTGCAATACGTCGATAGGGTAACCGGTAACCGCGTGATCTCATCAAATTTTCATGTTTCATATACAGGATCGGAAGTTTTCGGGTGTCTTCGGCTTCCTATAATAATAATGAAATTTGGAATGTATGGAAATGTGTTTGGTGCAAAAACGTCGATTTTTATATCAATTCGAAGTTTAATATGAAGTGTACATAATCGAATTTTATTACCATTTTTGTATATACTTATCAGTATTTTTATGTCCGCATGTTTTGTCTGCTTTTAACATATGGGCACGGCATGGGCACACTGTTAGTGAGCATTTATTTGGTAGTTCCAAAAAAAAAATCATATCCATACAGAGTAGTGTAAAAACGGACACTGATAAGCAATACTGTGTCAAGCCACACGGACTTCATTTTGAGAAAATGGCGTCTAAACATTTCAAATCTATTCTTAACAAATTTGTTTGAAGACGTATATATACTTCTATCTTCTATTTTTTCTTTTGAATTTTGATAAAAGGTATAATTATTTAAAAGCAAAAAAATTGCAAAATATGCAATGCACTTGTAATTTGAAACAATTAATCAAGAAACTTTTTTCCGTACTTATTTAGTTTATATGACTTGAAATTTTTTTGAATAATGCTAAATAGGTTATTTAGTATCAAAATACATCAATACCTCTGAATTCGACTAGTAGTGGGTTGTTACACATTATTGCTTATCAGCATCCAAATAGTATATTGGTATAAACGTTTCTACACTTGTATTTTTTTTTTAAATTCAGTACATTTGGATTTTTGAAAGATACATCACCTTATATTAAAAATAAAGAACTAATATGTTTATGATTCAGAAAACGCATAAGCAACTCGACTGTCCGCGCCTGACGACCCTTCATCTGGCTATAACTTCCGTGCAACATTACCTGCGGTTGACATTAGGATTAACTATAGTTTTACACTACTTTTACACACAGTTTATACGATATAAGAGCTACATATATAACTTTTTAAATACATAGATACATACATTAAATAAAATTTGTAAAAATGCAAAGATGACGCGATTTAAATGTATAGATATAGGTAGGCGTTAATGAACACAATAGATATATTATAACGCTGGATCCGTACATGACTTAAGAACGCAGCTCAGCTTAAAACGTTTTCAGACCGGAAAATATCGCGCGTTATCCTCCATTATATAGAACCGTATGTTTTCAAGCAATTCGTTCGCGAAAACGAAATACATTCAACGGTAACTTTGTGAAGCAGTGCTTACGAGGAAAGGCCAAGAGTTCGCCACGTAAGGAAAAATATTACCAACTTCTACCCAATGAGCGGGATTAACGAAGTTATTTGCTTCGGTAATGACATTAATATATTGTTGGAGCACGTGAGCAGTAGTTTTTGTTGTGGATGCGTAGATATAGACAGCTACGTCACAACATGGCGCCGTAAACCGTGGTACGTTAGGTTGCGACGTCACTGTAGTGCCTTTATAATCAAGAACCAAACTAAATCGAGTGCACTAACGTGTAATGGCGGCTTTTTTTTTAATTTACAGACAAAGGCAGCAGGCAAGCAGGACAAAAAAAAGTATCGGCCAAATTTATTTCTGTTAAATCTTTATGTAGAAACCATGTAATATAAATTATATATTTTTAAAAATGCCTTGAGCCATTGAAAAAAACCTTAAAATAAAATTTAAGGGGTCACCATGAGATAATTGATTATAAATATTATAATCCTCGTATAGTTCATAACATTTTAAACTACTTCTACCATTTCTCCTTACACGTACAAAAATATACACGAGCGAATCTATGGGAATCAACTAGTACATATTTCAAATTGCTATATTTTAACATGGATCATGTTTATTTACTTGTTAAACAATGGCATTTTTACCCGACTGTGCGACGCAAGGGATAATGTGTTTATCAGTCTGTGTGTTTGTACCTTTGTAGCATTTAGACCACTATTTAGATCAAACGTGTGGGCCGATTTCGTTAAATGACTTGTCGCTTAATTCGTTATAATATCGATTTCGGATGTCATTATTAAAAACAATAATAAAATAGTCGAACTATTTTAAGTGGGGTATCTTTGACTTATTTTAAAAAATCATTTTTAGATTTCTTACATCATTTTTTAGTCAAAATCACTGTTTGGAATCTATAACAATTTAAATTTGGTAAGTAACGATTCTCTATGGTCTTGTAGCGCGGTCGGCTTTTTGATTTTTTCAATTAATTACTTGTTTACAAACAGTTTATTTATTAAATAATATAAATGATTGCGCAATATTATTATATGAAATAAATTACGACTGTATGTTTGCTGCAGCGACATTACCCCACGCAATATTAATTAATATTACGATCATAAATCATTCAATAAGAATTCGACTAATGTCGTTTTTTAGTTTACTTTTTTCAGTTAGACCGTTTTAAAGCGAAGCAAAAATTTACAAAAATATTTTGGGTGGTCGTCCTTGGTATAATTCCAAAATGGCGTAAGTTAGAAAATTATGCAAACTTCAAAAATTAGAAATATCTGAATATAATATGTTATTTTCTTATCTTTTTCCCTTAGTTACAGCCTGTTGAAAAGCACCTAAAATTGTTTTTTTTTATTTTAATTTTTGTGACTAGTGTAGATAAAAATATTCAATAAAAAATAATAGTTTTTAGCATTATGCTAAAGTTATCGTATATTGTCTCAGCTATGATATTATTACCAATAGGCACACATTCGTATTTAATTCATTATACGAAACAAATTTATTGAAATTCCAATTCTGAATACCGAAAAACTTAAAAAAAGATAAGAGATAATATATATATTATAAAAAACTGGTCAAGTGCGAGTAGGACTCGCGCACCGAGGGTTCCGTACAAACTTATAGAAATCTATATAAGACTAACCCATCTACGCCATTTGTGGTCTTCATCATCAGTTCCAACATAAGTTACTATCAAAAATACCTAAATCGGTATACGCTTGCCTATAATATTTGAGGAGTTCCCTCAATTTCTCCAGGATCCCATCATCTGATCCTGACCTGAAGACAATGGGACCACCTTGGAAGTATACCTTTTCAAACAAAAAAAAATTTTTTGAAAATCGGTACCCAAATGGCGGCCTAATCGGCGAACAAACATAAAAAAAAAATTAAATACAAGGTCGAATTGAAAACACTCCTTTTTAGAAGTCGCTTAAATATAATCAAATATTATGTAAATATGGATCACGTCCCAAAAACTATTTTGAAACTATTTAGGAGCACTTTAATTTAAAACACGATCATGGATGCAATCCATGGAAACACAAAATTTTATTTTAAGTACTAATACACCTTATACTTTCATAAAAAAAAGTTATAGCGCGATTCAGGATACACCTAGCGCCATCTCCTGACAATTTCAATGAACTAACTTGTTGACTTTGACATTAACAACATAATTATATTATATTTTATTCTCGTTTTATTTTTATTTATATTCTACTACACTCCACTACCCCTGCATTACGTTCGTAAAATATTTAGATTTACATTATCAATCAAATTATCGAAATATATATTAGTGTTGCCAAGACGAAAATAATTAGTCCTTAATTCGAACAAAACTAATTGTTTATTTATAAATAACTAATTATATTACTAATAACCAGAAGACTTATATGTGTAGATAAATAAGTAAATTAAATAACTCGATCTGTTTTAATTTAATTTTAAAATTTTCGTACTAAGTCAATACGAGTACTTAAATCAAATCGCGTGAAGCTCTTATATTGAATGTTAATTACGTAATGACGTTATAAATCGACGATAAAACTTTTAAATGAAAAGTTTATTTTATAATTTTTAGCGCGTTTAAATAATAATTAAAATAAAAATTTTTATTAATCGAGCAGAATTATATCATAGTTAATGTCATAATGTTGTAATAGATGGCATTAGCTGTACGCTGCATCGCGCTATCATTTTGTTAGCTGCGATATATAGATTGCATTGCGTTGTTTATAAAAGTTTGCTGCTTTTTAATGTTTTCGTATTGATACAAATTTCTTCTCAGTGTTTGTAAAATTGTTTTTTTGAACATGGTCAACTTCTATGTTAATTTGTTACAAGTACATATAATTTTAATTCTAAGATTAATATATTTTCCGCTTGATCAATATACAACTTGATACATTTACGCGTTCCTGAGAAAAAGGTTGAAAGACAGACGTGCAGACTGACAGACACACGAACAGAAATTTACAGTTTTCGGATTTTTTCCTTTATGTATACTAAAGGACCTTGCTCCTGGCCAAATTTCATAATGCTTGGTCAATGGGAAGTACCCTATAGGTTTTGATTCCCTTGCGAAAACGTTAAAAACGCTATCATACTTAAAATATGTGATATAAATGACCGTATCTTTTGATTGCGTTAACTTAGAAGTTTGATTTTTTCACAGCTCTTAGTAATTACAACTCTGAGTACTTGACGTTGATAAAAATTTGTTACCTTCACGCGTTTCTGAGAAAAAGGTTGAAAGACAAACTTACAAACAAACAAACATACATACAAAAATTTACAGTTTTCAGATTTTTTCCTTTATTTGTACCATAAGATCTTACTTCTTGCCAAATTTCATCGTGCTAGGTCAATGGGAAGTACCCTATAGGTTTTGATTCCCTTGCGAAAACGCTAAAATGGTCAAAATATACGACATATTTTCCATTATCTTTTGATTGCGTTGACTTAGAACTTTAATATTTTCACGGCCGCATGTCATCGTAGACTTGAGTATATGATATTAATTTCAACATGATCCTTCTATGCATTTCTGAGAAAAAAGGGTTGACATCCCGACAGACAGACAGACAGACAGACAGACAGACAGACAGACAGACAGACAGACAGACAGACAGACAGACAGACAGACGGACAACAAAGTGATCCTATAAGGGTTCCGTTTTTCCTTTTAAGGTACGGAACCCTAAAAAGTAAAATTTGTTTGTAAGTTTTTATGTAGGAGATATTCTGGAAATACAAATACGATTTGAAAAATTATTTTTGTGTCGAATAGCCCGTTTATTGATGAAGGTTATAGGCTAATTTCATTACGGCATGAGTCATACAAGTGAAAATATAAGCATAAACGCAAGTGAAACCACGAGGTAACTAGTATAGAATTCAATTAAAATATTCTAATAATGTGCTAATTAACTATTATAAACCGACATCAGTTTATACCCAAACTAGCTTATCCGGAGAATTATAACTCACTCTCTTTCATAAATGGTGTAAAGTAGCTGTGCTGTTTCGAACAGCGAGCGAGAGAGCTGGAAGTCTTTTCTGAAGCTGGAAATATATGGTATGGATAATCACCTAAAATTTGGTAACCTGCCACACGTTTTAATTCTTTATGTATTTATAAAAAAAAATAAGTAAATAATCATAATTAAATGAATTCAGGTAATTCATTAAATTGGATAATTTAAATAAAAAACCGGTTCGAGTACCTGTATCGCTTTAAGATAAAAACATCCACAATAATCAATACTTCAACAAAACATGCACTTTATCTGTGATGGCTCATTTAAAAACACCTAAGAGCTGTAATAACATCATTGCAATAAACACCGTTTTACAATCATGGCCAATAAAATTGCTGTAGTGACTGGTTCCAACAGAGGTCTGGGATTTGGTATCGTTAAAGAACTATGTAAACGAGGAGTTGGATTCGTATATTTAACTGCACGAGATACTCAAAAAGGATTGGAAGCTGTTGAGAAGATAAGACAAGAAGGCCTCAATCCTGAATACCATCAACTCGATGTCAGCGATAGAAATAGTGTCAAGAAATTTGCTGAACACTTAAAACAAAAACATGACGGTATCGACATACTAATAAACAATGCCGCTGTGTTATCTAAAGAGTTCCTAAAAACAACGTACGAAGAAGCTAAACGTATAATTGAAATCAATTACAAGAGCTACTTCTATATACAAGATTACATATTTCCTATACTTAAACAAAACGCAAGAGTGGTAAACATTTCAAGCTATTGTGGTCACATTTCTAATCTTAAAAACACTTATTGGATTAAAAGATTAACGAAAAACGACGTTCAAGTTGAAGATATCGATGCGTTTGTTGATTGGTATTTATTGTCAGTTAAAAATGAGTCTCTGAAAAAGGAAGATTTCGCATCAGCAGCTCTTCTTCCATATAAGGTTTCCAAAATTGCTGTTTGCGCGTTGACTAGAATTCAATACAGGGATATGGATAGGAATATAGCTATCAATTCTCTTCATCCTGGATTCATAAGGACAGATATGACCAAACGAGCAGGAGAAATGACAGTAGAAGAAGCGGCTCGAACCCCTGTTTATTTAGCATTGGATTGTTATCAGTCGTTAAAAGGTAAATACATTTGGTTTGATAGAACTGAAAAAGATTGGGCGGATGTAAACGAAAATTTGCCTCGTCCCGATGAAGAAGAAATTAAAAAGATGATTTATATGCTAGAACATAGTACATAGCTTGACATTGGTTCTAATAACTGTTACTTTTGTTACATCACATTACTTACATTAAATTTAAATAAAATAAAATTTTAAAAAATGTATACATACAAATATATGTATGTAAATTCAATGCATTGTGAAAATTTGTAATTCACACTTGGTTTTTTAATACAATTAAAAAAATGTTTATAAGTATATTTCTTTGATTATAAAAATTATTTATTAACGTTCGTATCTACGTTTCAAATGTATCAATATGGTGTTACGGAACTAGTTACTGCGAGAATAAACATTACTAACTTTTGGGTTATTAAGTTTATTGAACTCCTATTACACTCTTTTCCCGATGATTTTTTGTTCGTCCCTCATCAAGTTCTTTTTCCTCATAATTCAGGTATATTAAAATGCTATAAATTTTGACAGTTAATTTCTAATTTTTATACTAAAACAATACAAATCAACTGTCAAAATTTCCAAGAGGTAATAATAATACTTTCTGCTCATGCCTTCTTTGTTGTGTGATTCATATTTTTCGAAATGAAATTATTTAATTTATTTTTTAGAACACGATTCATAGTTACATTATAAAGCATAAAGAAGTAGCTTTAATAATGCCACTATGAAACGTATTAAACTTTTATCCAGATATACCCAAACAAAAAATATCCTCAGAACTTCATTATACGAAATAAAGCGAAGCCGGACATCGACTGTTAAAAAAAACCAACGATAACTTCAGTAGCGAACCAATTATTTCTTGCCTCTCATTTCTCTGTAAATAAATGAGTCGCATCGTGAACAGATACTGTTGCGGATCGCGACTGGATAATTGGACTGTCAGTTGTGGTATTGTCTTACCTCAACGACCCGCGACAGAGCTGTATGACGTCTTGTATTAAAAACCTGCGGTTGTTATCTTATTGATATTATCCATTATATATTTTCGATTTTGTTTTTGAAAACTTTGGAAATTACATTTTTAAAAAGGTATGCAGACGGTAGAAGGACTATCTTGTCTTTTTTGATACCTGTCTGTGAAGTTGTAAATAGAAAGGTATCAGTTTTTCGAATTCAACGGGAATATAAAATTTGTTTATTTAGAAAAAACGCTATATTTGTCTGCTAATGAGGACAAGTAAAGAAAATAGACTATGTTGCATTCTTCCTACGAGAAACAAGATCGAGAACTAAGCTACTTATGCTATTTTAGAGTCTTTAAGTAGACGGGAGTCTCGTATCTAGTATACTTTTTGTTTGGCTGTTTCATATTTACATGTATTTTTGACACTAATTTTGCATTTTTCCTAAGATTTATATGTAGAAGTTATGTATTATCTAGCTGTGCTTTTTTTATTAGGCGAAATCCGCTATTCCTAACAGGAAGGAAAAACAACCGGAGGTTAGACGTCAACCAGCATTCCTTCCATACGTCAAGGGAAAAACAGTCAAAGTTGGAACGATATTGAAGAATTACTCCATCAAGACAGTATTTACCCCCTTGACAAAAGTCTGTAAATGCTTACGCATGCTGAAGGATGTCATCCCTTTTCAAACCGGTGTATACAAGATAAATTGTAGCAGTAGCAGTTCTTATATTGGCCAAACTAAACGTATCATAGCTGATAGGGTCAATGAACACATCGTGGCGGTGAAAAACACACAGACAGATAAATCCGCAGTGGTTGACCATCTTTCAAACTCGGGAACAAACTATTGGATTGAGCTTCATCACCCAAAGGTTCTTTCAACGGACAAAAATTATTATTGCCGCTTAGTGCGGGAAGCAATTGAAATTAAAAAAAAACACAAAACCTTCAATCGCGATGACGATGAGGATTTAAATTGTCGGACGCTAAGAACCCGGTGATATATAAATTTAACAAAAGTGAAGTATCTCGAACAATGTTATGTAGTGTGCTCTCAGCATTATAATAACGGTAAAGAAAATATTAATATTGTGAGGGTAGGCGAAGAAAACTCGCGCATTCGCCGCCGGAGGGCGCGCGGTACGCAGCTCGTAGCGTAGCGGTAGTCAGCTCGTGACCACGACGAATGTAACTTCGTCGAAACGTCGGGCAATAAAAAGGTATTACTAGCGTTAGTAATCGCGATAAGACCCGTTATATTAATATGTATACATCACGAAAGTTTAACATATATAATATGTTTGTTGGGTTAAAATCTTATAAGCTAAATTAGAACAAGTTTATCTTAGCCTACAACGCATTTGTATGGTAAGCATGACTTGATTCTACATTCAGGGGTGGCTCCCGACGAGGTAACTCCTCAAAGGTAAACACTACATACACGATATTTTGCATACGAATTTAATTATGACAGCTCGTTCTTAGTACCACCATGATATGGGTGTTGTATTAAGGATTAGCTTCCAACAAGGGAACTCCTCAACGGTCAACACCGCAGATGCGAAATTTTACATCTGTAATAAACAAAAGCTTGTTTTGTAAAAATATTTTTTTTAATTATTGTTTTTAATCTCTGTAAAACACAAATTGTTTTTTGGAACGCATGTCACGTTATTTCTTCTGTGGAACACAAAGTGTATGCAATAAATGTACTCAATCAAGAAAATATTTTTTAACTACGTTATTTCATTTTGTGTGGAATAAAAAATCTAATAAATTATTCCAATAACAGATACAGGCTAGTTTAAATTGTATGAAAATTCTGTGTTGTATTCCATTTAGTAAATATATTTTATATCATATATTAAAATGTTTTCGGGAATTCTCTAAGATCTGGAATTGAATCTTCTTTGAAGTTTCTTCCGACATACGCATATTCACTCAAGATGTTTTCCTTCATCATGCTAATTGAATTATAAACTTAGCATTTCAAAAACAATTTTAGCTTTCATAACTCAGTCCTCAATAAAACCACGCGAAGAGGACGAAGGAAAAATACAAAGATACATGCATCCGGAAAAACAAATATATGATCTATATAAATTAAATGTACTTTCATTTTTTCCTCCAATTACCAGTGGAGGCAGGATTTTATTTTAGGAAAAGTTTAGAAATGCTCACCTTAACAATTTTGTTGCATTTGTGATATTGGTCACAATTCACACCGATGGGCAGATTGGCGCTGTGGTCACTGCAACTTTAGAAGGGCTAACGGTCGCGGGTCATATCCTCGTTCACGGCAAACGTCTGTATTGGCCATACAGATGATTGTCGTGGTCTGGTTATTTGTATTATTGTGTGTTTCCAGTGTCGGGGACTCAGGATCACGAGATGATAATGGGAGGCATTTAGTGTGATGTGTTTATCTTTACCCGACTGCGCGACGTAATGGAGTGTATTGTGTTTATTAGTCTACGTATGTATGTACATATGTATGTGCCTTTGTGTCTGTGTAGCACTATTTAAACCGAAAACGTAGGATTTTGATAAATTCGTAACAAGGTAATAAAAGAATTTGAAATAATCAAAATACCAGAATTTGGACGCTATAATATGAGGTATAAAAAATGTAAATTGACGAACTACATATATCCACTAAGATATCGTTGAATAGGTATTTAAAAATCATTTTTAGGTTTCTTATATCATTTTTCAATCAGAATTACCGCATAGAATCTATACCGATTTAAAGTCGGTTAGTAATTATTCTCAGTTATAAGCTTTTAGACAGAACTGCTGACTGCACTTTGCAGATGGTCTGGTTACGCAGTCGGATTTTCGATTTTTT
Organism: Hypolimnas misippus; assembly: GCA_037950945.1. NCBI lineage: Eukaryota > Metazoa > Arthropoda > Insecta > Lepidoptera > Nymphalidae > Hypolimnas > Hypolimnas misippus. The sequence goes on along the minus strand of JBBEEQ010000013.1, from coordinate 11,066,114 downwards.
TTAATGAATTACTTGTTAATGAATAATTTGGAAAAAATAGGGATGGTCATGTGAGAGGAATCATACTACATGGCTATGCTAAAGTCATCAATTAATCATCAGTTTTTTGTGTTTGATCCATTTGATGATCTGTCTATGTGCAAGTTAAACTTGAAACCTTATATAAACTTTTAAAACATAGAGCAAAAGTGAGTCACTCATTTTTATACAACGAACCGAGTTAATAAGGGTTTGAGAAAATACGACCTGGTACAGAATAACTTCTTTCGTAATATTTAACTTGATATTCAACTTCGGATGTTACTTGCAGTTGGAATGATAAATGTTTTTCTTGTGTAGAATCTAGCTTGAATTACTTAAGTCACTATTTGCTTACTTGGAAATTTTGTTAATTTTAAGTGGTGATTTATAAAGTGGGTGTAGGTGGCCAAATCCGACCTATAGAGCCTAACGTGCACATAGGAATAGCCGTGGCGTCGCGTCGCTTCGCTTTGAATTCGTTTTTCATCGTTTTGCAAACTCGTTCGCTTTTAATCGATTACGAAAGGTGTCGCCTTACATTACGTCTTAATTTAAATTTTCACTTTTGATTTTATTAAGGTTTTATTAATCATATAGCATTTTCTTAACAATGACCTTATTCCTTTAGTTTGTTGTATATTATTTCTTCTCAGAAGTTGATTTTTATTAACGGCACTATGAGACAGCGCAATAATAGAGAATGTGCTATTTTTTAAATTATTTACTTCAAAAAATAAAAATTCTCTTTTAATTTTTATCAAACTCTGGCCTGAGACTCCTTTGAGTATTTAGATTTTAACAGTAGTTTATTTTCTACACATTCTTTACAAGTATTTGTTGATATTGACAAAAATTACAAAAGTCGAGCATCGGTTTTTGTTATCCGGTGGCGGCGCCGTCATTTAGCAGTCGTTGTATAGCGTCAAGTCACTTGTTGACCAGGAGAACCATATAGCGTGCTCCATTAGAGAGCGTTTTTGACATCGTAACATCAAATCCTTAAGTTCTTAATATTGCATCTTAAGAAATCAGAATTTCAATTCTGAATATTAAAATTAATCAGTCTATCAAAATAATTGGTACGAAAACTTTCTACACTTGTAACTGAAGTTGCAAAATCTTGACCTGAGTAAGTTTGAATGATGAATATCTGGGTTTTCAGTACGTACTGTAAAGTTTGAAGTTGGTTATAAATGGGGCTGCGGTTATTTATATTTCGTGTTTGGTTTCTAAGGAGTTCCAGGGTCCATGTCTGAGTACTCGACCGATTATCACTAAGATGTTTAGTACAAACAAAAATAATAACTAACACTTTTTTCAATAAAAATAGCTAGAAAACTAGCAGGCGATCCATCGTCGCCCATGGACATTTGCATCACTAGAGGAGTTACAAGTGCATTGCCAGCTTAAAAAGGAATAAGGAATGGTAAGGAAAAAGGTTAAGGAATGGGAATCGGGGTTAGGCTTCCGGCTCTTTCACTCACCGTATGAACAGCAGGTAATATTTCTGCATTTCTTCATTCACCGCCATTCGAATGAGATACCGCCTCGGTTGAGTCAGCCGTATACAAGCCGTAGCTAGGCTACAGCTAGGCCGAAATGAATGAATATTAATATAATAAGTTGTTTCATATAGGACGTTGTCATTATTTCTATAGTATAAGAGATATTTGCCGAAATACAGTCCAACATCGTGGTCAATCTTAATTACACCTTGACGCCAAATTCAACTAGCTGATGTCTCGATAGGCAAGAATTACACTAGTTAATTTTTGATTTACATAAATTGTTTACCATTGTTTTTACAAAGAATTTACTATAAGTGCCCTATATAATATCGTCGGGGATATTTCAAAACCGCGTATCTAACTTTTCCTATAAAGTTAAAATTTGAGTCAAATACTAAATCACATTATTGATAAAAATATGGCTTATGGGCATTTTCCATTGCGCAAAAATGGACCTCATTGTGAAAGCTAGTTACGCGGTTTTACACTATCCCCGACGATATGACACTCACAGCTTTCGTAATGTTAACGTACGTTAATAGGTTACGGAGTTGTTTTATATCAATTAAGGAAGTCAAACTTACAAGTGTAATTCTCGCCTTAGAACAAGTTGAATCACACTTGAAAGTATGTAGGTCAATTTTAAATGTTCTAACACGACGACAATGCGTTCCTGGAGAATCCTTGTTATATTAGAATGTCCTGCGGGAGTGTATGAATATTTTAAATTGTCTTTTGTGAACGTTTAGTGTAAACGGTATTGTTTTCTATTCATCCTGCACGGTTGTGTTTTCTTTGTTTACCATATGGATCTCTTTTAAGCGATTTCAAAAAAGGAGTGTAGTGTATTTTTAACCGACTTCGGGATGTAAGGGAAATGTATTTTTGTGGCACTATTTAGTACACTATTACTGCTACTATTTAGACAAAACGCGTGGGCCAATTTTGATAAATAATTCGTCGTTTCATTCGTCATGAACGGGCGAATGTCATAGAAAACATAACAACCTTAATGTGATAAAAAAAAAATAAAATCGACGAACTATGTCAATTTTGATATCGTTAAATAGATATTAAAAAATCATTTTTAGGTTTCTCGTATCATTTTTTAGAATTACAGTTTAGGACCCACATCGATTTAAATAGAACTGATATTAATACGGTGCTGCTAACTGCAGGTAGTTTTGTTACGCAGTTGGGTTTTTAATTTTTTCAATTAATTATTTGTTAATAAATTCGTGTACGGCGAATGGAACGCCGTGCTTACGTCATGCGTTGACTTTGATGTACGGACTTCTTCCCGTGTGTGTCGCGTCCGCCTTGAAATAAAATCGGCCTAATCTCTTACCACCTTTCCTTTACTATCGATGAAGGCCGATGGAGCGCTCCCGTGATGAAGTAAAAGCTAAACTGATCAAGGTACAGTGCCCTACATCCTACCCTATACAGTCTACTTAAGCTATCGCGGCTTCAAGGAGGTAGAATATTAAGATCTGATGAAAATCTTCGGTGATGGGCAATGAAGCTCATCAATAACTAAGAGCAAATGACCCGCAATTTTTGCGAACGTATGTCTATGTATACAGCAACAGTTTTATTTGAAATCGGTTATATTTTTCCACGAAAACAATTATAAGTAAAAAATGGTTTACTTGAAGTAGCCAATTAAAAGAATTTGAAATTAGATTAATATTGTTAAATATTTAGAATTAGAATTAGAATAACCTTTTTTCGGGAACACACACATTTACAAATTTACAACTAGTTATCCGCCCTGGCTATACATGGGAGTACGTAAGGCCTATTATTCTTTAGTTGTCTTATTTAGCAGACCTGGCCTATTTGGATGCTGATAAGCAATAATGTGTCAACCCACAAAAAGTCAAATTTTGTGATATTGGTGTATTTTGATACTGCATCACCTATTTAACATTATTCAAAAAATTTAATGTCATATAAACTAAAAAAGTACGGAAAAAAGTTTCCTAATTCATTGTTTTGAATTTCAAGTGCGTTCCATATTTTGCAATTTATACAATAATCTTAAATATTTGAAAAACTTCTTATTAGATATTATATGAAATATATCAATCTGCTTTTAGTTAATTAAACCTTTTATCAAAAAATTAAAGAAAAGGTGGATATATACTTCTTCAAACATATTTGTTACGAATAGGTTTGATATCTTTAGACGCCATTTTCTCAAAACGAAGTCCGTGTGGCTTGACACAGTATTGCATATCAGCGTCCATTTCTACCCACACATAAGAGTTAGATAAGAAATTATTAATTGAATGATTGAACTGGATCATTTTTTATAATGTAAAATTTTAATAAAAAATTATTCAAAATGTTCGTGGTTTTCGTTCGAAGATTGTTACCAAATAAAGACTAGTAAAGAAAAATAGACTATACCAGTTGTAATTTAGTCACTTTTTCATATAGAGATGGTTTACCCTAATGTTTCGTACGATTTTAAAATATTTTCTTCTATACAAACCTTGTTCTGACAATTGGACTCTGATAAGCAATACTGTGTCAAGCCACACGAACTTCATTTTGAGAAAATGGCGTCTAAACATGTCAAACCTATTCTTAATAAGTTTGTTTGAATAAGTATTTATCCGTATTTTCTTTTCTTTTTTGATTAAAGCTGTAATGAATTAAAAGCAGGTTGATATATTTAATAGATTATCTCATAAAAAGTTAAAAAAAAATAAGAATATTGTATAAATTACAAAATAAGGAACGATCTGGAATTTCGAAACAATTAATCAAGAAATATTTTTCCGTACTTATTTAGTTAAATGACTTTATTTTCTTAATGAATAATGTTAAATAGGTGATGCAGTATCAAAATACACCAATATCTCGGAATTTTACTTTTTGTGGGTTGACACATTATTGCATATCAGCATCCAATTACAAACACGTGCATTACACTCAGGTTTAAGAGTAGATAGTAGATTTTATTTTGTACTGAAGATAGATCGTTTCATATTATTAACATAATCTACACTTATAATAAATCTATAGAGAGGTCAATTCTGTACATGAAATATATTTTCAAAATAACTATCAGGGGGTGATTAGTGATTGATACTGATGCCAAAAATGCAATCAGTAAAATTTTTGTCTGTCTGTCTGTCTGTCTGTATGTATGTATGTATGTATGTTCCTTATAGAAACAAAAACTATTGGACGGATTTTAGCGAAACTTAGTACAATTATTCTTCATACTCCTGGGAAGGTTATAGTATACTTTTCATCACGTTACAATCAATAGGAGCAGAGTAGTGAAGGGAAACTTTGGGAAAACGGGAGACGTTACTCCATTTTTTAAGCTTCCGTCGCGTATGCTGCCTTAATGGTTAAAGTTACATAGAAATCGTGTATGACAGAAATATTCTACATAAAATTTTCTAAAAAATATCCCGCAACAGCATATGTCTATCTTTTATGGTTGACTCACAATAACACGTGTAACTCCTGATAGCTTAGCAGTTCGGAGCATTCTGATTATATATGTCTACTCTTACGTTTATAAGACTCTCACTCATCCCTAATTTAAAAAAGTTAACATTATTACCTATTCAATAAAAAAATCATAGAAATTAAGTATTGTGGATTGACATATTATATTTCCCTACCTAAATACGAGCTGTCTGTCACATCAAAACCACTGAACCCTGAGGAAGGACATATGCTACTTTTTTACGAAAAACGGTGAAAACGCGGACGAAGTTGCAGGAAAAAGCTAGTCAGATAATATTTCCCTTGTTACGCCTGTTATGTACATAGAATTTAATATGTTTAACAAATAAGACATTTTACACGGAAATCACCATAACATTCCGAGAGCTCATCATGCGAAAACAGCGAGGACCTTTGAAGATTTTTCACAAAACAAAGTGAAGCAAATCGAGTGAAATGAGATACAAAAAATAACAACGTCGACGTCTTATCATGCGATCCCTCCGCTGTCTTCGAATTCATTGAATTCACAAACGTTTTATTTTCGGTTTCAATGTTCCAAAGACTCGGATGCAAATTGTGTTTTCAAATTAAATGTTGGGAATGACTTTTAACGCTATTGTAGTTTTAAAGTTTTTGTGTTAAATTGATTCTATTCTTTTCTTAAATATGTTTTGCTTAGTTACATTTATAAATTTGTTTTAGAATCATTGAATAGATATGAATAGTAAATTGTGGTACTGTATTAAAATATATCACAAAAACACATACACACACACCCACACCCAAACACACTGACACACTTACATACTTTAAAAATATTTAATTGAATCAGTTACTTTGGGGAATTCCTCAATCAATATATACATATATGAGGAATCAAATGCTTGCTTGTGCTGCATATCCGTGTGTATGTGTGGGAGATCAGGCGGTACTTGTCTGCTTGTGCTGCATATCGGTGTTTGTATGTGACAGATCAGGCGTCGCTTGCCTGCTTGTGCTGAATGTGCGTGTGTGTTTGTGGGAGGGCGGGCTTTGCTTATGCTGCATTATCATGCTTTTTGGTATCCCAAAAAGCTGTAAATTATATGGGATTATAGCATAGTACTTTTAAGAATATTTACATTTTTAAAGATTACATAGTTATTTATCCTACTTACTAGGTACGAGGAAAGGAGACATCAGAGACTTGATAATTGGGAGGTGTCGACGTATTTATTAAATGAGGTTAGTCTAGAGACTAGATAAATAAATAGAGGAAAAGAGATATGGAGACAGAGCGATATTTCCCTCTCTTTCATAAATACGTATATTTCATACATACATATGTATGTATTTTAAGTGTGCCATGCATTAATTAAAATATATTGATTCATCCATAACAATATAAGCAAAAACATTTTCTCATTCAATTTCGACGGATTTATTTGAATAGTAAAATTCGTCTCGAAGTTAGAAATTTCGAGATTAAGGAGAAGTATCAAAGAATTTTCATTAGGCCGAAGTGGAATTCATTTCCTCAGAGTCGATCAGGGAATTTAAAGTTCGGATATTCTAAGGCCGAGAATATTGGAATTTTCATAATCAATCAAATTCCATTTGTTTCAAGTCAAGGTACGTTGACCCTTGATTTAAGACGTTTCTGAGTGTTTTAGGAATCAATTATGCTATTCTAATTTATAATTCATTTCAATTACAATATTGTTTCTAATGGATATTGAAAAATTAGCATAGAATTGTTTGAATTTTGTTAGAATAAATTGTTATAATTTATACTAAGCTGGCCCTAACTTTTTATTGTTTAAATTAGGTTTTTATTTAAGTGAAGCGATCTTTTAGCAATGTTTTTACGGCTTAAACACATACCTTACGACATGTCACGTTACGACGTCGCGTCGTGAAAATTTATGACGTGCAAAAGACAGACAATTGTAATGATCGAGCATATCTACAACACATGTTTAGGAATATAATCCAGTTAAAATTGTATTGATGCCCTCCTCTTCCCCCGATAACCCCTGACCAAAAAAAGGAGGCTGTTATAAGTTTACATGTCTATCTGTGTGTTTATTTGTGGCATCGTAACTCCCTTACGAATTGACTAATTTTATGCGGCTTTTTTAGAAAGCTGTTGTAACCGATATGGTTAAGATGATGATGGTAATTTAAGAAGATCTTTTACAGACGTTTGAAGGCTATCAAAGAAATTATTAAATAAATAATTTGATATCGGATAAAAAAAATTACTTCTTACGTTATGAACTTGAAAATGAATGCATCGCCTTTATACTATTCAGCGTGTTTTTGAAAATTTAAGGAATGCAAATTGTCTGTATTGTTAGCGGTAAAAAAATGTAAGAGCTATAGTCACGTGTCATAGTATCATCACATTATAAAAGAGCAACACAAACGTAGATGGGGCACTTTTGCTTCAGCATTCGGAACTGACGGACGTTAACGAAACCTTTATTTAATTATTATCTTTATACTTTCTCATAATATTGATTTTGTTATTTATAATTTTATTTATTAGGTGAGCATAAGTTGTTTTTTTTTTAATAAAATATCGCTTTTTGCTAACAATATAATCATTTTAGAAGCTGTCAAAGACGCGAAACACAGTCTTGTACGGTTTTTTTTAATAAATTGCCATAATTCGTTTATGTTCAAAGTCATAGACAGAATGAGGGACAAAGGCGTGCTATCAAAGCTTAGGCTTACGAGATATTCTCTTCAAAGGTTTTTTTTTCTAATGAGAGAAAGCGTCTGCGTGAAGTAGGCTGTTTTTTTTCAGTTTATTTTCGTGCAATATCTGAATGAATGGGTCGCTGTTTCCCATTTCGTGTCTGTTTCATTCCTGAAGATAATGATCGAGTTGATTCAGATTTATCTATATATTTTTTAATTAAATTCCAACTAGCATTTTTATATTTTCCAATTTCAGATTTATGATCAGATCAAAATGATTATATATTCAGATTAATTCTGGCGATGAAGTTTCGTGACGATGGGGTAATGGAATAAAAAATAATAGTTCTTACGTCTTTATCAGTTCGGATATTAATATTATTTAAGTTGATATTAAAAAATAAAACCGATAATCTACTCATTGTGACCATTTCAACAAACCTCAACACGATACCTCTGCTGTAAGTTGATGAGGAGTTGTGTGTCTTGCTGATTCCTGATGTTGCAGCATCAGGTCAAGGTTACCCAACTATGTTTTTTTTTTAATATAATTCATCTTAATATATATAATTTAAAGGAGACTGACTGACATAGTGATCTATCAACGCACAGCCCAAACCAATGTGCGGATCGGGTTGAAATTTGGCGTGCAGGTAGATGTTATGACGTACGAATCCGTTAAGAAAGGATTTTGATTAATTCTACCCCCAAGGGGATAAAATAGGGAATGAAAGTTTGTATGAAACTTCGTCAATTTAAAACCGAATGGGCTTATACTTTGTATACATAAATCAGTAGATTGACGTAGGCATCACAGATGAAGTCGCCAGCACCAACAAGTAGTATAATAAATTTGGAGATCCTGTCAACAACTAGAAAAGAGCTGATAATCCTCAAACGTCCATCTCGATTATATCAGTTTTTAAATAAAAAAAAATACGTATCATAATTAGTTCATTTGTTAGGGAGCTACGACGCCACAGGCAGACACACAGACACACGTCAAACTTATAATTGGGGATGTTCCCTCTATATTTTTGTTCGGAGGTTAAATATACGTATCTTAAATATATTTTCTTATTGAATGACATACAGCAAATATAGAAATAACAATTTCATACAACAGACGAGTTTTCCAACACAAATAATTGTTGTTCGGACAGGAAGACATATTGAATCAATTTGTTTGCTCGATTCTAACTCGGGACAGTTGGGGAATAAATCACAAATCACTATGAAATATTACGAGGGACGTACCAGTTTTAGGTGATACCTTCTCACTATATCCCAGTATACAGCTGAGGGGTCACGAGAAATAGTTGACGCAACTTGAATAAAATTCAACAGAAAGCGCCCATAAACTCGGGCCCATTCGTTTCGGAATATAGTTTAGTCTTTGCGGAAATAAATGTTGGAAATTGAATGAAAATATCGTTGTTAAAGTGAAAAAATTGGAACTAGGTAATAGATGAATGGGCGGAGCCTAACGGTTTGTCTGTAGGCAATGTGTTTTTAAATCGTCCAAGATACTCAAGCATACGCATTAAGGTTATGTAATATGTTGCCGCTCAGTATTAAAGTGATCGAAGTTAAAAAATCACAATAGGTGCAAAACGCAAAAAACATTTTCCGTTTCGGAATTCATCCGTTTATTTGAATGTCACAAAATGTTGATAGTATAATAATTTCATTAACCACAGAAATATATGAATCTGTATTAAACTATTATTTGAGGCATAGGTTTTTCCAAAATTTAAGTGGTTTATCCGCCAACCTGCAGTGGAGCAGCGTGGTGTATTAAGCTCTAAAACCTTCTCCTTAAGGAGAGGAGACCTTAGCCCAGCAGTGGGACATATACAGGCTGCTACTTTACTTAAAGTGGTTTAAATAAATGCATCACGCTGGGGGCCGTTACCCCATTAGGATTTCGTGAACACACACAACACAAACATAAACGCCCAGACGACAAACATCTGTATGGCCAATACAGACTTTAAAAGCTTACTTACCAAAAATATTCACTGCATTAAAATTCAAATTATTATTTACCTCCTAAGATACAATTGTATCCTTAAATATACTTAAAATAATCAATTTACGAGTATTCGAAGTAATCTTTTGGAGCGTTTCTCTGATGTACTGTTATTGCAAAATTAATAATATCTAATAGCAAAAAAAATATTGGTAACGTGTACGGAACTATATAGACTTTTTAATATTGAATTTTTTATTGTTTGTTAATTAAGTCTATATGAGTATGAATTGTATTTTGGTCTTTATGAACCGCATGCCACAGGTTATAGGATATTCTAACAAATTATGAAAATTAGGCTTAGTTTTACCAGTGGTACGGAACCCTCAATACGCGAATCTAACTCGCGCTTTACCGGTTTATTCAGTAATAATATTTTAGGATAAATATATTTAAAAACACACTTAACCTATTTTATTTCAGTTCAAATCTAGTTTAATCAATTAATGAACATGATATAGAAAACTCAATGAAATTCAAGTATTCACAAATAGTACCTTCACGTGGAAAATGGCAAATGAAATTTCACGTAAAAAAATCTGTACAGTCGCGTTCAATAGCGCGAATATATAAAATGTATGCGCATACATTTCCCATCGTTAGGTTTCCACTTATAATGCAATCGTGGATTTAGGTTTAATTGATGTGTCTACATTTTATTTTTTAATTTTACTTTACGGTTTATTACCCTTAATACAGATGAGAAACAATTCTCAGGGAATCATTTTGTCCGACAAAATAGAACTGAAACTGAATTATTGAGAAAGACCCTTGCTGTAGGTTAATGACTATAGCTCGTATACGAGCCTCACTACCTCAGTACCTCACTCTCACAGAAGATCGAAGTAAATTGTGTAGCTCTGTTTTGTACAGTAATTGAGAAATCCGGAAGAATAACTCCCCCCACATTCCTTTCCTTATTTCCTATTCCGTTTCACTCCAAATTAATTTTTTAGTTGGTAAGGGATTTGTAGCTCCTCTGGGCTGCAAATGCCCATGGGCGGCGGTAAGTATTAAACATTCTTCCTGCTCGTTACCAGCTATTTTCTATATAAAAAAGAACATTTAGGAACTGAATCACGGGGATTAAAAGTATCTAGAAACAAAAAAAAGTGTACAAAAGTCTACCGAACGACGATTTCATTTTGTAACGATCTTTAGTTTTCAGTTCTCTGCGGACAAAAGTCGGTCATCTACGTAAGCCTTTAGGGGTGAATTTAAAAAAAATCTTTCAAAGTGTTCCTCATGTAAGAAACTCTTGTTGAATATCTTATTTTTATAAATCTACTGGTTTAAGTTTCTAAATATACAGTTGATCGCGGGTTCAAACTTCACTCACGGCAACATCTGTATTGGCCCTTCGAATGTTTATTGTGATCTGGGTGATAGTGTTGTGTGTATTTCTGAGTCCCCGGCACATGAGATACTGGTGTCGTTTTGTGTTATGCGTTTATAAATAAAAAGGTCGTCATGCTTAAACCAATTCGACATTGGATTGGAATTAAACGGGCACTCTATGTAGTGTATAGTATATACAGAAATATAGTACATATAAGTTTACATGCATCTCCTTCTTACTTACATGAGCGTCTGTTATGACCTTCTCGAGGCCGACCAGTGCGTTCATCTGTCTCAATCAAGTCACTAGAGGTGCCTTAAAACCCTAAGAAAAAATAATATGAAGGGAACCTTTTCCAGTAATATCGGATCCTTGTAGTAAATTATACGAAAGGATATCGAGCTTTTTTATAGGTATTCTAACGGTTCATAATAATTGGAATATTTATAAATCGGAATTGTTTTGGCTCGTGTCAATAATATTGACGTGGTGTATTGTTTTATTGATTCGGTCCTGACATTTACGATTTAATAGTCAAATAAAAACTAGATTTTTTCCAGAAAATTCGTTATAGCTATCAGTCATAATCGTATATTTATGTCTTTGAGTTTTGACATGTATATAATAAAATTAAAACGAGATTTTTTTGCGATACCGTGAAATAGATGACAAATATGCTTCAAAATTATGTTATTAGACGTCATATTTATGAAAAAGTTCATAGACACGACATTTTTAGAGAATTGTAAACTTTGGTTGCCTAGCAACGGGTTGTTGTTGTCAAGGTAGAGAACAAGGCGATATATTATCACAGATTATAAGGAATTAATGTTAGTATGGCTTCCTCAGTGTACAATAACAACCATGGCAATTGCTTTTGAGAGCCTTGTCTTGGTGAAACAACATTACAGCTCGCAGTTTGTCGCGTCTTTTTTTCTTGACAAGCTCCCGCAATGTTCTTAAGTGCCCTGCGTAGGAACAGCCTTATGAAGAAACCTTATCACTTAGGAGTATGAACAATAGATAGTAGCCGATTCTCAGACCTATTGAATATGCATATAAAATTTGGTAAAAATCAATAAAGCCATTTTGGACGAGTAAGGTATCTAACATTGTGACACGAGAATTTTATATACTTATTAGACAAGTCTTCTTAAGTAAATATTTGTTTCTAGGTCTGGGTCTTTGTTCTTATGGCTCTCCACACCGTGCCTCCGAGAGCATGTAAAGCTGTCGATCCCGGTTATTATCACAATAACCAGATACTGATCGTTACTCCTAGTAGGGATATTATTCTAGTCTTAATGGTTACTGGCTTGCTTTGAAGGGTTACGATGGTCAGATAGCAATCGCTCAGTTTAAAAATCAGTAACTTGTAAATATCTGGACTAGAATAGAAAGCAGACCTTGACATAATCGGAAAAAATGCTAGGTAGATGAGTAATAGACCGAAATAGTGCCTGCTTTCCTTAAATTTTTTTTTTTTTTTTTTTATAATAACGCATCACACTCAACGGCCCCCATTAAGATCTCATGACCTTGTGTCGGGGGTCCGGAAACACTCACAACACTAACACAAACACCCAGACCACGACAAACATCTGTATGGCCAATACACACGTTTAAATATTCCAACATAAGAATCCCTTCAGTGTTAAACTTGCCTAGTTCCAGGATAGTCGTGGAATATGGAGAACCAAAGTCCCCCAATGTTTTCACTGCTGTCGTAAGACGCTGAGTATGTCTGTTAGACACTTTTCAAACAGAGATATTTGATGCCATCTCTGATTTCGTTTTTATCTATTTTGATGTTTATTTTCAACGGTTTCTATTTAAATGAATGTAACTCTGAGAATTGTGGCCTATTAATATATTACGGGTAGCTAAGCAAGCGAAGAGCATTTTTTTGGATATTTATTTGCACTGAAAATGGTCGATTATCATTAATTTGTATCGACTCTCGTTTTTATATACAGTTCTTAAAGTTAAACTGAATTATTATCTTTAAGACGTTATTACGACTAGACGTTAAGACGACTTTAAGAGGTTATTATATAAATAAAAACGTTTATGAATTCATTATTAATTATAATGGGCACAATAACTGTACACTTATGTAAATAAATGTTTAAATGTAAATATTTTATAGCTCATGTCAATTAAATAGATCGAAAGAGATCATTCATGTTAGGATGATCGCAAATTTTATTGTGTCCAGGTGACTTGCAAGTTTTTGTGAAAGAAAAATTGTGAGTAGAGAATGAAGATAATTTTGGTAATTGAAGAGTTGAGTTATATTATATTTGTGATTATATCTTTATATTTATTTTCGACTATCTGTCCCTTGCGGTTTCAAACTTGTTTAAGGTTACTGCTTCGCCCCTATGAGTTATAGCGTATGTAATATAGCCTTATCTAACACAAAAAAAAATCAATTCGAACCAGTAGTACTTGATATTAGTATGGATATCTTGTAAAAAAATCTAATTTTGAAATAGACTATCGACTCACTCTCTCTAATCTAAAATTTTCATTCAAATAGATAAGTCTACAAAACTTGGTGTATATATAGTTAAGTATATACATATAATCGGTATAGTAAACTAACCAAATTCAAATTATTCAACGTTCAAGGTCAAGGGACATTTACAATATTTGCCATTACGATGGTTCTTAAGACTTACGACAATCGCAACGTGAACAGCTCCGTTGATATTAATATCTCACAAGTTACGAGTATTAAGCCAACGACTTTGTTAGTATGAACCTTAAGTATTAAGATGTTTAGCTCATCAAAGAGAGTAAGGTAAACTTTTTGATGAAGAAGTTATAAATAGAATTAATTTAGGGCATTTAGGCATCAACCCACAGCATCATTATAACATTTTTAGCTTGGTTTTGGATTTTGTAGTTTTATTCGTTACGCAAGGAATTGTAATGTGTTTTTCAGTCTATGTACATATGTATTTATGTATGTATGTATTCGGGTTTGTACAATAGTGGCACTATTTAGATCAAACACGTGGGCCGATTTTGATAAATGGCACATCGTTTAATTTGTCATAATGGCGCGAATATTATACATATTTTGGAAATATCAAAATGGCTGATTTTAGATGCCATCATGTAAAAAGAAAAAATAAAAAACAATGACGTTAAGTGGGGTATCGCTGGATAGGTATTTAAAAATTTTTAGGTATCTCATATCATTTTTCAATCAGAATCACCGTTTAGAATCTATAATGATTTAAAATTGGTTGGCTACGATTCTCTTTGGTCTTGTTACGTAGTAGGGTTTTGGATTTTTTTTATTATTATTGTTTTAGGTATATTGCATAATGCCGCCCATTTATTTTTGGAAGATATAAGTTTTTAAATTAAAAGAGGTAAATAAATACTATTTATTTTATATACCAATTTATTAAAAGTATTACATTATTTGTTGGTAAAAAAATGAATTCTGAAAGTACTGAAACCATTTTAAAAATTCTTTCAATACTAGACAACTACGTTGTTCCGATCGGACGTAGACTATTAATACCAAATCGAAACCCATGCGGTAGAAGCCTCGGGTGAAAACTGGGCGTTTTATAAATAGATAAATTTTTGGCATTTTTAATACAAGGTTGTTAGAAAAATTCTACAAAGTTATTAACAGCTGGTTAAGAACCTCTATATGTAATACTTCATTTCATAATAACAATCAAGCGAAAGAAGATATTTAATAAACACAACACACATTTGTATTGTTATACGTTAACAGCTCATTTAGTTACAAGCTGCTATGCATTCAGCTATAAACTTGACCAGTTGGTATAAATATAATAAAGGAAAATAGCTCTTCTGTCCATAATAATAAGGTGAAAGAATCTGTGCAAGCAGTTCTCTAAGAGGTCAATCTATTTCATCGACAGGACAGCCAATTTCGTTTCGCAATAAACATTGATTGTGCTGTGGAAATGCTTATTTAAAGGAGAATGACTTGGGAGATAGGTACCTAAATCATTTAGATCTTTATTGATGTCTCAGAAAAATATTTGAAACCGTTATACCTACTAATATATGTGAATTGATTCTTTTGAAAGCAAAGATAATTTTTGAATCATTTAAAGATTCAAATAAGGTCCCAGCATTTAAAATGAACATAACTATATTATTTTCATCTAACTTGATATGAAAGAAATTGTAGAAGTGATAAAAAAGAAAACAGTATTACTATTATATTTTTAATCTTATACTTAAAGAATTCAAATATATATGTATGAAGTGTTCACTGATTATTTTCCTCAATACATTTTGAAAATAATTCGTATACACAATGTAATTTCAAATTAGGATTAGTCCAATCCTTTTCAGTTTTATCATACCAAAAGTATTTCCCCTTTACTGACTGATCAGCATCTAACGCCAAATAAACAGGAGTCTGACTTGCTTCTTCCATTGTAAGGAATCCAGAATTTTTTGTCATGTTGGTCTTCACGAAACCAGGGTGTACGGAATTAACAGATATCCCTCGGCCTACTGTCCTCTGGTGAACTCTAGTCAAAGCACATAGAGCAACTTTGGAAACTCTATAAGCCAGTAAAGATGTTTCAACAAAATCATCACTGTCCACAGTTCCATTCTCAACTGATTCTAAAAACCAATTAACGAATTCATTCACATCTTGTAAGTGAATATCTTTATTTGTAAGTCGTTTGATCCAGTCTGCATTTTTTAAGTTTGAAATATGACCACAGTCACTTGACACATTGATGACGCGTGCATTGTCTTTGAGAATTGGGAATATGTATTTTTGTATAGTTAATATGCTGAAATAATTAACATTGATCACATTTTTCGAATCTTCATACGTTGTTTTCGTAAAATCTGCAGTAATTACACCAGCGTTGTTTATAAGTATGTCTAAACCCCCGTGATTGTTTTTTAAATGTTCTGCAAATGCTTTTACGCTATTTTCATCTGTGACATCAAGTTGGTGGAAAAATGGATTGTGGCCTTCTTTTTTCAAATTGTCGATTGCTTCTTGACCTCTTTTTACATCTCTTGCTGTTAAATAAACTATACCGACTCTTCTTCTACAAAGTTCTTTGACTATGGCATAACCTATCCCTTTATTGGAACCAGTGACAATTGCGACTTTATCAGTCATGTTCACAAAGTTAAGTTAAGTCAAGTGTACTGCAGATTGATTTGTGTGCTGTTGCTTATAAATACTTTATTTCTGATAAGAAATATAACTCCATTTTATTCATATCAGTATTTATTGTTAGTATTCAAGACAGTTCTGTTTGTTCGAGAGCGTTAATCTTGAGAATTAACACAAACATTTTGATAAGGTTCAAATTATTAATAAGTAGAATAATTCACACCATTATTAGTGCTATTAAAGTTTAAAAGACGCAGTCTTTTAAAGATAGGATATAGTTAGTTACAGATGGTGAAAGCTGGGTAAAGTAAGTATTAGTAATAGGGTCCCCTTAACATTCATTATTAAATGTAAAAGGCAGTATTGTATTTGGCGTCAAAAATATAAAGTCAAGCGTTGTATTCCGCGGGGTCGATTAAGTAGAACGAATTAAGTGATTCATCACTCTGTTACGAAGCTTGCGTGCGATACCGCGATGTTACCCTTTACTAAGTGGGAGGAATTACTTAGCTTATATTAACTATTTAGGGTTCAGTGTTGAAATAATAATAATAATATATAGAGAATTTCATAAAAGCCAAATGATCTTAAAGCATTTATTCAAACTTATATTATTATTTCCTATCTTAATAACCGAACGGATTTACGGTTTCTAAATCATGCCATACTGTTTCCAAGGAAAATGTTTCAGTAACCGCAGAATGATCGGAACGTCATTGTAGAAAACCATTACTTCAACTTCAACGTTTGTATATAACATTACTTTGACACCCGGACGATAGCTTATAACCCGAATTATCAGAAAAACATGAAAATAGTTTTGACTCAATAATATCAATAGCTAGACTCTAGCGCACTGATTACAGCTTCCACATGCTCTGGGTCGACCAGGGCAGTACCATAGAGAAAAGGTACACATGTAGTTATATCGCTGTGTTTCATACGGTGAGTGAGAGAGCCAGAAGACTGACCTATATCTTAATTCGTTTTATTACTTTCTATATCTATATTTCATTTCTTTTGAAGCATTTGCGACTGCTCTAGTGATGCAAATGTCTATTAGCGACTGTGATCACTTAATATAAGGCATCCCGCCTGCTAGTTTGCCAAGTATTTTTATTTAAAAAATAACACATTCATTTTAAATGCGATTATTATTTATAATTTCTCTTTCTTTTTATTTTTAATAGAATTATTTGTTTTTGTAAATGTTAATTATATTAATGTTAATTGCTTATGATTCATGTTTAAAGTATATGTCTTAAATATGATTATCATTAAATGATTTTAATGACAAATTTTAAACTTAGAAATGTCTAAGTGGTACTAATATATAGCAGAATATTTGTGTTATTTTTTTTTAAATAAAAATCGATAACTTGGAATATTGTTGGAATTAGTACGGAACCTTTGAAATCTATGTCAAGTCACAGATAAATAAACAATAGAACATTTCAATAAATTAAACTGGATTAAATCCTGCAAAATTAAATCATAGCTTGCCTTTAAGATTCACAAAAGAAATACGACTAAGGAGATTGCTTCCATTATAATAAATTAATGAAAAATAATAAACATTTAATTAAAATGTCAGATGATAATTAAAATGTTTAAATTCTGAAACATATTAAATCTAGCGACTGTGCTCATGCAATGGTAACAATGATATTTTATAACTGGACGCTGATATGCAATACTATGTTAAGCCACACGGACTTCATTTCGAGAAAAAAGTATATATTAATTTTTTCTTTTCTATTTTAATAAAATATATATTTATTTTTATTAAAATCAGTTTGATATACATAAAAGTTTCATCTAATTATAAGTTTTTCAAATATATGAGATTATTGTATAAATTGCAAAACAAGAAACGCACTTGTAACATGAAATTTTTACCTCATAAGCTTGTCAAACATGCAAATGGGTAAAAATTTCGAATGGAAATGAGTAAAATCGTCTCGAAAGATATTCTCGTCTGTTTATTCATTTGATGGTTGCTAGGCAACGTCTTCCAAAATAGTGAGCCTAAAATATGTGTTATATAATATCATTGAGTGGTAACGGCGTTCGTTAAAGCTGGTGCTACTTCGATTACCGTTCAGGAGCATATATAACAATTATCTATGCTCCAGAAGCGCTCCTAACGTGAAAGTTCTTAGTCCAGGATATTGACTCAAATACCTAATGTGAGTATCAGATTCTTCTCGGTAAAAAAAAACATTGATATATTTTACAACATATATAACAAATCGATACAAAAAAAAATATTAAACATCAACGATAAATGGTCCCTGATTCTTTATGCCAAAAACCGTAACCAGCGAAAACGCGCGACTTTATACCACAATAACGAACTCAAAACGATATTCCCCGCGTTAGTCTAGCTAACCGAGACATGACACATAAGACTCATACACAATTTTAGTGCAGATAATTTATACAATCCCGATGCACTTTCTTTTACGTGATAATTACCATAGAGAATCAAGACCTTGATGACCATTACAACTCGTTTACCTTTTTCTTTTAACGAAGAACAAACCGAAGGGATAGTGCAAAGCTGCGTAACTACTTTTTGTAATAAGATCCATCTTTTAATTTAAGTATTAATATTTTTTTTCGATGAAAGAACAATCCATATTTGTAAAATTAATACTTAACATAAATAAATTTTGACATATCGTCGCTAACGCTTACAAATACAAACAAATGAAAATACCCATAAGGCCTTAGTTTTATGAATAATATAATTTAATATTTGGTTAAAATTTAGACTTTATAGGAAAAGCTATATCGAGATTGCCCCTATCTCTTTAAGGAACTAGTCTTTCCTTAATTTCAATATAGCGAAGAAGATATGTATGTCTAAAATAACAAAATGACGTGTTTACCGAAGTCCAATTCAAAGTACAATTTAATTTATATTTCAAAGATAAAATTTGTATAGTTTAAAACGGTTTTCTTGTTTCTTACTGAATGTTGATAATCTTTTAAGATTACAATGAAATGAGAATGTTATTTTAATCATAGGTCTTCTACAATGATTTATTATTTCTGTTTAATTATAGAAATCGCTCGTAGCATTTTATTTCGACGAATTTTATAACATTCCTGGAACATGTTTGATTATTTACCTAAAAGGAGGTGGCTCTGAATTCGCTGGATACTTTTTTTATGATCATCGATTTCTCGAAACCTGGATCGCTTTGGTTTATTAATATAAGTGAAAATATGACTACTCTCAGATTGGACTCATCTAATTTTCATCAAATTTGGTTCAGTAGTTGGTTTTTAAAATCAAAATAACTGGAATAAATTACATAGTTCGAATAAAAAATATTACGTATTTTGTTACTGTTGATATCGGTTCCCTTTTTTTAAAAATGACTTGTTTTTGTTGTACTTGATAAAACATGCTTTCGTATGCTGCTTCACTGTGAATCGTAACGTAATGTAATATAGCCTGTTTCAGAAATTACATAGAAAGTAACAGCTTACAACATACTAACAAACTTCATATCTTTATAATACAAGCATAAATAATTAAATATTTCATTTTAAATTGTGTCCAGACCGCAAATTTTACGTAATACCACCTACCTAGTTTTGTCTTTCCTTAAACACTTAATCTTACTTAAAAAATTAAGGAAATTCTTTAAGAAATGCGAATTCTTAACAAGGATAAGCTTAAATGACAATCCGACGCTAAAATAAAGTATCTCATTAAAAACGTTGAGGAAGATTTACTGAAAAATGTTAATTAAAGAAGTCATAAATATGATTTCTCTGAAGTACAACTTTTTAACCGACTTCCAAAAAAGAGAAGGTTCTCAATTCATGAGTGACTTATTATGTATGTTCACTGATTACTCGAAAATAGCTACAGCGATTTGATTGTTAATTTTTTTTTTGTTTAAAAAGGTATAAATAAGTAAGGCTCCGAATACTATCATAGAATTTTTATCAAAATTTGTTCAGTACTTTTTAAAATCAAAATGATTGGAATAAGTTTGTCATTAAAATAAACTAAATAACGTATTTTGCTCTTGAAGACGGTTTCTCTCTTTTTTTTTAAACTTGTTTTTAAAACTTTTGATTATTCTCCTAATATTGAAAGAAACTGTGAACCTATTATTAGAAGAAATTGATTGACTGACTGATCTAACAGCTTAACTACTGAACGGAAACGATTAAAGAAAAACATATAACTATGTTTTTCTTTAATCCTTTACGTTATAATAACTTATAACGTTATCATTTATAAAGGTTGGAGTTTTGTAACGCAGAAGGGATTTTCGAAAAGTCGACTCCTAAAAAGATAAAGCGGCGTTCAAAAAATGGAGAAATTAACCTAGTCGCGAGCGAAGCCCTGGACAAAAGCTATTCTATATCTATATTAAAGATTTCGAATCGACAACTTATATCCGCAAAATTCGGATTGTCGAGTATTTTGTTAAATTCTAAAGGCAATGACAGACAAATCGCAGACGCCATCTTGAGTAGTTATTGAATGTTCCGTTTCATACCGCATATACGCCTCACCGCTCAACACGTCATCCATTTCAGAAACAAAGACCTGTGGCTGTGTAAAACGAAACATTGAGCGTAGTAAAACATTATACAAGTACATTTTGTACCTACACGTGTATTAAGACATTTCACGCGAGCGGAGCCGGGTTCTCATCTAGTTAATATTATAAAGTGGTAAAGTTTGTTTGGAAGTTTGTATGTCTGAAACTGCTAATTTGATTGGAATATATTTGGCGTTGCATAGCCCGTTCATTGAAGAAGGTTATGGGCATATTACATCACGCTGTGACTCACAGGAGCAAAGCGATAACCATAGACGCGAGTGAAACTACCATCATCGTTCCACCGTTGAATTAAGATATATTAATCTATTGAGGTGATGGTTATTTAATTTTGTCATACATAGCATATACCTACATATATTTTCCTGCTGTATAAAACTCAGGTTCTGTCCCCATGTGGAGTACTTTTCCCGCCTTTGGACAGGTGCTCTCCAATACCAGCTTCAACAACTTGGTCTCATCCAACGCCGAGCATCCCAAACTCACAGAAGGTTTAGAAATTTACAGAGAGACATTGGCTCTCTGTGTTTTTTACCGGCTGGACAGTGAAGGGTGTTCTGATGAATTCTTTTACATAGTGTTATCGACTCGTTTTTAATATCGTATTCTTCGCCTCGATTTCATCCTCACCACCTAGATGCATGGTCGGTATCCAATGTGCGGGCTTCACGAGCTTTTTTCCCGTATACGTGTAGGCTGTTGAATGATCTACCTCCAGAGGTTTACCCAGAGCGCTATACCCACCCACAACGCCCCTGATTTTGCAAATATCCATAGGCGATAGTAATCAGGTGGTGCTATTAGGTCGTTTGCCCCCCCTTTATACAAAAACAAGACTGCAAAATAACAATTGCTATAGAACATTTAATTTTACCTAAATTGTATGCTCATTATTACTTATGTTAGTAACATCGAGGTAATTGTAATGCTTTGAATTTCCATTTTAACGTTCAAATCCTAGCATCTCAAGAACATCTTTCACTCATTGCTATTTATATTTTCGCATAGTAGACTACTTCAATTTACATGCAAATTAGCACAATAGCTAATTAAGCAAGAAAACCGTCTTTTGATTTTCTGTAAACATTTACATTAATAGCATTTACTGAATATATTAATTACTAGGTTTTGCTCGTGGCTTTGTTCGCATGAAGTAGATTTTGTTTTAATGTAGTACGAATAATTCACTCCGAATACAGAGTAAAATAAATTGCAATTAAAGATTTGCGGAAAAACTTTACACGGCTTTGAAATCGAAAATGGTATTTTTTTTAAATTTTGTTACGGATATGATTATACGACTCTTAGGTTGTAAGAAATAAATATTATAATAACGTTGGATTTTTAATACTTATTTTAACATTGTTTGAAACAACAGAAATATACACGGTAATGACTTGACGGATGCATTTTGAATTTTTACATGATTTATTTGTGTTAAAATAGTTTATACGGCTGTTATTAGATTAGAATAGTTCTTAATTTTAATGAGACTAAAATAATATAGTTTCATTTAAGGTCACGGTGACCTGACGTATAAGTTTGACTGCAATGTCTGCTTGTTTATGTATCTGTGGCGCCGTAGCTCTTAAACGGGTAAACCGATTTGGATGTTTTTTTATTTGAAAAATGGTTTTCTAGCGATGGTTTTTAGTTATGTTCAATCAAGAGTGGTTCAGCCATTTCAAGATCATGTTTGATTTACTTTAAATATATGTGTGACCTAAAATTTTAACCTATGCATGCAACATAATTACGGAATTCTTAGTCTGATGCTGCAGCCATTATCAACGGGATACACAACTTCTCACCAATTTACAGCAGTATCGTGTTGGGGCTCGTTGAAATGGTCTCAATTATTAGATTGCTGGGGTTTTTTTTTTAATTTTCAATTTTAGATTATATACCCCTGAATGTTGAATGTTAAATAGTTGAGGCGTGAAAGCCTAACAAACTAACTAATAAATAAAGAAAAAAGATTGTTTTGTTACATTTTTCTTACATTTATCATATTTTACAATAATTCAGTTACGACAGTGAAATAACATATTATTTCTATTTAATTAGGTACGTGTAATTCCCGTTGAAATAATCACGCAAACAACCAATTTATTTCGAGTTTTTATCTGTGGAATAACAACGCAGAATAATAGTATTCATTTGTCAAGATATTTGACATTTCGTTTAAAAATATAAGAATCTTATCGTGAGTAAAACACATATTTTAGGATTTCATTTAATTAAAAATATACAAGTTTTTAATTGTTGTACGTTTTAAAATAATAACTACCGTATTTTTTGGGGATTTACCGAATTACTGTTTGGCATTTTGTTTATATTGTTTTAATGAGAAATTTAAGAAAGCGAATAAAATTATATGGTTAAAGTACAACCGACATGAGTGACATCCATTTTGTTTGTATATAACCGACATCGAAAAAAAGGCGGTTCCTACCTTAGAACACCAACATTTATGTATCGATTTTAAAAATTCTTTATTCGAAATACTTACAGAAATTCAATGTACAATACAGTTCCCCGTAGAAATTTTATCAAAATTAGCTTAGCACTGCGGTTTTAAAATCACAGAATAAAAATGTCATCCAAGAAAAACGAAATTACGTACTTCGCTTTTAAAGTTTGTTGCATTTAAAAAATATATATTAATTATATTAATATAATATTAATTGAATCGAGAAAATTAAGGCAACAACATAATATATTATATCGTATAATTCATAACAATCGCGGTTAACATAAAGCATCCCGGATTAAAAGATTATCAGGGACTCGGAACTGGGAACACGCACGCGGCTAACCGCTATGCGTTTCATGCGTTGTGGTGAAGCAAGAATGTATGTGCTTAGAGCTTACGACACGACAGTGCGGTACGACTGTACGATACGACAGCTTTACGATTGGTAGTTATTGAACAAGTTACGATGTGATACAGCGATGAGATGACGCGATACGACGATGTCATTCTCGGAGTCGTTTTTATTTAAAAGTAGTGACTCCTCGCGGTTTTACTCGCGCTTAACATAGGACTTAGCTTACCCTCGTAGATCGGAATTTAAAAAGCGCTAGAAAAAATGTTTTTTTTTTATTTCTTCAATAAAAAATATGGTGTTTTTATCAAGTGCTTAAATATAAAGTTTCATGGTTTTATCTTTTGAAATTAAAAAATCCCATACAAACTTTCAACCTCTATTTCAACCTCTTTATCCATTTTTTTCGCAATAAAAGGTAGCCTATGTCTTTTTTCAGGGTCAAAAGATTGTCTGTGCCAAATTTCATCAAAATCTGTTGAGAGGTTTAAACGGAAAAGCGTAACAGATAGACAGACAGAATTACTCTCGCATTCGCGCAATCTATCTGTAATCTCTCTAGACTATTTTTTGTAAAGTTATGTTAGTGTTATCAAAGATAAGGCAACATTTCGACGACAGTAACAGCCTATAAAGTCTGGGCAAGGTCTCCTCTCCTATAAAGGAGACGGTTAAGAGCTTAATTCACCACGCTACTCCACAACGGGTCAAATACATGTGTCAGAATCCTCCCGACACATGCTGTTTTCATCACGATGTTTTACTTCACTATCAAGCTCGAGATGAACTTAATTTAAACTTGATAATTAAAATCTCGGCTAAACGCGCACACAAGGTTTTGTGATAAAAAATGAAGGTTTTTATAGCTATATTTTCTAATACATTCAACACTGTGAAGCTAATTATGTTACATTATTAAATCATGCAAAAATATGTTCTTCATAGTTAGTCCCCTAGTCGTATGGTATAAATGTCGTTACAGTTCGCACCAATTAATGCTTAAAACGAGTGCACGTAGGAACCGAGGGGAATAATGTGCGAAAATTTAACAGCTTTTTGACTACAAAAGTGGAGATTATATTATTTTTGTTTAAATATGATTATTAATGAAACGTGATACGGAATAAACTTTCCGGTAAGTTTATGTACAAAACATTTGACGTTATATTTTAAATTTGATTAATATTTATTTGAGAAGTTTATTATTAGAAAATAACGGGTAAAGAAAAATACGATAAAAATATTAAAAGAAAAATTAAAAACTATATAAAGCCCAGATTTTCAGTTGTCATAATAATCAATGTTTAGATAAAACAAGACTTTTTAAATAAAGGAAATCGACTTCTAGAGCAAAATATGTCATTTTGTTTTTGTTGAATGAAATTCTTAATCTTGTTATTTCAATTCTAAAAGTAAACTATTGAAACGATTTTGATGAAAATACTATGACCCTAATACAAGAGTATGAAAGAGTACAAAAGCAACGTACATAAAAAAAGTCCCCGACGAATTTAGAACACCTCCTTTTTTGGAAGCCCGTTAAAAATATCGAAATAACTGCAGCAATAATGGAAAATTTAGGAATCGTTTCAGAATATTTACTTTCACAAATTTCAAAAAACAGTTTCCACATCGAAGCACGGCATAAAACGTTACGATAGTTTAAAATTGCTTTACAAAATGGGATTGTAAATAAACCAAACGGTTGTCCATATATAAAGAGTAATATCCGTAAGTGTTTAATTTCATTAACAATTAAGAGCACAATTTTGGAACGTTTCCAACACGGAAGGCACTTGTCCAATATGTTTGGGTCATGACGAGTTAAGAACCATAAATGGTTTACGGCAAATGTCTTGTATTGCGTGGGCATGAAAAATGTCATTGTCACAAGCTTAATTTGGGGATAGATGTTGAATTTACTATTATTATGATGTTTCATAGTGTAACATAGTATAGTATGTGATTGTGAACGCGTATATATTACAAGAGGTATGTGTATGTGTGTGTACATTGTGTGTGTGTATATAAATTTATATTGATAAGCAATAACGTGTCAACCAAGTAAAAGTCAAATTCATATCCGAATTTGACTTTTTTATGTATTCTAAATAATCAAAAATTTATCAAGTCATCGGAGCTAAATAAGCATGAAAAAAAATTCTTAATTTAATGTTTCGAATATTGAAGTGTGCGTTTTGTAATATGAATTAATATAATATATTTGAAGAACTTATTATTACAAAAACTTTTTATTATACCAATCTGCTTTTTATTCATTATAACTTTTATCAAAATATAAAGAAAAGATGGATATTTACATTTTCAAACAAATTGATTAAGAATGTGTTTGACTGTTAATTTCTCTCTCTTTCTCTCATTATCTTAGTACTTCTTCTTAGTAGTAGTTAATTCCATCTGATTTGCTTTTCTTTTCTTTCGCTGCGACTATGTTCGATCTTGTCGTTTTGGGATGCATCGAAACATCAATATTTATTTGAGAAGTTTATTATTAGAAAATAATGGGAAAAGAAAAATACGATAAGAATAATTAAAGAAAAATTAAAAACTGTGTAAAGCCCTGATCTGATCTAAATAGAATCTCTAAATAATATTATAATATATTTTTCAGTTATTATAATAATCAATGTTTAGATAAAACAAGACTTTTTAAATAAAGGAAATCGACATCTACAGCAAAATATGTGTTCGACATGACTATGTTTGATCTTGTCGTTTTGGGATGCATCGAAACTTTTCATGTCTTTTATATAACACTTGTCCAATTTATTTGACTTTGTATATGAAGGAAACATTGATAAACTCAACTATACAGGTGAACAAAATTAATTAAAAAAAAAAACTTTTTTAAAAATTAAAACGTTGAATTTTTAGGCGCGTATAGAGAGAGATATACGTACGCGTATCGGCATTATTTATGAAAAAGAATAAAAATGTTTTTTTTTTTACATTTAAATATCGATTTTGGTAACACTCGCAAAATATATAATACGTGCCCAGTTGACATCCTGTATATATTACTGGTATATTATTATACAGCCTTGCGGTTTCAATAATGTTGAATTTTGGTATGTGTCAGATGTGATTGACGTTTATGGTTACTGTTTCGATTCTGCGGACCGAAACGTAATGTTTTATAGCCTACTGACTGCCCCATACGGTTTCACTTGCATTTATTACAACTGCTAGGCTCGTATGAATCGTAGCGTGATGTAATATAGCCTATAATCTCAGGCGCAACGCTATAATAATTCTTCGGTTTGGTTCAATAGTTTCAGAGATTACCACTAAACTTATAAATAAGTTTTACTTCTTTATAATATTAGTATAGAGAACCATTGTCGAAAACGATCAATGTTACAGTCGTTTGTCATATTGAACATTTAGCATTTCGTACAAACTTACAAACAATATAGAGCTGTCTCCATTCAATAACAGAAAATGAAAAGACTATAGGAATTATTTTAAAGACGGACAAGATTCTAAGACTCGTTGATGAGTTGAAACTGGGTAAGGCGTTGCAAATTAAATACACTCATTAAATGAGACAAACCACTTGACGGCCGGGCGAGTGGGTGTGATCGCGAGCTTACAAAGTACACTGTTGAAGAAAACTGCTACTGACACTTAGGGAAATTGTAGCGCCGCGATTAAGGTTCGGTTACATGAAACGAAAATTTTATCGAAAGTTTTTTTTTAAAGTAATTTGCTATCACATATATTACATACAACCTATAGAAGGTTTAAGTATAAATGTATCTATAGTCTATTTTTCTTTACTCGTCTTATTTGGTAAGCAATATATAATTAGACTATTTTTGGTAGCTTAAAAAAAAATCTATAACCAATGTACCTGTAACTTGACGATTCATAAGTGCTGTAAATAGCCTATTTGAATAGATATATTTTGAATTTGAATTTGAATTTGAATACGCGTAACGAAAATCGCAAATTTTCAAACATTATTTTTCATTTTAATTTTTCATTATAAAAAATGTGTGACGAAACGAACCTGGTAAAGGGCTCGGTAACGTCACTCTGGGTCAGAACACGAATAAGAAATGGAAATTGTTCTGTCGATATAAAAACGATGTTTGAGGTTCAAGACTTTAATTATACGCGATGGTCTGGTCAATAACAAGCACGTACCTGTAGTATCTTGGGACACCAGACCGGGCACCTGGCTAAACTCTGGATGCCTTATCTCCGTTGTGGGTAGCCAGCACGTGGTGGCCTAATACAGCTGGATGCGAAAGAATCACACACAATTTTGAATTGTTCTAGATGTCCGTGTACACTGACTTGATTTAAAACACTTTGGAGTGTCGAAGGGTTCCTTGTGGACGCACAATGTTAATAATTTGGTTTTACAACTTTGAATATGAAACCAGCAACGGTCTCGATCACGAATCCTTTTTGTTCTTCTAATGAAGTTATTCTTCCAGCCGCGCGCTCGCTTCGTGTATCGGTCACCCGGTCCGAACCAATTGGATGCGATACCACGGTATGCTCTTTAAGAGCCATGCTATTGGCCAGACCAAAATGGCGCGCGATTTTAAATCGAATAGAACGGATACAGTTGAATAACGAATTACCGAGTTAAATACGAATTGAGAAACGAATTTAAACAAAAGATTTAAATATCTGAACGACGAGTGAACATACTCCCCACCAAAATACAGCTGGTATTTTCCGGGTAATAAGTTAGTTAAAATTGAATGTTTAGTATCTAAGTTAAAACTACGTATAAATGAATAAAAATGGAATTAGAAAAGATAATTAAAATTAGTAATACTAAACTAACGATCAACAGTCTATGGGAAGAGGGCATAGCTTTACCAACGGTCGTTTAATAAGGCTATCCTTGGTTTTGATTGTTGCCACTCGGACAATTCCGTCAGGGCTCGCGTGTAATTCGGATACTCTCCCCATCGACCACTGCAGCGGTGTACGATTGTCATCTTTTATAACTACGATAGAATTTAGTTGTAACGGTTTGGACATCTTTGTCCATTTCGAACGTTGCATTAACGAATTTAAGTATTCATGGTTCCAACGAACCCAAAAGTTCTGAAGGAACGATTGGATCAGTTGCCAACGGTTCAAACGATTTAATTTAACGTTATAAAGATCTGTGTCTGGGACGGTTGTGAGGGGTTCTTGGGTCAAAAAATGACCTGGAGTTAACACGTTTAGATCATTAGGATCTGTGCTTAAGGCACACAGTGGTCTCGAATTAAGAACCGCTTCGATCTGGACAAACAAAGTGGTAAGTTCCTCGAACGTTAACACTTGATTGCCAACAATACGATAAAGATGAGACTTTGCAGCTTTGATTTGAATTTCCCACACACCACCAAAATGGGGTGCGGAAGGAGGATTGAATTCGAATTTTATGCTCTCAGCTTGCGAGGCCTGATCTAACAACGATAGATAATTGTTGGCACCGATAAAGTTTGTTCCACAATCCGCATGGATTACGCTACACCGCCCACGACGCCCTACGAATCGACGTAATGCGGCTAGGAAACCATCTGTTGAGAGTGACGACACCACTTCGAGATGAACTGCTTTTGTGGCCAAGCACACGAATAAACATAGATAAGCCTTGTCTATCTTGGCTCCGCGATGTGTTCCGAGTTTAATTCGAAATGGTCCACCAAAGTCAACACCCACTATGGAAAAGGGTTTGACTTGGTTTATCCGATAAGACGGTAAGTCACTCATAAATGGTTCCAATGGTTTTGGATTGGTTTTAAAGCAACGAATGCATTTAGAGAGACAACGACGAATAACTCGTTTGGCAGACAAAATCCAGAAACGTTGCAAAATTAAGTATTGGGTCGTGTTATGCCCCGTGTGACAATGTTTTCGATGAATTGATTCGATTATTTTGTAAGATAAAGGATGATCACTGGGTAGGAGTGCGGGATGTCGCTGCTCAAATTCTAGTCCAGCACGCGATATGCGACCGCCTACCCTTAGGATACCTTCTTCGTCTAAAAACGGATTAAGTTTTCGAAGGGGCTTCGATAAAGGCTGATTCAATCGTAATCGTTTAATTTCATCACCAAAGGATGAAGTTTGAACGTGTTTAACGATAAAAAGTAACGAAGTATTATTTTCGACCTCCATCAATATGGACTCGGATTTACGCTGGCGTAAATTTTTTATATTAAATATGAAACGTCGGATGTATGACACAATACGAATAATTTTATCGAGTGTAGAAAATCGTTTCAATAGATAATCGATAGGCGTCTCAACCTGACCACCGTCATTAGCGATCAAGACGACTGATCGACGCTCTTCAGAATGCACAAGATCGTCCTCGTTGGTTGATGGAAAGGGAAATTTTGGGGAATTTGGCCAGTGACTAGACGTTTTAGATAACCAAGATGGTCCTGACCACCATAGTGTGTTTTTAATAAGATCGCATGGTAGCTGGCCACGCGAGCAAACATCTGCAGGATTGTCAGATGAGGCTACATGATGCCACATCTCGGCAGAAAAATGATCTTGGATATGACTCACGCGATTAGCCACGAATGTAGTCCAACGAGATGAGTGCGATTGAAGCCACGATAAGACGACAGTCGAGTCAGACCATAAATGAATGGCGTGTATGTCGAATTTCGAACGATATGTGTCAAGCACGAATTTAGCAAGATCTGTCAATAAAACAGCAGCACATAACTCCAAGCGAGGCAAAGACAGTTTTTTGATAGGAGCTACTCGAGTTTTAGCGCATAGCAAACGATTATGTATTGAACCGTCAGCGTATAACGAACGCAAATAAATAATTGCGCCGTAAGCTCGTTCTGAACTGTCACAAAATCCGTGCAGTTCATACGCCGTTGCATTAACAGAAGTAAAACGACGTGGTATACGAAAGTCCTGAAGAACCGGTAACTGATCGCAGTAAGCCTTCCATTCGGCTGTTATTTCTTCAGACGGATTTTCATCCCATGAGACACCGAGGATCCAAAGTCTTTGCATTAAGCACTTCACTTTAATGGTGAGAGGTGATAAAAAACCTAACGGATCAAAGATTTTGGCTATCTCACTTAGAATAATTCTCTTAGTGCAACTTCTATTTGATGGCTTAACATCGAATGAAAACGTATCAGAACTAGGATCCCATTTGAGACCTAGTACCTTGACCGTCGATGATTGATCATCGGAAAATGATTTAGGATCAAGAAGACATTCTTCTTGAGAAAGATCTGAAAGCAAAGCGCCAACGTTACTTGCCCATTTTCTTAAGGTAAAATGACCCAAGGAAAATAGTTTTAAGATTTGTGATTTAGCCTTTAGAGCATTTTCCAGAGTATCACAACCGGTTACGACATCATCGATATAGATGTCCGAATTTAAAATTTGCTTAGCAAGAGGAAATTGAGCACCTTCATCCTCGGACAGCTGTTTTAATGTTCTACAAGCGAGGAAGGGAGCAGATGAAACACCATACGTCACAGTGTTTAAACGATACTCTTGCACGAGTTGATTTGGAGAAGGTCTCCATAAAATTCGTTGATAATCTCTATGATCATCAGAAACTAGAATTTGTCTATACATCTGACGTATGTCAGCCATAAAGACAACCGCATGTACACGGAAATGAAGTAAGACTTCCATGATATTAGATTGAAGCTTAGGCCCTATCAGCAAAGCGTCATTCAACGATTTACCATTCGCGTCTTTCGTTGAAGCGTCGAAAACGACACGCAACTTGGTTGTGGCACTGTCAGGTTTGATAACGCAGTGATGCGGAATATAATATTTACCTTGATTCAATTCCCTTGGATCGACTAGTGACATATGGCCTGACACTTCATAGTCCTCCATAAACTCCGAATACAATTTCTGTAAAATAGGATCGCGAGCTAGGCGCCGTTCAACTGCATAGAATCGCCGTAACGCGATATCACGTGAACCTTTAAATACCGGCTCCACATTGTCTTTGAATGGCAATCGAATCCCATATCGACCCGACGCATCGCGAAAATGTTCGGTAACAAAGGAATGTTCACATGCATGTTCTTCCGGAGTGAGAGATGATGACTGAGGAACGTTGTCGATCTCCCAGAAACGTTCGATGACCGAAGTCAACTCTTTCGATGTCGGAGAAAATTGTAATAAGGTTGACGTTACGAGTGGCGTTCGACCTAACAAGAGCCAACCGAATTTCGAATTAATAGCAAGAGGTTGATGTGCATTACCTTGAATGCGTTCGGTTAAAATCGATTCGGCGAAAATATCAGCACCGAATAGAATATCGATCGGACCCGGGATATCGAACCCAGGATCCGCCAACGGTAACGAATGAATGTGAGACCAACCGACGGTATCTAGTTTGGCTATTGGTTGCTCACCACAAATATTTGAAATTACGTATAAATCGATATCAAATAATTGGTTGTTGTTAGAAGCAATAGAACAGTGAATTGAATCGGTTATATCGGCGGCTACGCCTCCCAAGCCACTGATATTTGGATCGCAAGGATACGGTTTTAAATTCAAACATTGAACGGCATTACGAGTTACGAAATTATTCTGACTTCCGGTGTCAAATAATGCACGGAAGGAATGATATTGCCCGTCAGCGCCAAGCACCTGGACAATAGCCGTCGCGAGAAGCACGGTTGTATTTTTCACAAATTTAGAACCAAAGTTGCTATTTGAACCTTTAGCGATTAGTGACGCGGAAAATGCATCGACGCCTTTTGAAGGGTTTTCTTTAGTATCACAATCTTTATGAAGCAACGAATGGTGTTTGTGTTTACACTTTAAGCAGCGGAAAATTGACGTACAGTTCCTTAATTGATGTGATTGCTTAAGACAATTAAAACACCATTTTCGCTCATTTGCAATAGACATGCGTTCTTCTATAGACTTAGATAGAAAGGCCTGACAACGACTTATCGAATGAGAATCTGAACAGAATGAACATTTACGACCTTCCTTTGATTGCATATTATTGATAGTCTTAGAAGGCGGAAGAGATTCATGAGAAGTATTCGTTACTAACGTATGAGACACAGCTGAACGCTTAGTATAATTTGCAGAAGGCTTAAAAGTCTCTTTAGAAGTGTGAACACCTCTCGCGGATTCATTAAAATGACTATCGCGAATAAGAGCCTCACATTTTGAGTGTAAAAACTCTTTTAATTGGTTATACTGCGGAAATTCGGAATTACAACACTTCTCCTCAAAGTCACGACGAAGTTTTGGTTCTAATTTAGATAAAACGAAATAAACGATTATGAAATCCCATTGCTCAACAGGAAGTTTTAATTTTTTCAAGATACTTAAATTTTCATCCATACAATCCAAAGTACGACGAAAATCATTAGCGTTTTGAATTTTAAAATTAATATTCAAAATATCCTTCCAACAAGTAAAAGCAAGTTCTCTTTTGTTTTGATAACGCGCCACCAAGGTCGCGTACGCATCCGAATAGTATTCCTTCGTAACAGGGAATACACGAATAAGAGACAACGGATCACCGCTCAGCGAAGAGATTAAATAGTGGAACTTTTCAACGTCGGTAAGCGATTGACAATCATGAATAAGAGCATTAAATGTATCATAAAATTCAGGCCATTTTTTAATATTACCTGAAAAGGTAGGCAATTGAATTTTGGGTAACCGAACTCGAGACAATGATGACTTACTCGGGTTAAAATCGCTATTAATGCTATCGGATGAGTTTAAGTCATTCTTCTTTAAACTACGGTGTAATGACATTACTTGAAAATAAATATCGTCAAAACGCGCTTGTATGTTATCATCATAATCAGCGTCATCCGCTTCCAACAGTCCCAGAATAGAGAAATGTGCGTCTTCAAAATCAAACACAATTTTCTCCACGCGATCACAATACGAAAAAAATAGATCGAATTGACTACCATCATGTTTAGCTTGGCTACCGATTTCTAAGGCCTTTGACATACGATTTAAAGCAATCGTACGTTTACGCCGTAAAGATGGTAAATCTTGAACCGTATATGTATCCGATTCCCTATACTTCGCTTTAGATTTACCTGCCGTGCTAAGTTTACGAACTGAACGTTTAGTATTAAATGACATGTTAAAATAAAACTAAAAAGCAAGCAACACAAAAAAAAATATTAACGTATATTAATTTCTATAAAGAAATAAACAACAAACGAAACGAATGTAAGCGATGACGCATAAAACGTATGGTTATAGATATGTATAAGCGTTCAGATTGTAAACAACAGGGCACTGCGCCGGCCGCCGCGAAGTGAATAGAAAAGATCGCTAATTACCGACCCGTCGAATTATGCGACAACTAGCAAAATAAGATTCACGTAATCTTATTTATGTGTAAGAAATAGAAACGAATTTAATAATAATACCTAATATTTAGTTATTATTTCGAAAAACGAATTCAGCTCTTTTATTTCAAAAGACTTATAAACGTATATAATTAAGTTACAATCGATTTCGATTATAATTCAAATACTATACTAACACCGATGAACAATGAGATTGTTAATATAATAACTTGAACGAATAGTTTTGTAACTTAACGAAACGAAAAAAAAAAAAAAAATTAATATATAGAACTGTCACAGCCGAATAGATACATATAAACACCGACAAAAGATAATTAGATTGTTTATATGTGATCCGTAACAATTAATATATTATTTCGAATAAGAATTTACGAGTAAATAAGTTGTAAACCGATAATTTATTATTAACAAAACGAATAATGTAATTAAAGCTTTTAGTCAGTATTGTTTACGATCATTGTCATTCTGTACGATAAATATGAAAAGAATGAATGAATATAGATAATCTAATAATTATTATGATTAGCGTTTAGTGGTGAATGACAAGAACGAAGGAAACGAATGAAACGAATATTCTCGAATGGGTAACGATATGTAAAACAGATTTGTATGAATTGAATAAATATGGCCGAATATGAACTTTATAATTTACGTATTAACGAAATCATGAAAATTACGAATGTTTAATTACGGATGAATACTTTAAATTATTAAAATCTATATTGTTTATATTTTACGTTTAATTACGACCAATTTACACAAAAATACCAGCTATATTAAATTGAATTTAAATAAGACTCCCGATAAGTTTAACAGATACCTAGTCCCGGGTTTCGGCACCAAAAAGATGTGACGAAACGAACCTGGTAAAGGGCTCGGTAACGTCACTCTGGGTCAGAACACGAATAAGAAATGGAAATTGTTCTGTCGATATAAAAACGATGTTTGAGGTTCAAGACTTTAATTATACGCGATGGTCTGGTCAATAACAAGCACGTACCTGTAGTATCTTGGGACACCAGACCGGGCACCTGGCTAAACTCTGGATGCCTTATCTCCGTTGTGGGTAGCCAGCACGTGGTGGCCTAATACAGCTGGATGCGAAAGAATCACACACAATTTTGAATTGTTCTAGATGTCCGTGTACACTGACTTGATTTAAAACACTTTGGAGTGTCGAAGGGTTCCTTGTGGACGCACAATGTTAATAATTTGGTTTTACAACTTTGAATATGAAACCAGCAACGGTCTCGATCACGAATCCTTTTTGTTCTTCTAATGAAGTTATTCTTCCAGCCGCGCGCTCGCTTCGTGTATCGGTCACCCGGTCCGAACCAATTGGATGCGATACCACGGTATGCTCTTTAAGAGCCATGCTATTGGCCAGACCAAAATGGCGCGCGATTTTAAATCGAATAGAACGGATACAGTTGAATAACGAATTACCGAGTTAAATACGAATTGAGAAACGAATTTAAACAAAAGATTTAAATATCTGAACGACGAGTGAACAAAATGATTCAGTTCAATCATACGATTAATCTGGACTCATCTGGTACTCTTATGTGTGGTTAGAAGTAGCCCATTTTTGTCTATTGTATAAGTAAAGAAAAATACACTTTAAGTGAATAAGCACAGTTAGAAAAGGCTAGACCTATTTGACTATTTTTTTTTTTTGTTGTGTTCATAATTATGACAAGATTTGTATGAAAGAAAATATTTGGAAAACCTTACGGAAAAATGAATAATTTGTAAGTATGTATTAATATATCAGTATATATTTTATATATATCATTTGTGTACTTTTTGTATGTATTAGGTTGTAATTATTATTATGTAAGTTTATAATTGCACCACCCTGAAATCGTCTTCCAAACACAATCCTTCTGACCCAAAGGTTGTCTGGAAGAAATGGCCATAAGGCCGCCTTTTGGGTCACCACATTATTGTTTAATTTTAAGGATACTAACTCTGTACTATGCATATAAGTGGTGTGCAATAAAGTGTTAAATAAATAAAATAAATTTCTAATAAAAAAATAAAATTTTGCGTTAGACTTTATCACTTAGGGGTATAAAAAATACATTACGACCTATTCTCATACCTACCGAATATATACACATTGAACTCTTTTAAAATCGGTCAAGTTTCGGAGGTGTAATGCAACTCACACTGTGACACGAGAATTTGATATATTAAATAACTAAATCAATCAAACAAGCAAAAATACATTATCTTGAAACGAAAATTCACACAACGCATATACAAAACCGAATTTTTCAAACGTGGAAATTTCAATAAAAATACAAAAAAATGAACATAAAAACGCGCCCTTATCAAATGTAGTGCTCTCCACTAACGCTTGTCCGTATAAACTACTAAAACTCGGTTAAGGCAATTTGAACTCTATTCACATGACTTTAAATACCTGGTTGATTGGATATTGCCTTCTTTGTGTGTCCAGCGTCAACACGATCGACCCGTTTGTGAAACCGTCTTCCATACGTTAAGATTACGCCTTGGATAGATTAGAAAAATATTTGTAAAAGCCCTGGTTTTACGATCTCGCAAAACATGTGACAACTATGATTTTGAATAGACTATTTTGTTTAATATTAAGCGCGAATTAATAACATAGCTTGAAAATATTTTTGAATTATTAATAGCCAATAGCCTCAATAAATAAACAATCTAACACAAAAATAATTTTTCAATTCGAACCACTAGTTCCTGAGATTAGCGCGTTCAAACAAACAAATTCAGCTTTATACTATTACTAAAGAAATGACTGTCAATTCTACCCTAATCCCAATAATGGGCATAGCTCTCCTGTCATAGTTGCACCTTGTGGTTTCACTCGCGTTTATGGTTACTGCATCATATGAGTCGTAAGGTAATGTTATATAGCTTGTAACCTTCCTCAATAAACGGCTATAAAACGCAAAAAATTTTTTCAAATCGAATCAGTAGTTTTAGATATTAGCCCCCACATAACTTTTAAACGGATTTTACCTCTTTTTAGCTTTATTTAACTTACAGTGTATGTATGTGACTATGTTTGTACTTGTACCCAAGACATATCTGTGTGGATAAACGAGTAAGTTAATTGACTTAATCTGTTTGATTTCAATTTTTTAAAATTTTTAAACTAAGTAAATACGAGTACTTAAATCCCGCAAGTCAAGTTTTTATATCATATTAATAATGATATTAAAAGTCGATAGTAAAACTTTTAAAGGAAAAGTCTATTTTATTTACCTTAGCGGATTTAAATAGAAGCTTATTTCTAAAAATCTTTTTTAACTTTAATTTTTTTATATTAGTATAAACGCTATGGAGCATAGTAGCGAATAAATGGATTCTATGATACTACTATATATAAACCCACTGACAATATTGAGCATAGTTTCATATGTTTCTAAAATCTATTATTATTAACAGGAAAGTTTGTAAGAGTGAACGGACGTTTGTTACTCTTTCACGCAAATACGGCTTAGCAGATTTTGAAAAAACTGTACAGTAATATAGATAAATATCAGAATAAAACATATCTCGAGTTTTATCGACATAAGATGCGGAGCCGCTGACGGAGTCATTTCATTATCCTGTTACTTTTTAATCACTGACATGTTAAAATCATTTTTTCATTTTAAATTAAAATTTCGCATATACGAAAACGGAATTTAACGAAGCGTGTTTGTGTTTAAACGTAAAATTTTAATAATGAGCGAAGATTATTACAAATAAAGGTATTAACATGCAAATGACCATTTTATTATGCAGTAATAAGCGATTGGTTTGAATTCTACATACATTAATGTTATACTGTATTAATGTTTATTAATAATATGTAGTAACTATAATTTCTTTATTAAAATTACATCGAAAATGTTTGATAAATAATAAACTAGCTAGAACATAAAATCCTTATCTACATAAATAAGTTAAATTGAAGTGTTTGTTTGTAATGCGTAAAATGTAATAAATGTATTTGTAAAACAATTATTTAATATTATATATATAATATGCTGATAAGCCACACGGAGTTCATTTTGAGAAAATGGCGTCTAAAGATGTCAAACCGATTCTTAATAAATTTGTTTGAAGACGTATATATTCATCTTTTCTTTTCTATTTTGATAAAATGTATAATGAATCAAAAGCAGATAGATTTTTTTTAATATGTTATCTAGTAATAAGTTTTGAAATGTTTGAAATTATATTATAAATTGCAAAATATGGAACGCACCTGAAATTCGAAGCAGGATGACTTGAATTTTTTTTGAATAATGTTAAATAGGTGATGCAGTATCAAAATACATCAATATCTCCGAATTTGGCTTTTAGTGGGTTGACACGTTATTGCTTATCAGCATCCATATATATACAATTACTTGTCCTGACTGATTGTCTGATTACTGATACAAATTCATATTTAATATAACTGGTATTATCGCGATAACTAATGGTAGTAATACCTTTTTTAACCGACTTCGAAAAAGGACGAGGTTCTTTGTTCGTCTGTATGTATTTTTTTAGTTACGTTAGTAGACGAAGTTACATCCGTCGTGGTCACTGAGAGTCAGTTCGTGCTAATTAATATGAATAGTATAAATCGCGAAAGTTTAAAATATACTGGTATAGTTTTTTAGGCTTTAGCATTCACTAAGGATATTTCGATATTTCACCCCTAAGAGAGTGAAAAGGGGTAGCAAATATTTGTATGGAAAATCTTATTTCATGGTCGTATTGACTTAAAACACATACTTCTAGATGATAAATGGAATATAAAACGTAGAATTTTATCAGTTTTCTGAACCGCTCCTACCAAATTCCAAAATATACATGGACGAAGCCGCGAGGAAGTGCTAGTGCGTGATGTAGTTGTACAACCTTTGGCGCAATGCCACTAACTTGTTAGTCTAGACCTATGTTTTGCTGGAGCTTTGATGGAGATGCTAAATTTATATAAACTGGTTATTACTTGCGTCTTCGCCCGTAAGGATGCGATCTTATAGCCGTCTGCGGGTTTTTAAATTTTAATATTCTTCGGGTATATATAAATAGCGAAACCGTTTATGAATATTCTTATAATTTTGATTAGATGTTTGTTATGTTCATTACCCAATTGTGCGACGCAAAAGAGTGTAATGTGTTTATTAGTCTAAGTATGTATGTATGTATGTGGGTGTGGGTTGTGGCACTATTAAGAGTGTCAAACGCTTGGGCCGATTATGATAAATGACACGTCCTTAGATTCGTTATGGCGGCGAGAATATCATAGAAAAAATAAATATTTAGAAAAATCAAAATGGCCGATTTAAAGCGCCACAATGTGTAAAAGACATAAATGAAAAACGACGAACTATGTCAAGTGAGATGTTGTCGAATAGGTCTTTAAAAAGTAAATTTGTAATCATATTTACTACAATTATATTAATGTTTATTTTTATTATAAATACAGAGGCTTTTAGTATTTGTTTTTCATCCGCCTGCATTGGAAATTAGAAAGAAAGTTATATTATTCGAGATTTCTTATTGTACGTCTATTTCTTTGGTGCGTTATGTAATCTTACGCGGAATGTTGATTTCATTGCTAAGTATTGGAATCGTAAATGAAATAGTTTTAAGATTTCTACACGAATAACTATTTTGATATTCGCTGAATCTATTTTGAAAAGTAGCCTTATATATCCATTCCATAGATAAATGATACGAACATGTTATATTTCAGGCAATAAAAAGGTATTACTACCATTAGTTATCGCGATAAGACCCGTTATATTAAATATGGAAGATTATTGTTATGATGAAATGACAGTATGAACATAAGCTTTAATTTAATATATTTGTAACACATGTTACAAATATATTAAATTAAAGCTTCTTCTCTGAAAATAGTATTTTTTGGATATTATTTTTATATTTATTAAAAAACAAAAAAATTGTCGCAGATTTTCATTGCCTAACGAATAAGACGACGTTTTCTAAAAATGAAACCTCATACAAAATTTCATATAAATCGTTTGAGCTGTTTCCAAGATTCAATTTATATATATCGCAATTAGCTACATAAGTCGTTCAATTAACTGACTAGCTTTAACTAGCGGCCTGAACAATATGCAGCCATGCCGACTATTACAGTACTTAATGAAATGGCTGGTTGCTGCTTAGACCATTTCATACATTGGGTGCCCGTCTTACAAAAAGAAAAATATAGGAAATATTTCATATTAGAAATTGCTTATTGCGACAATATATAATATATGGACGCTGATAAGCAATACTATCTCAAGCCACACGGACTTCATTTTGAGAAAATGGCGTCGTCGATGTCAAACCTTTTTGAACAATTTTGTTTAAAGACGTAAATATCCATCTTTCTTTTATATTTTGATGAAAAGGTTTAATAAATTAAACGCTGATTGGTAATTTTTTTTTTTTATCTAATAATAAGATTTTCAAATATATTAGGTTATTGTATATTGTAAAATATTGAGTGTACTACAATATTCGCTACATTAAAATAAAGAAACTTTTTTGTCCACTTATTTAGTTTAGATTACTTGAAAATTTTTTGAATAATGTTAAATACATTTATTACCAGAATACATTAATGCATATCAGCATCCATACATTTATATATATACAAGAATTGCTAATTTGAATGTATTATTTGAAATGAAAGTAATAATAAACTATATTAAAAAGTAAACGTCCGAAAAGCCACACTGGCTAGGAAAGCGCAATGTTCTATTTAAATAACAGATGTGTTCCGCTAGATTCTCCCACACAATGTGTTATAGTTTGAAGGTAATTAAATATTCCGTTCACGCTGAAAACCATGCGGCAGTCGGCTTCATAATATTTCAGTTTCGAAATTAACATAGTTGAATTTTGATTAGTAACAGAGTTGTAGGATGTAACGTTCGGAGCATTAAATGTTCGTTAATGATATATGCTCACTAGTAATAAAAATGTGACGAGTTTGTTTGTTTACGATCGAAAATTTTAGAAACGACTTACTCGATTTGAAAACTTTGTTTAACGTTGGATAGTCAATTGAGGAAGGTTTTAGGCTATATTATATCATTCTACGTAAATTGTAGGAGTAAAGCAGAATTTAATCATAAAAACGAGTAAAACTGCGAGGTATATAAAAATTATTATTTGTTCTGTATCTTATGTGCTGCTATACTGTTTAACTGATTGCTGGAAAACTTTGCCAGCTTAGTTATATATTTTAACCTTTCGCGATTTATACAATTCATATTTAATATATCGGGTCTTATCGCGATAACTAATGGTAGTAATACCTTTTTATTGCTCGACGTTTCGACGAAGTTGCATTCGACGTGGTCACAAGCTGATTGGTATACCGCGTGTCTCCGGCGGCAAGTGCGCGGGTTTTCTTCGCCTACCCTCACAATATTAATATTTTCTTTACCGTTATTATAATGCTGGGAGCACACTACACTAACACAATCGGTTCGCGCGAACATTGTTCGAGGTACTTTTGTTAAATTTATATATCGCCGGGACAATTTAAATCCGTCATCGCGATTGAAGGTTTTGTGTTTTTTTTAATTTCAATTGCTTACCGTACTAAGCGGCAATAATAACTTTTGTCCGTCGAGAGAATCTTTGGGTCATGAAGCTCAATCCAACGGTTTGTTCCTGAGTTTAAAGGATGGCCAGCCACTGCGGATTTATTTGTCTGTGTTATAGCTTATTGCAAGAAAGTAGGCAGTATTAACTCAGTCGCTGGTGCGCGTGGCGTTCCAGTTAAACAGGAAAATACGGTTCAGGAAGTCGCCTGGCACGACAAAGTCTAAATTAACGCGAGCAAAAGTATAGATTTTATTACCTATAATGTCATGTTGTTAAATATGAAATTAATATCAATACAAGATAGGCTCTAGTTTCATTTACAACGTTCTGTTATATAATATATGATTTGACATGTATTCTATTTTATATATTTGAATTATGAATCAAAAAAGTTTATTTCAAGGAGTTCGCAAAAAAGATAGATAGGCTGTAATACTTATACTATTTAGTTATTAATAAATTTGACAGACGCGTTGGCGCAATGGTCACTGCAACTGACTAAAGCGCTAACGGTCGCGGGTTCGATCCCCGCTCACGGCAAACGTGTGTATTGGCTATACGGATGTTTGTCGTGGTCTGGGTGTTGTGAGTGTTTCAGGACCCCCGACACAAGGTCATGAGATCTTAATGGGGGCCGTTGAGTGTGATGCGTTATTTATTTATTATTTAATTTACATTAATAAATTTGTTTAATTGGATGCTGATACGCAATTATGTGTCAACCCACAAAAAGTCAAATTTGAAGATAATGATGTATTTTTATACTGCATCACCTATTTAACATTATTCAAAACAATTTTAAGTTACATAAACTAAAGAAGTACGGAAAAAGATTCTTAATCATTTATTTCAATTTCAAATTGCGTTCCGTATTTTGCAATTTATACAATAATCAAATATTTGAAAAACTTTTTATCGCATAATATGTTAAATATATCAATTTGCTTTTAATACATTATACCTTTTATCAAAAAAGAAAAGAAAAGCTGGTTATATACTTCCTCAAACATAATTGTTAAGAATAGGTTTAACATCTTTAGACGCCATTTTCTCAAAATGAAATCCGTG
This sequence comes from Hypolimnas misippus, assembly GCA_037950945.1. NCBI lineage: Eukaryota > Metazoa > Arthropoda > Insecta > Lepidoptera > Nymphalidae > Hypolimnas > Hypolimnas misippus. The sequence goes on along the minus strand of JBBEEQ010000013.1, from coordinate 11,023,455 downwards.
TGGCTTAACACAGTATTGCTTATCAGCGTCCAATTATATATTATATAATTTCTTGTATATATATATTATAGTACTATTTTAAGGTAAACTTAGCATGGGCATCTATAGCAAATATTGAAAAACGCAGATGAGACCAAGAGGCATAACTAGTTATTGTATTTAATGTATAAACCGGAATCATTAAGTGCCACTCTTGTCATAAATTGCTTTTCAAAGTAGTTTTATATTTTCGTTTATTGGTAGCGGAAAATTCTCTGGTGTAACATTTTTATTGAGTTGAAATTGAATGCGTTTGTTAAAATGTGTACGGTTTTTTAGAAATATGTGGTATTATACGTAAATATAATTGATCTATTCCGAAACTCATATTGCACGAAATTCGAACAAAAAAATGTTCCTACGTAACTATATTATTTTAATATAATTTATTATACATAGTAAACTGTTTTATTTAATAATGTTTTTCAAACATATGAGATAATTGCATAATGCAAAATTTAGGACAAACTTCTATTCTAATTATTAGATTAAAAAAACTTTTTTCCGTACGTATTTAGTTCAGACAACTCATTTTTTTAATAATGTTAAATATGACATGAATTATCAGAATACATCAATATTTAACTAGACTTTTGGTGGGTTAACAAATAATTTCTTATCACCATGCAAATTAACAAAATTACTAAAATATTGTGATCAAAGTATCCAAAATCTAACGATTTAACGAACGATACAATTACTCTTTAGAATTGTTCACAATCATTCGAACATCCACTCCAATTCCCAACAATTCTGATTGACGAATAATGAGTGATTGGCTCGTCATCGTCATTACATTAATCCGTCATCACTCATTACACTATGAGTAGATTTTTTCATTAATCTGTTCAATTTTTCATTGGCCTTAAATAATAATCGTTAAAACATGAAACGCTCATTTCGCGTCTTTGATTTCATGGAATACTTTATTGAATAGCTTGTTTCGTTGAGAAAATATAGTTATAGAAATTCATGAAAAATTGATTAAGTGTATGCGTGAAAAAATAACAAAAACACGCACAATCAGAAACAAATGCTATTGATTCTACCCGAAGGTATGTTTAAAAAGTATTATATACATAAAATGAGGGTGAGTCTAGCTTTAGGAGTAGGTTTTACACCAGTATCTCACTCTTACAGAGGATCAGTGTGAAGTTGCTAATAAAGCTGGGGTTTCTAAGGTGAGTCAAAGAGCCGGAAGCCTCAAACGTTTCCTATTCCTTTCCTTACTTCAAGTTTCCTTTCATGCCTTATTTCTGTTTAGGCCGGCAACGCGTTTGTGACTCCTCTGGTGCTGCAAATGTCCATGGGCGGCGATGATCAGTTAACCAGGTGTCCCTGAAAACTAAAACAAAGTCATTAGTGTTATGAAGAATTAATAAACAAACTTCGAAAAGGAAACAAGTAAACAAGTAAATAATTTAAAAAATCAGAACCCCGATTGCGCACAAAACTATCTGCAGTCAGCAACACCGTATCAATATCTCTGCCTGAGAGCCTATAAGTGAGAATCGTTATATTTTATTATATAAGTATGTACGTATTTAGTGTATATAGTCTAGTTTAGAATTTAGCTTTAGTATTTATGTACTCGCACAAATTAATGGATATAATATACCTTAACCTTTTTTTAAAGTCATTTTTCATCACATTTTCTACGGCTAAGGCGAGAACTATACTTGTAAATTGATCACGAACTTACATAACATTTACATAAATTGTCTACCATTGCTTTCACACTTGATAGTGCAGTGATATTGAAGGGTTCACGTAGGCAAGAAATATATTTAATATTATAAAGAGGAAAGATTTAATAATTTGTCAGTTGATTTTTTTTAATCTGTTTATTTTATTTAGAGGGTTTATTTTAAGTAGAATATGCCACCCCCATAGTAGCTATTACAAAAAATTACATTCTACATTTACAACCTTTTTGAACCATATTGTATAGCATCTTAGCCTCAACTGAATTAAGTTAGTTGATTTGTTGTTTGATTGTTTGTTGTGTTTGTCAATAGGTGCCGTAATTAAAAGGGCGATTTAAAAAATTCTTCTTGCGTTGGTTAGCCCGTTTATTGAGAAAAGTTATATATTACATAACGTTACTACTCATAGGAACGAAGCAGTAAGTTTAAACGCGAGTGAAATCGCGAGGGATAGCTAGTTAGATATTGAAGGGTACACGTAGACAAATTCGTAGCTATAAATTTCATCTCATAAAATCTAGCGTCTTATATATCTGCAGATATTTAACATCAAAGTTCTCAAAAATCGTTGATAATTATTTCTTACGTAAGGTAACTGTTCCCAGATTACAGACTTGTATTATATAAATTACAAGAATAAAATTTACACGTGTAATTTTAGCTTAACGTGTCGTCAACTAGTACAGCATCGATGAATCGTCTCATTAAAACTGAACGACACACTGCATTCTGTTTCAGAATACACCGTAAATTATATAAAGAATCATTATACTAGTCGAGCCCCTCAGTTTCATTTCAAGATCTATGTCTGTGCCCAATCCCACAAAATAGTCCTAATTTTTTTTTTTTTCTTTTGCTACTTCAAACATATTTATTAAGAATTAGTTTTTGTAATACAATATATTATAATTAATACTATTGATACAAATAATTCTATTAAAAATAAAAAGAAAGAGAAATTAAAAATAACTATATTAAATAATTAAAATAAAATTACAATAAAGCATGTTTTTTCACGCTAATCTTCTAACCAATGAGACATGTCGGTTTTTACAAAAATTTCTTAAATATTCATAGTAAATTATTACTGTAATATTATATTAGGAACCGCGAATCATATAACTCCAATCGCCCCCAGCTACTCGCATCACAGAAAATCACGTGCACATTTTAACACCGTTTACTAACATGGCAAAGCCTTTTCGGCGTACGGAAATATTTCATTTTATCCTTTGAGGGTGTGTTGTTATGAAAACAGGTCTTTCAACGAATTTCCGTCGACCATTCAGAGTGAGGTGGTAACATCGGAAAGATTTATTAAATTCAACCGAAACCCCCGAGGCACGGCTGTCGCTATGGCGGGGTTGTTAGGAGGAACGTATGGGAGGAATGAACTGAATTATTTGGGATATTTCTTATGAAATTTAGGAATAACGGACGAATGAATGAAGCTTGGAGAATTTCAAATTTGTTTCGTTTATGATCAGGTTTGTTTTGATATTGTGTTTTATTAAGATAATATGTGACGTATTTCTAATTGAAAGATATTATTAAATTAATTAATTAATTAAATCAGAGAAAATCGGGTCTCATTTTTGTTGATACAAGTTAACACAACAACCGACTAAAAATATATAAATGTATTCAGAAAAATAATAAAATGTATCCACAGACATGAGAACATAGAGACGTTGTATTTTAATTGCCACTTTTAAACTTTGTTGCAAAAGATAAAATATCATTTCCTTAATGAACGTTGGCGCAGTGGTCATTGACTAAAGCGCTAAGGGTCGTGTCTTCCATCTCCGCTCACGGCAAACGTCTGTATTGTCCATAAGGATGTTTGTCGTTGTCTGGGTGTTTGTGTCGTGTGTGTTTCGGGACATCACATTAAATAGTTGCTATTCATTTGGCTTAGCCTTGTTCTTAATTATAATGTTGCATCGTACCTTATTCTTTAATTTCGTACCAGTTTAATTTTCTTGTCATACTAATATTATTATTTGTGTAAAATCTATTACTTAAACATGTTCAGTTGGGCAAGGATTAAAGTTTTAAGTTTTTCTGTTGTAGTTGGTATTGAATAAAATTAAAGTCTCTTTAAAATTTTTATTTTAAGTAAATGCATATGAAAGTATATACGGTACTTATATCAAAATTACAATTTTTAATATTTTTTGACGGTCTGTCTATTAGTTTTGCTTATTTCTAAAATAGTGGTAACTTAGGCTACTTTTATTTTAAAATTATTTTAAAACAAAATTGAGACCAACGAATTAGTGACAGTTTTCAATTCAAGTAGGGAAGGTAACATTATATAATTATAATTTTTCTCCAAATAATAGCGGGTGAAATCACGAGGTGCAATTAGTTTTTTTTTTATATAAAAAATAATAAAAACAAACTTTACATTTCATGATTCTGAATACATATCATCACGCGTCAACGGATTTGAAACTCCTTTTCAGCCGATACGATACTGAAGATAGAAATGTAAAACACATACGGGGTGTTAAGAGTACGCGCGACTTGGACGCTAAATATTTAATGCTAGACGAATGAATGGTGGCCCTCTCGCGTATTCAGTTTTACGCTCTCTAAGTGCGTCTGTATCATTCGTGGAGAAAAAAAATGGTAAGTCCGGTGACTCACTCAGAGATTTAAACATTATATGGATACTGATGGGCAATGATGTGTCAACCCACAAAAAGTCGAATTCGGAAATATTGATGTATTCTTAACGCGTCATGTATTCAAGATTATTCCAAAAATTTTCAAATCACCTAACTAAAAAAGTATGAAAAAAGTTTCTCAATTTTATGTTTTGTATATTGAAGTGTGCTCAAAATGAAAAATATTCAATAATCTATTTTATTATTAGATAAAACCTTTTTTTTACCAATCTGCTGTTCATTCAGTATACATTTTAATAAAACAGAAAAGAGAAGAAGGATATATACGTCTTCAAACAAATTTGTAAAGAATAGCTTGACATCTTTAGATGCCATTTTCTCAAAATGAAGTTTGTGTGTTTTGACACAGTTTTCCTTATCAGCGTCCATATAATGTATTTCATTTAGATGTAACAGACATTGACGAGTATAAATATTATATTTAGAGATATAGCATATTGTTATTTGTATTTGGATGCTGATAAGCAATAATGTGTCAACCCACAAAAAGTCAAATTTTGAGATATTGATGAATTCTGGTAATGCATTTCTTATTTAACATAGTGCAAATTTTTTTTTAAATCATTTCAACTAAATAAGTATGGAAAAAAGTTTCTTAATCAAATGTTTAGAATATTGAAGTGAGTTCCATATTTTGGATTATCCAATAATTTAATATATTTGGATAACTTATTATAAGATAAAAATCTTTACTAGCCTATCTGCTATTAATTAATTATACTTTTTATCAAAATAGAAAAGAAAAGATGGAAATATGGTTCTTCAAACAGATTAAGAATAGATTCGACATCTTTAGACGCCATTTTCTCAAAATGACGTTTGTGTGACTTGACACAGTATTGCATATCAGCATCCATTTAATAGTCCATTAAATGAAAACCATCAATATCTGCCTGGTGCTACCTTCATTCAACGCAAAGCTTATTAATTTCTAAAGTGATCAAAATGACATGACATTATAAGAACGGAGAGTAATACTTACAAGTGTGATTCTCGCCTAAGACAACTAAGAGCTGCCCCTCGCGGTTTAATTCACGATTGTGACTGCTTCGCTCCTGTGAGTCGTAGTCGTGTAATATAACCTTGCTCAATAAGCTATCCAACGCAAAATAATTGTTCAAAACGGATCAATAGTTTCAGAGATTACCCCCTACTTACTAACTTATAAACTTACAAACAAATTTTATCTCTTTATAATAATAAAAAGAAATAACTAGCTTTTACTCGTGGCTTCGCTCGCGTTAATGTAAGTTTTGTTTTAAAATAATAAGCATATTTATGTACATTAAATATAGCTTATGACAATATAAAATGTACCATTCAATAGTTTTTAAAATAAGTTCTGTGGTGTCGTAATTGGCTTCACATGTTAAAAAATCTTTCTTTCTCGATTATGTTAGTATAGATTCGATGTGTCGAAGAGTATGTTAATCAATTGACAAGTTGTTCAAATCGACTTCACGTTCAAAAATATTTAAATAATTGTTTCAGTTGTTAGGATTTCAATTCACATATTTGTCTCCTGTTAAAATATCTAGCAAAATTAAAATCAATTAATAAATAAAATGGCATTTTAATAACATATCTAAAGATTTACTCTAACACCTGTATACATAAATAAATAAATATTTTTGTTTTCAAAACTTTTATTTAAACGCTCTAAAAAGAATCAAATAGGTTTTTTTTTTAAGTTTTTTTATCTTGTAACGTCATTACACAATTTAAATAATATAAAACTTAACGCGAGATTAATTACTAGGTATGTACTTAACTCATTTAGCGCCGTCGTACTTGTTTGAGTACAGCAAGTTTTTGTAACTTAACTTTTACATACGGACGATTCAATAAGTTTTTGACGGCTGTACTCGTGCGAGTACACCCTTCTAAAACTATCCATAATAGGAAAACATTTCTTTTTTCGATTGTATTTAAATATGTCACTAATAATTAAAAAAAAATAAAGTATTTGGGCTTAAAATGCTTAGTGTCATATTTGCGCTTAATGGGTTAATTTAAAATATTTAAAAAAATTAAAATCAATCAGTTCAACTTATTTGATTAACTTTTTCATCGACACAGATAAATGTCACGTCAAGCTTTTATATCATATGCTGTAGCTTATAATAGTAGGAGTAACTCATATTTTATATAACGGATATTATCGCGATAACTAATCGTAATAATACCTTTTGTTATTGTTTCGACGAAGTTGCATCCGTCGTGGTCGCGAGCTGACTGTAATCTATACTAATATTGTAAAGCAGGAGAGTTTGTTTGTTTGTAAGCACTAATTCCAGGAACTACTGGTTCGAATTGAAAAAATATTTTTGTGTTTGACATTTATTGAGGAAGGCTATAGGCTGTATTACATCACGCTACGACTCATAGGAGCAAAGCAGTAACCACAAACACGAGTGAAACCGCAAGAGACAGATAGTAATAATATAAATCGCGAAAGCTTAAATATATTGGTATAACTCAGTACGTCATCAGCCGTACGATGAGAGTACGACGCGCGTTAAACACAATGTAAAGATTTAAAATTCCATTTCCGAGTACGTGATCGCGTCACTTCCGATCCGGATCCACGGATTCCGGAGCAAGCCTCTATGTTTGCTTTCCGTTTCCGGAGACGCGTGTACCTGATGTATTGTTGTTTGTTTTTTTCGTTGTTGTTATATTTCCATTCATTGTTGTCATTTCCATTCGTTGCTGTCATTTTGTATCTTCACGTAAAACTCGGATTCTGTAGATTTTTGTTGAGCACTGAATTTTTTTTTCGGATTTTTAGGAGATGGAATTTAAAAAATACGAAACAGAATACACTGCAAGCCACTCTAAAGTCCTCAACATTCTAAAGAGCGATTTTAAAACGAAATACGAGCAAAATTCTAGCTACGGAACGGAGTGTTTTGTTGATAGGTATAAGAGTACAAGAAACTAACATTTTAATAGTTTTTACATCATAATAACAACATTTCGTCAGTCAATTTCTGGTAGTGCGTGGAATTCAAGATTTTCATAAAAATCATATGCAAAAACAAAATGGCCCAAACTCGATATTATGTGACGTAACATTTTTAACAGAACATTTGTAACAAACCTAATATTAAATTAATATTATCAAAATGGCGTTTAAATACTATTTTCTAAGAAACAAAACTTTGCTTGTTCAATTAATGTAGCGTTAATTAGATTCTTAGTTAACAAGGCCTTGAGTAGCTGTATTTCATTTATACCCACGCCTCTTTACTTACTTACTTTGAATAAACTTATTATCTAGCGCTTAATCCGTAACAATAATGAAATTAAGAATCTTTGATTAACAGAAACAAATAGATTTTCGCAAGTTCTGGTTAGCAGATATGCAAATACAAAAATTAGTGGTCCAATTTATAGGAAATGAGCGAGGATTTAAAATTGAAAATTAACAAAAACCGTGGCAACCGAAGCTGGTTGAAATGGTCTTTCAACGAACCCCGAGTGACAATACGATACTTCTACTAAGTAAGTAAGATGACGAGGAGTTGTGTTTTTTGCTGATTTTAGACGATGTTGCACATGGGCGAATATAAGAATCAGGAGGTCCAGAAGCCCTTTAGTATAAAAGTAGTAAAGTAAAGTAACAGTCTCTAAGTATCCCACTGCTGGGTAAAGGCTCCTATTAAGGAGAAGGATTAGAGTTTAATCCACCACGCTGCTCCACTGCGAGTTGGCGGATATTTGGTATACAACTTACTAATACTTAGTATACTTTGGCAATGGCAATGATTTATATGAATTCTTCTATTTCTATTTAGTATCATTAAAAAAAGTATATATGCGTGTGTTTGTCAAATACTCGTACATGGTAGTTTGCGTATTGTTTTTTTTTTGTTTGTAATTTAATGTCTTTATGCATTATTAAAAAACATATATTAGCATTCCTCGCTCCTTGCTATTTTCGTAAAACAGAATACAAAGTTTTTCCTTAAAATATATACATTATATTTACGGTACGCGGGTTGGTATTGAGACGGAATATCGCCAACAATAACCAATCACCCGCTAACCGCTCCGCGTATCAGTTTAGACCAAAGCCCGCCAATACTCAAGCCTAATGAATATTGGGCTCGGATCGGATTAAGTAGTGTTTGGTTAAAACCGATGAAAGGGCTCTGATTACGGTCGCTGTTATCCTCGGAATAGTTTATTTTGCTGATTTGTTTATTTGAAGTGAGGCTCTGATTTGAATTCGTTTTCATTGTTCCGTTTCGAATATGAATATTAAGTCCTATGTCATACGTAATTTAAGTCCAAATTTCCTTGACAAGTTTAAGGTTATGTCATTTCGATATGAATTTCGTACGAGAAAACGATGTCATTCATACACAGCAAATGAAGAGTCATTGTGCATTAATTATATCGGAATATTCAGTATTCAGTAATGAGATATCGGATTTCGAATCCATTTTTTTTTTTAGAAATCGGAAATAAAAATATATTTATTTTTTTAAACATAAAACTTTGGTTTCGTACGATAGCGGATCGGCACATTGCAATTTTTTTTGTATAATCTTTGTATGTCAATTGATTTTTTTGTCTTGATGGCTTTTAGTTCTGCCCCATGGGCATAGATTATTTCAAGAATGTCACGTGAGATGGAAAAGAGACGAAGGATATTGTGCGTGACTATAAAAACAGACCTTTTTTGTTAGACCTTAACAAAAAATATAAATATATAAAACAAAAAGAAATACATCCGTTATTATTAATCTAAGGACACAATTTATTTACGACTTATTCTTAATTTTCTAAATACGTTTTAAATGTACTAAACATAAACATGAACAAACATTCAACATTTACAAGACATTTCTCAACGTCTAACGAGACGTCAAATTGTGCTATTCAACATTCATACAAAGTTAAGCCCGACTAGCATTATGCATTGTTTTTTATGACATATCGTAAATAAATTTGTGAATTTTCTAGCGTCAAACCCAGCTTTTTATAAATCATTCCATATGTCCCTCTCATGTACTTTTTTTTCATGTTATTTCTATTTCATTGGTGTACAATAAAGAATATTTGTTGTTGTTATTGTTGTATTTTTATAGATATTGGTTTAGTGACGCTATATCGCAGTCGCTAAATGACGGTACCGTGCTAGGGAACTAAAGCTTAATTCAATGTAAGAGAACTAATTGACTTGGTGTTAAAATGTTATACGTAATAAATATTTATAATATATTTAATTAATTATATAGTGTTTAACCAACGCTTTATTTTAATAATTTAATTTTAAATTTTATACTAACAATTAAATGTAAAACTAAAAATGGAATATAAATGTTATCATTACAGTGATTATATTGCGAACTTAAGTAGCACTCAATTTTATTAGTTCTTAAGAGTTCTAAGTAGGGAGTGAATTAGAGGAATAACCGTGCGAAACCGGCTCATACCGGATCGCACCAGATTAAACTGGTATTGAAACTCCATCACGCGGATTCGTGGAAATGCTAATATAAATTGAATAAGTGTGAGTTGCGGTTTCGTAATTAAATTATAAAGGATACAGAATTACTTCTGCATTATATGAATAGCGTAAAAAATACGATGGATGCAAAATATGTTTAGTTTTTCGTTTTTCATTTATATTTTAATTTAGTTAGCAGTCGTTTAATAAAACATATGTAAAAAGAAAGAAATAGTGTGGATTTCAGTTATTTAAAAGTATGGTGGCCGCGTGGAAGTATTTTTAGAAGGACGAACAATAAGTTTTTATGATTTTAAATTAATTAACGATTCGAAGTAAGTATTTAGGTAAGTTTAGAGATGAAAGTAGAATTTTATATGAAACTAGCGGGCCCAAGTTTCACTCGCTTTTAACATAGGAATTTTATACAAATATCCAACCCCCGTTTTACCGCCTTAGAGATTAGTTCCTTTTTTACGATAAAACTACTGTACAGTTTTAAATAAAGATTAATAATATAGCTTACACATTAGAAAACCACAGGCTTCATTTGATAGCTACACCTCGCGGGCAAAGTCACAAGAAAGCAGTAGTAGGAGTTAAAACTATTTTATTCGTTAAAGAAAAGTGTTACATTAGAGACACAGAAAACCATTTTGGAAGATAAAACCAGTTTTTCAAATGACCTACAAAAAGGACATTTGGTAAACCCATTTCCAGTCTGCTAGCGACAAATTACATCATCTATCAAGAATCGAGATCATATCTGTTAATTACGATGGAATATAATATGATGTACCTTATTTTGACGGTATAAAGACTATTTTCGATTGATAGCATCACTTTGATGACCATCTGGAATAATCAGCCTTGAATGCGAATGGTCCTGTTGATTTCGTGATGGATTTATATTGGACATGTAATTTTGGGTTGGGAGTTGATAATTATTACTAGGACGCTTTTAGTATATTTTTAGAGAACCTAAATTTTATCAGGACCTTTCTCAGAGTCTTGGTAAATTGTAAAGTAATATATTACCTTAATGTAAAAGGTTTTTTATATGATTTATCTATCACAGCTATATCCTAAAAAAATGTATTATTAAAAAACAATTGCACATTGTAAAGCTAAAAGATTATTAGGCGAGAATAATGCTTCTAATTTTTGGTCTCAGACTTTAATGAAATTCTAAGACTTGCATAAGTAATTTGTCATTGTTTTACTTTTCAAAGAATTTACTGTGAGTGCCTTTATTAATGACAGTCTCGTAAGGTTGTCTAGGTTCTATAGTAATTCTCTGCTTAAAAATATCTGAAAAGGACTTTCTAAAAGTAAACAACAGACATCATATATTCAAATTATCAAGGCATTACGTAACAGCCGATCGAGCGGGGGCAAATAATATTTTCTACCTTATGTTTCCGAACATTTTGGTTCAATTCGTGTGATTGATGTCATCCCGATGTGTCGCTAATGCTCGCAAGATTGATCTCCATCCCGAAGCTCCTTTAAATACGGAATGATTTCTAGAGATAGCTGTGATGAATACGATTTTAAGTACATTATGATTAATTTGAATGTCTGCTTATATGTGTCAAAGGATATTGATGTTTAATGGATATTCTATTCTTGAAGGATATAAATAAAAGAATACTTCGCTAAGTGTGATTCTAACTTTTGTGCTGACGGTTTTGTAATTCAATACAGTCATTGGAAGTGTATAATTTGTAGTATATATGATATAACTACAAATTAAGGTTTTTTTCCATTTTTAAGGTTCTCTTTGACTATTTGTGTGACTGCTCTGTCCGTTTGATTCTTTTTCTCAGAAACAGGTATTAGGTTGAAATTCAAATTCTGGTCTGTAATCAATGTATAAAAAGACAAATTTTTAAGTCAACGAAATCAAAATATACGATCCTTTATGCTACGTATTTCAACAGTTGCAAGAGAATCAAGACCTATTGGTTATTTCCTGTTTATCTAGAATCATGGAATGTTTGAAACTATGTATGGCACAAATATAAGGGTAAAAACCGGAAAATCGAAAAATATTAGTTACAGTCACCTTGGATTAACTCAATAGATTGTTTTTTAACCCCCACGTAAAAAGAGGGGTGTTATAAGTTTGACTGCAATGTCTGTCTGTGTATCCGTCTGTGGCACCGAACCCCCTAAACGGGTGAACCGATTTGAATGTTTTTTTTTTTATTTGAAAGATAGTTTTCTAACGATGGTTCTACCAAAAGCGATTCAGCCATTTCAAGATTATTTTTGATTTACTTTCAAACATATGTGTGATCTAAAATTTTAAACACCTATTCATGCAAAATTATGGAATTACAGCAGAGGTATCGTGTTGGTGCTCGTCTGAAATGCTCTCACTGTCGGGGTTTTCTTTGCTTCTGACTGTCCATGACAAATCTATAGAAAAAAGTCCTTGGCAGGACAATAGATAAAAAAGCAATCTTAAAAGAGTTAAGGTTTTTTGTTAAAGTATGAAATTGTGAAAAAAAGTTTTTTTTTTCAAAGCGATATATTTTTAATTACGAATATTAAAAATCCAAAAACAGTTTCAAAACAGACATGTATACTTTGAAATATATACGTAAAAGCTTTCTCCCTTCTCGTCATATTAAAAACATTTTAGGTATTCATTTTAATTAAGAATCAAAGAAACAGAACGGTTACCAAGCAACGTGATGTTAAAAATAAAATTTCATATTAAATAGAATACGCGAGGATTTTCTTTTCGCTTTACGTTTTGCTTTATACATTTATATAAATTACGTTTTAATGTGTTTTAATATAAGTTATATCTAATTTCGTTGCTGTATTTTTCTTTACATTTTTGCTGTAAAAGAGAATTTTGTTTCTATGTCTAAGGGAAGAATTACGCTTGGACGCTGACAATCGATACTATATCAAGCTACACGGACTCCATGTGGAGAAAATGGCGTCTAAAGATGTCAAACCTAATTTTATTAAATGTGTTTGAAGAAGTATTTATCCATATTTTCTTTTCCATTTTGATAATAGGTATAATTAATTAAAAGTAGATTAGTATCCTAAAAAAAATCTTATAATAACTTATTCATATAGGCATTGTTGTATAAATTGCAAAGTATGAAACACATTTGAATTTCAAAACATTTAATAATTTAGAAAATATTTTCTAAGTATTTTAATAAAGTTCTTTAATATTTTCTAAATTCTTGTCTAAGATATTATATATATTGAGCGATGTTTATAATTATATCAATGACGTACTAATTATTTACTAGAAAAACAGTTCAATGCCCAACTTTATAACATTGATTGGGTCGTGATTTCTTACGATGTAACGTAACGTGCTACGGTGCGACTTCACAACGCGATTATGTTTAGTCATTAGTCAATAAAACAGCTGAAATGGCTTAGTGGTTAGAACACGTCGATCTCAACCGATGATCATAAACTCAAACTCTGGTTAACACCGTTGAGTTTTCAAATATCATTTTTTTTTTAATTCTTCTCGTGCTCGGTAAAGAAAAACGTCGTAAACCTGCATATGCCGGGTGAAATTTTGACACATGTATGTATATTCGGCAACAGTGGTAATCTCTAGCCCTTCTATTGAGGAAAGGATAGTCTTTGCCTAGCTGTGGGATATTTCCAGTCTATTACTTTACATTACACTAGCTTTTGCCTGCGACTTCGTCCGCGTTTTCGTCGTTTTTCGAAAAAAAGTAGCGTATGTCCTTCCTCAGGGTTCAGTGGTTTTGATGTGACAGACAGATTAACTATCGTAATTTAATAGGGAAATATAATATGTCAATCCACAATACTTGATTTCTATGATTTTTTTTTATTGAATAGGTAATAATGTTAACTTTTTAAATTAGTGATGAGTGAGTGTATTATAAACGTAAGAGTAAACAAATATAATCAGAATTCTCCGAACTGCTAACCTATCAGGAGTTACACGTGTTATTGTGAGTCAACCATAAAAGATAGACATATGCTGTTGCAGGATATTTTTTAGGAAATTTTATGTAGAATATTTCCGTCATACATGGTTTCTATTTAACTTTAACCATTAAGGCTGCATACGCGACGGAAGCTTAAAAATTGAAGTAACGTCTCCCGTTTTCCCTTTATTACTTATTGATTGTAACGTGATGAAAAGTATATTATAACCTGCCCAGGAGTATGAAGAATAATTGTACTAAGTTTCGTTAAAATCCGTCGAGTAGTTTTTGTTTCTATAAGGAACATACATACAGACAGACAGACAGACAAAAATTTTACTGATTGCATTTTTGGCATCAGTATCGATCACTAATCACCCCCTGATAGTTATTTTGAAAATATATTTCATGTACAGAATTGACCTCTCTACAGATTTATTATAAGTATAGAAGAAGATTAAGGCAGGCTGTTAAACTTTATAATTACAAACTACAGGCAAGTCACGAATACGGTGTAGTGCTTAAAGGACTGTAGTCTTGCGGTTAAGACGTCGGTTAACTAATTATTGCGGTCAGAAACGTGTTCCTGAACTATTCCTAGTTACATTGGATGTAGACGTATTAATTTATCGAACACGTATGTGGTGTTTACGTGTATGTTTTCGTGATGGTATGTTTAATGATGTAATGAAAATAATTTTCCAAATAAAAAATATTTTCTAGTATTTAATACGTATATGAGTATTATTTTTATGTATGTACATATTTGAAATGATAAAAACTTATTATTTATTTTGAAAGAATTCGAAAAATATAAATACGAACATAGTATTAGTTCCCATCTTTATTTAGACAATTTAACTTTCAGTGACCTCCATATAACAATATCGTATAGTTCCGCGCGCTGTAAAGATTAGATTACAATTTCAAGTGTTTCCAGTGAAGGTGATGATACTGGGCAAAGGCCAATTGGACGCTGATAAGCAATACCGTGTTAAGCCACACGGACTCCATTTTGAGAAAATGGCGTCTAAAGATAACATACGTATTCTTAATAAATTTGTTTAAAGACGTATGTATATATCCTTTTTTCTTTACTATTTATATAAAAGATATAATGAATTAGTTGCTGATTAGAATAATAAAAAGTTTTATCTACTAATAAGTTTTTCAGATATATGATGTTCTTGAATATCTCAAAAAATGTAACGCTCTTCAATAGTCTTATCATGAAATTAAGACATTTTTTCTGTACTTATTTTCTTTAAATGACTTGAAATTTTTTTTTGAATGTTTAACATGTAACGAATTATCAGAATACATCAATATCTCCGAAATTAACTTTTTGTGGGTTGACACATTATTGCTTATCAGCATCCAATTATAAAAATTAAAATTATATACCTACATTACGAATATTTTATTTAATTAATACAATTTTAAGCAAACGAAAGAAAAATGCAGGCAGAATCACAGACGTACATTTTTCTTTTTAACTCTCGAAGTAAAGCCAATCAAGAAAGAAATCATTAAAATCGTTTCGCAAGTAGCAAACTCAAAAAGCACAGCTCAATTGAGACCCTCCTCATTGGAGTGAGCTAAAAACTGTCGAAAGTAACTTAATATAAAAAATACACTCCAACACGACGTACAAAAGACTGAAAAATATTTTTTTTCTTAAGTCTTCCTTTACTTTACAAAAAAAAAATGGCCGTTCCTTTCTATCAAGGAACGAAATTCTTGTAAGCCCTACTTGACCTGTCCAAGAGTGCCGGCTCGCAAACCTTATTACCGTGTTTAATCCTCTTATGAACCGGGATCCTCCCCCGACCTCGGAACGTGTTTTGCTACGCTTTTTATTCGACATAACTTGATACTAGCCTGAGTAATATATTTCATCATGCTTGGAAATATGGCTTTTGAATGGACTGCTGTAAAAAGCATATTGGCCACGTCTGTGCTATTAAGGTGACTGAATTCAAAATATGTGTGAAACGAGGTAGCTAAGTTAGTAATTAAAATTTAGTTTCATATAAGCTTGTGTTTTTGAAAAAATAACTAATTATTTTAGCAATATTTTCTGACATTAAAGTTTTAGACTTTAATCGGATGAATACCCAAGGTAAGCGTTTTCTGGGTTTTGTGCCCAAAAATGTGTATTTTTGAATATGGTCACTTTAATACTAAGCATGACGTCACTTAGTGTTAGTAGCAATGTGTTATTATTGACAGTTAAATTAGTTCATTTATTTGATTTAAGTTACAAAGTTTCATCGAGAAAATTTACGATGTAAATTGAAAAAAAAATGAATAAAATCAGTACGCGACGTCGGAGCGTCATTTTTTAAGCGAATTAAGAAATTAGGTTCTGTATGTATGTACGTTTGGATGTCCGAGATTTTATTAAAAAACTATTTGGAATTTACGTTTAGTGAGGATGGTTATAGCCTATATAACATCACGCTACGACTTAAAGAAGCGAAGTAATCACCATAAAAGATAGTTTATTATATAAAGCATTTTAAGTAGAGTTACGTTATTTTTTTATCAGTCTAGTTGATTTTTTTCGCGTATATTTAGATTTTATTTTAGATGAAATGAATTTATTTTTGATCAATTGATGAATTCGCGCATTTTAGATGGAATTTAGGTTAGAACTACAAATACAGATATGATTAAAAAATAGGATTGTTACTGATTTTTCACTCGGTCATTCGATTTTTTCACTTTAAGCTGATAAATGCAAAATCGAACAATTTAAAATGTTTACGGTTGAGCGTATTTAAAAATCGAATATGACGGTCTAATAATAGTTATGAGCGGAGAATAATTTAGACTTCCAATTTTAAAATCGTGGACGTAAAAATTTAATTCGTTATTTTAGTATAAAAAACGAAGGTTTCGTACTACTCACACCCGACGCAAGTTTAATCATTTTTTTAGTTAATTTGACACTTCTATGTACTATTGTTTTTTACGGATGGGAAAGTGAAAATTAAGAAGATCGATGACGTCTGTATGTATGTATCTATGTATCTTTAATTTTTTTTTTATTTTAGACTTTATCTAGTCTTTGTTAAAAAAATAACCTTTTCCTTTTGTTTGCTGTTTACTATTACTTCCTAGAAGTTGATCCTTATAAGTATCACTATCAGATGGTGCTATAATATGGGGTGTGATTTTTCCAAATTCAGTGAGTTCGATTTCCAGCTAGGAAAATGAATATTTTCCAATCAATAATGATGCCATTTTTGTTTTCATTAAAATCGGCCCCCAGAGTCCTTTAAGTATTTTTTGCTATTCATGCTCATACATCTGTATATGAACAAACACACATACATGAACCATAAAAACATAATAATTTTGAAGGCAGTTGTATCATTTGCTATATTTTTTGTACATTGTTAATGTAAAGGAGCATTTAAGCGTGCGCACGTGCACCAGGCGTGCAGTTCGCAAGCATGCTACGTATTACCGAAGCATGTATCTTTAGTCTTTAGATTTAAAATTAACTCTTAAAAATATGATTATATTTTAGATCCTTTGTTAGTTAAAACAGCACTAAAACAACATTAAAACAGCACGCCATGCTCCGTTATGTCAGATATATAAAAGAGGGTAATTGGTAAATTATGTGGTAATTGATCATCGCTGCTGGAACTATTAAATTTGAGAATATTATTATTGATAGGAATAACTAGTGAGTTTCTTGCAGTTCCCGCTAGAATCAATTCCCGCTAGAATTTCGAATCGACGTTAATTTTGTAAGTAATTCCAAAGCTTATAATATCATGCTATAGCATTATTTTGAACATTTATAATGATAATCAAAATATATGATTTATTATTTGCAATTTAATATTTTTTTCTTTTATACCCTATTTAAGTTTCTAAATAAAATAATTGTAAAATAAATAAATTAATTGGATTAAATAATTTATGTCACTTAATTTCAAGTAATTTTATTGGTCATTTTAGACATCTAATTTTCTACAAATGAATAACTTTACAAAGCATCACACGCGCCTTACAAACTACTGAGTATACATATAAGAGGTAGTAGATTAATATGGCGTGCACGACGGCTTGTCTTTTGCATGCGAACATGTCCGTAAGTGTACATACGAAGTTACTAAGATGCACGCGTCTGCAAGACAACAATATAACTTGCACGCTAAATGGTCGCGAACCAGTCCAAAATCATCCATACTATGTTTCTATGTTACACGCGAACCGCACGCTTTACACACGAGCGCGATTTTAGACGGATTTTAATGTAAAAGCTAGATCTTCTTTTGATTATCTTAAATGTCTTTATTCAATGATTTCATTTAGAATAGCGATTTTTAATCTGCGAATTTTCTAGAGATTGACTTTCGTAACTTAAATCGAATTTAAAGTAAGTAGTTACGAGATGAATATCGTTGAAGAAACTACGGAATCTGATGTTAATTACAGTTATCCCGGTTATTATTCCGACGGCCGACGATTAAAACCCAACTTAAGCAATAAAAGGCCTCCAAATACTTCTCGGTCTAATTTGAACCAAATTGTTTAAACTAACAATTGCGGTAACTTTTTTCAAATTGCCGTTTTAATTTGAGAATATATAATTTTATTCGTATATCTTTTTAATGGGGGAAGCCAAATTTAATGAATCCGGGATAGCAGTACTATTTTGAATGTTCTTGTAGAAGAAATCATCGCAAGTAGAAGTGTAGATGGAAGTAATATATTTGCCCAATAGTATAAATGGACGCTGATAAGCAATCATATGTTAAACCACGCGAAATTTAGCGTGTAATGATGTCACCTATTCTTAATAAATTTGTATAGACGTATACCTAATTTTCTTTTCTATTTTGATATAAGATGTAATGAATTAGAGCAGAATAGTATTATGAAAAGTTTTATCTAATAATAATTTTCTCAAATGTATGAGATTATTGTATATTGCAAAATATTAAACACACTTTGATATTGGAAACATTAAATGAAGAAATTTTCTTTACGTACTTATTTAATTTAGATAATAGTATGATGGCTTCTTAAATAAATACATACTTTTACATACATCTTTATAACCGATTTAAAAAAGGATTTTTTTTGTACGTTTTGGAACTTTTTTCACATTATTTATGTATGTTTCCGATAACGGATTAATTTATTCGTTTAAAAGTATGTACTTTTCGATCGATCTTATAGAATTTTTATCAAAATCATTTCAATAGCTTATTTATAAAATAAATGGAACTAGAGTAAGCAGGTATATCATCCGCGTTTCCTAGAGGTTCTTTTTTTAAACTTTTTTCATTAAATAATGAATTGTAAGAACGCGTACAAAAGACGACAGGACAACCGTTTAGCGCTGTAAGTTACAAGCCAAACAAGTTCAACACAGCCGTAAATATAAATATCTTTATTTATCTCGACTGTTTTATTGTGACCCTGGTTACTGTCAAAGGGGCTGCTTTATATTACTTTATAAAGTGTTAGTACCATTGTTCCTATTTTGTTCTTCAGTCTATTCAGACTTCTCATGATAATTGAAATATTGTTATATTTTTTTAGTCTTTTAAGGCCTTTCACCCACGAAGCTGATCACATGCCATGAGATTTGAGACACATTTAAACAAACGCTTACTGATATCGTACTCGTTAACTTTGTTTTCGCACACGACGACTAAATTCGTTAATACTCTTTTGAGCCGTTGAGTACAATTTCAAGTGTTTCCAGATGAGGATTCAAGTTTATATTTTTTACGAGCTTGTAAATTTTCCATTACTGGGCAAAGGCCAATTGCGGAATAGTTTAGGCGCTCAGTCCACTACGCTGCTACATTGCAGAATGACGGATATACATATGTGTCAGAATTTCTCCCACCATATGCAGGTTTCCTCACAACGTTTTCCTTTACTGCCGAGCATAAGATGAATTAAATAATAAAATTTGAAATTGGCATCCGAAAACTCAGCGGTGTTAACCGGGGTTTGGGGTCTTTGATGATCGGTGAATCACATGTTGTGTGTGAAGCCAAAGGGAAGGGTAAAAATTCTGCAGTGCATGTATGTACGTTTGCATGTTCCGCTGTAGCACTTAAACCTCTGAACCGATTTTAATGAATGAGTTGTCAAAATTGATTCGTTATAATGTCATAAATTTATCTATATTAATCTATTTAGATAGTCGAGTTACAGTTTTTAAACTTTGTAGTATTACTTTATAGTATTAATATTATATAAAAATAATTTTTCTTGACAATTCGATTACACACATTGTTCCTTACGATTTTAAAAACGCGAACTAATTCTGAAAACATCGGAGAGGTGAAGTTAAAATATTTGTACTGTACCTTAGTTTAATTTGTCGCAGTGACGCCCCTTCGTAGGTCACCTTAATTATCTCCGTTAAACAATGAACAGGTTTAGGTGAAGTAATTTCCTTGGCGTTTATTTAGACGAGGGTCTCCCTGGCAAAAATTATGGAGGACATACTTTGCTTTGAGTAGTCGTAAAGAGCTTGGGTTTACGCTGTTGTGAATATTATAGGTGAGGTGCTTGAGATCCGGTGTTTGATGGCGAGAGATTTTATTTTTGATGACCCTTGGGCGCGTTTATATAGAGATAAAGTAGGATAGTTCTTTGAGTATATAATTTATTTCTCATTAACTCAGCTCGTGACCACGACGAATGCAACTTCGTCGAAACGTCGGGCAATAAAAAGGTATTACTACCATTAGTTATCGCGATAAGACCGGTATTAAATACGAATAGTATTTATCGCGAATGTTTAAAATGTATAACTTATTTTTTACTAAAAATTACTAACTATTGAATTAATAAATATCTTCGATTAAATCTATACTAATATTATAAAGCTGAAGAGTTTGTTTGTTTGTTTGAACGCGCTAATTTCAGGAACTACAGGTTCGAATTGAAAAAATATTTTTGTGTTAGATATTTAATGAGGAAGATGGATATTATATTACGCTACGACTCATAGGAACGACGCAGTAACCATAAACGCGAGTATAACTGCATAGGACAGTTAGAATATAATAAAAGAGAAAGGTCGCTCACTCACTCATCACGAAATCTCAGAAACTACAAATGCTAGGAGTTTAAAATTTAGCATGGGGTTATTTTTAGGACGTACGAGTAGATGCTCACTAAGACTTTGTAAAATTCGATTCCTACGGGGGTAAAACGGGGATTGGAAATAAGAAAATTTTTAGTGCGAGGAGTCGCTAGTATCTATATAAAAATAACTGGCTGTTCGTTTGTCTCGTTAAAACTCCAGATCGGCTGGTCCGATTCGTCTAAATTTGACCTTGAAATATTTGTAGAAGTTCAGGGAAGGTTTAAACAGGGATAAATATAAATAATAAATATAGGAATAAACTAAAAACGACCATTTCAATTTAATATATAAACTGTTCCTAGCTATAAAACATTAACTGCCTTACTACAAAAGATTTAAACAGACGTTAAACGCGTGTTCAAAAAATCCATACTACGAATCCGCGTCTAAGCACAGTTTTGAGTTAAACATGTTTTAGATATAGATTAACATACGTTTAAGTGAGTTTAATAGATGTCTAAAACCTATTTCAGCTGTCGAATGTAACGTATAACCTTTTATCAATAAGTTTTTTTATGAGTTTATTCGCTGTTAAGCAATATAGATAATATCTTAAGCAATGTTTAATTTTTAAACACTGTTTAGTTAGACACGTGTTCAACATGGTTTTAATGCGTCTTTTGTAGTATGACAGTAAGTTGTCAAGTATTTATAGGTGCGTTCAAAATTGGCCTGTTTCATAGATGCAATATGAGGGATTATCTCTTTGGTATGTTTTTTGAAACATAAATAATGAATAAAGGAAAACACTAAAGATGATAAGTTAATTTGTCCGTTTCATAGCTATGGTACGAGGTTCCATTTCTTTTGTCTGTTTTTTTTTTGGAATACAAAACGGTTATGTATTAGAAATAAAAGAGTATGCTACTTTTGATATGGATAAAAAAAAATTGTATTCAGTTTTGACACCATTTTACACAATATCTAATTATATAAAGCCTTGATAGTATTAGGTTAGTTACTACTAATGTTAGGTAACTATCCTAATAGTATTAGGTAAGTTCGACATAAAAAAATCCTCCTCTTGCGTTAGACCGCGTTTTTATTTAAAAATCAAAATCAAAATATAGTTATATATATTTAAGTAGGCCTTCACAAGCAAAGCACGATTCAAAACCGTCAATAAAGGAACAAAAAAAATTCGTAGATTTCACCTAGAAGAACCAGAAATTGGAAAAAAAAAAATTTTAATTACTTTGTTCCAATTCGATTTTTGTTATCTACACATTGAGTTCAATGAACATAACAGAGATTAAAATAAAGAATCAACTTCAAAAGAAAAAAATGCAATTTCGTTTATTTGAATGACATACATATTCAAATAACTTTGATTTTAAAAGCGTCGCTCAACCTATTTTAATTTTTATGAAAATTATACGGGATTCTATTTTAATAAAAATTCTATGTGACCATTTTGGAAGTAGACTTTAAAAAAAATACATTTACATTAAGACCTCCTTTGTTTTAATTGGTTGATAAACGTGAACTAATCTGGCAAACTAGTCTAGCAATTGTATCTACTTGCATGAATCAAAAGTTAATAAGAATACTAAGATACGAAATTCACCGGGCCATCTAGTCAAAATATAAATTTATATTTTCATAATGTTGGCAACACCGAGTGACAGTGTGGCGCTGTTGTCTTTAGCGCGCTTTCGGTGATAAAGTGCCCTCTATCGGAACCGAAAAGGAGAATAGAACGCGGTGTTGCTGGACTGGTTGTTTAGACTTCGAACAAGTAACGTTGTTGTAATTTGTATTGGTTTAACTATTATTATATCTATATTATTCAGTTAGTCTGGAAGTTTTATTTAACATCAGAAGTGGGATGTAATTCACGCCATGGGAAGAAAACGGTCTAAACGTACACGAACTCGTTCTACGTCGAGTTCTTCGAGTGCCAGAACACCATCACCGCCAAGGAAAAGCAAAAAGGTATCTCGTAAAGACACCGAGACTGTGAGTACATTGAACAATATTATACCCGACTTTGATCCATTGAAAGACAATGTAAATGCATGGCTTAATATTATAAAATCTTACGCTCAAACTTTTGCGTGGTCTGACGAGACAATCCGTTACCAAGCCTTAAATAAATTAAAGGGGCCGGCTAAAGTTTGGTACGATTCGTTATTACGTACAGATGATCAGTGGCCCTTATGGAAATGGAATGATTGGAAAACCAAATTACTAGCCACTTTTCAAATACGGAGAAACATGTTCGAACTTTTAAAAGATATTGTTGATAGAAAACCTGTAGATAATCAATCGTTGTACGAATTCTATTTCGAACAAAAATGTAAAATTGATCGTTTGTGTTTAAACTTTTCTGAACAAGACATTGTGTCTATTATAGTAGGTAACATCAGTGATTATTCGTCCTTGGAATCTAGTTATTTCAAAACATGTGACGATTTAGCTAGTTACTTACACGGTCGTATTTATAAAAAGAATGTTAAACAGGCAATCAATTTTCGTGACGGGCAAGTAAAACCGGGTAGCATTCAAAAACCAATATCGATCGATCACAGTTCACAAGTATATTCAAACCCTCCAAATCAACCCGGTGTAAGCTCAGAAATTAACAATAATCAAACTCAAAATCGTAAAGTTATTAAATGTTACATTTGTGGGGGTAATCACAAAAAAATGCATTGTGAGGCAAATAAGTGTGATTTTTGCGGGAAAAGGGGGCATGTAGAATCTGTATGTTATCATAAAAAGAATTCGGTTAAATCTGCCGTTAAACCTGAGCATCACGAAACAAAATTAATTCATTCAGATTCGAAGAATAAGTTCATTAAAAAGGTTTATATTTTTGACACGTGCCACGAGGCTTTTATAGATACTGGAAGTAGTTGTTCACTTATTGCCGAATCATTAGTAAAGAAACTTTCGTTAAATATTATTAAACTACCTTCCCCTGTAGTTTTACAAGGTTTTTCTAAACAAAGTTACAAAAATGTAACAACGAAAATTTCTATTAACCTTTCTTTCGATTCAATTGCGTTACATGATGTTGATTTTTATATTATTGATGATTTGGTTGGTTGTGATTTATTAATTGGGCGGAATATAACAGAGCGTTCCGATTTAGTTTATTCAAGGATAGGCGATCTTTTGAAATTTCAATATGCGAGTGATTTTAAGGAGGTCTGCAATCATATTGTAGCATCTGATATTAATGCACATTCACATCTTTCCGAATTAACTACTTTACTCAATCGGTATAATAATTGTATAGCCAGTAACATAAAAGAGTTAGGAAAGGTTACTAATCACGAAATGGAAATAAAATTATCTAGTTCGCAACCAATCCAACGTAGACCTTATAGAACCTCTCATTCAGATAGGCAAACTATTCGGGAAATGGTAAATGAATTACTCGAAAACAATATTGTACGCGATAGTAACTCGCCGTATGCTAGTCCAGTTCTTTTGGTTACTAAGAAAAACGGAGAAAAACGACTTTGCATAGATTATAGGGCATTAAATAAAGTAACAATTAAAGATAAATACCCTATACCGCGAATCGAAGATTTAGTGGATAGGCTACAGGGTTACAAAGTGTTTACTAGTTTAGATTTAAAAAGCGGATATTATCAGATTGCTATGCATAAGGATTCGATCGAAAAAACCGCGTTTATCACTGAGGATGGACATTATGAATTCTTGCGGCTTCCGTTTGGTCTGGCAAACGCACCATCTTGTTTTCAACAAATGATGAATAAAACATTAGGAAATTTAAGGTTTAGAAATGTAATTGTATATTTAGATGACGTGTATTTAGTTTCGCAAACTATAGAGGAAAATATACAATTACTTGAAGATATTTTGAAAATATTTAAAGAAAATGGCTTGACATTAAATTTGAAAAAGTGTCATTTCTTTAAGCATGAGATTGAATTCTTAGGCTATAAAATTAAACCAGGGTGCGTTATGCCAAATGAAGCTAAACTGGAAGCAGTAAAGAATTTTCCGGTACCAAAGTCAGTGCACCAACTTCGGCAGTTTTTGGGGCTTATTAGTTATTTTCGAAAATTTATAAGAAATTGTGCTATTTTGTCTGTTCCCCTCACAAAACTGTTAAAAAAGGATTCTGTATGGGAATGGGGTGAACTACAAACTAAAGCTTTTTGCAATCTAAGGGAAAAGCTAACGAATGATAGCATTTTAGCTATTTTTGATCCAAATAAAGAAACAATTTTATATACAGATGCTAGTAGGGAGGGTTTAGCCGGAATTCTAACACAAAGTGGGGACGAAGGTGAAAAGGTCATACATTACTATAGTAGACAGACAACAGACGATGAAAAGAAATATCACTCCTTTGAATTAGAACTATTAGCAATTGTTTGTTCATTACAAAAATTTCGGTTGTACTTATTAGGTAAACATTTCAAAATTATTACGGATTGTAGTGCTGTCAGGTATGCTATGAATAAGAAAGACATTGTTCCTCGAATAGCTAGATGGGTATTGTCAACCCAAGAATTTTTATTTGATATATTACATAGGGAGGGCAGTCGAATGCAACATGTTGACGCCCTTAGTCGAAACCCTGTACCATCTGGGGAGAAATCCGAAACCGAAATTATTATGTCAATCACGGAAGGTGATTGGTTGCTGGCAGTCCAGGCCCAAGATCCAGAATTAGTTAAAATTAGAGAAATTCTAGAATCAGGACAGGCCGAATCAAATAAAGAGATTTTTAATAGCTATGAATTATTAGGCGCAAAAGTATATCGTCGAACTAGTCACGGCCGTCGTTGGGTAGTTCCAAAAAAACTGCATTTGGCAGATTATAAGATGTAACCATGATGATGTAGGTCATTTCTCGTTAGATAAAACAGTTTAGCGTATTCGTTCATTATATTGGTTTCCACGTTTGCGTAAAATAGTAAAAAAGTATATTAAAAACTGTTTGAATTGTATATATTATAAAAATAAAGGCGGACCAAAAGAAGGAGAGCTTTATCCCTTACCTAAACACGCGCAGCCGTTTCACACATTGCATTTAGACCATCTCGGTCCTTTTGTTACCACTAAAAATAAAAACAAGTATATATTGGTAGTAGTGGACGCGTTCACAAAATTTGTTTTTATATCTGCGGTTCGTAAGACTAGTACAGCAGGGGTAATTAAAGAGTTGGAAAATATATCAAAAACCTTTGGTAATGCTAGACGAATAATCACAGATGCAGCTTCGTGCTTTACTTCATCTAAATTTACTCAATATTGCGCGAATAGAAATATTAGATTACATGTTGTGGCAACGGGTGTTCCCCGTGCTAATGGGCAGGTAGAAAGGTTTAATAAAACTATTTTAGAATCTTTAAAATCTATGGGCGCTGATACTAATGATGATATGTGGGACCAATGCATAAAGACTTTGCAACAAGGTTTAAATAGTACAATACATAAAACCATTCGAGCTGTACCTTGTGAAGTCATGTTTGGCTATAGATTACGCATGGATAGTGATAGTTTATCTCCAGAGTATCACGATGAGGTACCGCTCGACGTCACTCAATTACGCGATAAAGTAGATAGCAACATTAAGGCCAGTGCTGAATATCAGAAAAAGAGATTCGATAACCATCGGGTAAAAGCTAAACAATATACAGAAGGAGACTTGGTATTGGTAAAAATACAAAGTCAGAGTAACGACGGACAAAGCAGAAAATTATTACCCTCATTCAGAGGCCCATTTCAAGTTAAGAAAGTTTTGAGTCATGATAGGTATGAAGTAATTGATCTGAGAGGTAGTCAAAGAAGCTCTAGACCATATAATGGCACAGTTGTGGCGGAAAATATGAAACCTTGGATTAATATCGGTAATTGGGATCTGGATCAGGAATTTTAAAAGTTTATGATTATTTGAATTAATTAACCGTGTTGGCAAAGCAAATGTTGTATTAATAAATTTAATGTACCTAAATCTATAATAAAAAGGATAAAATTGATAATTGATGATGATTACCAAGTAAATAAATATATTATGTGTATGTACATAAATAGTGTAAGTATGTCATTAATATATCATTAATTTTAGCTAATTATAATTTAATTATTAATTTCATGAAATTTATGTCAATAAAATAATAAAAGCGAGCCGTGATAAAATATAAATTCTAGAGGATAATGTGGAATATTGCTCAATGAATATGAAATATGACTTAATTATTACGACTTCTGGGCTCAAAGGTGATCTTGGTACTCTTAAGTGAGAAAATACTCTTTAAGAGCAAGACGACTTAACCAACTTGGTACGCTTAAGTGAGTAAAATGCTCTTTGAGTGTAAGTGGTGTTGAGCTATGAACCTGGTTTCCTAAGTGTGGCATAGTCCCTTTAGGTAAATGGTCATGTTGTCGAGCTACTGATTCATAAAGAGTGATAAAATGAGCAATATTCCATTATGAACCTCGTTGGCATACAATGGAGTTTAGATGCACTAGTAATTGTTGTTTATTTTGCAGTGATTTTATCCCGACTCGTGGGGTGCCAGGGGCTGGCACCATGCAGCATGGCCGTGTTGGCAACACCGAGTGACAGTGTGGCGCTGTTGTCTTTAGCGCGCTTTCGGTGTTAAAGTGCCCTCTATCGGAACCGAAAAGGAGAATAGAACGCGGTGTTGCTGGACTGGTTGTTTAGACTTCGAACAAGTAACGTTGTTGTAATTTGTATTGGTTTAACTATTATTATATCTATATTATTCAGTTAGTCTGGAAGTTTTATTTAACAATAAATAATGACTACGTGCAAAGGTGGCAAGAATGCTATAGCATTTCCGCCATGAATTGCAAATCGTATTCTCTGTATGAAAAATGAATCATGTGTCACTCGTGGAGGTCAAAGGGATGAAGAGTAAAACCTTTTAGCTATAGTAATGTAATGGGAAAATGAAATACAATAACCTCAAGTACTATTTTATTGTTATCTTAATTGTCACTTTTTGAATTAAAAAAAAAATACACACAAGTTTGTTTTTTTTTTTAATTATTACTTCTGTATCTCTGTGTGCGCTATAATGTTCTTTTTGGTTCGGACTACATTCTGAACCGGTGGTAGTTTCATAAAAATCTAAAGCAATTGACGATATGAAAGCTTTAAAAATAAAAAGGCTATTTGAATAAAGTATTTTTTGAGTTAGAATATAAAATATAAGTGAAAAAAAAATCAGTAGTATCCTACCAATATTTTTTCTCGGTTAAACTTATATATATTTCTAAAAGTATTAAATAAAAACTTAGTATCTATCGAAACAAAACCGACCAGCAGATACTAATAATTGTAGATATTTTGTTTAATTTTAGGCTGAGATGTCCTAGTGGTTAGGTTAGGTTATTAGTAATTTCTCTTCATTATAATTTTGCATTATAAACAAATTTTTAGTTCAATCATCTCTTCCCAATTCCGTTTCAGTAAAAAAGAATGAACAATAAAAAACAAACCTTAAGTCATATATTTAAGGTACAGTTTGCAACGATAAATACACTTGCAAACAGTGTAGGGCGAGCAATAGAAGTAAGTAATTTTTGGATAATTAAGACGTAACAATACCAACAAACTTTAAAAGCAACATACGTAATTTTGTTTACATTGACGACACACCATACACCACCATACTCGTTATTTCGACTTATAAGACCTAACTAGTGAATCGATCTTGATAAAAAATCGAATATGGAACCAATTTGACAGTATAAAATTTCAAATAAAAAAATAATTTTTAAAATCAGGAAATGTCGGCGTTATGTCGGTAACAAATATAAAAAAACGTACACTAAGAATAGAGAGCCACCTCACTTTGAAGTCGATTGAAAATGGTACATTTAGCTAATTTTTATATAATTTTTTTATATATTTACTTTTTGTAGTGCGCTTCGTGTTAGTACACAATAACATGTAAGGTAAAAAGGATATTTCTATAAACTATGAATGATTTTTGCGTTTGCCTGTCTTTTGCAAAGTTCTTTTTAAAAAAATAAATGATTATTATCCATGCTAATATTATTATTGCGAATGTAGCTATCGCTGAATCGATTTTAATAAATTCTGTTACATGATCAGATTGTGCCTTGGAAAAAGACAAGGGTACTTGATGTTGCGGAAATCAATTGGTCTTATAAATTTTATAGACGATTAAAAAAATGACAAACGCATTTTTTCATTCTCGCTAAAAAGAAAAAAAAATAATGTTTTAAAGCACAGAAAAGAAATTGAACACAATAAAAACGAAGCCAAACTTAATGGAGTCTATAAAAATGAAACATGGTATAATAATAGTGTAATCCAAAATAATAATACGAAGTACAGTTAAAGTTACAGCATAAAAATACTACTACAAAAAATTAAATACCACCGGCTTACTTCCCAAACGCCAAACTAGGTATCCAAATTAAAAAATAGAATTAATTGTAAAAAAAATAATAAACAAAAGAATACGTTATAGCGATAAGTTTTTAGTCTCATTAATTAATAAATTTACAATTGGATGCTGATAAGAAATATTGTGTCAAGCGACACCTTCATGTTGAGAAAATGGCGTCCAACTTGGAAATATTTTTGTATTCTGATAAAGTCTTGTATTTAACATTATTAAAAAAAAATTAAAGCGTCTAAACTAATTAAGTACGGCAAAAATCTCTTAATTTAATGTTTTGAATATCGAAGGGTGCGTAATATTTTGCAATATGCGATAATTTAATATATTTGAAAACCTTATCATTAGATAAAACTTTTTATTATTTTTATGTATTTTTATTGGCTGTTTTGGGTGTTTTATCATCTCTGTATATGTATGTAGATGCTTGTGCAACGTCTAGAAACTTGACATTTTGACACTGACTATCAGTGTCAAAATGTCATATTTATGTGAGTGCCAGTGATTTAATTATTTATTTAGAAATATCAACAGAGGCAACAATAATAAATGCCGATAATGTATCTTAATAACTTATAAAGAAAAATAATTGAACCTCTAATTATATATATTTACAACATAACACAAAAAAAAAACAAAAGACAAAGTTTACACAATAACAAAAACAATAATAATTAAAGTAATGAGAAGGTAATTAAAAATTAGTTAATGTTGATATAACAAAATAAAAAAAAACAACGATAGTTATTGAGAAATATATAAGAAATATATATTGAATAAACTTAATTACCTTTCAGATATTTATTTATTTTAAAATTAAAACTAAAATGGCTATCATGCAAGATGTCTAAATCATTTATCCTAGATAACGTGATAAGTTCTAGCCAATCTATAACGCCATACAAAACCGAAACAGGCCGATTAACTTTTTCTAAGGTTGGATGTGTAATATAATTTTTTTTTTTAATAATAAATAAACGCGTCACACTCAACGGCCCCCATTAAGACCTCGTGGTCTTGTGTCGGCGGTCCGGAAACATACATACAACACTAACACAACCACCCAGACCACGACAAACATCCGTATGGCCAATACTGACGTTTGCCGTGAGCGGGGATCGAACCCGCAACCGTTAGCGCTTCAGTCAGTTGCAGTGACCACTGCGCCAACGGGCCTGTCAAATTTAAGCCACGTATTGCACTATATCTTGAAGGAGATGTACACAAAATCAGAAATCAACTTTCAGAGCGTAGCATGTTTTGATCGCGACAGCTTTACACTAATTAGCCGCTTGGCTCTAGGTAAAGTTGCGGGCGCCAATTAGTTGGTAAAAATAACTTATGCAATAAATCCAACAAAGAATATTGAAGATTATAAAAGAGTAGGTTTGCTCGTTAGCTATTAAGCTAAATAGTGACTATTTATACTTCACCCACATTAGCATTTTAAAGGTCACAAATAAATACTTTAGACTATGAATAAAGTCATAGAAATTTAGAATTGTTTTTAGGCGGCGAGACACTTAATATTAAACAGCATCGCCCATTGACCTTTATAACAGCAGAGGAGTCACAAATACGTTGCCAGCTTAAAAAGGGAATAGGCATAAAGGGAATATAAACGAAACACACTCAACGGCCTCCATTACAATTGTGTGACCTTGTGTCGGGGGTCCGGAAACACAACACAAACACCCAGACCACGACAAACATCCGTATGGCCAATACAGACATTTGCCGTGAGCGGGGATTGAACCCGCGACCGTTAGCGCTTGAGTCAGTTGCATTGGTTGATTAATACGGTGTGATGACTTGTACCCCACTTTGTATCAAAATTTGTTAATAATATTACGAACACGAAAAAATTAAGATATCGAATAAAGGCATGGTGGATTTGGTAAAAAATTGTTTTTATTTTTACAATTTTGATATGTATTGTATTTATACTGTACATACTTATATAAATAAGCATATCATCGCTCTATATGTGATACCTAGCTAACAATTTTTGTTAAAATTATATTTCTCAGTGAAAACGGTATGCAAATAATTGAGTTTTATAATAATAATATTTCTTACAAAATCTTAAGTCTAAATCATTTTAAAATGTAAACATATTTATAACAGTTAGCTTTAAAAGTTTTTTGTCACTCCTATAAAGTTCGGCAGTTGGTATGTACGAGCTATCACATATAGACCGACGATAAATACGAACATAATTTACTATCTTTTACTGGCTACTTTCGCCGAGTAAATGTACTTTTTGTTATGCGAATATGACGCTTTTACACTAGAATCTCAATACGATTTTAAACTCAAATTATATGACATCTTAAATAAAAATTCTAACTTAATTAACAATTAAATCGTACATTAAACTGTACGTGATCAGGAACGTTAAACTAAAGCGGCCGTTAAAGATAAATAGTAATAAATCTTCGGGAACATAATACGAATCCAACTCGGTAGTAAAGAGGGACTGTTATATCTATTAAACCAGTTCAAGCAAACATTACACAGATATACATTCAATAGATACGAGATATATGTTTTTAAAATATATATAGAAAAAAATAATAATAAACACTTCACACGCTACGCCCTTTTTAAACATCCGTATGGAACATGTATTGCACGCCGTATGATTGTTATAAGCTTGTTAATAGTTACAATAACTTAAAACAATACTCACATAAGAGCACATAAAATCCGCAATTTTGATTTATAAAATAATTT
This sequence comes from Hypolimnas misippus, assembly GCA_037950945.1. Classification (NCBI taxonomy): domain Eukaryota; kingdom Metazoa; phylum Arthropoda; class Insecta; order Lepidoptera; family Nymphalidae; genus Hypolimnas; species Hypolimnas misippus. The sequence goes on along the minus strand of JBBEEQ010000013.1, from coordinate 10,991,342 downwards.
CATATACTTAGTGTTACTTACGCAATCAAGACCAATTTAAAGACGTAACATTTATCAAATTCAATGAAACCGTTGAGTAGTTACGAACGGATATTAAACATATTTTTCATACGGGTCAAACACTTTTTGGGCTTTGCCGCAGTATAAAAAGTATCATAATACAAAGTGTCTTTTCCATGCGTTTTATATGTGAGTCTCAATCGAGTAGCACCCTCTATTTGCGAACGGTGAGGAAATGAAACAGGCGTTATACAGCACAGAATGAGTTGAAGTGAGTTTATTTTACGCTGATTCCTATTTGTACGTGATGTTTTAAGTCTATACACGAGAATGTATATTGACATGGCTGTATGAAATCGAATCTTTGTTTTAAAACTAAAAAAAAGTGTTTTATTAGTGAGGGAATGTAAAAACTAAAACAAAGACTTCGGATAATTGTAAGAGTAATGACATATTAGATTACAGGTGGCAGGTAGATAAAAAAGGATAGTTTTTGTTTAGTTTTTGACTAATTAGAGAGGAGTGACATTACTAAAATATAATTTAAAAAAAAACTTCTCAAAAATACTATTTCCTATATCAATTCCGTTACAAATCAAATTTAATGACACCATGTATAAAAATTCATTAACTTTTTTAAGCTATTGAACGTACTAAAGGACTATTTAGGTACATTTAATATTCAATAAATATTCAGTTAAAAACATTTATTTTATTGATCATTGTTCTTCATTCCGAAAATTTTTATGATTAATTTAAAGCTTCTATTCATGAAACTAAAACATAATTTGACCAATCCTTATAATTAACTTCTTGAGACGACTCAACTCATTTCATTACCAAGCAAATATTTGATGTAGGCATATCGACGTAATAGGAATCAAACTTTAGCAACAGACAGACCAATTAGTCTTTGATTGGACAAACATCAATTTGAATTGTCGTTAAGTACTATTGATGAAATACAGATTTGATCATTTTTCCGAATTCCGAAAATTATTATCAATAATTTAAAAAATATTTTCAGGAAACTACAAGCTTATCCGAGTTCTGTCCAAGAATCACGTTTAACTACAACATCATAGTTAGTACCAATATTTCACGGCTAGATTGTCAATTCAAATAACTCCTCGAGATGCCTCAACACATTTCATTACTAAACAAACATTTGATGTTAGTAAATCGACTTAATGGAGATCAAACTTCAGAACTAGACAGACCAATTAGTCTTTGATTGAACAAACATCAATCTATATTTTCTGGTATTCAGGTTTGATCATTATTCCGAATTCCGAAAATTATTATCAATAATTTGAAAAATCTTGTCATAAAACTACAAACATTCCGAGTTCAGCCCAAACATTACAAGTAACTACAACACCATGGCTATAGTCAATATTTCACAGCTGTCTTGTCAATTCAAATAACTCCTCGAGACGCCTCAACACGTCCCATTACTAAGGAAACATTTGATGTAGGTAAATCGACTCAATACGAATCAAACTTCGGAACCAGACATACCAATTAGTCTTTGATTGGGCAAACAGCAATCCAAATTCACAATTATGTGATTTTAGTTAAATTGTAACGTTCTATTGTGGTGTTAATGATAGACGAATTTAATTGTTTACTCCTTAAGATATAAAAAGTTTCTGATAAGTTAGAATCTTAATTCATCAAACCAAACAAAAAAGAAATATGGAGTAAAATAATGCATAAAAACTTAAAAAAATAAATAAACCGACTTCAAAAACAACACAGGTAAACTAAAAAGAAAAAAAGGAATATTTTCTACTACATTTTGAAGTCGGTGTCAAGTAAAACACTTGATGTCGGTGACATGTAAAATCTTTTACGTGTTTATTTACTGGCACTGACTTTATTTTGTAAATAATATTTATTTTTTTGTTTTTTCTTAGTTCGTTGTTCTCGTTGTTTATTAAAAAAAAATTCTTTTTACCCTTTTCAGTTTCAAATATAGTAAGGGCTAGTTTATGATTTACCTAAGTGACAATAGCCTAATATCAGCCAGGGCTGTTGATTATTGAGGAGTTCTTCTGGAGTTGCACCATCAGATCCACTTCACATTGTAAAGTGCTTATCAATCAAATTAAAATAATCGAATCGTAACCCATGAAATATTTGTTACATAGTATGTGCTGGTGGCCATTTGTGGTATTTATCATCAGTTGCAGTTCTAAAGATCTTTTTTTTCATAATCGGTTCATTTTTTTCATAAACAATTGGCGAAGAAATCAGTGAACAAACATTAAAAAAAAACATAATTACCGCCGAAAATAGAACCTCTTCCTCCTTTTTGCACACACAGTACACTACTCACTCATAAAAGTAACGATGTGTATACGCACACATAAACACAAATAAGGGAGGCTAGAGAATCGGCTAAAGGTGGCAATACACCATGAGAGCGTCATGCCAATTTCCATCACGGTATACTAATAGAATAATGCCACTGACAGTATGACATGTGCCCTCAATACAAATATATCGAATCCGTAACCATTGGCATCAAAGATACATTCAGTGCCACGCTAGAGCGATCGTCTCTTATCGTATAACATAAGAAGCTTTTCTTAAAAAATCGTCTTAAATCTGGAATTCCGGATTAATTTTCGCACGATTCAAGCGTTTCTAAAGAGAATTTTTGGTAAAATTAATGGGATGCTCTATTCATTCCAGCGATCAAAATAAGACGCGTCTCAACGAGCGTAAGCAAGCGTTCATGAACGTATCTTTTGGAACCAAGGTTGTTTTTTTTAGGAATTTTACATTTTGTGAATGAGAACGCTCGTGATTTCGACATTTCTTTTTATTCTTTCTAGCTTTTTCCAGCCGGCTCTGGGGCTTAGTTTTTTTAAAGTGACCTAGATATGGCATGTATTTTCACATGTACCTGACCTCAACGCGTTAATACATTGAAACTATATGTCGACTTAATGAATGCTCTTGAAAAATATGTAATTCTTGGTAGAATTGAAATAGTTGTAAAGGATCGTACTCGATGTTAATTAGATTAGCTCTTACTTAAATTAATTTTGATTATTTTTTTCCATGTTACATATATTTATTTATTTTATTTTATTTTATTTTATTCTTTATTGCACACCAACACAATACAGTATAAAGTACAAAGAGTTAAACTAAACGTTGAAGGTTGCGTTAGGTGCAACAGGCGGCCTTATCGCTAAAACAGCGATCTCTTCCAGGCAACCTTTGGGCAGAGGACTAGTAATAGAATGTTGGGAAGGGGCGCAATATTAAATTCGATTATTGTAAGATATAATAAAAATATTTATAAATTAAAATAAATAAGACTATTTCACTTACATATAAACATAAATACATACATACATACACACATACATACATATACATACATACGTAATATATATTTATCTATATATAGATAAAAAAATTGGCATGTTTATATAATTTTGCTTGTATACATGGAAGTGTGTTTTCCAAAGAATTGGCCAGTTTTCATTATTAACTTGATGCACTTCCTCTTATCGTATGAAGTTGATTTTTTTTTAGAACATTTAAATAAAAAAATATTTTTTTAATATGTATTTCAATTTCTAAATATAAATACCTAAAATAATTACAAATTGAGCAATAAACTAAAGTCAATTAATACTAAAAAAACCTAAAAAGGATAATTTATTACAAAATATTCTACAATCTTAGCCTCAAAGTTATTTCTCGTTTCGTTTAAAAATTTGAATTTAATAACGATACCTATCCAGTTCGATGCTTGTATGTGTTGTTGTTTTTAAGATAGAAAATTGAAACAGTTTCAGTTCAAGTTAATACTCCTAGAATTAACGTTTTTTTTTTTAATTTTTGTTTTTTTTTTTTTGAAATTTTTAACTGGTCATCTATTCAAATGTTAAGGCAATGTTAAAATCGCATAGACGATAGGGACATATATACTGGTTATGATTTAGTCATGTCATGATGGAAACGTCATGAAGACGGTACTCTTAAAATATCCTAGGCTATATATTGTATATATGTTTTATTTAAAGGAAAAAAAGTCAATACCCTAACTACCATTTACAAATACCCACTACAAAAATAAAAAATAAAATTTAAAATTCCACCAAAAATTATCAACGACAACATCGGATCACTGATTCAACCCTTACGAATCATAAAACATGTCATCCCCAAAGATTTATAGCCCGGTACCGAGTTCAAGGTACGCATTAATAAAGGGAAAGAAGACCCATTTTCGTTTGGTAAATTTTAATTTGGAACCGAGTGATTCCGCCGTAGCAATTATTTTTACGGAAGGTTAAATAAGCGAGGTGCTGACACGGCCGCGGTGACGGCTGGTGGCTGTCACGACTTGTTCCATTCCGCGTTTCCATTGTTAAGGCAAATATTTTAATTGTATTATTATACTAGATTCTGTTTTTGACTTTGGGCGCGAGGTTATTAGGTCGGCGTGCATTGCAAATTCACATATAGTGTAAACATTTTTTAAGCCAGGAACTCTCATAAACGTCCCTAGTCCCTATCAAAGTTTTATCACAATCCGATTAATGGTTTTGGAACGCATAGAGGACAAACAGAATATTCATATTTAATATAACGGGTCTTATCGCGATAACTAATAGTAGTAATACCTTTTTATTGCCCGACTCACCTCATGACCACGGCGAATGTAACTTCGTCGAAACGTCGGGCAATAAAAAGGTATTACTACTATTAGTTATCGCGATAAGACCCTTTATATTAAATATGAATAGTATAAATCTCGAAAGTTTAAAATATATAAACAGAATATTGATGATTTATATAGGAGATAAAGAGATTTTTAAGTCCATCGCTGTAGTTAAAAATATTCTTAGCTATAGGGAACTGTAATGAAATACTAACTCTATCTACCTAAAGGTATGATTGTATGGTGATAAGCAATAAGGTGTCAAGCCACAAAAAGTCAAACTCGGAGGTATTGGTGTATTCTAATGCGTCAGCTATTTTAAATTTATACAATAATCTTACATACATCATATACTTAGAAACTTATTGTTAGATAAAAGTTTTTACTAAACCAATATGTTTTTGATTCACTTTATCTTTTATTAAAATAGAAAAGAGAAGATTATAATACAATCCTCCTTCAAATACATTTATTAAGAATAGGTTTGACATCTATAGACGCCATTTTCTCAAAATGATGTCCGCGTGGCTTGACTTGATGTCGTTATTCACAATGAATCCTGGAATTTGTACCTCCGTATAATTTCAAATTAGTTAACTAGATTTTAATGATACACAAATTGAAACTCATAATATTGCATATAACGGATACTTCGAAAGTATGTTGCGTGATGACTAAGCGGCGCCACGGTACACAACGAGGCTAATGTAGTCGTCTATTGTGTTAATAACAGACTTTACTAGACTTTTAAATAAGGGGAAACCGATTATAAAAGCAAAATACGTAATTTCATTTACTTGAATGACAAATAAGTTTACTAGTAGACTATTATTCCATACATTTCATCATATCCTATTGTATAGGGTTGTCTGGAAGAGATCACTGCTTAGCGATAGGATCGCCTGTGGTATATATATATATTTCTGTAATGTTGAAATATCTAGTATCTTTTTCTTTCTTGTCGTGTACAATATTTATATACTATAAATAATCTTATTTTCGAATAATTTTTTTGGGACCAATGGGATAGTGTTTCAATAAAAAAATAATTAATAAAATCGGTTAAGCCGTTTTGGAATAATCTGTGAACATACATAAAAAACGTCTTCCTCCAAGATCTTTTTTGGTTTAAAATAGTTTTTTTAAAGAATTACGATAAAAATACAGACACAAGATATTTATTAGAGTCGTAAAGTTTTTAAACTGTTTAACAAGTAATGTAAAAAATTAAAAACTGAGTAGTCAGCAGTACGGTCTAAAAGCCTATAAGTGAGAATCGTTACTAACCAACTTTAAATCGTTATAGTTTCTAAACGGTAATTCTTATTGAAAAATGGTATAAGAAACCTAAGAATGAGTTTTAAATACCTACTCAACGATATGCCACTAGATATATTTCGTCGATTTCATTTTTTTTATTTTCCATATTATGACGTACAAATTCGGCCAATTTTTTTTCAGGCCGGTACGACGAATCACACTTGTTATGTATAAAAATCGGCCCACGCATTCGGTCATAGTGGCAAAAAGGTTCAAACCCACAAACATTCATACCTCAAAATATATAAAGACTAACATTGCCCTCCCTTACATCGCTCAGTCGGGTAAAAAGTCGTGGGACGAAGTCCTTTTAAAACAGAATCAAAATAAATTCGTAAAAATGTCCCACAATGAACCATCGTTTTATCGTTAAATAAATTAAAACAAATTGCTTTGTCACTTCCCGTCATAGTATCTAATATATTTATGGGAGAATAAATTAAAAAACTGTTTTACTCGCGCCTACAAAATGGCGTGTCACCGTGTATGACAATGAAAAATGCAGCGGTTGGAAAGCCATTTTTAAAGGTAAAAATTAAATGGGCAACGGAAAACGGTTTTTTAAATCATCGCCGGGTCGGATTCGGAATGTATATTTTTACGGAATATTTTACGGAATTATAATTGGATTGATTTTAAGATTTCGTTTTCGAATGTTATTTCTCCCTTTGTGTTGGAAAGCTTAATTGACAGGTGACCTTGCCCTGAAATATTGAATATATTGTAATCAGGTTTCAGAACGATTTTCTAATCTATTAACACTAATTGTCAGTTTTCATAATTTAATATTATTTCATATTGTTGTAATTTATATGGAATCTATACTAATATTATAAAAAGGTCAAATTTGTTTTTAAGTTTATATGTAGGGATAATTGAAAAAAGATTTGAAAACGTATTTCGTGTTGGTTAGTTTATGGAGGAAGATTATAAGCTATATGACATCACGCTACAACTCGTAGGAGCGAAGCGGTAATTATAAACGCGAGTGACACCGCAAAAGTCAGCTAATTTAAGCTATAATTTTACTGATTAAGCAAAATCACAAATAAAAGTCATCCAATAGAATTAATGAAAAGAATATTGTGTTGTCTTTTACTTTAAAATTGTATGAAAAGTATAAAATTAAAACTTTTAAATTAATTTTAGTATACTGGCTAACTTACCTATGAGATTATGATAATCTTCTTTAAAAGAAATCAATTGTGAATGAGAAGACACAATGCTTCAGCTCAAATATTCAATAATTGCATAATTTTGAACCGATACAAAAACGTTCTCAATTCTTTAGGGACTTTTTATATACATATGTGTGTTCATCTATTACTTGGGAATGGTTGGACCAATTTGTTTTTTTTTTGTTTGAAAGGTTTATACTCTCCAATTGGGGCAGCGGATGCGCATGCGCAAGCGATTCTGAGACCTCTCCATTTTCGTGCTGAGGAAGGCCATCGCAGGGGTTTTAGTGGGTATAAATCGCCACATAACCCGATCCGCCCCCCCCCCAGCCCCCTTCCTTACCCAGGAATCGGGTATCTTTTCGAAGATTTCGCCTGCGTAATCAAAAAAAAATACTCTCCAATTGTTTCCATAAAATTATCATCAAATTCGGTTCAGTGGTTTGGGTTTAAAATCAAAATAACTGGAATAAGTTTCGGTTCCTTTTATTTTAAAAAGTCTTGTAATACATTTAGTTACACTTATAGGACATGCGAAGTCGCGTGCTGGACGTATTATATGTAATTTCAGAGGGTGTTTAAACACAGGACAAGATAAAACAACAAGCTGTACTAAATGAGGAATGGGAAGCGTTGGGTCCAATCTATGTTTAACTTTCGCTAATTGTTTTTACGTCGACCAATGTAATTTGACCCCAGCTACTTACTGTCGGTTTATATTGCGACTTGTTTTAATTGCGACTTTACCTTTTACCGTTTTATATGTATATGTTGTATATTTATTGGTTTTATCTTGTTAATTCTTATCGCGATAATTTAAAAATATTTATATGAAAAGAAGAAATAAGTGTCTGTAAGTGTGTTTATTTAGATTATTGTAGATATATATAAATATGTACTTATGTATGTAGTTGCCTAGCAACAGGTTGTTGATTTGAAAAAGGAGAGAATATTGTCATATTTCAAGAGTACAAAAATATAGTTAACTAATGTCACTTTTGAACTCTTTAAAAATACTATAATTTGTACATATATAAGAGCGATAAGTGACTCACTCACTCATTGCGAAAGCTCAGAAATTACAAATGTTAGGAATTTCAAATTTTGCATGGGGGTTCTTTTGAGGATGTAGGTGCTCACTAAAACGAGATTTTGCAAAATTCGACCCCTAAGGGCATAAAACGGGAGTTGGTGTTAAGTATTTGTTGTTATTGTGATAGGACACCGAAATTAATAGTAGATTAGTGATAGTACATATTTATTTTAAAGTGACAGGACACGGATTTTAGTTTTTAATTGTGCTAAAACACTTAACTAGAGTTTAAGACAATGCCTCGCCTAACGTACACCGCTTCAGAATACACGGACATGGTTTTAATGTACGGGGAATGCCACGGAAACGCGACCTTAGCTTTACGAACATACCGTGAAAGGTATGGTGAGAGACGCATGTGCCCCAGTAACCCTCGCATTATAGTGCTGGCAGTTTAAAGGTTAAGAGACAATGAATGCATTGTGCCGCAACAAGAGGGAGTCCCATCACGACAAATACGCGCCTCGTTGGAGGAAAGAATTTTACAGTATTTCTCTGACAGCCCGACATTGAGCCTTAGTAGAGCCGCGCGACAGTTTAATATTTCCCCTAAAACTGTGCATAAGGTTTTAAAACGGAATAAACGCAAACCTTATAAATATTGTAAAACACAAGCGTTGTTGCCGAGGGACTTGCCAGTGCGTAATTATTGCGAATGGTTTCTAAATAAAATAAATAGTGAGGTCAATTTCGTTAGCAACAACCACAAATTTAATAACGAAAATAGAAAATAATATTGTCCGTCGGTACGAATTATGTGTACAAGAAAATGGCGGACAGATTGAACATTTAAAAATTTAGAGAATTAAATGGGTGGAAGTGTTTCCTGTGCTCGTATATCGTCAACTTATCTACCTACGGCGACTTATGCCGCCGCGCCGCGACCGACGTAAGCGCACCCGCTCGCGCTCAGGCGGGCGGGGCGGGGCGACACGGCGCTCGATAACTCGAGCGGCGTTGCCACTTTGATGACTATACCTAGAGGTCAGTGACAGTTATTTACCATTTACAGGCTGTTTGCATTTTATTTCGACTATTTAGCGATTTAATTTGTTCGAAAAAATTTTTTCCGTATTTTTCATAGCATTTATTTTTCTACTGGTTTGAAGTGTTTCTAAATAGGAATAATATACGTAGTTACAATTAGTACACACAGTCCGCATTGACCCTGTATATATATATATATTATAACGTTTCAAAGTAATAATTACGTAGGAATACCATGTGATCGTACTACTATTATTGTTTATTAGCAGGATGTTTGGGTGGATCGATATTTGCTGATCTTTTACGGAGAAACTACCGAATAAATTTTGAGGACACTTAACAATAATATAGCTTATACATCAACATACCGTATAAGCGAAGATGCGGGAGAATGCTATTCTTTCATACATATCATAAAGTCTGAATACACATAAAGCAATATAAAAAACTACATTTTAGCAGAAAAGCGTAGTCTTTTATATCATGTAAAAACATCCAATACTCAAATATCCAATCATTAAGATCCTCGATAAATATTAAAACATCATTTTAATGTACCTACAAATAGTCTCGTAGATATTATTATAGTCATTTATACTTATATACTGTATATTATCTACTATAAGTGATGAGTTTATTTGTTTGTTTGAACGTATTAGTCTTAGCAATCACCCACCTAATTCAGATTTTTTTGTGCTCGACTCTGTCTGTCTGTCTGTTTCTTACCTTTTCCCGTTTAAAACGTGGGCTTTTGGAGAAGAACTTGTTCTGCATTTTATTGCAAAAAAAAAAACACGAAGAGGAAGAAATAGGGAATGAGTGTTTGTATAGAGAACTTATCAATTATCAAGAGGTTATTCAAAATAATTATTCTACGCAGACGAAATTGCAGAAATCAACTAGTATATTGTTATGTTTGTTAAGTATGTTAAACTGAACACACTACGACTCATGGAAGCAAGCATTTACCATAAACTTGAACCAATGTACCAAATATTACTATGCGAGTGGAATCAACAGGCATATCTAGTATACCAATAAAGTAGAGGGGTAGGCCAAAATAAACTGGTCTGTTAACTTAATCCCGTACTACGATGTACGAGCATCTCTTAATGTGATTAATATTTAATTTATTTATTGCTTCCCTTGGAACTATATGATTTTCGAATGAACGCTACATACGTTTATAATTGTGTAATTGATTGAATAAATAACATATTTGGATGCTTATAAATAATAATATGTCAACCCACAAAAAGTCAAAGTTAAAGATATTTGACGTATTTTGATAATGTATAGTACGGAAAAAAAATTCTTAATTTAATGTTTAGAATTTCAAGTGCATTCCATATTTTGCAATTTATACAATAATGTCATATATTCAAAAAACTTACTATTAGATTAAAAGTTTTTGTTCTACTAATCTGTTTTTAACTCATTATAACTTATATCAAAATAAAAAATGGTAGGTATATTCTTCAAACAAAATTAAGAATAGGTTTGACATCTTAAGGTGCCATTTTCTCAAAATAGAGTCCGTGTAGCATGATATAGTACTGCCTATCAGCGTCCATTTGAGTAACAGTTTTAGTGATGACTAAGTGCACGCTGATAAGCAATACTGTGTCAACCCACACGGACTTCATTTTGAGAAAATGGCGTCTAAAGATGACAAACCTATTCTTACTTAATTTGTTTAATGAAGTTTATACCTATCTTTTCTTTTCTTTTTTTTTTAAACGTATAATGAATTAAAAGTAGATTGATATATTTAATATATTATCTAATAAAAAGTTTTTCAAATATTTCAGATTATTCTATTAATTGCGAAATATGGAACGCACTTGAAATACGAAATAATTATTAAGACACTTTTTTCCGTACTTATTTAGTTTATATTACTTGATTTTTCTTTGAACAATGTTGAATAGGTAATGCTGTATCAAAATAAAATATTATTTACTTTAATTTAAAACTTTATTTGATTATCTTCTTAGATCGAGGTCGTTTGATGTCTTTATAGTAATATTATAAATAGGTACGAATTGTTTGTCACTTATATGTAGGGAATTATATTGGAAATTACTGATTCGATTCAAAAAGATCCTTTTGCGTTGGATAGCTCGTTTATTGAGGAAGGCTATAGGCTATATTATATCACGCTACGACTCATAGGAGCAAAGCAGTAATTATAAACGTAAATGAAATCACGAAGGACAGTTGGTCGTTTTTAAAAAGTTTATTAATAGATGGCCCCATGAAGATGCTGTGTGTACTATTGAAATTAATAATGAATACCAAATATAAACAATGCTAATACAACATTTATAATATTAATAATACTTAAAACTCGAAAACCGTGTCTTTTAATCTATCACTTTTCCGTATTCTGTTGTTCCATGAATGTTTTAATCCATAAACTTTTTATGATCTGTGACGTAATTATTGAAAACCGTCGCTATTAACACATGATTTCTGATACTCATAGAAAAATGCTTTTCTAATTGTTAAAATGTGGCCAGTTTTGATAGCGATAGTTTTAAACAATCAGCCCTTTCTTCTATGAATATGTTTTTTGAAAGTTGCGTTTATTCTAACAAATGGTTAAAGAAATAGGGCGTGTCATGTGACCTGAGTGCAGCGATCGATATCTGAAGATAGTAGGGGTTAAACGCCGTGTTCAACTCTTTAAACATTAAACGACTTACCTGACGTACGTCTAGCTACCTATAAATAATATAAAATCGTAAAGAATCATGTTTGTATATGTTTGGATATGGTTATAAGATTTTTTAAAATTTACTTTTGGGTTCTGATCATTTTTATAACGAATCGACTACTGATGGTTTATTTAATGTACGATGTTAATACACTTATCTAAAAAAGACCTTTTTCATGTAGTTTGCGGTATACTTTTACTTTCTAGAAGTTGATCCTTATAAGTAACATTATCAGGTGGTCGAATAATAACGTGTTTTATTTTTCAAAATCAACAGGTTAAAATCCTGCTAGGAAAATATTTTTTTTTTTGTAATGAATGATGCAGTTTTTAACTCATCTAAATCGGACTTCTTCAAGCGTATTTCTTTCGTTATAGTTTCGGATTTGTCTATTTACGCCCAGTTAAAAACATCACTATGCACATTATATAGATACTACTAAATATTGTTGTTATCAATATTAGGGTTTTGATTCAGTTTTGTATTTTTAAATTTTTTCCATTCTTAACATCAGTAATTCGTTACTAGGCAATTCTTTAAGTCCCATTTATATACGTACCATTAATAGTACAAAACATGTATATACGTTTGTATATTCCCTACGAATTTCAAATTTTATCGTATTTACACTATCTATATATATATGCATACTAATAATCAATAATGTGTCCACCCACAAAAATTCAAATTCGGAGATATTGAAGTATTTTGATAATGCGTCACTTATTTAACATTATTCAAAAAAATTTCAAGTCATTTAAATCAAGTAAGTACGGAAGAGTTTTCTTATTTATTGTTTCAAATTTCCAATGCGTTCCATATTTTACAATTTATGCAATAATTTCAAATTTTATTTAAAAACTAATTACTACATAAAACTATTAAGTATATTAATTTGCTTAAATTTATTACACCTTTTACCAAATTAGCAAATGAAAAGAGGATATATACCTCTTCAAACATATTTATTAAGAATAGTTTTGACATGCTTAGGCGCCATTTTCTCAAAATGATATCCGCGTAGCTTGACTATTGCTTACCAACGTCCACAAAGACAAAAATTGTAAATTTTTGAACTTGGTCACAGAAATACTACATATCCAAGGATAAGGGTTGAAAATGTAATCACAAGGTCAAGTATCCAAGTAATGATTATGAACATGGACGAAAACTCGAGTCAAAGACAAAATCTCCACGGGTAGCATTAATAGATTTACCCCACTCGAAACTTCCGAGCAAATATGCAGATTAAAACGTTCCGGCTGCCTTAAACACATATTCAGTTAAAATGACACAGTGTGAGCGACAAAGTTCCACAGTTGGCACCGCGCGTGATTGTTGAAACTTTGTCGTTTTAAAGTCGGAAGGAACTGTAATTATCTGTAAGACAAGTGATTATTTAAATATTGGATCATTAAGTTTGAGGTTAATGAACATTGGACGGTGTTTGGTTGAAACTGTTATAGGATTCATGCGTGGAGGTAATCCCATTTTCTAAATGATGATACTTAAATTAAATTATATTAAATAATCTGTACTAATATTGTAAAGCTGAAGAGTTTGTTTGCTTGTTTGTTTGAACGCACTATACTCAGAAACTGCTGGTTCGAATTGAAAAATTCTTTATGTGTTAGATAGTTTATTTGTCGATGAAGGCTATAGGCTATATAACATCATGCTACGAATCATAGGAACGAAGCAGTAACCGTAAAATGAAACCTCTAAGGATAGCTAGTATTTTATATAAAATAACACACAGTAATCTAGACTTAAAAAAAAGATAACAGACTAAAAGAAAACAAAAAAAAGTACGTCTGTTTACTCGATTGACAAACTTATTCTAGATATTTTGATTTTAAAACAAAACTAGTAAATCTATTTTGATAAATATTGTATAGAACCAATCGTATACCTTTTGAGAAATAGGTTAACATACATAAAAAAGTCTCCGACGATTTGAGAACCATTTTCTTTATTGGAAGCCAATTAAAAACTGAACACAGTAGTACACAGCTTATGTACCATTAATTGAGACGTGCAATAATTGTGAATATAAAAAGATCCTTTTGATGATTATGATTGGTAGAATATTTTACAAATACAGTGGTTTAGAACATAGAAAATATATCGCAATTTGAAAAAAAATGTAGACATACGAGAAGCGGATCACCTGATGTTAAGTGATCATCGCCGCTGACGGACTCTGAACAGCAGATGAAGAGAGGATGCGTTGCCAATAAATAAATAAAAGCATCGCCCTTAAGGGTCCGCATTAGGATCTTATGATCCTAGAAATACATACTAACACAAATATACAGACCACAACAAACATCCGTATGGCCAATACAGACGTTTGCAATGAGCGAAGATCGAACCCGCGACCATTAGCGTTTTAGACAGTTGCCACAGCGCCAATCTATAGAACTTAAAAAGGAAAGAGTGATAAATAGGATTATGAAGCAAAAAAAAGAAATATGGGAACGGATTAATTTTCTGGCTTTCTCACTCTCTGTGCGAAAGTTCTTATATTAGCTACTTCACCAATTTTCTGTCGTCGAGTGGGTGCAGTATCCTGGTCGAGCTAATCCGTATACAGGCTGTTAGTGGGCTATGGCTAAGATCGACCTAAGTATTAACACGAGAAGTAAAGATAAAATTATAACACCCAGTATTTGACTTCGCAAAGCAAATGTTTCCGTTCTAATTCAAGGTAAAACGGAAAATTTCGCAGTTTTTGATAAATAGATTTAATTTATACGTGAAAAAGTCTCTAATAGCTAAAACATATTATTCCATACAAGAGTATGTTGACGATAAAGATGTGTGGATTTAGTATATCCTCGTTCCATTCAGGACGTTCAATTTATTTGTGATTCGTACAAATAATATGAATATTATATACTCTCAAATTTAAAAAGTAACAATTTTTATTAGTTTTTTACCGGTTCATTTCGGTAGAATACACATTTCGAACCGGTGGTAGCTTCCCATTAACGTGAATACTTTTTTTCTTTATAACATTTGTATGGACGATTTAAAAGTGCTCGTGAGAATCTACTCGAATAAAGTATATTTTGATTTTGATTTTATAGTCTTAATTTTTGAAATTATCATCATAAACAAGCTTTCTAGTTCATAATGTATAGAGTATTAAGCAACACAATGTAATAAAATGTAAACAACTTAATAAGCCTATGCATTACAAATACATCTTACATAAGTAAACAAACATATACACCGAGGTAGTTAAATTTCAAATGGATGCGGCATTTAGTAATTACTGGTTTTTTATTACGTCGTTATTCAGTAACATCGGTCATTTGCTTTGATGTAGCGTTCACATAAAGAACTGAAACTGAAGCTAATAAGAATATTCTCGAATTAAATTACTATGTATTAAAAAACATATATTGTTTGTAATATATAATATAAATACCAACATATATAAATATTAATAATTACTTACATGTTCTATTAATATTTGATATACATATCTCGATTGATACCGTACATAGTAGTCTAAAACAATTTTCATTTTACATAGTAAGGCACCACCTCAACGAGCGAGTGTTTCGCAATAAGACTGCTAGAATTTCATCAGGTAATCTCCACAAAATGACGTTTATTTATTCGGCTGCCGCATCGTCGCGATTAGCAACGGATTGCTGCGAAACTGAATGATTGCTACGAATCGTTATAGGTCGCGACAGGGTGTCGCGTGTCTACATCAGCTAGTTTCAAATCGGCTTATAGGTTTCGTGATAGTAAGTAAGTACATAAGTGTAAGTAAAGTAAGAAACTAGGTGATTGGTAGAGTGAGCAAGTAAATAAGTGAGCGAGCAAATGAGTCAGTACGTAAGTAAGTTGAACTTTATGTTTGAGTTTGGGTATGTATGTTTGTTTTGGTGCAAGTTTTTTTACAATTTTTCTCAAATGTTTAGATTAATTTTGATGTTCTTAGCCATGTTTTAGAATTACAGTCTGTCGGGGCATGTAGATCCGTGTCTTGAAAACAATCAGTCTTTTTATCTGTTAATTTTTAATTAGTATATGGACGCTGATAGGTCAAGCCACATGAACTTATTTTTGAGAAAATGGCGTCTAAAGATGTCAAACATATTCGTAATAATTTTTTTTTAATAAGTTATAGTACTTACTATATATTCTTTCATTAATAAAAAGTATAATGAATTAATAGCAGATAGGCTAGTAAAGAGTTTTATCTAATAATAAGTATTATCAAATCAATGAAATTATTGCATAATCCAAAATATATAGCGCACTTCAATATTCTAAACATTAGATTAAGAAACTTTTTTGTGTATATTTTTAGTTCAAATGACTTGAAAAACTTTGACTTGTTAAGTACGAAATAGATTATAGCAATATATAAATGTCTCTAAAATTTATATTTCGTGGTTTGACACATTATTGATTATCAGCATCCATATATTCTCGCCGGCTGTTCTCAGTAGAGTCCACATTCCAAGCCAGTGGTTGCTTCTCGTGAAATTGTAAATGTGCTATTAGAAGGAGCATATAAAAGCCTATTAAAAAAAATATATTTTGAGTTTGAATTTATTAATTGATATACATAAAACTAACTCATCCAAAATTATTCGAACATCTCCCAACAACTTTTCTAATTAAAGGCCAAGCGTTAATCTCAATTGTTCTGGTACTTTCGGTACTTTATACGCTGCTTTATAATGCGTGACATCATTAACGAATCGAGGGAAGAACTCGATGAATTATTTAACGAGTACTTTTTTCATTTAAGGGAAAAGGCGTTGGTGAATTTTCGTAACACTACCAAATGAAGAATCCTTAAATGAAATTTTGGATTTAGATATTTTTATTATATACATTAAATATTGTTATTGTTTCTTTTTTATTAAAAATATAATAAAAAATAAAATAATAATAATATGATATTTTTTATATAAATAAGTACCAAACAAGCTAGCGGGACACTTGATGTTATCATTGACCTCATAGATATTAGCAGCACTAGAAGAACCATAAATGTGATAGCTTTAAATAGAATAGACGAAGAAGAAGAAAGAAAAAAAAAAGAAAAAAGGATGAAAAAGAAAAAGCAAGTAAAGAAAGAAATGGAGGAGGAAGTTAAGCTTCCGGCTCTCTCGCTACCCATATTAAATGCATTAGCTTCTTCACACCGATCGCCTGCGAGAGTGAGGTACTGCATTAATCCAGCCAGAATATATACGAGCTGTATTCAGCTAACAGCTAAGCTTTACCTGGTTTATATCCACACAATATATTGTGTTAGTATAATGTGCTCCCAGCATTATAATACGGTAAAGACAATGTTAGTATTGTGAGGGTAGGCGAAGAACACTCGCGCACTCGCTGCTGAAGGACGCGCGGTACACCAGTCAGCTCGTGACCACGACGGATGCAACTTCGTCGAAACGTCAGAAAATAAAAAAAAAGGTACTACCATTAGATATCGCGATAATACCCGTTGTATTAAATATGAATTTTATTTGTCATAAAGAACACAGACGTTCACGTACAATATGAAATTACACGATACATTAAAATACATTTAATTGGAATATTAAATTATCAGTACCAGTAACCCACAGCTTTTATAAAATCTCCGTATAAACCAACACGATCTCATCCCAATTATAAAACAATGTACCACGAAAAGCACGAAATAATTAAAAATTCACAAAAAGGTTACCGCATTCGAACTCCCAGAACTAACGTACACCGAATCAATTATGTTGATACATTAATGAACTGCTAACAAATTCCATCTAATAAATTCCCTTTACCGGCGTTACCGTTTCAAATGAAATGTTAAGCCTTAATTTAGTGGAAGCCCGTTACACTTTGACAGAGCACTTTGCCCGGTAACCGGTTCAATTGCCAGCTGTGATAAGGACGTGTACATAATGATATAATTTTAATATATTCAAATAAACGACCGTGAAATTGTTGGCTATTAGGACTTTACGTAATCAAATTATGGAGTAAGATCCGTTGGAAATAGCGGGACTAATCAATATTAGTCCTGCTATTTCCAACTATCAATATTGACCGTGTTTTCGACTTAGTTTGTTTGACCGCTTTGGTGTTGCGGGACTTATTGTACTTCTATCGTTGAGAGTTGTGGGTACGATCTGCGCCCGGGATAGATATTTGTATCAAAATCAAAATTAAAAAACTACATTCAAGTAGGCTCTCACGAGCACTTTTGAATCGTCAATACACGAAAAAACAAAAAAAAATTACATCAATAATGAAGCTACCACCGGTTCGGAACGTAGGTTCTACCGAGAAGAACCGGCAAGAAACTTGATAGGTATTTGTGTAATATTTGTTTGTTTGTCTGAGTGTTTATCCTTGTTGGTCTTGCCATCGTGCCTCGGAGAGCACGTAAAGTTGGTTTCGAGTTGTTATCACAATCACCTCATAATGATTGTTAGTAACAGTAGGGAGACTACGCTAGTTACTAGGCTTGTCCTTGTGGCTTGCGGAGGATAGATGGCGATCGCTCTATGCCAGAATCTGTAACTTCTAATTATTTGTAGAAATAAGTTACTCAATATAGGAACTTAATGTTGGATTTTGGATGTTCCAAGAAGAATATTGTATAGAAAAATTATAATATAATATATGATAATATAGTTACATACGTATTTTACGTTATCTTTTTTTCTACGGTCCAATTCCATACGAAATAATCATATTTTTTGAGCGTCTTACGTATATGTGTAGGTATATAAATAATCACTTTTGCATTTTTTATGTTAGCTTTTGTAAGGCTAGAAATACATTTGTAAGTTTTACTCACAGATTGGCTCATGAAGATTGAATAATAAATATATTGTAATACTTATTATAAAATTAGACTTATTTTACAATATGTTATTTACAAATAGTGATATTAAATAAACAATATATATTCCAACAAGAATGGATTCTAATTTTATATTAGTTTATGTATCCTGAAATTATGGTCTAATCTCTAATTATGTTTATATTCTTTTTCTATTAAAAAGATTTTCAGGTGGTGCTTGACGCAACGGATCTTCAGGTGAAGTAATACAGTCGCGATTAAATTGTTAAATGAGAGATACGTTTTAACGTATCTGTTAATTAAATATGAACGCTTTCTTCAAGTTTTTTCTTGACTAAATTAAATATTAAAGGACCAATTTTTGATATTCCTTTGAATATAAAATAATTCTACAGTAACAGTAATATTATTTCAATAGTTGTTGGTTACCGTAATAGTTGCTAACCGTCTGTTTAATTGTAAACTTGACGAATGAAAATTGGGTTATCACAACAGATCTTACTTATTCAAGGAAAATTTCTCGGTCGAAAACCGTTGAATTCATGACTATTAAAACAATTTATACTCTCATTTATTATTCCGAGCTTCATCCTATAACGTCTGACGTTCCAGCAGACAAAAACTACCGAAAATGGTTTCCAAAAAACCTAAAAGAAATCCTGAAAAAACGCAGTTCCATGTTATTGTTTCATTCCGCTTGAAAGAGGCCTTTAAACTTAAACAAATAATACTAAGGTCAGTTTTTTGAAAGTAGAGGTAAACGCGCCCTTTGAAATAATACTCGCCTTTTAGAAGCAATGTGAATGAGGCTTTATAATGTGTTCTATTCACGTCGGCTCTCATACAAATTTCGTATGAAAAGTTGACTTGTTATGACTTTGAACGCGTTTTCAAATATTAAATTAATTAGGTGCGTACGAGTTCGAGCTCAGCTCAATTAATGTATGAATTATATTATATAAGTCATTGCGGGAAATATGGTTATCAAAACGATCGTTTTGTTCATAGTATTCGATCGAAATAATTTATTTACAGTAGTAACGAGTCTAATATTTACATTAAGAAAAGCAAGTAATAAAATTATTATTAGCATTTAAAAACGGTTTTTACAGTGATATTAAATAACTATAGATACGATATAAGCTCATGGATTTTGACACCCAGAATGCCGATCACTTTGGACGACGTTGCCTAGCAACAAGCTAACAACTGAGTGCAACAGACAAGTGTATCTTTGTGCCATCAACATAATTAACAACTTTGTGAAAGTGAAAATCTGTACTTTCACGTCAAATATTATGAGCACAACTTTTCTTTAGTTATAAAATATTTACATATGTTTTAGTTTTATGTAATATAGGGATATAAATGTTGGCTGCTTTAAAAACTTACTATTACTCAAATAACGCGTTCGAATGTGCATACATATATTGATCTCTAAAAAATTAAAAAAACTTCATCATTGGTGGAATTAAATGGATGCTACCAAGAAGAACCGACGAAACTGGATATATATTTTAAACTTTCGCGATTTATACGATTCATATTTAATATAAGTGGTCTTATCGCGATAACTAATGTTAGTAATACCTTTACTAGCATTAGTTAGTAATACCTTTTTCATTGCCCGACGTTTCGACGAAGTTGCATCCGTCGTGGTCACGACCTGATTGACAGCTCAGGTATTACTACCATTAGTTATCGCAATATGACCCGTCATATTAAATATGAAAACTGGATATTATCCAAAAATTCTTCTATTAAGCATGAAATGCAGGAGCCTACAACCAATTCTTCATAATGAAGATCTCGGAATGATTGTTCTGAAAGAAGATCATATTTATGATATGCGTGATTGTATCGACACGCGCGTAATCTACTGTAAGTTATGTATTACACTTTGAAGTGTAAAAAATAAGGTGATAAAGTTTTAAAATAAACATACAACTGAGAGCATACGATACCAACAAACAAACAAATATGGATTTTTTATATATTAGATTCGGTACCACCTCATCTAATATACTAATATGTAATATACAGATACAAACGTCAGTACATAATATAACAACCAAACCAAATGATATTAAGCCATTATTATCATCCAAACAAAAGCACTACGGAAATCACATTCAAAAAACGAAATCCAAATCGTATAACGTAAGCAAAATTCAGAAAACCCGATAACGATGGAATTCACCAATAAAAACAGATACTCGAAGTCATAGAAGAAATGGCTATAGAACGGGAAAAAATTGGAATCACACTCCCCAAATTGATTCGGCTCGAACAACTGCATTAAAACCCACGGTCACGTACTGTTTTATTGTGGGGCTAAAGTTACAATGCGCGAATAGTAAATGGTTACGAAGAAATCTTACGTAATATCCGAATATCGAACGCGATCGGATCCGTCGTCCCAGAAATGTATCCAGAGTCGACCGTGCGGAATCCGCGCTATTGCCAACGATGTTTGCATCCGAATTATTTTTGAATTTCGCTGTTTGGTATGGGTCGGATTGGGGATTAAGCGTTTCTGGGATAAAGATAGTTGTGGAGCGTTTTATATAAATTTATTATTAAAATGGAAACGTGTTTTGGTAAACCGCGTGTTAAAATTTATGTTTTTATTATTTTACTCGAAATGTAAGATTTTGTTTACATAAAGATAAAAAAAGACTTTAAGGAATATAAACCGAATTCAAAAGTAGAATACTCAATTAAGTTTGCTTGAATGACATACGAATTCGAGTAATTTTGAAAACTCCTGAATTGATTTTGATAAAGATTCTATGGGAACAACCTGTAAGCTTTAAAAAGTACGCTTTTGTACAAAAAAAAAATTTAAACTGCTATTTACTGCTTATCTTAAAATATTTGCAACATAAAAAAACAAAAGCTACGAATTGAGAATCTTCTTTTTGTAACTGGTTGAATAGTAGAATTTAATTTAAAATTATGAAAAGTAACGACTATTGAATCATGTCACCAAAAAAATCTTGGACATTTTTGCAATTAATATACAGTGGTTCATGAGTTTGCTTTCTTTATTTTTTGTTGGCCTTTTAGCTACTGAGTGATACTATTGTTAATTTTACGCAAAGATATTTTGTTAGCCAAACGCAAAATAGAGACATAAAATTTATCCCAATCTTTAAGTCAAATTCTAAGTTTTTTAATCGACACCATCACTGCTGTGTAAACAATTTTATTTTTTTTACAATTATATTTATTTTCGCTTAAACAGTTTTATAATAGTAGATACTGATATAAAAATTTAATCCACAATGTCAAAATAGAAATGTTAATATAGATAACATCTCTATAATTTTTAATTACATATTTACTGTTTTCCGAATGTTATAGTATTAAGAAATTGTTTGTGTATTTAAATTTCAGTGTTGGCGTTACGATGGCGGTGTAATTAAAGTACCAACAACGACGCAGTTCAGTTCCGTGGTTGACATTGTATCGACTAAGTGAGATATGTATGCTTCCAAAAATGTTGGTGATAGCCAGACACTCGAAGGTATTGGCGTAACAGTGACACAAAAATGTATAAGGGGTTCTTTTTGTCGAACATATCTATTCGACATAAAAAAATAGATTTTTCTTTATTTTGTTCACTGATTATTCGGGCGCAATTGGTCTTGTTGCTTTTGTTAGTGATCACAGAAAGTGAAAGTGTTTATGTCTTTCTTTAATTTAAAAACTGAAGTCTTACGGCGTGCGCCGTAAGTATATAGCGCAGGGGTAGTGTTGCTGAAAAAAAAAATTATGAGAAGTGTGATGTGTTAGTCTTGGAAAACCCGTTAACTCGTTCGTCAATTTTGTAGCGAATGACTTCGAATGTTTCGTTACACTTCAATGTTTGGTCAGTAAAGTCCGAAGTATAGTCGCGATAAACCAGTAAGTTTATACTTTTGTACAAGATTAAATCCAATAACATTTATTTTACTTTCAACATTTGAATGAATGAATTTTTGGTCAGTCCCCAGCATCAATGCTCGATTCGCTTACTGATGTAATGTTCGAATCTAAAATGTTACATTATAGCTGCAAGATTACATTACACCTTTAAAATAATCGACTTATAACATTCTCGGCTTATAAAATAAAAAGTCTTTCATTCATAAATATAAAATACATATTTGATTATCTGTGCGACGTAAATGAAAATAATCCACCAACATAAATCCCTTTAATTAAATCCAAGTAAAACTAATACGTACGGAGTTTTTATATCTAATAACGCAAAGCCTTGTAATGAAACGTAAATATTATATAATAAAGTACCACCACTCTCGCACATAATATTTTTATGGGTCATATACCCTCAATATTCTAACGGATATATGATTATTATCCCACAAACACTTGGATGTTAAACTCGTTCCGCATTTTAGGGTTAATTGCACTCGTTTGTAGAGGATCGTCTTTACTTAACCCGCTATAATTAAAAATGTCATATTTCGTACGAATATGTTCCCATTTTGTTTGGATTATTTGTGCATTTTTTTTGTGAACTTAGCGACTTACTCCGGTTACGCACGGGAGATAATTACTAGTACTAAAAAGGAGGAACCGACTTAAAAAAAACGCAATTTCGTTTATTTGAATGACATACTTCTTCCAGTTATTTTGATTTTAAAACCAAACTACTGGACCGATTTTGATAAAATTTTTAGGACCAATCTGGAAGTATACCTTCAAATATAAACAAATAAAAAAAGAATTAATCAAATCGGTTAAGCTGTTTTAGAGTAATCGGTGAACTATATGTTTATAAAAAAAGGCCTATTCTTGTTTTTAAAAGCCGGCTTAAAATGATAACTGTGTATAGCAAAAAATGTTTGTTGTAATTTTTTTATACTAACAGAAGAACTAAAAATACCTTTTAAACTTTCGAATTTTCATTCACATGAACCTTACTTCGATGATTATAAGCACAAGAAAAAATTATTAAATAACAAGTTATTAATTGAAACATTAAAAACCCAAAATACTTAAGAAGGTAATTGAGAATCGTTACTAACGAACTTTAATTCATGAAAAATGATGTAAGAAACCTAACAATGATTTTTCAAATACCTATGCAACGATAAACCCCACTCAATACAGTTCTTTGATTTTCATTCCAAATACAAACACATTACGTCGCGCAGTCGGGTAAAAGGTGCGGACATTTTAATGTGATGCTCTTACATAAGTTCGGAAATTGGTTTTTATTTATAAAACGTTAAGGCACTAATTTACACGTGACTCAGAAAGTTGCTTAGCAACAGATCGTTGGTGTCAAGAAAGTGAGAAAGCATGGTGATATATTACAAGCGTCTGGAAATAAAAATGTGACTAATGAATATACCTGTCTTATCATTATTGTTATCGACATATTATTTTTGTATAATTAATATGTACTCTTAAATTATTTAAACAATTATTTGTCAGTTGAGATATAGTCCTTTGCGTCAATTATATAAAAAAAAAATATCGTAATGACGTCATGGATTGGCAAAATGGCGGGAAGGAAAATTTCAAAAGCGATGTAATGAAAGATACAAAAAAAATAGAAAAAGTGGTCCATGACTTGTTGTCGATTTATGGAATAGTGTTAAATAATTAATAGACATAAAATTACGTGTAGCGTAATTAACGTGTGTTGGAAATATACTGTCACACTACAAAAGACGCATTAAAACCACGTTGAACACGTGTCTAACTAAACAGTGTTTAAAAATTAAACATTGCTTAAAATATTATCTAACTTGCTTTACAGCGAATCTATATCTATACTAATAAAAAAATTCTAGCGGGTCGCTGTCTGTACATGGAAGATATATGAAAAAAAATCTTACTGGGGGCCTTTACCAACGCAATAGAACCCAAAACAAAGATTTTTAGAATTCTTATCTGTTTGTCTGTTTGTCTGTTTATCTGTGCGTTTGTGCACGCTAATCTCAGAAACGGCTTATCCGATTTAGATGCGGTTTTCACTAATATACTGTGGTAAGCTTCACTTAACATTTAGGGTTTGTTTCATGTCAATCGGTTCATAAATAAAAAAGTTATGTCAATTTAAGGGTTCACGTCGAACATTATTTTGTACTTTTCACTAAATGCATGAAAGTATATACAGTACTTATATCAAAAAAGGCATTTTTAAATTTTTGTCTGTCTATCTGTTTGTTCCGACTAATCTTTAAAACGGCTAAACCAATTTTGATGGTACTTTTACTTGCAGTTAGCAAATGTTATAAGGAGTGACTTCTATTTTAGATATTTTTAATCGATACGTACAAAAAAAATTTAACGGGTCACTGTCTGTACATGACAGATATATAAAAAAAATATTATTGGAGGTCTTTACCTACGCAATAGAACCCAAAACAATAATTTGTTAGATATTTGTCTGTTTATCTGTGAGGTTGTGTCCGCTAATCTCAGAAACGGCTTATCCGATTTAGATGTGGTTTTCATTAATATATTGCAGTAAGCTTCACTTAACATTTAGTGATTGTTTCATTTCAATCGGTTCATAAATAAAAAAGTTATGTAAATTTAAGAGTTCACATCGAACATTATTTTGTATTTTTCACTAAATGCATGAAAGTATACATATATACGGTACTTACATCAAAAAATACAATTTTTTAATTTTTTGTCTGTCAGTCTGTTTCCTACAACTAATCTCTGAAACAGTTGAATCAAATTTGATGGGACTTTCACTTGCAGTTAGGGGATGTCCATTAATCACGTGAGGCCCAGAGGAGGGAGAGGGGATGGAAGAAAAAACGATTATGAAATATCACAAAGTTTAAAAAGTTTTTAAAAACATTACGTGATTAATAAACAGCCCCTATACCTAGCTAATATTATAAGGATTTACTTAGGCTACTTTTATTATAAAATATATATTTATTTTAATGAATAAGTAAAAAAGAGATAATTCTCTTAATATTTTGTTATTGCGTAATCGCGATAACAAAATATTGTAGAACCCAATAAAATAGTGAACAATTTCTGATTTAAAAAGGGAAGGTTATACATCTATACATACAAATGGATGCTGATAAGCAATAATGTGTCAACCCACAAAAAGTCTAATTTTAAGATATTGATGTATTTTGATACTACGTCACCTATTTGACATTATCCAAACAAATTTCAAGTACATTTTATCAAAATAGAAAAAAAGATGAATATATACGTACACACGTCTTCAAACTAATTTATTAAGAATAGGTTGTGTGGCTTGACACAGTATTGCTTATCAGCGTCCAAATATAATGGATGTGTCCGTTTGTAATTTTAAATAAATGCATAATATGAAAGTGTACTAACAACAAAATTAATAACTTTAAAATTTTTGTCCGTCTATGTCACTCAGTTTGTTACGGGTAATATCTAAAACAGCTGGACCTATTTTGACGAAACTTTCACTGAACAGAAAGCTAATGTAATAAGGAACAAAATTGAAACCAATGAAATAGTGAACAACATCTAATTCAAATAGGGAACATATATGTATATTAAATAAATATAATAATTTAGAAAATAATATATTTACTGGGTAATTTTTTTACTGGATATGATACACCAAATCCGAAACTATAAGCAATAGCAAAAAATAATTAAAGGAGTAACAGAGCCGATTTTAATAAAAACTAAAACTATATCATTAGTTTGTTGAAAAATAAGTTCTCCTAGCCAGAAACGAACACGTTGATTTTGGAAAAAATTATTATTCTGTATGATTGCATCATCTGATACTCTCACATATTATAAGAATCAACTTCAGAGAGGTATTAGTATATAGTTAACTGCAACAAAAAGAAAAGGCAAATTTTTTACAAAATTCTATCAAATTCATACATTAATTAAATCTTTTGTAATTCTTCAAATAAACGATCATACCTAAAAGTGAAATTTTAAAATTATAACGGGATGTTGTAACGCCAATAGCGGGTGAGTACAATAGCCGAGTCCAGTAAAATGTAGATTTTCAATAAATTGATTCATCTTTTTAGGAATTATCGAAACCTACTTTGGTAACGGAGTAGGTGACGTGGACCAAAACAAACGTCACATTCTATCAACTTTGTATAGCTCACATAGAAAAAATAGACAAACATAAAATAAGTTACTGTGAGTTATTCATTTTATATATTTTTGATTGTATTCTTTACACTCTTCCTTACTTTAGTAGGTGACTAGCATTTTGATGCAAGTAAACAAATCGTTCGAAGTAATGCAGACTTTTTTTCTAAACTTACCGGGAGCCATGATTTAACCCACATATATGATTATGTATATTTGATATATATAGAATAGATTACTTAACTTCTAATTCATGTATAGATAAAAGAAAAAAAATATATATATATTAAGATTGTATTTTAGAAATAGTACTTATCTAGATTAGGTATAAGTTTAAAGATAGATAGATGTAAATGTAATATTAATATCATATAATTGTAAAACTGTTAATATTAAGTTTAAAACCTGTGGTCAGTGGAATAAAGGCTATTTTTATTTATTTTATTATTTATTTTATTACTTTCCAAAAGTTTATTCTTACAAGTGACACTATTAGGGATTACAGTGTCACTTACAAGTGACACTATTGCAATAATACAGACTGTATTTTTTTTATACAGTGGGTTCAATTCCTGGTCAGGAGAATCATGAAATCAAAAAAAGTGCAGTTTTAGATTTCTCAAAATCGGACACGAGACTCCTTTAAGTATTTTTCGCGATTCCTTAAAGTTCCGGATATGGCCTATCAAGCCCAGTTAAAAAAGTCACCCGATATATAATACAAGGAGAACCTCGGCGGGAATATACTGTTATACAGTCGAAATTTTAAAGACTAGCACAAAACACTTTTCTTCAACATTTATTGTGAAAACCGTGGAGGAATACCGTATGTGAGTTAGTGTCTGGTTATAAATACAACCAGGAAGTTCCCAAATCCAAAGTAAAAAGCTCCTTTCTTGAGCAGCACCGCAGACTATTATAACCTTGCTTTGTAGGAGACATGCCAAGCATTCTGTAATCCACGCGAACGAAGTCGCGGGCACAGCTAGTAAACTCATAAAAAAACTTATTGATAAAATGTTATACGTTACATTTGACAGCTGAAATAGGTTTTAGATATCTATTAAACTCACTTAAACGTATGTTAATCTATATCTAAAGCATGTTTAACTCAAAACTGTACTTAGACGCGGATTCGTAGTACGGATTTTTATAAACACGCGTTTCACGTCTGTTTAAATCTTTTGTAGTATGACAGATAAGGTTTAAAGAGTAAGTAATATTGTTTTGTTTTAATATAAAATTAGAAAAAAATAATAAAAAATGGGCCTTCATCCTGCATTATTCACTTCTGGACTGTTTAAAAATTTATAGATTAGTATTTATACGATTTTATTTTAAAAGCACAGTAATAACGATCAAGCTATAATAAATAATTAAATGAGTTTACCTAATACTTTTTGACGCGGCCAGGATTTTATTCTCGGAAGAGAGGGTCAACTGGACCGAACCTTTCAGAAAAATTATTGTTTATATTTAATTTTATGATTAAATTTTGTTTTATACATGTAATTTTAATTTACATTATTTAGGTATAAATTTTATATATAATATTTTATTTACTTTAAATTATTGTATAATTTTGCTTGCCTTTTTTGACTTATGGTTTCTGGAGGAGTGGGGAAGTTATGGGGGACCTTGGCGTATTGAAAGTAGATTGTAGTCGTGTTATGTCAAATTAAATGAATAGTTATTAGTATAAGAAATGTAAGTCATTTAAGCTCCTTAAAATCATCTAAGAACGATACCACGTGAATGCTACGTAAAATATACTCAACTTTAATAAGACGTAAAAGTGAACGGGGTTATCTCGGAAACTTTAGATAATTTGTTCTACAAAAGTCACTTAGAGAGATTTATTTGGATTAAAGGAAGAATTAATGAAACCCTCGTTCGATGCAAATTCGGACTTATCTTTTTAATTGTCTTCTTAACTGATTAAAAAGTTAAAAAAAAATGTCTGATATGTTGTAAATTTTTATATACTATTCATATAGGCTGTTTACAAACTGGTATATTTACGGTGCCTTTATTATATATTAGTTTTGCTAATTTGGTCTAGAATATGTTTTAAAATCATAGGCATATCGCATGCATACATAAAATATAACCTATGACCATCTAGAATTATGTACCTTTTAAATGATACCTACTTAATGGCGGATTTACACATTTACCACCTGTAGGCTATTCTTTGCCTATTCAAATTTTGCCGCCCCTACAGACCCCAACAATTCATAATAACATATATAAAATATATATGTAAACAACATACGTTGAAATGTTTATGTGGGTACGTAAGATAAGATTTATAATTTAAGATTTCGTTATATAATTATTTATGTAAGAAGAATTTTCGTAAGACTTAAAGAGGACACTAAACTTGCCGCCCACAAAATGCGCCGCCCTAGGCTCTAGCGTACTCAGCCTGCTAATGAATCCGTCTCTGTACTTACTATAATTTTTGAAATAGGTTCAATGGATCCGAAGTTTATTTCGCAAATGCAAAATTCGCTCTCTTCTTTGTATTAGTTGATAACAATATCTACATTAATGTATCTACACATAATAATAATTTGTACGTGGCGAAAATACGACCAATACATAATTATTAGAAAGTTATTTTATGAAGATTACCTACATATTTTCATCAACACAAATTGTTTATAGAATTAAATAAAAATAAAATAAGACTATCAATATATATGCGACTTTTTAAACTCACAAATAACATAATTATTGTACATCGGCTTTCAACGGATCCCATTTCAGTCGTGGAAATGATAAATTGATTTATCTTTATAATACCTAACGATCTTTGTGCAAACGTAAATGTGCCAGTCATCATAACAGGCTCTGAAATGTGACCTCAGATAATAAAGTGAATTAAAAGTGACATATGTGATGATTTTTAGTTTTAATTCGTCATGGTCACTAATGAATAATATATAAAGATTTAATCCGAGCTCATGTGTGCTGTATTGATTTTATTATAATAATACCGGATTACATGATAGTACTTAGCAAAAATGGACACTGATAAGAAATACTATGTTAAGCTACACAGATTTCACTTTTAGAAAATGGCGTCTAAACTCGTTCATAATAAATTTTTTTGAAGAGTTGTATAACCAGTATTTATATATTTTTTTTTATAAAAGATGTAACGAATTATATGCAAATTGGTATAATATAAACTTTTATCTAATAATATTTTTTTTCTTAATATAAGAGATTATAGTATATTGCAAAATATGGAACACAATTCAATATACTAAACATTGCATTAAGAAAATTTTTCCGTACACATTTAGTTATGTGACTTGAAATTGGTTGACTCATTATTGCTTATCAGCATCCAAATGTAATTTCGTATGTCCTATTGTGGACTCTGGTGTCTAAAATGGGTATTCATTATGGTGATCATGTGTGATTATTATTATGAGAAAATAATTTTCTTGTATTCTATACCAAATTCTTAATACTCAACATTGTTTTCAGAGTGGTTACTAAACGATAGCATATTCTGATTTCGCCTATTAAAGTAACATAACTTTACTTTTGATATATTTATTTATAATTATAAATTTAAAAATCTCTGAGTAAGTTATACATTTATCATTTTTAATGTGCTTATCGTTCTATGTCCATGCCCTTTTAATTTAGGCGCAAAGACAGAAATAAAATATGGCACCAATTATAACGAGAAGGAAAAATACGATTAAATTATAAAAAGGTCAGTTTTAACATTTTAAATTAAGGTTGTAATAAATTATACGGAGGCAGAGTTTCGTATTCGGGGTGCCGGGAATTATTACTACATGTATACAGATGTTTTTTTTACTCGTTAGCGGATTTAAATAAATCCTTTTTTTAGTAAATCCTTCTTACAATGCTTCGTCATTGTTGTTTATTTATTAGTATGTGTAATTTTACTTGACAGCATTTTTGTGTTTATAAATAAGAATATATTTAAAAACGGGGAACCCTCTTTAAAAGAAAAATACGTAATTCCGTTTTGTATGACATAATTGTATGACATAGTTATTCCAGTTACTTTGATTTTAAAACCATACTATTGAACAGAAAATTCTATAAGACTACTCTAGAAGTATACCCTTTCGAACAAAAAAAATAATTTACTAAATCGGTCAAGCCGCAATGAATAGCTGAAGAGTCAATTGTTCCAAAATAAAATGTACGAGTTACATTTGACATGACAATAGTAGTGAATAAAAAATTAAAATATACTTTCTTAATATTTTTGTGCAGAACGTAATATGTACACTTGAACCTTCTTTCATTTGAAACACTAAACAATAGTCAAACACCTATTTATTTATATTTAGATACTAGCTCTGCCCGATGGCATCTTTAATATAAAGCAAGGTTGTACTCTGTGGTGCCTCTCAAGTGCATTTTGCGAAGTTGATCCTTATACGTGACCCTATTGTTATAATAAAACGAAATGTGTGTGTGTGTGTTTTTTTTTAATTAGCAGTACAATTCCTGGCTAGGAAAATAAAATTTCTAAAACAAGAGTGGTTACTCCTTATAATATTAGCTATCTGATAATGAAAGCCCCGTCAAAATCAGTCCAGCCGCTCCAGAGATTAGCTGGAACAAGCAGACAGATAGACTAAAATTTTAGGAATTGTCTTTTTGATATGAGTAGCGTTTGTACTTTCAAATGCATTTAGTAAAAAGCTTAATTTAAAATTACAAACAGACACATCAATTTTATTTATCTGTATAGATGAATTAATAGTCAAACGCCCCGAATATTTATATTTAGATATTTTCAGCGCGAACTATTTATCCGGGCCAAGGATTTGTTCAAGAAATTCCATCGTAAATTTAATTAATGACGGCTGTCATAATTCGTTGAGAGCGCCCGAGATGTAGCGTAGAGAGGAGCAATCATTCACTTGTACCAACAATAGCGCAATAAAATCTACCAGGGCTGCTCATTGCGGGTAACTAATAACATTCTTGGAGATAAACGGAATGGGAACTATATATTTTGGAAGAATAAAGATATTGAAGATAATGTATTTGAGGATGTATTATGATTATCAATAGGTTCTGTTAACTGTTTAGGTTCTGTTAGGAGATCGGTCCGAGGGCTCTTGGATAGGATGGATTTATTTCCAAGCATATAACAAGAATATCTTTAAGGGTAAATTCCAAACCCTTTAATGTCCCATCATCTACCTAGCATTTTTCCCGGTAATATAAGTAGACCCTGGTCTACTTATTATAGTAGTCCAGATATTGACAAGTTACTGATTTTTACAGAGAGCAATTGCCATCTGACCTACACAACCCTTGAGCGCAAGCCAGTAACCATTTCGAGTAGAATAATCTCCCTACAAAATGTAAAGATTATTATTAGGTGATTGCGATAGCAGCCGGGGCAAGGGACAAGGGAACGCTTTACATACTTTTCAATGCACGGTGAGAAGAGCTATAACGACAAATACCCAGACCTAGGAACAAATATTTCTACAAAAAGATTATCTTCCCCGAGCGGGAATCGAACCCGCAACCGACGGCGTTAGAGGCACATTCAGTATCACTACACTAAAGCGGTGGTTGTCCCAGGTCTAACTGTGTTTTAAAATAAATAATACATAAAACATTAGTTGAATTACTATTAACATTGATGGAAAGTTATACCGAAATAGTTATCGCTGACTATTCCTTATGTATGTATATATGTATAGAGGATATAAGAGGCATAAAATACATAGGCATTTGGCTTAGCATAAATGATTTTCTAGAAAACTAAATCATACATAATAAAATATATCAACATTGCTCATTGTGAATAATTAATGATGGCTATTAATGATTTCCTGATGGAAATGTAAATCACATCTTGAAGGAATAAACATATTAAAGATAATATATTTGAGGATGAACTATGTTTATCATAGTGGCTTAGGTTAGACGATTTTCTGAATAAATAAATCATTCATAATAAAATCAACAACTTGTTCACTGCGTACCCGATAATCTTCTTGAAAAGAAATATGAACCAATTATTTAACAGAATAAAGAAAGTTAGTGAGTGATATTTGTTGAGGGAGAATCTAGCTTTAGCCTTCTGACAACAGCTCGTATATGGACTGACTCGACCGGGGCAGTACCTCACTCTCTCAGAAGATATGAGTGAAGGAGCTAATATAAATGTGTTTGGTGCGGTAAGAGAACCGTAAGTTCAACCCTCTCCCCTATTCCTTTCTTCACTTCCGATTGCCTTCTGCTAATGTCCATGGGCAGCGGTGATCACTTAACATCAGGATTCCCGCGTACTCGTTTGCCAGTTGAGTTATATAATAATACTTTACCTGGCGGTTTTACTCGCGTTTATGCTTACTACTTTGCTTCTATGTCGTAACGCGATGTAATACAGCCTATAACCTTTTTTAATAAACAGGTTATCTAACGCAGAAAGAATTTTATAAATCGGATCAGTAGTTTACTCCTTACGTACAAACTCACTTTAAATTCGTGTACTTGAAATTAAATTTATTTTTGATTCATTATGGTGTCTGTGTAAAATTCTTCAGCTTCTTATCCGACTGCTCGATGCAAAGGATGGTAATGTGTTTATCAGCCTATGTATGTAGGTTTGTACCTTTGTGGTTCTATTTAGACCAAAAGCGTGGGCTGGTTTTGATAATATACACGTCTTTTGATTCGTCATAACGGCGCGAATATCAGTAAAAGCATAAAAATTTGCAAAAATCAAAATGGCCGATTATGAATGCAATAATATGAATAATAAAAAAAAATCTGAGAACTACGTCAAATGAGGTATGGTTGAATAAGCATGTAAAATCATTTTTAGGTTTCTTTTCTTATCAGAATCACCGTTTAGGATCTATAACGATTTAAAGATTGTTAGCAACGATTCTCACATATACTTTTAGATTTATATTGATATGGTACTGCTGACTGCATACGGTTTTGTTACACAGTCGGATCTCGACTAACGCATTGTTAGAGCTTCACTGACAATATACCTATGTTATATATAGTACAAGCTCCATAAATACATAAGAGAAATCCAAAAAAGAAGTTACTTTATTCTGCATTTGATAACCCTAGAGAGTATGAATGTACATTGTACATACATATATCTAGATAACGAACTGAGTTTGGCGATACATTCGTCATTCGTTATGCCACTCGATTCGGAATGGATTGTAAATTTTCGACCCGACCTCACGAGTGTCGGGATGAAATGACTAATAAAACGAAACGAATTTATAAAATCTTAATTTAAATGTGGTTTTGACTTTGATAGAGTTATTATTTTTATATATACGAATATTATAAATCATTTTTGCATTATATAGCTCGTTTATAGATACATAACATCAAGCTATCAGCTTCGCAAAGTAAATGTTTCCTTTCTGGGGCAAGGTGTCCTTTTTTATAATAAAATACCACAGAAATGTTTGCAGTTTTCAATGAATAAGTTTAAATTGTATACTAAAAAGTCTTTAATAGTTAAAGCATATTGTTCTGTACGAGATTATATAGATTATAATAATGCATGGATTTAGTATAGCTGGATTTCATACAGGGTCGTTAAATGTATATACTTAATAACACAATTTTAAAAGAGTACCTATCGAGTTTCTTGCCGGTCCTTCTCGTTCGAATCTACATTCCAAACCGGTGGTAGCTCTTCCTTAATTTAAGTACTTTTTGTTTGTTTTGTCGATTCAAAAATGCTTTTAAACGCCTACACGAATAAAGTATTTTTTTATTTTGATTTTGATTTTGATTAAGGAAGGTTATTTATTAAAGGCGAATCAGTACCCTAATGTATGTTGTTTCATGTTTAATACCAATATTATTCTTTACACAAATATGCAATATAAATTTGATTTATGAATGCTTATCTCACTAACTGTAGAAAGCACTTTAACAGTGTCATCGCGGTTATGGGGTGAAATAATGGGGTCTGTCAAACACCCTTCATAAGGAACACTTTATTATTATGCGAGGAATCGGTAAATATTTTGACATAACGCTGATGCACTTTAAGGTAAATGATATTTACGTGTTGTACGTACTTTTGTTTAAATAAACATGTATATATGCGATAATTATTGATATACAAGTGTTATTTACACTTATAAATACATCATAAATTTATTTAAATTGTAATTGTGTTTATAAAAGTTGTGGCTAAAATAAAGAAAGCATAATTCTATTTGTAGAAGAGTAAAAAATATAATATTAACTGTTAATCATAAAATACCTTAATCTAGTAGTAGTACATTTAAGTTATAGTAGGTGATACGCGTGTACCGCGGTGATCGGCCGGGACCTCTCGCTCCCCAGCGTGGTCGCGTCCATGCTGGGCAGCGAGGAGGCCTGGGCCGCGGTCGCCTCCTTCTGCGAGGACGTGATGTCGCAGAAGGAGACGGTGGAGAAGGCGGAACGACCGCCGACCTCTGGCCCTCACTCAGCCATTCCCGGGCTTCTCCACTGTTGGGGGGTGGGGAGGGGGGGGGGGGGGCGTGCGGGGCCCCGCTGTAAAGGCGGGCCATTGTCGGACGGGGACTGGACGTAAACGCTGCGCCAGATTTCCAGTACCAGGAGCCCCACATACCCGCCTGATTCTCTCGGGCGGGATGCGTCAATGCATTCCCCAGGGAAAAAAAAGGTGATACGCGTGTAATCGTACAGACAGAAAAATAAGTTTTAAGCTGTTGTCAGGTATACATATATACACCACTTGAATGCATGGTCTGTATCCAATGTGCGGGCTTCACTTTCTTTTTTCCTGCGTACGTGCAGGCTGTTGAATGATCTACCTTCTGAGGTTTTCCCACAGCGCTATAAGTTGGGGGTTTTCAAGCGTCGAGTGTATAGACCTTTTCGTCAAAGGCCGGCAACGCACCCGTAAAACCCCTGGTGTTGCAGATATCCGGGCGATACCAACCACTTAACATCAGGTGGTACTATTTGCTCGTTTGTCCCCCTTTTTTATAATAAAAAAAAAAAAAAAAACATCTACATTAACATGAACGAAGCCGCAAACAAAGGCAAGTGATGAAACGTATCCCAAAGAAAAATTAATATATACCGGTTTTTTAATCGAAATATTTAATCTATATTTTCCTGCTTGTTTATGAACATAACAATTTGCATCTAATTTTTTCAAATCTTGAAGGTAACATTTTAGGTTAGAACAAATCAACCAAGGGTGAACGGTAATTGTTATGAGATGCTTATGATAACAGCCGGGACCGATAGCCTAATGTGTTGTGAGTCACGGTTGTATGACCCAAAAGAGCAAGCGCTCTTACCGAGCCAATATTTGACGAAATACAAATATGTACCCCACGCGGGAAATGAAATTAGGGCAAAAACACATGAACACGACGAGCACCATCACACGTGAATATATACGATGAGTATCGTAAAAATCATAATGTACGATTATATAATACTAGCTGACTTTTGCAGTTTCACTCGCATTTTGTTTCACGTAGCGTGATGTAATACATCCTATAACCTTCCCCAATAAACGGGCTATCTTATGCAAAAATAATTTTTCAAATCAATGAATTCAGAGATTACCCTTTATATACAAACAAACTTTACTTCTTTATAATATTGGTATACATTGTTATGTAGCGTTGAGAATCATGATGATGCACGTCATACATTATCGAAACCCGACATCGTGATGTGCCACGACGCGATTTCGTAACGTGTGTTTTGGCCATTACAACTATCGAAATTAGACGAGGATTAAATTTGTAAGTTTCATTCGAGAGCGATAAAAAATATGTCTTTAATCTAGTAACAGATTCATCGTAAGTAATTACGAAAGCCGTGTATGTAAAAAATAATGCACCGACAGTAAACTCTTTCAGGTGTAAAGCAATGAGAAATAACTTATGTAAATCTTAGATTTACACTTGTAAGTTTTATTCTAAAACTTTCATAAAGATTTACATAAGTTATTTTTTCATCGCTTTACAATTGCAAGAATTTACTGTCAGTGCCTTAATTTTGACATTTACAGCTTTCGTAATTACTTATATCGTATCTGTTATAACTTAGTAACACAGTGCTTTTATCGCTTACGAGAGCAAAACTTACAACTGTAATTCTTACCTAAGAGAACAACTATAAGTTTAATTCGTCTTAAAGACAACATTAATTACCAGAACAGTCACTTAACCATCAATAATATTCACTGATCGCTAATTAAAACAAACCCTTGTACGTATAATGTAACATATATATAAATTGTAATTTGTATCTTCATTTTTAATAAAATACAAATAATTTTATCTCACCAACAATAGAATATTAATAG
Source organism: Hypolimnas misippus (assembly GCA_037950945.1). NCBI lineage: Eukaryota > Metazoa > Arthropoda > Insecta > Lepidoptera > Nymphalidae > Hypolimnas > Hypolimnas misippus. The sequence goes on along the minus strand of JBBEEQ010000013.1, from coordinate 10,954,065 downwards.
CGGGACCCTCAACATAAATTAATTACAAGAACCATTAATTTTCGTGCGGAAAAGTAGCTTTTTCACTTGTAAATTTATATATTCTGGAAGCAATATTCATGATTCTTAATTCACAGCGGAGGCGTATTTTGATTTAGACGTCATATTTTTGTTATTCTTTTGTTTTCAAATAATTTGCTTTTTGTAATAAAAAATTAGTTTTCGTAGAAATTTTAGTGACGTTATAAAAATATATTTTAGAAATCGTTTTTATTGTTTAACATTATGTGTTACGTGTAAAATGTTTGTGTTTTTCGTGTTTTTTTAAAACATTATATGCATGAAAAACTATATTGCTCTCAACAAACTAGATTTAACTCACAAACAAGATTCTATTTCGAAAAATATAAAATTGTCAAAGAGTTTCGACATAGGTGGTAAAAATATAATATTTTTACTGTATGATTTTTTTTTATCGTAGTATGTACCCGACAATAACTGATTCGTAAAATAAGACGTTGTCTCCATCCCTTAATTTATCACTCTCCGCGCGGGAATATTTTCATCAAATTTAAAATTTGGACCAATCTAGGATAAAATCAATTCAATAACAGAAAGATTAAAGAAAATTGGCTCGCGGTTGGCGGTAATATCGCGTAACACAGAAGCAAAAAAATCTGTCGAATTGAAACCGCCTATTTTTTGCTTTCGGTTAAAACGTAAGCCATCAGAGGCTTGGTATATTTAACATCTACATAATTATTTAGAAGAGCTCAATTTTAGTAACATGTCAGGTATTACTTAGTTATCAAAATCAAAACATTTTTATTGCAAATAGGAATTTACATTCTCATTTTGAACGTCAACAAAATGAATCTATTAAAATCGGACAGTTCAACCTCGAACCTAAGAAGAAAACGAGAAAGAAACACAGCGGGACTCTCTTTGTTTTTTTAACAACCTCAAGATTGGTTACAAATCATAAAAATGTATTGAGACAGCCTGAAAGCGATCGCCTTATTCCTAAGGTGTATCATCATCTATGAAATTTTTAATATCATAATAATTTCTAACACACAAACGTTTTTTTATAATCTATTTAAAGAAAATTTAGAATAGAAAGTAACGGATCTTTCACCCACTGTACGAAATCCAACTATACTATTTTACGTCGATTTTCTGTCAGAGTGTGGTACTGCCCTGGTCGAGCCAGCCCGTTTCCGAACTATCTAATCTAGGGTCAGGCTCTTCCACTATAAAACACGTTAAATTATTTCGTAAAATAACTTAGACTTTTTTAGATAGGTACTTAAATTCAGTTATTTTGATTTAAATACCAAATCACTAAACCAATTTTGGAGAAAATTCTTTTGGATTAATCTAAAAGTATATAATTTCATATAAATAAAATCATTTTCAGTATCGGTTTAGAGGTGACGGCGCTCTATGGTAAAAAATATTAAAAAAAAATACATCATGAATTGAGGAACTCCTCCTTTTAGAAGTCGGTTGATAAGTATTTATCGATACTAATATTATAAAGCTGAAACTTTGTTTGTTTAAACACGTTAATCACAGTAACTACTGATTCGAATTGAAAAATTAATTTTGCGTTCGATAGTTTATTTATTGAAAACAGCTATATATATTATATCGAAGCAGTGACCATAAACGCGAGTGAAACTGAACTGAAAGGGACAACTAGTTTAATATAAAAAGGTCGTGCATTTTTATATTTTTCAGTTGAAAGTCGAATCGTCAACGAATATCGGAGAAAACAAAACGGATCATAAAGTTTATGAAAGGAAAAGGGACCGATTCTTGAAAACATTTCAAAGTACGAATGAAAGAATAATATATTCTCTGGAAAAACAATTTAATCTCGAACAGAGACGTAATTTTTATAACTGAATAGAAAAGTTGAATCGTAAAAACGTCGATATTTGGTAGTTCAATTTGAAATGATTTATTTAATTGTTTTTTTAGTAACTGGTGATAATAAAATTGCGTAGCATGAGTTTTTGATAATGGATGACATCTCAAAATGACGTTTTTAAAATTAATATAGCTTTTTTAACGGTCAATGATTTTTGAGCAGAGACCAAAAAAGAGCGAGTTTGACGTGTGTATCTGTGTCTCTGTCTATGGCATCATAGCTCCATAATTAATGGACTAATTTTTTTAAAGCTGATCTAATCGAGATGGTTCATAGCTATAATTTAAAAAGACCTGCTAAAAGCTCTTTTCTAATTGTGGAAAGGATTTGAACTACTTCTACTGGTCTAACTCAAAATTTACTGTACTGTAATGATATCAAAACAACAAAGTTTCTTAATCTTGACCTGATCCAGCATCATCTAGAATCAACAGGATTCACAACTCACTAACTTACAACAGAAGTATTGTGTCGGGACTCTTTAAATTATATTATTAAATAGATTGACGTTTGTTAATATAGACATTTTATATTACTTGTCTGGTTATGTGTGTTGTAAAACGTGGGAATAAACGTATATTTTAATGTACATTTGAAACCTACTAATAACTGCTTCATAGATAGGATATCTATATGTACAGTTTTTTTACTATCCGCTTAGTAAAATATTAAATCATAAAAATATTATTGTACATACAAAACAGATACGAGGTCAATTAGAAAAGGTTAAAGCAAAATATGTAATTTTACGTTACGTTATGTTACTTGGATAACATTGAACGCTCTAATCTCAAGAATTACAATTTCGAATTGAAAAGTTCTTTTTGTGTTAGATACTTTATTTATTGAGGGAGGCTATATTACATCACGCTATGACCCATAGGAATCAGTAACCATAAACGCGAGTGAAACCGCAAGGGACAGCTAGTTTATAATATCTTATCGATTGTTTTACTATTGTTTCTGCTTCATGAACGGAGAAGGTGTTAAAAAAATACACTACGAATTCTCTTCTTCTACATCTTTCTTTCTTTCTCTGAAGTCGGTTTCAAATAAATTCGACACTAAGTGTAATTATTATTCCAGTTCCAAATTCGTGCAAACATAAATTGATGTATGATGATTATTTCATGTTAAGTATAATATAAGCATCATAATATTACTTTGATATATGAACGCGAGTGTAGATAACGAACATTGCTTTTGATACATACGTCATTTATTATTTATTGACGCAACGAATAATTAATATATTATTTAATATAATTAAATTATGTATTGTTTTAAAATTCCTATTGAACTAGGTTTTACAAAATAGCGTTATATTTGCGTTTGTTTTCGTTTGGTAACGATACTGATAATAAATCCCTTCACGTATGTAGAAAACAGGCAAAAATGCCTTTACTAAACTAAAAAGAGTTCTATGTGACCGTAATTTAAAAATCTCCCTACGTATGAAAATAGTGACACCACCAGAACAAGCTGCCCGTGCCTCGCCAGCATCGTAGAAGCCGTATCAAGCCACCAACAGTTGAGCGACAACCTGCATTTCTACCATATGTGAAGGGAGTTACAGACAGAATTGGCAACATCTTGAAGCGAGCTTCGATTAAAACCATCTACAAGCCTCTTAAGAATGTGAGCCAGTTCTTGAGACCTATCAAGAGTAATATTCCTTAATAGACTGCGGGAGTATACAAACTCGAATGTGAGTGTGGTTTATGTTACATAGGCCAAACAAAGAGAAGCATCGGTACTAGGGTCAAGGAACACATAGGAGATGTCAAAAATAGGCGTTCTTGAAAGTCTGCAGTTTGTGAACATGCTTTGGATAAACCTAACCATTTTATCCGATTTGATAAACCACAGATCCTCGCTATAGAACACAGATTCATTCCTAGAATGATACGCGAGGCTATTGAAATTCAAAAACATCCGAACTTCAATAGAGAAGATGGTTGGAGACTTTCGAACACCTGGGATCCACTTATTAAAAATTTAAAATCCCAAGTCCAACAGACTGCAAGACCAAAATATACAGTTAGTGCCTTCTGCGTGCAACCGGAACGTTATTCAAGATACCATCTAAGAAACCGTTGGCGGTAGTTGTAAATAATATTTTCTAAAATCTCAAGTAGACAAATGTCACCTTAGTCTACCTGTGACCACGAACAAAAATAATTAATATACGCGATTTAAATCCGTTTAAAATAGTTTTATTTCAATGAATAATAATCGCGAAAATCTAAGACAACACAAACAAAAAAAAAATCCTTTTTTTATTTAAACGTTGGTTCTTGTAAGCTCGTATATAGATGTGCGTATATATTAAGGGAAAGAATTAAAAATAATTTTAATTCAGTTTTGTTTACTTTTAAATATCGATTCTGGTAACCCTTAACTGAGCATGTGTTGGAAAGTAAAATTTAAATTGGAAAGGAAATTTTACTTTCCAACACATGCTCAGTTAAGGGCCTGTCAGTAAGGGTGTAAGACAATATGATTAAAATATTATCAAACTTTTGAAATGAATGTGATTATTTAATATAATACACTGAAAAAACGAACAGAAAAAAAATTAAATTTAAATTTAAAAAACTTCGAAAGTAAATAAGTGACATAAAAGAAATAAGCTTATCAGGGCAAAGGACCGATTCGCTTTAGCGCATTCCAAAGTAAAGAATTTATTACAAAACTCTATATCAAATGAAACGTATAAAACACTTGAAAAAGTATTTCCTTTAGAAAAATAAATCACTTTCGAAAAGTTGACGTTCCTCCGCGCCATTACAGGTGGGTGGCAACTTTTATCGTCGGACGTCAAAATTGAACATTTTTCCTACCGAAATTTTAAAGTATGGATTTCAATATAGAATTTTTACACCGTCTCAATGGAAGTTCGGGATTGAGTAACACGTGAAAGAGTCGTGCCAACGAAAGAAACTTGATTGATTCCATACTGTACTGTAAAGGGAATACCAGGTTTACCAACTTTATAAGCTACCATGTAATTTTCTCGTTCTTAGTTTCGATTTTATATAATTTTATTAATATGAGAATAATTATTACCTATCTTATTGTTATTATATAAGGAAAGTATTACATTTTTGAGTTTTATTCTCATTATACTATTCCAGGAGTAAAAGACCAATAACTGCTGTGAATAATATTGAAACTTTAAGAACAAAACTTATAAGTGTAATTCCCTAATACAATACTTAAGGTTTTTCAGGGATGCGAGTAAAGTTATCATTATAATAATCTAAAACGATGCAATTTTTTTTAAAAGGATTTTAATTTTTTGGACTTCTAGTAGTTTTTCAGTTTTTAGACCTTAAATTTTAACCCCCAACGCAAAAAGACGGGTGTTATAAGTTTGACCTCTATGTGTGTTTTTCTGTGGCACCGTAGTTCCTAAACAGATGATGGTGAACCGATTTAGATGCGTTTTTTTTATATGTTAGAGTAATTCCTAACAATGTTCTTAGATAAGTTCCATCAAAACCGGTCCAGTCATTTCAAAATCAGCTCAAATTCATTCAAAAAAAGCTCTTTTCTCTACTTTCTAAAGGTTTTTGTCTCGAGGGTTTTGTATATTTTTATAATATTACAAATAACAAACTAAGATAAATAGTGAAAGGTTTAAGTGAACGTAAGTAGCTCTCTTAAAAGCTACCTAAGTTTTCCAAGTCTTCCATTCACAATTTCACTTTACGTTGGACTAAAACTACATAAAATAGCAGGTCCGTTTCGTTGAAAATTCTAAGACATCTTCAACCCAGAAAACCTATATCAAAGTTGCATAATATTTGGATGGATGAAGCATCGTACATCCAACATTCCGAGAAATAAACTCCAGAACAATTTTTTTTTTATAAATTTTGTTACCCTTTGAAAGGTAGGTTCTTCTAGATGAAGCCGCAATAGCTGGTATATATGGAATGTAATTTCAAAAACTGACATTTTTTAGGTGTGAGAAGGTCGCCAGGTTGCACACACACAATCACCTAAGTAAAAAAAAAAGTAAAGTAACAGCTTGTAAACATCCCACAGCTGGGCAAAGGTCTCCTCTCATATTAGGGAGAAGGTTTAGAGCTTAATCCACCACGCTGCTCCACTGCGGGTTGGCGGATATATATGCATCAGAATTTCTCCCGGCACATGCAGGTTTCAGGATGTTTTCCTTCACCGCCGAGCTCGAGATGAATTTAAACACAAATTTAGCACTTGAAAAATCAGCAGTGCTAGCCAAGGTTTGAACCCGCGATCATTGGTTGAAATCGACGTGCTCCAACCACTAGGCCATCTTGGTTTTTGCACAATCACCAACACTATATATATATTTTTTATAATAGTTTTAACGCGAAAGTTTAGACGTCTGGGTACCTTTTATGTATAAACCGCAGTTTTAAACTATTATTTTTTATTATAATTGTAATATAATTTTATATCAAGGGCGATGCGTACTACGTACGTTTTTTTTAAATAACGCGCTACAGTTAAAGTTATATGTTTAAAGAATTTGTATGTAATGTAAATAAATATATAATTATTATTATATATATTTTATAAGTGACGTCAACAATATAATAAAATTAGAATTAGCCGATGTCTGTATATAAAATTTTTTTAAGAAAACTTACTATGTGGAGTCTTTATGAAAATAAGTCATTTTTAAACAATTATCGTCTTACTTTTATCCCGATACGCTCGCTAGGAATCAAGTTGTCTATACATAATATTCCTCTATCTAATTTTAATAGCTTTAGTCCTACATAATATAAATATTTTGTAGAACAGTAAAATCATACAAATTTATAATAGAATTAAACTTTCAAAGGAATTGTAAACATACATATATCTATTGGGATCTCTGCAGGGGTCTGAAAATTTATTTAACTCCAACCTGAATAAATTGTTCCGGGCCTATTGCGTGTAAAATTAATGATGGCTGTCAGGGCACGTTGAAGACGCTCCTCGTGAAGAGCGCCCATCTTTCACTCGCACCAACAACAACACAATAAAATTAGGTACTACAGGGCATAATGGAAACACTAATAATTACGAGTAACAATACCTGTTCTAATTACGAAATATTACGGACGGTTTTTGAATATTCATTATGCCAGTTTTAGCAGATATTTCTTGAGTATGTTTAGTTTAATGCTAAGGTTGCAAACGAGATCGTGTGAGCTGGCCTCGTCAGTTACTACAGTGAAGATACGATATTCTGTGACCGCATCGTGCGAGTAACTTTCGTGTGCGAGTTAATCAGTAGCTCGCACAGATATGCGTATGGATAATTGTTCATACGCTTGTTGCTATTTCAAAAGACTGACACAAGAGCAACAGTTTCTATCAACTGTCTACTTTCAAAGCAATACCATGAATTAAGACGCACACTTACACACTACAGTGTTGTAGTCTGTAAGTGTGTGTTTTTAACACATATTATTCTATAACATAAAAATGAATCGCTGAATGTATTGCTAAGCACAAATCTCGAGAGCAGCTGAACCGATTTCACTAATTCCTTTTTTATAATACTCCTTGAATTTTGGTTTTAATGGTGAGAAAAAATTTATAAATTGCCTATAAAAAGTCTAAAAACAACACTTTTCTATATTAACATATACAAGATTGATATGATAATTAAAAGTCAATTAGACCTTTAATACCGTGCCGTAAAGTTTAAGTATTATATGAGAAATTTCGTGAAAGCAAAACTATAGAATGACGTTAGTATCGTAAAAATATTAATGAATCCTTTCTCAGTACGAAGTTCGTCGGGTCAGCTAGTATATTAATAGATTAAACTCGGTTGATGAAGAGTCAGATTAAAGGATTTGTGAAACAAACGCGTATTTTGTTAGAACATCAGATGGCGACCCTGGCGATGGTGAAATATTTGTTTTAGGTGGTCTTTTTAGTTCTCTTAGCGTAGCCACAAATATCACCATTAAAGGTGCACTTCTTTCAATGGTGATTCTTCTACCAAGATTTATTACTTTTTATTTTATTAAATTAAACAATATATTTGCGGTAATACAGTCTTTATATAAGCGATGTTTTGTCGAACTTTATGCTTGAAAATATCGTCATCGCATATTTAATTTTACCGTTTACGAAAATTTTGCAAGCTCTCAGCGCACTTTATTACTCTTCAACGTCATTTCAGTTATGGAGCAAATTAATGGGGCCTGTCAAACATCCCTCGAAGACGCACTTTATTACCATGTAAGGGGAATTTTATGAATTTTGTACCTTAAAATTTTAAGTGTCTAAGAAATGGTAGGGTATAATGCTTTCCACCTCTAACCATATAATGACAACATTTTAGTGTATTAAATATCAAATATAAAATATTATAAGCACGAAAAGTTGATCCCTATGTATGTTTGTAAAATTTTCAAAGATAATATCTTGGATTGATACTTTATAAATTTTGGGTACTTTCGGGTGAAATTGCGGTGTGCATTAAGTTTTAAAATAAAATCCACAATGTCGCTCCAAATACATATATTAACCAACATATATAAAAAAGAGATGATAGAACTTGCAAGTGATTAGAAATGGCATGGTGGCGCTTTTAATGTTGAAGCATGAAAATGTATAATATATATTCGTAAGAAACTGTATATACCTACACCAGATGATCCACTACACTCCCATCGCGCGCAGAAAAGCCACTTCTGCTCGCGATTTAACACATTCACTGTCACTACGTGTTCAATGTATTAAAAACTAGCTGGTGCCTACTACTACATACATAAAAAAAATAAAATAAAGAAAATTAAAAAAAAAAAGTAGCCTAAGTTACTCCTTATAACATTAGCTATCTAAATGATAGCTAATGAAGGTCCCGTCAGATCGGTCCAGCCATTTCAAAGATTAGAAACAAACAGACAGACAGACAAACTTTCATGTGCATTTAGTTTGCCGTTGATTTGAAATTACAAACAGAAACTTCATTTTTATGTATGGATGAACACATATGTTGTGTCGACAGTGTCAGGATCCAAGTATTATGATCTTAAATTGAAATATTTTATTAGCTGACAAATAAGAATAATCGCCTTCAGAATCCATTTAGGCCATAATTAGCAGAAAGAATATAACTATAATACACAGACTTAATATCCGTTTACTATAGACAAGAATAATCTTCCAGCCTTAACAGGCCCGGAGATTCACTAATGAATAATTATTTACAAATAATTGTTCTTAGTATCGAAATAACAAAAATAATTAATATACACAATCAAACGAAAATTAATATTGTCGATAAGTACGCAATCTTAAATATTTACCTAAATACATCATTCTCAGTCTGATCAATATTATTACAACGAAATTGGATAGATAATACATTGTTAATAGCTGAAAAGGGTCTTCAGGAATAATTAATTACAAGTATTATTAATTTTCCAGACGAGTGTACCTACCAATAAAGTTACGCAATTTATTTTCGAATAGAATTTTCTGAGACGACTTCGATTAAATATTTTATTAATTTAGCGTTTGTAAATATTAACGTAATTAAAAATGTGAAATTTTCAATAAACAAAGATTAATGTTCTTGTTTATGTCAATATTGTGATATATTAAAGCTGTTTTTAACCAACTTCTTATTTTAAGACATTCTCAATTTGATTGAATATTTTGTGTATGATAGTGTTGCCCTTTTTATTCGATTGGCGGCTTCAGTGGTGTTTCCATATAAATATAATCGAGTTTCGATAAAATAACTCCTCAACTGACGACGACAAATCTCTCGGGATTAATACAATAATCGTAAAGTGTACACATTTCAACAGGGACCGATAACCAAACAATTCGATTGAAGTGAGTTATAATAAATATGGAATAATAAATAAAGTTAAGGACCAAAACACATATGAAGGCACATACGCAATTTGGTCCTTAGTATTATCATCATGTGATATCGCGGGGCGGTACCTCACTCTCACAGAAAATCAGCGCGAGGGACAGAACCGAAAAACTAATCCCCTTCCCTAATCCCTTCTTTACGTCCTACTTTCCCTATCCCATATTCCTTTTTAAGCTGGCAACTTATTTCTGGTTCATATGGTGTTGTAAATGTCATTGAACGGCGGTGATCACTTATCATCAATTGTCCCGCCTGCTCTTTTGCAACCATTTATATATATATGTAAATGACGATGATATTTTTACGATACACGTCGCAGGTTTTCTTTACTCGATGTCGCGTCATAATTCACGCTGCGCGTTGTTATAATGTTCTTAGACGACGTTATACGTAGGTGATTCGAAGTGAATGTGATTGCCTAGTGATAACAGGTATGAATGTGTGCGATATCAACCTCCGAACTTTTGGAAATGTATGGACGATGGTACCACAACTCATTCGTGTGATAGATTAGAGCAACTGATCACATTCGTTACATTTCGCACCGCGTCGTATCGCGTTCGCTCCGAGCTGACACTTATTAAAATAGTGACATAAGAACGTGGGGCGAAGTACGGCGCGTTGCTCAATATTGGTAACACCAGCGATCTTTTGGCTTTATATTTTCGCGCGAACAACCAGGAGTGCCGTTGTTTTCTTTTGAAATAACAGTGTCACGTGTGCGGAATGGTTCGCGCGCTTGTAGGACAAACCGCGTCGCGCCGCATCGCTTTCAATTTACCTGTCATCGCTTCGCAATCGCATTTCGCTTTTAAACGCTTACGTGAGACGTCTTCGGTGCAGTGATAGTCCTCGAATTATGAGTTCTTAAAATGTTTTATATTGGTTCCAGATAGATAAAACCGTGTCATATTTCATTACATTCTTAGATTTTCAAATAAAGTAATACTTATTTATAAAATCATTCATAATAAAGAAGCGCTATAATATAATAAAACGAGAAAATAACTTAGTAAATGTCTGTGCGTAACTCGGAATGTTTTTGATGATAAAATTCATTTTAAAGTTGGTCTGTTTAAAATGCGAGAAAACTTAGCGACCAGAGCCGGCATGAGCCAAATTAAATACAAAGAGTTTGAAATGAGATGTAAATTCCAACTGCAACAGTAACGACAGACTAAGCTTTGTGAAATAGTTTGCGGATGCGTTTGACTTTAAAACTTATTACTGGGGAATATATATTTATATTGTAAAGAGGTAATATTATTTTGTTTATAAGTTTGTATGTGGGGTAAATCTACTTACACTACTTACTTGACAGACACGTTGGCGCAGTGGTCACTGCAACTGACTGTAGCGCTAACGGTCGCGGGTTCGATCCGCTCACGGCAAATGTCTGTATTGGCCATACGGATGTTTGTCGTGGTCTGGGTGTTTGTGTTAGTGTTGTGTGTGTTTCCGGACCCCAGACACAAGGTCATGAGATCTTAATGGGGGCCGTTGAGTGTGATACGTTTATTGATTTATTTATTTATTATTACATATAGCAACCAAAAGACAAATTCATCAATCAGTTCCCCATAATCTAGTAGTAACAGTGGTGCCCCATCGATTGCGGGGAGTGGTAATCTCTGACACTGTTGAAGCGATTTAAAAAATATTTCGTTAGATAGCCCACTTTTAGAAGAAGGTTATAAGTTGCATTACATAATACTATGACTCAAAGGAGGGAAACAATGTCGTAAACGCGAGTGGCACTGCGTAGAGCAGCTAGAGTTGTATTGAGTTGCAAGATTTGTTCTCGGCTTCGCTCGCGTTAATGTAGATTTTGTTATAATAATACGCATATATAAATAAAATATAGCCTAAGACCATCTGGAGTAATGTATTTCAAATGTTATCATTTTTCAAATAGATTAGTGGTTACGGAGTTTTCACATATAAATTTCGCTCTCATTTATATATTAAATATATTTATTTTGTAATATCTGTATTATGTGAAACGATATATTAAGTATGAAAAGAATATAATCAAATATGTAAAGAATTATGTCGGGGGAAAAAGTGAATTCTCTATAATTATGAAGTAAAACATCTAAAATTTAAGAATTAATAATAAAATTACCTAAAAAATCAATCACTGTTTTACTGTACACTATATTCATTAACGTTATCATGAAAAACAAAATAAACATTCACATTTCTCATAACAAGATCACTTGATAATTTATATACTTGGCATATTAAGGATGATCAAAACGCGAGCGGTTCGTGTGTACCTTAGAAACTCACCGTACTTTACCTTAGGAAGGAAAAGTAAACGGCAAAGATTAAAAGACAGTCAAAACACTTGTTCGCGAGCACATCGCGTGCACGCCGTGTGCAACCACGTACAGGTACGCAATTTACAGAATTTCGCAACACGCGCCCGCGGAAAACGCAATGCGTCCAAATCCGTTCAAGGCGTTCAACATGTACGCGAACCGGACGCTTCGTACACGTGCGTAAGTTAGGATACGCCTTAAAACAACAATTCAAAAGAACAAAAACAAACATATATAAAATAGAGACAAAACAAATTCCTCGATAGGACTCCGGTCATCCGAAACATATCCTTGAATAATCTTGATTTGACAATGGAAAAACAGAAAACGCTTATCGAAAACTTGGAGCTTCTAAGGGATGGCAGTTTCGAGGGACAGAACTCATGAAGACTTTGGGATAATATGGAAAGTAATTCGTGTAGTTTTGTGAGTTGAATTTTTTATATGAGACACTGAAACAACGATTCTAATTTATGATTATTTTTATTACTATTAATTAATTTAACTAACTGGTTCCTGTGATTACTTCTATGTATTTTTAAAAGACATTTTTTAAACCCATTATGGTTTTCTATACAAATTTTTATCCTCTATTTCACCCCTTTTTACCCGACTACGGCGAAGCCAAATGGAAGGGTAATGATTTTGGCATTCTATGTATGGATGTTTGTATGTTCCACCAAAACTACTTTTTTAAATTAATAAATACTCTCATAATAATGGCCCGGATGGCATAAGTTATATACATATTTTATCAAAATTGTATATGTCAAAATTTATTCGTATTTACGTAGTCGACTTATATATAGGTTTATAAAGTGAATATTAATAAAAATTGCTGCTTATAAATCTAGAAGTATAATGAAATTGCCGTTTGAAGCGTGAAATTAATTTAAATAGTAATAGTCTAAAATTAAACTTTCTGAACTCTCCTAAGTTGTTCTTTGACACGTAAATAAGCCTATTATGCCAATAAGTCTGAAGGAGGCAATTTAGTTAGAAAATATTAAAAAACCTTATCAGGCATAATTACTTGATATAGTTGAAAATGTCAAACGAAATACTAATAATTTAATATGGTTCATTAAAACTTCTCAAAAATAAGACTAAAGGTGCCTTCCCACCAGCGATGTGTAATGTAGCTAGACGATGAGCGAACGACATTATTTCTTTAACTAGTATTTAAAAAGATAAAATAAAAAAAAAATGACTGACTGAGACCATTACAATAAGACCCGATACTATGCTTTTGCTGCAGGTTGATAAGGTGTCTGCTGATTCCAGATGATGATGCAACATGAGGTCAAGGTTACGCAATATTATTTTGATATCATTCACAGTGTAGTGAATTTGATTGCACAGGTAGCAGTTGCTCAAGTCCTTGTAACAACTAGGAAAGAGCTGATAATCTTCAAACGTCTGTACGGATCTTCTTAAATTATAGCTAATTATCGATTACACCAGCTTTAAAAAAAATCCACATCTAAATCGATTCATTCGTTAGGGCTACTATGCTAGACAGATAGAGTCCCAGACACTCAGATACACGCTTCCAAATTATTACAACCCTATTCGTGGTTTAAAAGCATAGCTTTCTTTAATTCATTTCCACCAATGAAAATCAACTGAACATATTTGGATTTGTCACATTCGTAGCTTAGGAACATATCTTATCTCTGGTAGATAGGCCACCTCAGAATATAAGATCTAAACTAAAACGCCGTGAGGCGTGTGAGGCAATTTGTAATTTAAACCTAAGGGCGTGTTTAAACTACGTTTAACAACTTTATGAATAAAATAAATTTTCTGTGAATTAGATGAAGTTAATCAGTATAAAAATATTTAGATATTTAGACGATGAAATGTTGTAAAACAGTATTAAAAGGAAGTTTATTAAATGCTTATACAATATAATTTTATCTACTCATGTTTTTTATATAAAATAGTTGATAAACGAAAGGTAAAATCTGACACATAGAGGAGGAGGGGTGTAGCGTATGGGCATTTGTACCACCAGAGGAGCCCAGAGGAAGATTTGTGGTCACACCAACTTGAAAATGATTTAATTGAATTAAATACTTTTATAAAAGTGGCCCTGAGATTTCTTGAATGTTTCTCGCTAATTCTGATAGTTTTGGATTTGACCATTCACACTTAGTTAAAAATTAAACCTATGTATGAAATTATGTAATATTATATAATTTAGCATATTATTTGTAAACTACATCTACTTAATCATTTGTCCTGATAGACTGATTCAGCAACGCATGGCCTAAACCGGTAAGGCTACAACTTTGAAATTTCGATAGTAGATGCCATTTCGGTTAACTTCACCCCTAAGAGGGGTAATAGCATTTGTATAGAAAACATTATTCCGTGGCCGTTATAACTTAAAACTTCATAGTTCTGAATGAACTGCTTGTTATACATATATTTCTATGTTTATATTTTATTTTTTCCGAAACAAAAGAGAAGTCAGAAAAACAATGAGAACAGGCATTGTACTTTACAAGAAGGAAAATTATTTGAAACGAACAATTGAAGAATATTCTGTTAAATAAATCACTACTAATGCAACGCCCAACTTCCAAATTGGTTTGAAAGTTTTCAAGAAAGTCGGGAACAAAGTTAAGTCTCACGCAGCGAATAGTGTAGCGAGAAACAGTACATTACAAAATCAGTGTAGGAATTACATGTGCATAAAGAATTGCTTTATCTGTGTCTTTTTCTCTATATGGTATATTTTTTAAATGTCCACCCGATTGTGAGATAGTAGCTTGAATACCAAGCGTCGTGAGTACTTTACAATTCGTTTTTAAAGAGTTTAAATTATTAAATGTTTTTTTATTCTTTAATATTTTCATGTACCTACTGGTAACATATTTATTACAAAAGTTATATAGAGTCATGGTTTCTTACTATATTGTAGCGTCCGTTATTACGAGTCGACAGTCAAACCCGACAGTCAGAACTCGCCCTCTTGACAATATTACAATACAAATTTTATAAAGGGAGAATATTTTTTTTTTATAAAAATGAAATGGTTACAAAATTATGTTAAATAATATTGAATTTTTAAGAAATTTGAAAATTTTAATTTTTTTTTCTTCTAAAAAAATAAAAAAAAACAATAAATATAAATAAATAAGAAAAGGAGTATTCTTGGAAAAGAATAATATTTTCCTAAAATCAAAGTTATCTTCATAATAAATATGGTTAAAATCGGCTTAGCAGTTAAGCCATGAAAATATCAGCCAGGCAGAGTTTCTTTAGCATTTATAATATTAAGCCTGGATTTACGTTTATTTCCAAAAAGAAAAAAACACGCATTGATAATGTATGAGAAAACTTTATACACATTAGTTAACAGACATAATAGATTAACCGCTTTAGGTACGTTACAAGCGTACGACATCGAAAAATGCGACGAATTAGTCGCATTATTCAATATACATACTATAAATTCAAATTCTATTTTATTTACCGTATGAAACGCACCTACTTTCCGTCGGTTTTCTGTAAGAATGTGGTTCTGCCGTGTCAATTTTTAAACTGTAGTTAGCTGACTACACAGTACTTTAAGAAGTATTTTTAATAATAGGCCATATATGACGAGGCTTTATTACTGTATCACAATTTTCGATATCATTAATTTTTTTTAATCATAAGAAAAACAACTTTTTATAATCTTGCCAATTAAATTCACAGAGGTAGAGCCTGGCTGTAGCCAACTGATTACAGCTCGTAAGCTCGTATACTGACTGGCTCAACCACGGCAATACTACACTCTCACATACAATGGGCGTGGAGTAGCTAGGATAGCTGTACGGTGAGTGAAAGTGTCAGAAGACCAATCTCCTCCATATTCCATTTCCTTATTTCCTATTCCCTAACATCACCTTCTTCAGCTGCCAACACATTTGTTGCTCCTTTGGTCAAATGTATGGACATTAGATTATTGAAATAGTATTGATGTATAAATGGGTGGGTGGTAGCATCTAACATGAGGTGTCCCGCGTGTTTGTGTTGGCTATTTAAAAAAAACGCTTAATAAAAACATTTGTATAATTAATGCGTCAAATCGCTCGTGTGTGTCTAACTTTATTCAGCGTCAACGCTAAAACCCGGGAACGAAACAAAACAAAGAAAAGTCGAAGTTATTTTTAATCAAATTTACAGTGCTATTTCCGCATGGCTGATGTATTTTCTCTAAGAAATTAGTTTTTCGGAAGGTTTTCGTTTGTTCACTTTGCTTCTATTGAATCAAGGCAGCGAAAATTTAAATTTATGTGAAACTATTTCGTAACTTGATTATTGCTTATGTTATTTAGTAAACATTTTACGCAATCGACGAATAAAAAGGAAAAACGTCGTGAGGAAACTACACTAAGTTTTGCTCTCAGACTTTTATAAAGATTTATATACATAGACGTTGTTTGTCATTGCTTTATACCGTAAGGTTATCTAGGTAGCTGTTACCAGATTACAGAGATGTTTTATATCAGTTACGACACTAAATCTTACAAATGTAATTCTCGCCTTGAAGTAGATAAATGTTACAAAAATTTAAAAAAAGAGGAGTCCTTCTGTTATTAGTATATATTATACTCACTAGACCTTTATTTTTTCAGGTTATATACAACTTGATATAAAAGAAAAAGAGCAGTGGGGTGGATTAAACTCAAGGATAGGGGGCCTCTGTACAGGTGTAGTCATATTTACAGATATAGTAAATTTTCGCGATTACCGCACATTTTAAAAACAAACAATTTTTAAGGAAAACGACTTGAATAGCAAAATTCGTTAACGTGAATATCTTACTTATTCCAGTTATTTTAATTTTATAACCAAATTACTTCACCGATTTTGATGAAAATTCTATGGGTTCAATGAAAGAGTATACCACACCCTTTCAATCAAATTTCTAAATCGTCACCAAATATGAAAATTATTTTTTTTGGAAATTGGGTAACAGAGAACGAGAAATTAGAGAAAGTAGAAAGAAAGAGAAAGTGTTTTAATGGTATTAATTTGCGTATATTATTTATGTTTATCTTCCCGATAACGCGATGTTTTACATACCTTAAATTGGTCACGGGTCAACATAAAATAATTATTGTCTTAGATTTTCGCGATTATTATTCATTGAAATAAAACTATTTTAAACGGATTTACATCGCGTATATTAACTATTTTTCATCATACCGACGTTTCGAGCACTTTGCAGCGTTCGTGGTCACGGGTCTACCCGTTTTATTTCAATAAAATAATTAGTCACAAAATTATAAAAAAGATTAATAAATAACAACAACAGTACCAATTTTATTTTAATGTTTCTGTTATTTCTCTTTTAAAATAAATATTTGATCATTTAATTTGTAATTGTTTTTAATATCTATAGCGTATTTTAAGTATCGCGACGATTTCTTCTTTACCACACAATCTTGTACAATTAAACGATTATTTGTGTAATTTACTACACCAGGGGATCCCTAATCGATTAAGTCATAAGCGATTTAAATATATTGTAGTACTAGTTGTCCTTTGCGGTTTCACTCGCGTACATGCGTTACTTCACTCCTATGAAATGTAGCGTGATGTAATATAGCCTATAGCCTTCTTTAATAAATAAACTATCGAAGACA
Source organism: Hypolimnas misippus (assembly GCA_037950945.1). Lineage (NCBI taxonomy): Eukaryota > Metazoa > Arthropoda > Insecta > Lepidoptera > Nymphalidae > Hypolimnas > Hypolimnas misippus. Next base: position 10,936,290 of record JBBEEQ010000013.1, on the reverse strand, counting down.
AAAAGAATTTTCAATTCGAACAAGAAGTTTCTGAGTTCAGCGCGTGAGTCAGCAAACAAACAAACAAACTCTTCAGCTTTATAATATTTATTAATACACTATAGGTACCTTTGATTGTTTGGGGTAATGGTATTGCCACATGGAGGACGTCATATAACGGACGTAAAAGATTATTTGACTTTGAGACGTCAAAGAGCGCCGTCTAAAAAACTACACCATATTATTTTCATACACAATGCGGCTGCTAAATGTAATCATAGGTTAATAGAGCTTCAGTTGGTCATTGTTTTTACTTAGTTTATAGATTTTTTTTTACGAATATTGTCCCAATTAATCAAATTAAGAACCTTAATTTATAGTGGACATAAAAATATTCCTTTCTAATATGTGTCGAACTTTCGGACGATTCCACCCAAAAGTATACACCCCAAGGACTATAATCAGAATTCATATATTAATTTTTGAATCGGGATTCGTACGGAATTTGTATATTAATTTTCTTCCGATTATCTCCCTTGACTATGTATAGTCAATAACACGGTTGATTATAATTTTAAATTTATGAAATATGATTTTTGTTTAAGCTTGTCACTAAAAAGAAGTGGATTTATTAATTTTTTACGAATTCTAATAAAATTTATTTAATACCTTACTAAATGCTGGGGTGGAAAATCGGAAGAGCAATGAGAATGAAATTCAGTTATTCACCCTGGCTGGGTGGATAAGTGATTCCGATTATCCCCTTAGGGTGGATAAACGGAATCATCCGAAATTCCGACATCGGATGATATAATACAACAAGTATTCCATAACACATACCGGCCCGCGTTAAGGACATCCCGAAAATTTTCTACGTCTTACGAGACACGAACTACTAGCATTCGGCGTCAATGCAAGGTGTCTTAAGCTGCCCGGCATGCTGTATAATATTATTTCGGAACTTAACGTATACAACTATTTTTTTATATAAAAGGGGACAAGCCAGTTGACAGATCACCTAATGAAAAGTCAATAGACATTTGCAGCACCAGGCCCTTTATAAACAACTGATGTTAACTATTAACGTGTTATACTAAATGTTAATCGAATTAAACAATTTCATTAATACCATACGAATATATAATCAAGCAAATCGTAACACACAAAAGACAATTTCATAGTCCACTGTTCTCCACATTAAAAACATTTTATCACAATTTAAAATACGAAATACTTTAAAACAATGTCACTTTTCAACTTAAAATAAATCGCTTTACATTGATGCAATCCGTATTCACAAACAATGGATCGTGACTATACGCAAGGACGGGCGTCAAGAAATAAATCCAGCGTTTATTTTACCGCATAAAGTCGGTTCGAACCGGCTTAATGCGGTTTTGTAAAGAATGAAATCCCGGTAACGTTACTAGGAAAATAATGTGTGTTTGTAGAACTGTGTGTAAATTTAATTTGTGTATAAAATTGCGATGTTATTGTTTAAATTATGAATGAATTTTGTAAAGATTTTAAGTACTTCTTATTATTAAAATTTTTATGTTTTAGTCAAAATATTTCGGTATTGTCAGTAAAATAACAACATTAAATTATAATTATGTAAAAAAAAATTCTTATATACTTTATAATATAAAAGACTTGACGGTACCAGGGACTTTATCTGTACATACGACAGAGGTACTTTTGCACTTATAATATAAGTAAAGGATTGTAAAAAGACGCCATATCTTCCAAGCTTGTACCACACGAATTTGTGATAAAGCTGAATTGATCTTCCACTTCTGCGCCGTCCTTGCGTATAATTGACTCTTCCCTGTCATTTCCTCTCGATCCAGCATCTGAATCACCGAACTTAGGAAATATTCGACTTATATCCGATCGTTACGTATTTGGTGATAATTACATGGAAATTCGGTTGCCTTGGTACTGGTAGTTGGAAAACTTTTTACGCTGTCGTTTTTATTCGTCGTTTAAGACTGTTTCACGTTATTGAGGATTATTTTAATAGAAATTTTATAGCTGTATTATTGTTTGGACATAGGCAATACTGTGACGGCATCTAAAAATCTCAAACCTGTTTTTAATAGATCTGTTTTAAGAAGTATATCCTCATCTTTTTTTTTCGATGAAAGGTATTAAGGATTTTTAAGTAATATTAATAATAAGCTTTTCAAATATATGAGATTAATGCATAATCTTAAATATGGCACACACTTCAATATTCTAAACATTAGAATCACTTGTTTTTTTTTTTTTTGTAATAGTGTTAAATACATAATGCATTATCAGAATACATCAATATTTCTAAATTTGAATTTTTGTGAGTTGACATATTATTACTTATCAGTATCCTTTTATAAATAAATTTTCTAATAGTTATAATACGTTTATATCGTGGGTCGAAGCACCGGCTAACTTTGCTGAGTTTTGAAGTGCTTTCGAAAAACGCAAACGAAGCTGCAAGCAAAAGCTAGTGAAGTATTAAATATTTTAAATAAGGCTTATGTTTCGGTTACATTATAGCCGGTCCCGGTCGTTATCACAATCACCTTATAATGATCGTTACGGAGAGCGTAGGGAAATTATTCTAGTCTACATGGTTACTTAACTTCAGGGGTTGCGAAGGTCAGAATTGATATGTTTAAAAATCAGTTACTTAAATATCTGGACTAGAATAGAAAGGAGAACCTGGCATAACCGGGAAAAAAGCTAGAAAGATGATGATGATTTGGTTAAATTATAAATATTCAACTTTATTTTGAATCACATTCAACTCTTCACACTCAACGGCCCATTAATATCTCATGATCCCGTGTTGGAAGTCCGGAAATACAGAGAACAATTACAAAGGGTCTAGCCGTTAAAGCTAAGGAAAACTGTACTCGCGTCTAATTAATGTTCTTACCTTGGCTTTATCGTTCCTTATCTAAAAAAGCCATAATATCTTTATCCCCTCTTAATACGTTAAGTAATAATAAGGGTGACGGTAACGTCAAAAAATTCAATTGAAAATAATTTTGCGAAATTAAAATTCATTTTTAATAGATGGTAAATAGAATTCTAGAAACCACAGCGTAACCTTATTTACAACAAGTGAAATAAAAAATAATACACTGAAACATATTCTTGCTACGTAAGCCGGCTTACGTGCAGATGTGCAAACAGAATCCTCAATCCTGCGAAAATCAACCGAGGAATGAAGTGAATTTCACGGCTCATCGGACACTTAGGATCCCGAATCCCGGATCCCGTGTGTGGGATCAATCCCACTTTATCAGTGCTGCGTTCACTGCAAACAGCTAACTAGTAAAGCTAGACTGAATTGAGTTATTCCATCCTAAGCCACTTCCGCGTATGTTTAACGATCGTCTTTTATATTGATTTTATCAACCGACTTAAAGAACAGAGGATAGTATTAATTTTTAGTGCTTTTTTTAAGTTTTTGCGTTTTTGGAAATTCTTCATTTTAATGATTTAGATTGGTCTCATAGATTTTTCATCAAAATAGGTTGAGTACTTTGGTGCTAAAATCAAAATAACTGGAATTTCGTGTTTTGTTTTTCAAGTCAGTTTTTTAAAGTCTTAGTGACGAGTAAATTTAAAAAAAACTTTAATGATTTATCGTATATTTTTAACCAATGTACAACACAATACATAATCCTGTTTACTTGAAAGACATACAAATCACAAATTTAAAGTCTTAGTGACGAGTAAATAAAAAAAAAAAAAAACTTTAAAATACATAATTCTGTTTATTTGAAAGACATACGTATTTCAGTTATTTAGATTTTAACATAAAACTACAAAAACGATATTTCTACCCTTTCAACTAATAATAAAAAAAGGATTATCCCAATCAGTCAAGCCATTTTCGAGTACCTAATTGGTGAACATACAAACAAAAGTTCCTTCATTGAGAATCTATATTAAAATATATAATATATAAATATAATATTATATAATATATAATATTTTTTGGAAGTCGGTTAAATAAAACATATTCTGTTTTGTATAATATAGTAGATTCATTTGCTTGCCGGTAAAAAAAGTAAATTCCTAATTTTGAATAAAATGTTTTGATTTTGATACATATATTGACAATAAATGTGTATTCGAAAAATAATCTTGCGTGTATTTAATTGTTAAAAATAAAAGTATTATTATTCAAATATCAGAAAAGAAAATTTGTACAATTATATACAAAGTACAATTGAGTATCATTAAAAGTTCGAGAAAATGTTAACAATATAATAAAGCAAACAAAATTACTACTACAAATTGTTTTCAAATAATAAATTCTGAGACTAGTGTATCGCAGAGTTCGTAAACAATTTCCTTTGTTATATTTCAAATAAACTAAATTAAATTTTGCAATTTTTATAGACTATAATATTTGTAATATTATCGTCTAGACCATATGTTGTATTGTTAAGGCAAACAGAGAAAGTAGTATTTAATAAAAATAAAGGTATTTTTTATTAGGACAAGATATAAAAACTTTAAAAAAATAAACCGACTTCAAAAATAAATAAATTTGAAGTCTAATGCTCTTCTTGTCACATGGTACTTCTCCCTCTTCATAATACGTACGATGTTAACCTGTTACTCCTTAATTTGTCTGTCATTGGACCCACTTTCAAGTTTCCTCTGATAAGGATCTTTTTGGGACAAGGCACCATACAAGGTACATAAAAGGACGTGGGGCACGTTTAATTCAGAAAAATTCGGCCGATCGACCGATCAATGTAGAACGTAAGTAAACACAGGCGAAATCTTATAAAATATAGCTTTTTTTGAATTATAAATTCTTTCATATAAAATTTTAATGTATCTGTTATAATTTCGCTAGCGTTCGTCATGTAAGCGTACATATTTTCTTTTTGTTTTCAATTTTATTAGTAGTAATTTATTAAGTAGTTTTCGAGAACACATAAGTGAAAAATGTAACTGCCTGATGTAATCCTAAACACGTTCAATGTCGGGGCCGATAGTATATACTCGTATGTAACAAGAGGCATTGATATAGACTCCATCAGAATCTTTTCGAGATGTTTTAAGTAAGGTAGGTATACTACTCGTAATTAACGCTTTCGTCGCAATATATTTACAACAATGTTATACAAATAATGCTCATCAGTATTATTTGTATCAGTACGGTACGTAGTAATTTTTGTAAACGCGCGTTTAACATATGTTTAAATCTTTTGTAGTAAGGCAGTTAATTTTTATCCTTAGACATATAGTGTATCATCATCATCATTTAATACTGCATCAAAATATTATTTTTGGTGCAGTATTAATGAATTTATTTCATACCAACTAAAACATATTGGACTATCAACCAACAACACTCCCTCCCCCCGATACTTCTGCAATAAGGTGAGGAGTTATGTATGAAGCTGTCACCAAATGAGACTGCAGCATTGGGACAATTTTAAGCGACTATATTATTTTAATAATAAGACCACTTGAAATTACTTAGATCCTTTCAACTACTAGAAAAGAGTTGATAAACTTGAATCATCCGTACAGATATTCATAAATTATAGCTAATAACCAACTCGATTACAAATCACCATTCACACATCAAAATCGGTACATTCTTTAGAGAACTATGATGCTACAAACAGATACACGGATACACAGATACAAACGTCAAACTTATAACACTTTTTTGGTCGGGGTTTAAAAAATAATAATACCTATGGATGAAGAAAAAAAAACACGAAATTACAATATCCTTGAGCTAGTCCTATTTAAATAAAGCAATTTCACTAAAATTATAAACACCGCTGCGAAAGAAATAAAGGTCTTCAACGTTACGCCAACTGCAGAAGCGAGATAAAAATCACAACGATTTTTCACGGTGAGGTGAGCTTTCGTGAAAACGTTGAAAAGTAGTTATCCGCACGCCTCATTGATAACCCCGTACTTGTATTTATGTGGGATAGAAACGCGATCTCTTTAAGTAAATACGAAATAAGGAATTCTTTTATGAGCGATCTGTTTTTCTGAGTAAAAAATTTATAAAATATTTTTGGTTTTGACTTTTTTTGTTGAATTTGGGCTTACAAATAGAATTTTTATTACTTATTTACCTTGAGAATTCCTTAACATAGGTTTATTTGGAATAAAATTTAGCTTATTATTAAGTAAGAGTATAAACTTTACTTAGATTTTGACAAACAGATTAGCGCAGTGGTCAATGCAACTGTCTGAAGCGTAAACGGTCGCGGGTTCGATCTCCGTTCACGGAAAAACTTCTGTACTGGCTATACAGATGTTTGTCGTAGTCTAAGTGGCTGTGTTTGTGTTGTGTGGGTTTTCGGAACACAGATATACATAAAATACGGCCGTCGATGTTATTTTTATTATGTAGTATTTTGCGATTACTACTCATTGAAATATATGTATTAAATATGGGCAGACATTGATATTAGGTCCTTTTACTCAGGCAGAATCTAATTGTATCTAACAGACTACAGCTCGAATACGGACTGCTTCTACCGCGGCAGTACCTCACTTTCACAAAAGATCAGCGTGAATTAGCTAATATACTGCGTTTCGTATAATGAGTGAGAAAGCCTATCCCCATTCCTTTCCTTACTTCCTATTCCTGTCCCCTATTCCATTTTCTGGCAATGCATTTATGGCTCATCTGGTGCTGCAAATGCCTATATAAATAAAATAGTAACATCACCTTTGTATTACTAAATTTTCTGAACCGATTTCTCTATATTTTGATTTATATATACACTAGATCTTGGAGAAAGACATAGACTATTTTTTATCACGAAAGTAAAATTTTAAGCGATTCAAATAGTGGACAAAATTTCGTATAGGGAACCCACAATTTCTCGAAGAAGCTGTTTAAAATATTATTGCTATTCTACGCAGACGAAGTCGCCGGAACCAACTAGTATTATATTATGTAATCTTTCCATTCTATCTGTTTTAGCGTAATATGTGATGTAATTCTGTCCCCAGTTCTTAACTCTACCTTAAAGCATCAGTATTATAGTATCTCGGACGAGAATAATTTATTGGCCCATTGTATTATGAAATTCTGAAGACATTTACGTGTTTTATTGTTTGAAACACAAAGCACTGGTTGCAAACCCTCAAAATACAGTGCATTTGTGTTACATAATCACGGCACGGACTCCGTTTACTGATTTAAATTCGCTCAGCGAACTATGAAAGAGCTGTGCATGGAATATCTTAGGAACGCGAATGAGAATTACGAAACACACACGTGCTTATATAATATATACCACAGGTTTTCATACCCTGTCCGAACGTGGCATACCTCTGAACGTACGATTAATGATCTTTTAGTGACTTTTGACTAAAATTCTATTTCAAATAACGATCCTTTTTTTTAAAGTAACTTAGATGAAATGATTATTCCAGTAATTTTGATTTTGAAACCGAACTAATTTTACCGATTAACTGATTTTGATGGAAATTCTTTGGAACCAATGAGAGAGTCAATAGTCGTAATAGTTCCCGACGAATTTAGAACTTCTTTTTTTGGAAGTTAGTCAAAAAAATTTTTACTAAAAATTTATGTGGAACTTTTGTTAAATATCTTTATCATGATAGAAATTCGAGTGGGTATGATTAGCATAACATATTATTTCAGTAAACGAATTTTGAAAGTTAACTTTATCATCGTGTATAAATCAAGTATCCCAACGTTATAAATGGAATCACACTGTTTTACCACAAAAATGAAATATTGTAAGGTTGATCTCATTTTTCAATTACAACGTTGCTTGTAAAAGAAAAAAACAAGAGAAATACAGGAACATTTTTAAATTACTCGGATTTCATGATGATTTTATTTCTTAAACAACTAAAATATATTGAAGCACCTATTAGACGAATTAAATATGTTCAAACAGGAAATTTAAATAATAAAAAAAAATAAATTTCTGGACGATGTTGGAATATAAGTCAAAGTTACGTTATATTTTATCATCATTGAAGTCACAGTATAGAAAATTTCAATTCGATCAGATTAGTAGGAGTTGCTCAGATCTCTTCAACAACCATAAATAAGTTTACTTCAAAAACGAATTTCATAGATACAAATGATCTAAAAGGCAAAAAATAAATATTTTCTTCAACATTTTGAAGCCTAATGCGAACTGATCATTACCGTCTATAACATATTGCTTTTCCCGATGCAGGGCATACCTTTAAACGTTAGAACAGGTCATAAATTATAGTTAAAAGTCTTGAGTTTGTTTATAAACAAAAAAAAAACCGCATCAAATTCTGTCTATTCGTTAGGGGGCTACGATGCTACAGACAGATACACAACAAATTTACGCACGATACAAAAACATTAAAATTAATATAATTCATTTTGTTTATTTTTTTATATTTATTATATATTATCACAAATTAAAAAACCAATGATATTTTATATCTATGTATAGATGAGTTATTGCCACTTATTTTAATTTTAAAGACACTGGTTATTGTATTAAAATTTTAAAATTTACACTGACAGCGTAAAATACTTTTACGTTGTCTGCGTAAATCTGTAAAATTCCAATATTTATAAAAAAATCGCTGTGTAAGATCACTAAACATTATTCAGTGGTAGAATTTGTGACAATTAGTATCTAACTTGACGAGCGGACGGAATCTCTTTTTATTATTAGTTATAAATACCCTACATAAGACCTTGCTGGATATGTTTTTTAGACAAAAGTCAAACCTTGAGTTCTTAAGTTGAGGACTAATTGTCGAAAACTATTGCTATCAAATTATGTTTTATTTTCATAGTTGAAGACTTCATAGTTGGTGTATTATTACAAAAGAAATAAAAAATAAGATATAGCAGAATATAGCTTGTTTTGAAGGCGATACTTATTAACGATTAACCCCTATGTCCATGCCCAAGTTTTTATAATTGTGAACACAAATGTAACTTATTATAGTACCAAGTTCATCGGACACAATCTCACGAGAATAGAAACAGAAAAGAATTATAGCTTAAACCCAGCCTTTGAGATAACCTTCAATCATTGAACAAAAAAATACATTAAGGGAGCAATAGAAAAACAAGAATCCAAGTAAAATAAAATCGGAACATACGAGTAGATGAAATATAATCAAAACTTGCTCCCGAAGTTTGTTACAAGCCTTTCGATCGCATCAAGTAAACAGGAGGACCGGGGCTTATTGCAGCCCGCTTGCCCCTAATTTAATATCGCCCGATTTGTTTACAAAGGAAAAAATTTATTCATGAAATTTTGTTCTCCGAGGGCCGGCCGATAAAACACACTTTCCTCTAAGTTACTTTAGCTGGAAATTCTTTCTCCCAAAACATTCCTCATATTTTCCTTTGGTTCTTTAGATACGAGCTTTAGAAATGGTTGTATGAAATTTTCTAAAAGACGTATAAGTAGGTAATTCTTTTCGAAGAGAAAGTAATCTTTTTATTTTTTTACGTTAAAAAGATTTTATCGTTGTGTATGTAGAAGGAATATCGTCCGTGACATCGATGTGTGTAACATCAACTTGATTATATCTTGGACCCTAAGGGTCATTCTTCGTTAATTAAAATAAGACAATGTCTAAAGTGCAAATGTAAATGCCAAATTTGGTATATTGGGCCAAACATTTTTCATTGCTTAAATGAAAGAGCATTAAGAACGTTTACGCATGAGTTTTGAATTAATTGAAACGATCATAAAATGTGTAAAACATGATAATTCTAAAAAAAATCCAGAAGTTAGTGCATTATTAAAATATTTGTTACTTATTTTATAAGTTACATTCACTCATTATTCTTAATAAACACCAGTCCTCTTCGTTTGAACTTCGAAGTCATTTGCAGATGATAAGGTTCAAAGAGGCCGATCACAGGATTGGCAAATTTGCTTAAAATTTCGCAAATTAATGGAGCAGACCAAAATTTAATTTGCAAATTGGGTGAAGCTTGTTTGGTCTGACACGCGGCACATGTTAGGCGATTACTTAGCGTCGTTTTTGGGTTGAATTGAAAATATAGCAATTTGTAACATATTTTTCAGGGAATTAGTATATTAATGCGTATTTGGAGAAGAATTAAGCTGTAATTTGTTTATATATTAAAATGTAGCGTTACGTGTATTACAGAAAACATTGTCGTCAGCTAAAAAGGGTTATTATAATTATGATGGATATTAATATTTTTTTAAGTTTCTAGAAAGGGTTGGTATAATAAAAAAAATAATCGTGCAAATTATGTTCGCTTGGAATGGTTTCAATAAAATTAGTAATTATTTTCAGTGGTATTTTAAAATATGATACTTAGCAAAGATACAAGTTTCAGAGCTATTAATGTTACTTAAAATTAAGTGCCGTTTGAGAATTAGGCCGTTATACACAAGTGTGTTAGAACAATCAAAACAGCGTCGTGCGTGCGTTCCTCCATTAAGTTTGATGAAAATAGTTGAGAATAATCGTTTTACAAGAAATTAGGACATTGTCTGATTTTAATTAAAATGTTAATTATTAGTGTTAAGACAAGATAAATATAGCCTTCAGCAAGAATAATATTTATTAAATGCTAGCTTTTCACGGTTTCACTGGCGTTTATGGTTACTGCTTTGCTCCTATGAGTCGTAGCATGATGTAATAAAACCAGTTCTCAATAAACAGGTTATCCAACGAAAAATATTATCAAATCTGATCAGCAGTTTCAGAGATTACACCCTATATACAAACTTACAAACAAATTTTACCTCTTTGTAATATTAGTATAGACACGTTATTTTTTTCCTATTGGAAATATAGATGAGCTTTAGAGGTCACCTTTCTTCAATCGGGCCTTATATTTTTATTATTACCTTGGAGAATTTAAATATTCTTTTAATGCTCAAAAATTTTAACTCCAAGTATCTCCTCCATTACTCTGCTCGTATAAAAAACCTCATATATTGTATTCTGCCAGGTAAATATTGCCTTTAAAGGGTCAAGGACAAAGGACCAACTGACTGTGAAATCTTTATTAATAAGGGATTCGGATATAAAATAAACTGCCCTTAAATTACATCCATAGTCAAAAGGTCCTTTGGGAACCTGACGGTATAAAAGATAGGAAGAGTTATTTTGCTCTGTGCTGAAGTGCGTTCTGTGTTTTTAAAATTAATTGTTATAATGCCAGAACGCAAATTAAATTTAATTCGAAAATAATAAGTGATCCTTCAACAAGTAATTAATTGAAAAAATCAAAAACCCAATTACTTAACAAGACCATAGACAATCGTTATTAATCAACTTTAAATCGTTATAAATTCTAACCGGATTGAAAAATGATATAAGAAACCTAACAATGATTTTTAAATATCTATTCACGTAACACACTTCGTCTATTTTTTTTTTACATGATGGCGTCCAAAATCGGCAACTTGTCATTTTTTTCAAATTATCATACTTGATATGAAAGTCGCGCCGTTATTTCGAATCCAACGAAGTGTCATTTATGAAAATGTGCGTATGGTCTAAATAGTATCACAAAAGTACAAACCCACATACATAGACAATGCCGGATTTAGTAATGGTATTGGGTAAAATACAATTATTCGTTAATTCTGCTTTATATCTAATTTCTACAATAACAAGCCATCAATAACTTTAATAAAACTAATCAATCCAAGTCGGACAAAAAAGCGGCACGGGCGTACCATATTTTTTACGAATAATATTATTCCATTTTCGAAGCCGAACTTCGTTGTAGATAAAACTAGACGACTGAATTTTCAGTAACCAAGCAGGCATTGTGTAAATATTGTATATTTCAATCTAACTTCATTCAATTCGAAGTTTGAATATTATAACTAGTCATCGAATGAAAACACAATGTATCTCAGAAGTAACACATATTATATCAAATTAGATACTTTAGTGCCAAGTAGTGTTTGCCAAGTCAATATATTTATTTAAAACATAAAAGATTTTTAATATTGATATCGACACTACGACTTCTTAAGTAGGGACTAAATAAATTAACCGACTTGGTATTACATCGATCTAACAACATTTAATGACAGAAGAACTGAGTTGCGAGACTTGGTTTTTTTTGACAAGTTGTGTTTTTGATGGCATATTTTATTTCTACTTCATCAACAATTTACAAATCAAACTTTATTTTATGTAAAGCTACCACCAGATCAAAATAGGAACTGAGTCAAATCTTAAAAAAAATATTAGTTACTCTTTTGAAATCCAATCTACACTTTGTAATACCAATGTACACTATTTTAACGTATTTCGTATTTCAGAAACACTGTTATATAACTTTCAACGTGTACATACGTGTTATTTGATTAGCGTTCATTTGTCAGAACTAGCCAAGTTAATTTTGTCCGATGTGTTATGGGCTCAGTAATTGAATCAAGAAAGTTTCTGTCTCTAAAGGGTATTACATCCGTCAGATTATTATCATTTTCTGATGTTGTTAGGATCGTTTTGAAAATATAATTTTATAAAATTACTAGCTTCTGTTGTTCTATGTTTTATTATGAAGTGTAAGATATATAATTGTAATGTTTTATCAAAATCTGTTTAGTAGTTTCTGCAAACAAATATCCGTCCATCCAAATACCCATTCATTCTCATAAACTGTCGCATTTATATAGTAACTAGTTGCCCTCATGGTTTTTATGAGTCATAGTGTTATGAAGTAAAAAATTTAATAAACCATTGCAAGGAGATTGGATCTACTATCTAATAATGTATTCGTAATGTTATTTCTTGAAGTCGTTTTAATATAAAGTTAAAACAAGACATTTTAAAAAAAGGAAACCGACTTCAAAGTCAAAATACGTAGTTTCATTTAAATGACATATTTATTTCTGTTATTTTAATTTTAAGACCAAACTACAGAAACGATTTTGAGAATAATCTAATGGAACTAATGGGAGAGTACATCCTTTCAAACAATAAATAATTAACCACATATGTAGATCTAATCGGAAATCGAATAATGTACATAAAAAAAGGTCCCGATGAGTTGAGAATCTCCTTCTTTTTTCGAAGTCAGCTATGAATTAAAAACATATTTTATCATAACATTGATATAATAATGACTGCAGTTGAACTTATAGGGGGTCATATCATTAACGTATAGTATTTAATAAATCATTTTTTAATTCTCGGCAACTTATATCGACACTTCACTAATTTGTATCATTCATTCACTTATGAGATTCTTCTTTTTCTGAAAATATGAGAAAATATTTCAACATCCTATCAAAGAAATATTTTGATGTCTAAATTATCGCGTCAGCCATTTAACTTGACGTAATCCTAAGAAACCAAAACATGACCTAAAACGCAAATTAATCACAAGAAATTCTCTCGTATTAAATCAGCACGAAATAAGTTTAAGGTGAAAGTGTGCATAACACTTCGTTTCGAGCAAAAAAAATGAAGTCCATTGTATTATTTTATATCTTGAATAGAATTTCGCGATGAAAAACGTTTTTACTTTTGTAAATCGCGTTTGTTTTGTTGGCTTAGTAAACGACTTGGCTCACGCTGACAGGAGGTACGTAATCCGCTTGATTCCATTCAAAGAAACGTTTTGAATCCAACCTTAGGCGTTATTATTGTTTATTTATTCATATTTCTTATTTAACTTCGTTATTCTTATTTACATAAATGCCATTCTTATAGGGATATTGTCTTGGTATGTTAGTTAAAGTTGGATAAATGACACAAGGGAGATTTAAACATTCTGCCCGTTTCTACAGAAATAGATATATTTTTTTGTAAGGTCTGTTTGAAGTAATTATACTGAGCTGGAGTTAAAGTAAAGTAACAGCCTGTAAATATCCCACAGCTGGGCTAAGGCCTTCTCTCCTATTAAGGAGAAGGTTTAGAGCTTAATCCACCACACTACTCCACTGCGGGTTGGCGGATATACATGTGTCAGAATTTCTCCCGACACATGCAGGTTTCCTCACGATGTTTTCCTTCACCGCCGAGCTCGAGATGAATATAAACACAAATTTAGCACTTGAAAAATCGGCGGTGCCAGCCGGGGTTTGAACCCACGATCATCGGTAATGATCGACGTCTTCTAACCACTAGGCCATCTCGGCTCTCTAGCTGCTGAAGAGCTGGAGTTCAGCTGTAGCTTATTGACTACAGCCCATATACAAGCTGGCTCGTCGAAGGCTGTATCTTACCGGCACGGGAGATCGGCGTAATGTAACCACCTATCTGCGTTTCGCTTCGGTGAATAAGAGCTATCCGATTATGTTGCGGTTTTTTGTTTGAAAGTTGATGAAATCGGGATACTTCTTAGCTATATTTTTTGAAGATCTGTTCAGACTATTGAAGTGACTACAGTGGTACTAAAATAATGTAGGCACGTTACATTGGTCTCATGCTGTAGTATATGGAATTAGCAGAAAACACAACTTCTCATCAACTTACAGCAGAAAAACCATATTGGCCATGATCCAGAGGGAGAGTCATGGGGGTCATGAGCCCTCTCCTGGGCTGAGTCCAAGACCTAGGTAGATCATTAATTATAATAGTTCAACATGATGATAATTAACATGATTTTTATTTTTTTTTGTCATAATATAGATTTTATGTAAGTACCTTTAATATTTAATTCATTTAATATGATTTGTATGATTGAAGAACGTTTCACCGGACTTGCACTTCTCCACGTCCATAAAAACGTACCCATCGAAGTAGAAGAAGTGATAACTTTTTACCTGTATCGATTATTATCAAACTTAAATGACTTCTTATAACTTGACCGAAGCTAGATCCGGCTTTGCATATTGGTCAGTTAAATGGTCTCAACGATTAGATTGTCGGATTTTTTTTTTTATAATTTTCAATTTTAGATTATTGTAGACATTTCACTTAACAAGCGCACTAAATGTATCAAGACAAGTGGTCTTAGTTCCGCGCCAGTGTGCCAAATGGTCGTGATCGCTGCAGCATAATATCCTGTCTGAAACGTGCTGGTTCTAATATAGAATGCTAGCTTCGTGTTTCATATAAGAAGTATAATGAAACTGATGAAATATGAGTAAATAAAGTTAAATTTTAAAACGTATATGTCTTATAATAAAGTCATTAAGTTATAATAACGAATTTAATACAGTTTCTACAATTTCATATATTCTTGGATACTAGAATAGTATTTTTATGTTTTAGTTGATCATAATTTGTTGTAAAAAAAAAATGTTTGTTTTTTCGTGTATTACTCCGTTCATCCGATTACGAAAACTTGGTCAACTTGTTCTGTGACGCACGTGTCACAACGGACACACAGAAAAATAAATTTAAAACGTCTGACATAACAAAAGCTACATTAAAGTGAGCGGAGTTGCAAGGAAAAGCTAATCTTTAATAAATGAAAAAATATATTTATCTTATATTATGTAGTAGCGTATATATGAAGCGAAATCTTTTTACTCCTTTATTATTATATTATATGAAGAAAAATCGAGGAATTCTTATATATATTTGTTTTAATTATACCAAAAAAAAATAAAATCAATAAAAAAAATGTACCATGCATTTAGCATACACAGACATACATAATATACTCTTTTGATTATTATTAAAGTCTTAAATTAGTCTAGTTTCAAATTAGGAATAGATTATCTGTAGTGATTACTATCATAATGATTACGTTGAAATCGGTTAAAAATTTAATGAACTACGGTCGAATTCCGACCGCTAGACAACCACTAGTTTCTATTAATTCGTACTAAGGGGAGTTCTTGTTTCATGAAGAATTGTTCTATATTTTTTTTCATCAACCTATCCATTAACAGCATTTCGTCCAAGTTAATTTATTACGCTTATCGTAAGTCCTATCGTGTTTCTTAAGCCGGTAATTAGATTGGAGTCGTCCTATTTTTATAACTGCTTTAACATTGCTAACATTAATCGTCAGCGACTGAACATAATGTTGTGATGTTTTTCTTTTAAATTTTTTAGAATAGTTGCCAAACGAGCAGATGCACCTGATGTTAAATGATCATCGCCATCATTGCGTTTGTAGCACCAAATAAGCTTCAAATGCGTTGGCATTTTGAAAAGGATTAAGGGAAAAAAGGTATTAAGAGAAAGTTAAAAGAATATGGAAGGATTTAGGCTTCCGTCTCACTCACTCACCGTACGAAACTCATATTAACTATTTCAAACAGATTTTCTGTGAAAATGTAATACTGTTCCGGTTGAGCCAGTCTGTATAAGAGCTTCAAGCAAGCTACAGTTATATTATGCTATGTATACTAATATTATAAAGACAAAATATTTAATTGTGTTTAAAATCGCCGAAAATACGAAGAAATTCTTAAAAACCTATATTATCCCTGATGAACACTGGATATAGACACACATATATATGTATATGTACATATATAGATGGATGCTGATATGCAATAATGTGTCAACCCACAAAAAGTGAAATTTGGAGATATTGGTGTATTTTGAGACGGCATTACCTATTTAACAGTATTGAATAAAAAATAAAGTCATATAAACTAAACAAGTACGGAAAAAAGTTTCTTAATTAATTGTTTCGAAATTCCAGGTCGTTCCTTATTTGGTAATTTATACAATAATCATATATTTTTAAAAACTTTTTAATAGATAATATTTAAATATATCAACCTGCTTATAATTCAGTATAGCTTTAATAAAAGTAGAGAAGAAAATATGGATAAAAACTTATTCAAACAAACTTATTAAGAATAGGTTTGACATCTTTAGACGCCATTTTCTCAAAATGAAGTTCGTGTGGCTTGACACAGTATTGCATATCAGCGTCCATATATTATATCACACATACAAAAAAAAATATTTATAGTAAAAATATATATACATATAAATGTTTTCTTTTTGTCTTACAGTCTTCCCTGAATCAAGATAATTCGAAGTTGATACACGTACACAGTGAAAGAGTCTTATCACGAAAAAGTCAAATAAATTTCACCCTATCGTATAATATAACATTTATTTTTCACTCGACAAGCTGATTTACCCAAGTGCCAGCTCCATGCCAGTTTGCCAAACGCTTGTATCTTTGTTGCATCGCAATATCCTGTCCGAACGGCTCTGCCTCGGGTGTAGACGATATAATTAAGGCATGTTTACATTGCAGTTCTGTTTTACTTTTGTCTGAAAGCTAGGGAAGTTAAGAAATCCACCATTATTACTTTTTAGGTAAAATTAACTGTATTGAATGGTTTTTTATTATATTTATTGGGTACGAATATCCATGTATTAAAAATTAGCCGGGAAATGTATATTTTTACTTAAATTCGTTGATCTGTTACAATGTAAAGAAATAACATACATTAAACTCATTAATAAAACGTAAAAGACTGAGTAATACATGCTTAAACGGATAGATAATATATTCAATTATTCTAAGTTCTATTTTACCTATTAATCGGTAATTAGGGTGTTATTTGGATTTTTCGAATAAAGCCATTAAGATTTTTTTCCGCTACAAAAAAAAAACTTACAGACTTGGTAAAGTTTGCTTAATAGACATATTAATAATATTACGCATAAAATAACTTAAACGCTTATTCTTTAAAAATATTAAATTAATTCTATACTGAAATATTTATGAGTATAATTCAGAAAACAAATCCGGATGCTTCCTCGAACACCCTGTAGTCTTGTTTAAGATTTCTTTTAAAGAACCATCAATAATGTAGAGATAGCGCTGTAGTAAATCTCCGCTGGCCGGCAGAAATAACATCCTTATTTAGACGACCTGGGAGATACCGCTTTTCAGGATATTGCTCCTTTGTGAAGTCTTAAAAATTGAACATTCGAAACATAACTATAAAATATCTATTTTATATTTACTTCGTTGTACGAAGTAAATGAAGAATTAATATTTGGTTTTTATATAACATCATGGAAATGAATAGAGATCGAATTTTGTATTTCATAAGTAAACTGCGGAACTAATGAACCTATTATGAAAATTATAAAAATCATTTGATTTAAAATGTACATGTATTGGATTTTTGTAATATATATAGATTATATAACAAAGAATAGAGGCTCTAAATTGTGTATCTCTGTTTTTTTATTATATCTATATTAATATTATAAAGAGGTTATTTGTAAGTTTGTATGGAGAGGGTAATTTCTGATCTGCTGATCCGATTTGAAAAATTCTTTTTGCGTTGGATAGCCCAATTATTGAGGAAGGTTATAGGCTCTATTATATTACGCTATTACTTACAGTAACCATAAACGCGAGTACACCGCCAGGGGCAGCTAGTTTATTGTATAATAATTTAAAATAGAAAATTAAAAAAAATCTGACAATCTTTTCATTGACACAATTCAACGAACTTCAACACGATACTTCTGCTGAAGGTTTGTGAAGAATTGTGTATCTTGATAATTCCAGATGATGCTGAAGAATTAGGTCAAGGTTACGTAACGATGTTAGTTTAGTATCATTGATTTGACCGTATAGTACATTTCGATTTGATCAGACCAGTAAAAGTCGCTCAGGTCCTTTTAACAACCATTAAATAGCTAAAGACCATTCCGAATACAGTAGTTTTCAAACTAAAAAACCGCATTAAAATCGGTTCATTCGTTAGGGAGCTACAATGCAGCACAGACAGATACACAGATACATATGTAAAACTCATAACATCCTCTTTTTTGGTCGAGGCTTAAAAATAAATTATTGTTGATATATCCCATCCATTTTTCAAAGATTTTTCCATATATCGCGTCTTTGGATTGGTAAAGACACATATCATTTTCCAAGGCTTATAAGGACGAGCAAATGAGCCACTTAATGGTAAACGATTACTTTTTCCTATGGATAATGACTTTCCTGACATTGCTAACTCGTTTCTATCCGTCAGATATAAATTGCTACATCATATGTACCTACCATTAGAGAACATTTTGAATTCATAGTTTTTAAAGGTTTCGAGTTGTGTCAGTTTTATTCTAAAGTTGCGACATGTACTGCCTTACTACAAAAGATTTAAATGTATGTTAAACGCATGTTTTAAATAATCCGTACTACAAATCCGCGTCTAAGGACGATCTTGAGTTTGATGTGCTTTAGATGTACGCTTAACAGATGTCTAAAGCCTATATTAGCTGTCAAATGTATCGTGTAACATTTTATTATTTTTTTTTTTATGATTTTACTCGCTCTCAAGCAATTTAGATAATTTTTTGAGCAATATTTAATTTTTAAACAATATTTAGCTCGACATGTGTTGAACATGGTTTTATTGTGTCTTTTTAGTATGTTGTAGATGTAGATGTTTACATTGACGTTACTAGTATTGAAATCTAAATAAATCTTAAAAAATACAAATCGCAGAATATATAGAAGCGCACCACATTAGAACGGTTGCTGTATTATATTTTTTTTTTAAGTTGTGTGTAATTATTAGGGTAATGTTTATTATAATTAGTCAAAAACTATTTTTACATAATTCAAAAAGCGATGATTTTATTTTAATTTTTATGGCATGGAACAATAAGACAGTTTAATATGGCGATAATATGGCGAAATCAGCAACTTCCCTTTTAGGCGATAGCAGAACATAACCAAAGCGCGATGCGCTAAGGCATGCAAAATAGGTTAAAAAATACACATATATAGTAAGCTTTAATATATAATTTGTACAGACGTCACGACCACTCTGGTGTAGGGGTACTGAATGTACCTCTAAAGCCGTCAGTTGCGGGTTCGATCGCCGCTCGGGGCAGATATTGATATATGTATATTTGTTCCTAAGTCTGGGTGTTTGTTCTTGTGGGTATCCTATGCCTCGGAGAGCTCGTAAATCTATCCATTTGTTATCAGAATTACCTGATAATGATCGTTACTTAATAGGAAGATTACTCCAGTCTAAATGGTTATGGTTGGATTGCACTTAGTAACTTGTCAATATCTGGACTAGAGTAATAGGCAGACCCTGATGATGATGAGTACCGCCGTGTGAAGCTCGAGCGTGCAGATTTCCTGTTTCTTTCCATCATTTCCATTAATTACCCTGAGCTGAATGATATTTTTCCAATAGTTGATTTAGTCTGAACGCCGCACGATTACATACATAAACAAATAAATAAACCTCGTGCAATCAACGGCCTCCTTTAGGATCTCATGATCTTGTGTCGGGAGTCCTGAAACAAATAAAACACAAACACCCATCCCACGAGAAACATCATGAAGATCTGTCCAGGTGCTCAAATATTATCACCTATTTTCTAGTTGTTAAAATGATTTAAACAACTTTAACCTACAAAAATGTCTTTACTGTAACTTCAATAATATAGTTGTTTAATCTTAACGTGATTCTGCATCATGAAATCATAACGTTACTGCTCACCAATTTACAGTAGAAGTATCATGCGAGGGTTCGTTGAAACGGTCTCAATGAAGAGATTGTCTTTTTTTTTAATTTTCAATTTTAGTTTGTGTAATTTATTTGTTACTTTTTTTTCGCACATTATTAGTTCATTGTGCCCATGTAAATGCAGTTACTAAATACCAAAATACCATTTATTCCTTTGTGCATTGCCTGAAAGCATCGGTAACAATTTAAATGCATATTAATGACATTGATGGATTATTTAGAGATAATTGAATTCAAATTAAACCCTTTTAAAAAGATTTTTTTTGCGTTTTTTAATCAAAAATCTTGATTTTTACAAATTTAAATTTTACGCAACGTTTATTATTTAGACAAAAAAAAAATGTTGTTTAAAATATTATTAATAAAGTGTGACTAATTTTTATACAACTAAAATTTGCATATAAATATTTTTTATTTTGACGATTATTTTACGACGACTTATTTTTATTTTTTAGTATGGGCTGGGTTGGTCGGGGGGCTGTATCTGACTCTCAAAGAAAAACGGCATGAAGTAGCTATTGTTGTGTTTCTTACATTCTTTTCCTTTCTTCCTATTTGATGCTAATAAGCAATATAATCTAATAATGCGTCATGTATTTAACAATTCAATTGTAGTACGTAAAAAAGTTTCTTAATTTAATGTTTTGAAAGATAAAGTGTGCTTAATTTTTTGCAATATTCAAAAACGTAATATATAAGATAAAACTTTTTAATATATTTTATATATATATATATATATATATATATATATATATATATATATATATATATGTACGTGTTCATACAAATTTGTTAAGTATAGGTTTGACGTGTTTAGACGCCTTTTTCTCAGAATGAAGTCCGTGTGGCTTGACTTAGTATTGCTTATGAACGTCCAAATAGCCTTCTTCATTTAACATCATCATCGTCCCGCCTCCCCATTTGCCATTTATAAAAAACAAAATAAAAAATCAGTCACCAATTAGGTAAAATTTCGACATCGTCAACTCTCAAGTCCATTACGCCAGTGAATAATAGATTAAAGTCAAAATAAAATCTATCGTGCATACATGATAGCTATTTCACTTTATTTATTGCTTCTCCACTGTCTGCTGGGGTTGTTTTCTTTTTACGCGTCTAGACAGCTTTTATTATGATTATTAGGTCGCTGAGAGAACAGCAACGGCATGCCAAGACTGAGTGCTTAAAGACAATTATTACTTTTAGACACGAATTGTGCTTTAAGATGTAGTTTTCTTAGGGTTCCGTATTCAAGATAACAAGACTTAGGTCCTGTTTCACTGGTTACGACTAAAGTTCACGGTAGTTTAATCGGATCTTATCCACATAGTAAACTGCAGTTTGACTTTCAAAGGTCTCGATTAAATATATAACATTGATACATTTTTAAACAAAGATAAATAAGAATCGTGTATTGAAACGTTTAAAGGTGACATTGGCGTTTCATCAAATTATAAATGTCAAATTAATTCATTTATAACTTAATTTAGCAGAGAAGTCAATGCAGAAAAATATATTTGTTGGTTTTGTTTTAACAAACGAATATTTATATCGATTAACAATTCAAAGCCCTTAATTAATTAGCTTGCGTCATCTTTCTGTTTGTCTGACAATTAAGGGACAGTGTAGTAACTTTTTATTTATAAAAACTTTTTTTTTTAATAAACTGACTTTGAAAACTAAACTATTAAACCAAAAAATATAAAATAAATATTCTCTATAACATATTATAGTCTTACTATATATATTATATAAATAGTGCTTTAAAGGCCTACTTGTAATACAGTATATTTGATTTTTAGGGTTCCGTACCTTAAAAGGAAAAACGGAACCCTTATAGGATCACTTTGTTGTCCGTCTGTCTGTCTGTCTGTCTGTCTGTCTGTCGGGATGTCAACCCTTTTTTCTCAGAAATGCATGGACGTATCATGTTGAAATTAATATCATATACTCAAGTCTACGATGAAATGCGGCCGTGAAAATATTAAAGTTCTAAGTCAACGCAATTAAAAGATAATGGCAAATATGACGAATATTTTGACCATTTTTGCGTTTTCGCAAGGGAATCAAAACCTATAGGGTACTTCCCATTGACCTAGCAAGACGAAATTTGGCAAGAAGTAAGATCTTATGGTACGAATAAAGGAAAAAATCTAAAAACTGTAAATTTCTGTATGTATGTGTGTCTGTTTGTAAGTTTGTCTTTCAACCTTTTTCTCAGGAACGCGTGAAGGTAACAAATTTTTATCAATGTCAAGTATTCAGAGCTATAATTACTAAGAGCTGTGAAAAAATCAGACTTCTAAGTTAACACAGTCAAAAGATACGGTCATTTATGTCGCATATTTTTAGTATTTTAGCGTTTTTAACGTTTTCACAAGGGAATCAAAACCTACAGGGTACTTCCCATTAACCTAGCATTATAAAATTTGGCCAGGAGCATGGTCTTATAGTATAAATAATGGAAAAAATCCGAAAACTGTAAATTTCTGTTCGTGTGTCGGTCAGTCTGTACATCTGTCTTTCAACCTTTTTCTCAGGAACGCGTAAATGTATAAAGTTGTAAATTATATCAAATATTCAGAGCTGCATTCACTTGAAGCTGTTAACAAAACATAATTATAAATCAGTACGTATCCAATTAATTAAAAACGCATTATTTTTGGAAAATAAGTTTGTGTGTGAGATAATAGAGCGTATCAAGCGGAAAATAATATAATCTTAGAATTAGAATTTTATGTACTTAAAACAAATTAACATAGAAGTTGATCACGATCAAAAAACAATTTTACAATCAATGAGGAGAAATTTGTATCAAAACGAAAACATAGGGGCAGCAAACCTTTATAAACAACGCAATGCAATCTATATGCCGCAGCTAACAAAATGATAGCGCGATTCAGCGTACAGTCTGCGCCATCTCTGGACAATATTATGACATTACGTAGATAAAATTCTCGATTAATGTTACTAGAGGTAACATCATTTTAAAATTTAAAATTTTAGTTAAAACTGTCCAAATATTTAAGTACAAATAACAATTAATTTCGCAATAAGCAAACAGCCTATTGACAAATAAATATTTAATCTTATTGTTTTCATGAAAAAGTTAGTTACAATTATTCTAAATATGAAAATAAAGAAATAATAAATAAAAAATATTATTTAAACGCGCTAAAATAATAAAATAAACTATTCCTTTAAAAGTTTCATCATCAATTATCGTTAATTTTATCGTCATTACATAATTTACATTAAATATAAAAGCTTCACACGATTTGATTTAAGTACTCGTATAAACTTAGTTCGAAAATTTCAAAATTAAATTCAATCAAATCGAGTAAATTAATTTACTTCTTACTACTGTGTAGATAATACATGTAAGTCTTCTGGTTATTAGTAATATAAGTTTTTTTTTATAAAATAAAACAATTATTTTTATTCGAATTAGGGACTACTTATTTTCGTCTTGGCAACACTAATATATACTTTGATTGATAATGTAAATCTAAATATTTTACGAACGTAGTGTAGTGGAAGTGGAGTGTAGTAGAATATAAATAAAAATAAAACAAGAATAAAATAAAATGTAATTATGTATATAATAATTGATTATTTTTAACCGACTTCGAAAAAGGAGGAGGTTTTATGTTCGGCTGTATGTATTTTTTTATATTTTTACACCGATTTTTCTGTCATTTGTGAACCGATTTTCAATTTTTTTTTTGTTTTAAAGGGTATACTTCCAATTTGGTCCCATTGTCATGAAGTCAGGATCTGATGATGGAATCCTGGAGAAATCGAGGGTAATCTTCAAATATTATAGGCACACCTTTACCGATTTAGGTATTTTTGACAGTAACTCATGCATTTGCTCACGAAAAGCTACATTTGATGAGGTGGAGCTGATGATGAAGATTACAAATGGGTACCGGAACCACTTAATAACGAGTATTTTACGTGTTGCGATTCGATTGCTTCAATATGATTGCTAAGAAATTTATTCTCGGCACAATGTATACGGTGAAGTGGAGCTGATGATGCGATACCAGGAGAACTGCCATTGAAAAACATGATATTAGTCTACCCGTGACCACGAACGCTGCAAAGTGCTCGAAATGTCGGGATGATAAAAAAAAATAATATACGCGATTTAAATCCGTTTAAACAGTTTTATTTCAATGAATAATAATCGCGAAAATCTAAGACAACGATAAGGTACACAAGGTAATTAAAAAGCGGAAAAATCTTCAAGATTTAATTTTCGTAATTGACCAACTATTTTACAACACTATGCTACAAATGGTTTGAGTTTATGGAGGGCTGAGACGTCGCGTCCGTTGGTGGACCCTTTGATGACTAATTTTTATCGCAAATGTGCACTTTAGGTCTAAGTAAGAACCCTCTGTACGGAACCCTCGGTGCGCGAGTCCTACTCGCACTTGACCAGTTATTATACTTTGAATTCGTATGTTATTTCACTTCTTTTACGTTGTATTTTGTTTTTGCGACACACAGTAGCAAATGTCCTGTAGGGGCTCGTTGAAATGGTCTCAATGAACAGGGTGTCGGAGTTTATTTTTTAATTTTAAATTTTACATTGTTGATTTGATTCTTTTTTCAAAAGTATCGCATTGAATGCAACAATAATTTAAAATAATATTTACTACATACAATAAATGTTACAATGAATATAGTTTTAAGCTTCAGTATCGAAAATTATAGCTTCTGTCACAATTATTATTCTCTTTTTGTAGGATTCTGTACCAAAGGGTGCTAACGGGGCCTTATTACTGAAGCTCCGCTTAGGTCCGTCTCTCTATCAGCAGACTGTACGTATCACTTGATCCGTAACAAGTAGAGATTTGACAGACGCGTTGGCGCAAAGGTCACTGCAACTGACTAAAGCGCTAACGGTCGCGGGTTCGATCCCCGCTCACGGCAAACGTGTGTATTAGTCATACAGATGTTTGTCCTGGTCTGGATGTTTGTGTTAGTGTTGTGAGTGTTTCCGGACCCCCGACACAAGGTCATAAGATCTTAATGGGGGCCGTTGAGTGTGATGCGTTATTTATTTATTTGATTTTTTTTACAGAAAGTGTATTTCTATTGCCGCTATAAAAATAACGAATAAAAACCGGTCAAGAACGAATCGTAATCGCACATGAATTTTTTTACAGCCATATTACATATCAAAAATTAACAAGATAGATTTTATTACATATTGTTATAGCGCCTATTTTTGATAAGAAATTATTTATTATGTATGTGTGTATGTATGTATGTATTTATGTTTATATGTAAGTGAAATAGTCTTATTTATTTTAATTTATAAATATTTTTATTATATCTTACAATAATCGAATTTAATATTGCGCCCCTTCCCAACATTCTATTACTAGTCCTCTGCCCAAAGGTTGCCTGGAAGAGATCGCTGTTTTAGCGATAAGGCCGCCTGTTGCACCTAACGCAACCTTCAACGTTTAGTTTAACTCTTTGTACTTTATACTGTATTGTGTTGGTGTGCAATAAAGAATAAAATAAATAAATAAATAAATAAATATTTAAAATGAACACAATGCTATCTTCAACTCTCCATGTGCGAGTTCAACGCTCGCACAAGAAGGGTTCTTTTTATAATTTATCTTAACATATGCATCAGTATACATATATATTTATAATTTACGCACACTCCTACAGAATTACGCACATTCAAAGAGAACACACACTCATATACAAATGTATACATGCGTACAAATATATATTATATAACAATAAGCGACAAAACACAAAACAGAGTGTGAAAAACACCAAACTCAAACCATTTTACAAAGTATATTTCTCCTTGAGTCGTTACAGCTAATGTAAATTCGATACCTACCATTTTACACCTCGAGGCGGGGTAATGATCGTGCGATTTTTTCACCAAAGCTTAGAACCTAAGAATAAATGTATATTAGAAGTGACACGTGCGGTTTGCACGATAAGACTCGAAAAGCCTACAATTTTTGTGAAATAATTTTTTTTTTTCCTCATAAGAAAGTACCGTTATTTATTTTGTTTATCACAATAGTTTTAAACTATAACTCCTTCTCCTTTATAGGAGTTGAGGCATTTTTGATTTCCACATCAACCTGTTTAATCTGGAGATTCTTTTAAAGACAAGAATTAAATTTGAATTCTAAGAGTGGTCGACATGACCGATATTTTATGTCTAGAATAAGCACAAAATCTAAGGAAAAATTAAAAATTCGACTGCCCAAAAAAGTGTTAATAATTTTATACATCAATAACGTAACATTTTATTAGATAAATAATTTTTAAAGTCGGAGTAGTAGTATTGGAAATCGGTGTCCTGCGTAATTACCGTTCCCATGGAAATTGCGAACAATAATATATCTCTACGTCACTCCTATTACTGAAACGAACCTAATGACAGCCTCATTTATCAAAATTCGTCAAACAGTGTAGGTTGTAGAGCAAGCCGAAGAAATACCCATTAAAATATAACCCCCCCTTCAGCAGTAACAGCAATAATAATATAAAATCGAAAAACATTCTCAATGTTTTCAGCCATAGCAAAATAATTATATTACCCAAGCTCGATACCATTTACATAACCTGTCTGTTCTGTGCCGAGAAACAGAAGCGAACAGTGAAAAAAATAAGGATACGAATCGAAAACAATTACGAAGAAGCAAGTTCTGCGTGATAACGATCCCGGCGACTTTTGTCAAAAGGAAAGAAAGGGAATTTTAAACGTTTCTTTTGCCCGCCTTTGTACGGAATGTCTAGTGAAATAGGGTTGCTTACAAAATCCAAATCAAAATACACTTTATTCATGTATTCTTGCACAAGCGCTTTCGAATCGTCAATACAGAAACAAAAAAAAAATTAAAATAATGAAGCAACCACGGGTTCGGAATATAAATTCTACCGATAAGATTTTTTTGTACGAAGTATGTAACCTAGAAAAATATATAACTAAGCGAAATCTGTAAATATGTTGAAACATTTGTAATCAGTAACTTGTATTAGTAGTATTATAATTATAAGGGATTTCTTTATAAAACGTTTATTATGAGGTTTTTACGTAATTTTGTAATAGCGTAGTATACATTAATTTTTATGTAGTGAGAGCGATATATTTCTTCATATAACAACACCTTTGAGTTATATATGTATATACAAATAGAACAATTTAAAACATCGGTTTGATATGAATGTTTTGCGGAGAGTTGAATAAAAACTTCAGGATTTTTAATGATAGTTTTTGGACGCAGTTTCCTCCGCATGACTTTCTCTAAATGTATGTCTAAAGAAATAAAAACTTTTAATAAAATAGACTAAATAAGAAAATTTATTACGAGCAGATACAGCAAAAAATAAATATTTTCTTTTCACAATGTTAATTATGTTTAATAATATCTTATCTGACATTCGGAAAATTATTTTTGTATTAATATCGTGGAAACTAAATTACATATAGGATGTAAATTAGCTTTTATTTTTAGGTTCCGTATGTGTACTGTGTGAGGTAGATTAAAATGATTTAAAATTTTTACAAACATTGCGACTTCATAAATGTTGAAAGAAGACAAAGTCAATATATTTTCTACAGCATTTTGAAGGTGCTAAGTAACATTCAAAGTCGGTGCCAAGTAATTATTTTTACTTGTTATTGACAACTTATGTATAATATATATTTTTGTAATAAATTAAAAAATAATAATAATGTTAAGGGATCAAATAATTTTGAATTTTATTATGAAATAATTTCTTACAACGGACAGCCCTGGCTTGAGCGTATCTTCTCTTTGAACTGCCACTAAGCTAAATATTTTAAAGTATGTCACAGAAATGTAATAAATTCGTTTTCTTAAATACAAAGGGTTTAAGCTTTCATATAAACTATCAAGAGTAAACAGTTTCTTTATTTTTTAATAATAATAAATAAACGCATCACACTCAACGGCCCCCGTTAAGACCTCTTGGTCTTGTGTCGGGGGTCCGAACACAAGACTAACACAAACACCCAGACCACGACTAACATCCGTATGGCCAATAAAGACATTTACCGTGAGCGGGGATCGAACCCGCGACCGTTAGCGCTTCAGTCAGTTGCAGTGACCACTGCGCCAACATTCCTGTCAATTTGTTGAATTATTATAAGGCGAGAGTTACACTAATAAATTTTGCTCTAAGAATTTCATAAAGATTTACATAAATTATTTCTCAGTGTTTTACACCTTAAAGAATTTACTGTCAGTGACTTATTTTTGACATTCAAAGCTTACGTAACTACTTACGAAGTATCTGTCGAGGCTACCAGGACCGTCTTTAACCTATTCAAAAACCTGGGCACATTAGGAAAATGGGGGCCATACTATATTTGTGAAAATAGGTACAAATTTCTTTTTTTGAAAATCGGTAAATAAGCAAAATTTTAGATTTATTTAACTATTATGTTAATTTCTTTACTGTCATATATAATATTCACAGAAAATCTATATTGACAGTATCAATGTACTCTTCAAATTTTAAGACAGGCAAAATCATCAATCACTTTTCCATAATCTGTTAGGAACTATAGGGCCCCCATCAATCACGGGGCCCTGGGAAAATGCCCAGAGTGCCCCGTGGAAAAGTGGGGCCTGTAGGTTACAGAGTTGTTTCATATCGCTCACGAAAATAAAACTTACAAATGTTATTCTCGCTTTATACTAGCGATATTTTGAAAGTATTCTAGTATTTAATAATTATTTCACTTCATACAAAATTTATTAAACATTCGTTGGAAATATTTTGGTAGTTAGAACATTGTTAGTTGAGTTATTAATTTGATTTATAGTCTATTTATATTTGATTTAACAGGGTTATTTTTTTTAACTCTGCGTTGTAGGCTAAATTTGAAAGTATAAACAATAGCGAAAAATACTTAAAGGGCCTTGGGGACATATGAATGAAAACTAAAAGTACATCATTAGTTTTTTTTTTAAATCATTCTCCTAGCTAAGAATCATTCCCCCTTGATTGTGAAAAAACACACTCTATATTCATTTTCAATTTTCAAATAAAAAAAGATTTTTAAAAATCGGTTGATAAATGACGAAGTTCTAAGTTGATTAACATTTCAATCCGTCATTGATATTCGCCAACCCGCAGTGTAGCTGCGCGGTGGATTAAGCTCTAAACCTTGTCTTTAATTGGAGAGGAGGCCTCCAATTGTTTCCGAGGGAATTGTTCTTTGACTGTACTGGCCTTGAACATCAACCAATCTGGCAAGTAAAAATAAAAATATGTATCTTAATTAATACAATCCAAAACATTTTTACATAAAGACAATATTACCATAGTTTATTAAATACACTAATTTTGCCCTGCGGTTTCAACTGCGAGAAAGGAAGGATAAATTTTATTTATACAATCTTTAGCTTCCCTACTAGAATCAGATATTATTCACTAATAAAACTCTCCTTTTTATTTATTAATTAATATAAATAACATATTAAATCTAAAAGTAACCTAAGATACTCCTTTCAACATTAGCTATCTGTGAGTGAAAGTCCTGTCGTAATCGGTCCAGCCGTTCAGAGATTTGACGGAACAGCTAGACCGACAGGTAGACAAAATTAAAAAAAGTGATATTGATGTAAATACCGTACACACTGTTATATGCATTTAAATAAAAGGCTTGAAACTACAAACAGATTTTTTTAATTTCATTTATTTGTATCGATAAAATCAAAAGTGCAGAGGTCCTTCAGCGTTAACTTAGTCGCGTGTCGCTAAAAGCGTTTATCGGTGAACGTCATTTAATTCCCTGAAAGCCTCTGCAGGTGCTAATAATATCAGATATAGGTCGTGACTGCCCTCCACACCAGTTAGCATGCATCATACAACTATGAAATTTAAACTCTATGCCTATAAAATTAAGATCCTCTTTCCGTTGTTACTTTTATACCATTGACGTTAAAGATTAAAAAATATTATATAAAGTCCGGATGGTCATTAGATATAATTATGTACGCTTTAATGAGTTATTTTTTAAGTGCAAAAGTGGATTCTGAAATGGATAAGCGATGGATTGTTTCTATTTTAAAATGATGTCAGTTAATATAATTATAAAATCTCATTCTGTCAGATTATATTTTAATTGTAATGTACTCTTATTGAGCTTTTTATATTTTAACTATAAAAATACTTTAGAAATCTCTGCTTACTTTTGGTTAAATTATTTTGCGCTCGAGCTATTTTCGAACGCAACATTATTAATAACTAGCTTTTGCTCTCAATTTCGCTCGTGTTAATCAAGATTTTATAATGTCGAAGGACTATCTAAAATTTATGTTTCTGCCTAGCCGATACAACACGTGCGCCATCTACCATAAGTTAATTGGACGCTGATAAATAATACTATGTCAAGTCACACGGACTTGAATTTGAGAAAATGGCGTCTAAGATGGATTCTCAAAAAGTAAGTTTAAATTATATATCCATCTTTTCTTTTCTATTTTGATTAAACGTATAATAAATTAAAAACATATGAGTATAATAAAAAATATCTTATAATAGGTTTTTTCAAATACATGAGTATATTACATATTGCAAAATATTAAGCACACTTCAATATTCTAAAGATTAAATTAAGAATCTTTTTACGTACTTATTTAGTTTAGATGACTTGAAAATTAAATACGTGACGTTTGATATTATCAAATACATCAATATCTCCGAACTTTTTGTGGGTTAACACATTATTGCTAATCAGCAATCAATTGAACTATGCGTAATATGCGGTGAAGGAAATCATCCTAAGAAAACTGGCAAACTAATAAAACATTAAGCGCAAGCGTAAAAAATATGTTGACAAAGTTTAATTGCAATCGGACTAACGGTCTGGCAGCGTATAAGATAAGAACAACCACATAAATATATATATTTATAATATACTAACTGCACCTCACAGTTTCATTTGCTTATATAACCTTCCTCAATAAACGGGCTCTCCAACGTAAAAAGAATTTTTCAAATCGGCTCAGTACTTTCAGAGATTACCCCCGGCTTACAAACTATAATATTTTACCTCTTTATAACATCAGTATAGATTACATTATAATCTACCTTTTTATTAATTAGGCAATAGCAATATAATAATTAAATCAGAATTAGTTTCTAGGGCTCCTAAAGTAAATGTTTTTTTCCGGGGCTGAGTATTTGTATAATAAAATCCCCCCAGAATTTTTGTTCTTTTCAGTGAATATTTAAATCATAACGTCTGTGATACTGCAAAACCGCGTATCTACCTTTTCCAATAAAGTCTAAATTTGACTCAAATATAAAATAACAATATTGATAAATATAAGGCCTTTTTTGTTTTTCCATTACCCAATGGATCGTATTTGTAGTGTCACCGACGATTTATGTCGAAATTAATTTATGTTAAGCATTAATTTTACAAATATCGATTATATAATTTATAGCTAGATTATTTTTTTTTTATCAATAATGAAATTTAACATTTGATTTAAAGATTATTAACATTTGATTATAGCTTATTACCAAAGCTCGTTACGCGGTTTTGCTCTATCCCCGATGATATGTTAAAAGTTATTTAAAGCATATTATTCTATATATATGTTGAGTAAAAAAGTGCGTGGATTTAGTATATGCTGATTATCAGACAGTTTATGTTTGTAATTCATAATAAAATTTTAAATGAGTAACTTTTGACTGTGTAGCTCTCAGTAGAATCTACATTGCTAGTGGTATCTTCCGTTATCAATGTAAATACTTTTTTATATATTTAGATACTAAAGAGCGTACTTGGATGATGTATATTTTCATTTTGATTTTGCTTAGAATGTTCATACGTACAAAAAAATTCAATTTGATTCACTTGTTTTTCAGAAGTGCACATCAAATGTTAAGCAGCAATCTCATTTGAAACATAAGGGTGGTGAATACAGGCGTTCAAGGATTGTATACATACGTACATACACATGTATGTGTGTGTAATGTACTTTGATCTTTCCTTGGCTTATTCGAGTTTATTCGATGTGTCAGACTTTTCTTCAAGTGGATGAACTCACTTCGATTGACATTTGATTCACGACACCGGTAGTAAGAGATAAAATTATATATCATACTAGCTGACCCTAGTGGTTTCACTCGCGCTTATGGTTACTGTTTCACTCCTATGAGTCGTGGCGTGATGTAATATAGCCTATAACCTTCCTTAATAAATAAACTATCTAATACAAAAACATTTTTTCAATTTAAGCCAGTAGTTCCTGAAATTAGCGCGTTCAAATAAACAAACTCTTCAGCTTTATAATATAAATATAGACTAGTTGCGCCCCGCGGTTTGACCCGCGTTTATTTGAGAAAAAATTATATATATATAATGTTTACCTGCTCTGCTTGATTCGGATATTGTTCAATATTACATTAGTTTCAATTTGTGTTTGCGTATTTTTTATATATTAATTAAAATTAATATAAAATTTAAAATAAAAGTAGCCTAAATTATTTATTATAATATTAGGTATCTGTGACTGAAAGCTTCGTCAAAATCGGTCCCACTATAGATTAGCCGGAACAAACCGACGGACAGACAAAAATTTAAAATATTGTGTTTTTATGTAAGTAC
This sequence comes from Hypolimnas misippus, assembly GCA_037950945.1. NCBI lineage: Eukaryota > Metazoa > Arthropoda > Insecta > Lepidoptera > Nymphalidae > Hypolimnas > Hypolimnas misippus. Next base: position 10,903,236 of record JBBEEQ010000013.1, on the reverse strand, counting down.
CATGTATACTTTCATATGCATTTAGTTAATATCTGTTCATTTGATATTACAAACAGACATTTCAATTATATTTATTTGTATAGTTTGTCATATTCTTAGTTTTTTTTCTTTTCTTTGTCACGTTAAGTTATTTGAGATTCAGATAAGACAGATCGGAAAGTATTGGAGAAAATTTTTTAGGAAACCATACCATTGCTATTTCATTAAAATCGATTCAGTAGTTTGGTATGTAAACGAAAAGCTTTTGGAGTCGGTACCTTATTTTTTAATTGACGCCATTTTTTCAAAATAAAATCCATGTGGCTTGATTTAACAGCGATCATTTATTACTATACATATTGGCCAGGTCTATAAGATGTCATTACATCTGGCCAATATGTTGGATATTTTTCGAGATACAAACAATCTCATACTATAGCAACCTGGTGGATTAAGCACTTTGGCATGGATGAAACTGTCCTTTTAAATAAATAAAGTTCTAAGTTTACTTATTCTTCAATGTTTCATTTACAGTTGACAAAAAATGGTTGCTATTAAGCAATAGTGTGTCAAGCCACATGGACTTCATTTTGAGTAAATAGCGTTTAAAGATCTTAAACCTTGATCGAATTTGTTTGAAGAAGCATATATCTATCTTTTCTTTTATATTTTGATCAAAGGTATAATGGCTGCTTTTAACAGATCTGTATAATGGAATGTATATTTAATAAAAACTTTTTCTTATACGTGAGATTATTTTACATTGCAAAATATTCTTTTCCTACTTATATTGTTCAGATAACTTCAAAATTTTCAGAATATTGTTAAATACGTGACGCATTATTAGAATATGCGATGAAAGAAAAAAATGTACAGATAGATTTTATAAAAACAAATATGTATATTTTTTTTTCTAGTAATAATCATTCGTATCGTATCCAAAAATTTAAGAAAAATTTTTGGTACAAATATTTTTGAAAATATTGTAATTATGGGAAAACCCGAAAATGTATTTTTGACTAAACTTTATGTACAATTGTCGATTTTGAATTTTTTTTATTTAGGAGTTATTGCGATCCAAAACTTCTAGCGTAAATAATCAAAATCGCAAAAATGTACATGTAAACCATTGGAAATCAATATAAACTACAAGTTTTTGAGTAACCATATTGATCCAGTACTCTTTGAGAGCTCCCCATATTTATTTTTGGCTATAAATTGTTTTTTGATAGATAAAAAAAAATTCTGTACATGTAGATATTTTGACCCCAAACAACACCATTGGCTTTTATTACTCCTAGCACCATTCCCGTTCTTCATATTCGTATCCAAAAATTATTTTTGTGGGCTGTGTGTCAAATTCAGGGTTATAATATACAAATATCTCCGAATTTGATAGTTCGTGGGTTAACACATTATTGCTTATCGCATCCAAATATGAATAACTATATAAGATTTTGATATCCCGTCTGAATACATTTAGCTACCTATTAAACATTAGCGCAAATAATTTGGTTTGCGTTTCTAAATTGTAAGCCACAACGTAAACAGTGATGGCTTATATTATTAGCATATTGAACGGGTAAATCTGTATGACATAGATTTCTAGCATCAAATCGAAGTGGCGACCTTAATAGTATTAAATGTTTGATTTCAATTTAAGTATTTTAGTTGGACGTCTATTATTAGTTGAATTAAATTGAAATATACACCATAAAAGGAACAAAATATACACAAAACACATAGTTTTCATATATATATATATATATATATATATATATATATATATATATATATATATATATATATATTTCAATTTAATTCCAGTGGTTTGGGCTGTGCGTTGATAGATATCTATATCAGTCAGTCAGTCACCTTTCAGCTATATATATTTATATTAAGAGAGTTTACAAATGAAACTAACTTGACGTAGGAATAGAAATATATTATTAAAAATAACTATATTCATTATTTGTTTATTATTTTTTTTTATATAATATTACATTGATTAATCTAACATCATTATTTAATTATTATTTTGCGAAACTGTGCTCGAAATAATTTAATTATTACTACATTACCACACACATTTAACTCGGTTGAGGCGCTGATAAATTATGGTTATATAACAATACAGCACAATACACATAATTGTATATATATTTGTATACACCTTAAAACATAACACTTATTTTCAGTAATCAAAATCCTTTCTTAGTGGATGCCTACGTCATAACATCTACCTGCATTCTAAATTTCAGCCCGTGGCAAATACCGTTCAGTGGTTTGGGCTGTGCGTTGATAGATCACTATGTCAGTCAGTCAGTCAGTCAACTTTGAATTATATTATATTTGATAAGTATTTATTTTTAGTAATGCAGTCATTTTTTAAAATAAAAACAATTGTTATTTTATAATTCAAATAAATATAAAGCGTCTGATATTTCATGCTTTCAAACGAATTACATGACTTACTTTCAACTACATTCAAAAGTCCGTAGAATCAGCTACTCGTACATATTATTTAAAAAAATCCTAATATTTATCCAACATAATAAAAATAGATTATGTTTCCCATCAATGAAAATAAACCCGGGCGCATGTATTGTTTAAAATAAATCCTACGATTTGATCTGAACTCGTCAGGGCGGAGGTAAATTCATTGCGAGTACATATAATAAATAACATTGCAACAGTGAACAGTGGAGTTATGTGAACAATATCGAATGTAATTCAAACTACAATAAAGCGATATTTTTACTTGCTTATTTATGAAAACATTACAAATTGCGCGTATTTTGTTTGCATCAAAATGATCTCGATTCATTGTGCATGATAAATAACCATTTATTACATTAATATGGATCTATACAGACACGTTGACGCAGTGGTCATTGCAACTGACTGAAGCGCTTGCTGTCTCAGGTTCGATCCCCGCTCACGGCGAACGTATGTATTGGCCAAAGGGATGATTGTCGTGGTCTGTGTGTATGTGTTTGTGTTGTGTGGTTCCGGAACGCCGACACAGGATCATAAGACCCCAATGGTTGAATGTTTGCGTTGATTAGCTTATTTCTTAAGAAAGGTTGCAGGCTATATTACATCACGTTTTGACTCATGGAAGCTAAACAGTAACCTTAAACGTGAGTAAAACCGCGCGGAGTAGCTTTATGGATTTCGGGACCCAGACTAACCAGCGGTGATCACTTAATACCAGATGATCCTCACCGCGCGTATAAATTATTTTCATGATCCCGACATTTTGAAAACTTTACAGCGATTTTGGTCAAAGGTAGACTGAGGTAACTTTAAATAAAAACTGATAATATACTCACATAATAATATCTATTTATTTCAATATATTACTACGAAAAGAACTTGTCTAAAGTACTCAATTTGCTGTTTATATAATGTTTGCCAACTAAACTCTGGTTGAGCTGTTTCTAGTTCAACTTCCGGGATCATACCGACGTTCCGAAATTTGTTATTTAACATTAAAATAACTTTTATATACCTACATGTGCTATTTATTAAACGAAGCTTGGCAGAATTCTGAGAATCTCAAATACTCGATGACTATTTTAGATATAAACTCAATTCGAAGGTTAAAAAGTTTATTCCTATAATTTATTGTAAATAGATCGAACTACGCGCACTTAAGTTGGAATTATTATTGTAAGTTTTACTCACGTAACTGATGTAAAAAAACTCTGTAACCTAATAACAGATACATATATCGTAAGCTGTGAATGTCAAATGAAAGGTACTTACTGAGAATCAACTTATATAAATCTTAATAAAAGTCTGAGAGCGAAACTTATAAGTGTAATTCTCGCTCTATAAATAGCAAAACTTTACAAATATAAATGAAATTCAAAGTAAATTTCAATCGTAAAATCGAAATCCCATTCAAAAACAATACAACAGAAAATAAAATACGAGAAAAGCTATTAAAGCGTTTCTCGTCCGACTTTTATCTTTATTAAAAACGAAATATTTATCAATTTTTCATAACGTTACAGACCGAATCAAAATATTCGTATAAATGAAGTTTTGAAGAATACACAAAAATATCGGGATTTCTTGACGGTATTTAATATCGCCGGATCAATTAAATTTTATAATTTCGGAGAATAAAATAAAGGCCAAATACTTTTTTATTAAAAAAATCCTTTGTAGAGAATTAAACGCACAGACGAGAATGTAATACGTTTAATTATAATGGCGTACCTGTGCTTTTATATGCAATAAAATATTAAGTATTCGACGTTCTTAAAACATTGACGAAATTAACAATTCGTAGAGCCGAATAATAATTTAGAAATAAATATCGAATAATTCGGATATCAATACGTTCACATAAGCCTTATCTATTGTAGAATACAAGGCAAAAAATTGTATCCTTTTTTACAAAAGTTGGGCTGACGGAGGAGTATGAAATTTTGCACAATTTATATAGAGGAGTGAAGAATGCTAATTATATTTTTAATTATGCATAAAAAAATCATTAAATCAATAAAAAACATAACACACACTATCATGTTTTAGACATAAACCCAAACACATGTACACTGTTTTGAAATAAATCTATTTTAAACGGATTTAAATCGCGTATATTAACTATTTTAATATCATATCATATGAGTGATAAAAAAAGTCAATATACGCGATTTAAATCCGTTTAAAATAGTTTTATTTCAAAGAGTAATAATCGCGAAAATTAAGACAACGTTATGTACACCGTTTTGTTTTTGTTTGTGTGGTCAAATTAAGAATAGATTATCTGTGGTCATGTTGTTCGATCACTAGGTGAATACTAGATATACTTAATATATGAATAGAAAAATGATTCAAACTCAACGCCTCCCATCAAGATCCCCCACGATCCTGTGCCGTGGGTCCGGAAACACACAATACCAATACGTAGAGTACGACTAATATCCGTACGACCTATGCAAATGTTTTTATCACACACATATGGACGCTGATAAGCAATACTGTGTCAAGCCACACGGACTTCATTTTGAAAAAATGGCGTCTAAAGACGTCAAACCTATTCTTAACAAATGTGTTTAAATAAGTATATAACCACAATTTATTTTCTTTTTTTTATATAAAAGGTATATATATAATAAAGGTATATATATAATAAATTAAAAGCAGATTGATATATTTATTATATTATCTAATAAAAAAGTTTTTCAAATATTTGAGGTTATTGTATAAATTTGCAAAATATGGAGCGCATTTGAAAATCGAAACAAGTAATTAAGAAACTTTTTTCCGTACTTATTTAGCTTATATGACTTGAGTATTTTTTAATAATATGAAATAGGTGATGATCAATATCTCCAAATTTGACTTTTTGTGGGTTGACACATTATTCCTTATCAGCATCCATATATATAGTAATATTTTAAGTGAATTTTATTTATTTATCTTTAGTATTTAACAATCATTTTGGATGGCCCCTTTGGTATACTGCATCATTACACCGTTCAGTGGATTTTTAGCGAGAAAATACAGCGCCACATATAAAAAAAAATTGTTTCTGCGCTGCGCTGTTTTCTGTTCACAGTTTTCAAACTCTCATTACACCTTTAGATTATAGGTGAAATTGTTTTACTCTATATCCCAGTTACGTCACTTGTCATCTATTAACTCTTTACTTGTAAAAGAATTGAGTAAACAGCTTTAAATTTTTTTGTTATTATCCAGTATGATATAATTATAAATTCAATTCAATTCTTTGGTTTATGGCTTTTAGTTGTGCCAGTTAGGCACATATTATTTCGCCAATGTCACGTGAAATGAAGAAAACACGATGGAGATTGATCGGTGTGGTCGATAATTATAAATTTGTTGCTTTCATATTACTTGATGTTAAAAATTTATATCCATTTTTGACTTTGACAACTAGATTTCTTTGACAACTGGTAGCTAGACCACGAATACATGCCTGGTCTTCCAAAAGTGGAAAACATTTTAGGTGCCAAAATTCCCACATTGCTATCTGTTATTACGTCTATATTTATAAAATATTATTGTTATTATTATATTCTTTAATTTGTATATTATATCAAGGTACTTCAAAGCGCATTTTCTTCACTAATCCGCATTTCATAATAAACACAAATCTTCATAATCTCAACAACACAGACGTTTTTATTTAGACAATTTAGTCCATAATGTGGAAATAAAATTCGGTGTAACTGAGTAAATGTATCTTATGGTTTCGCTTACTCGTAACTCGTCTCGAGTAAACTGTGTTCGGGCACGAAAGAAGAAAAGTTGTAAGAGCGTTAGTGGTACGACTTATTTTTAACGAGGCGGTCAGGGAAAACTTGCTCGGTTTCCGTAAAGAAATTCTTAAGCACTACTTTCGTGGTGTTTTTCATTTAAGCTTTTTGTGCTGGAATCTTTTGGGCAACTCCTTTCAATAAAGTACACGGTTAGCCATATGTTTGTAAAATGTTTTTATATTTTGACAATTAGATGTTAATTATGACATAGCATAAATTTTGTTTTTGATTGTAGTCTTTAATTATTACAGACGGGTGCTGAATTTTATGCCAATCTATCTTTGTAAATAAAAATCAATGGGCGAATGTAATTGTAAATGCACTGTGCGCATGTTATCTTTGTAAATGTCAGGACAAGGTTCGTATTGAATAAAATACTTAAAAAATACCAAGTTAACGGGAAAAATTTTGAGTTAAAAATCTTCGTATAAAAAATGAGTGAATCTTAATTAGTATGAAGCTGAAACGGGTCACTAGTCTATTCTTTAATGTGATTTCATACGTATTAACAGAACATGCACATATGTCCGTTTGATATTTTGACTGATTTTGAGCATAAGTTTAGCCGTAAAATGGCTAGTATATAAAAAGCTGACATTCATTCAGAGACATTATGTATTTTGCTCAAATATTTACTTAAGACTAAAATATTATAATATAATAATTTACCACTTAGGTACTTAATAAAATAACTATTTTTTTTGCAATTTTTAATACATTTCGCAACAATAACAAGAAGGACGTAATCGTTACTTACAGAAAACAATTTGTTAGCGGATAATTGTACAAGTTGCCGCAAAAGTAATATCATAGGTTGAATTGGCTGCTATTTTGTTATAAATGTAAAAAAGAGCTTTGTTTTAATTTAAAAAAAATATATTTGAAAGTGCATTATTGGTTACATTTGGTAGAGGAAATTATATCGCTCAAATGACCACCTCCCGAATTGATGCATAATTGCGCTCGTTTTACGACATTTTGAATTGTTGCTCGCAAAACATCTGTCTCCAAATTGGTGATTTCTTTTACAATGTTAGCTACCAAGTCTTGTAAGGTTCATGGCTTTCTTGGTCCAGGAGATCTGGCGAGATCTCTTCCTGCGAGCAGACGTGTCAGCGATGCTCCGCAGGGAATCAGCGTGGGAGGTCGTAGTCTCTTTCTGTAAGACAGTCATGGTCCAGCAGGAGATAGCAGGGCGGGCCCGGCAGAAGGCCAATCCCGCCTGACGAGGACGACCGAGGCGTCGTCTTTCCGGCCTCCTAGCTCTTCCTGTGCCCGGGGCAAAATAAATAGGGCGCGCTCTCGGTAAGTGGGTGCGTGAGAGGGGGTACCATGCAGCCGATTTCAAACGGCCCCGAGGAGGATGGCAGCCGGAATGGCCTCAAACTGCCGTACGCACCAGCGAGGGGTGCGGGGAGGGCAAGACCAGACTTTGCCCTCTTGAGAAGAGCTCCGCCAGCTACGAGCAGAGCGTCGCACGGGAGAGGAAGCGGATGCGCATGCGCAAGCGATCCCGAGGCCCTCCATTTCCGTGCTGAGGGAGGACATCGCAGGGGTTTTAGTGGGTATAAATCGCCACATAACCCGATCTCCTGAAGGAATTGGGTATCATTTCAAAGATTTCCCCTGCGTAAACAAAAAAAAAGTTCCATGCCTTATTGATAATTTATTTACTATATATCTACATCATAAATGTCAAAGAACACTGACATTTGGCGCCATCTGCCAAAATGGCGTCCAATTCAACTGTATTACTTTTGTGGCAGCCTGTACAAATTATGTTTTAGAGTCAAGTATCAATTTACTTAAGGATCCATCTATCTCCAATCGGAGTTGAGAAAATTATTTACTAATCCAGCATAAAACAGAAACTGTTTTGTGTGTTATCTATAATCTCTTCCGAATTCGGGTAACTTGCTGAAACTCGAAATCATTAATTCAAGTGAAAAGTTTGTATCCGAATATTTAAGTAAGGTTAGTTCTTGAGTTTGTTGATACATTATATAAACTAATGTTCGTGTGTGGCTACGTTTATACTTCGTTGAAATATTTTTTTCATTAAAAATAAATGTTTAAATATATTTTAGGTATGTATTAGAATGATCTGCAAAATATCGTTATGGTTTAAGAAATGTTTCGTTAACTTTGTACGGCTAATTGATTTGAATTACGCGAAATATATACACATGAATATGCCTACACAAATCAAGTTAAAATTAGTAGAAATTGTCTTAAAAATATACAAAAAAAAATATTTTTTTCTATTTAAATTTAATTGTGCCATGTTTTCTGATCAATTGAGGAGCTATGCAAGAATTATTACGCAGCAATACCAAGAATTTAGAAATTGATTATTGCCGCACTAAGCAATTTCGAAATTCTTGGTATATTCAATCTTATATTCAACCAAAGTATTGTATACAGAGGAACCTTTTTCTTCCCAACGATTTAAAGATGTATATTACAATGATTCCTTATCAAGAGTCGACATCTTTGCTATTTTAAATTGTTAATTTATTTTGTTTTAAATATAAAATGGCACTAATTTATTTCCGTTAATAATGTTAGTTACATGGTAATTTTATTTATTGTAATTTTCATTGAATTTCGATTTTGAGATATTTATTTAACTATCGTCATAATTGCGAAAAATAATCTTAAAAATGGCATATCATATATTAATTCTGATGCAGTCGTTGCTAAGAAAGTTCACACAGACAAAAAACGACTTTATTAAATCTACACTTCTATACTAATATTATAAGGAGGTAAAGTTTGTTTGTAAGTAGGAAATAATATCTGTAAATACTAATCCGATTAGAAAAATTATATTTGAGGAAGGTTATAGGTTATATTACATCACGCTACTACTTACAAGAGAAGAGCAGTAAGCATAAACGCGAGTGAAACTGCGAGGGGTAGGTAGTAATATAACAGAGAGAAAGAAAGCTTTGTATGAGTGAAGTAAACTCCGGAATCATAAAACCTGTTGAAAAATTGTGTTATTTGAATGGAACATTATTCTAGATGGTCTATGTTTTAAGTATAGTAAAGTAACATACTGTAAATATTCCACTGCTAGGCAAAGGCCTCCTCTCCTATTAAGGAGAATATAATAACTTAATCCACCACGCTGTTCCACTGCGGGTTAGCGATATACATGTGTCAGAATTTCTCCCGGCACATGCAGGTTTTCTCACGATGTATTCCTTCACCGTCGAGCTCGAGATGGATTTAAACACATTAGGGCTTGAAAAGTCAGCAGTGCTAGCCGGGGTTTGAACCCGCGATCATCGGTGTTCTACACTAAGTTATCTCGGCTCATTTATGTATAAATGTGTAATATTAAAAGTAAAATATACATTAACACGAGCGCAACCGCGAGATATAACTAGTAAAGTAATTATATAAAGCGTTTAAATATTAAAAATAAAATCTAACAACTCAGATATTTATTTCACTAAACTGTTATCTGAAATAACGATATCAGCAAACATAATTTGCATTTGACAGTATTTTATGAAAATCGTAATATATTTCTCTGCATATAATATCACGCGTGACTAATTACACAATGGTATAATTAACCTCCGTGCTTTAAAACGAATTTATAATTAGTTGTTTGTTAACACTTTCAACGCGAAGTGCCCACGGGTGGTCATTTTCAGTTTTTCAACACGTTGAACGCTGTGTGCTAATAGTGATCATTTTCACATAGATCGGTCCAAATGGCCACTTTTCAAATGAGGGTATCGATTTATTTTTTTACCCATTGTCTGCTCGTGGTTGTTGCCCATATAAAATCGTGTGTATATATGTATCTTATGGACATATTTCTTTAATGTTCTCAAGCAATATCATAAATAAACCTGATGTTAACTAGATAGATTGGACTTTAATAGGTTATGCATTATTAAAATAGATATTTAATTAATAAAAATTGATAAAAAAGTTATAAACAAAAAAAAGTTGCTAACCCTAATTCCGTCCTTTTGTCTAGGAGAAGGATTCGAAACTAAATCATTATTCTACTTAAGTGTATTATTAATATATATATATGTCTTAATTTCTCCCGAGATGTGCAGATTTTCGTACGATGTTTTGCGCAGTGCCAAGCGCAAAATAAATTTAATATGAAAATGCACTAATAAAATGACTGGCCTTTGTCCGAATTTGTACTCACAATCAATAGTTATGATTCCGTGTTCTATCTATTATGTTATCTTAGTTATTTAAGTTTAACGCACGATATATTTTATTCATAACTAGTTGTCCCTCGCGGTTTCACTCGCGTTTATAGTTACTGCTTCGCTACTATGAGTGATGTAGTATAACCTTCCTTACTAAACGGGCTATCCAACGACAAAATAATTTTTAAAAATCAGATCAGTAGTTTTAAAAATTACCCCTACATAAAAACTTACAAACAAAATTTATCTCTTTATAATACTAATACAGATAAAACTATTCCAATGAAAATTATGTTAAAGTCGATTTAGCTCCATTGATAATATTATTGCAACGCCGGCGCGCAAAGTGTTAATGATGATATTTACAAACACAAATGCGCAAAATAGTTGACATTGTAAATTACGCCGCGTTGTTATTAAGACGACAACATATACTCATTTAAATACCTATAAATACATTTACGAATAAATATATTTTTATAATATACTACAGTTACTTTACGTTAAAAAACAAAATCTGTTTTTAGATTAGTGTCCATGTCTTTGTTCGAACTAAACGCCGAAACATTTAAAGCACTTTTGATCGGACTAAAACATTTTTATATAGTCCATTTTTATTTACTTGTCCTACACGGTAAAAATAACCGGAACGATAATCACGAATTTTCGAACATTATTTTTCTTGTAAATTTTTCATTTAAAAAAAAATGCTTCAGTTCAATCATTTGGTTGACAATTTCACGTCTCTAACTCTTATGTGTGGTACGAAATACACCATTTTTGTTTAGTAAATAAGACACGTAAAGAAAAATAGACTGTAAGTTATTTAACAAAAGTGAAGTACCTCGAACAATGTTCGCGCGAACCGATTGTGTTAGTGTGGTGTGCTCCCAGCATTATAATAACGGTAAAGACAATATTAATATTGTGAGGGTAGGCGAAGAAAACTCGCGCACTCGTCGCCGGAGGGCGCGCGGTACACCAGTCAGCTCGTGACCACGGCGAATGTAACTTCGTCGAAACGTCGGGCAATAAAAAGGTATTACTACTATTAGTTATCGCGATAAGACCCGTTATATTAAATATGAATAGTATAAATCGCGAAAGTTTAAAATATATAATAGACTGTAAGTTAATTTATACGGATTTATTTGATCAAGTTAGCGCAGTGGTTACTACTACTGGTTAAATAGCTAACGGTCGTGTGTTCTCTATCATGACAAACATGTATGGGTGGATGAATAGATGTCGTGGTATGGGTCGGGTTGTATTTGTGTTGTGTTTATCGACCCCTTGACACGGGATCTTAATAGGGACGTTGAGTCTGAAGGGTTAATCCGTAAAAGCTACTATTTACTTTAAATGTATCAACAGTTACTGCAGAATAAGCTATAGTTTTTTTTTGTTTGTTTGTTTGTTGTACCCACTAAAATCATCCCTACCACTCCGCTCTTGGAGCGTCACGGGATCGCTGAGATGCATTCTACCGTGTCACTCCGGTGCACTCTACCAAAAGCTACAGTTATGTGTCATATAAAGTAAAAGAATATGGATCTCTTAAAATTAAAAAAAAAGTCGAAAACCTAAATTTCCGAACGAAGTCACGGGAACGGAAAACGGCGCACTGCTCGAAAATAATGCAATCTCGGTCACGAAACGTCTTCCATCGTTTACAAATGTGGGGTCAACGTCCTCTATTTCCGCATTTTAAACTACCCTACCGTAAATGATTGGTACGTTTCCAGTACTAAATTAAATGCTCTGGCATTCTAGTGCACCTTTATTTGACCTTTTTATGTCCGTTGAAAGTGAATTTAAACTTATTTTAGTGATTGTGAATATGTTGTAAGAAATCGGAAGTATACTTTTAAAAATATATTAAAAAAACAAAAATGAACATCTAACTTAATAATTTAACAAATTCACAGCTGAAATACTTTCTCGACTAATTTTAATAACAAAAATAATGAAATTAGCAAAATTAAAAGAACTCCGCACAGTCTGAAAGGAAAGTCATCCTCTAATGGCGGATATCTTCTTTTTTAGGGTCAGCAGACTACTGTCATATCAAACTCTTCACTTTGCTAACAAGCTTTTTATCGGTTTAGATAAAAAGTGTTATAAATATTACATACCCATTATTATCAGCGCTGGATTTACTTAGGAACACTTGGGACTAGCGGTCAGGGCAAAATTTCCAAGGGCGGCATACAGTGTGTAAAATAATTAGGATGTGATAATGAAGATTTAATAGATGACCTATTCACAGATGAAAAAATCAGACGTGTTTTAAGTTTATATAAAAAAAAATCAAGTGAAAATTAATTAATAATTATATAAACCGTATCTTTGATCCGTGCCCTATACGTAATATATTATATAACTTTCTATTGAAAAAAAAAGAAACCGACTTCAAACGCAAAACAAAACCATTCGAATATAGAATCTTCTTTTTTGAAGTCTCTTAAAATTACGCAATTTATTTAACTTGACACATATATATCAGTTATTTCGATTTTAAAACCTGACTACTGAATCGATTTCGATGAAATTTCTATGGAACTAATCTAAATATATCCTTTCATACAAAAAAGATAATTTTTAAAACGGTTACTAGTTGATGGAGTTATGAGGTGACAAACATTTAAATAAACACACTACGAATTCTGAATCTACTCATACGAAGGTGACTGAAAAGTTAAAAGTTTATTTATACGAGAAACTGTATACAACATCTAATCCATTTATACACTTCAAAAGGTTCCTTGAATGTTTTATGCATACAAAGCGCCTTTTTTATTTGCAAGCAAAAACCGTTTAAACTTGATCCGGGACTAATATCGAGAAGAAACTGTTGTTAGTACTTGGAATAGACGCTGTGTGTCTGAAAAAGCAATTTAAACTGTTCCCGAGATGCGGCGTGGTACAATGGACGAGATTTTGTAATAATTATTCAAAAAATTAAAAAAACAAAACGCTAAGATGTACACTAATATTATAAATATGAAAGCAAACTGTCTATCTGTTTATTTGTTACCTTTTCACGGCTGAACCTCTAAACCAACGTTGATAAATTTTGGTTTGTATATCGATTGTGGAGAAAGAAGAGCCGAGATGGCCTAGTGGTTGGAACACGGTTATCTCAACCGATAAAAGTGGGTTCAAACCCCGGCTAGCACCGCTGACTTTTCAAGTGCTAAAGTGTTTAAATTCATCTCGAGCTAGGCGGTGAAGGAAAACATCGTAAGGAAACCTGCATGTGTCGGGAGAAATTCTGACACATGTATATTCACCAAACCCGCAGAGGAACAGCGTGGTGGATTAAGCTCTAATATAAGCTACTTCATGTTGCGAAAATAATGTTCGAAGGAAGCGAAATAGGGGATAAAAGATTTTAGGACGACAAAGTCTTAGAGACTTGATAATCATTGTATATATGTATGAGATATAAAGAATATTTACAACAATCTTGATTAGCTTAAGATCCAACATCTGTGTTTTAAATTTACGTTACTAAAAATAGGTATTCAATTGTTGGTGTGCCAACATACGACACCCACATCGATTGCGATAAACGTCTCGGTCAGTTCCACTATTTGCTAACGACGAACAAACCCTCTGCTATCAAATTCTCCACAAACTATAGACTGGCTAGTATTCAAAACATCTCGTCTCAGAAACGAAAAGCCAAATAGACTATTGATTGTACAGTCGGGTTTTTAATCAGTATTATATAATTATGATCAGGCTATTAGCTGACGAAAATAATCGAATAGTTTTATTACTACACATATTATTTAAAATATTTATTATTGAAGAAAAATTATATTTATGTAATGTTAACCTTCCCTGCTTCTCTGTTATCGTTCACTGTTTCATTGGTTTATATTATATTATATAAGGTTCTTTTTTATTTATTAATTAAAATAAATTTATAAAATTTTCAAAGTAAAAGTAGCCTAAGTATAACATTCACTGTTTATATTAAATTTTCGCGATTTATACTATTCATATTAATATAACGGGTCTTATCGCGATAACTAATGGTAGTAATACCTAGTATAATTGCATTCGTCAAAACGTCAAGCAATTGAAAGATAATATTACTACTATAGAATATTCACTATTTGTTTGTAAAAGACCTATCAAAATCGGTCCAGCCGTTTTAGAGATTAGCTGGAACAAACCGACAGACAGATAATTAAAAATTTTAAAATTGTGTTTTTAATGTAAGTACTGTGTATACTTTCATATGAATTTAGTTAAGACGTTTTAATTTTAATTTATAGATAATTGCTTTGTCTGAGCTGTTATATTTACAAGACTTATCTGCTACAGTACACGTTCTACCGTGCATATTAGCTTATGTTTAATCGGTCGACTTAGCCAATAGCCGGCTGAATTATCAGTAGATAGGAAGTTTGTAGCTTTTTTGGGAGCTTAAAGAGAATCTTAGATAATCAGCCGTAAAAATTTTGATTTAATTTTTAACCGAATTAAAATGTAATATTTCTTTTAATGTTTGTTACCTGAGCACTCATTTTCTTTAAATTATTTTATATTAAAAATTATATCATTTCAATTTAATCATAGAATTTTTAGCGTAATAGATTAAGTATTTTATAAACTAAAATATTTGGAATAAGTTTTTAAGTGAACGAAATTTCGAAATAAATTCATCTCAACATAATATGTAACTTAATCTTGATATTCGTCATTAATCTGTATTTTTCTGTCACGTGGATAAACAAGCGTGAACCTCGAGCGTGCAATGGACGAGACATGTTATAATATAATTCTCCAAATTTCTCTTAAGGTGAATGAAACAATCGATTGTGTGCTTTGTGTTGTTGTGCTTGAGATGTTTTTGTTTCTGTTAATTGTTCCTGTTTGTTGGTCTTTCATATTTCCTCTTTTATATTTATTCTTTATTCTTTTCGTATATATTTTAATTTCTTAGAAATTCTGCTGTTAGTTCTAAATTGTTCATCGGAACTATGCTTTATTTACTATTTAGTGTGAATTTTAATCCTACTTCAGAAAAAGAGTATGTTCAATTCGTACTCTGTGCTATTTTTTATGTTTATTACCCCAAAACTCTAACAATAAAAAACGAAATTTTTAAATTTGCCTTTGATTTGAAAGTGTATACTTTCAGGTCTGTTTTGTGGGACCACAGAAATATTATCGTTCCCAACCGTTTCCTTGTAATGATATATTCCTATGCTCTAAACGACATTGCTTAACAACTCCCCAAGTAAGTCACGTGTAGTCATTTCGGTACATATCATCATAAAAAAAAATTGTCTTCAAGTCAAGTTTTGACAGTCAAAAGGGTAAAAATGCTGAAAATAATATAGGTCCCCCGAATTACATAGGGAGCGTTTTAGAAAAATGGAAACCGTCTTTGTTCTCCTGCACAATGCTGTTTTTTTATATTTTTGTTTAAAGTTACAAAACGTTGTTCACATAAAGATTTGTTTTAAGAATGAAACTTTCATTAAGGTTACCCTAATTATTAATTTATTATTAAAAATGCAGTAAAAAAGCTTAAACACGTGTTTTCTAAAGTCTTTGTAGATAATAAAATAAATAAATATTAGGCAACACTTTAATAAACTAATCATATATAGATTAAAGAGTGATTGATATTTCGATTAATAAATGTTTTTATTTTATTGGGGTTTTTTCTTAAGTTATTTAAATAATTAATCATCAGCGTAAGACTACTTAAAACGTTCTTGTATTGTATCTTGTATGTAATCAAATAATGCAAGTTAAATTAGAACTTTCATTTTTTTCAAACGACTTCTAAAAAAGAAGGATGTTCTCAATTCCTCGTCGACTTTTTATGTATGTTCACCGATCACTTCAAAACGGGTTGACCAATTTGGTTATTTGTTTTTTAAGTTTCATATGGTATACCTACTCTCCAAACGGTCCCATAAAATTTTCATCAAAATCGATCAATAATCACTTCACAGTTTGATTAAAAAAAACTTTAATAAAAATGTCAGTCAAGTAAACGATACTGTATTTGGCTTATAAATCGGTTTTCAATAAAAAAAATTTACTATAAACAGTTGCTTAATTAGAAAAAACGCTCGCGTCTTTTACTTGATCAAACATTTTCGTCCAGAAACTACAGTGTGATACAAAGAGAGTCAAGCGTCTGAGTTTACATTATAAATCTTGCGAGAATTCAGAACTGAGTAACTTTTTGGTTTTCTCGAAGGTTACTTACAAGGAACATCAATAAGGAAGAATGATACGCGTTTCTTTTAGATGATAACATGAATGCTGATTACAAGATAAAGCTAATAACAATGCTGATGTAAGTATGTAATATATCGATACCTCCCACGTAAGTTGTTGTAACACCAAAATTACAATTTTACAGTAGAGCACTTTTAATCCGTTTTAGTTTGAAAGTTACAACAAAATACGCCTTTTTTCAGGCGTATTTTGTTGTGACTTTCCTTGAAAAAAAAAGATTTTTGGTATTTTTTCACTTTTAATGCATTAAGCAATGCAAATTCGTGTAGTATTCAGTAAAAACGCTAACGGCAATTTTGTGGCTTACAATAACTTACGTGGGAGGTATCGATATAATAATAATAATAATAATAATAATAAGACATTACTTAGTTCATAGTCCACGTCTTTATTTTCCAATTCTTGTAATAATATCGCAACACTTAGTCTTAACATCTACAACTCTGCTAGGCAACTGTCCAAATCACGTTTACGTCAACCTCATTAGCAGTAGATAGTGAAATTGTTTTTGAATAATTAAGCACTTGATCTATGAACGTACAAATTAAAATAATAAAACTAGATGTGTGAAATTAAACTAAAATATTTTAAAATGATATACATGTCTTCAGACAAAGTATATTTTGCCTTAATATTAATGTTGTTTCATAACGACTTACGCTTTTCAAAAGCAAGAAATCAGCTAATAACATAGCGATGTTAGCGGGTGATCCTGTGAAGTTTGGTAGCGACCAAACTTCACAGGATCACCCGCTGGGCTAATTTAGAGATTGCCTAAATATTTTATTTTTGAATATTTTATATGGATGCTGAAAAGCAATAATGTGTTAACCCACAAAAAGTCAAATTCGGAGATATTGATGTTCTCTGATACTACATCGCCTATTTATTCAAAAAAATTATAGTCATATAAATTAAATAAGTACGAAAAAAAGTTTTTTTAATTATTTGGTTCGAATTTCAAGTGCGTTCCATTTTTTTACAATTAATACAACAATCTCAAATATTAAAATAACTTTTTATTAGATAATATATAAAGGAATCAGTCTAATTTAAATTCATTATACATTTTATCAAAAAATAACATATTTGTTAAGAATAGGTTTGACATCTTTAGACGCCATTTTCTCAAAATGAAGTCCATGTAGCTTGACACAGTAATGCTTATCAGCGTCCATATAGGTTTATGACACTTTATTTCTGTGACAAAACTAACCTACCTGGACACACCTTTACAAACATTATGCGCTTAGCGGCCTGCCACCTATATCATGCACTTAAAAATTCAAATCGGTATGCACCTAAAAATAATCTTTCAAAAGTCTTTGTTTCTTACGTGCCCGTATTGAAAATAAAACTGAAAACCCTTCCGAAAACCTGGTATTGCAAACAAAGCCAGGGCACATACGGGCGTTTAAGGGCCTCTAGAGACATATCAAAAATTGCTTTTCAACGACAGTACGAAATGATGTTGTAATGGGATTTTTAATGGCTTTCAACATTTAGAAATGTGCATATTAATAACTTTATTTATAGATGTATTTCATATATCATAATAATATATATTTGTCGAGAATTATACTTATTCATAAAGATTTACATAATTTGCCTGTTATTGATTTCCACCTGAAAGAATTTGTTCCTAGTGTCTTATTTGTGACACATTCGCAGCTTTTGTAAGGCTACTTAGGCAGCTATTACCAGGTTACAGAGTTGTTAAAATCAATTCCGAACCAAAACCTACAAGTGTAATTCTCGCCTTATAAATGGGAAATTTTGTTAATTTGTTTGGAGCACCTTTACACAAAACCAACTAAACATTGATGAACTCATTAAAATATCACGCGGAAGTCATTAGTTGATGGTAGTCTCGAAAAATAATTATTGATATATTAAATATTTTATAACTGCATTACAGTTTACAAATAATAAATTTAAAGTTCATATTAAAAAATCTTTTGTCGCTAAAGCATATTATTCTGTTCAAAATT
This sequence comes from Hypolimnas misippus, assembly GCA_037950945.1. Lineage (NCBI taxonomy): Eukaryota > Metazoa > Arthropoda > Insecta > Lepidoptera > Nymphalidae > Hypolimnas > Hypolimnas misippus. Next base: position 10,884,498 of record JBBEEQ010000013.1, on the reverse strand, counting down.
ATAAAGATGATAAAGATGCTTGAGTTTAGAGTATAAGCTGGATTCACACAGGGTATTCAATATATTCGTAACGCATAAATGTATGTACCTATTATAAAACTTTTTAAAAGAGTAACTATCGAGTTTCTTGCCGGTTCTTCTCGGTAGAATCTACATTACGAACCAGTGGTAAGTTCAATAATTAATTAGTTTTTTGTTTTCTTTTTTGTTTCTGAAATTCAAAAGTGCTTGTAAAAGCCTACGTGAATAAATATACAGAATATACCGTTGAAGTAGGAATTAAACTTCACATATAATAATCCTGTAATATTCAAATAAATATATGTATAATTTAAAGTTCGATGTTCACTATTAAATTTTTAATAATCATTATATAATCGTTGTTTTAATACTTGCTATCAAAGTGAATATGTAATTCATACTTATATATCGAGTGTTTTTTCTGTCGTATTATAATATATTATTTTCCTAGTGCTTCAAAATAATTGTTTTTTTTTTTTTTTTTTAACAGTAATATAACTGTCTTTAAACACAACTGCAGTTGTATCCATAGAGGAACGATCACAGCCATCTTGGGTTATTTCCTGTTATGTATTGAAGAGTTCTTCTGTTTATCTCCAAAGATATTAATATTTTATATTTTAAGGTTCAGAAGTGGAATTTTAACAAAATGATTTATTTACTTTAAAAAAAAATTTAGACACAAATGGTGATTAATTCCTGCTTAAATCAAACACAAAACCCTAAAAAAAAATTATCAAAAATGACTCACGCGGTTTTACTCTAACTATTAGGAATGCGAAGATCATTTTTCAATTTTTATTAAATTGAAATAAATATCTCAAATACATGTTTTTATGACAAAATTAAAATTTAAAATCAAAACTAATCGTTTAAAGAGAGCAGCCCTTTACAGCCCTTTTTATCGCGTAAATTTATTCTCTCTCAAGTTTCTTTCTCAAACTCAAGACTATCCGTACAAGATTTCATTTAAATCGGTTCAGTAATTTAGGCGTAATTACGTAACATACAGACTGATTTACATTTGCATTTATAATACATATAAATAAGAATTATAATCGAACAAAGTAATAGAAATGTATATAGGAAAGTTTAAACGCTTGTTTAAGTTCCGCCTCACTGATGCCACTTCTAACGTTACTATTTGTTCATGATCGAGCGATCCTAACGGCGAAGTTATAATATAATCTGTTCCTATTGACGTAAATACAGATAGAGACGATAAACGTTTCTGAACAGTACTTATTGTTTTATTTAATGATGAAGTTTTATTTAATGATTTTGGTCATAGATTGTTAATTTTAGTCGTCATACAATTTCAGAGGCCATGTGATAACTTCTGTTAATATTACAAACGAGTACTTTATGTACCCGATTTTATATAACCGAGACTGCCTAGTGGTTAGAACACGTCACGAGCTCAAACCCTGGCTAACACCGCTGAGTTTTCTGTGTTTAAATTCATCTCGAGCTCGGCTGTGAAGGAAAACATTTTGAGGAAACCTGCATGTGCCGGGAGAAATTCTGACACATATATATCCGCCAACTCGCAGCGTGCTGGATTAAGCTCTAAACCATCACCTTAATAGGAGAACTTCACTTTACTTTCACTTTATTATACCTAATATCATGATTTTTTCGAAACAAAATTTTAAATAACAAAATTCCTTCCCAAACTATTCGATCGTAATAAATATCGCCTATCGTATCTAGCTTTAACTACATCCCGCTAATGCATCGGACAAATGTGAATTCGTAAACACAGACATAACCGGTAATTGTCGGTAATTACGATTCGATGGACCGCCAATTAAATTGTTAGACGTTTGGTACGCGCTTTGTGGCGATGTGGTCTGCGGCTGAATCGCATCGGAGTTCGCGATTTATTTCAACTTAGTAATTGTACGATAAAATTTCATGTCCGACTTTGGGTTAGAACGTTTCGCACGTTTCGTATTTAAGTGACTGAATTCAAAATCTGTGTTAAACGAACTAGCTAAGTTAGTAATTTGTAGGAATATTTATACAGATACATAAAATTGAAGTGTCTGATTGTGATTTCAAATTAACAGCATTTTATTAAGTGCATATGAAATTATATACGGTACTCGCATAAAAATATCAATTTTTAAAATTTTTGTCTGCCTGTCAGTTTGTTCGTTCCAGCTAATATCGGAAACGGTTGGACCGATTTTGGCGGGACTTTCTCTGGAAGATATCTAATGTCTTAAAAAGTAACATAGGCTACTTTTATTCTATTTTTTTATTTATTTTAATTAATAAATACAAAAAAAAACATAAAAAAATAATTTTACGAAAACAAAATTGAAACCAATGAAATTGAATAATATCCGATTCAAGCAGGGAAAGTAAACATGATATAAATATATTTTTTCCTCAAATTACGATAACATACGGGTACGATAAAATGTAACACATTTACAGACTATACATTTTTTTTGTTATTTTAATGGTGCAATGTCTTCTTAGTGCACCGTAACGTGCCACTATGCGACATCGTAACGTATGCGTTGACCGTTACATTAGTATTTATAGGATAAAAAGTTATGTGATTTGATTCTTGATACTGGACTATAAATTTGAGCCGAACTGTTAGTTAGAATGTATGGATTTCATTTGATGTGTGATACCCACTTTCAAATGAGTATTTAAATGCTGAAGGTTTACAACTAATTTCATGTTAATAAGAAAATACTAAGTGCTTTTCTATAATATATGTGATGACATAGAAAATACAATAGAATTGTATATGTTTATATATATTTTTTGGTTTTATTGTCTAAATACAGACATGGTTTTGGTAAGAAATTAGAAACTCCAAAGACATTCAAAAATCTGAAAATTCGAAATGAGTTATTTTGTATAGAAATTACCACTTCCATTTAGTTGCAATAGATGGCGGAGATCACATTAAAACTTTTTTTTTTTCGAAAAAAATAGTTAATATTAACTTTGGGTTAAAGTTGTTGTTAAATTATATATAAAATAAGCTATGTTATATATAATTTATTATAACAAATGCTGAAAATTAAACAATTTGTATCGAACGCTATATTTTATTGTTGGAAAGCCAATACTGCCTAAAATATTACAGAAAACATACATACCTCCCTCATAAAGCTCCCTCTTGATTGCTTTAATTATTAAGTTAAAACAATTTTGATAAGCTAAGTGTAGATATATGTAAATATAAATCATAATTTCAATAAAAATAAAATCTAATTACACAGTAAGTGTTCGTGTACAAACGACTTACACGAACAAACCATGTATTATATTAAATTACAAAATCCTATTTCTCACCTTATTTCCTAATACATAAAGACTAAATTGGGACAAAGCATAAAACTGTTTTATTATCATACCTGAAATTTGCATACGAATTTGTGACTTACCACAATGATTATAAAGATCAAAATTGTTTCCAGCGAATTTTGCGTAGGATTATGGGTTGAAAACCTCCGCAACATCATAATGCGAGCCTCGAAATCCGATAAACCTTACATAATTGGAACCTCTATGTTTGACACCTATTAATTTTGTACGTAATCAGGACGTACTAATTTTTGAGTTGAAGAATATTTTGGTGATACGTACTTTAAGATGACCTGGAACAAAATATTCCAATATTAAAAACCAAACAATCACAAAACGATGACAATATGATTATTTACGAATACTATTTATTCGCGTATCTGAATTTGTAATTATTTATCATGGAATTTCGTAAAGTAACGCCTAATTCAATTAAAAAAATAATTAAATATATTAAAAACCTTTTAAATCGTTGCAAAATTTATTAACTGTTTGGTTTCTAGCGTTGGTGCACTCTTTTGGGAAACAATACTCCATACAACTGCAAAATAATTAACGAGCGGATCAATGTAGTAACAAGAACTAAGGATAATGGATTAAACGGAAAAGTTGACTACGTTTATAAGCGTGCTTAAAATCTCTCGTATTTCTTTGTTAAGTCTACCAAAATATGATCATTAATACTATGAGTACATTTCACAATCATTCATTCGTTCAATTTATTCTCATATTTCAATTTTAATGATTATGTTGCATCATGAAATTAAAGACATTAAGTTTAAATTCCTCAATTGATTGATCTAAACGTCTATGTATATACAAATCAAATAAATCTCCTTATAAATCTCACAGCCCTATCGTAAAGCCAATCATACTGTCATCGCAAAACAATCGCGAAGCCACGAACACTACGATCGCGCCAATCACTCAGTATTACTTTGAAATGTGTTTCTAGATGGCTTATGAACTGAGCCGCGGTCACTCACTCGGTGATTCTCTGTACGATAAAGCTGTCGTTGTAGAATTGTTTCTATTCCGAACAACTGATCACTTATCAACGGGATTTTCTCTGTTAAGCCATCGAGTACCTAGACTTTGGAGCGAATTTTCTATGTAACGTTTGAGATGTAACTTGTTTTATAGCTTATCTAAGGCAAGAATGTTTTTTAAATGTGTAATTCTCGTCTAAGGAGTCACTGTCACCTATGTAGTTAGGTAAATATAGCCTCCAATATAAATGAAGTTAATAACGCGTTTTTTGTTCTTACAAAAACATTACATCAGATTTTAGAGAGATATATATATAGGGGTCCGGAAACACTCACAAGATAAACAAAAACACCCAGACCACGACTAACATCCGTATGGCCAATACAGACATTTGCCGTGAGCGGGGATCGAACCCGCGACCGTTAGCGCTTGAGTCAGTTGCACTGTGCACTGCGCCAACGTGTCTGTGTCTGTCTGTAAAGCATGTGTGTATAGTGTTTTTTTTTGTGACATTCTATTCGTAAGATGCTTTTTAATTGAATAATAGCTGCCAAACGAGCAGGCGGGACCGATGATGTTAAGTGATATCAGCCGATCAAGGACATTTACAGCACCAAAGAAACCATAAATACGTTGCCAGCTTATACGGATAAGGGATGGAAGGTAAGTAAGTAATAAATAAAGAATGGTTTAAAGAAAGGTTTTGACTCTCTGACGTACCGAGTAAAACACAGCTATATGATCTTCTCCACGCCGCCCTTCCGTGAAATTGAGGTACTGCCCGAGTCGAACCAGCTCGTATATGAGCTGTAGTCACTAGTCTACCAAATAAAATACCCATTCACTTATTCAAGCAACAGCAATCAAATTTAAATTACACATATAATTTTCATATCGAAATTCCGTGCAAAATAATTAACGTGTAAGAAGAAAATCCGATGTACAATCAATCATAAACCAGTGGGCTTTGGCAGCAGTTTAAATTTAAACCGCGGATTATCTGTGGATTAAAAACTCGGCTCATGATGAAAACTGTACGTTGTATCGAATATTCTTGTTGGAGACACTTTTGTACGTCCTTTTCAATCAGGACTCGTTCAATATAACCATGATGTAACTAGCAGCCCCTCGCGGTGATACATAAAATAGCTAGACTGCAGTAATGATTAACAATTCAGACAACATAAAGCGAAGAAAAAATCTATAGATATAACTATATAGATAAAATCACTTGTCCAGACTTACTTAGTGTTTCATCGATGCAGAGCCTAAACCGCTGGGGCTGTAAACTTGAAATTTTGGCAGGAGGAGCTTTTTAAGTTGTAGCCATCCACTAAGAAATATTTGGATGCTGATAAGCAATAATGCATCAACCCACAAAAAGTTCGAATTCGGAGATATTGATGGATTCTAATAATGAATCATGTATTTTACATTAGTCAAAAAAATTTCAAGTAATCTGAACTGAAAAGGTCTCTTAATTTCTTTATTCGAATATTGAAGTGTGCAAAATATTTTCCAATATGAAATAATCTAATATATTTTAAAAACTTCTTGTCTGCTTTTAATTCGTTATAAATATCAAAATACAAAAAAAGAGAAGTTGGATAAATATGTCTTCAAACAAATTTGTTAAGAGTAAGCTTGACACGCTATTTTTTTCAAAACGAAGTTCGTGTGGTTTGACACAGTATTGCTTATCAGCGTCCATTTCATAATCATACAATGAAATCATCACACAACATAAACACCCAGACCACAACATACAGACTTTTACCGTGACCGGGTATGTGAGTGCGCTAACATATGTACATATATGTATATGTTAATGTCAAGAATGAATAAAATCATGTGATGAAGTGGTAATTATAGATTTTAAACTTGACTTGACAGACGCGTTGGCGCAATGGTCATTGCAACTGACTAAAGCGCTATCGGTCGCGGGTTCGATCCCTGCTCACGGCAAACGATTGGTCATACAGCTGTTTGTCGTGGTCTGGGTGTTGTGTTAGTGTTGTGAGTGTTTCCGGACCCCCGACACATGGTCATGAGATCTTAATGGGGCCGTTGAGTGTGATGCGTTATTTATTTATTTATTTCGCGATTTTTCGCGATTTACATTCAGCTCGTGACCACGACGAATGCAACTTCGTCGAAACGTCGGGCAATAAAAAGGTATTACTACCATTAGTTATCGCGATAAGACCCGTTATATTAAATAATAATGAAGTGGTAACTACCAGAAATAGCTTAGTCATAGTACCTAAGTATTGCATAGCAGTATATTGGCTATCGAGAGAAATAATTCATTACATGGTATGACATAATTAGTAGTCATGTTCAAAGGATTCAGACAACTTGGCAATAAAACATTTGTTGAGGGAAACAATGACACATACATAACATTAAAAATCAAAAAGCCAACTGCGTAACAAGACCATCTGCAGTCAGCAATACACTGGCAATATTATTTCTGTATAAAAGAGTATAAGTGAAAATCGTTACCAACCAACTTCAAATCGTTATAGAACTTAAATGGTAATTTATTTATTGAAAAACGATATGAAAACCTAATAATGATTTTTAAATTCAACAATACCTCACTTGACAGAGTTCGTCGATTTTATTTTTTTATTTTTGACGTTATGGCTTCAAAGATCGGCCATTTTGATTTTTCCAAATGTTTATGTTTTTTATGATATTTGTGTAATCATGATAAACCAAAGGACGTATAATTTACTGAAATCGGCTCACGCGTTTGATCTAAATAGTACAACATAGGTACAAATCCACATACATACATAGACTGATAAACATATTACCCTCCATTGCCTCGCGCAGTCGGTTTAAAAAATAAGTCCGAAATAAGGCTTTCAAGTGATGAGTCTCAAGTAAACTTTTACAGAGATTATATACTGCATATAATTATTAGGCGGGGAACTGTTAACGAACTATTATCCAAGTCACAGTGTAGCACCGTGTCGCTCTGTGACCTTCCGTCCTAGGTGAAGAACGCTCGTTAAGTAGCTGTTGGAAAACTTTTCTAATTAGGCGCACAACATTAATCTTCCTGTCCCGCGATGTGACTGGCACAAGTTACCGAATTATAAAAATACTTAGAAGAATTTGTGTTAAAACGACGCTGATGAATTCTAAGCAATATTTTCAAGAATTATAGTTAATTGAAATATTGTTGCTGGAGTATTTCATGGCTTCAACTACGTAGCAGCTCTTGCCGTTGCATAATTGCAGGATATTAAGGGTTGGGCCATACGTTTCTATGATTAATGGTAGGACGTAAACGGCGAAGGACTTTCTCTTTTATCTAATAATAGTACAGATAAAATCGCAACCATAAATCAAGACAAAACAGTTTAAGTGTAAAATTAATTTCAAAGGCACTAATTTTATTGAGGCAGAGCCTAGCTGTAGTGGAATGACTACAGATCCTTTACGGGCTGGCTTGACCGAGGCAGTACCTCACTCTTACAAAATTGGCGTGTAGTAGCTCATGTAGCTGTGTTTCGTACAGTGAAAAAGAGCCGGTCGCTTCACCCCCTCTCCCCTCCTTTCCTTACTTCCTATTCCCTTTTATCTCTAATTATTTTTTTATCCAGCAACGCAATTGTAGCTTGTCTATGTTGCAAATGTCTATGGGCGGCGGTAAACTCTTAAAAAATAGATTTTTTTCTAGTATATAAGCAAAAGCTTCCAACTCCTTATTCGACGTGATAGTTCCGAAATCACTTCAAAATCTTTCATCCCGGTAATGAATTTAGGTCTTGCCCTACGAGACTTGGGTCTAGAGTGATTAAATTTAAGGTACGCTCAATTTAAAACCGGTTCAAACTCCTGGTAAATATACGGTCAATTAACTTTACCTCATACATGTATACGGTATATGTAATAGTATGACACATTTTACATGTCTTATCTAATATTATAAAGATGGAAAATTTGTTTGTGCTTTTGTATTTAAGGGTTAATCTCTAAAAGTACTGATCTCATTTGACTTTTTTTTGCGTTGTATAGCCCGTTAGTAAAATAGGTTATAAGATATTATGAAACGGATCATAGGAGCGAAGCAGAACCAAATGCGGGAGTGAAACTGCAAGAGGCAGCTAGTCTAAGATACTTACTTCTTTATATGGACTTTATAGCATTACAAACAGGAAAATGACGATTTTTTTTATATAATATAATCCATTTGTAGTAATAACAAGATATCTGGCAAATTGTAAAACAGCTCTATTTAGTTTATTAACGATTTTTTATTTGTATGTAAGCTATCCGCACTTACGTAAGAATTACATATGTAAGTTGTAGGCCGTGTTCACGTTAGGCCAAAAGTGAGTTGTTTACTGTTTGACTCCCTCTAATTTTTAAATGCAGTGTCTATCCAACGCGGAATTTCCGCAGTTTGCATCATTTTGGTGAACTTAGCATTCGCAGCGAACTGTTTGTTTGCGTGCTCGCCAATAATTTTTTCTCTCCCATAAGTTCGCAAGATCGCCGCCAACTCAATACTGAATCAGCGTACACTACGCCGATCAAATTCTTACTCTCTTAAGAGACATAAAACGACTCTGTAATCTGGTAACAGTTATCTAACATTGCAAAGCCTGTGAGTTTGTGGAAGTAAGCCACTGACAGTTATATCTTTTAGATATAATAATAATAATAATAATAATAATTTTTATTAAAAGTAACCATGACTCAAATTATTAGTATTACAGACTTAGTTTCTATGTTAGTAACTTAAGATTAAACATTTCTATTACTACGTAATTCATTGCCGCGCCATTCCACTAGAAATGGAGCAGCAATGATTCACGTATGTGCAGTCCAGCCTGCTCGAAATCATTTCAAGAATGCTGTTAGCACTACCCCACAGCCTACGCACTAGGGATCCACCTCTCTTTCGCATTATGGTGTAAAAACAATCTACTCGCGCAGCAGCGAACATCCCTGATGCGCTGCAAGAGCGGGGTAATCCCATCATATAAAGCAATTGCAAATAAATGTAAACCTTTATGAAACTCTGAAAGCAATATATGTAAATATTGTTATTGTCTTAAATTTGTAAACATAATTCGTTTTAAAAATAAATATAAAAATATCAATATCTATACTAATATATAAAGCTGAAGAGATTGTTTGTTTGTTTGATTGTTTGCTTGAACGCGCTTATCTCAGGAAGAATTTTTCGCTACTGGTCCGATTCGAAAAATTCTTTCAGTGTTAGATAGCCCATTTATTGAGGAAGGCTATAGGCTATATATTATCACGCTAAGGCCAAAAGGAGCGGAGCACCAATGAAGAATGTTTCAAAATCGGGGGATACTTTCTTATTGACAGAGGTTACGCTGCGTGCGCTGCGTAAACGGTTAAAGTTTCGCAAAAATCATGTATGACAAAATTGTTCCCCTTTAAAAGTTCTAAAAAAGTCCGCGACAGCATATGTCTATCTTTTAAGGTTAGCTCACTATAACCGTTTTTATGCTAACCAAATTTGATCTAAAATAATGCATTATTAGCCCAAAGTAACTTTTCCACGCGGACGAAGTCGCGGCCGGATGCTAGTATATATAATAATTGTTTTGTTTATTTTTATTTAGTTTAATTTTTAGTTTTAATTTTAAATTATATAATAGCTTAAAAAGAAATAACACGACATCTACATAAAGCATCATTTGACAGCGCAATTATAAATGGCTGTAAAATGCTAATACCTTAGAAATAGGGATTATAGAACGATCGCACCCATATTGGTACCACAATGATACGCGACACTTAAAACGCCTGAATAGAGCCAGAGTTTCAATGTGTCGCTAACAATGGTAGTTCAGACGAGCAGAAACTTATTGAGCTCGTATGAAAGGGTTCATGCTGAGCACTCAATTTTAACGTACTAACTATTGACTTAACTAACTGTTAATTTCAAGGAATTGGAAGTCATTGTGATTAGTGAAGTAATAAGTATTTTGTTGAATTTTTATTTATGTTTTTTTTTAGCCTAATGGTTAGAACACGTCGTTATCAACCGATGATCGCGGGTACTGCTGATTTTTCAAGTGATAAATTGGTGTTTAAATTCATCTCGAGCTCGGCGGTGAAGGCATACATCGTAAGAAAACCTGCACGTGCCGGGAGAAATTCTAACACATGTACATCCGCCAAACCGCAGCAGAGCAGCGAGGTGGATTAAGCTCTAAATCTTCTTTGCCCAGAAGAAGGATATTTACAGGCTGTTACTTTACTTACTTCAACTTTACTTTTTTTTTCGTTTATTGTCTCTTCGTTTTAATATGTATTATGTAATGACTGATGTTAGTAAATACGTGTGAGTGAAATATTGTCTATCCTTCTATCTATTGTTTAAGCACCTCATTCTGTGTACTGTTTCACGTGTGAACCAAGTTATCTTTCCTGTTAATAAGAATAATTTATCGAAATGCAACGCATTTGAGATCAGGAGGGTTATAGGCTATATTTCATCACACTCATTGGAGCGAAGCAATAACCGTAAATGCGAGTGAAACCGCGAAGGACAGCCGGTATCTTATAATATTGATATACATTATACAATTTGATTATGACTATTTGTGTAAACTCTTAAGTTTCATATTGTTTCTGATCTATAACAAGAATATTTCTTAAAATAGTACTTGTACTATCGTTACGGTGAATCGATATTTACGTGTTTCCACAGTTAAGGAAACCTGTTCCTTTGAAGAGAAACTTCAAAACGTGTTATAAACACGACAAGGAGTAACGTCAGGGGGAAATTTAATCTGTTTTCCTTAACAATTGAAGAGGCTTTTGTTCAAGAAAGAAGGTTGTAATTTTCCTCGTATTGAAATTGTTGTTATCTACAAATAAAATAATAAGAACCAAAATACATTAACAATTTTCCTCAATATGTTTCGATATAATTATTATGTTTAAACATAATAATTTTAATAACGGATATACGAGTATGTAGGTGATCGCGGGTTCAAACTCCGACTAGCACCAATGAGTTTTAAAGTACTAAAGCTTGAGTCGAATATTCATGTGAATTCCTCCCGATACATGCAGGTTTTTCTTTACTGCCGAGCACGAGTTGAATTCAAACATAAATTTAAAACTTGAAAACTCAGAGGTGATAGCCCTGTTTGAATCCGCGAACACTGTTTCAGGTCGATATTTTCTAACCAATAGGCTACTTGGGAGTCTGGAATAAATTCAATTCAATTCTTTGGTTAATGTCTTTTAGTTGTGCCAATTAGACACATTTTATTTCGCCAATGTCACGTGGAATGGAGAAAACACGATGGAGATTAATCGGTGGGGTCGAGAATCCAACCTTAACTAAATTTTGATAACACCTTATATTAGTGTGTCTGCAATAAAGGCGATAATTCTTAGTCGCCATAAACATAATCTATGCACACAATTCATCATATCAGTGACATTTCATAACCAGACATACCAATTCACAGAGCAAACAATACAAAAACATATCCAAAGCGAGTCGTTACTAAAACAATATGATACTCCTCTCTATCTTGCCAATTCCATCAAACTCGTCTGCTGTCTATTATCAACCCTTTCAAATACAGTCCCTTCTGAATATAGACATCAATTAATCTTATATTCGTCAGGTCAACGCCTTCCATTCGCCGCCGACGATAACAGATGAGGTTTTCTCATTGTCAGCAACGTCATGTCCGATAAAATGTGCCCTCGTTACACTCTACAAAGGAACTCGAAATTCATTACTGAGTCAAAGTATTGTTAGTATCGTAAATTGAGTTTGGATGTGTTGACTTATTTATGGAGTGGGTTTGGTTAATATGACCCGAAGAATATTGGGTTGGATTCAATGTAATTTTGTTTAAAGGCTTTTAAGAAGAGGTTTTTCTTTTTTTTGAGTAAATTGGTTACGTGGATATATATTTTTCTAAGGTTGTAACATTTTAAAAATAATGCCCGTAGATGTGTGAATGAATAGTTTGCAAAGGAAGAAAAATTGAGGTAAAAATACTTGGAGAGACGGAATTGCTCACTGACCAGTTCTAGAATATAAGGACCGAGTGGAGAGAAAAACATTTCAACCATTTGCTTTGAAATTGAAGATCGTTGTACGCTTGAAACATTTGTTGGAATATGTGATATCTTTTAAAAGAAATGTCATTCTGAAATTCAAAATCAATTTCTGCCTCTTCGAATACAGAAACTGTTCCAGCAATTAAAGCCACGTTTCTGAAGTCGATTCAAATTGTACGTAATAGACGTATCACAAGAAAACGCTTAGTAACTTCGTAATCAAGCAAATGAAGCCTTATTCACGTATTAATATGCCATTTATAAGCAGAAACCCTGTGAGCGTTGCAACTGTCTGCACCCAACTGCTGACATTTAAATAATTTGGTACTTCTCAACCAAGAACGTTTGTACAAAACTTTTTCGAAACATTGTAAATTAAATTCAGATTCGGTATTCCTTGGATAAGAACTTTAAAGGAAATTTTGGAAGAATCTGTATTAGTACTAGAGAGCAAATTTTATACAAATATACAATAGGGGATGAAAGTTTGTACGAAACTTAGTCAATTTTGAATCGATCGGGCTGAGACGTGGCATGCATTAACTTACTATGACGTAGGCATCACAGACATTGCAGACGAAGTCGCGAGCACCAGCTAGTCAATAATAAATATATAAATTTAAATATATAATAATAATAAAAAAAATATATATGAATAAATATCTATTTAATAATAATATATTAGAAAATTAATTAATTAATTATTATTAAATATTTATTTATAATTTAATAATATATATTAGAAAGATAATCAATTTAATGGTTTTTTAAAATCAATATGAGTTTATAATGATAAAATTATTGAGCAGAAGTATTTGTTTAAATGAAACTTTAAGTCTAATGAATTTTTTTTTATTTGTTTTTTTTCTCCTTATAAAAAAATATAGGTTGTTTTATTACGGACATGATTTGGATTTTAAAAGCATATCCGATATTATTTTTATTTGAAACGTATGACATCGGTGCTGAGAATTAAGTATCGAAATCTATCGCTAACAAAACATGCCACAATTTTAGATAAGAAAATCAATTGTCAAAATAATGCACACCGTAGACAATCAAGCAAGAAAACAATTTTATACAGTTTTCGATATTAGGACGAGTATATCTGATTGCTACAACCAACATATTGCCCATTTTTAACAAAAGAATTAAGTGATTTAACATAAGTACTTATTCGTTCTAAAAACATTTTAAACACAATCGATTAACAAAAGAAGAATACCTTTTCTTCTATTAATCGAAAATACTTCGAATACGACCCTAAATTTCTCAAGTATCTACTGAGATTTCGTTCTTAGAACTGAATAGATGTCTCGATTGTGCAATGCACTTAACAGACCTACTATGGACTTACTCTTTCGGGTCACGCAGAGCTCGTTTGTATTTCAAGCCATTGATGATTGTTAAGTGTGGCGACTTCCGTGGCGATTACAACTTAGTCGTTTTATAAGTCATTCTATGACGAAAGATTAGTAGAAATCGTATTGGCTATGTGTATGTATTGAGAATTTCATGTCATTGCAATTAGCTTCCAAAAATTTGATAATATGTTGAAAATATATATTACGTATATTAAGGAGATTTAAAATTTCTAATAGATATAAGTTCTGTTACCATGTTAACATCCTTAAGATTTAAGAAGAATTAAATTTTTTTATTATTTTCTTTGGTACATTGTTGCATCATTTTAATTCTATTTGCATGTAATATCGTGAACAATTTTAGATATTTACTTGAGTTAATTATTTTTGCCGTGTAATAAAATATTCTCTTTTTCTCTTCCTTATTTCTGCGAGTTGTATAAATATTCTACTAGCTTTCTATACACCAGAAACACCTTTATAGATTCGTTTCAACAGCCATTACGTTCCCCCTAACTTATAGAGTAACACCTAACTACTTACAGTGAGAAGTGGCTATTCGTGTATATATTTATATTCGTGTGTATATTTTTTTTTGCTCTTGTAAATTTTAGGATTCTTACTTTGCAGACAAAATTAAACGCATTCAAATATTTTATTCGATAAAATTAAAAATTTGCTTTAACAAATTTGTTGATTTGATCTCATTAAAAATTTTAAAAAGATTTTTGAAGTGAAAATTTTGAATTGAAACCCTTTAAGCTTAATTCAGTGACATAAACCTATTTTTTGAGGCGAACAATGACACATACAAAACATTGTCGCACGCCTCGTAGATTAAGATTATTTAACATTAAAAACAATTTAGTAAAATCAGAAAAATAAATGTTGATAAGTAATACAAGTCAAGTCACACGGACTTAATTTTGAGAAGATGGCGTCTAATGATATCAAACTCTTCCTTAACAAATTTGTTCAAAGACGTATTTTATATTATCTTTTCTTTTATCTAATTTGAAAGGTATAATATGTTAAAAGCAAATTGGTGTAATAAAAAGGTTTATAACTTTTAAAAGTATATTAGGTCATTGTACATTACAAAGTAATGAGCACGCTTCAGTATTCGAAAAATTAAATTAAGAGACTTATTTCCGTACTTATTTACTTTAGATTACTTGAATAATTTTCGAATAATGTTAAATACACATTATAAAATTACATCAATATCTCCGAACTCGACTTTTTGTGGGTTGACACATTATTACTAATCAGTATCCATTTAGTACTTTCACAAGCAAAAAGATAACACCAAATAGACGTTATAAATAAAAATTAATTCTGTATACGTACCACGAGATTCTTATATTAAGCGGTTGAAATATTCTACAAATATGCTGAAGGCTGACGCGCAAACAATGTACGCTAAAGTTTAGGCTCTTAGCAAACTGACATACTCGACAAGTTCACAAGACAAGCAGGCGTTTATTCCAAAATAGATTTACAGCAATTTTCAAATACTTTAGACTTTCAACTCGACCCCGGAGCAAACGTTCTATAATAAAATCAACTACTAAAAGACGTGCCTCGAAGTTAAATAAACGGAATAGTTATTCGTTTATTATTTCCATTTCTCTGAATATAAATTACTGAAGAGAAGTTTCTGCGTCCAGCTGTCTCGAGATCCGCATAATGTATTATTTTCATTGATGGTGGAAATGAAGATGAGTAAATGAACCATCTGATTGTGGGGGGTTATTTCTTGGACGTCTTGAATGGATGAGTACTGGAATTATTTTATTTTAGACTAGCTATACCTGGCTTGCGTTGTAATGACGGCTGAATATGTTAATATTTTTGGCTCAGGAATAGGTTTCCCCAGAACCCCCTACCAAACTTTCATCACAATTAACACAATGGTATTCATATTTTATGTAACGGGTCTTATCGCGATAACTAATGGTAGTAATACCTTTTTATTGCACGACGTTTCGACGAAGTTGCGTCCGTCGTGGTCACGAGTTGACAATCAATCAATTGTTTCATAACGCATAAAGTACAAACATACAAACATTGATTTTTATTTACAGAATTAATTTTTATTTATAACGTCTATTTGGTGTTATCTTTTTGCTTGTGAAAGTACTAAATGGATACTGATTAGTAATAATGTGTCAACCCACAAAAAGTCGAGTTCGGAGATATTGATGTAATTTTATAATGTGTATTTAACATTATTCGAAAATTATTCAAGTAATCTAAAGTAAATAAGTACGGAAATAAGTCTCTTAATTTAATTTTTCGAATACTGAAGCGTGCTCATTACTTTGTAATGTACAATAACCTAATAAACTTTTAAAAGTTATAAACCTTTTTATTACACCAATTTGCTTTTAGCATATTATACCTTTCAAATTTATTTACAATAAACATTTTCACTCCCTGAAACTTTATTTTTGCGATATAAAGTAGCCTATATCTTATCCATATCGACGGTGAAATCTATCTCCATTCCAAAATTTATCAAAATTGGTTCAAAAATTCAGGCAAAAAGACAGATAGAGTAACTTATGTATTTATAATATTAGTATAATTATATTAGTTTGGCTATACAACTTTAATATTTACCTAAACTTCTGTTGACTTCCCAATTTATTTGAACTAAAAACTGTGACTATTTCGATCGTCAGTCGCAAAATAAATATTAAATTGAAATAAAACTATTTTAAACGGATTTAAATCGCGTATAATTATTTTTATCATCCCGACGTTTCAAGAACTTTGCAGCGTTCGTGGTCACGGGTACACTAAGGTGACATTTGTCTATTTGAGATTTTAGAAAATATTATTTACAACTACCGCCAACGGTTTCTTAGATGATATCTTGAATAACGTTCCGTTTGCGCGTAGAAGGCACTAACTGTATCTTTTGGTCTGGCAGTCTGTTGGACTTGGGATTTTAAATTTTTAATAAGTGGATCTAAGACAACGATAAATATTAAATTATTTTATTACTTAAACACAAGTTTTCCTTTAATCAAAACAGCTAAGTAGTAGTAGTAAACGTTATAAGCTTGTTATACACTCTTTTTCCATTTCTTATAGATACAACTTCGAGACGTTTACTAATTTTGGGAAATATGGTATACCATATATGTTAAAGGTACTATGTTATCTGTTTTGATTTTAATTACATGTGATATAATATATCTACATTTGTATACAATACTTCTTAACTTTACAAACCATCTAACCGGTGTACTCCAAAAAAAGTCTCATTACACTATTATATTTTACAAATTCGCGATGGTAATGCAAAGGCGAATTTTCCACCTTCATGTGCGAATTTGAAATGCGAATGCGAATAGTAAGAATACCCACAAAAAAATTAAATTATCGTGCCTAAAATACATATATATATAGAAAAAAAGCTTTTTCTTTGAATTTGCCATATACTTTCCAGAAGTTAATCCTTATAACTATCAGATGGTGCAATAATATGGGCAGTGTTTTTTTTTTCAAAATCAGCGGATTCGATTCCTAGCTACGATAATTATAAAAAAAATGTAACAATGCAGTTTTAGTGTTCATCAAATTCGGTCTCATGGGTCCTATTTCATTTTTTACTATACCTTATAGTTTCGGATTTGGCCTTCCACGCCCAGTTAAAAAATTCACCTCTCACAATCAACTAAGTTAATTAAATAGAGGGTTTCTGTTTATAAACTGTTGATTTATCCAGTGAGTAAATTTTTTTTATATAAAGGTAAGTATTTCAAATATTATATACAGACACGTTAGCTCAGTGGTCACAGAAACTGCCTAGTGTTAACGGTCGCGGGCTCGATCCCAGCTCAAAGTAAATGTCTTTATTGGTCATAAGAATGTTTGTCTTGGTCTGAGTGTAAGTTTCAGATTGAAATTCAAAATACACTTAATTCAAATAGACCTTTTAAAACAATTTCGAATCGTCTAGCTACAGGTCAATTGGTTATAATTTTTTTATACTACTATTAAAAAATGGAATCTCTACCGAGAAAAAACCAGCCAGAAACAGGCATCTTGTAAAATCATTCATCATTCATACATAATGGATTTATAAAAACAAATTATTCTTGGTAAATAAAAATTTGTAAGAAAATCAATGTACATTAGATCCACCCCTCTTTATCTTCCAAACAATCTTGTATAGTATAGAAGGTATTATTTTTTTAATGTAGGCTTTAAACTTATTAAGTGTCAAATGTAGAACTGAGATCCTAATGGGGCGATGAGTGTGATGCGTTTATTATGTATTTATTATTATATTATATTATATAAAAAAGTATATATAGCAGGTTTTGTTAGCATAATTCCGCTATCACCTTTCAAGGTCAAACCGGTTGCAGGTGAGTGATTGCAGTTTAAATCCAACCTTATACAGAATGTAAAATGTCTAAGATGAATTTTCGAGACATGATATATGTACATCGTTCGTGAACATTTGTTTTATAAGTCGCTATTTCTAACCCCTGACCCAAAAAGTGGGTAGTTATAAGTTTATGTGTACATTTATGGCATATTCTAACGAAAATATTAATTTTAATGCGTTTTTTTTGTTTCTGAAAAACGTGTTTTGCTAAATGTTTCTTTTTTTTTTTAATTTTGGTCGTTTTAAAAATCTATAATATACTAGTATACTGTAATATACTAGTATTAAACAAAGAGAATTTCGAATATATCTATTCAATAAAAGCATTACTTGAAGTTTAGTTTTAATCATTTAATACTAATAATGGTATCGCTACATTATATTGCGTTTAGATATAATTTTCTAATTTCATATTACATTATCGTTATTCGATATAATTGAATTAAATTATAAAATGTATGGTATTATTATTAGAAGTATGTATTATATTATATGTATATTAATAAAAATAGTCTATGTTTTATTTTGATGTCTAACATTACCGCACAATTTCATTAAAAATCTGTTTAGCAGTATTTGTATGAAAGAACAACAAATATTGATTCAATTATTTATCTAGGCTCTCAAATTTTCATATTTATACTACCCACTAGCAACATTACTATCTTGTACGCTATATATACATACACATATTATTCCTAAAGGTGATTTTTTTGTCGGTATGTTTAATTGTAATTGATCACAAGCACAACCCGGAGATTATTTTGTAAGCATACCACATTTCAACTGTTAACAAAGGCGCTTTCAAACAATAGTCTGATACCAATTATCAGAATGTAGCAAGTTTAAATAGCGACAATTTTCATAATCAGGCCTTTAGATGATTAAACAGTGTGAAAAGAAAACAGTAACCGTATTACGTTTCCTAGCAATAATAAAGTTTGTCGTTCGTAATCGACTCTTAAATAACGTACTTGGAACGTTTCACAGGATCCACTGAAATTGAAAAATAACTGAGCATCGTCGAGATAAAATTGTTCTCAAAAACTTCGCTTCGAAACGATTAAAATGGAATTTTACTTAAATCTTCGCCTGACTGACAAATGGGAAAGCTATTCTATGGAATGCTGTGAGGGCATAAATGGTACTCGGGTGAATGTGTTTATTATACTTACTTGTTGCCTCTCGCGGTTTCTCTCGCGTTTATGGTTACTACTCCATCTCTATGAGTCGTAGTGTGATGCTGTATAATTTATAGCCTACCTCAATAAATAAATAATCTAATACAAGAAGAATTTTTCAATTCGAATAAGTAGTTCCTGAGATTAACGCGTTCAATTTCTTTAGCTTTATATTATTAGTACAGGTGATTAAAAAACTTTAAAATATTTTTTTCTATATATTATAAAGAGAAAAGATTTGATTGCTTGTTTGCATTTACGAGCTAGCTCGACCGGGACAATATCTCACTCTCAAGGAAGATAAGCGTGAAGTATCTTATATGGCTACAATTTGTATGGCGAGTGAAATGGTATAAAAATGCGCTATGCATTTTGTATGTACTCTGGAACGACTAAATCATTTTTTAAAAATTATAGAACCATTTGAAATGCACATTATTCGGTCGTTGGCTATATTTTTGATGTATAATATATTTATAATTGTATATTTATATTTATATAATTCAATATATTTTTATTTATTTAATTCAAACTCAGCTATTAAAAATACTTTTAAGCCAACCAACCTTAGGAAGTACCAGAAAGAGCGTTCAGTAAATGCACAAAACATAAACCCATATTTTATAAACACATATGCACATATATAAACATATATGAATGCTGATAAGCAATAATATGTCAACCCACAAAAAGTTAAATTCGGAGATATTGATGTATTTTGATATAGTGATACCTATTTAAAATCATTCAAAAATTTTTCTAGTCTTCCACACAAAATAAATACAGAATTTTTTTCTTAATTTAATGCTTACAATTTGAAGAGCGTTCCATTGGCGTGCGTTTGCGTTATGCATTTTGCAATTATACAATAATCTCATATATTAAAAAATCTTTTTATTTGATATATATTTTTTAATTATATAATTCTGCTTTCCATTCACTAAGTATACCTTTTATCAAAATAGATAAGATGAAAGATGGATATAGATGTCTTCAAACAAATATGTTTGACATCTTCAGACGCCATTTTCTAAAAATGAAGTTCGCGAGGCTTGACATAGTATTGCTTATCAGCGTCCATATATACCTTAGACATATGCATATCCCAATACGTATACATATGATAATACTTATACTTATAATACTATATACCGCAATGGTGTCAATAATACAGTAATAATACACAAGAGTATATGTCTATTATTATTATTATATAATGTAAACTGCCAATACCAATCATATATAATTCCACACAATGCACTACAACTCATAGATTATTTTATATATTATTATTTCAACAAATACATTATACTGTTCATATTTATTTCGTACATAATCGGATTACCGAAAACGATCATTTTAATGTTTTATCGCTAAGTAGATTGGAAACGAATTGTCTCCGTGTTTATCCGATTACTAAAAATCGTTTTTGTCCGTCGAATGTAATGAAAACGAGAACAGGATTATTATATTAAAAAATATATGTATTACATTGCTTTATGTGTATTGTTATATAAGGGTAACATCGATGTAGAGTATCTTTAAGTTTGTTTGCTGTGTACAATATTATATACTTCGATCGGTACGCACCGGCTTGTCCCATAGTACATATAAGTTTACAGCCCCTTATTGACCCGCGATGGGACAAAATTAAAGAAAACGCTGATGTACATGTGCTTTTTTTCTAACCAGAAGAAATCAAAATCGAAATAAAAAAATAAAAAAACTTAATTCAAGTAGGCTCTCACGAACACTTTTGAATCGTCAATACATGAAAAAACAAAAAAAAAAAATATTTGACTATTAATGAAGCTACCACCGGTTTGGAACGTAGATTCTACCAAGAAGAACCGGCAAGAAACTCAATAGTTTATATTAAATTTCGTGTTTATTACTTTGAAAATGACGGACTTACACACAATTGTTCGTCCTTCATTTTACTTTCTTACAGGAGAACTTTCCAAAAATCTTTTTTTAATTTTTGGTGAATGCTTACAACATCAACGGTTTTTAACAATATTTCAAGTTTCTAGCTTCAGCAGGGTAGCTTCAGGCTCTAGGCTGATGAATCAGTTAGTCAGGACAAGTTATTGTTTAAATATAGATATTTACTTCTATAGTTGTAAACAAAAATAATCTCACACATTTAAATATACAATACATTCAAACACAGTCATTAAATCAAAAATATGTACACATATTTTAAAATGTTGTATCGAACATTAATTTTAATGTAATATTAAGGTAGATATTTCAATGTGACTAAAACTTTAAGAAGTAATATATAGATATAAATTATATTGAGATACCTATGGCATAGCTAAGCCAAATGAATACAGCTCTTATACGAACTAGCTTAATCGTAGCAGTATCACAGTTTCACACTTGAACGGCATTACTTACAGTTACTGAAACTGCATTTCGTATGGTGAGCGAGTGAGTCAGAAGCCAATCACTATTCCCCATTTCATTCTTTACCCCTTATTTCTTCTTTAGCTGATAACGCGCATTTCCAAAAAAAAGATAGACAAATTTAACGTTTTGTATTAAAACTAGTAACATGAGAAATAAATTCTTGATAAAATTAGCAACGTTATTAAGAATGCGAATTAGGAAAGACAAGTAATCAAAATAAAATATTATCGCTAGATACTTCAATAATAGTTTACAAGATTTTCAATGATCCCAATAAAGTTATCCGTGTAGAATCTTAACATAGCCTTTTACGAGACATAAAACTTTACGAGTTTTCAATACGGGGAAGGTGTAAAAGGCGAGGGCGATTTTATTAGTTGTAAATTTTAATTTATTAGCCGACGAGTAACGTTGTCGCGTTCGATTATACTTTTAAAAGAATTATAAGCTACGTTAAGTAAAAGATAATGATTATTGTAGTTTTATTGCAGAAAGGTATGCACGTTGCATTTTAAAATACGTGGATATTGTAAGCTTTTCTTGTCAAATGTAAACATATAAGGGGAACCGGCTTAAAAAGCAAAGTACGTAATTTCGTTTACTTCAATGAGAATGAGTATTGTCTGATAATTATAGTTTGTTATTCTTCACTTGTCTCATTTGGTAACAGTACTTGGAACGATAATCACGAATTTTCAAACATTATTTGTCATTATGTTTTTCATTATAAAAAAGGATTCAGTTCAATAATTCGATTAATAATTCCTCAGCTCTAACTCTTATGTGTGGTTAGAAGTACGCCATATTTCTCTGGAAAATAAGACAATTAAAAAAAAATAGACTATATATGAAATCGGGCTTAGAGCCTTTTTGGGCTGATATTTTTATTGGCCCATATGATCCGACTAATGTTCAATTATTGAAATTTACAAGAATCATTGACGTATTGTCCTTTAATTTTGATTACTGTTACTTTTATTAAATTATCTCAAATAGTTTTGGAAAAATAAACATATATATCATAAGACGTTTTTATCCCTATATTTCACTAAATTTAAGGTTTAATTTTTTGATATTTACTCTTGCTATCTATGAGAAACATTTAGATAAAATAGCGATCCAGGCTCTGGGATTGATTTCATATACTTTACCAGTTATACTTTTTATTCCAGTGATTTTGATCTCAAAACCAAACGACTAAAGTTATTTCGATGTAAATTCTACGTGACCAATCTGAGAATACTTTATATACTTTCAAGAAGAAATTACCAAAACGGTCCAGTAGTGTTCGAGTAATCGGTGAACATATATATGTTTTCATTTCTATATAGAAAAGTCTCCGACGAGTTCTAACCTCCTCTATTTTGGAAGTCGGTTAAAAATGCAAAATGTCCTTCTATTTGTTACGTTTTCACGCCTAAGCCGCTGAAATTATTTTGATAAATTTTGATAGAGATAGACCTTGGAGAAGGACTTAAATAGAGGATCCATATTTCTACGCAGAAGCAGTCGCGAGACTATTGGTTTATAATACAAGCATGAATAGTATAAATTATAGACTGACTTATAAACAGCTTTTTGGCAACTCAAAGTAATTAAAAAGATCACAATCTTCTTCTATTGGTCCGATAACTGACACAAATTCAATTGTAGTTAGTAATTAGTTTCAATTTACACGTTGTTAAAACTTGCTTAAAGCATATTTAATGAATTATCCGTTAATTCAAAACTATGCGTATCAAAATTTATAATAAATAGAAGTATACCATTAATTAATTTCTTCTAGATATTATTTATACCTATAATTTTAGTTTACTTATTGATATTTGGATGCCGATAAGCAATACTGTGTTAACCCACACGGACATCATTTTAAGAAACTGGCTTCTTAATTAATGTTTGAAGAAGTATATATTCATCTTTCCAGTTATGATGAATTAAATGCAGATTGGTAAAAAGTTTTACTTAATAATAAGTTATTCAGATACAGAATATTTTCGCATATCGAAAATAAAGTAACACACATTAATATGCATTGTCAGAGTACATCAATATCTCTGAATTTGACTTTTTGTGGATTGACACATTATTGCTTATCAGCATCCATTCTTGAACAATTCTTAACGAGCAAAACAACACAAAGAACAAAATATAACGTATATGAATACGTATATAAAATAACACATACATTTATACTACATTAAAACACAAATATATCAGTCAAATAACGAAGAGAAAAATATAATATTGATTTTTACAATATACAAATAAGCGTCAAAGCAATAGTTTACGTTTGAAATCTATTATGTTTTGTAAATACACATAAACACACGTGCACATTCACATATTCACACGTTGAACATAACAAATACATCATTCAAATAACAATATTGTTTTTTTTTAATGTACGTATACACGTTAAAACTAATATAGTACGTTATATTGTGTATTACAAATAAACATAAACACAGGAGAGAAAATCTCACGTGTGTACATGTACGCACGCACATAAACACGTGCCATTACATAACACAGATACATCATTCAAATAGAGAATTGCAAATAGAAATATTGATTTCAATAATACGCGTAAATAGTAAAGTCAAAAAAAAAATAAATCGACCGGGAGCTACACTCCAACTGATGGAGCCAACTCATATCATATCCTTTCAAGAATTCCTACTAATCTTTACTGATATTATAATAATAATAATGACTATGTATGTCTGTGTGTTACATTTTCACGTATAAACGAATGAACGAAAATTATGATTATTAGTAAAGGGGAAAACGACAGATTCCTTTCTGTTATGAAAATAAAATGTGATGGGGATTAAATAGGGAATGATTTACACAGAAGAAGTCGCGGCAATTGAACTGAAAAGGCGTTTGGTCTCCTCCGAGAGTGACAGATACGAACTCAACATCCAACAACGACGTGAAAGGTTATTAAGTCACGCCTAATAGGTTAACATTTACAATTGATTCGTTGTTCCACTATCTTTTATCATATCGTTTTGTTTTATAGCCTATAGATTTTTTCAGTAAATATGCTATTTAAGTAGATTTTTTTTAATTCGATTATATAACCAAACATTTTGGTATTGATATAAATATTATGAGCCGAGATGACCTAGTGATTAGAACACGTCGATCTCATGATGACCGCGAGTTCAAGCCCCACTTAGAACCGCTGATTTTTCAAGTGCTAATTTTTTTTTAAATTCATCTTGAGGTCGGTGGTGAAGGAAAACATCGTGAGAAAACCTGCATGTTCCGGGAGAAATTCTAACACATGTATATCCGCCCTGCAGTGGAGCCACGTGGTGGATTTAACTCTATACCTTCTCCTTAATAGGAGGCGTTTACCCAGCAGTGGGATATTTACAAGCTGTCACTTTACTTTACTTTTATAGATATAATGTTAAATTGTACAATAAATGCTATTTATATTAAGCTAAAAAACATACAAACTGTATCTATGGGCACTTAATAGAGAAACTTCCTGGTACCGGTATTCACACACTAAGCTCAACTCTCCATCAAATAAGTCTCTCATAATGAAATAAGTTTCCGCACTTTGTAAGAGTTGAAGAAATTTTTAATATCTTGTTGCTACATATTTTTTGAAATTATTATTAACTTTCTTATACTAGTACTTTCACTAAATTAACTTAGGTCTTGTAACAATATATTTTCTATAATGATTGAATTATAGTTGTTTTTTTTTTAAAGTTTAAGGCAGGAAATTTGATCCTGATCTGTATAAAATAGATTTCGGAACTGTATTGCACAAGTTAAATGATAAGTTGATATTTTTAGTATATATTTTTATCAAAATAAAAATATAATATATATTAAAACAGTACATTCTAACATGAACAAATATTAAAATATAAAGGAAGAAAGAGAAATTAAAAATAACTGTAAGTATCGATGTCTATGGTTTTTATTGTATTGTATAAAATTTTATACGTATGTATTGTATAAGTATTCGTTTGTTATTATTTGTATGTATGTACCCAATTTTAATACGTATGATGATCGCGGATTCGAACCCCCGCTAGCATCGCGGAGTTTTCAAGTGCTTTTGTGTTTAAATTCATCTCGAGCTCGAGGGTGCCGGGAGAAATTCTAACACATGTATATGGTGCAGCGTGGTGCATTAAGCTCTAACCCTCTCCTTGATAGAGTCTTTACCCAGCTGTACATTACTTTTTTTTTACTTTTATTATTTTTTATTATACAAAAGTATAATAATATAAAAGTAAAAAAAGTTTAAGTTCACGTTGTGCTTTAAAGAGACTCTGAGATAAATATATATTGTGGTTGAGTTTTGGGTACAGTTAGTATACAGGCTGGCTGGACCGAGAAAGAACACGCACAAAAAAAATCGGCGTCAAATTCCTGCGTTTTGAGTGAGGGAATAGAAAATCCAATCTCAGCATTCTCCTCGTTAATAGATGAAGAGGCCTAACTTTTGGAAATTAATAGATCATTAATTTATACAAAATACTTGATTATTGTCCCGTAAATAAATCGTTACCTCATCCGCGAATGATTGGGAACAGATCTCAAATTGATAAGATCTATTTGTAGAATCCGATCCATTTACATTTATATTTTACTGTACAAAATTTAATTTAGGTATTTTTAGAAATATTACTTAATAGAATAGCGAGAAAGATCTGATATTGTGATATTAAATTTAGGTACTATTTATAATATTCAATTGTCTGATCTATTCAATGACTCTTAATAAAATTGTTTGACAAAAAAAAAAACAACTTTTAAGGAAAGCAGTTTTCGTGACTTTATTCTTAGTTACTTTTTATCAGGGATAGTGCAAAACTGCGTAACTAGTTTTTACTATAAGGTCCATCTTTGAATGAAATATTACATGATATTGATACAAAGCGAGTTAAAAGTTACATAATCGATATTGTCAGTGACATTACAAATACAATTCACTGCGAAACGTAAATAAGGCCTTATTTTTATCAATAATGTAATTTAATATTTGGTTCAAAATAAGACATTATATAAAAAACTACATACGGTTTTGTATTATTATTTTTTATTATTTTGTATTATTCTTATGTCGATAAAAAATCAAAATTACATTAACATTTTGAACGTCAAACAAATTAATCTATAACGATGTCAGAAATATTAAGCCTCTGAAGGAAACTTAGCGGGGATTTTTTGTTTGTTTTTCAACCATATCAAAATTCTCTATAAAATACACCACCTTAAGGCTTACGCTAAACTGAACTCCATTGAAGAAATAATACCACAATTATCAAAAAGGCTTATTCAAAATTTTTACATCCAAATGTAGCAATAGTTGTTTTTAAAACTCTATCAGATTAATCTGAACCTTTGAAACAAAAAAAAGGATTTTTAAAATCAGTAAATAATTAAAAGTTATGAAGTATCAAATTCTATCTGCTATTGTAGTATAGATGAATTAAATAAAATTGATACTCGTATAGTCACGGGCGTAGCTGTAGCTTTCATATGGGTCCCATTCAAGGGAAGGGTCCAAAGGGGATTTAAGCCCAAAATGTACAAAGATAAACTAATTTTTATCCGGGTATCACGCAGTAAGACAAGATTCTAAATCCTAATGTCAGTTATTTACATATTATACAAACCATTGACATTACCATTCGTTTAATATACCCCTAAAGTATCCTCCTCCCTAATAATCTTCTTTGAATGTAGTATAGATTAATAAAATAAGAATTGGCAAAATTGTATCAGCTCGTGACCACGACGAATGCAACTTCGTCGAAACGTCGGGCAATAAAAACGTATTACTACCATTGCTTATCGTGATAAGACCCGTTATATATGAGTAGTATAAATTGCGAAAGTTTGAAATATATAATTTTCAAAATTTGGTTAAGAAATGACGGAATTCTAAAACAATATAAAAAATGCACAACAAATTAAAAATCTCAATTATCAATTGAATATACAATAGGTAATAACGATCATTAAATGGAGCGAACACAAGCGGTGCTTAATGATTGCGATTCCAATTATTACTTTATTACCATTTTCGGAAGTTCTACGTTTATGGGTTATGAATATTATGTTACTAATTAAATTGTGCATGTGAATGACCCTTGTGCCTAATAAGAACACTAGATGGTGCCCGCGACCTTGTCTGCGTAGGATTATTAACCCCTATTTATTCTTATTTTTTATTTATAAGCCTTTTCTCGCATTAAGAATCGCCTTTGTTAGGCTCTAGACTTTGACTGCATTTAAGTTTATTTAAATCTGTTCAGAAGTTTAGGCATGATTGCGTAACAGAGTTACTTTCGTGTTTATATTCCTTACTTAAATATTTTAAAGTATAGTATAAGTAACCATTTACTTATGCATACATATATAATAATTTTTTTATTAAAACTGCATATAATTATAATATGATAATATTAATAGAGTCTCTTGATCCTGTGTCGCGTAACGGACACACACTACATAAACACAAATACTCAGACCACATCAAACTTCGGTATGACCAATTTAGACGTTTCCCACGAACGCTAATCGAACCCGTGGCTGTTAGTGCCTCAGTGAGTTGTAATGACCATACCGCCAATAATTTATAATCTCATAGTATTACATAATTAAGATATATTCTTAGAAATATTAATTTTTAGCTTAGCTATACAGACTCGTATACGAGCTGAGTCAGTAGACCACAGCCTGGGTCTATCTTAGTGAATTAATGCTATGAAAATTTCTTTGCTTGGAATTAAATTCTAGGAAATGACATGTAACGTTCAAATGAATATGAATAAGTAATAGAGTTAGTGAATATGACTGCCAGAACTACATATAAATTTAATTAGAATAAAGATGTAGCGAGGGAACTACGAGTAATGTGTTTTATATACAGTGTAGCACAAAATTAATAAGACTTTAAAAAAATGAAGTAAATTAAAAATCCAAATTCGTATTTAATTATTTTAATTTTAAAACGAAACTATTAAATTATTTTTTGAATTTGACGAAAGTTCTATGGTACTATTTGGTATGGTACCAATAGTATATTGTTTTGAATAAGATGTAAACAAATCCCAAACAAAACATACAAAAAAAAATCCCCTACGAATTGAGAAACTCCTCCTTTTTCTGAAGCAGAAGTTGGGTAAAACAAGAAGTAAAATTTTAAATATTAAACTACTGATACCTACCTAACATAATGCAGATTTTTAAAATCTTTTAGTAATAAAATTCGATATATTAAAGTTATTACGGAATAAAAATAGTTCCTTTATCCCTTAGAAAAAAAAAAAGTTTTTTTCATCCAAAACTGATATAATTTGCGTATTAAAATTGCCGCTATATAGTCTTAAGTGTACCCGGTGTATATAACCTTTAACCCCTCATTCTCCGACGTCCTCAAGTGCAATTACGAACACAATTTCCGGTACATTAATTATATAATAATTGTGAGAACGACAAGTTATGACAGGCATAAAAGGAGGGGAAGAAATAATCGTTATATAATTCGGTACTTACTCTTTCGGCCTCCCGGCTTACTCGTAATAACAATTGTCTTATTCAAAAGTGTATTATTCTTTTGATTCTTTCCGCAGTTAATATGTTTTCTGTGTTATTTTTTTTAAATGATGTGGAAAAATACACGATGATTTTTTTCGCACAAATTCTTTGTGAATTTATTTTCAATTGGAAATTTAATATTTTCGAGTTAAGTCAAACAAAATCAAATAAAGTAAAAAATGGATTGAAAGATGCTTATGGAGAATATTTTAATCATATTGTACATGTGTGTGTCTGTGGAAGTCTGTGTATATGTCTGTGTCTATGTATACACTGACCGGTAATTTATAGATAAATGGTATTTTTACAAAACACATGATATTATATTAAACATTAGAAACATTTGAATATTAAGAAACAAAACCCCTTTAACCTTGAAATTTAAACCTTTCTTTGAAATCTAAGAAGATTTAGGAGAGATTCTAATAGTTTTTATGTTGGATTACAATTTATACTTATACCTGTGTAGTTTTGTTTAGATTTCTGAGGAAATGTACACAAAACATGTAGATTCAGTCAATTGCAATTCTTATTACAAAATTTCAATATTTTGTGGCATATCAGAGACGTGTTAAATACACACACAGACAATAGGTACATATTTTTGTTTTCAAACCATAATTGGATTCGCTATTAAATATGTCCATCACTTTATACAAAGAAAAGACAAATTGCATACAGTTTATACGCTCATAATTACCTATAGCAAACTTTACAAGCCCAAGAAATCAATACTATTAATATAATCACATTAAAATTCCCCAGTAAACTTAACAAAATCTTCTTCCGTCTCAAACTTAAATCAGCTTAACGAGGTTCGACTTTCTTTAATTACAAAAGCAGTAAAAATTCCACCGTAACCTTGGGAATAGAATAAAGGTTGAAGGAAGAACGAGTAAGATTTCAAACGATAAGTCTCGAACTCGCGAGCGTGACGAGGCATTCTACGGGTAAGGGGCTGGCACTTCGTTCGCTATTGTATGAAATGTTTTGGCACGTATTTTTATCGCTTTATATAAACGTTCGTGGTTATAGTGTCTTTATGGGATAATGGTCTTTTTGTAAAGTATTTTTATTTCTATCTACCGCTTTCTTTATCTATACTATGTCTATAAGTGGGTGGTCTTCGTGATTTTACAATCTTCAAGGTTAATTTTCAAACTAGCTGTCCCTTACGGTTTCACTATCGCTCCTATGAGTTGTAGCGTGATGTAATATAGCCTATAACCTTTCTCAATAAATAAAGTATCTAACTCAAAAATATTTTTTTGATTCGAAGCAGTAGTTCCTGAGATTAGCGTGTTCAAACAAAAAACTCTTCAGCTTTATTATATTAGTATCGATTATTAAAATTTACTTTCCAAGATTCAATCTATCTATATAGCAAAGTGTTATAAAATTAATTTAGTGTTCTAGGCGTGAAAACGAAACAAACAGGCAGACAGACTCAGTTACTTTTGCATTTATGATGTTGGTAATTGTAAAAATTAAACGTTTTTTATTTTTAGGTATTCTATACCATTATATTGGCACAAATAATATTTTTGTAGCGGCATATCATAAAACGTTTTTTAAAATTTATTTATAAAGCAGGCTTACTTGAATACAGTATAATTATGTATTTCATGGAAAAAAATAATAATATGTTATAGATATAAATGAACTTAATATTCGCACGAGTTAACAACATTTGCTAAGAGACTACCGACTTGTGATATTCGTAGAACAAAAGCGTAGCGGACTACAAGATATTGGCTACGCCGTTTATGGGCCGTGCTACAGTTGTCTACGAGGTTACGTGTACTACAGAATGGTCTCGCTTGGAAATAATTATTTAAGTAGCTGCATTTTGTAAAATAACAGTATTAAATTAAGAAGATAAAAAGTTTACATATTACTATATTTAATCTTTTAAACCCAATATATCTAAAATACGCTGAGATAATCTATACTAATAATAAAATTCTAGCGGGTCACTGTCTGTACATGGAAGATATTTGAAAAAAATAAATATTGGGGGCCTTTACCAACGCAATAGAACCCAAAACTATGATTTTTAGAATTCTTATCTGTTTGTCTGTTTGTCTGTTTGTCTGTTTATTTGTTTGTCTGTTTATCTGTGCGTTTGTGCACGCTAATCTCAGAAACGGCTTATCCGATTTAGATGCGGTTTTCACTAATATATTGTACTAAGCTTCACTTAACATTTAGGGTTTGTTTCATGTCAATCGGTCCATTAATAAAAAAGTTATGTCAATTTAACGAATCACCTTGATCATTTTTTTCTGCTTATCACTAAATGCATGAAAGTATATACAGTACTTACATCAAAAAATACATTTTTAAAATTTTTGTCTATCAGTCTGTCTGTCTATCTGTTTGTTCCGACGAATCTCTGAAACGGCTGAACCGGTTTTGATGGTACTTTTACTCGCAGTTAGCAAATGTTATAAGGAGTGACTTGGGCTTACTTCTATTTTAGTTTTTTTTT
Source organism: Hypolimnas misippus (assembly GCA_037950945.1). Taxonomy (NCBI): domain Eukaryota; kingdom Metazoa; phylum Arthropoda; class Insecta; order Lepidoptera; family Nymphalidae; genus Hypolimnas; species Hypolimnas misippus. The sequence continues at coordinate 10,852,617 of JBBEEQ010000013.1, read as the reverse complement.
ATTCTATAAATATGAAAAAAATTCTAACGGGTCGCTGTCTGTGCATGCAAGATATATGAAAAAAAAAATATTAGGGGTCTTTACCTACGCAATAGAACCCAAAACAATAATTGTTAGAATTTTTGTCTGTTTGTCTGTGCGTTTGTGCCAGCTAAAAAAGATATGTCTATTTATGGGGTCACGTCGAAAATTATTTTGTGATTTTTACTAAATGCATGAAAGTACTTACATCAAGTACTGTCAGTCTGTTTCTTACGACTAATCTCTGAAACAGCTGAATCAAATTTGATGAGACTTTCACTCGCAGATAGAGGATGTCCATTAATCCCGTGAGGCCCAGTGAAAGGGGTGGGAATGAAGGAAAAAAACACAAAATATCACTAAGTCTAAGGAGTTCTTAAAAACATTACAGCAGCCCCTATAGCTAATATTAAAAGGATTAACTTAGGCGACTTTTATTAAAAAATATATTTATTTAAATCAATAATTAAAAAAAGAGAATTTCGCGATAACAAAATATTGGAGAAACCAATAAAATAGAGAACAATTTCAGATTTAAGAAGGGAAGGTATACATCTATACAAGTAAATAAAATTGATGTGTGTGTTTATAATTTTAAATACTTTATACTTTCATATGCATATGCATTTGCATATGAAAGTATACACGGTACTTACAACAAAATTCCCAATTTTAAAATGTTTGTGTGTCTATCTGTCCCTCAATTTGTTTCGGCTAATATCTAAAACAGCTGGACCGATTTTGACGAAACTTTTACTAGCAGAAAGCCAATTTTATAAGGAACAAAATTGAAACTAATGAAATTGTGAATAATATTTGATTCAAATATGAAAGTTAATAAATAATAATAATAATAATAATTTTAAAAAATAATAAATTCACTGGGTAATTTTTTTACTGGATATGATAGAACAAATCCGAAACTAGAAGCAATAGCAAACACACTAAGCCGATTTTGATAAAAACTAAAACTGCATCATTAGTTTCATGACAAATATGTTTTCCTAGCCAGAAACGAACACTTTTATTTTTCTAAAAAATAACAATTTGTAGTATTGCACTATATGATACTGTCACATATTATAAGGATCAACTTGAGGGAGGTAATAGTATACAGTTAACTGCAACAAAAAGAAAAGGCTATTTTTTTTACAAAATTCTATCAAATTCTTACATTAATTAAATCCTTAGTAATTCTTTAAAAAGATTATTACACCTAAAAGTGAAATTTTAAAATTATAACGGGATGTTGTAACGCTAATAGCGGGTGAGTACAATAGCCGAGTCCATTGAAATGTAGATTTTCAATAAATTGTTTCATGTTTTTAAGAATTATCTAAACCTACCTAGGTAACAGAATAGGTGACGGGGACCAAAACAAACGTCACATTCTATCAACTTTGTATAACTCACATAGAAAAAATAGACAAACATAAAAGAAGTTACTGTGAGTTATTCATTTTATATATTTTCGATTGTATTGTTCACAGTCTTCCTTACTTTAGTAGGTGACTAGCATTTTGATGCAATTTATAAACAAATCGTTCGAAGTAATGCAGATTTTTTTTCTAAACCTACGGGAACCCATGATTTAACCCACATATTTGATTATGTCTATGTAAAATCGAATACTTAACTTCTAATTAGCTATATATTTAATGTTATTTTGAAAAAAAATCTTTTCCTTTAATTTGTCGCTTTCTATTACTTTCCAAAAGTTGATCTTTACAAGTTTATTGGTGGTGCAATAATACAGAATGTATTCTTTTTTTTCAAAATTAGTGGTTTCTATTCCTGGCCAGGAGAGTCATGAAATCAAAAAAAATTATGATGCAGTTTTAGATTTTTCAAAATTTGACACGAAACTCCTTTAAGTATCTTTTGCGATTCCTTATAGTTCCGGATTTGGCCTATCAAGTCCAGTTAAAAAAAGTCACCTGATATATAATACAAGAAGAACATCGGTGGGAACTTACTGCTTTGCAGTCAAAATTTTAAAGACTAGCACAAAACAACTTTTCTTCAACATTTATAACGAAAACCGTGGAGGAATACTATATCTGAGTTAGTGTCTGCTTATAAAAACAACCAGAAAGTTCCCAGATCCAATGTAAAAAGCTTCTTTCTTGAGAAGCACCGCAGACTATTATAACCTTGATTTGCAAAAGACATACCAAGCATTCTGTAATCCACGCGAACGAAGTCGCGGGCACAGCTAGTCTTATATATAATTTTTTTAGATAAAATCAGATAAAAAAAATTGATTAATTAAGATTGTCTAGTGTTTATTTTGGCATAAAAACAAAAATGCCTATGAAAAATCTATCTTTCTTAGACGAAGTTTTATTTCAATTAGGTACATTTATGTATTACTAGCGGCCCCTCGCGGTTTTACTCGTGCTTAACATAGGACTTTCATACAAACTTCTAACACCCATTTTTATTATTACGTTCTAAAAAGAATCCTCATACAAAATTTGAAGCTAGCGCTTGTAGTTTTTGAGATTTCGTGATGAGTGAGTGAGTGAGCTTTCGCTTTTTACGCTTTTCGCAATAAAAGGTAGAATATGTCCTTTCTCAGAGATTTGTCTGTGCCAAATTTTATCTAAATCGGTTGAGATGTTTTAACTGGAAAGCGTAACAGACAGACAGACGGAGCTACTTTCGCATTAATAATATTAGCAGAGAATAAAATTAATGTGTAATATTAAAGTGACAATCATGAATATAATTTTCTCAAATTAGAATAAGCTAAACGATAGAGCTAATGTCATTAAAAATACCTTATAAAATTACATTGTAATAAATCACGCTCAGTATATTTAATATTCTAGTAACTCAATCCAGACTAACTTTTGTTCTCTATTTTATTATTAAAATCGCTCTCAGTATTCCCGAATGAATCTAATAATCTATAATTTTATATTGAAATAATAATGTTTGGTTGTTCGCTCGTATTGTAATTATAATACTCATTATATTGTATTACAGTAAAACTTTGTTAACTTATGAAAATGATATTTAAGCTAGTAATATTATTAAAATGCAGTTTGTTTATCTGTTGATCGAAAACGTTTTGATAGATTGAGTTGATTTTTTCCTGTTCAATATTCATCGAAATCGGTTCAGCGGTTTTGTTTTAAAATCAAAATAACTGCGATAAATATGTCGCCACATTAAACGAAATTACGTCTCCTGATTTTGAATTCGGTTCCCTTATTTTAAATAATTTTGTTACGATTCATATTTTTAATAGCCTAGTGATTAGAACACGACGATCTTTACCACTGATCGCGGGTTCAAACCCCGGCTAGCACCGCTGATTTTTCAAGATCTAAATTTGTGTTTAAATTCATCTCGAGCTCGGCGGTGAAGGAAAACATCGTGAGGAACCTAGTGCCAGGAGAAATTCTGACACAACGTATATCCGCCAACCTACAAAGGAGCAGCGTGGTGGATTAAGCTCTAAACCTTCTTCATAATAAGAGAGGAGGCCTTTGCCCAGCAGTGGGATATTTACAGGCTGTTCTTTTACTTTTACTTTTATATTTTAGATTTTCACAACACGACGTTTTAACGCACCACGGCGTCACAGCGCATCGTGTTTTTTTTCTTTTCGTAGCGCGGGTAAAATCGCGTTCACAGCTAGTATTTAATATTCAAAGACAGAAATGTTTAATGTTCATTGTTTTTTTTTTCTAAACGTCAGAAGGTCGTCATAAGGAAAGTTGATAACTTTCCAGGGACTGCGAAAATTAAACAAAGGCCGGTAATTATGAATGGCAATCTACCTTATTATTAGCCAAAGGGGAGTAATGGTAAGGCTCTCTAAACTTAAATCAACTGGCAATTTAATTAAATTCAATTCTCGAAAATGGGGAAATTCTGTATGGTCCTGTTTATTTTTAATGACCTAAAATAATTGTTGTGTTTTTAGAGTCCTTTTATGTATGTAAACACTTATTGAAGCGTGTTTGTATGTATGTGATTAATTTTATTAATTATCATGTTTAAGTGAAGTTATTTAAGACTATTGGACAAATCGAAAAATACAACTGAAACGATTTTAATCTAGGCCGATTTTAATTAAAACTAAAGTAATCACTGACTTCATGAATAATTATATTTTATTGTCAAGAATCAAACGATTCTTGAATAATTTTTCAAAAAACTAATGTTGCAGTTTTAATTTTCACCAAAATCGGCTTCGGGACTCTTTTAAGTATTTTTCGCAACTCCCTATAGTTTGAGATCTGGCCATCCACGCTTTTTGAAAAATTCATTCTATATACACACATTTATTCGCATATAAAAGTATTTCACTAGATCCAACTAAATCTAGTTCAAGATAATTCCATCTAGAACTTAAATACTTCAACTATTTTAGACTAACGACTGTTCCAAAAGTCAATTTATATGATTATAAGAACTTAAATTTGGCGGTCGATAACTCGTTGTCGTTGCTTTTAATTGCTTTTATTTGTACATTAAATTTGGTTACAATAATAGTTTTTTTTTTCGGTAGTTTCGCTTTATATAGGTACATAAATTGGATGATGATAAGCAATAATGTGACAACCCACAAAAGTCAAATTTGGAGATATTGATGTATTTTATTACTGCGTCACCTATTTAAAATATTAAAAACAAATTCAAGTTATCTAAACTAAATAAGTACAGAACAAAGTTTCTTAAAGCAATGTTTCGTATTTCAAGTCCGTTCCATATTTTGTAATTTATACAATAATCTCAAATATTTAAAAAAACTTCTTATTAGATAAAACATTAAATATATAAATCTTCTTTTAATTAATTTTAGCTCTCATCAAAATAGAAAAGCAAAGATGGATATATACATCTTCAAACAAGTGGAATAAGAATACGTTTGTAATCTTTGTACGCCATTTTCTTAAAATGAAGTCCGTGTGGCTTGACACAGTATTGCTCATCAGCGTTCAATTCTTTGTCATTGCTTTACACCTAAAATAATTTTTCTTCACTGTTAGTGCCTTTTTTGATAGCAACATCTTTCGTAAGATTACCTAGGTAACTGTTACCAAACTATACATATAGTTGTTTTATATCAATTATGAGAGTGAAACTTATAAATGTTATTCTTGATTTAGAAAAAACTAATTTTAACAAAGAAAAAAAACTTACACAATATTATTTTATATTAATAAATTGTTTGCTCCAATATTTTTCCTAAACGTGGCGTTGCGAATATTTCAACGGGTTAAGGGACCTCCTTATACATAGGCCGACCGTTTAGGCGCCACGGTAGCAAGCGTATCCCGTGACGTCCATCTAACACGATGAGGGCACGCTGGATAGTCGGCTTTAGTAGATAGTCCATTGCGTTTTGTTTTAGATTTTCAGTTTCGTCCCGCGTAGTTCGAATTTTGCCGTCAAGCGCTTACCGCCATAGTTTGCAAAACGTAAAACTTTTCTCAACTCTAAACAGCTATAATCCATTATAGTAAATAACAAGAACTTAATTTTTATAATCACAGCAGCGAAAAATAATTTAAAAGTTTCCCTAATAAACCGACTTAGTATAAATAAATCGAATCCCAGAGGTCATTAACTCCATCAGAGCGAAACAAAAATTTACTCACAAAATTTCGGGATAAACAGTGGAAAAGAAATAATATTCCCGTAACGGTAGTTAGGGCTCACTGGCAACGGTATATCACCTTTGTCCTCTGCCCTCGGAGGTGTTTTCTAACCTTTTTTTTCACAAACTCCAATAACGTAGAGTAATGGCCCATAAATCACCCAAATTACCCGAATATTGCAATATTTTTACGCTCGTGTAGAGTATAGATTCAAATGGCTATATTTATAAATTATATGTATTAAATATGCGACTTTATGTTCGAAGAAATTATACGAGTACGTAACTGGCGATGAAAATGAAAAAAAAAAGAACAAAAGTTTATTGCAGTGATGTGCCGGATTTCCGTATCCGTATCCGCGGATATTCAGGGAAAAGAAAGATCGTTACTTTTTGGTTGATTTTTTACCTTTTTAATTTTTAAAATTGCCCTGTGTCATACTAAATTATCAAAAAAACAAGAAACAGTTTTACATTTGCCACTTAATAAGTTTAAAGCCTATATTAAAAATCTTTAATAAATAAAGCATATTATACCATACAAAAATATTTTGACGAGAAAGAGGCGTGGATCTAATGTGCGTTCATGTTCTTACAGGATTTCAAAACAATGTGATAAAAATCCATAATGTATGATTTTCAAAGAATACCTATCCAGTTTCTTGCCGGTTTTTCTCGGTAGAGACTACATTCCGAACCAGCGGTAGCTTAAAAAATTCTATAATGGACCTGTAAGTTGACGATTCAAAAGTGCTGTAAATAGCCAATTTGAATAAAGAATATTTTAAATTTGAATTTACGTGTCTTTATTTGGTGACGCGAACGAAAATCACGAACTTTCGAACAATTATTTTTCATTTTAATTTTGCACGATAAATAATGATTAATTTCAGTTCAATCGATAATTTCTTATCTTACTCTTTTCTGTGGCTAGATATACGCCATATTTGTCTGCTAATAAGACTAGCAAAGAAAAATAGACTATATAACATGTCTCACCTATCCCGCAAAGTGTCAAGTGGCTTCAACTGTCGTTTCAAGTAATAATAAACTTACTACAAGTTTTTAAGTAAGAAAGTTAAGATCCATGTCCGTATTCAAATTCGCGGATACACATAATATCTGTATTCGGATCCGTATCTACGGATATACATAGTATAAGCTGGATTCACACAGGGTACTTAATATATTTGTAACTCATAAATGTACCCATCGTAAAACTTTCAAAAAGAGTAACTATCGAGTTTCCTGCCGGTTCTTCTCGGTAGAATCTACATTCCGAACCGGTGGTAAATTAATTAATTAATTAGAGTTTTGTTTTCTTTTGTTTCTGTATTGACGATTCAAAAGTGCTTCTAAAAGCCTATTTGAATAAAAAATATTTTGATTTTGATACATATTTAACGATTCGGAACGTCATTGGTTTATTGTATCTATTTTTAATGTGTCATACAGCCCTTACAGTTTTAAAATCCATACTGATATTGTAAATGTAAAACTAACTCTGTCGGTCTGTCTGATTGTTAAGTTTTCACGGCTAAATTTTTTTAACTTATTTCGATTAATTTTAGCACAATTCAACTAGGACAAAGTCTATATTTGATCGCGGAAATAAAAACTTGAAGAGTCACCCTCTTCAAGTTTTTATCCGTAAATTCTTATAGCATATTTAATGAAATTATAATTATTACCTATACATATTATATGATAAAGTCACTGTTGAATTCACATTTTAAATTCACTTTTGAATCTGTTTAAGTTCATAAATAATTGTATTTAAATTTATACTTATATTATAAACAGCTAAAAATTGTTTCCAAGTTTTTCTATTCGTAAGTTTGAAGTAATCTCTGAAATTACTGATCAGATTTGAAAAAATATTTCTATGATGGATAGTCTGTTTTTTGTGGTAGGTTACTGGCTGTATTAGATCACGCAACGATTCACAATAGCAAAACGCGAGGGGCAGCTAGTGCCTAATAAAAACACATTTAAGTGATATTTTCATATGATTTTATCATAAAAGTTTAGTAAACTTTGAAAGCGTTCTAATTTAATCTTTATAATAAAAAATACTTTTTTGTATATTCGTATAGATTTAATGCGCTGCCATACCGTTTATCCAATTGCGATAAAATTGTGTCAACTTATTGTTTATTTTTGCGAGAAGGTTAAAATCCGATCAAAAACATAAATGTAAAATGAGAGCCAAGTTGAATATTATGATAAATGCCTCGGTTGTTGACTTCAACGGCAAAAGAAGTAAGATCTAAACAGGTGCCAAGTTCAATGGTCAGTCCTGAAATTTATTTATAAGTAAAAATATAACATATCATATCTTCTAATGGTTCGTGTAATATTACACACGGTCCGGCTCGCCAGTTCTGTTTTTTGAACTTGGTTTGACACGCTAGCGCGTGTCTAGATCATACTACAATTTATTAACATAGTAGGTGGTGTAATACGAGCGAAGTCGCAAGCAAAAGCTAGTACTTAATAATCATTAGTGTAATCCATTTTAGGTCAATTAGATCAACGTTGTAATTTCCTACCAACCAATCGAGGATCGGAGATTAAAGGAAAACTGTCAAATGCTCAGCTGACAATTAATCTTTGATCATTAGGGACTGAAGGGACCGTTTTGACAAGTCGTAATCTTAATCGATACTATTAATATTATAAAATCGAAAGTAATTCTGTCTGTCTCTTTTTTACGGTAATTTTTTTAATGAAATTTATGTATATTTATCGAATTATAAGTCTAAGATAACTTTAGGATATGACTATAAATTAATGGCTAAAATCTATTTAAATCCGAGTATTGTAATAATATAGTAAATTTTAATTATTTTAAGATATATAAATCTAACGATCCATACAATTAAGTGGGTTAGATAACTTAATATATCGTCGCTCTATATGTATACAATTTTGCTAAAATAGCTTTTCTCTGTCACGACGGTATTTAAATAAATTCATTAAAAAGTCTTAATCATTTAAAATGTAAACATATTTATGCAGCTCTAAAAGAAGTCTCTTCTGTAAAGTTCATTTGCATGAGCAATCACATCGAGATCGATGATATATTGCGTTCATAATATTTGACGTTAAAAATCTGTGTCTATCCCAACTATGACAAGGTGTCGATTAGGAAACTAGTCGGCCCAAAAAATACTTGGGTACTGTCGCCCAAAGGCATTCTGAGTGCGAAAACCCTTATAACATATTTATATTCACATAATATCATTCCATTTTAAATTGTTTTGATTTGATCGACAAGGAAGTCAAGGAAGATTTCTTAGATATTCTTCTTTAATAGTAATTAAAAATATTGACGTCAAATGATGATAGGCTGAATGTAGTGCAATTCAGCGTCGATTTAAGGTATCTTTAAGAATTATAAATATTGTTTCTTATTAGTTCTTCTCAGTAAAATCTACATTCTATGATTATGATTCAAAAGTGCGCTTGAGAGCATACTTGAATAATGTGTATTTTGATTTTTAATAGTGGTAGAACCTAGCTCTAGCCCACTGACTACAGCTCGTATACTGGCTCGACCAAAGAAGTACGTTACCCTCGGTACCGTGAGTAGGAGACCGGAAAGCTTAACCACCTACTCCTTTATCCAAAATGTCCAATCAAAAATGTCCAATCGTTTGTCAACTGTTTTCTATTTAAAATAAATGACCAGCATGCTGGATAATATACCAGAATACACCCATAACAACAAATACAATTTAACTCAAATTAAAACACACTCCGTTGTTATGATGTCCCTAGGTGAAGTGCTAGCCACATGTCTCGTGTACTTTAGGTAAATAATTAAGCGCCTCAAGAGGGGATTGCAACTGCGCTCTTCTACCGAGATTAAACAATGTTGACTCGACAGAATCGCTTTATGCGACCAAATTTAATATTTATTTACTAATTATAATACTCGCTTCTTGATTTCGTCTGCGTAGAATTATTTTGAATAGTCTATTTCATTAACAAATATGTATTTTGCATATAAACTTTCATCCCCTGTTTTTTAGTTTTATTTTTAATTGACTTCAAAAAAGAAGCGTCTCGCAATTCATAACGCACGTTTTTTTTTCAATGTTTTTTTTTACCTCAGGTCCGTCATTCCTTATCGATTTTAAAATTATTTTTTTATTATATAAAGTCGGGTCATATACAATTTTAATCCAAATCAATAGTTTAGTTTTTAAATCAAAATAACTGGAATAAGTATGTCAACCAAGTTCATTTAATTATCAATTACGTATTTTGTTTGCTTTTCAAGCCGTTTATCCTATTTCTAAAGTCTTGTTAATACATGTGTATAAAATTATTTTAGCCCTTCAATAGCAAACAGACGGATGGGCAGTGACTAAAACTGTATAAGTCTTATCGAAATAGGTATAGCAATTACTGAGATTAGAAAAAAAAACTTTATAATTTGCTCAATAAATAGAAATATTTGGATGCCATGCTCGAAGTTCTATTAACCTTCAAATTATATTTCAAGTACTTTGAATTTATGTACTGCAATGAAATTTAAGATAATAATTGACCCTTATCATAAAATTATAATAATATTTAGTCAATGACTATAGATATGAATTTTATAACTATGTATTTTTACATTCATAATATTTGACGTTAAAAATTTATACCCATTTCCAACTTCGACAAGAACGTCAATAGACTTGTTGGCCCAAAGATACTCTCCCCTATCATACGAAATCACTAACTGGTTGCCAGGAAACGTCGTCTAAAGTCCTCGGCTAACCGGATGCAGACATATATGAGCTTATAACATAGTTAGTTATACGATTACTAAAATTAATAAACGTATATTATATTATTAAAATATCATTTTCGTACTTAATCTTGTATATAATAGTTTTCGTATTAGTATAGCTCCGATCGAATTGAGGGAATATTTGAACAAATGCCAGAATGATAAATGGTCGTTAGAGAAATTGCCGACTGGAACATTAATTATTTCCTTTGATAGCAATGTTTGATCGCGAAACGTGATATAAATCAATAGTGAATTCTCATACAAATGATATACAAACATACATTAGTATTCAATGGTAACCATTCATTTGTTTTTATTTGCGCTGTTTCAGTTCCGTGCGTGGTGTTCTGTAGGTGACATTCTTCAGGCTTGTTACGGTGAGCTAGTGCTATCGCAACGAGATAAACAGTTGGATGCTAATAAGCAATAATGTGTCAATCCACAAAAAATCGAATTCGGAGATATTGATGCATTCTGATAATGAATCATTTATTTAACGTTCGAAAAATTTTCAAGTTATCTAAACTAAAAAAGTACGAAAAAAAGATTTATAATTTAATGTTCCGAATATTGAAATGTGCTTATTTTGCAATATGCAATAATCTCATATATTTGAAAAATGTTAATATAAGACTTTATAGCGATCTGCTTTTATTTCATTGTACCTATTATCAAAATAGAAAATTAAAGAATATCCCTGTTTTCTTTTTCAAACAAATTTATTAAGAATAGGATCGACGCCATTTTTAAAAATGAAGTTAGTGTGGCTTGACATAGTATCAGCATCCATATATTAATAGATTTAAATCGGTGCATGAACCGCCAGATTAATAAAGCCTTGATCAAATAAAAAAAAAACATATTTTATTATAAGAACACCAGATAGACGCCGTATTATGGCGATCTTGCAAGGCTGTGTGGTGCAAACACAACATGCCATTTTAACCGTGAATTTCTGAGTTTTTAACAGTTAATTTCTGATTTCTGTACGCAAACTAATTGTAAAAAAGTATCGTATTGTGATAGCAATAGCTCCGCGTAATATCACTCCTGTTCTGTTCATCAGATACTGTGAACAAACATTGACAAGTTTTGTAACGCAACGTCTATCGCCTGCAAGACTAATCTGATGAATTTTAACGTCGCAAGTTCGGTCCATATAAAAAAAACTTGCTTCCTTGTCTTATGATGTTAGAAATAATTCATTTTATTATCCATAAACATCCTTTAGGTGTATCGTCGGGGATAGTGCAAAACCGCGTAACTAACTTTTGCAATAAGGTCCATCTTTGAATAAAATGTTAAATATAATTATTCATTAAAAAAGTCAAAATTATATAACCAATATTTGCAAAATTACAAAGCAAAATACACATAAGGCCTTATTTTTATCTATACTGTAATTTAATATTTGTTTGAAATTTAGACTTTATACAAAAACCTATATACACGGTTTTGCAGATCCCCGGTGAAATATCATTTATTTTGATACTAAAACAAATTTTACGAACAGTATCAGCACTTATAGTCATATATATAGAAAGATATATAATAACGCAACTCTAAAACCATCAAACATTAAAGTCAACGAAAACAAATCGCTGTTAAATCCATTAAATATATCAATATGAATTATATTATTCGGTAAAGTTAAAACAAACAACCCTATTCCAAAATTCTAACCACACTATGAGAATTATGAACCAAAACATAATTTTAGGTTCGATAGTGTATTTCCATTACCGAGATACCATTATCTATGTACAAATACATACATCTATATATCGTTTATAGCATTCGAATTCATTTGCATATCCATACCCTCATAAAGTCCAGTTATTAGCTTATGTTTGGCAAACACATACTCTTAAATGTACGCTTTGAAATTTTCATCGGATTGATCAATAAATCATCAAATGTTCTATGGGTTATATAATACAGTAATTGGAAATTGGTACATTTCGTAAAAAAGCAATTTACGTAGAAAAACTGGCGACAAGCTGTTATGTCATACAACATTGTATAATGTAGTAAAATGACCGGCAGGACAATTGGATGCTGATAAGTAATAATGTGACAACCTAAATTTAGAAATATTGATATATTCTAATAATTCACGAGATATTAAACATTATTCAAAGAATTTTCAAGTCGTCTGAACTACACAAGTTATGACAAAAGTTTTTTTGAATTTAATGTTTAGAATAATGAAGTGACTTCTATATTTTGGATTACACAATAATCTCATATTTGAAAAATTATGTTTCGATAAAACTCTTTACTATATCTACTTTTAATGTATTATACTTTTTGTCGAAATAGAAATGAAAAGACGGATATATGCTTCTTCAAACAGATTTATTAAGAATAGGTTTGATATTCTTAGACGCCATTTTTTCTAAATGAAGTCCGTGTGGTTTGACACGGTATTGCTGATCTGCGTCCACATATGCATAAGCTATCGCTACGCAATACATGTTGACACGAGATTTCTAATTTTCTTGCTGTTCACCGTTATAACCCTCCAATTTTATGTTTCAAAGTTTATTTTCTTCATTCAAGAGCATTTAAATAAAAGCTTGCCTTGATTGTTTTGTACTATTAAATTATATATTTCAAAAACACTTAACAGCATGGAAATGAATTATTAAATTCGTGAAATAAATTCCAAAACGAAATTTATTTAAAGTACTTAAAGCGCGAGTATTTTTAATAAAACATATTTAAAACAATATAGGCTCACATTTTATACCCACATAACAAAATGAGCGGTATTTTTTTTCATTTATTCATAACACACTGCTATTATTCTTCCGTGCGTATGTTACAAGTAATTTATTTTTTAAATTTCATATTCTTGGTAAGGCGGTGGTAACCATTAGGGGGAATAAAACACATCATATTTTAAGGTTACAAAATTACCGGCGCGGTATCACGTAAGACAGTGCCCCTTGACATATTACGTCATATCTCACAAATATACTTCAGGGAGAGGATTAAGAGACGCTCAAACGGCTGATGTATGGAAGCATGTTATCGTTGATTCATGTCCTCGCGTTTGGCCCGAGCTGTAGCTCCTACTATTGCAATCGTATCATTGACCACTCGATTTAGAATCGCTTTTAATTTTCATTAATTTTATAGGATTAATCAAATTTATATTTGCATGTTTTCCATAATTTTGCTATTTACAAACAGTTTACTAAGGTAAGCAAATCTGTTACTAGGTCACAGTGTTGTAACTAGTTATGTAATTAAGTTACATAGTTGCTGCCTAAGTAGAAAACATTGCATAGACTGCAAGTTTAAAAAAATAAAACTAGTCTAAAAATAAATAAAGCTTAAACAAATCAATAAAGTGAAAATTATCTTTATAGCTACTACAATATTTTACTGTATTGACAACCTCATAACAATATTTTAGTGCACTAACAAATGCCTACCTTACCGAATATAGGAATAAAGTGGACGCAGGCACGTGCGCGATTGAACATTTTTTCGAGGGATTGTCACCGAACCAGATAATTCAATGGTTTTATATCTTAACTTACTTATACTTACAAATCAAACCCAAGCAGGTGAAGCCGCACTCAACTGTTTGAGATTTATAATTCATTTTGTCACTAATTTCAATTTCTATGCGAAAATACTAAAGACTTAGAAAGGTTGTTACAATTTTACTGAAATCCTGCACTTCAAAATGTTTTTACACTTATAATAACATGCAAGAATTGAAGATTTTCTCTGAATTCGGTTAAATTAATGTCTATAAATTGAATCGTATTCGAGGAATTTTCTATATCTCTTCACGTTTTCTCATTTTAAAATCGTTTCTGTTTCCACGAACAGAATAATAATTATAATTAAGCACACGACATACAAATAAAACATTTATGCATTACCTATATTTTAAATAAATTCTACGAATTACTTTCAATTGGAATTTCATTAATTTTTTAAAACATTTTTAACCGAATTCAAAAATTAGATTCTCAAATCGTAGCGTGTTTTATTTCATTTATTTCAATGTTTGTTACTTCTGATCTCCGTCATATCTCAATTGATTTAAAATTCTGTTTGTTTTTCTAAAGGGTATACGGGTACTTACAGTTTTGTACTATAGAATTTTTATCAAAATCGGTTTAAAGTTTGGATTTTGAAACTAAATAACAGGAATTAGAATATCATACAAGCAAATGAATTAGCGTGTTATTCTTTTGAAGTCATATAATTTTTTTTTCTTAAGTCTTATTGCTTTCATATATAAATTGTTAATCGCGTGTAATGATATACTACATTTCTTGGTTTCTATAATTGCCATATTTAATGGAACTCTATTACTTAATCTATATCGTCTGTCCTACTAATTTTCACGTATTATTTATTTATTTATTTTAATTTAATACATAAGCACCAAAAAGTAAAAATAAAACAAACTTAAAAATATTCAGACAAGCTTTTAATAATAAAATATGAACGAATGAGAAATAAAAAAAATATTTTAAAAGCTTATGTAATGGACGAAAAATTAACGGGTAATGGGTTTAATTTAATTTTATATAATGCCCATTGCATTGTCAAAAAAAAAGTTAAACAAGGTTATTATATATTAACAATACTGACTGAGCGACCTTCCTAGGTAGTTTTCGTGTTTTTTTCGCATGATACTTCACAGAGATTCGTTCACGTTCGAAAGCAAGAGGAGCATTTTTCACGAACTAATAAACATATATAACCAATAACTATCCAATCACATAAATAAATCGTTTCACTCTCGAAAGTTTATTTCACACTACAGGTGTGATCAAAATAAAAATATTTATAACCTATTTACCATTAGTAGTGGTAATGCTATTTTATGACGTAACTTGTCATCTTCGAGAGAGCTATTTTTCGAATGTTTCACATCGTTTAGTCGATATCTGTTCCTTTGATGGTATCCACACAAGCAATGAATAAATATTTCTTATTTGCAAAGAATTTTTCCTTTACTCCGACGCCGAACAAATTGAGCTTCGGTATTGTATCGGAGGTTTTTCAGTTATTTATACATGTAATAAAACAGTAAGGAGATATGTGAAATATGTTCTGTGGATATCTAACGTTTTTTAGGGATCAGTACTTGAAATGTTGATGAATTTGTATTGCCTGTGCTGTCCGTCGTTTTATCCGCTTGGTCGCCAGTCCACCTGTCAGCGGGCTGTATCTCATGATATTTCGTCAAACAGTGTTGAAATTTTCATGTGTATTTCTATTGTCGCTATAACAACAAAGAATTAAAACAAAAAAATCTTTTTAAGAAAGCTTTTCTTTAAATGCCCTAAAAAGAAGGAAATAAAGTTTTACTTACAAATTTTAACTGTCTACTTATAGCCTATATATACAATTCATAAAATCATAAAAGCTTGTCGCGACGTTTGCGTAAGTAGGTACTAGATATTAATGGGTAATTAAATATAATAAATAATGAATTTTCTAAAATTAACGTCTCGAATTACTTAAAAAAACTTATTATTATATAACACATTAAATACATTATTCTTTCTTTTCATTCATTATAACTTTTATCAAAATAGAATAGAAAAGATGGATATACGTCTTCAAGCAAATTGATTAAGATAAGGTTTGAAATCTTTAGACGCCATTTTCTCAAAATGAGGTCCGTGTGGCTTGACACAGTATCGCTTATCACCATAAAACTATGCCTTGCGGTTTCACACGTGTTTATGTTTACTACTTCGTTCCTGTGAGTCTCAACGTGATGTAATATAGCATATAGCGTTTCTCTATAAACGGGCTATCCAACGCAAAAAAATGTTTCAAATGAAATGTTTCAAATTGGATCACTAGTTCCAGAGATTACCCCCTACACACAAACATATAAAGTATGTATATAATATGAGTATAGATAACAATCAAGTGCGGATGGGTTTGCGAGTATGTAGTCAAACCAATGGGTCGCTTCGCATCGTTTACATTCGCATGTAATTGCTTTGCAATCGCGTTCACTTTAAATCGCTTACGTAAGACGACGCCTTATATATTCACGTTATATGCAATATCACGTTTTTGTTGAATACTAAAAAATCTTAATACATATAAACTAAAATACAATAAATATAATAAACAAAAGAATACAAAAATACACACATAAAAAATAAAATCTTGTGTCTGTGAAAAGAAAAATCGAAAATTGTTGTATTGACTAGTTTATATATGGATATATGAAAAGAAAACTTTAAACGCATATGAGTGCCAAAAACTAAAATGCCTAATATTGTTTACAAAATACATTTATTTAAGCAAGTACATAAAAAAGATTAAACTTTCATTGTGTGCGTAACACATTTTCTTTTGACTGATTCATCAATGCAGACTACAAACTTGTTTTGACAGTATCTTCCATGCTATATATGTATACTAAAAAGGGTTTTTTTTTAATTTCACCCCTAAGGTTGAATTTAGGGTTGTAAATGTATACGTAACCGCGTTAACTAGAACTGGTCTAAGCTGAACAGTCTTTAGAGACACAAATTAAAAATTCAACGAATTACATTAAAAATTTTACCACTAAGCGACAACTTAATATTAATGACAGATAATAAAATAAACGTACCCATTTTTTCTAAAAATTTCTAATATCTGCCCCTTGCTGTTTTATTATAGGTACGGACGTAAAGACGGACACATTACTCTATATTAATCGTATAAATACTTTATCGTGCGTGATCTTGGATCATTTTATTTGGTGATGTTAAGCGTCCAGGCACCGTGAGTCGTAACGAAACGACTCGATCTCTGGATTAACTGCGTATCGTAAAGATACTGGAATAAAAATAAACTATGAAAACCATGTGGATGCGATGACTGTTGTGAAAAGGTAATTTAAAAGAATTAAGGAATCCAAATAAATAAATTAAAAAAAAAACTTTTTTTAAAACTTTGAAAACGAAATAAGTAAATTAAAAGCAAGGAATAAATATTTTATAGCACAAGTCGGTGGCAAGTAAAATCTTTTACGTGTTATATACTGGCACTAACTTCAAAATACCGTAGAAAACATGTATTTTTATTTTAGTGCATACATACAAAACATAAAACCTCCTCCTTTTTCGAAGTCATTAAATAAATATTAATAATATATATTATGCTCAGTAATAAGGTTGCCTAAGTACACACCGCACAACCCACAGCGAACCAGCGTTCTGTCTGTTTCTGTTGCATGTGAACAGGTCCAAAAGTGTTTATATTGTTCTTAATATACACGAGAATGTTCGAGGCACGTAGCGTGCATGTACGCAGGTTAAGGCGCGCCCTAAACCTAATAATAAACTTTTTGTTAATATTACCTACTTATTTGGTAAAAACTTAGTTTTAGAAAAACTAATCATGTTATATTACCAATATAGATACGATTTTAGACTATATAAAAAATGTATTCTTACTTTTTAGATACAATTATCTATAAATTAAGATTATTCCTAGAAAATAATCAATGCTATAGGTCGTATTACATTATATAAGGCAACTCCCACCCGCAGGCCCGGTGTGGCACGTGAGTTTCCGACCCTTGAGACCTTTAGATGAAATAATAAAGAAAATTAAATTAGAAAGAATTAGGTTACTACTTCAAAGCGAAATAATAATATTTGGTTTGTTCTATATTTAGTTATTCTACTATAAAAAAAATAAAAATCATAAATTTACTTCGATTGAAAATGGCGCGATATGTGAACCTACTGGTTATGCATAATTACATAATATCACCATATTAAGAACGACGGTTAGTAAAGAGTCAGTTACTTCCAGAAAAAATTGTGATCTTAAAAAAAGGAGTCAAAAATTATAATATTAAAGTTATTGCCATAAACCATTTTTTTAATTGTCCCCAAGCGAAATCTCTATAATTCTATCTTGGCTAATACATACTTCCAAGGTTAATCCCCATCCTTGCAAGGAAAAGCGTTCAAGAGATGCACATAATAGTTAATATGGTATACATGAGGTTACCCCTTTCATATAATATGTTGATATATTATAAAGAGTGTTGCTAGATTAATGCATTGCAATAAAACAGAGTCAGTGGCTGAGGCGGAGGCGAGGTGGAACGAACGACGCACACCCAACCGCTGAGAGAAGGATCAGTCTTCACTACTTCAGAAGTAAGGATAGTAGGACACTGAAACAGCTTAGCTATAGCTATACATGAGCTACAAAGTAAGAAAAAAAGTATTTTGAAAATTTACCAGCCACGATTACTGAGCCATGTAGATAGTATATCTGTAAATTTTTAAATGCGGTTCTTAATTTCAAAATCGTTGGTTGGTTCTTTTGCACATATTTCTATAACTCTTATACTTTCTACTGACAAATCTAAATAGATCACTCTATATAAAATCTACACTAATATTAAAAAGAGAAAACTTGTAAGTTTCGATATAGTAAAGTCTGAAATAACTGATATGACTTGAAAAGAAGGAATTTTGACAGCCCGTTTATTTAGGAAGGTTGTAAGCTATATTACATCACGCCATGACAGATTGTAACGTCCCAGTGAACATAATGGCGGGTGAAAACGTGAGAGATAGATAGTATTATTAATTATTAATGCATTAGTTTATGATTAAGTGAATGTTCGTTACTTACTAACATTGTATTTGCCCAACGGATTTCGTTAGAATGGAGATATAGTATATAATATTAACACATTTATCACCGCCGATAATTTCTTTGTTTTCAAATTGTTAGTAATTCACAAATTTAATGTTATTTTTTATAAAGATGTGTGTCTATATAGTAGAATAACAGGTATTTTATTTATATTAAAGCATCGCGCACAGTGTACACAAGGGCTAAGACCACAGAGGCGTGACGAATTGTACTAAGATGTAAGTTCTCGCTAGAGTTAGGAGGAAAAATATGTTAATAGTTCTTTGGACTACTTAAACTGTTGTTCAGAACTACATCACGGTCCATTATAAAGTGTGTGTGACGTTTTATTCTGTTTCAACTAATAATATAGCTACGATTTTCAAAATTATGTGAGGCATTTTTGGAAATGAAAACTCATGAACTGAGACTTAGCTATGTAAAGTTCAAATTTCCACACGTATGTTTTTAATGTTTTATTTCAATAAAATAATTGTCACGACATACTAGAATAGTAAATCGAAGTTTTACCCGGTAAAGTAAAACATTTTCCATCTAAAATTTATCCAGCAGGAAACTAATTTCAAGGGAATTATACGATTCTCGTTGGACAAGCAGAAGATGTGAAAACGTAAATTTTACCAGGAACACAAATTGAGCTACTTCCCAGTACTGAACAGGCTCGCAATATCCGGAGGGACGATGTGGTCGACATCCCACCGCACAGGCGAATAACTTACTAACTGACATTATTTATCAGCATTTATTTTGATGAATAACATAAGAAATATCTAAATAAATAGTATTGGGTTATTTACCCAATGTTCTCAATATATTTTATATCAAATGTTACGTTCATACTATTAGGCGGTAAAAATTTGTACTCAATTCTAACTTTCACAAACTAGTCAACTGAGTTCTTGGTTCAAAGATACTCTCGCTAGTCTAACTCGGCTACTAGGCATTGTCATTCAAAGTTGCCGGCAAATTGGGTGCTGAAACTCATGACCTTATAAGATCTCCATTGTATTACATTGATATTCGGTAATATATTTACTAACGCGAATATTAAATTTTAAAACGGTTCTAATAATTGTATTGAAGTCTTGTACAAATCAATATAAATAGTTGTCATTTTATCTTCTTTACGAGCTAAACAATTTTAAGCAAAAACTCATTACTGTTCTAATTTTTTATATAATAGAGCTAATTAGTTCTTAAGACGTTTTCATTCATTTGTGTGTGACACGATTAATTGGGAAATTAATTAAAGAAGCCAAAAAACGAAACCCTCGAAAAATTTTTCTTATAGGAAATTAATATTTTTAAAAGTATCAATTTAGAGACGTAATTAATTTTATAAGACTAATTAAATATTTTCTAATTAACATATTTTTGTTTCTGTTAATTATTAAAATGATACGGGTTTTTCTTTTATAAGTAAGTTGAAAAGCCAAATACGCAATTTCGTATTTTAGTTCTTTCGATTTCACAACCAAATTTAACTAATTATATAAAAAATTCTATGGGATCAAAGTGAATTTTCAAATAAAGAACTTCTTCCTTTTTTAAAGTCGGTTGAAAAATAGCGACTGAAGCCAACGTTTTATTCGCTGTTTGCAGCCAACAAAAGTTAGTCATATGCTCGTAATATACTCCATTGCAACCAGATTTCAAAAGCCGTTAAACAAATCAATGAATTGAAAAAGTTCCCACTTTTTTATTCACTTTGGAACTCTACAGTTTAACTATTTATTGGTTTATTTCTGGTTTTGTAAAAATACAACTAATAAAATATAAATCCTGAGTGGAAAATTTTAAACAAATCGACTCAGTACATGCCGTCTGCTTTTTCCATTAATAGCTATAGTTTCGATTTAAACTCGTGATAAAATAAATTTATTTTACTGTACAGGGTAAATAAACGCGTGTCGAATGCAATAGACATAACGGATAAAAAAACATTTAAAAATAAATAACAGTTAATGGACGTTAATAATACCTACAATTACGTGTGTTATTTTCGTACCAATAATATTAAAACGTAGATTACTGTAATTTCTATATAAACAAAAATCAAAACTGACTGGCAGACATATTCACTGACTGATTGATCAAAGCAGCGTTGAAACTGCTGGGTCTAGAAACATGAGTTTTTGCACAAAGGTTCTTTACGTATCATTGTACACTAAGAAAGGATTTTTGCAAATTCATCCCCTAAGGGGTTAAAAAGAGGGTTGAAAGTTTGTTAGGTATCAAATTACTAAGTATACGCGGGTAACCTAAGCGCGAATTAGACACAATATCAAGTTACCTCTACCCTTTCCATGAATATCTTGATACCGACTTCTACCATGTAGTTGGATTCAAAAGTAGGCGACTCGATTTGTGGATAAACCCATATAGACTTACATCTTGGAATTTAGACTCTGAATGGCATAATATTTTTCGTGCTTATGTAATTATATCCGCAATCCGCAAAAATTACCCAAATTAAGAAAAAAAAAATTTTTAATACTAATTTAGAATCCCGAGCAATGTAGAGTTTTTCTGCAAGTCTTTGAATTAAGATTATCTTAACTTTAAATTCGATCTATTGTCCCTATTGACCTATCCGAATGAATTGCTCTGTATTTATGTGGGGAATATACATATATATCTCTGTCAGTTCCATTTTCACCGCTTATAGCCTTAGCGCCTTGATCGATATTGAAGTATAAGGTATCATTAAATTTGTCTTCTTCTAAGGCTAATCATAGGCTATATGACGTCAACACGTACGAATCGCGAATATATATATATATATACATATATATATATATATATATATATATATATATATATATATATATATATATATATATATATATATATATATATATATATATATATATATATATATATATATATATATATATATATATATATATATATATATATATATATATATATATATATAACGTTGTATATCTATAGTTTGATGTTTTTTTATAAGAATGAAATTTTGGCAGTTACCCAGTTGTGCCGGTAAGCAGCCAGTCACACAAATACTAAAGTAATAATGTCTCGTGCGCGGGCGGTCAGTAAATATGACCTCGAGCGAGTGCCTCCGTCTAAGTTATTGGAAAACAAATCTTAATTTTAAGTCCAACGTTGACTTGATAAAATACTTTACCGGTATTAAATTTTATTTATTTATGTTGGTATATAATAAATAATATTGTTCTATCCCCATATCAATGTTTTTTTTAATCTATACTAATATTTTGATATCTAAATTTTGTTTGTAAGGTTGTTTGTAGGGTAATCTTTAAAACTACCCATCCGATTTGAAAAACTATTTTTCTGTTGGTTAGTCCGTTTCTTAAGGAAGATTATGAGCAATATTACATCACGTTACGACTAATAGGAACGTAGCAATAACCATAAACACGACTAAAACTCCGAGTGGTAAATAGTATGCTAAATTTTGAAAGGCTCATTGTCAAATATCCTCTCTTTTATTAGACGTAGGTAATGTAGGTGCAGCTCGAATATGACGTGGCTCGACGGAGGCAGTACCTCACTCTCCCAGTAGATCGGCGTGAAGGAACTTGCATAATGTTTCGTACAGTGAGAAAAATAGCCGGAAACCTAATTCCCATCCCCATTTCTTCCATTATTTCCTACCTTCTTTCTTTTCTTATTCATTTTTAAAGCTGGAAATATATTAACGGTTTATTCGGTCTTGAATCTAAAATATATCATATCTTATCTTAATATTCACGAGCGGTGGTAATCACTCAACATCAGGTGACTTTCTCTTTATAAAAATGCATGTCAGATCATTCTAAATACTTATTATAGGGATGAAATAATTTTTGTATGTGTTAACGAATAAACTTAAAAACTACTGGACCGATTGCAATTAAAATTTAACATAGAGTTTACATCCTTCGAAAGAACACAAGAATACTTCTCATCCGAAAAAATGCAAGGTCCCTGTGGAATGCGATGTAAACTGGAACGGGATATAACCGAATTCCACGTAGAAGAAGTCACGAGAGAAATGCTACTAAAATAAAGGAACTTTAAGTAAGACAGTCTTCAACTCTTCGGTAACGTTAACAAGTTCTATCACAAAACTGAACTTTGAATCGTTAACGTTTACAAAAACAAAATATCGTATAAAAAAGCTCTTTATATCTCGCAGTTCACTACGCCTGGTAAGTTCAATGTTTTCGCATTCAAAAAAATCTTTGCCTCGCTTACTTTACATTCAATGTGACCTAATTTTCGAAATATTCCGTATATTTTAATTAAATTTAGTTTACTATAATCATTGTTGTATGTACTCGTATATACAAAGTTAATGATCCGTAGAATACAGAGTGAGGTAAAGAAAGTTTGTACTTTTATCCACTATTTCACTTTATATTGTTACAATGAAAAGTGTTCTATGTCCTTCTATAACGTCCAATCTATTTCTAAACCATTATTAATAATTACAACACCACAGACATGTACACGGACGGACTGAGCTACTGTCGCGTTTGTAATATTCGTGTGAATAGTATGAATTATTTTACTTCCCGTAACAATATAATAAATTTACTTTTAACTGATGACAGAGCCGAGATCGCGGGTTCAAACCCGGCTGGCACCGCTGACTTTCTAGTGCTAAATTTGTGTTGAAAATTCTCGAGCTCGGCAGTTAAGGAAAACATAGTGAGGAAACCTGCATGTGCCGAGAGAAATTCTAACACATGTATATCCGCCAACCCGCATTGGAGCAGCGAGGTGGATTAAGCTCTTACTCTTCTCCTTAATAGGAGAGGAGGAGCCGTTTGAGCAGTGGAGTTGAGCAGTGGGACGTTTACAGGCTTTTACTTTACTTTACTTTGAACTTAATATTCAGTAACTAGTTATGATGACATTAACATAAAATATAAAGCTTTACGTTTAGTATGCGTAAATTAAATACAATTTCTATAAAAAAGGGCAATTGCCCCTTTATAATATAGCAAGAGAACAAATGGTATTTGTACAATAGTACTTGTTAGTTAGTCTGTTAGTCACGGCCCATTTTGAAAGCAAAACGAAAGCCTATGAACTTGAAATTAAACACGTACCAATATCTAGTTCGCTACGTGATCACTAAAATATAATGGGATGGTTGAAAGTTTTTATGAAAAATCAATGAAATGTATATTGTAGAACAATATGTGGTCGTAAGAACAAATAAATACATAGGACAATTCTTTTTAATTGATTAAAATATTATAAGCAATCGTTGTGTTGCTTGTTTTTGCAAAAATACAATACATTAACTTTGAAATTATTTAAAGAAATAAAAAAAACTCGACTTATAAAATCTGACAATAAATTACGAACGCCATTTTGTTTTCATAAAAACAAAGCCTAATTCACAATTGGACGCTGATAAGCAATACTGTGTCAAGCCACACGGACTCCATTTTGAGAAAATGGCGTCTAAAGATGTCCAACCTATTTATAATCAATTTGTTTGAAGACGTATATTTCTATGTTTTCTTTATATTTTGATAAATGGTATAATAAATTAAAAGTAGATTGATATGTGTAAAATCTTATCTAATAATAAGTTTTTCAAATATTTGAGAGTATTGTATAAATTGCAAAATATGGAACACACATGAAATTCGAAACAATAAATTAAGAAACTTTTTCCATACTTATTTAATTTAGATACCCTGAAATTATATTTAATAATGTTAAATAGGTGATGCAGTATTAGAATACATCAATATCTCCGAATTTGACTTTTTGTGGGTTGACACATTATTGCTTATCAGCATCCAATTATCGTACGGTTTACACACTATGTTAGTTTAAATTTTTTTTTGTTCCAAGAACGTGAATGTAGGAGGTGTTTAGGTTTTCGTGGGCTACAACTTGACTCTATCTCAGTTAAACTGAATTGATGTTTCTATAGTATTAAGAAAAAGATGTCAGTCACGGTCTGTGGCTTAGTGTCTATGCGTGTTTTCAGACACAGGACACACAGGTTGACGCAGTGATCTGTGTGTCAGTGATGAAATTCTGACACATGTCGAATCTGAAAAAACTCTTTTTCCCGCAGCTCGACCTTCACAGTCTGTTACAGTACACAGTATTTAACAAATGTACATATTTTATAACCTATCTTTCTTAATAAACACTCTATCTGCACCAGAAATCATTTTCCAAATCAGTCCCTTAGATTAGCACATTGAAACATTCAAACCCCCATTTATAATATTAGCGCAGATGAAAGCGAGATACCAGGGAATCATAAATTGGTTATACAATCCATAAATTAGACCGCTCTCACGAACAGTCTCAAAGGTTCATCATTAATGATGTTCTAAAACGGTCCCCTTGAGTACTATTACTCCCTTAACAGTTAAACGCTGTGTTTCGTTGCCCTAACACGAATTTCTGTATCGATTATTCGTATAGATAATGCTTTTTATTAGCACGAATAAAGTTCAAAGAAAACATTTTTTCAATTATACTTATTATGATGAATCATTTCGAAAGTTAAATTAATACGAAGTTTTCTATTCATTTTTTTTTATTTAGTATTTTAGAAATTTCTTATTCAAATTTATTTGTGACTTGCAGTAATTATAATCAAATATATACATATATATGACATGAGTATGCATTTATTTTTGTACTTGAAAACATTGATACAGAACATTTGAAGAATTGGATGACTTGATATTTTTTGAATAATGTTAAATAGGTGACGCAGTATAATTAAATAATTATATAATTATACATTAACATCTCCAAATTTGACTTTTTGTGGGTTGACACATTATTGCTTATCAGCATACAATTACGATATTAATGTTCAATATATAGAGAGTTTATCTACGTAATCCTAGCTTGCGGTTTTACAGGCCTTCTCCTATACTTTGGTTGGTTGAGGTTCATGATTTCTGCTTCTTTTCTATAAACCTTAGGCGGAAATTCAACTTATAAATTTTGCTTATAGAAAAAGCATACTATTCAGTATATGACTACATTAATGATAAATCCGCGTGGAATAATAGGGCGTTGATATTCTCGCACGATATTTCACAAAAATATTTTTAAAAGAGTAACTACTGAGTTTCTCGCCGGCTCTTCTCAGTAGAGTCCACACTCCGAGCCGGTGGTAGCTTCACGTAGAACTGACATCACAAATTTGTAAATTGACGATTCAAAAGAGCTTGTAAAGGCCTATTTGAATATTAATTTATTAATTTATAAAGATTAACATAAACTGTTTGTCATTGCCTCACATCTGAAACAATTTACAGCCAGAACCTTTATTTGTGTAAGCCACAGGTGACATTGGTTACTAGGTTACGGAGTTGTTTTATATCAATTACGATAGAAAAACTTACATTCTCGCCTTAGATGGAACGTAATTTATAGCTTACTAGTTAGTTCTCGTGACTTCCTTTGCGTTGAATAATTATTTTAAATGACCTATTTCTTTAAGAAATTATAGGCTCTATATACAAACTTTCAATCTCGTTTTTAACAGTGCCCTATTTTTGTTTTTGCTATAAAAAATAGCCAGTGTCCTTCTCCAAGGTTCAATGTATATAAACCAAATATAATCAAAATTGGTTTAATAGCCTCAACTTGAAAATGTAACAAGAATATAGACAGACACACAATGACATTTATAATATTAATAGTTAGGAAGTATAAATAAACTCACCAAAAACAGGAGCTACATATCACAAACTTTTTTTTTCAAATGAAACTAATTCCAGAATTTAGTTTGGGTAGTTATTTAATTAATATCCGTATAGATATACATTTAGTTGGTATATATTTATATAGAACATTTTGTTTATATTACGTCAATATTGTACTTTCTGCAGTCTAAACGTTCACTTTGATCTTTAATTTAAACAAACAAACGCCGACATTTTAAACGCGAACCCGCTTCGGTTGGTATTATAAAGCCATGTACGGACTGTGTGTTTTTGGGCACGCGTTTTCTCTGTCAATTTGAATACACGTACTGTGTACGTAGTTTTCGATGCCATAATTTTCTAATCGTATTCTTCTTTTCGTTAGAAGTTCTGCTTGTCAATCTAAGAATGTCGATCGAAAATTACTTTATTGAAAATTATCAAAAGTTGTACCTACGTAGAATTAAACGAAATTAATCCTAAGTACGAGTTAGAATGAACGAATTAGAATTAAACGACTTTTAACAACGTAACATAACAAATTATCGTATGACAAATTTGATTCGAACGCCATTTGCTTACTAAACGGCTCGGTGCGCTGTATTGACCACACGAATACTCACTTAACATGTTACATACGTTGAAATTATTCGGCCAGTCACCGGTTGAAAACATTTGACAAGCTTGTATGTACTGCGACGAGACTAAAGGCAGACAGTCTGATTTTTTAGAAATGGCTAAGAACCAAAACATCTGGCCATATGAGCTTAAATAGCTAAGTGTAGCAAAGAATTTATGAGTGATAATAGTGAGGTATAAAATACATTGGATACAGTAGACATTTCTTAAAAACACGAAAAAAGCATCGAGAGGTTTTTGATATATAATTTGTCATTGACCATTCAAAAAATACTACACTAGTTTAAACGTATTAATATTACATATACGACTATAATTTGCAAGTGTGAACGGTAGATGTCAGTGAACGCGTGCTCGATAACGCGCCGTCCGCCGGCGGCTTAAGCTTTAATGGATCCCGAAAACACGACTATTTCAATTCGAGCCGTTTAATTTTTCAAATGAAAGAGTAAAAGTTTGATGTTTTTGAACGAATGTGGTTCAATTCGGCGTAGATTGGTTGCTATTTATTTGATTAAACTAACTCGTTAATGGTTATGACGTAAATGAAAACCGTGCGGTAAAGAGAATTTTATAAATTGACTAAAATATAATGTACTAGCTACTGCTTGAGAAAATGATTATTCTGTATTATTTGTGTAGATGAAGTCAAGTAGTTTGGATATATATATTTTTTTATTTTTACACAAATATCACATTGACAGTCTTATCAAAACATGTATATGTTTTCCTTATTATATATTATTTTTAACCAAAAAAGGAAGAGGTTCTCGATTTGTTGGGAATTCTTTGTGTCTCTTTCCCGAATGGTCAGAAATAGTTCGATCGATTTTGTTATTTTTTTTTTGTTTAAAAAAATATATGGTACCAATGGAATACCAGAATTTCTTATTAAAACCAATTTAATAGTTTGGTTTTGTTATGGAAAGACGAAATTACGTATTTTGCCTTAAAATTCAGTTCCCATTAAAAAAAATATTTGTTATTTTTAGCAAAATTTAATACGCTAAATAAAATAAATACAATAAGTACTTTAAATGTTAGAGCTCTTCATTAGACAATAATAAGCTATATCGAGCTCAGCGCTGTTCGCCGTGAATACTGCCGGTTAAGTTGAACGCACACATTGTAGTTAAACTTTGCCTTTCATAATAACTGATATTTTCTATTTGCTGTTTCTAGTTTACATTTTGATTTCGCGCACTGCTTGCGATTTATAAAATATACATGAATTGTTATGTATGTGGATATTTTTTATAAAATATTTCGTTTTTAACCCCAGACGCAAAATGAGACGCAAAAGTTTGACTGCTATGTGTGTCCGTCTGTGACGCCGTAGCTATTAAACGGGAGAACCGATTTGTATGCGGTGTTTTTACTTGAAAAATAGTTTTCTAGCAATGGTTCTTAGATATGTTCTACCAATATCAGCCACTTCAAGATCATAGGGTCTTTTCTCTCCTTTTTAAGGTTTTGGTGACGGGGTCTCGCATTTTGCAATCTTTAGGTACTATCTACCTAACCGAAAAACAAATACGACACATAAAAGATTTTACTTGGCACCGACTTCAAAATTGTGTAGTATATATTTCTATTTAATTTAAATGTAGTTGTATCTACTTAATTCGTGTAAGAAGTTGGTTTATTTTATTAAAAAAATATATAAAAAATAGGGTACAATTTTAAAGGTACATTATTCCAGATAGTCATAGGCTATATTAGTGAGTATTATTTTAAAACAAAATCTACATTAATTCGAGCGACGCAGCGAGCAACAGCGCAAAGAACAAATGCATTACTCAACTCAGACGTAGTCGGATGAAAAATGTATGGCACTGATTTGCTAGCAATGGTCAGTACCTCCCCTAAGTCAGGGGTTGTGGTTGCTATTCCCGCTGAAGACAAATATGTGCTTTCCCCATATATATTAGCTCTTGAGGGTATTAATCTTCATTCCTAGAGAATTCCGCCTTTAAGCTTGAGATGGTCTTGTAGAATTTGTAATAATGAAACAGCTAGGTACGTGTACATTATTACTTAACTTTTACAAAGTAACCACTTTTAACTTTGAAATTAAAAATATTCACGGCTACCATAAAGTAGTTTACATTTAAAAGGCTGTTATTATGGGTAAATTTATTCTTACTATTTATAAAGGAGAAGTACAGTCAGCCACATATTCGTTAGTTTATTTTTAAACTAAATAATTTCAGTTTTATCTGCAAAAGGTCAATACATCATAAAATTGGTAAATAAATAATCGTTATTTAGGACTTTTGTCCTAAGAGTTAAGAGATAGGTTGGCGCAGTAATTATAGCAACTGACTGAAGCGCGGTGAAAAGGTCGCGGGTTCGATTCCAGCTCGGGGCAAACGTCTGTATCTTCGTCGTTCGTATTTGTTGTGGTGTTTGTATTTGTGTTATGCGTATTTTCGGACTCCCGATACAGGATCATGATGTCCTAAGGGGGGCGATTGTGACGATTGGGGCGTCATTATTTATTTAAACGTGTATATGGCGACGGGCGATGATCGCTTAACATCAAGTGACCCATCATCAGATTCGTTATATTAATATATTAATGATAAGAAATAAGCAGTCATAGAGACTAGCGATAAAAATTGAAACTCCAATCTATGAAATAACAGAAAAAAATATATTATTTATTTATATGAGCATGTATATGGTGACAGGCGATCACTTAATATCACCCATTGCCAGGCTTATTAAATCACTTTTAGAATGAAAATAAATCGACCGTCACAGAGACTAGCAATAACAATTAAAACTCCCATCTATGAAATAACAGTAAAAAATATATTGAAATCCTTAAGCTGCTCGCGGCCCCTTAATGATGTTAACGTGACGTTGACGCGAAATCAGTAGGTTCTTTCCATGCTTTCATTCAAAACTGTAAATATTTGCTTAAATTCCAATACAACGTAAGTCAATATTAGCACGCGGGAGAACAAAAAGTTTCATAATATTGTGAGAATACCATTATTCACCAACAATAAATTTAGCCTTCGGTACGCGTCAGTCAATACATGATACATCTTTGATTAATAACCAAGTCCTTGTAAAATTTTGCAGTTTTTTCACGCTCTCATAAAGTTGCTACTTTTGCTACATACGTTGTGTTAGAAATGAAGCGACGAAATCTGCATTAATATTGATACTCGAGGCTAGAATTACTCTTATACGTTTGGCTTTCAGACTTCCATAAAGATTTACATAAGATGTTTGTCATTGCTTTACACCAAAAAAAAATTCCTACCAGTGACCTAAAAGATAGACATTTAAGAGAAGGTTTGACATCTTTAGACGCCATTTTCTCAATTTGAAATCCGTGTGGCTTGACATAGTATTGCTTATCAGCATCAAAATGTAATTCTCGCCGTATAATGCAAATGAAAATAACGTAATAATACTCGAACCTAACAACATGTGGTAGACTGTACCAAACGGATTTACTAAGAGATCTAAAATTCAGCGAGTCGAAAGCAAAAAGCGCTTCTCACTACAATGAAAATGAAGTTTTTTGTAATAAAAACTGCAGAGTACTCGCTTCAGAGTCACCTAATGCAGTTATCTGGCGTGTTGTTCGTTTTTATAAAGGCTTCGCGGCATAATTCGGTTTTATGCTTTGTCCAAACATGTGAGAGATTCGTGTTAGAGTTATATGGGAATTAATTTTACTATTTATATATAACTTTCTACATCTTTTAACAAAAATGGCGCAGATCGAAGAATATGAAATTTCGTACACTTACAGTTTATATAGAGAAGAACTGCGGAATGCTATTTTTTAATAATATCTTAAAAAAACATTAAATCAATAAAGAAACATTACACACATTAATATGTACTCGACACTCGACAAGTCTGTGGCTAAATTGAGAATAGATTATCTACGATTAACCTTAAAATCGGTTGAAAATTTAATGAGGTACGGTCGAATGCTGACCGCTAGACGACCACTAGTTCTAATTAAATTGTAATTTAAAAATACAAAGTAGATCTTATTTTGTTGTATCTTTATAGCAACAATAGAAGTAAAATAAATCACTAAAAACTACTGCATGCAATTGTAATTAAGTACACACAATAGTGAAACAATCGAAATGTATACTAATATTATAAACCTGAAGAGTTTGTTTGTTTGAACGTGCTAAACAGGAACTACTGGTTTGAATTGATTTATTTTTTGTGATAGATAGATTATTTATTGAGGAAAGCTATAGGCTATATTACATCACGCTACCACTTATAGGAGCGAAGCAGTAAGCATAAACGTGAGGGACAGCTAGTGTTCATACATAACTCATGGGACAGTGAAGTTGTTAAACCAGGTCTCACTTAAAATCTGATACTGGTTTTATTTTTATTAAAATAAAAAAGACGAACTCTTGGGTCAACGCATCGCAGTTAAAACCACGACTGCCAGATTTCACTTCATCAGAATATAGTTACTGCTCCATTTTTAGCCACAGCGCGATATTATAGCTTCTTTAGTTAATTTAATTGAATTCAATTATTTGGTTAATGACTTCTAGTTATGCCAATTGGACGTTAATAAGCAATACTGTGTCAAGCCACACGAACTTCATTTTGAGAAAATGGCGTCTAAAGATGTCAAACGTATTCTTAATACATTTGTTTGAATAAGTATTTATCTATATTTTTTTTTTCATTTTTAATAAAAGGCTTAATGTATTAAAAACAGGTTGATATATTTTGTATATTATCTAATAAAAAGTTTTTTTTAATATATGAGATTATTGTATAAATCATCAAATATGGAACGACCTTGAAATTCGAAACAATTAATTAACAATTTTTTTCTGTACTTATTTAGTTTATATGTGTTTATTTTTTATTGAATAATGTTAAATAGGTGATGCAGTTGCAATTTAACATTCTGTGGGTTGACACATTATTGCTTATCAGCACCCAATTATACACATGTTATTTCGTCAATGTCGTGATTAATTGAAAATCATTCAATTAATCGACATGTTAGTTACTGACATTAACATTAAAAAAAATGAACTTTTTATTTTGTATCTCAGTGTAGACTACCCTTTAACTTTTAACACTCGATGTATCTAAAACTCATTTAATGTAAGTGCTCACCTTTTGAGTACAAAGAGTTATTAATATACAAAATATATTGACCAAACTGGAAATTATTATCAGCAGCTTTATAAAATTGTAACAAGACCCATAGATTTTTTTAGTTTAAACTGAATTTGAGATTATTTTATTTATCGTGAAAAACACGATTGTTATAAAATACAGGGTATAAAGATACAAATACGAATATGAATATTTTTTAATTGAGAGTAGGCTACAACCGGTTTAAAAATAAGTACGAAGTATACTTATTAAAATAGATTTAATGTAATAGATTTTACATTAGTTTTTACTTATTCTATTTTTGAAACAAAATTAACCTAAAGTATGTACTAAAGGTTCGATGTGGGAACCAATAGTGTGGGAAAGGCATCGGTTTTCTATATTCCTTAAAGCATGGTCAGCAAATTGTTACGGAGCGCCTGTCACACCGACGCGTTAAATATGATACGAAGCAGTCCTCTGTTACACCGCATGTAACAAATGTACACCAAAACAAATAAACAATAGATACAAAATATAAACAGAAAAAAGAAGAATGTTCAGAGGCGGTCTTATCGCTAAACACCGATCTCTTCCAGACAACCTTTGGGCAAAGGACATGAGATTGAATAAAACGGTTTGGAGGTGTACGGAAATCAGTACAAATTTTATTATTGTACACAAAATAAAATTCCAGAAGAAATTCTGACACATGTATATCCGCCAACCCGATTTTATTAAAACACTAGCTGTATTTTGCTGCTTTACTCATGTTTATGGTTGCAGTAACCATTCGCTATTATAAGTCGTAGCGTGATGTAATATAGCCTACAGCCTTCCTCAATAAATAAACTCTCTAACACAAAAGAATATTTCAATTCGAATCACTAGTGAGATTAGCGCGTTCTACAAGCAAACTCTTCAGCCTTATAATATTATTATAGATATTATATTGCAACACTTTTTAGAAATATACTTTGAAAACTTTTGACAAATATTCATCATTATATGTATTATTTATGTATTTTTATAATATCTATATATTTACTAGCGACCCGCACCTGCTTTGCACGAGTGCAGTGTACTTTTTTCCCCATCACATTACAAATTTTTAAAATTCTCGGCTTTTCTCAATATAATATGTATGTATTATACATATAAACCGAGCCGAGATGATCTAGTGGTTAGAACACGTTGATCTGAACCTATAATCGCGGTTTCAAACCTCGGTTATCACCGCTGACTATTCAAATGGTAAATTTATATTTAAATCCATCTCGAACTCGGCGGTAGGGAAAACCATCGTGAGGAAACCTGCCTGTGCCGGAGAAATTTTGACACATGTATATCTGTCAATCCGCAGTGGAGCAGCGTAGTGGATAAACCTTCTCTTTAATAGAAGAGGAGGTCCTAGCCTAGCTGTGGGACATTTACAGACTGTTACTTTACTGTACTTTATACAAATAAATCTTCCTCTTGAATTACTTTACTGTTTGATGAACCCCATCAAAATCCGTTGGGTAGTTTAAAGACTTAAGCGTACAAATGAGGAAAGCGACTTTGACTTTCTTTTTATTATAGTAGCTGGAAGCCGCGATTTTGTTGACGAAAAATTAAAATAAATAAAATTTCTTAAGAAAGTAGCCTAATAGCTAATAGCTAGCTAATGCATTTAGCGATAAACTGTTAATTTCAAAAATTACAAACAGACATTTAAATTTTATTTATTTGCATAGATAAAGGTTTAAAATTTTGTTCAAATAGATTTTACGGCTGCGATTCTTTTAATATAAAACTCTGTTTAGCTTTAACATAACTATTCGGCAGACACGAGCTCTCTCATTTTAAATATAACATGCAATAAGTGCTTCATATATTTACGTAGCAATATAAATCGCGACATAAATATATGACATTTATTTTCAAGAGATTCCAAAAAGAGGTTCTTCAATGTTTGGTACTTCATAACTTAGTCATTTCTTAACCGATTTTAATTTTTTTTCACATTAGTCCCATCGAAATTTTAACATAATCAGTTTAGTAGTTTGGTTTTAAAATTAACAATTACAATTATAATTAATATACTAATTACAGTTATTTGTAATTAGTATATTATCCAAGTAAATGAAATTGTTTATTTTTCTTTTAGTGTCGATTTTTTTTATATTATTGTACTATTCACAGTTTGATAAACGTGGGGTGTGACTCATTCTCGTTTTAAACTTTAAATAAAAAGTGACCCGATCAATTTTGAATCAAATGTTTTTTTCTTTGAATATGAATCATCTAATGGCAAATAATCAGTCAATATACCTACATTACAAATTTAGTAATATAAAATTAATTTCATTATTTTTTTCAAATAATTTTACAAGTAAATAACAAGTCTTACAATGTTTTACATGCATTAATTTCATATGGCTTTCTGCCTGCTGCCTTTGCCTGGTATTTTCATAAGAAAAGGCGCTATTATACGCTAACGCATTATACGAACTTACACCATCTCGGCAAAATACGTTATTTCGTTTATCTCTATCAATTGAATTCAATTCTTTAGTTAATGACTTTTAGTTGTGCCAGTTAGACACATGTTTTTTTGTCAATGTCACGTGGAATGGAGAAAACACGATGGAGATCGGTCGGTGGGGTCGAGAATCCAACCTTAGCTAAATTTTGATTGCACCCAAAAATAGTGTGAATTTTATCTCTATCAATAACATTAACTCAGATAACGTCACATTATGCCAAAATGAAACAGTCGTAATCCGTCATACAAGTTTTAATATTTTAAGCATTTAACGATTAATTGCTTCGTGTATTTTGATTGACTATCATTTAATATTATTCGTTTCCAGAATCCGATGTTTAATTTATCTTTTAACGTCATATCTGCGTGTGCTTGTCATATTGTAGGTTATTGATAAATGGACTCGCTTGCGTAGTTATTGTTTTCCAACAGCGAAAAAAAGAATGATTCTGCGTCATATATCTATCTTTCTGAACTATTTGAAACTATAGGGAATAGCAAAGAACACTCAATTAGCTTCGAACTTGATTTTAATTAGCTGAAATTGCGTCTATATCTTTTTTATTTTTTTTTCTAGTCAGATATCGTTCTATTTTGTGAAAGGATTTAAAAAGTATAAAATGTTATATCCTGTTTATTGGTACGGATACCCGTCGTGTATGAGTCCGCTCTTGAGGGGTTTTCATAACATTAATTAATACACAAGTTCCGCGATAATACGCAGCAAGATATATTTAGAATTCCTCTCATAGAAACAACATAATATTTTGTAATTCAATATACGTACGCTCTAGAATATTTTTATCATAGTGTAGCTCTCTGAGGGAATTTGTCGCTGTTCTTATTACAGCCGGTCTGAGACACAAAAGACTATCAAATTATTGTCAATTTCTATTATTATGTCATAATAGAAATTGACCATTTTTTTTCTCCAATTTAATTTTATCAAATAAACTGTAAACTATAACTAAAACATGAGATATTAGAAGAAGGCGTTTTTGTAAAAAGACACCAAATCAAAAAACAACGTACTACGTTGTGGTAGCAACACTTTTACACGATTAAGCCTCTGTACCAATTAATTATTTTTAAGAGCAATAAGAACAAAAAGTAATCATTCAAGTATTACATTTGTCACAAATTATGGTTAATAAAGATTATTTTACACCATTAAAGTAGCAATTATAGCCAATTATTTTACATTCGACCTTGGCCCACATTTTTTAAACGCTCGCATTTTATAAATTGGACCGGACATAAAGCCGTCAGAGGCAAGCGCTGACTTAAATAATAACTCCTCTCTAGTTTACTCTTAGAGGAAATAGTGACACTATACGAATAATGCGGACTATGCTCGAGATTCGTCTGAATTTATGTATTAGGAAGCTAGTGTACTCTGTGTTATTAAAATATCTTACTAACTAGCCGTGCTTCGCGGATTCACCCGCGTTAATTTGAGGAATTTACACTGTTTTCTGCTCGAATCTGATATTGTTCAATGTGAGGTTTCAATTTTATTTTAGCGTATTTTGTTTAACTTATGAATTAAAATAAATATAAAGTAGCCTTAGTTATAGAGAGCTTAGCTATAGAGTAAAAGTCCCGACCAAATCTGTCCAGTGTGTTTCAGTTATTAGCCGGAACAGACAGAGAGGCTTCAAAATGTGGTAGAAAATATTTATTTTTTACATTTTACTTTACTTATTTCGGTGTCAAATTTGGTTTCTTTTTTTTTCAAAATTTTAACTGTTATATACATATGATATGTATATTTTTGTTGTTGTATGATAAGGTCTACTATTTATATATGCTTCCAAATTTGATTGAGGCTGTATTCACGACCGCACTGAACAACTTTCTTCATGTCTAATCGTATGGCACAACAAAATAAAATTGAATTGAATTAATACTACATACGTAAAGTTATAAATCTAAGGATTTTACCCGGCTGTTTAAAAGGCCGATATGATCTTCTACCTGAAAGCCTGCCTCGTTAGTTGTCTTTGAATAAAGTATCTAAGTGGATAAGTATGTTAAGACGATTACCCTTTGTGTTACTAGTTCGTAGTTAAAGGGTTGCTTGGGTTAAATGAAGATTAGTAACCCGATCGAGGCTAGGTCAGGTAGACTAATCCTGGAAAATTCTCTGTTATGACCTAAATATTTATTTTCTTTTGCATAATATTGTAATAGAATATTTATAAAAAACTTATTGAGAAAATCTTTACTTAATAACGTGAAAAGCGCTTATATTATAGACATCCAATTATTATTATATTTTAAGAAAAAGATTAATTTTGATGCCAGAGAAATATTTCATAACGACAAAAAATACCCTTGAGAAATAATATATATAGAATAAATAGATATATAGATAAACTGACATAATTCCGTCCGTCGGGTAAAACCGTCTACTCGCGTTTAAGAGCGCTACAATATTTTTTTTCATATTTTTCAACTATAATATATAACTATTACAACTTTGAAATTGTACAAATATCAACGCTGTAGCATATTGTAATGACCCTAAGTGGGAGTAGACGGTTTTACCCTTCTAGGCAAAAAGAGACCTCTTGATTATAGTAAATAATAATAAAATATTCGTACATAGAACAGATAATAAAAGCGTTAGATATTTTCAGTTATAATCAGTATGGAGATAGTCAATACAAAAGGTTATGTTGATAAAAAGTACGATTGAGGAAGGATTTCAGACTCTCTCGCTCACCGGTTTGTCGTACAGAACCGTAAACAGGTATATGACGATAGAAATTTACAAAGTCATTAACACTAATGCGAAATTTATTAATTCAAATTTATATTTTTTTATAACCTTTATTGTTATTTCACTTTAATTAACTTACGTTTCGTGACGATATTAGTCATTTCGTGTGGCTATAGTTTAGAAGGTACTAGTAAAGACTCATCGATTCACCTGTGTTAAAATAGTTCTAATATAAAAAGAAATATTTATAAAATTATTTATATTTTAAATAAAGGTTCTTCTCGCGATAACTAATCATAATAACAACTTTTTATTGCCCGACGAAGTAGTATCCGTCGTGGTCACGAGTTAACTGATGTGCCGCCCCCTCCGGCGGCGAGTAGGCAAGTTTTCTTCGCCTACCTTCAGACTATTAATATAGTCTTTACCGTTATTATAATGCTGGGAACACACTACACTAATACGATTGGTTCGCGCGAACATTGTTTGAGGCTATTATATAAAAAGTTTAAAAGATATAATAATAACATTATCTTAATTTTCACTTTATGGATGATTTTGGTCTAAATTTTTATTTTTAACGTGTACACTAGATTTTACTCCCAGCTTCGCTAAAGTTAATGTATGTTTTTTTTTGTTTTTTTTTTTCTTAATAATATGCAGATATTCATAAAATATAGCCTAAGACAATCTAAAATAATGTATCTTTCTAATTTTACCATAAATTTTTAATTACGTGTAGTGTTTATGGAATTTGCTTGGAACGTACAAATTTTGCTTTATTACCTTTTTAAATAGATGTTATAAGGTTTATGGCATAAAATTTAGCTAAATTTATTTATTATTAAATACAATTTTTATTTATTTTAAGACATAAAATGTCGTAAAACAGCTTTAATTTTTAAACAAGCAGCTCCGCTGTCACTCGCACTTATGATTATTGCTTCACTTCCATGAGTCGCAGTGTGATGTAATATAGCCTACAATCCTCCTTAATAAACAGGCAATCTGAAGCAAAAATATTTTTTTTAATTACATAACACAATAACAGAGATTACTTTGAAACTACTGATTCGATTCGAATTTTTTTTTTGCTTTGCGAGGTAATCCTTGTACATACAAAGTTACCAACAAATTTTACTTCTTTATTATAATAGAATAGACTAGCTTTTGCTCCAAGGCTTCACCTGCTAAGCTAAGCCGACTAACTAAGTTCAGAACAGTTTGTAATACCGGATGACAGCCTAAAACTTATATTTCTGTTTGACCAGCACGTGACACCTACTGAAAGTTAATTCTACTATGTCTATAACATTCTTGTAAACGCAAACGTTTGACAAAGTTTTAACATATTCGGATAAACAGTATAAGATACGAAATAAAACAAAATTCATTTTAGGGTTCCGTACCCGACAGGTGTGCCTTATAACCTATTACTTTTACTACACCTTCGCTTTTCGTCTGTCCGTCTGTCTGTCTGTATCTCCAGAGCCGTAATAGGTAAAGTGGTGAAATTGTCACAAAATATATACCTATATTACCACTATAACCAAATTAATAAAAACCGGTCAAGTGTGAGTCGGATTCATCATCATTTCAGCTGTAGGAAGTCCACTGCTGGATATAGGCTGCCCCCAAAGACTTTCAAAAGGACCGGTTGGAAGTGACCTGCATTCAGCGTCTTTAGGCGACCTTAATAAGATAACATAAGAAAAGTTGTGAAGTTGTAATAATTTTAACAGGACACAGTGCTCAATCTTGTACAATGGTACGGAATCCTTATCTGAGAATTCGACTCTCGCTTGACCGGTTTCTATATCATATTATTTTTAATTTAGTTTTTCAATGAACATACTTTCCATTAAAATTATTATATGTGTAGAAAAATAAAACGTGCATGAAAATTGCATATTTTACTTGAAACGAAAGCTCATTAATTTTTTAAGTGAGCGTCACTGAGAAAGAGGGTCAAAGCAAAATTTATTGTGGCGATTTTACAAGCTATTAAAACGTCGATTGTGTTTATATGTCGCTCGTTATTTTGAAATGTTAATTACTTTTGCCGTTGTGAGTTTAAATTTACTTAAATAAATACGAAAGAGTACTTTTCATATATACTAATATTTAAAAGAGGTAAAATTTGCTTGTGAGTTTGTCATTGGGGTAACCTCTGAAGTTACTGACCCGATTTGAAAAATTATGTTTCGTTGGATAGCCTGTTTATTGAGGAATTTTATAGGCTATATTACATCACGCTACGACTCATACGAGCGAAGCGAAGTAGAAACGCGAGTTTTATAGCTTACACATAACTGTTAAGCTACAAATATATAAACGCGATAAAAATATCATTATTTATATTGATAACATGAATAAGCTGTGCTAAGTAATTTAAAAGATAAGGAACGAAGTTTCAAATTATGTTTAATGTAAAAATTGTTTAGACATATTGGTATAAACACGACTGAGTTAAATTACAAGCCGCGAGCATCGACATCTGCGAAGCGAAAGCCATACTTGTGCAGTCAAGCGAGATAATAACAATAAAGATATTCCCAAGTCCTTGATTTCATGAGTGTAGCGGTAGTTTTATGAATAATTCTATATCGACTTTATAACGTCATACTGTTGAAACTTATAGTATGATTCTCTTTTTTATATTAAGAAAATGATTAGCTATGTACAATTGATAAATTCATAGTAAAGTATAATTATAACGTGTCACTGTGATACCATATTTTCACAGAAAGTCGGAGAGAAGAAGCTGATATAGCTGGATTTCGCACTTTGAGTGAGAGAAACGGAAGCCTATCATTTCTCGTCTTTTCCTTCCTTACTTCCCGTCCATCCATTAGTACTCCTTAATGTCTATTGGTAGTGATCACTTAACATCAGGTGAGCCGTCTGCTTTGTAAACAAATAATTAAAAAAAAATAACCGAAGCAAAATAAAAAACAATTTTATGACTTTAATTTTTTTATACATCTCATTCTAAACTAATACTATAAGGAGGTAAAATTTGTTGGAAACTACTGATCCGATTTAAATAATTATTTTTGTGTTTGATAGTCTGTTTATTAAGGAAGGTTATAGGCTATATTACATCACGCTACGACTCATAGAAACAGCACTAACCATAAACACGAGTACAGCCGCGAGGAGAATCTAGTGATATGACTAAATCCATTTCGTACGAAATTCCTCTCTACCGAAAAGTTTTATTATATCGTCCGAAAAAAAACCTTTTTTCTATTAAGAATGTATCCTTATATATCGCTGAAATCGCTCAAACAAACAAAAGATACAGAATAAATAGAAGCAGAGGTATAGAGAATCGCGGTCATAAATCAACGAATGTTGCTTCATCATTCAATTCATTCAAACATTCATTCATCCGCAGGATTTTTCCCGCTAATTGTTGATGGACACGTTCTTGCACGTCCATATATCTTACAAGATGGATATTGCGCTTTATTTGATTAATTAAGTATTTAATACTGAGCTGGTTTGAATGTGGTGACATGTTGTGTGTTATGTAACTTAGCGTCTGTGTATACTACATATAGACGCTGATAAGCAATACTGTGTCAAGCCACATGGGCTTCATTTTGAGACATTTGTTTGTACATTTGTATGTTGAGTATTCTCTGAAACTCTCCGGTTTGAAATTTTTCGTTGGATAGCCCGTGTGTTGAGGAAGGTTATAGGCTATATTACATCACACTACGACTCATAGGAGGGAAGCAGTAATCATAAACACGAGTTGAACAGCTAGTAATTAGTACTTTATAATAATATAATACCCCAGCAATAACTCAAAAAACGTTTGCATTTTTTTCTAAAAAAAAACAGTCGTGTTTTTTTTGGAACGAAGTTCCTTAACGCGGCTTATGGTAGAAGTTGGCGTATGGTAGAAGTTCGGATGTTCGGATGATATCCTCGTAAACGCGGGCCGCCGATACTTGTTTTAAAATTTTATTTATATACTAGTCACCAAAATCGGCTTTGCGGATTCAATGAAGTTTTTTTACAACATCACATTACAAATCTTTAAAATTCTCGGCTTTTCCGGCTTTTCCCTAGTATAACATGCACGTATTATATATATAAAACTTCTGATGAAAACCGCATTAAAATCTGTTGAGTAGCTTAAAATACGTTAACGTACAGACGGCGCGAAGCGAATTTGGTTATTACTAAGTTAAGATGTAATTATAAAGTATATAATAAATTATGTTAAAAAATATTTTGGTTTTCAAAAAAATATTTAAGTTTTACAAAATCTTTATATTTAAACCTAAAGGATCTATTAACAGTTCGTCACTCATCCGCTATTATTTCAATACATTATTTTTGCATTCTATGTAATATGTAAAAAATTTGATATTACATTGAAAAAATTCGAAAATTTTCATATAGATTTCGTTATCGATGAATGTATTTACGATGATATGAATTGATCTAATGAGGCAGGCGACCTCGATCATATAAAAGGTCTCTCAAAGCTGTCTTAAGTTCAAATTGACATGTAAGAGATAGCATCTTAATGTAGATACTTATGAAATTAAGAATATTATATTCGAATTGCGTATATTTTTGGTTATATAAAATAGAAGGAAGCTACTTTATACTAAAATTATGAAGAGGTAAAATTTGTTTGTAAATTAGTACGCTTATAAGTTTGTTTAATTGTATAATCTCTGAAACTACTGATAAGTTTTGAAAAAATATTTTTGAATTGTCTTCCGTTTATTAAGTAAGGTTATAAGGCATCTAGCTGGTGCTCGCGACTTCGTCTGCGATGCCTGTGATGCCTACGTCATAGTAGCTTTATGCATGCAACAGCCCGATCGGTTTAAAATTGACAAAGTTTCATATAAAATTTCATCACCTATTTTATCCCCTTGGGGGTAGTATTGATCAAAATCCTTTCTTAATAGATGCTTACGTCTAACATCGGATCGCCAAAATTCAGTCCGATTTGTCCAGAGGTTTGGGCTGGGTGTTGATAGATCACTATGTCAGTCAGTCAGTTAGTACCTTTCAGTTATATATATTTAGATATTATGTCGCGGTACGACTCATAGGATGGAAGCAGAGTAACTGTTCTATAAATGCGAGTGAAACCACGAGGGGCAGCTAGTTTTATATAAAATTGTAGATCTCCAAGGGCTTGCTTGTGTCCTTTATATTAATTTAATTTTATTAGTTCTAATAGACGTACAGTGCTGTGTTGTATTCTTACAGCGAGATACAAGAACGGGAACTAAGCTACTTATGCTATCTTAGAGTCTCTAAGTAGACGGGAGTCCTGTATCTGATATATTACTTTTCTGCTTTATATAAAATACATATATATTTTTTAAATTAATTATATATAATCTTTTATGCGGCGATAAATCCACATCTTTCGCCACATTTTGAAGATCTTACGGTGCGACCGAATAAGCAATGTAGAGATCCTTTCAAAATTGAATAAAGATATTGAACTTATGAACACCATAAAGCACAGGAAATTGGCTTATTTCGGTCACATCATGAGAAATGAAAAGTACAAAATACTCCAACTGGCAATCCAGGGAAAAATCACCGGTGAACGTGGAGTAGCACGGAGGCGCCATTCTTGATTGAAAAACCTGCGGGACTGGTTTGGCTGTAGTACCATCACACTGTTTCGAGCAGCGGCTTCGAAAGTGAAAATAGCTATGATATTGTCCAACCTCCGATAGGAGTGGAACCTTAAGAAGGTTTTTTCACGTGCAGAGGGCATGATTAATAGAATTAGGTACTTAACACGGCTTACGCTTGACGAAGAGAAATTGTGACGCAACTATTTTTCGTTACGTGACGTTCGGTTCTGTCCGGCATAGTTCAGATGTTATCGTTGCCAGGCTTTTTGTCATAACTTTATAAACAACGACTTAATATATATAGTAAATACAATTCTGTAATCTAATAATACATTATATATAGCAAAAGAAACTCGGTTCCTACGTTATCTTTCGTTTTGTAGTATAGTAGATATCGAAGTTTGTTTTCTCTTAATTCGGATATATTTCGAGACTACTCTCGAATATTCAATTTAATACTTTTTTAATAATAATCCAATTAATTACCAGCCAAGCTAGAGCAAGTAAGTATTTTTTAATAATACGCTTCCAATGGGTCATAATTGTCCATGCCTTTTTTAAACATTTTTTCTTTATTTGTTATGTTGGCGTAATAGTGTAACATCAAAGATCAACAGTGAAACTGAGGGCGAACTTGGGACGTTTTTAGGTTCTCTAAGAACGTGAATCATACTTGAAATTTTTATGTTCTCTTACTTTTTTCCTTGGCAGTTGTACTGAGTGTAAGTTCGTATGCCGTGACTACAAACGACATGACGCTCTCGTGTTTTCCTAGTATTGCAGACTATCAATTATCAAAGTATTTTATGTCATATTACTTATTGGTTTTCATTAATTATTGAATCAATCTCGTCTCGTATCTCACTGTCAATGTATTGTTACCTATATCAATTGAAGTTGTTCCAAGTTTAAAATTAAATTTTAAACTTCACAACAAAAAATTTCAATATTATTTACATCAACGACAAATTTTCAATTTTAATTTATCATTTACTCTTAAGAATACCGTTAAAAGTAATCTATGAACATAATTAGCAAAGCGTATTAAGCCCGATCGTTCCTTAGTTAAGCGATATTATGTACTTTTTCA
The DNA here is from genome assembly GCA_037950945.1 of Hypolimnas misippus. Taxonomy (NCBI): domain Eukaryota; kingdom Metazoa; phylum Arthropoda; class Insecta; order Lepidoptera; family Nymphalidae; genus Hypolimnas; species Hypolimnas misippus. The sequence goes on along the minus strand of JBBEEQ010000013.1, from coordinate 10,808,109 downwards.
ATGACAATAAGATATAAAATCGTATGCGTCACATTTACACAAATTCACGCTGAAATAATGCGGCAGTTATAGACGCAGCGAAGGTGATATTTCATTCAACGCCCTCGGGAACACATCGATACTGTATGTTGTAGTCAAGTACTGTGCTGATGGAATATTTGATACTGTAAGATGAACATTGATTTGTTTTTAGTGTTCCGTATTCGAATAATACGGAATTGCTTGCACCAAAATATTTTTGGGGTTAACTTAGTAACGCGGAGGACAGAAGACTTTCTAAAGAATAAAAAAACGACTTTTTAAAACAAAATACGTCGTACCTAATGTCGTTAATTGAATAATATAATTATTCAGGTTATTTTAATTTTAAAACTAAATCTTGAACAGACACACGACAGTGCAATGGTTACTGCAATTGCTTGAAGCGCAATCGGTCGCAGGTTCGATCCCCCCTCATAGTGTCTATATTAGCCATATAGATGTTTGTCGTGGTCTGGGTGTTTGTGTTTGTGTTGTGTGTTTCGGGATCCTCGACACAGAGTCATGAGTTAGTAATGGGAGGCCTTGAGCGTGAAGTGTTAATTAATATACGCAATGGATTTTAACGCGGTTCTCATCAATAAACAAAGTGATTCAGGAGAAAGATTCATATCTATAACACATGCATTGTCGAGAAAAGTCGAGAATCTTAAAGATTTGTAACATCATGTCGTAAAAAACTACATGGCATCCGTGCGAAGCCGTCCCGGCTTTTAGTCGTTCGCTGTTAGTCAATATATTTGCTTTATTATCCCCTAGTAATATTTTTATAGCATGTACGAACGTTTTATTGATCCAAATAATAAGCTATCACCATGCGAAGATTCATGAAATTTTAATCAGTTCTGCGTGAAGCGTACATAAACACATGTAGCGAAAATAAAAAAAAACGTTTTCGACTCTTTATTTATTAATACGACTATCCTTTCATTACAATAAGTTACCGGACTTGATTCACAGTAATTAATGAAAATGATTTTTATGAATCTGAAAATAATTATACAAACATTTTTTTAAATAACAATTAGGTGAAAAGAAATGTATTTTCTGTACTAAAACTGCTTATAATGTCATCCTTTCAGCTAGTTAGTGTTAGAAATATACTATAAATGTAAATTATACAGTATTTTGTCTATGGTACCTTGTTGATTAGTTAGTATTATATATGGCAGTACGCACCCTCCCTATCTCTAGTATAGATAAAACTATCGAGTTTCTTGCCGGTTCTTCTCGGTAGAATCTACATTCCGAACCGGTGGTAAATTAATTAATTAATTAGTGTTTAGTTTTCTTTTGTTTTTGTATTGAATAAAGCATATTTTGATTGATTGATTTTTTGATGGCTCGTCTTCGCTCTCATAAAAATATTCATAATTACAAGTAAACTAGAGACTAGAACCTTAGTGATATAACAGTTAGATAAATAGATAATCAATCAGTAAAACCTTTTTCGTTAACTAGCAGTTTTTATTTTGCCAACACCGGAACAGATCTATCCAATGCTTTTCAAGATTAAATCAAAAAAGTCAAACTCAAACTCAAACTCAAAATATACTTTATTCAAATGGGCTTTAACAGCACTTTCGAATCGTCAAGTAAACTGATACGCTGAAAGCGCTTTGTTAATCTTTAAAGAATAATTGAAAATCATTTTATTATTTGACTAATGTTTGTTTACTTTTAAGGGCTTTCAATTATTCTTTATTTTTAACTGACTTCAAAAATGGGCTGGTTCTCAATTCGTAGCGTATACTTTTTTCAATGTTTGTTATTTCACGACTCGGTAATTTTTAATCGATTTTGATCATTCTTTTTAATTCGAAAGGGTATACTTTCAGATTAGTCGTATAAGTTTTTATCAAAATAGATTTTTACTTCGGATTTTTTAATCAAAATTATTGGTATGTATATGCTTTTGAAGTCGGTATATTTTTTAAGTCTTATTTATATATTTTCTTAATGTTTAGGATTTTAATAAATTTCATATATAATTTATAGTAATTTATACTTTATATTATTTTTACCTTGTTTAACTTAATTATTTTTAACATAATTATAAAATTAAAAATTTAAACAAAATTATTAAAAAAAAATAGAAATTTACTTTCTTATCAACTTAAAGAAAGGAAACGAATCTACCACGGTATCAGAAAATCTTAATCTTAAACTTAAGTGTGGTTTTATTTTATCGTTTTTTCGAAAACGTGTGTAATGTAAAAAAATAAAATATTTCATACTTACTGCTCCTCGCGATTTTACTTTCGTTTATAATTACTGCTCGCTCCTATGAGTTGATGAGTTAATTTTGAGTTGTTTCAAAGGATACCGCCTACATACGAACTCGTACACAAATACCTCTTTATAATATTAGTATATATAATTTAATTAAAATTAATTTTACTTAATTATTTCGTATTCAAAATTGTCACTTTTATACAGATTTCCGTTGATAAGTGCCTATAGCATTTTATTTTACTGCGCGATGCGTTCCGTTCCGTTGCGGCTCATTTGGCTTCGTTTCATGAAAAATTCATCTCCAACTTTCCACGTAGATGGGAGAGCTATTCCCCATATGGAAAGTTGGTTTTACATTCGCTCGCAGAATCAGCTATTGGTGTAAAGGTACTCTGAATTCAAATTAAAGGTTTTTTAGCGCGTTGCATTTGAAATGTTACTTAACTATGTGCCCTCACAGTTACACTCGCGTTTATAATTACTGCTTTGCTCCTATTAGTCTTAGCGTGATGAAATGTTGTCTGAAGCTTTTCTCGATAAACAGGCTAACGAATCAAAAATACTTATTTATATCGGTTCAGTAGTTTTGAAGCCTATTCAATGCAAACAAACAATCAAATCTTTCCTCTAGGGGATAAAAATGTAATAAAGCTATAAAATACAATTTTTTCATAATTACTCTTTGGTACAAAGATATTATTTAATAAACAATGTAACTCTAAGGCGAGGTACGTTTTGTTCACGGATTCCCATGAGACATGCATCATTTGTTTATCACTGTCTTTATATCTAAAAGAACTCACTGTCACTTCTTTATTGACAGCTCGCGAAATGGGAACGTCAGTTAGAAAGTGACTATGATTACCTAGGTAACGGTTTCATATTTGTTTTACATTAATGACTAGCTGGTGCCCGCGACTTTGTCTGCGAAATATTAAAAAAAATAAAATTAAAAAAAAATAGTTAAGTAAAAAGTACACCTTAGTAACGACTTATGATATTAGCTACCTGCGAGTAAAAGTCCTGTCAAAATTGGTTTCAGAGATTAGCTGGAACAAATAGACAGACAGACAGATAGATAAAAATATGAAATAGCACCGTAAACTTCGTCACACCTACGTATAGTAAGTATTATTTGTGTAAAATGTGGTTAACACTCAATTTTTTTTGCAATAAATGCAAAACTGTTTTCAAAAATTTCTAAAAGCTAATAATAGAAATATTTGTCAACCAATCGACAAAAAAAATATATATTGAAAAATTATATCATCGTTTTTTTTTGTCAATAAGCTTTTCCTGGACTTATACAAATATTTTGAGATCAAAATTGGCCAAATCGGACTAAACATTTTCGGCTTTTTCGGTTCGTTTTAGCGAGACAAACGCATATAGCATAATAGAATTATATGGATGCTGTTAAGCAATAATGTTTCAACCCACAAAAAGTCAAATTCAGAGATATTCATGTATTCTGATAACGCGTCACGTATTTAACATGATTCAAACATTTTTCAATTCGTCTAAACTACATAAGTACGTAAAATAGTTCTTAATTTAATGTTTTGAATTTTTAAGTGCGTTCCATATTGTGCAATTTATACAATAATGTCATATATTTGAAAAACTTTTTATTAGATCAAACTTTGAATTATAGCATTCTGTTTTTAATTAGTTATACCTTTTATCAAAATAAGAAAGATAAGGTATATAATTCGATAAACATTTGACATTTTAAGACGCCATTTTCTCAAAATGAAGTCCATGTGGCTTAACATAGTATTGCTTATCAGCGTCCATATATAGATGAGTTAAATTTATAAGTGTAATTATCGCCAAAGTACAAAGCTTTGACATCCACACTATTTATCCATAATATTTAAACAGGTACCCTCAATATGATTCACATTTCGGCCTATATTTTCAAGAATGAAATTTCCACTTCAAGAAACATGTTAAATATATATTTTCGTATCATATACAGCTTGAATTGAAAGCCTTAATCTAATTTATCGGCGAGCTTGCACCGGAGTGAAATAAAATTATATTTTATGCCTTCCTCTCGATATATTCACACAAATTTTGCAGCATTATATTTTATAACAATGAAACGCATGCAAAGAATATTTACTGATATTCTGCACGAGCTGGTACTAGCGACTTTATCTGCATATCATATTGTTATATCGACGATGGTCATATGTTAAATTGTTATAAACTTATGATTTTTACATCATGCTTAAATAGCTCGTATTGTTAAATTAAAAAAATATATGTTTTTAATCATTTAACATCTAACGCACATATACAAATTCAGAAAGAGAGAGAAGAGAGGCATAGAGTTACTATAATCCGCTAGATTATAATTTTAATGTTTTCAATTAATTTGTATATAAATGCGTAAAGTGAAAAACTTTTTACCTCTTTTTACAAAAATTGCGTGGACGGAGAAGTATGAAATTTCACACACTTACAGTTTATATAGAGACGAATAAAGTATTACTAATATATATTTCCATAAAATTTAAATTATACATAAAAATACATTAAGTCGATAAAAACATTACACACTTTATATTTAATGTAAAGAAAGATCCGAAGATCGGGATAACTAATGGTGACCTTTTTATTGCACGACGTTTCGACAAAGTTGCATTCGTCGTGGTCACGAACTGACTGACCACGATGAAAGCAACTTCGTTTACTACCATTAGTTATCGCGATAAGGCCCGCTATATTAAATATGAGTAGTATAAATTGCGAAAATTTAAAATATACATTACACACTTACAGCCATGTATTTGACAAACCTATGTACTTCTTTGTTTATGAATTAAGTCTGTGGTCAATCTTGAAATCGGTTGAAGAGAAAAAACTCTACAAAATAATCAACAGATTATTTTCATTGATTCGTTTTTCAAAATTTGATTTCATTTTTTTAATAATAAATAAATTAGTATGATTAACGTATTTAAAACATTGACTTATGTAATCAAGGTTTATATAGTGAGTTTAAAACATAATATACATATGTATCTATATTCGCTACAAAACTTTATCACACAAAAAGAGGCCTATAATTTTAAAATGTTTACGGGTAATCGGTTAATTAATTTAATTAGTAACTCAGAATATATAAAGTAGCAATAATGCATTTACATGACAAGATTTTAAATGTATTTACGTGTGTGGTAAATTTTTAATGACGATAATAAATGTTTCAGTAATTTCACTGATGACGACCTAAAAAAATAAAAAAATATGTATAGTCACTTGGAAAAATGTCTAAAATGTTTAAAAAAGTAGTGAGTTTCTTGCCGGTTCTTCTCTGTAGAATCTTCATTCCGAACCGGTGATAGCTTCACTATTAATGTATTTTTTTTTTTCTTAAATCAAAAGTGCTCTTGAGAGCCTATTTGAATAAAGTATATTTTGATTGATTGTTTGATTGATGATTGCCAAACCACTTTTGCAGAACTTCAAATATTTATTTTTAAAGTACATATGTATATAAATATATTACATACATAATTATAAAAATTATGCTGTTCGTTATTCTCGCAAATACTCGAGAATAGCCTAAAAATTTTGAATATTTCATTTTGCTTTTGTTTTGTTATTCTGAATACTAGCGTGATTTCGAAAACAGAAAGTTAGAAAGACCGAAACAACTAAAAAATCTAAAAAATTGAAATTCGTCGTTTAAGACGCTATGAAGTTTATCTGGCCATCATTATAGTTCTAACATTCATTATTTTCTCTGCAACTCATTACACCTTCTCTATAGCAAGGCATTGTTAAAATAAACATTTTTGTTATAACAAATAGCTGGCAAACGAAAAGACGGGACAACTGATGTTGGTGGTAGCTTCACGTGGAACTGACATCACAAATTTGTAAATTGACCATTCTAAAGGGGTCTATTTGAATAAAATATATTTTGAATTTGAGTTTGATTTAAGTAATCACACCATCGTTCCATTTGCAGCATCAGAGGAGATACAAATGCGTTGCCAGATATAAAGCAATAAGGGATGAAAGGGAAGTAAGGAAAGGAATGGGGGTTTGGCTTCTGGCTCTTTCACTAACCTAACGAAACGCAGTTATATTAGCTACGCCAATCTTTTGTGAGAGTGAGGTACAGCCCCGGTCGAGCAAGTGCATACACGAGATATATTCAATAGGTTATAGCTAGACTCTAAAATCTCTCTACATTCACTCTTAACGAATAGATTTATATACTTATCGTTCTCAGAATCGCGTTGCAGTCCTTTCGATGAGTTATAGAATTCTAGGTACTTCTAAGACTTATTATATTATAAATGTACTTCAATACCTTAGAGATTATGTTGAAACCTACATTAATTAATCTTTGAATCTAAGACTTATTTTTTTATTTTCTACAATAGAATATTATAATATTTCTCGTCTTTCGGAAATACAAAAATTCGTTTAAATTTGTAATGATTAAATTATTCATAGTTAGATATGGAAAAATTGATATTCACCATATATCTAACAAATTTTGTTTTTTTTTTTAACGATGTTTTTCTTCACTTTCAACATAAAAATTAATAGCAACTATAGATTCAGAATTTTAAAAAGATGGTATTTCACTTTTCAAGTCACCTCCAAGCAAGTCATGATTTTTCTCCTCTGTACCACATTTTGTTAGGAGCGTGTAAAATTCTGTAACAAAAAATATCTACGACCCTTAAAACGAAATTACCTGTGTACACATTTATTATTCACGTATACGGTATTGCACTCGTAAAAAAAGGGTCAAAGTTTTCAAGAATTACGAAAAAGAAAAACACGACATCTGATTATAATTTCAGTTTATTTGTTTTAAACAGTCTTATAATCGAGCGATGAGTTTACAATGAATAGTAAACAATACTTCAATTTGGCGAATCTAAGCGAAACTTCGGTTACAAGAGATTTAATCTGTTAAGTTAGACTTATACGTAAACGATGACGACAGTCTTGACAGCGCTAGCACGGTAGAGGCCCTGTACAGCTTCTCCCACCGACAGAAAATTGGACTGTTACTAGTGGCCCCGTGCAAATTTTACCCAATAGCAAAACATTTGACTGTTACTTGTATTCGTGGACGATACGTGGGAATTTTTACAATATAGATTTTATGTAAGTACCTTTAATATTTACTTAATTTCTTATAATTTGTATGATTGAATCGAATTGGCACTTCTCCACGACCATAAAAACGTACCCATCGAAGAAGAAATGATAACTCTTTACATGTATCGATTTTTATCTAACTTATTACTTCTTGTGGTTTGACCAAAACTAGGTGACACCCCCTGGCGGCGAAGATGGATCTACCCTTGGTATAACCAGTAGGCTCGTAGTAACATTTTTCACAGTAGCTGATGATGTTGCACTAAAATACCAGCTCTGTTGCGTCCATCGTCCATACGTATAACTCTACCTCGTTATTACATATCGTTGTCACTTTACATTTATCATTACACCTTACAATAATATTTACAGAGATATTTAAATATTTACTTTTATTATTAATTAAGCATAAAAATGATTCAACGATTTTATTTACATAATAATAACTACGTTAACATGAAAGGGTAAATTATACAAAATAACAATATCAATAATGTCCTCTCTATACGTGGTTTGTCCTCCGAGTTTCCCTTGGCTGCTTCGGTCAGACCTGTTGGTTGAAATAGAGATTTAGTATCTAGAGTGTTAAGACGATTATCGTATCTAAGGAAATTAAATAAATAGTAAATCATGATTATAAATGAAGATTCGAAAGTATTAAATATTATTACATTAAATAAATATATCTCCAATATTAACATGCAAATCCGAAAGCACGTAATATGTAAATTATATATTATCTTTATATAAACTATCAATACGTTTGAATTATGTCATTATTAACGTCACATACCAAAAAACATCACTAACTTCATATATGTTTAAAGGAAAGTTCTTCCCAAATGTAATTAAAATGAATATAAAAGAATCGTTGCCGAAATCGCATTAAAACTTGGATTATGAACCGCTGGGAGCTGTGTGCGCGTTTCTTATTCATTAATAAAACTGCAATGCATTTAATATTCATAAGCTTCTAACGTGAATGATATTTCAAGCATAAAGGTCTACACGCTATAATTTATCTGTGGTGCGTCTAGAAATGACATGATTTTTTTTGGTTGCGATAATGTGCTCTCCGAGGTATGGTGGGGAGACCCACAAGAACAAACATCTAGACCGGAACAAATATTTATACATATATAGATATTTACTTGGAGCGGGGATCGAACCCGCAACCGTCGGCATTAAAGGTACATTCACCACCACTACACCAGAGCGCTCGTCACCTGTATTATTCAATATAAAAATTGTAAATCATATCGTAAATTGCGATATATTAGCTTCGTATAAGTAGAAGTGATAATTGAGCGTACAAAAGGCTTTTACGTTAATTAAGTATCACATACTTCCCATTCCTTTTAACGTAAATAAGGAAGATAGGATATTATATAATAAACGAAATGAGGTTTATACAAATAATCCTTGAACTGATTTCATTATATATAAAAGCTTCATATAAAAATTTGGAATAACGTAATATTATTGTATTCGTGATAAATTTTTCATAATATGTTGTATTTTAATAAATTAAAATGTATTTTTGATATAAAATTGTTGATAAATGGATAGTGATAAGCAATAATGTGTTAACCGACAAAAAGTAAAATTCGGAGATATTGATGTGTTTTGATAATGCGTCACATATTAATCATATAAAAATAAAGTCATCTAAATTAAATAAGTATCGAAAAAAGTTTCTTAATTTTATATTTTAAGTTTCAAGTGTAGTCCATAATTTTCAATATAAAATAATTTCATATATTTGAAAAAAATATTATAAGATTAATCTTTTAATATACTAATCTTCTTTTAACTTATTATATATTTAATCAAAATAGAAAGGGAAAGATGGATATAGACTTCCTCAAACGAATTCATTGAGAATAAGTTTAACATCTTTATACGCGATTTTCTCAAAATGAAGTCTGTGTGGCTTGACATAGTATTGCATATTAGCCTCTAAATAATACTTAATCGTTATATAAGCACATCAACTCGACAATTCATACGTAATAAACGTCAAGAAAGCAAAAGTTAGTACGACGATTAAGAATTTAAAAAAAAATCTTGCGTAACAACTGAGTCGTACCAAAAATTTAATAAAACGTAACGGTTGTGACTGGCAGTTCCCCGGTGTTCCCAAACTTAATTCCGCTGAGTTACCTGTGAAGTTTCGCAAATTATACGAATTCCGACATTAAGTTTGCCAAAAAAAAGTTGATTCCTTACCTCCTGCGACGCTTATTTGATTGCTGAAATCCTCAGAGTATGAATTCAGCTTTATTTCTGTAAAAAAAATTGTGAATATTATTACTTAATCATGTTTTTATTATAGATGAAATGAAATTGTGATTCGCGTGAGTGGTATTATGCGGTTCGATTTGAAATATTAAAATCAATTATGTTGTATTTAAAAGTAGACAAATTAGATCTTTTTTGTATACTACTAGATGTGGTCCACGGTGTCATTCGCTTTAATTTGAGGAAAAATGATATTTATATAAGTTTACCTTCTCTATTTGAAACGGATTTTGCTCACTATTTCATTGGTTTCAATTTTGTTTTCGAGTAATCCTCTTCTGTTACTCCTTTAACATTAGCTATCTTTGAGTGAAAATCCTGTCAAAATCGGTCCAACCATTTCAAAGATTAACCGGAGCAAACAGAATAAAAAAAATGTGTTTTTGATGTAAGTACCGTATATTCTTTAATTTAGTTAAAAGCTGTTAATTTGAAATTAGAAACAGAAACTCAAATTTTATTTATTTGTTAAATTTAAACAGCGTATCTACGATTTGACATATAATAATCACACGGACAAAATTTTGTCAATATTATTTATATTTCATAAACAATGACAGTCCATTAATCATCAATACACCTTCGAAGAGGGGAGCAGACGTGATGATGGGGTAGAAATTAATCATATCTCCATTCACTAAACGTACTTTAAAAAGATCATCAATAAACGTCATAAATAATTAAGAACATTACGAAATGCTGCTTAGAATTAATTACACCGTATAAATTACGGAGAGCTATATAATACATTATTAATATTTTCAAGACTTTTTCATTGATTGACTCTTTCGTTTGCTTACATAACCACTGGGGTGCCTCGCAGTTTCACTCGCGCTTACTATAGGACTTTCGAACAAACCCCGTTTTACCCCCTTAGGAGTCGAATTGAAAACACCTACACCTACGTCCTAAAAAGAACCCCCATGCCAAAATTTAAAACTCCTAGCTCTTGTTATTTCTGAGATTTCGTGATGAGTGCGTGAGTGAACTTTTATAAATGATAAAAGCACATAATTGATAATTAGAAGAAATTAATGAATACAATGGAAAAATTCCAGTTAATGTCGTAACGAATATTCTCATGATGAATTTCATCGATATCCAAAAGGATAAAGGCCTAAAGAGGATTTACATAATAGGAACGTTTTGTCGAGTCAGATTTCTGATGACGGAATCTATGTAACGACAGTTCGGCCGCAAGTCCAATGTATGTATCTCTCTTCTATGTAAATAAAAACCAATTGCTGAATGTACACAGGGTGAGTTTTTCAACTGGGTGTGGTAGGCCAAATCTGAAAGTATAAGGAATAGTGAAAAGTAGTTAAAGGACTCAGGAAGCCGATTTTGATGAAAACTAAAACTACATCATTTGTTTTTTGAAAAATTTATTTTCCTAGTCACGAATCGAATCCTCTCATTTAAAAAAAATACACATCCTACATTATTACACCATCTGATACTGTTTATTATAAGGATCAATTTCTGGGAAGTAATAGTATACGGCGAAAAGAAAATGGCTTATTTTGCACAAAATGCTATTGAATTCCTATACATAGGCTTGTGTATAATAAGTAAAACTATCTGATGGTGCAATAATAAAGTTATTTTATTACAAAATAAACGGGTTCTATTTCTAGCTAAGAAATTTATTTTTTAAAAAGCACTAATGATGCAATTTTAGTTTTCATCAACCGGCCCCGAGTATCGTTTCAGTATATTTACGCTATTTCTTAGATTTTCGAATTTGGACCTGTTAAAAAACACACCCTATATAGACAATATGCATACAAAGTCACCCAGTATTGCACAGCGTTAGTAAAAACAACACGAAGCATTTAATGATATCCAAATGTCATCAAATCGGTGTGTTTATCTGGATTCCTGCCAAAGGAGATAGCGAAGTCGCGTGCCAACACAGTGCCATCTTATATGTATTCAATATCAAGCTGCTTTTAGATTCCTTCCTCTAACTCCGCGTGAAAATGTTTCGATGTATATTTTACAAACATTCCGTAGTATTTCCGTATGTAACGTTATTGCGCTAGAAATATTGCATTCACCGCTTTTTGATCTGAAGTGCAAGAAGGGTATAAATTGAAATAATAAATGTTATTATTGTAAAAGAATTTTGTAAAGAAACGAATGAAATATGCTTTAACGATAAACGTTCTGTTAATATCAAAACGATGTCACTATTTATATATATGCACGATTCTATACTCTTTACGATATTCACACAAAAATAGATAATTAAAAAGAAATAAATAATTTATATCTAGCCTAAAAAGGATTTCTATTTACTATTTTTGGAACGCTAGTTTAAGAATTCTACTTTTTGTTTATCTAAAAGTAAACTCCTTCTATACGGTTGAATTGATTTCAATGAAAATTTTGTGTATATTTTATAGGGTCCCTAAATTATTTCGAATTGAACTGAATATTATCAGATAATTTTCTTCATATTTATGAAATTGAGTTTTGTAGTTTAATTTATAGCAGAAAGATTACAATAATAAGCGGAGTTTTATAAACCCAAAATATTATCTTTACATAGTACAAAACAAAATCGCTTCCCGCCATCTGTACTCTTAAATCTTAGATGTTTCAACTATGCAACGGATTTCTTCAATAAACAGAGCGATTCAAAGCGAAGGTGTTTAATACATGCATTATAATTATATATTTTAAACTTTCACGATTTATACTATTCATATTTAATATAACGGGTCTTGTCGCGATAACTGATGGTAGTAATACCTTTTTTTGCTCGACGTTTCGACGAAGTCGCATTCGTTGTGATCACGAGTTGACTGACGCGCATTATAATAGATTTCTCTACCACAAATTTCAAAGATTTGTAATGTGATGTCGCAAAAAAAACATCGCATCCGTGCCAAGTCGGGACGGAGCGCTAGTTAATATTTATGATATAGGTATATATTTATTCTACAACCTGTGCTCCGCGGTTTCGACCGCGTTAATTTGAGGAAATACATTTACATAATGTTTACTTGTTGTTCAATATTGTTTTCGCGTACTTTTTTTTATTAATTAAAATAAATGACATTTTTAACATAAAAACTAAGTTACTCCTTATGAAATTAGCTATCTGTGAGTGATAGTCCCGTCAAAATCGATCCAACCATTTCAGAGATTAGACGGTATTTGGACGCTGATAAGCAATAATGTGTCAAGCCACACGGACTTCATTTTGAGAAAATGACGTCTAAAGATGTCCAACCTATTCTTAACAAATATGTTTGAAGAAGTATATATCCGTGTTTTACTTTATTATTTAATAAAAACTATAATAAATTGAATTCTGACTGATACATTTAATATACTATCTTATAAAAAGTTATTTAAATATTTGGGATCATTGTAATAAATGCAAAAAATGGAACGCACTTGAAATTCGAACCAATTAATTGAGAAACTTTTTTCCGTACTTATTTAATTTATATGACTACATTTTTTTTGTATAATGTTAAATAGGTGATGCAGTATCAAAGTACACCAATATCTCCGAATTTGACTTTTTGTGGGTTGACACATTATTGCTTATCAGCATCCATATTGCACCGTGTATACTTTCTTATGCTCTTAGTAAACGATATTTAATATTACAAACATACACTTCAATTTTATTAATCTGCATAGATGTTAAATGATTCATCAAGTAAATTTGTTTGATTCGTGATCTTGAGCTCTGTAATAAGTAAGACACAGTAAATGTCACACGTGTACAAAAGCCTTTTCCGTTGTTACGTAGAAGTACGGAACCTAATCAGTCACGCTGCTCCACGGTGGACTGGCGGATATATGTCCTACAATTTCTTTAAACGTATGCTGTTTTATCACGACATTTTATTTTAAAGGTGAAATTAATTGAAACAAACAATTTAATTCTTTTAATCATTATCGCACATAAAATAGACGATAAAGATTAATGACTTCGTTAAGCAAATCCTAGTAAAAAAATATGCCAACTAGAATTAAACGTTTTACTTACATTTGCGGGCCTAGATAAAATTTAACAAGACTTTTAAAAAAAGGGACCGATTTCAAAAGAAAATTACGTAATTCTGTTTACTTGAACGACACAATTATGACAATTTTAGGTCGGTTAAAAAGAGTTATACGTAACCGATTTGAATACATGACAATACTATCAATTACTCACTTGAGTAATTTCATACATGTTGATTTGACTTTAAATGTAATCAACAATCGCGCTTCAATGGGCTTAGTAGATAAACATAGCTTAATCCACATCACCGACGTGCGATTTATAATATAAGCTAGAATTGTATTTTTACCCGACTGCGCGACGTAAAGATGGGTAATGTGTTTATCAGCCTATATATGTAAGGATATATGGACGCTGATAAGCAATACTGTGTCAAGCCACACGGACTTCGTTTTGAGAAAATGGCGTCTAAAGATGTCAAAGCTATTCTTGATAAATTTGTTTAAAGACGTGAATATTCATCTTCTCTTTTCTATTTTGATAGAATTTATAATGAATCAAAAGTAGATAGGTTGATTTATTATTTTATCTAATAATGAGTTTTTAAATATTTCAAATTATTGTATAAATTGCAAAATATGGAACGCACCTGAAATTCGAAACATTGAGTTAAGAAACTTTTTTCCATACTTATTTATTTTAGATAACTTGATTTTTTTTTGAATTATGTTATATGGGTAACGTAGTATCAAAATACATCAATATCTCCAAATTGGACTTTTTGTGGGTTGACACATTATTGCTTATCAGCATCCATATGTGTGTTTGTACCTTTGTGGCATTATATTAGATATTATTAGAACAAACGCATGCGCCGATTTTGATAAATGCCACGTTATTTGATTCGTTATAACGCCGCAAATGTCACAGAAAGCACAATAATTTGGTAAAATCAAAATGGCCGATTTTAGACTCCGTATCATGAAAAAGTGCGCGATGTTGATAAATCATATTTAGGTTACTCATATCGTTTCTCAATCAGGATTACCGTTTTGGATCTACAATGATTTAAAGTTGATTAGTATTGATTCTCACTTATAGTAGTATTGATATTGGTATGGTACTGCTGACTTCGACTGGTATTGTTTTTAGTTTTTCAATTAATTATATAAATCGTTATTTATTATTTACAGAGGACAAGATGGTGACCGTGACTTCGTCTGTGCAGGATCGTTTATCCCTATTTTTTATTATTATTATTTTAATACCCATTTACCCCATTTTTTTCGCACTAAAAAGGAGCTTGCGTCCTTTCCCAGATATTTGGTCTGTGCCAAGTTTTATTTCAATCGTTACAGCTGTTTAAATTTGATTGCGTTACACAGACAGAGTAACTTTTGGGTATATAAAATAAACTTTGGATTGTGATAAAAAAAAAAAAAACAAATATAATTTGGATAAAACTCTTTCTGCCTCACTACAAAATATTAAAACGTACGTTTAACTAGTTAATAAAATTTTGTACTACAAACCCGTGTCTTCGGACAATTTTGAGTTATACAGATTTAGACATGGTTTAATTATGTTTAAACATACGCTTAAATGTTTTTAACAGATGCTTAAAACTTATTTTAGCTATTAAATACAACGTGTGATATTTTATTGATTTTTTTTTATTGTACACGCAATATAGTATGATAAGATTTTAAGCAATGTTTCATTTTTAAACACTGTTTAGTTAGACACGTGTTGAACACCGTTATTTTACATCTTTTGTAGTAAGGCAGTTCGTCGTTAGTGGTATCTTAGTAAGAACAACACGTGGACCGGGTAGCTTTAAGAAGTGGTTATTTGAACGCTAATAAGCAATAGTGTGAGCCACACCAACTTCATTTTGAGAAAATGGCGTCTAAAGATGTCAGACCCATTCATAATAAATTTGTTTGAATAAGTATTTATGCGTCTTTTCTTTTCTCTTTTAGTGAAAAGTATAATGAATTAAAAGCAGATTGTTATAGTAAAGATTATTATATAATTTTTTTCCAAATACTTGAGATTATTGCATAATTCAAAATATGGAACACCATTCAATATTCTCAACATAAGATTTAGAAACTTTTTCCGTACTTATTTAGTTCAGATGACTTGAAATTTTTTTGAATAGTGTTAAATTTATGATGAACTATCAAAATACATCCATATCTCAGAATTTGTCTTTTTGTGGGTCGACACATTATTGCTTATCAGCATCCATTTAGAATCTTATCTTCGTGAATCTAAAGATAACCAGCTGTATATAGTGATTGTCAAAATATATGAAAGTAAATTAAAATGTTATTACCATAAAGCCTTAAAGTCCCTTCGCTCTTGCCCAGTGAATTGGTACTGACGCAGTTATATGTTCCGATGTCGCTTTTCGAGAACTGCCTGATGGTCAGCCACATTGACACTTTATATGATGACTTCTCTTCTCTTATTGTGTACTTCGGCCTGGAAGAGAAACTCTATTATTTGACTGAAAACAGATTAAAAAATAAAAAATAGTAATATGTTAAATATTAATAACTAGCAGTACCTCGTGGCTTTGAATTTGATGGAAGCGATTTAAAAAATACAATAACACAATCAAGGCATTTTACTTCTAAATATATAGAATATATGTTTAATTTATACTGAATTACTTTCTCCTTTTCCTTTTAAGAAATTATTTTTGTCTATATTAAGTAAATCCCTACAGAGGTGTGTCAAATGGGGGTACCATTTGACCCCCGTTACCATTTCAGTATTCGCGTTAAGAACTATGTGTTCTGAGTGTGAGTTTTAAGTAAATATGACCACAGAATAACATTTTACATTCAAACGTTTTTATACCTTTGCACCCGTTTAGGAGTGAAATATCGAAAAACTCTTTTGTAATTCACTCCTATGACGTTATAGAAATGCGCTTTAAAGATTTCAGCTATATAGATATACTAGCGGTAGGATTTCTGCTTCGGACTCTATTACCCCCTAGTGTCTTTATAAGGGATGCTTTAGAAATTCTGTTATACAAATATTTAGTTATTCACCCTAAGTATTATTTTTGCCCAGTTAAAAATTAATCAGCTAAAAAAATACATTTTCTCCATATAAACTTCCTTACCCATTTGCACCCAAATAGGGGTTGATATTGATATATTTTATATTTCACTACTGTCATTCAGAAACATATGTGTTAAGTTTTAATTTAATACGATCACGGAAAAAAATTTTCTATACCAACGTTTTTACCGCTTTTAGCTCTAAGGGGTAGAATATTGAAAAACCCTCTCTTAGCGTATGCCTACAATCTAAATGGCACCTACTGCCCAAATTTCAAATTTGTAGCCCCAGTGGTTGAGGCTCTGGGTTGATGAATCAATCAGGGCATGCGATTTTATATGTATAGATTTAAAAGTGATAAGTGTTAAAAGTAATATCCAATACATGTTTTTGAAATAATATTTTACAACTCGTATATAGAATAACACACTTTAAGCACTAACTCTACAAATTTCTTACGCGCAACAAATTAATAAATGTTTTAACAGCCCCAAAATACAGCTACAGAATTTGGTTTTCTTGTTCTATGTTTTGATACAATTAGGAATTTTAAGAGCCTTTAATATTAATCAAGGACTTTATATTCTTACTGAAATTTCACAGCACTGCTGTGTTATTGGACGAAACAAGTACCGAGATGGCATAGTGGTGAGAACACGTCGGTCTCAACTAATAATCGCGAGTTCAAAGCCCGGCTAGCACCATTTAGTTTTCAAGTGCTAAATTTATCTCGTGCTCGGCGGTGATAGACAACATTGTGAGGAAACTTGCATGTCCCGGGAGACATTCTGACACATGTACATATATCCGTCAACTCGTAGTGAAGCAGCGTGATGGATTAAGCTCTAAAACTTTCTCCTCGAGAGGGGAATAGGCCTTTACCCAGCAGTGCGACATTTACAGGGTGTTACTCTACAAGTGTAGTTATTAGACTACATAATTTTCTGAAGCGTTGCTTTAATCGTCCGTTATGAACAAAATTTTCTCCAGAAAGACAAAGGAATATTAAATAATACAATATTAATTTTTAGCAAACTTTTTTAATCAATGTTAGGATTTTATGCACTCATTCGAGCGTAATGGCGGCCATAAACTTTTCTTTAAGCACAATCTCATTTGTAGTCCCATCACGTATCTTTATACTGTTTCTTTATTTTATTCGAGATCATAAAGTAAATTCTTTGGCATGCAACGTTTTATATGAGCGGTCTATATTTGATAGACTTCCTTAAATAATTTATCGAATAAACGTGGACGCTGATAAGCAATACCATGTCATGCCACACGAACTTCATTTCCAGAAAATGACGTCCAAAAATTTCATGACGATCTTAATAAATTTGTTTGAAGAAGTATTTATCCATCTTTCCTTTTCTATTTTAGTAAAAGGTATAACGAATTAAAAGCAGATTGGTGAAATAAAAAGTTTTATGTAATAATAAAATTTTCTAGTAGATCGGATTATTTTATATTGCAAAATATGAAACACACTTCAATATTTGAAACACTAAATTAAGGTACTTTTTCCATACTTACTTATAAAGTCATCTACTTTAATTTTTTTGGATATTGGTAAATAGATGACGCATTATTAATATATAATTTCCGAATTTGACTTTTTGTGGGTTGACACATTATTGCTAAAAGCATCCATATTATGTAAGTATCATGTTCAGGAAAAACCTTGGAATATTTAATGTACTTTCACTTAAAATATTTCTCAAGTCATTCGACGATTTTCTTTTAAACTTCAATATTGTACTCTGCTGAAGTATCACGTAATACTGAAAAGCTTGTTTGATCACCTCCAGTGACAATATACTAAATCGAAATTGCGATGTAACGACAAAATGACAGCAGAATAAAATCCACGCGAGCATTGTTTAATCTTAACATTGTTCATACCAACATAATAAATAAATATTTGTTACTTCTTTACACGGACGGTATTCTTATAACAATACTTGAATCGAATGATTTTGATGAAAATTTTATGGGAATCTGTTAAAAGTCGTTTGCGCCATTATGCCTTCACGTAGAAAAGAAACAGTCCTTTGTTTTATTAATTGATTCAGCGGTTTAGACATGACATAAAGCAAAAGGTAAAGTAACAGCCTGTCCCACTGTTGGGCAAAGGCCTCCTCGTATTAAGGAGAAGGTTTAGAGCGAAATCCACGGCTCCATTGCAGGTTGGTCATATACGTGTCAAAATTTTTCCTGGTACATGCAGGTTTCCACACCACGTTTTCCTTTACCCCCAAGATGAATTTAAACACAAATTTAGCACTTGAAAACTCAGCGGTGCTAGCTGATGTTTGAACCTACGATTGACGTGTTCTAACCACTTCACCATCTCGGTTCGGAATAACATGAAATAGACAGACAAAGAGAAGTGAGCATGAACGTTCACAAACGTACGCACACGTAAAAGACAGACAAGCGAATCAACTGATCTTAAGTGATAACCTTCGCATAAACATCTGCAGCACCAGAGAATTCCATATATGCACTGTCAATTGAATTTGTCACTAAGAACGAAGAATATTATGTATTCTAATAATGCCCTTATTTGAGGGTCCAGTCCCATTCTGTACTATTTCGAGCACAACATCCATAACCTGACTTCAACAGTGAGGTATTGCGGCGCTCTGAGATATAGGAGTGCCTCCCTCACCGACAGATTATATCACTTACTAGTAACAAAATCAATCTAAATGTGACTTCGATTAAAAAAACACAATACTTCAAACAAGTATTGTCTAGCTTTAATTATTACAGAAATAGAACGTGAATCATTTCAGCAGTCCGCTCGGAAGCGAAACAAAGACTTGAATAAATAAACGTTAATATTGAGCTGGTAGCAGGAAATTTAAAGTTGTAACTGTAAACGCCGTCGAACGCGA
Organism: Hypolimnas misippus; assembly: GCA_037950945.1. Classification (NCBI taxonomy): domain Eukaryota; kingdom Metazoa; phylum Arthropoda; class Insecta; order Lepidoptera; family Nymphalidae; genus Hypolimnas; species Hypolimnas misippus. Next base: position 10,788,441 of record JBBEEQ010000013.1, on the reverse strand, counting down.
ATTTCGGCTCATCTCGATATATACGTATTTTGTCATTTCGAATTAAACTTGTAATGAGAGGCACGCGAATAAAGCCTGTGATAATAAATACAACTTATATTGGTATAATTGTATACGTATTACTTTAATGAAGGGGTCTATTATAAAATTATAAAACGTTTATATATGTAAAGAAGATAAACGGGGTAATGTGGTATGGAAATAAGTTTTTAATGGTAAGTGGATTTAATTTCATATAATTAGTGTAAATTATATGTGCTGCTTTTTGAACGTTATTTCTTCTTATTTTGAAATTTAATTGACGTTCATTTGAATAGTTAATTTATTGGTCTGTTTTAAAAAATTCAAGTAAGATTTACTTACTTTAAAATATGGACAATGTTATTATTTTATTATCGACAGACACATTGGCGCAATGGTCACTGCAACTGACTGTAGCGCTAACGGTCGCGGGTTCGATCCCCGCTCACGGCAAATGTCTGTATTGGCCATACGGATGTTTGTCGTGGTCTGGGTGTTTGTGTTAGTGTTGTATATGTGTGTGATGCGTTTATTTATTATATTACTATTATTTATTTATTATGTACTTATTGTCTCCAGACTTAATTAACATATTGTTGTCGTACAAAAAACTAATTTGACTATGAGATAGTTTGTATATTCTTCTCTGTTCGCATTTTTGTCTTTAATATATCAACATTCTCATAAATTTTTCGCTATCGATAACATATTTCACTTCACTTTTTTTCCAAACAGTTTCTAAATTTTGCTTCGAACAAATACGTTTTTAATTTTCCGTTTTTCTTTTTTTTTTAATATTCTTTGATAGTTCATGACAGACGAAAGGTGCATATCGAGAATTCAATAAGTAAGTTTGAAGTTCAAAATACTAAAACAGATTCGCTTGACGTTAGTCGATTCGGCTTGTGTTGTTAGGATTAGGAAGCAAATCATCGAGTAGCTAATCGTTTGCGGTTGGGTTCACCAGACCGCTTAGGATAAGTATCGAGTTTCAAACTAATGCTGACTAAATCCCAATCGGCATGATCGCAGTAGTTTTACACTGTATGGGATAAATTACTAATAAAAAATAAAGACATTTCTTAATCAATACTATACATATATGCCCCACGTTAAAATAAAAGTACATTAAAGTAACAGTCTGTAAATGTCCCACTGCTGGGTAAAGGTCTCTCTTCGTATAAAGGAAAAGATTAAGAGTTTAGTCCACCACGCTGCTCCACTGCGAGTTGACGGATATTTGAGAAGTAGAGAAATAAAAGTAGCTTAAGTTACTTTTTATAACAATTGCCACCTGTCAATGAAAGTCCCGGCAAAATCCGTTCAGCTGTTTCATAGATAAGCGGGAACAAACAGACAGGCAGACAGACAGATAGACAAAAAAAAAAATTAACGCATCACACTCAACGGCCCCTATTAAGACCACGTGGTCTAGTGTGGGGGGTCCGGAAACACACACACCACTAACACAATAACCCAGACCACGACAAACATCTGTCAATACAGACGTTTGCCGTGAGCGGGGATCGAATCCGCGATTATAAAAATGTGTTTTAAATGTAAGTACCGTATATACTTTCATATGCATTTAGTTAAAAGCTGTTAATATAAATTTACAAACAGACACTTAAATTTTATTTATTTGTATAGATTGAAGTCTAGTCACGATGTATAAGATATTGATGTAACTTCCACTACGTTTGGAAAGAATTTCTTCTCGTGTTTACGAGACTAGAAATCGCTTAAAAAGTAAAAGTTACACAAATAGAGTAGACTCATACCTTTATGGTATTATATACCCTTTATTTTAAACATTAAGCAAACAGGCGTGGATCTGCTACGCGTTGATTTTCTAACAGAATATCAAAAGTAAATTGAAATAAAAATACATTATGTATGAATGATTTTAAAAGAGTTACCATCGAGTTTCTTGCCGGTTCTTCTCAGTAGAGAATATATTCCGAACCGGTGGTAGTTTTATAAAATTCTAAGTATATTGAATTGTAACTTGACTATTCGAAAGTGCTTTAAAAAGCCCGTTTGAATAAAGTATATTTTGAGTTTGAATTTGAATTAACCTTTAAATATAGGGTGGTTTAAAGAATGCTGTCAATTACAAATTTTACTAAACGTCAACTTGGGGCGTATGTTTATACTTTACATGATTACTAATTACATATGATTTTTTTTCTATTTTTCCATGAACCTGTCGATGGTTATGTTTATATAATTTATTTTTATTTCGATAAAATAAAAAAAATCATGCATTTAAGGATTTATCATAAAAATAGCAAAAGTTTAAAATATGCTATCGAATGCTCGTTGTTTGCCAAAATCTGCAATGAGTTTAGATTAAATATAGATAGAAAATACAATACTTAAAAACAAAATAAATTTAGCTGTATTATTTATTTTGCTATGGACTTGATCACATTGATAATGCGTAATTCCCACGTCGTAGTTCAAAAAAGTCAACATTTTTAGTTGTCTCTGAGGACGATGTGCATGTATCCCGCAGTTCTTATATTTAAATATATTTTAATCGTTGAGAGTTTCAACGTTATTATGTGTAGTTACTTCCCAATCTCAGACATATCTGAGAATCTCATTTCGTTTAAGGATTTCAAGCAATTTGTCCCGCCCGGCCCATTCAATGCGACTCTAGAGAACGTTTTTATCCCTATTACCTAGCGTGTATTCGATTGCTCAAGTGGTCACTGGTTTTGAACTTCACATCCTTCAACGTTCTAGAAAATTCTACTCTCTCGGTTATCTGCAATTACAATTCCATCGTGTACGTTATTTCAATCTGTACTCTATATTTACATACATATGTAGATGTTATAGTTCACCTTTAACCGATTAAAGCTAGTTTTTACTGCTGAATAAGTCAAAACTGGTATTAGCCGCAGGCCTTCGATAATAGTAGTTTTAAACGAAATAACAGTCAAATGTACTCTTGCAAATACATTCAATTCAATTCAAATCTTTGGTTAATGGCTTTTAGTTATACCAATTAGATACATGTTATTTCGCCAATGTCACGTAGAATGGAGAAAACAAAATGAAGATTGATTGGTGGGGTCGAGAAACCATTAACCTAGCTTAATTTATTTGCAGGTGGTTGGCCAGTAAAATTAATTATTTATATAAATAAGTGTTTTTAGACTAACATAATAAAATCTAACATGTTAAAAGTGTTTCTGTCTAAAGCCTGCGGTTAAAACTAGTTTTGACCGGCAAGAGTACTGTAACATATGAACGCTGATAAGCAATACTATGTCAAGGACTTTATTTTAAGAAAATGGCGTTTAAAGTTATCAAACCTATTCTTAAGAAATTTATTTAAAAAAGTATATACCCCACTTCTCTTTTCTGTTTTGATAACAGTTATATTGAATTAAAAACAGAATGGTATAATTAAAAGTTTTATCTACTAATAAGTTTGTAAATATATGAGATTATTTTATAGATTGCAAAATATGGAAGGCGCTTGAAATTCGAAACCTTAAATTAAGAAACATTTTTCCGTACTTATGTAATTTAAATTACTTTAGAGGTTTTTGAATAATGTTAAATACATGACGCATTATCAAAATATATTAATATCTTGAAATATAAAATTTTGTGGGTTGACACATTATTGCTTATCAGCATCCATATATAACATTCTATGAAGAAACGAAATTTCACAAACTAGGTGACACGTGCAAACACATAGCACCGTTAGTAATTAGTTACGTAATAATGCCAAACTTTAATTTTTAATAATAAAATTTTTGAGTTATTTACTTTTTTTTATTAAAGCGAAAAATAATCATCAAATTGGCGTATGGAACATAAACATTGAAGCGGTATTAAGGGAGATATTTCATAGCGACAACCAACACTTTTACGGAATAATATCTATGGATTTTTTGTCACAGGTGGTGCATATTCCTCTATATACATATATTAATATTCTTTGCTTAGGCGAGAATTACATTTGTAAGTTTCACAGCCGTTATTGGCATAAAACAACTCTGTAGCCTAGCAACAATTACCTAACCAAAACTTACCAAAAATAAAGGTAAAGTCAGTGAATTAATTCAGATGTACAGCAATAATAAACACTTTGTGTAAATCTTTGTGAAAGTCTGAGATAAAAACTTATAAGTGTCGTTCTCGCCTTAGAAGTAGTACTTTTTAATCAAAGATGTTGGTATTGGCTTAACATTACCCGCCCCCCCAAAGTGAAATACAGCAGAACACGATACAAGCTCTGTGGTGGAACAAGTAATTGTTAGATAATACCTACCTAACGAGCATGCGATCAGCATATTTACTATCGATTTATAGCAGCAATACAAAGGCACAGTATATACTCGTACCAGCATCAAGGCGATGTAATAATCTCTAAGTCAAAGACATCAAAGGAAATTAGACTTATGTGTATGTTAATTAATGAAGTGACAAATCACGTGAAATTAAATGGAAACACTTTTAAGTTAAGGGAAAACAATTTTTAAAGGAACAGTAATTAGTTTACGTTTGCTCAAACGAAACAAGGACATCCAGAAATAAACAAGATTGTATCAATTTTCAATATTTTTTTTGCTAACCACTAAAATAAGACATTATATCGTTTCAATTATGATAAATAGTATTTTTCCAAGAATCCTTAAATAACAATAAACTTAAAACTAAAATAACAGAAGCAACAAACATTTTGTAGTATAAAATAACTTAAATACAATACATTAGAATATAAACAAATAATTACCATTCAAAGAGGTAATGCCGTCAATGTTTTGGGCACCTTGCCTCATTATGACATCGATAGTTACTTAAGCTTAATATAGTTATTTCTTAATTTCTCTTTCTTCCTTTTATTTTCCAAGAATCTTATTATCTCGTCATTGTACCGTATGATATCTTAAAATATATAATAACACTCGCCTAAAGCACCGATAGTTGCTTGAGAAGACGAATTCGTGTTTAAGGACCGTGAATCCGTATAGTGTATGATTATATATGCGCTAAGAAAGTATTAAAACAACAAGAAACAGACATGTTATTCATTTCCCCCAACCTCAAAAATCAAAATCAAAATCAAAATATTTTTATTCAAAATAGGAATTTACATTCTCTTTTTGAACGTCAAGAAAATGAATCTACCACGGTTTCGGAAAAGTATAACCTCAGGCCTGAGAAGAAACCGCGAAAGAAACTCAGCGGGACTTTTTTTTTTTTGTTAGTTTTTTTGATTGGTTACAATACGTTAAATATTTTGAGAGAGCCTGGAAGCGATCGCATTATTCCCAAGGTGTGTCATCATCTATGAAATCTTTAATATTATAGTAACCTCTAACACACAAACGTTTCTTTACAATTTTTTTGAACTTTGCTATAGAAGCATTTTGAACGTTTTCTGGGATCCTGTTGTAAAATCGTATACATCTCCCAACAAAAGAATTACTTACTCGACGTAGTCGAGTAGCAGGTACAATGAGTTTGTCCTTGTTCCTCGTATTGATATGATGGATATCACAATTTTTTTTAAATGTGTTAATGTTTCTATGTACATACATTACATTTTCAAGAATGAATTGAGAAGTAACAGTCAATATGTTAATTTCTTTAAATTTTTCTCTTAAAGATTCTTTATGGCCAAGGTTATAAATTGCGCGAACAGCTCTTTTCTGCAGAACAGATATTGTACTAATATCGGCGGCATGTCCCCATAGTAGTATGCCATACGACATTATACTATGGAAATAGCTGAAATAAACTAAGCGTGTCGTTTCAACATCTGTTAATTTTCTAATCTTTTTAATAGCAAAAACTGCAGAGCTAAGTCTATTCGCTAACCTTTCAATATGGGGGCCCCATTGTAGTTTGGAATCTACAGTGATACCAAGAAATACTGTAGTTTCCACCGGTTCCAACGTTTCTCCATTTATAAATACGGAGGCTTGTACATTTTTAACATTGGGCGTTGTAAATTTTATACATTTAGTTTTATTGACCTCCCAACATTAAATGACGAACTTGCCAGTTTATTGGCGTTCTGCCTTGGACTCATTGAGGCTTCGTTTAAAAATATGTTATAATTAAATTTAGAAATAATTGGCAAAAAGCTAAATAATTAAACTTATTATATTTAAAAATATGCGTCGTTCAGAACTAAAAAAGAAGAATATCGCAACATTGTACTCGCAAGCGTAGCGTGTAACGCGACCCAGCCAAATGGGCCGATGACTTAAAAACAACGTTAGGGTAGATTGGGTGCGGAAGGCTCAAAATCAAGAGCACAATTTGGGAGTTATTTCAAACAGTGGACTATAAAAGGTTGATAGACAAATAGATAGAAAGGAGCTATCTTTACCCCTATTTCCCCACCTGGTGCTTGCAAGTGACTTACCCATCTAGCAGCATTTCTCCTCGGTTCTTGATCCAGTAGTTGATCGTGTTAGGGTAGGCCTCCACATAGCACTTCAGCTTCACATCCGTGCCGAGCGGCGCGCCGAGCAGTTGATTTGGCACTTTCACAGTTGGGGCAACTGTAAGAAAAATTACATTAATGTTTATGTACACAAAAATAAAAACTAAACCGGGTGTGTCTGTGTGTATAAACTGGGTGTGTGTGAATGTCTTGGATTACAAAAAACCCACAAAGAAACGATATTTTATGTTCCAGATTGATTTAAATGGTTGCTACTATTAAAATTCACTATTATTGTGCCCTAATGAGGGCACAATAAGAGTGAACAGAATATATGTATGTTGGGGCTGTAGCATGTAGTATATAATATACACATATGTATGTAACGTATAAATAAAGAGTTCCTAATATAATACAGTCAGTATCATTTGAGCATTCACTATGTTTTATTTCGATCACCAAACACAACCTTATAAACAAAAACAGTAATACAACCGCTCCAAAAAACGCCCCTAGCGGTTACAAAAAGAACCAAAACTACCTAATGCCTTTAAACTAGTGATTTTTGTAAAAAGTAAAAGTAAAGTAACAGCCTGTAAATATCCCACAGCTAGGCAAAGGCCTCCTCTCCTATTAAGGAGAAAGTTTAGAGCTTAATCCACCACGCTGCTCCAATGCGGGTTGGCGGATATACATATGACAGAATTTCTCCCGGCATATGCAGGTTTCCTCACGATGTTTTCCTTCACCGCCCAGCTCGAGATGAATTTAAACACTAATTTATTTAAAAAATCAGCGCTGCTAGCCAGGGTTTGAACTCACGATCATCGGTTGAGATCGACGTGTTCTAACCACTAGGACATCTCGGCTCATCCATCGGTACCTGGTGATTCTTGTATATATGTATAATCTGAATCTCAGAAACGGAACCAACGATTTTCATAAAATTTAGTATGCAAAGAGTTTCACATGCAATAAATGGATGTAGAAAGGTTTCATTTCTAGGAAACGTCGTTATATCCGGGTTTTCAGGCAAAGAGAAACTGCTACAAATTTATATTTATTTACTACTAAATACAAATATAATTTCCAAAAAACACGATTTACCCCAAACAAATGCTGATCATGCTCGGTAATTCAGGAGCTTTTAATTAAACGGAACAGAGAAGTTTGAAATATTATATAGCGGTCTCTTTTTAACATCAATGCTTCACACGTTGAACCCAAATAAAAATATTTACATCCAATTTTCTGTCCCGAAACTAACCCCTTAAACGATCAACTGCTTGAAAACCTGATAAAAACATCTGTGATAGACACAGGGGTGCCCAAGAAGGGTTTTTTTACGTCCTCATAATCTAAACAATGTATTGTATTCGAAAAGATTTTCGGTTTTTTGATTTTTAACGTTAATATACAATTTATCACAAAGTAAATCTTTTTTAACTAGTTTAGGCAATATATATAAGGTACAGATCCTAATATAATTTAAAACGACCAGCCATAATACATAGAAGATTTATCGTCTCGCTGTATTTATTTCTGTTTCTCTTTTTTTTTATATTTGCGTATAAATACGGTTCACCTGATGTACAATAATCACCGCTGCCCATAGATATTTTCAACACTTGTAGTAATTAGTCAAAATGCGTTGCGTAGCTTAAAAAGATTTTTTTTAAGAAAGAATGAAAATAAAGAATAGATACCAGCTCTCTCATATATCGTACAAAACGTAGCTGTTTTAGCTACTTTAGCTAGAACTAGCTAGAATTTTAACCGACTTCTAAAAAAGAAGGAGACTTTTTTTTAAATCCTCGTGGACTTTTTTATGTATATACTCGGAAACGGCTGGACCGATTTAAATAATTCTTTGTTTGAAACTTTCAGATCAGTCTACTAAAATTGTCATTAAAATCGATTCTATTGTTTAGTTTTCAAATCAAAATAGAATAATAAATAAATTTTTCAATACAAAATTGTGTATTTAGATCTGAAGTTGAGTCTTCTTTTTTAAAAAGTCGCGTCTTTATATTGTGTATTCCTAAGTGTTTATTGCTATAAGAAATACCTGTAATGCCCACATATGATACCAAAATTAGGTACAAATATACCTACATATAAAGTCTCTGTTTAGAGTTTATTTCGTATTTCTTATATGTTTTACTTAAATTGTAACTTCAACGTAATTTGTCGTTGTAAAGTGCACTCAGAGATTTCTATTCCGGAGTGACAGATGAATACGCCATTGGCAGGTCGCCAACTCGCATTCCTAGATCCCAACCTAGAGGTACAAATGAACCACGGAAACCTAATGGAAATAACGAGGGAAAGTTTTCCCTGGAAAATAAAGTGTCTTGAGCCAGTTTTAATGTATATTGATGACGATCGAGAAAAATGATTCAGGTGAACTTTTAGAAGAACATAAAAAAATTTAGTTATTTCTATTCAAAAATTATCTTTTAACAAATAATTCTTTTTTATAAGACTTATATGAGCAATAAACAATAATTTAAAACAAATTATTTAAGATTGTAATTGTTTAAGATCTTGTTTGATTTTCCATATAAAATTGTTTATTCTTATATCAGTGAAATAACAATAAAAACGTTATATAATATTATAACGTTACAAATAAAGAATAACAATATATCTCATATAATGTAATCTTTGAGTATATAAAAATCAAAATGCATGCCCAGCCAAGAGAATAAAAAATTAATATCTTCGATTATTTAAAGCAAACTATAAAAAATAGTTTTAAAAAAAATAGTCTTCATCCAAGCGTTCTATGGCACGTGATTTTTCGCATTTGCCGGAATGTAGATAACGTTTATTTTGAATAACACCATAATCCGTTCAGTCGAGCCGCCTGTCACGGCGCTGGAAGCCGTCCAGCGTGGATCCATTCATCTCTATACGTCAATATAACTTCGTTGAATATACAGTTAACGTTAAATATAATTGACTAAAATTGAAAATTAAAGAAACCCCAACATTGAAACCATTTCAACAAGCACCAACACGATACCTCTACTGTAAGTCGGTGAGGAGTTGTGATCCTGAATGCAGCATCAGACCAATTAATTACCAAGAAATATTTTGCGTAGTGGCATGTATGATCTTGAAAGAGCTGGACTGATTTTGGTAGAAGATGTCTAAGATCCATCGTTAGGAAACCCTCTTTTAACTAAAAAATCGCATCCAAATCGGTTTACCCGTTTAGGAGCTACTGTCCTACAGACAGACGCACAGACACACATAGCGGTCATACTTATAACAACTCTCTTTTGGCGTCGGGATTTATTAAAAAATGAAAAGTAAAAAAAAGTTGGATAGGTCGAGATTTATCTGTGTAGATAAATAAGTAAATTAAATAACATGAACTTTTTAAAATTATCTATGTAAGTTAAAACGAGTACTTAAACGTCGCGTCAAGCTTTTATGTCGTATAAATTGTGTAATGACGTTAAGATGATGGTAAAACTTTTAAATGGAAAGATTATTTTATTTTAGTATTTAAATAAAAGCTTGTTTTTATTTTTTTTTCTTTTATTTTCAGGTATTTATTTATGAAGAAGCATACAATTTAGCAAAAGATCTCTTTACGTTATAAAGATCCATCCCAAAAACCTAACGGGCAAAATATAGGATGAAAGTTTTTATAGATTAAATTAAAAAAAAAAAACATTTTGTTTGTTGATTTCTTTGTCCATCAAAAATAACAATTTTATGCATGTCTGTGTGTTCTGGATAAGCTGAAACTTTTGGACCGATTGATGGGATTTTCACTCACGGATACCTGATCTTATAATGTACTAGCTGTCCCTCGAGGTTTCACTCGCATTTATGGTTACTGCTTCGCTCTTATGAGTCGTAGCATGATGTAATGTAGCCTATAGCCTTTCTCAATAAATAAACTATCTAACACGCACAAAAAAAAAATCAATTCGAACAAGTAATTCCTGTAACGAGTAAATTAGCGCCAACAATAATAATAACCAACAAACAAACAAACAATCTCTAGAGCTTTATAATATTGGTATAGATACTTTGGCTACTCTTATTAAAAAAATATAATTAATAAATAAAAATATTATAAAAATATATGTGAAATAAAATTTGAAACCAATGAAATATTGAACAATATCCGATTCAGGGAAGGTAAATATTACATACATATAATTTTTCCTCAAATAACGCGGGCGAAACCGCGAGGTATAGCTAGTTTACAATAAATAAAAGGGAAAAACGGTGTTAGTATAAAACACGTATTTGAGATAGGTCTTACAGCCATAAATTGTGATGTACGAGCCGTTAAGAATCGGCACACCTGCGCGACTAAGCGATGCGAATGTTAAGCTGCAGTCTCATCTTTGCTATCAAGCCAATAAAACAAAAAAAAATAGAAGTAGTACAAAAGATCAAAATTTATCGGCAAGTATTTTTTAACTAAAATCACTTTATTTTTTAAATTATTTACTTCTCATTTACATAAATTTTATTTCGATTTATATAAAAGTGAGACCAGTTTCGTAATTTTTAATTTTTTGTTGCGACTAGCTGCTCCACGCAGTTTCTCTCGCGTTTATGATTACTATTTCCCTCTTATGAATTGTATCGTGATGTAATATAGTCCATAACCTTCCTCAATAAACGGGTTATGCAATGGAAAAATATTTTTTCATTTCGAATCAGTACTTTCAAAAATTACCCCCCCATCCATATAAAGTTACACACAAATTTTAACTCTATATAATATTAGTGTATATGAAAAGTACTCTTTCATATTTGTTTAAGTAAATTCAAACTCAAAACAGCAAACAGCAAACATACGAATAAATACCTCTTTATAATATTAGTGTACATTTCTACTATCAACTCAAGTGTTATATAACTTATAAAAAAATACGAAATTTTTTGCAAACATTAACTCGTAACAGAAATAACCGAAAATTGGTGAATGACAATAATTGAAATTAACAGAATGTGAATTATGATGCCGCAATACACATAACCTCAGATCACACTTGCTTCGACAGATATGGTAACTGATTTATGCTAGTATAGATATTCGGACGAATAATTCTACATATAACTAGTCGAATAATTCGAACACAAATGCTAAATTATAGTATACATATAATTTATATATTTTCCCGTACTAAATCAACATAGATACATACATATTATTCGATTCGCATCAAAAAGCCGACATTGCGGAGACTAGACGAGTATCCAAGGCGAGTAGCGAGCATAAAGGAATAATTTACTTATATATTTGTGCCTATTCGCTATTTCGTGAATATTAGTATATAGTTAGTATCGTATCGTTGACTATTCCAAACTCACAGATAGTTTAGAACCTTTAAATGTACGGAGAAACGTTGGCTATCTGTGTGTTTTTACCGTCTGTACAATGGAGTATTCTGATGAACTTTTTGACATGGTGCTATCGTCTCGGTTTTACCATCGCACTCTTCGCATCAGGACTCGATATCATCCACACCACTTGGGTGCATGGTCGGTATCCAATGCGCGGGCTTTATGATATTTTTACGTGCGTGCAGGCTGCGGAATGATCTACCTCCTGAGCGCTATAATTTGGGGGCTTTCAAGCGTCGAGTGTATACCTTTCCGACAAAGACCAACAACGCACCCGCAACGTCCCTGGTGTTGCAGATGTCCATGGGCGACGGTAACCACTTAACATCAGGTCGTATTATTTGCTCGTTTGCCACAGATTTTATATTAAAAAAAAATTAAACGTTTTATTACTAATACTTGTTCGCGTAAATATGTATTAATTATTAAGTTAATTTTATAAGATTATTTAATTGGAAGCTTAGGTTTCTATATTAATATCATAATTTGTAACTCATTAATTCTCGTTCGATAGATCAAACACAGACTTATTTGCCTTCCAATCAATATTAAACGTAACAAATACGGTATTATTGATTATTATTATAATTAATGTATTATTAAGTAAACATTATTTAGTTCGCTACTCAATTAATACGTATTAATATCATAAATGTTTGCTTTTATGTTTTAAATATTTAAATGATAAATTAAAATGGATATTTTTATTTATCGGAACTATATTTGGATGCTGATAAGCAATAATGTGTCAACCCACAAAAAGTCAAATTCGGAGATATTGATGTATTTTGATACTGCATCACCTATTTCACATTATCAAAAAGAAATTGAAATCATATCAACTAAATAAGTACGGAAAAAAATTTCTTAATTAATTGGTTCGAGTTTCAAGTGCGTTACATATTTTGCAATTTATACTATAATCTCAAACATTTGGAAAACTTTTTATTAGATAATATATTCAATATATCAGTCTGATTTAAATTTATTATACCTTTTATCAAAAAATAAAAGAAAAAATGGATATATACTTCTTTAAACATATGTGTTAAGAATAGGTTTGACATCTTTAGACGCCATTTTCTCAAAATGAAGTCCGTGTGGCTTGACACAGTATTGCTTATCAGCGTCCATTTTGCATTGCCATGAACGAAAAGCATATTTTTATTTTTGTAGTAGCGACCCGCCCTTGTCCAAAAGAATAATCTGTTGATCCAATCGCTACTAAACTTTACAGGATCACCTGCTGAGTTAATATGAAGATTGACTAAAAATTTCATCACTCTAACCGCTTTGAAATCCGGAAGACACATTTACAATATACACACATTTACATATGGACGCTGACAAGCAATACCGCGTTAAGCCACACGGACTTCATTTTGAGAAAATGGTGTCTAAAGATATCAAACCTATTCTTACTAAATTTGTTTGAAGAAGTATATATCCATCTTTTCTTTTTTATTTTAATCAAATATATAATTAATTAAAAGCAGATTGGTATTTACATTAGCTTACTGGAAAAAAAAATAATAATATAATATAAGTGACGCTTTATAAAAATACATTAATATCTACGAAATTGTCTTTTTGTGGGTTGACACATTATTGCTTATCAACATCCATATATAGATTACCGTAGATAGATCTGTAGTAGCATCGTACAGAACTGGTATGAGTTTTGAAGTATCGATTCAAAAGAGCTTAAGAAAGTCAAACATTTTTGTCTCAAATTATTAAGATGTTCATATTCTTGTCGTCATGTATTTTACTATAATAACGATACATTCTTATAATAACGGTTATAACGATCCGTATTCACGCTGAGCTGAATATAGATTGAAGTTAATAAGGTCTAAATCAAAATAAAGGCTGATATCCAAGGTAATTAGTTGCCGAAAGTTAAATAAATTTTCAGGTCACGTGGGAGGCACATTTTAGCCTGAACCAATCCCTAACTACTCAAAAACTTATTTTGCTATTAAGTGTCGTCATTTGTAGTAAGTGTCGTTTGTCATAGAAGCACAATGATAAATGCCACATCTGTTATTTAAATTATGAAAGTAATTTTAATATTATTACCCTAAAGCGATAATAATAAGCTTATCAAATATATGAGATTATTGCATATTGCAATAAATGGAACACATAAATACTCGAAACATTAAATTAAGAATTTTTTTTTCGTACTTTAGTTTAGATGACTGGAATTTTTTTTAATAATGTTAAATACATACCGCCTTAGAATAAATTAATATCTCCGAATTTTACATGATAGAGTATGTATATGATTGCTTATCAACATCCAATTATATAAATAAATAATAATAAATAATAAACGCATCACACTTAACGGACCCTTAAGACTCTTATGATCCTGAGTCGGGGGTCTGGAAACACACACAATACAAGCACAAACACCCAGACCACGGCAAACGTCCGTATGACCAATACAGACGCTTGCCGTAAGCTTGAGCGTGATATATTTGACATATTTGACATTTTTAATAAGTATGGTTGAACATCAGACCGGCAACCAGACGATGAAATGCGTGGGCACGTACAAACCGACAGGAGCTCAGCCGGTACCACCGCTAATCATAAATAGGCAACTATGTAACCTTTTGTACTCACCACTTTAGATATTATATATATTTTGAAGATGACTTACCGTCACGATGATATTTTGTCAATAATATCAAGGTCACGCTAGTAGCATTATTCCTGATATAAGCGGATTCAACTAAACACACTTCAGCTTTATAAAAATAGCATGGAAGATTATAAGCGATAAAAACCCTGTACTTACAATTAACGTTTAACGTGATCCTTTTGCTGACGGCTGGTGGTACATCGTTGGAAGCGATGCAAAGGAACGCGCCCATCTGCCGCCGGTCCACACGCCAGAGGGGCATAGAGCTGCCCACGTAGCTTTCAACTGTAGAAAAAGACAAAATTATATAATTATATTTATGGTTACTACTTCGCTTCTTTGAGTCGTAGCGTGATGTAATATATATAGTGATGTAATATATATAGCCTATAGTCTTTCTTTATAAACGGACTATCGTACAGAAAAATATTTTTTCAAATCGAATCGGTAGTTTTAGACATGACTCCCTATATACAAACTTACAAACAAATTCTATCTTGACAGACACGTTGGCGCAGTGGTCACTGCAACTGACTCAAGCGCTAACGGTCGCGGGTTCGATCCCCGCTCATGGCAAACGTCTGTATTGGCCATACGGATGTCTGTCGTGGTCTGGGTGTTTGTGTTAGTGTTGTGAGTGTTTCCGGACCCCCGACACAAGGTCACGCGATCTTAATGGGGGCCGTTGAGTGTGATGCGTTTATTTATTTATTTATTTATAATATTAGTATAGTCTAGCTTTAGATTGCGTTTATGTACATTTTGTTATAAAATACCATAATTTCAAACCATATTATATTTTTAAAATTAGTTCAATGGTTTCGGAGTTAACTTCGGACGTACAATTTTTATTACATTAGGATAAAAGGCAACATATTTTGATAAAATACTGATAACACACATTATCACTGACAATAGCCAAACATAATGTCTTTCATTTTTTTATATAAATAGTCTTCTATTATATACAGATAGACAATATGCATTATTTTTAGTATAATAACCGAGGTCGATATAGTACCGTGACATTAAGGCGAATAATTAAGAGGTTTACATAAATGAGGTCAACTGTATATAAAGCCTTTACATCAAAAGGTCAAAGTTGATACAGATATATTAAATTTTGTATAGTAATATTTATTAGTACATTCTTAGAACTTCGAAAAGTTCTGCAATCGTTAGGTACTATTATTAGCTTAGCTGTAGCCAACTGACTGCTCATATATGGACTGACGTGACCGGATCAGTGCCTCACTCTCACAGAATATCGGTGTAGATAATATAGCTACGTTACGTTCGTAGCAAGACAACCGCAAGCACGGAAAACCGGACTATATATATGTATTTAAAAGTTTTTTTTTTTTTTGTTAGTAAGACAGACCATTCTTTTTATTATGTTAAGAATTTTATTATTATATATACATGTATTTTTAATATTATACATATTCTGGTTGGTTTCACTCGCCATTATGGTTGGAGATTTACAGCCTATAACCTTCCTCAATAAACGGACGGTAATATTACATCTCCTACAAAACAGTTTATTTCAAATTAAATCACTAGTTTTAGAGATTACCTCCTACACACAGAGTTATAAACAAAGTTTACTTCTTTCTAATACCTGTATAGATTTATTTCTACATGGAAAAATACACGCGCATAAGTTAACTAATTCAATAACAATTAATTCATCTAACATATCATTATAATTGTGGAGCTGAATGTTGTAGGCACTGAGCCGAAGTATTTAGGATAATTGACCAAAATTACTCCTATGTTCTCATAATTACGACTACAATTTGTATACAGTTAAAACATTGTTAAGCAACTTCATTGTTGTAGTATTATTTTTTTATTTTTTTTAATAAGTAACGTAAGACGAACAATTTTCAAAATTCGATCGACTGTGAGTGTCAATATAAGTAATAAAAAGTCCCCCGCCCTATATATGTTCGTGTTTAGTCCTCTGTTCGTTTTTATGTAAATATATTAAATGTAATAAAATTAAGTTGTAAATAAAATATGTGATTATCCCTTCAAAATTATATGTTAACACATTATAAGTCTAAGCAACACATAAAAATTTCAGTTTTACAGTGTGTTTTTGCAATAAATCCGTAGTATTTTCTTATTTATATTATTTTTAATGCTTTGTTGATACTAAGCAACAATTGTTTTTTTTTTTTAATTTATTTTTTAATAATCTTAATTAAGAATAATTACCAGTTTTCATTTAATTACTAAGACATATAAGAATATAACTTATTTAAAAATGAAAAATCTATATTTTTAACGAGTCGTCATCCGCAGCTTTTTTCCATACGGCTCAATTTATACTAATATTATAATGATGTGGAATTTGTTTGTATGTAGTGGGTAATTTTTGAAACTAATGATCCGATAATAGGCTATATTACATCACGCTACGACTTATAGAAGACAAACAAAAACAATAAATATGAGTGAAAAGAAGGCAAAAGGCAGCTGGTATGTATATTTATAAATTGTAGCTTTTGTGTTAATGCTATATATGTAAAAGGTATGAGAGGGCGAGACTTATTCGTTGATTCTTAAAACAAAAAAAAAAGTATCAAGAAAAGAAGAATACATGGATTTACAATTAAAACATATAATTTTGGAAAATAGAGCGATAATTTTTTAACACGTTCCTAAAGTAATGATTCAGTTAATTTAATTTTTTGATAAAAATCTAAGTACATAATTCACCTGATGAGAGATCGATAATAATCAATTTACAAGTCACAAAATGGATGTTAAAATAAATTTAAAATAAGAGCTCTACTTTTTAATATTGAACAATAAATTGTAAATATTAAAAAAAAAAACATAAAATGACAATCCAATTAGTTTCATTTTTAACGAAAATCTGAATACCTTTTTACATCTATTGAGTCATCAAGACTCATCGCATGAATTAACATGAATTTTAACAATTATTTTTAAGAATCTAAAGTATCAGTTTTAAAATTAGAATTCGTATTTTTTAAACAGAACAATACATTGCAAAAAGCGCAAAAAACAATAAAATTGATTTTATTTTTAACGAAAATCTGAATACAACACATTTATATCCATTGAGACGTTGAGACTCATCGCATGAATGATTTAACATGAATTTTAACTATTATTTTTTGAAGAATCAAAAGTATGAGTTTTAAAATTAGAATCCCTTTTTTGAAACAGACCAATAAATAGCGAAGAGCGTAAAATAACAATCGAATTGATTTCATTTTTAACAGAAACCTGAATACATTTTTACATCTGATGAGATATTGAGACTCATCAATTTACGAGACATGAAAGTTCAATTTCAGCGGCAGTCGAAGCGAATGATTAACTCGAGAATTTTCTTTATTTTCAAGCTGGATCTGGGTTATTCAGAAAGATCTGTTTTAATCCTATTTTTTTTTTTCAACCACCGACCATTGCGAAGCTATTTACGTTTTGTAAATAAAAATAAGACGTTTTCGTTCGGCGTGAGAAAATCGTACCAGCATTTAATGAAATTCTTGCTGGATACGAGGATATATGACAGATGTGAAGTTATTTTACCGATTCGCATTTAGTTTGAATTCTGTTAAGCATCTGTTTTTTAGATTGAATTTAATGTTGTATCAGTATGATTAATAATTTGACTTAAAAAATGTAGCCGACATCAAAACGCAAAATACGTAATTTGTTTTAGTTATTTCGATTATAAAAATAAATTGCTAAATCGATTTAAATGAAAAATCAACATAAAAAACGTGAAAGCAAACTCTTCTTAATAAAAAAAAAACAATTAATAATTAAATTTCCAAATCGGTTTACAAATGACAGAATTGTAAGGTAACAAACATTATTTTTAAAAATATGCTACGAGTTGGGATTTTTTTTAAAGATGAAAATGTTATTATATCAGCAAAGATGTTATCGCTGGTAGTAACTAAGTACATATGTCAAAAAGCCATAAATCATCGACGCTTTATCATGAAAAGAGTTGCGATGATGAATTTTCTTTAAATCAATAAACTTATAACATCAAGGGATCGTTTAAATTTTGCAGCTATGCACCAACACATTAATAAAGAAATTTAACAACCCCACTCCCTAAAATTCGTCATTTTTAGTTGCATCGATATTCTTGAAAAGCAGCGTTATGTATCTTGTCATCGTTACTAAATAACGTAGGATGGTATTTTTATAACAGTTGCTCCAATCATAATATTATTTCAATAATTTATTTTAAAGCTATTAATTATTTATTAAAACTTTAAACTAACATTAAATATCTTCACCGCACAATCAATAGTGACTACATAAAACTAACTGGCTGTTAAGAATACGGCCATAAATTTATTAAAAAAAAAAACTCAAACACCAGTCTCATTTTGAAATAGTCACCGTCATCAATAACATTCAAAATGATAAAATAAACATAGATCCATAAGTTGCTAACGCTGCTCGAAGATAAAATACAAATAGAATAAGAAAGTTCCTTCAATCTTCTCGGCAATTTTCGAACACACCTGTGTATTGGAATCTAAACCAACTTTATAACTAAATCGTAAAATACTTTACTGAGTGAAATGGAAGAGAATTTAAAGAGATCATTTATTATACGACTGATAAAAATAAGTGTGCTGTTATTATTTACTAGCTGCCCCTCGTTTTACTTGTGTTTATGATCATTGCTTCGTTCTTAAGAGTCGTAGCGTGATGTAGTATAGCCTATTTTTCTCATCAATAAACATGCTATTTTATGTACGACGAATTTTCAAAATTGTATCAGTAGTTTCAAAGATTTTAGAAGAATTTTTACTTTTTTCTAATATTGGTATAGATTTCTACAGTCAACTCAAACCACAAGCGTTAAAGAACGTTTTTTTAAAATAACATATGAAATTTTGTACAAACATTCAGCTCGTAATAGTGTGTTTATTTGTACACTGAGATTATAAGTTATTCAATTGTATGTAATATATGTATTTAATAAGTTTTCCAAATATATTATATGAATTCTAACGTTATTACGCGTAACTAAATCCAGGCAAAGTCAGGATAAACGTATTTCATTACTGTTGATGAAACTTATTAGATTTTATTTTTTTTCAAATTAAATATTTAACGATTGTTTCCTTCTTGTTAATAAACATACGGTAAGGAAGATACCTACTTAAAAAAAATTCGTTACCATACTTAGGAAATAGCTACAAAATTTTCCAAACACTCAGAAATTATATAAAGTGACAATCTCGAAATGGATATACCGACAAAAAATATACGAAAATTCCTTACCATTATGCTACACCAACAAACCCGGAATGGGATAAGCAAACAGACATTTAATAAATGCGACGCTAGCGCCACCTACGAAGCGTAAAATAGAAATAAGGGCAAGAAGCACGTTTCAATCTTCCCGGCAATTTGCGAATACACCTGTGCCTTAGAAGTAAAGCTTAGAGCACATTAGTGGATTCGAGACCTCGGTAAATAGATTTGGTAAAGTGTGCAAATCGTTACGCTAGCAATGTTAATTTTGTGTACATTGTATTATATCCTTTATGTCTTATTAAACGGTTGAGTTACTTTCGTCGTATATTAATAAATAATGGAAGCAATTAACAGATTTTTTTTCAAACTTATGATGATTATTACTTTGATGACAGTAAATATGCCACGTCGTAATGTATTTTTCATTTTTATTTTATCTCCTTAAAGTAAATTGTTAGAAATCATAAATATTTTCAGCTTCTAAAATGAAATGCAAAGACCGTTTGTTAGCTCACAATTTAAAGCTAGAAAGATTTATTTTTCTGTTTTTACAATTTAATTTAAAGAATATTTGTTTGTAGCAATTTATAGATGCTTAAAATTATTTTATATTTTTATGATGGTATTAAAATGGTGCTCCTAAGCCATTGTTACCAGTTCATGATCTTTGAAACAAAAAATATTAAGACAAATAAAAATACTTGATATTTATTTCAGTGTAATTATCAAAATTAATTTATTATTAATATTATTAAAAATATTCGCTACACCTGTATCTGTTTTAATACGATAAATTTCATTTTTGATTATCAGTCAAAAGGCAAAAAAAAATCTAGTTATCTTATTTAAAACTATTTTTATCTGAACTGTTAGTGTTTAATCAAAGAGTTATACAGTTGTTCCCTTATTCGCTAGTACACGCTAAGCAGTACCGAAGTAATTCCTATCACGTCCTCTATAAAGTATTATACACAACATAAGTATGAAGACGTATAAAGTCATAGATTTTTGATTTTATATCCATTGCACGTGTATTGAATATAAAATATATATACATTATTCTTATTTTCATAAAGTGAAGGCCTTTAAATGTCCCACTGCTGGTCGAAGGCCTATTCTCCTATTAAGGAGAAGGTTTAGAGCTTAATCCTCCACGTTGCTTCACTGCGGGTTAGCGGATATACATGTGTCAAAATTTCTTCGGCTCATGCAGATTTCTTTACGATGTTTTCTATCTATATATAGTTTGTTAAAGCTTTATTGACTGACAATATTTGTATAGTCTTGAACAAAAGTTAAGTAAGTTTAAAAACGGATTATGAACATTAGTTGTCCTATAGAAGCTGCTACACTGCAGGTTGGCGGATATATGTACATGTTTCAGAATTTCTACCGGTACATGTACGTACGTCCAAGCTCAAGATGAATTTAAACACAAATATAGGACTTGAAAACTCGTCGGTGCCGGGGTTTGAACCCGCGATCATCGGTTGAAATCGACGTATTCTAACCACTGGGCCATCTCGGCTCTTCTTCTTCTATTCTTATTTTGACGGTGATCAAAGTCTAGCTTGTACTTCAATGATTACAGCTCGTATTTGACTCTACCAGATCAATATCACTCTCTTACAGATCCACATGACGTAGCTAATATGGTTAAAATTTATTACGGTGAGTGCCAAAGCCGGAAGCCTATCCCCCTCTTCTTCCTTTCCATACTCCCATTTCCTTTCATCCCCAATACCTTGTTAATCCGACAACGAATTTGTGTCTCCTCTATGCTTCAAACGTTTATGGCCGCGGTGATTATTAAACATCAACGTTCTCGTTTTCCCGCTAATTTTTATATTTAATAAAAAAAAAAACATTTATTATTTTTCCTTTTGAGCGCTGTTCAATAATAGTTTGTGTGAAATATTTGCTATTTTATTTGTTTCTATTTTGTCGTTGTTTATTTTTACTTTATTGGTTAAAATAAAGGCATGTAATTGGGATGCACGTTTTTAGATTTGAATGAATTTTCGTTTGAATGGATATTTATACATTTCGAACATCCCTGCGGGCTGTGATAGCAAAATCAATTGTTTGTATAATACTATAGTAACTAACAAAATCATTCGTAGTTTAATGTATTTTGACTTACCCTGCAACGGTTTTGACAATAGTTCAAACTTATAACTTTTCTCATAAAATCCGTGAATCTTGAACTTTGAACGCGTGCTAAATTACTGGGATATAGCGTTTTAGATTCCCATATTAATATTTTACAAGTGAAAACTTTCTTTTCTGTTAATCTATGTTTGGTAGGTGCATCGTATAGTTTCGCGTCACCATCAGAAAATCAAAATCTACTTTATTGAAGTACGTTCTCACGAGCACATTTGAATCGTCAATACACAAAACAAAGTTAATAAGGAAGCTACCACTGATTCAGAATGTAGATTCTACCGCAAAGTACCGGCAAGAAATTTGATACTTACTCTTTTAAAATATTAATCAAATCAAATCAAAATATTTTATTCGAGTAGGCTTTTAAAAGCATTTTTGAAGCGTCAAAACGAATAAAAGTTACTTAAATTAATCAAAAGCTACGACCGGTTCGGAATGTAGATTCTACCGAGAAGAACCGGCAAGAAACTCGATAGGTACTCTTTTAAAATTATGTTATTAAGTATATACATTTAAAAATTACAAATGTATATATTAAACATTCTGTATGAAATCCAGCTATACTAACTCCATGCATTATTATCATCAATATAGTCTTGTACAGAATAATATGATTTAGCTTTTAAAGACTTTTCAATATACAATTTAAACTTATTCATTGAAAACTGTAAAAATTTCTGTGTTATTTTGTTATAAAAACGGACACCTTGCCCCAGAAAGGAAACATTTACTTTGCGAAGTCGAAAGCTTGGTGTTATGAGTTTATCAAATTATAAATATTAATATCGTGTTTCCTACATTTCGCGACGCACCGCAACGCGCCCTTATGCCCTGTAGGCTACTTCAATAGATATGTTCAATAGGTGTATTTGTTGTTTTCTTACCGCACCGCGCCGCATCGCATTCGCTTATATAGGACGTAGGTACTAAGACTTTACTTTCAAAAGGATCCCTTGCTCTTATGGTTACTGTGTCGTTTCTATATGGTATTACGTGATGTTATATAGTCTTTTATCTTCCGTAATAAATGGACAAAATTACAAACAAATTTTTCCTCGTCATAACAATAGTTAGTGTAAACGAGACAAAAATTAGAATGCTAATGTACCTATAGATATCAATATGAATAAAAAAGGCTAATTTATTTAAACATTAACATCTGAAAGGTTTTTTAGCAAAAATCTTTTAGGGAAAGCAGATGATAAAATATGGTTATTTCAAGTTATTCATATACGCCTTTTAATATGAGAAAAAGATAGAATGGAAACCGAAATATATGAATTTAAAGAATAATAAAACAAAACATTACGCGATAGGTGATTTAAAAAAATTATCATTATTTGTATGTATGAAAGGATAAAGAAACATTTTCATTTATTTATAAGGCGCGAATAATTTTTCTTAGTTTTACTTTGATAAATTATTAATTAGTATTTTAGTTAATAACTCTGTTTTAAAATGAACACTCAAATGATAAATAATTTACGTAAATCTTATACGAAAATTACATTTGTAAGTTTTACTCTCGTAAGAGATATAAAACAATTCTGTAACTTAGTAACAGATACGTCTTGAGTAGTTACGAAAGCTGTAAATGTTAAAAATAAGGCACAGAAAGTGAGTTCTTTCACGTGTAAAGCTATGAGAAATAACTTCTATAAAAAGTAAACGTATCACACTCAACGGCCCCTATTATCTCATGGTATTGTGTAGGGGTGCGGAAACACACACAACACTAACTCAAACACACAGATGATAAGCATCCGTATGGAAAATACAGACGTTTGCTGTGAGCGGGGATCGAACCTGCGACCGTTAGCGCTTCACTCAGTTGCAGTGACCACTGCGCCTACGTGTCATGATTATAAAAATCTTTATGAAAGATTGAGATCAAAAATTATAGGTGTCATTCGTGTCTTATGACAATTCGTAAGCAAAACTAACTAGTTTAAATTTCACCTTATATTGTACATAAAGAATCCTAAAGTAAATTCGCGAATGACTACTAGTATTTTACAAAATGGGCTATTTAACGATCTCCAGCAATAAAGTTAATAGAGGCAAAAGAATGATATGAAAAACGTTTGAGTCAAGCACGAAAGGAAATTTCATAAGTTATCGAGTGCTACACGCCATAGCGCCATTCTGATTTGAGCACTTCCTTGAGCACACTTTCACGGTACGCCACTGATAAAAGAAATATTTTATTAACATTTAAATATTTTCGCCTGAGTTATAACTTTCTACGTGATAATAATTAAAATTAGAAAAAAATAAACCACTTAATAAGTGAAATGCGCAATTAACTTGAAACGATATTACTTCTCGTCTTATTGCCTCCGCTGGTGTCAGGAGGCGCATTTTCGCCCAGAGAATCCGTATTGCGATTGAAAGGGAAACTTTGCTAGCATTCTTGCTACCATTCCGTTCGGGCATGATTTATACAGTAATTATTACGATTGGTAAATAGTTAAGTTTCTCTTTTTTATATATATTATATTTCAATTATGTTTCTAATAAAAATAAAAAATAAACAAAACTATTGAACAAAAGATGAAAAAAATAAGACCAATTCGAAGATACGTACATTCCTTGAATCGAAAGTAAAATTAATTCCAAAATCAGTTACCATATGAATGATTTATTAAATAACAAATATTTAAAAAAACACACTAAGAATTGAGTAACTCTTTCTTTTTTTAAGTCGGTCTAAAAATAAAATAAATCAATATAATTCAATAAATATTTACTTCTAGATTCTTTAAAAGTATTATATTTGAATTAAATGTAAGTACAAACATTACGCCGAAACAAATGAATTCAGGCATGAACAAATTGTTTGATTCCGTAAAAGTCTGAACGCATACAATATTCACGTATTTTAGACAATACTTCATTTACATTATTTAAAAAAAATTAAAATTGCCTGTGATCATCGAAATCAGTGATTAGCCTCCACGATGTAATGTAATGATCACTCATCGAAATCGAATTGAATAGTATCCGGTTGAAGTCAGGAAGAGTTACTCGTATGTCTATCTACATTTCCAAATTTAATATTACAAATGCGAAAGTAAAACTCTATTCTGTCTGTCTATATTGTACGTTTTCACTCCTAAACCTAAACCAATTTTGATATTAAGTTAGATTAGATTTTGGAGATGAACGTAGGATACTTTTTGTCTCAAAAATAGTAGTAGAATTCGTAGGGACCAGCAAGTATTATATAAAATATTGCAGTACTTCCATTGGTCACTTTACTTATAAGAATTCAAACGTTCAAACGTTTAGTACGTGAGGGTGAAAGCTTACATTTTCCATTTCTTAAATAAAATTCTAACTATATTTGCAATACATTTCTCGCTGGATTTGTACGTGGAACAACTTAGAATGTATAGAAATGAATGAAGATAAGAACTTGAGTTTTAGAGATTGCAAGAACACTATGGCCTGTGACCTATGAGGCCCTGGGCACGAGGGCCCATGACCAGTATGTGTGTAATAACTTTTTCTAAATTCATAAAATATGTCACACCAAATATATATGTACATATGCGATCTAAAGCTAACGATTAACTTGAAGAGAACTATAAACTTATTCATAACTGACCTAATAATAAAAATTCGTTTTAGTAAGCCTTGTTGGTTTTGGAGATTTTGTTACATTTCCATTTTGTGAGTTTTGAATGTTTCCGCCACAAATGTTGATCTTTTTTCATTTTTTTTCTTTTATTCTTAATAATTTAGTCATTAAATCAAAGAAGGTTTCAAAATACAAATCTTACGTGTCCTTAAAAAATCACTTTAGTTTTAATTTAAAATTTTAGGCAAAGAGCAACAGATTTAATGCCAACCTAAAATTAAAAAAGAATTGTTGCCATTAAAATAAATAAGATTACCTTTTTCGAAATCTCTCGAAGAAGGTTTCTTCAGTAGAATCGGTTCATGGTCTTCTCTCCTCCACGTGATCTTTGGAGGTGGGTGTCCCGTAGCCTTGCAGGTGAGCGTGGCGTTCTCCAGCTCTTGAACCGACACGTCCCCTGATGTGTCGTCACTGACGATATCTGGTGGCACTGTGGAATAATTATTCTTTAAATACTTGGATAATATTGAGTAGTATAGTAAAGACTAACTGTAGTCTACTAAATACAGCTCGTATATCAATTAAGTTGCTAGTATAACTTCGGCGACCCGTACCCAATTCCTTTCCTAATTTCTATTTCCTTCCATTTGTAGCTGGTATCTGTCCATAACACATTGATCCATAAGACATTGATTTTCCATTAAAAAAACTATTCTTTAATAATAACGCATCACACTCAACGGCCCCCATTAAGATCTTATAACCTTGTGTCGGGGGTCCGGAAACACTCACAACACTAACACAAACACCCAGACCACGACAAACATCTGTATGACCAATACACACGTTTGCCGTGAGCGGGGATCGAACCCGCGACCGTTAGCGCTTTAGTCAGTTGCAGTGACCATTGCGCCAACGCGTCTGTTCTTTCAGTTTCCCTTTCTTCCTTTTAGCCTGACAATGTATTTGTGCTGCTCCTCTGGTTCTGCCAGAGTTTATGGATGGCGATGGTTACTAGGCATCAGGTATCTGCTCATTTGTCGAGTATTATCATTAAAAAAATCATTATGCCATCAGTCAATAATCAATAGGTCCCTAGGATTATATCTATGCTCAGACTTAGCTGTCTCTTCCGCTTTCAGTGTTTATGGTTACCGTTTCTCTCCTATTGTTATATAACCTATAACCTTACTGAAAAAACGGGCTATAACGGAAAAAGGTTAATTCAAATTAGTCTGGTAAGTGCTATGATTGATGAGTTTAAACAATGAATAAGTGTTGGTATTTAAGCGAAAAAAGTCATAGGCACCGAAACTTATCGTTTAAATGTACAAGAATATTATATTGAGGAAAGATAAAAAAATAATGACCTTCATGAACTTTGCTACTCAGAAATGTAAAGATTCATTACCGCTATCGGTGTATGACATATAATTAATTATTTACTTTCAAACAGAATTATTGTGCCTAATTATAGGAAGAGTTCGTGTTAATTAATATCAGAGTTCCATAATTAAGCTCAGAATCCAATTCGTTTGAGGTTATTCCACTCCTCGTTAGTCTGTCACAAACTGATACTTTATTTTTATTTTAATCCGCATATTTAAATAACATTAGGTTTCAGATTGATATTTAATTTCATATTTAATGTTTTTAACTTAAATATTTGAATCAATCATGATATATTATTTCATACGATTTATTTATTTTACTGTATTATTTAACATTATTTCTTTTACGAGTTACGAGTTTACGAACGAATACAATTAATAATTTATAAATATAAATATTTTACGTTTTTATCAAAAGATTCATAAGTAGATTAAAAATAATAATCCAATTTTACATTTATCGATTTCTATTTTAAAATATTTACTAATTTTATAATACTTTCATAAGTATAAAAAACGTGCTTCAATAATTTTACTATAATATTCTTTATTTTTATTTAAAATACGATACTAACTCGGAAGTAAAAGCCATTACCAAAATCAAACTCCGTTCCGGACCAATCATACTCGAAACTCGTTTGGTTAGTTTGTTAATTTTGCTAGAACAATGTAACATATAATATTTTTTTTTCGAAAAAAAATATAACCGGATGGACAAACGATCGCAAGAATTGCGTGTCATTAGGTATTAGTGACTGAAGAGTTCCTTTATTTCTCTTGTCTTATCTTTTTGTTTACTAAATATCCAAAAATATTAATCAGATTGAAATCTTCCTTCAAAAATTAAATTAAATGACAAAAACTCTACCCAAACTGGAGCACTAATTTTTCAGCAAAATAATACATATATACGGATCTAGGGTCGGTAACCCTACTTTTTTTGAAGTCGGCAAAAATCAATATTTGTTTGTTCATAACGCGTAGCTACACTATTCATCTCAATGCGGTCAAACTTCATCAACTTATTCCTTGCATTTAAATCCCGCTGTTAAAATGATAACATAAATGATTCATATCTAATTTTACATTGCACTACAGATGGGTTCATATATTCTGCAACCATATTAGAATTCCCGACAATGCAGAATTCCTGTTGATAATTACGATTTCGTTTTCACATTTACCTTTTTATTGAAATATGAAAAAAATACATCAATCACGTTAATACAAGCTTCACTTTAAATCTATACCACTAGTCTCGATCACGAACTCAAACTCAAACTCAAACTCAAACTCAAAATATACTTTATTCAAATGGGCTTTAACAGCACTTTCGAATCGTCAAGTTACATGTCATATTTTAATTTTTATAAAGCTACCACCGGTTCGGAATGTAGTCTCTACCGAGAAGAACCGGCAAGAAACTCGATAGTAACTCTTTTAAAATAATTTATACATAATGTATTTTTATTACATTTTAATTATGTTATCCGGATAGAAAATCAACGCTTATCAAATCCACGCCTCTTTGTCGTCAAAATATTCTTGTATGGTATAATATGCTTTATATATTAAAGATTTTTTAACGTAGGCTTTAAACTTATTAAGTGGCAAATGTAAAACTGTTTGCGGGATTTTATTATAGATGCGAATACCAGATCCCAGAAACGATGAACTGACTTTATGAAGACGAAAGTTTGGTATGAAAAGTTTATTTTTTCTTCTAGTGTTTACACAATGCCTGTCACGGTTCTTAGGACACACCTTAAACCTTCTATGAAATCGCTGTTTAGGTCAAACATATTAATACTCTTTGGAGCAATATTATTTATCTTTAACAAAAAGGTTATAACTGATTTAAATAGAAAATATGTAAAGAAAAAACATAATTGAGTTTAAGAAAATTTGTAAGGTTTGTTATAATATATTTATGAGATGAAGTGAGAGTTTCATTTTATAACTCTGAGAAGATCCCGGAGTTACAATAACTATTTTATGTTATAAATGTATATTTGATCGGTGTCCTTTAACACTAATATGTGCAGTATAAATAATTAAACATTAATTTAACGTTTTAATAATGACATCGTACATGCAATTAAGTAATTCTCCGTCGTCCTTTTAAGGCTACAAGTCTACTAAATCGATTTTAATATATTTATTTATGTATAGTTGTATATGTTCTAAAAACGATACAAGCTACTTAAAAAGCTACCCCTAAATAGAAGTTCAAAGATCTTAAAACTTTATATTTAGAAATGATTCAAAATTAGCTTTTAATGAACTTTTACACTTTCTTCTTAGAAAAACGAAGCCCACGCGGAGCTGCAAGCAATCGTTTTTAGTGTTCCTTAGGTACTATTACTAAGCTTAACTGTTCGTCCGTCTGTCTGTCTGCCAGCGGATTGTTAACATAAACCGTAAATAGAACGTAGAAATTGATACAAACTGTGTATATATATTGGGTCTGTAAAAACTAATCTATGAAGCAACCATTATTGTTTGCATAAAAAATATTAAATCAATACAAAAAAATTACACACACTTACGTCTATTTAACACACACGCATTTTATTCATCGTTAAAGTGAAATGAACTATAGTCAAATTCCGATCGGTAAGCGACCACTAGTATTGATAAAAACCGTTCACGTCACGTCAGACATTACATATTTTGTACATAAATTGTTATAGCACCTCTCTTGTATTTGTTTTACAAAAGTATTTAAAAATTACCTATTGTTATACCTTGTGTAATTGTATAGAAACCATCGCCTTCGGGCTCAACTCGCACTTGGCAGGTTTTTTAATAAATCATTTAGCTTAGTGAGTTTTATCGTAAAATTATTGCTTTAACTCTATGTAATAATTCTCGTCCTCATGTCTACATCATCTGCGGGAAGGGAGGAAAGAATTAATAATTTAACTGTTTTCTCGACCCTAAAAATTCACTTTTTCCGCCCAACAAAAAGTTCCACTGTAAAAATGTTGTCAGCCTCTTTGTGCCCATTTTATTTATATTTATGTTCAAATAACATCATTTTTTAACTTTAACTGTTTTTAAACTGACTTCTAAAAGGAGGAGGTTGAATAATGTAATAATCAGTTCGTGGTGTATTTTTTTTATTTCTTCGTTACCATAGAACTCCGTCATTTCTTAACCGATTTTGAAATTGATTATTTATGTAAAATCCATTGAAATTTTATAAGTGGAAGGAATTTGTCACAAAAAACAATTATTAGCTTAAGCAAATTATGAGAAGAATTAACATATAAGGTTTCTAAAATAATGTAAGACTGAGACGAGGAACGTTCCGTGTCGTAGCGATGATATATTCTACCACTAATAGAACAATCAATGTCAAAAAATATATGGATACTGATAAGCAATAATGTGTTAAACCACAAAAAGTCAAATTCGGAGATATTGATATATTTAGATACTGCATCACCAATTTAATATTAATCAATGAAAAATAATCATATAAACTAAAGAAGTAGGAAAAAATGTTTTTTAATTAATTGTTTCAAATTTTAAGGTTCCGTAGCCGTATCGTCGTTCATTATTTTGTAATTTATACAATTATCTCATATATTTAAAAGACTTTATTATATAATATATTAAATATATCAACCTGCTTTTAATTCATTGTACCTTTTATCAAAAAAGGAAAGAAAATATGGATAAATACTTAGTAAAACAAATTTATTAAGAATAGGTTTGATATATTTAGACGTCATTTTCTCAAAATGTGGCTTGATACAGCATTGCTTATCAGCGTCCATATATTCAATCTATCCGATGTAAGAGTTAGAAATCGATTTTAGATCTTCGACTGATTGCCGGTCTGGAACAGACATACGTCTGCTCGTGTAATAATTGTCCAGCTTCAAGCTTGCGACCTACTTTTTACGGCTGAGGCCAAACAGTTGCACTGTAACTCTCCACATTTTCGTTGCCACGGATTACATGAACTAAAAAAAGCGACCAATTATTAGTAACTTCTCAAAGTAAATGTTTCCTTTCTGGGGCAAGGTATTCGTTTTTATAATAAAATGAAAAATGTTTGCAGTTTTCGATGAATAGATTTAAATCATATGTTAAAAGTCTGTAATAGCTAAAGCATATTACTCTATACAAGATTACGTTGACGATAATGATGCGTGAGCTTAGTATATGCTGAATTTCGTACAGGATAAATAAATAATTTGTAATTATAAACTGTGTTGTATTGACAATATTTTAAAAGAGTAACTATCGATTTTCTTACTGGTTCTTCTCGGTAGAATCTACGTTCCGAACTGGTGGTAGCTTCATTATTGAAGTAATTTTTTTTGGTTTTTCATGTATGACGATTCAAAAGTGCTCGTGTAAGCCTACTTGAATAAAATATTTTTTGATTTTGATTTTGATTAACGAATCAAACAGACCAGGTGAAAGTAGCATTTAATAATTATTAATTCAGACACGCTAGCTACAGTCCTTTATAGGTTCATCTACATCTAGTAAAAAACACAAAACTAATAAATATATCGTAAAAGAACATTACAATAATTACGCTAAAATCCTAACGTAAATTTTTAACGTTAGGAATATCAATCGCAACATAAGACAATTTTTTAAGACCCCATATTTTTTCATAAATAACTCAATCAATAACATGCATCTTCAGAACGTCAATCAAATAATCCTTTTAACCAATACATACGAGTTTTATATGAACGAGGCATCAAACGCGTATCAATCAATCAGGGAGGCTTTACATGCAGAAGAATTTAAGCCTTTATTGACAGTATATCCGGGGCGACAGTTTGCAGACATAATTTGTTTTGAAATACCCTCCTATGAGGACGGCTTATTTTGGTTTGATCCCGTTTAAATATTTCAGAAGCTCGTGTGTATATTGATCATTGTATTCAAATTGCTTTTGTACAAAAAAATCGTTTATTATATGCCTCGAACAGTGTACGTGAGGTTTTTAATATTTGTGATATTATGAATCTTTTCCATGAAATAATATCGAAATTTTATTACGAAATGTAAGATATTTTCATGTTAAAGTATGAATTTTTGTTTCTAGGCTCTTTATTTATATAACAAGCGCCTGACAATGTAAATCTTAGGGCCCTTTCTCGTCGTATTTATAAATGTAAGAACCATATATATCCATATACGTATTTTATGAATACATATTTCATATCAGTATCCACTGATAAGAAATAATGTGTCAACCCACAAAAAGTTGAATTGGAAGATATTGATGTATATTGATACTGCATCACCTATTTAACAGTATTAATAAAAATTGAAGTCATATAAACTAAATAAATACGGAAAAAAGTTTCTTAATTAATTGGTTCGAATTTCAAGTACATTTCATATTTTGCAATTTATACAATAATTTAAAACATTTAAAAAAACTTTTCATTAGATAATATATTAAATATATCAATTTAATTTTTATTCATTATACTTTTTATCGAAAAATAAAAGAAAAGATGGATATATACTTCTTCAAACATATTTGTTAAGAATAGGTTTGTCATCTTTAGACGTCATTTTCTAAAAATGACGTTCGTGTGGCTTAACACAGTATTGCTTATCGGCGTCCATATATGCATACATAACAAGGATATTAATAATAATATTCATATTCTTCAAATCGATTTTATTTTTGCTCTTATCTCACTCAGACGCTGAGGTCCCACATCGAAACGGGGCGCAGCTGCATTTATATTAATCCAGTTATATCTTATATTCTTATAAAGTATTACAACTTCATCCCCAACTCTGAAAGATGAACATTCAAAACGGAGAACCTTTTTAATCCATGTTGATTTAGACCTGAATTGATCCCTCAGAAACTGCCAGACGGCAAAAACAGAAAAATGTTTTACAATTCTTTCAGTAATAACTGGGGTCTTAAGAAAACCGTTAGCTTCACTGAGACAAACACTCGACATTTTCATTATTACGAAGACATAATATGAAATATGTATTCATAAAATACGGCTAATATCTTACGTACTAAATAATATTTTACTACTATAATGGCACTAATCCTAGAAATTAATATAAATTAATTCATAAATAAGACGAAAACCGTTGAATCCTAAGCAAAAGTTAAACAATAAAATTCTACCTAACAGCAGAAGCAGAAATCAAGCCCTCCAAATGAATTTAGGATCACCTTTGGCAGAACTCAAATTAAGCGTGATTTGAGATTTAAGCTGGATCCATCCATCAGAACAAAATGCTTGATATATCACTGGTCAAGCTCCGCCCAAACAGAAATCCTAAATCAGCCGCTGCCTTCCAAGCACTTTCTCAATACGTCTTCAAAAAACTTAGAAACATCCAAACAAAACTAATAAACGAACTAAGAATAAGAAAGGCGTTCACTTTGTACAGATTCCAAAAGAAATTTCCATTCGACACCAACTGGCCGAAGAAAAATGGCTGTAAAAAACTAATCGAGTCACAAAGTCAGGTCGCGTTCGAATATGGAACAAGTTCGAAATTGGAAAAGGAATCGAGAGTTTCGCCATGCAAATCGCGAGCACAAATAAAAGTAAATTGTCAAACTTTCGATATTTGAGGCTAGAAATACATCAGTTACCCGAACAGTTTTCGCTCGCTGTGTTAATGTATCGTTCTAATGAGAATAAGTAATTTGTGACGTTGTAGAGTTCGGAAACTTTCTTTGAATGGAACCTAAAAGCGAGGAAGTTTATATAATAACAACATTTACTGAGTTATGTTTGTACTTTTTTCAGCGAATGCGGGTTGAAAGGGGGTTAGGCTTCCGGCTTTCTCACTACCTACCTTACAAGACATAACTGTATTAATTACTTGGTGCCGATTTTTTGTAAGGGTGTGGTACTGTTCCTATTTAGCCAGACCTTATACCAGGTATAGTCAGTAGGTTTTTTTTTAATTTTCTCAAGGCAAGGCTCTACCACAACAAAGTTGTATCAGGTTATGTGCTATTTTAATTTACAGAACAATATACAGATTTTTTTAAGAAAAGGGGAACCGATTTCAATATTAAAGTACGTAATTTCATTTAATTAAACCTTAAACTGATTTTGATGAAAATTCTATGGGCCCAATGGGAAAATATACCTTACATACCTACATATATACCTACTTTTAAACAAAAAAAAAGAAAATAACAAAATCAGTTCAGCATCAACTTTGAAGTAATAAACGAAAATATATCGGAAAACCCACATAATTTAGTACAACATCCTTAGATGAGAATAACACTTTATACGATGTATGTACATACATAAATTATTTAACATTATTTTTCCACCTGAAAGAATTTATTTTTATTTTTATATTCTATAATTTATTTTTAACACTCAAAGATTTTAATTTTTATCGAGGTTACTGTTACCAGGTCACACGTTGTTTTATATCAATTATGAGAATATAACTTACTAGTATAATTTTCGGCTTATAAAAAATCAAACTTAAAGTAGTCGATGGCAACCTTAATAGATCAATTTAAGTTTTCTTTCGAAGAAACTGATATTTCTTTTAACAGTCCATTGTGTAAGAAACGTATTGGAAATCTTAAGAAGTGTACAAACATCCCCGCACGCGATATAAAAGACAGAGTTTCCCAACTTTTTATCCAACTTTCCCAAGAAATGTTTGACGTTTATTTTTATTTTTCTTTGAGTGCGACGCTGTTTCACTTAAAATTTTCTTTTAGTTTTTGTGATATAAGAACTGTGACTTGGTGGATAGAATATGTGCTTTCTAGACGATGATAAATTATTAAGTTCAAATCTCAGCATGTACTTTTGATTTTTGAATGTTTTGTTTATATTAATGAGTACATTTATCAAGCTTTTTTTTTTCATTTAAATGCACATCGCACAGTATTTATAGATACACACATACATAAATAACAGTAATTTAAATTTTAATTCCACATAATAAGCCTACAGTGGGGTATTTACAATTAAATAATAAATAAATAAATAACGCATCACACTCAACTGCCCCCATTAAGATCTCATGACCTTGTGTCGGGGGTCCGGAAACACTCACAACACTAACACAAACACCCAGACCACGACAAACATCTGTATGACCAATACACACATTTGCCGTGAGCGGGGATCGAACCCGCGACTGTTAGAGCTTTAGTCAGTTGCAGTGACCATTGCGCCAACGCGTCTGTCAAATTAGTTTTAAACAGTTCGTGATTCCTTATAATTGATGTCAAATTTATTTATATATATATTTTTTCTATACTTTTTAGTTGTTTCAAGTAACAAAATTTGACTTGTTGGGCCAAAGATGTTGGGGCAAATATTGCTAGCGATACTTAGTCATACTCAGTCGCCAGCTGATTGCTAGACAACGTCGTACAAATCGATATTCTAGATACAAAAATCTATGAGTTTATAACATAAAGCTATATATTATCGCTGATTAAAATTAACATTAATTATATCAAGCCCTCGTACGATAAACCGTACACTATAAACAACGTAAATCAAGAAATAAAAGTAGGATGAACTTTATCATAGTTCGTCGCAAGTATTTCGCTATTACTCGTTGTCAGAGATGTCACCGCCTTCAATAAAGTTTCTTCGAGTATAAAGAAATAGAAGAAAATTTAAAAAATAAAACACAAATTAATTTGTTTAAAATTATTTACTTCGCGCGATATATAAAGTTTTATATGTAAAAATATATCTTAACAAAAGTAAGAGTATCGATGTTAAAAAAATTGAAATATATGTTCGAAATAGTGATTTCTATAAGAAAAAAGTAATTAATTGTCGTCATTCAGAGGTAGGCTGCCAAATGATAATTTTTGTTTTACTATTAAAGTGTTTTTACTTCTAATATCACACAGATATTTTACAAAATATTAAATTTAAAACTAAAAATAAAACCCCTTAC
This sequence comes from Hypolimnas misippus, assembly GCA_037950945.1. NCBI lineage: Eukaryota > Metazoa > Arthropoda > Insecta > Lepidoptera > Nymphalidae > Hypolimnas > Hypolimnas misippus. The sequence goes on along the minus strand of JBBEEQ010000013.1, from coordinate 10,752,616 downwards.
TCATTGAGACCATTTCCATGAGTCCGAACACGATGCTTCTGCTAATCACAGATATCTCGCTAATTATTTATTAATTATTAATTACAGATGATGCAAACAGTTTTACATTTGCCACTTAATAAGTTTAAAGCCTACGTTAAAAAATCTTTAATAAATAAAGCATATACATACATACAATAATATTTTGACGACAAAGAGGCGTGGATTTGACAAGCGTTGATTTTCTTTCCGGATAACATAATTAAAATGTAATAAAAATACATTATGTATAAATTATTTTAAAAGAGTTACTATCGAGTTTCTTGCCGGTTCTTCTCGGTAGAGACTACATTCCGAACCAGTGGTAGCTTTATAAAAATCTAAAATAAAAATATGACATATAAATTGACGATTCAAAAATGCTTTAAAAGCCCATTTGAATAAAGTATATTTTGAGTTTTAGTTTGAGTTTGAGTTTGCAATAGCGTCAGATCAAGGTAAATATGTTATGTTAATATCATCTATAGTATAGAAAATTTCGAGTCGCTTAGACCACTAGAAGCTGCTCCCATCCTTTCAAGTCCTAAAAATGAGCTAATAATCTTCAAACGTCGGAACAGATTCTCATAAATTATAGCTAAGAACCATCTTGATTATATTAGCAGCAAAATTGGTCCATTCGTTAAGGAGAAACAATGTTATACTCACAGATCGTTGCATCTGTGTATACAGAGATACACAAATACACACATACACCCGTCAGACAGACACGTCAAAGTAACAATTGACACACATGTTGGGACAGTTGTCACTCCAACTGACTACAGTGTTAATGGTCGCGGGTTCGGTCCCCGTTCACGACAAACGTCCTTATACGCTTTTTGGACGTTTGTCATGGTCTGGGTGTTTGTTATAGTATTGTGTGTCCATACAACACACACACACACACACACACGACACGACCCAAGGCCATGAGATCTGTTAACTGATCTGGGGACTGTTAGTGTAATACATTTATTTATTATTTATAGCACGACAAAAAATAAACCAAAACAAACTACATTTACACGCCAGCAAGCACAAATGTCATTACATATGTACATATGTGAATGTAGCCCACATATAACTAAACTGTAATCGTATCCTTTGAACTAAATTCAACGTCGAGAATATGTTCCGAGTTAAATATTTTATATCTATTCGAGTTTATCTCGAGATATTTCCCCATTACTCGTTGTCAGCGCGGGTGACACCGGCCTCAATAAAGTGGTGAACGAGTTGAAATTGAAAAAGAAATCGGGACCACATGCAAATACTACAATAACTAAACTATTCCCAACGTCTCTTAGGGACGCCGTTTTATTATATTTAAAGCGTACAAAACGGTAAACTTAAATAACACTTTACGTGTATTTGGGTTTGGGAAGCTATGACTTTAAATTGTAGGGCGTTTTGAATATTATTTATTTTGTTTTGGTGGTTCGTAGTAGCCATCTGCGTCTTTCTCACATACATCATATTTCTTACATTTTAAATTTATCTTTGTATATTCGTAAGTGGACACTGAATATAGTTTTTCAATGCTACAAACGATTTAATGTATAGAAAGTAACTGTACTGTTAATTATGTTACTGTTGTTCTGATTCAATTTCAATAAATTTTCATATGGGGATATATTAATATATGAAAAATATTTACTTTTCTAACAAGTAATTTATTAAAAAAATTAAAAACCCGACTGTGTAACAAGACCATCTGTAGTCAGCAGTACCGTATCAATATGACTTCTGTTTTAAAGCCTATAAGTCAGAATCGGTAATTCCGAAAAAAAAAAACGATATTAGAAACGAATTAGAAGATTATGATTGATAATGATTTTTAAATACCTATTCAACGACACCCCATATGACATAATTCGTTGATTCTATTTTTTTTTTCTTTTTCACATTATCGTGTCCAAAACAGCTATTTTGATTTTCCTAAATTTCCATGCTATGACACCCGCGCCGTCATAACGACGTAGAATTAAACAACGTAGAATTAATAAAAATCGACCCACGTGATTGGTCTAAATAGTGCCAGAAAGGTACAAACTCTGTGTGGGTTGGTACCTTTCTTAAACATACATAGATATATACACACATAATAAACATAGTCGGGTAAAAAAGGAACAGACTTTAAAACCCAAATTGTAACTCCGTTTACTTCGACGCCTGAAGTATTTATTGCAGTTATTTTGATTTTATAAAAAAAGTACTGAAACTATTTTGTTAAAAATTTTATTGAACCAAATTGAAAGTACATCCTTTCAAACAAAATAAGATTTTAATGTGCGTTCTGAGGTAACAATATTGAAAAAACAAACGCTAAGAATTTAAAACTTTCATTAAAAAAAATAAACCCTATATCAATTAATATTAAAAAGTCTAAAAACTAAAGACGTAACATCTTTTCACTTAAAAATTTGCTTCGTGAAATGAAATAAAAATTTCATTTCGCAATTTTGAAACGATTAAGTAAGGGGTTGTTTTTTTATTCTTTAGAATTTTAATTTGAGAATATTAATGGTTGTATAATATCTAAAAGAGACCAATTAGTGTATAAATGCTCTAATGAATTGATATAAATGAAATTCAACTGAAATATCACGAATTATTTTATTTCAATGAATGCTTAATGGAAATTATATTTATGAAATAGCCATGCCCCAAGGTTTCTGCCGCGTTAATTTGAAAAAAAAATAATGTAAGCCCTAATTGAATCGGATATTTCATTGTAGTACATTGGTTTCAAAATAAAAGTATTCTAAATTAGTCCTTATAACATTAGCTATCTGTGACTGCAATTCTTGTCAAAATCGGTTTAGCCGTTTCAAAATTAACCGGCACAAATAGATTAAAATTTAAAAAATTATGTTTTGTTGTAATTACCATGTATACTTTCATATGCATTTAATGAAATGCTGTTAATATGAAATTTCAAACAGACAATGCAATTTTATTTATTTGTATAGAAATGAAATATTTTAATGTTAAACTTCGTTTGGTCATTAATGAATGGCGCTTAATTATAAAAAAGAATTTTTGTAACTGACAAGAGACAGACTCATTGGATCAGTAGTCACTTATATCGATGCTGCGGTAACAATCTCGGATTCGAATGCCGTTCGAGCCAAATATCGATATAGAACCTACGAATGCTTGTTTTATTTGTTTTATGTTATTTATTTACAATTACTATACTACTATAATCTTTATTGATGTTTATTTAGTGTCGAGCTTCTTTCTGGTTCTTTTCGGTAGAATCTACATTGCGAACGTATGGTAGGTACATTTTTTTTTTTGTGTTGTCGATGAAAAAGTGGTATTTCAATAAAGTATATTCTGTTTTTTTTTTTTTTTTTTTTTTTTAATTATTATTTATTTCGGATTTAAATGTGGATAGAGATATTTTCTGAATCCTTATTATACCTATGTAGCAAGATTGATAACTAATATATCTAATAAACTAAAATTTGATTTTAGCTTTTCTTTCTAATAAAAATAATCCCTAAAAATAATCATATCCCTAAAAATGTATTGCAGCAAAATTCAATTATATTAAAATATCCGCAGATAAGCAACTATTTTCAATAAATTTTAATAGTAAAGTCTAAAGAAAATTCTATAAGAAAATCAGGTATTTCACGTTATTCAAAAGCACGGTAAACGTTGAATCGAAACCTCGCTTTATGACCGATCGATCAGTCCTGCACGCCCTAGAAAGCAATGGGTTGGGCGGAAGTGTTCGCTCGATTTAAATATATTTTCTACCTATAAATAATGACCTATAGGTAAACAGAGATAATGATACTTCTCTCTGTAAAGATGTTTTTTTTTTATTTTGTAGTATTACAATATTTACTTATGCAGTAATTTTAAACATAAATAGCCAAATATTTGCAATTTCATGTTCTAAAAAAAAATTAATTGTTCTTTACAATGAAATTCACTATTAGCTCGTTACGATTAAGAATTTCGTGGAATTTGTCACAAACTACGTTTTTGACATTTGAGTATAGTTAATTTAAAAAAAGGGAGATAATTCACTCAATCATCTCTGAAGGAAGATACACAATACAATATATAATATGATGTAAAAACATAATTTCATTTACGGATACTTTGATTCAAAGGCGCCATATTTAAAATTTTCCGCCTTTACCGACTCCTACAATTCGATACCCTATTTCAAAATCATATTCATACATATCACTCATCCTAAATTTGCCACCCCTAAAATCCGCGACTCTAAGCTCCAGCCTACTCAGCCCACTGCGCACTACCTCTGTTTTGATTCGTTTTAACTATTGAACTGATATTTATATAATTGTATATATTTATATACATATGCCGTCTGTAAATCTAAAACGAGATAAGAATATTTTTTATAATGAGGTGTAAATTATTGAGTTTGTATCCAATCCCTTAAATAAAATTATGATATTGAATATATATTGAAATAAAGATTCGTAACATTTCACATTTCTATCCAAATAATTTCGTAGTCGAATGTCTATTTTGACTGAACTATTAATACCCTGATTGCCGGGAAACCCACATTCTGTGACAATTATTCGAACCTCCATTTATCACAATGATTGAATAAATTATTCGTATACCGGTTTTGCTCGCGGCTTCATTCGTTTTAATGGATTTTTTTTAACTTAAAAAAAGCGACTCCAAAAACGAATTGAATACAAGTAAACAAAAATAAAAAAATAAATATTTTCTACAACATTTCAATGTTGAAAATATACACAAAAAACATTTAAAAAACATAAAACCCAACAAAGAGCCTCCTCCTTTTTTGAAATCAGTAAAAATAATACGCAAAAATACATATTAGCCTATAACCATCTAGATTAACATATATTTCAAACGATACCATAATTTTCAAAACAGTTTAAGTAATTCTGGAGTTTACTTCGCACATTCAAAATTGGTTCTTTCTTTTTATATTAGTATAATCTCTAATAATATAGTCTTCTCTTAGTTATGTACAAATATTATTTTTTTTATATTTTTTGTATATTATATTTCAAACTCTTTTAAAATAACTACAATGATGATAACTGTATAACAGACAAGCTTAAGGCCATTGGAGTCTTGTCTCCAAAACTTTAAAACTAACAAGAAAATAACTCGACGTACACGTAATTATAAAAATAAATAATAAAGAAAAATCATGAAAAGAGTCGAAATTAAAAAATAAAATACAAAACTTTATTTCTCAAAAAAGACGAGACTCAATCTACTCGAGTTTATATATCAGTAATCCCTTATTTATCCCCGCGTTCAACGGGGTGGGGCATTAATTTATGAGCCCTCAAAGATACGCTCAATCCACCGCGCCCTAATAGTACCATAATTTACGTGTGTCTGGACAATGTTTCTTTTTTTTACTTTGTACATTTACTACGGGACTGTGTTTCCGCTGGTTTTTTATAGAGATATTGTTTTGAGAATCCCATGGGTATTTTCTTTTTCCGTGATAAAGTATCTGACTTTAACCTAAGATTTAAGATATTATTCTACCGATTTTCCATGCTACTTGGGATTTGTACTTAATTCCATTGCTTCATAAAAAAATCATAAGGACTTCAATTCCTTCTTTTTACTTTAAAATGCAAATCTTATTATAAGATGCGCATATGACAAATATGCTAACAAATAAAAATAATCAGCTAAGTAAAAGCCCTCGGTATGCCAGCCAGACTTGCATTATTTCAAAAATTAATAAATGAATTAGTGGCATTTTCCTTATTTTTTCATATCGCACCCCCGGTGCGACACTGTCACTTTTGCAAAAAATTCGTTAAATTAGTTAAGTATGTAATAATTATCCTAGAGCACCCTTTACTTGGAGCGATAACGTTACTATTTGTTCTTGTTTTCTTTTTAACTCAGTGTAACATAACTACAGTTTTAATTTTTCTTTAAATGCACAACGTCACTTCTGAGGGGGGTTGAAGTTTTAAATAATTGTAGAGTATATTTTTAATAATATTATTATTGATAACTATTTATCTTAAATCAAAGTTAAAAGTTAATGTTTTAGTATAAGCAACTCTTCTTGCCTATATCTCCTAACATCATTGCTTTGTGATGTGTGAAAGTTTTAAAAGCTTTTCCTGAAAAACTACATTTTTGCATATGTGACAGTATCGCACCGGGGGTGTGATATGTTTATTACTATAGATAAAATAAAATAAACATTTTAAAAACAATTTAACGCTTGAATCATACAAGATCTTACCAAATACATCGATACAGCCAATCTGCCAGGTCATAGTGGGTTGGGTGTTGATCTGGCACATGTAGCAGCCCCGGTCTTCAGCTCGCAGCGGTCGTATACGAAGCTGCCAGGTTCTGGGCGCGTCCAGGCTCACCGCGTACCTTGAACCTAGGACTGCTCTCTCGTGCATCGTTAAAACTGTCTGATCCTCTGCTCGAAGCCAGCCCACCTATAATACAAAACGTTTTTGAAAAAAGAGAATCGTTTTTAAAAGCAAATTACGTAATTACGTTTATTTGAATGACTTATTTATTCCAGTTAAATTTTAAAACCTATTATTGAACCGATTTTGATGAACATTTTATGGGATTAAAAGAAGAGTATACACTTTTAAACAAAAAAAGAATTAACTAAATTGGTTAAGCTGTTTTCAAGCTATGCTCCTCTTTTTTGGAAGTCTGTAAATGAAATGTTTTCGTGATCATTTAAAAAGAGGACTCTTTTGTGTACTTTTTATTTTGCGTTAATCAAAACGTGGATAAATAAAATGTTTAAATGTCGTATCAATTGTGACAAATCGAGGTTTGTCCACACCTATATGTGTAAATGTTCTACCAATTATGAGGCTTCTTTTTGATCAGAATAAGGATTTAAGAATTCTGCAAAGAAAAGACGGAAATATAAACAATAATTATTAAATTAAAAATTTCCTTTAATTTAATGGAAAAAATAGACACAATTTTAATATTAATCTGGTATTGATTTACGATGTGGTTTCTACTCTGTGGTATTTGTTTTTCATTTTGAGAGAAATGTTTAAAATCGTTTTATATAATTATATATGGATGCTGATAAGCAATAATGTGTCAACCCACAAAAAGTCAAATTTGAAGATGTTGATGTATTTTGATACTACGTCACCTATTTAACATTATGCAAAAAAAAAATCAAGTCATCTAAACTAAATAAGTACTGGAAAAAGTGGCTTAACGCAATGTTTCGAAATTCAGGTGCGTTCCATATTTTGCAATTTATAATATAATCTCAAATATTTAAAAACTTATTATTAGATAACATATTAAATAAATCTACCTGATTTTGATTCATTATACATTTTATCAAAATAGAAAAGAAAAGATGAATATATACGTCTTCAAACGAATTTATCAAGAATTGGTTAGACATTTTTAGATGCCAATTTCTCAAAACGAAGTCCGTGTGGCTTGACACAGTATTGCTTATCAGCGTCCATATATTGTATGCATAAAAAACCTAGCTAGCTCACTAACTACAGCTTGTAAACGGGCTGGCTCGACCAGGGCAATACCCCACTTTTACATAAGAACGACGGCTAACATAGCTGAGCTTCGTACGGCAAGAGAACTGGAAGCCTAGGCCCCTATCCTATTCCTTTATCTCTTATTATTTTTTGGGCTGGCAATGCATTTGTAGCTCCTCTGGTACTGCAAATGTCAATAGGCGGAGGTGATCACTTAACACAAGTTTTACCGCTTGTCCGTTTGCTGGCTACTTCTGCATATAAAAAGAGACGTCGTTTAAATCCCCATTCTAAAGTTAAATTTATTGTAAGCTTCATACTAATGGTAAATATCCTGTGCATTTCCTATGGGTATAATTCATGTTATGGGTATATTTAGACGCTGATGAGCAATAATGTGTCAACCCACAAAAGGGAATTCAGGGATATGGATGTAATCTGATAATGAGTCATGTACTTAACATTATTCAAATGATTTTTAAGTCATCTAGATTAAATAAGTGCGGAAATAAGTTTATTAATTTAATATTTCGAATAATAAATTGTATTCCATATTTTCTAAAAATCTAATACATTATAAAAATTGTTATTAAATTAAAAAATCTATTATACTAATTTGCTTTTAATTCTTTATTCCTTTTATCAAAATAGAAAAGAAAACATTGATATCCACGTTTTCAAACACATTTATTGAGAATAGGTTTGACATCATTAGACATCATTTTCTCGAAATGAAGTCCGTGTGGCTTGACATATTATTGCTTATCAGTGTCCATTTATGTTAATGCTAATATCTGTTGTATTAATATACTTGTTAAAAATCTAGTACACACCAAATTTATTGCAAACGTTTCTTAATAGGTATCAATTAACAAAAATTACATACATTATTATTCTAACTTCAATGAAGATAATTTATTATGTATACAAAATTATTAATTTATGATTATACTAAGAAATTCTAGGTTTTAATATGAGTATCATTTATAGTAAATAATTTATTGGTTATATCATCTTTGTTAAAAAGTCTATTGTAAAGGTAATATTTTTGTACGTTCAATTGGAAGGACAAACGTCTGTTTCAAACAGGGTAGTTTACTTAGGATCTTGTTTAAAATTTGTAAAGTTAAAAATAGACGATAAAATAAATTCGTAGAATCTTTTCACGTCGAAATAATGTTTAAAGGCTATCGGTTTAAACATGACAGTGACGCCATCTAGCTTTCGTGGGAGTTGATTAATATGTTTTCGCAATGTAACGATTGACTTGTGTTTACATTGGTCGCGAAAGGTTTGACAGTTACCATCAGTAACTTTGGACATAACCAATACTTATTCAGTCGCTAAATTTATTTTCCCCGTGCCAGGACGTGACAGTAACACCACGCGAAAACTTTATGTCTATGTACTAGGGATTAGGGATTGTTACCCGACTGAAGGACGCATGTATGTATGTGTATATAATAATAATAATAAATTTATTTCGCTTAATAAATATTCAAATTACATTAAGGTGCTGAGAACTCCTAGTAAGTATAATAATACCTGTATCAGAAGTTCACGCTCTTCCATAACAGTGATAGTGATTAATTGAAATAAACAATAGAAAAAAAGAAATAAAAACGTATTAAAAAACTATTACTAGACTTAAAAACTATACTATATATATATGTATGTTTTACCTTTGTGGAATTATTTTGACTGATTTTAATAAATGATACGTCATTTGATTCGTCGTAGCGGCGCGAATTTTATAGAAGGTTTAATAATTTGGGAAAATTAAAATATCCGATTTTAGACGTCATCATGTGAAAAAAAAGGGAAAATCGACAAATGTTAAATAGGTTATAATAGGTATTTAAAAATCGCTTTTAGGTTTCTTACATCATTGTTAATTAGAATTACAGTTTCGAATCTATGACGATTTAAAGTTGGTTAGTAAAGATTCTCTATGGCCTTGTTATGCAGTCGGTTTTTAAATTTTTTCAATTAATTACTTGTTTCTCAATTGACACATTGTATTTGGTTTTGAACCTCCGGTATAAAAGTACATTACAGTTAAAAGTTTTATCTTTAAGTATAGTAAGTAACAAGTAGTACTTTACGTATAAACAAAATATTTAAAATTCTTTCATGGAAAAGAGAAATATTTTCCGAAATAAATGTATATATCTCAACACTAGGTACAGCACTGATTGTAAGAGCAACATGCACCTGTTCTAAGAAAACTCACGCACTTGCCCTCGGAAGGCGCGCAGTTCACCAGTCAGCTCGTGACCATGACGGATGCAACTTCGTCGAAACGTCATTAAAAAGGTATTAATACCATTAGTTATCGCGATAAGATCTGTTATATTAAATATAATACCTGTTATATTAATAATATAGCTTACACGTGTTTTTATTTCGTTTCGTACAGCTCATTTGTAGTTTGTTTCTTATATTCTGGAGTCGATTATCATTCATTACAAGTCGCTCCAAACAGCGGATTGGCTGGATGCCTACAGTGTAACAATGCACAAAAATCAAGGTGCAGCTCCTCTGGCTTACGAAACGCCTCGTGAATTTTAATACCACACGCGGACCTTTAGTGGCGGTCACAGATTAAAAAATAAAGATAATCTGTTATACATACATATGTCATTATTATTTAATAACAGGTTACGAAAAATATACGGATATTTTTTGTAATTTTGATACGAGAGTTTGTAATTGTGTTACTTCGTGAAAAAGAGACGTTTTTATACTTTAAAGACTTGTGTATCAGAAAATATGGCGATATATTAAAATTTTAAAATGACGTCATTACTGATGTCTTTAAAATTTTTAGTATCACAGCTTCGCGTAATAGTCATGACATAATTGTAATAAAATAAAAAATAAATATTATTCAATGCTTCTTGAATCTACATTATTTACATTATACATTTAATCTACATTATACTTTTTAATATATTTTATTATTTAACATAATTCAAAAATGTTTCAAGGCACCTAAACTAAATAAATACGAAATAAAGTTTCTTAATTTAATTCTATATTTTGCAGTAATCTCATATAATTGTATTGTGTGTTGTGTACTCAATAAATTTAATACCTATTATCAAAATCGAAAATAACATATTGATATATTTATTCAAATAAATTTATTTATAATAATTTCGATAGATTAAGTCGCCGTTTACTCACAATATGGCTTAACATAGTATTGCTTATCAGCGTCTACATAGCCTCAAAAATCACCCGACCTACCGTTCATTGACAGTCTGTGGCGCAAAGCAACTTCGTGTACACGGTGGTTGTTAGGCTGTCTTTTGTTTCTCTTTCGCCCGCTGATTTCTTTTGTTTTTTCTTCGATTAGTCGCTTTTGTCTGGAACTTCTTATTGTTTATTATGAAACCTAATTCGACTCCGTGATTGAGGCCCGGCTCGAGATGAGTGACAATATTCCGCTTATTGTTTCCGAGTAATTAATTTTCTGATTGCTTTAAGGATAATTGGTTTGTTTTTGTGGGTTCATTTTTGTGGATAGTTCCTCATGTTGTCTTTTGAAAAGATTTTGGGTATTGCTTAGTTGTTTACTGCAACGTTGTTTGCGTAGAATATTTATTCGAAATAAGATATTTTTTTGAGAAATTATGGATTAGCGATACAAAAAAATTATCCCCTATTTTATTTTAAGTTTTATTTTCGTGAAAAAAGTAACGTTTATCTTCTATACGTACTAACTGCCGCCAGCGGTTTCACACGCGTTTATGGTTACTGTTTTACGCCTATTAGTCATAGCGTGACGTAATATAGCCTATATATTAACGTAATATAGCCTATACATTACTCAATCTTCAGGCTATCCAACGCCTTAGCAGCTATTTATAATACTATATCGCAATGTTGTCTCTTTTGACTCCCACAGCCCGTTGCTAAGTTTTCCAAGTCACGTGTACCAACAATAGTTTAGGTATAGATAACCAAAATAGCAGAATTGATAATAAATTAAACACGAATCAAACTACCCAACAACAAACGCAACATACAAACACAAACGGACACGTAGTAACGGTGTCGATGTGGGACACAAATGTTTGTTCCCACAAGGACACGACCGGAGTACTGTTTACAGTGGCGGGCTCCGTTTGAAACTAGTGCACCGGCGTGAAATAGTTTATTGTTTGATTTTCAAGTTTGGACCGAATTTTGTCACTTTACTCTGCTGGTATCAGTCAATAGCTATACTGATAAGCATTACTGTGTCAAGCCACACGGACTTTTTTTTTAATTATCTTCGAAAAAGGAGGAGGTTCTGTATACGGCTGTTTGTATTTTTTTATTACGTTATATCCACCAATTTTTCCGTTTTGGACCTTTTATTATTCGAAATGGTTTACATCCAAATTGGTCTCTTTCTCATCAGGTCAGGATCTGATGATGTGATACTGGAGAAATCAAGGGAGTATAGGCATAGCTATACTGATGGATATTTTTGATAGGAACTGACGCATTTAAAAAAATGGCGTCTAACGCTGTCAAACCTATTCTTAAAAAAGTTGTTTGAAAAAGCATTTATACGTCAATTATTTTATATTTTGATAAAAGATATAATGAATTAAGAGTAGATTAGTATGATAAAAAAGTTTTATCTAAAAACAAGTTTTTGAAATACATAAGTTTATTTTATATTGCCAATTATGCATTTCAATATTCGAAACTTACTTCGTACTTATTTAGCTTAGATTACTTTAAAATTTTTGAAAATTGTTAAATACATGACGCATTATTGGAATACATCAATATCTCCGAATTTGACTTTTTGTGGGTTGACACATTATTGCTTATCAGCATCTACTTGCTGTTCATCACTATTAAGATGTATAGCGGACATATTGAGATTCGATATCTGGTGTTACTTTATCAATGGATATAACTTTTAAAATCTCTGATTTTTTCTATATGAAACGAAATAATGAATGAATTGAACAGAATTTTTTTAAAGTCGTAGGTTTCAATCTGAATAACTAGATTATTGTACATTTGCTTTGGTTAATTTTATATATATATATATATATATATATATATATATATATATATATATATATATGGACGCTGATAAGCAATACTGTGTCAAGCCACACGGACTTAGTTTTGAGTAAATGGCATCTAAAGATGTCGAACCCATTTTTAATAAATATAAAAGAAGTATATATCCACCTTTTCTTTTCTTTTTTGATAAAATGTATAATGAATTAAAATCAGATTGATATATTTAATATATCATCTAATAAAAACTTCTTCAAATATTTAAGATTATTGTATAAATTTCAAAATATGGAACGCACTTGAAAGTCGAAACAATTAATTGAGAAATATTTTTCCGTACTTATTTAGTTTAACAGAATTCAAATTTTTTTGAATAATGTTAAACAGGTGATGTAGTATCAAAATACATCATTATCTCCGAATTTTACTTTTTGTGGGTTGAAACATTATTGCTTATCAGAATCCATATTAAAATTTGAATTTAATTTGAATTATCAACATGCATCTAATAGCTTTTGAGCCAGGCATATGGTGATAAAACTGAATACATATTTAAGAATTAAAAAAAATTTCGCGAATTAAATACTGAAATGAAAATGTAGTAAGTATTCAATTTATATTAAAAATAATAATATTTTGTCAACCGAACAAGATACGCGAATTGAATTTTAAATAAATCTTTTTTAAATTTATTTAAATAACAAGAAAAAATAAATAAATATTTCAAGTACGACTGACATGGAATTTATACCTTAAACATAATATGACGAGTCAAATGCTAATAAACATTCAATTCATATGTTTTAGTTGTACCACATTTGCACGAATTATTTCGCCAAAGTCACGTGAGATGGAGAAGACATTAAGGAGATTGGCGAATAATCATAACAAACTCTACAACATATTTCAACAGTGACATAATCGTAAACATTGTTAGGACAATCCGAAACAGTCCCCAGGAAATATCCCTTAACAGCTTAATTTGTTTCAGAGGTAGTCATGCGTGACGGACATGCAGACAATGCTAACTTGAGTCCGCTTGAAACCACTTTAGATTCAGAATGTACGGAACAATATTTGTTCTGCCCGGACATCCATGGATGAGTATTGAATCCTTCTCGTTAGCATGTCCGGTACGTCCTATGAATTGTACATTATGTAAATCTTAATGCTATCTCCCTATGTAGATGGGTTAAAGACGTATAGATAGGAAAGAATGAAAGACATTATCTATGAGAATACAGGGTAATTCATGAAGATGAGAAAGGAAAAGAAGTAGGGGAACTTTTAAAGTATGTAAGAATAGAATTTGTTTAACGACGTCACCTGATAATTTTGAAATTAAAAGAACGATCAAAGGTTTTTCAAAAATATTTTTTTTTTTGTCACCTTTTATTGCAAAAGTTTGTGCAGGGAGTCGTGAGAAGCAAATGGTGGTATTAAGTAAGTTTACCATAAATAAGAATTGTTTGTTTAAAAGCGATCTCAGAATTGAATAATTTTAATTCTAAACAAATTTATAAATAATTTATAAGTGGATTATAAATTATTTACTCACTAAAAGTCAAACATAAAATCAGTTGATATCATCACTACCAACCGTCGCAAGTTCACCCGCTGGACTATTTGAAAAATTTCAACCAAAATCGCATCAGCCGTCTTAGTGCGTGTTAATTTTAAAATTAATTCTAATAAAATATAATAAGGCTAGATATATAGAAATAAAGAAATAAAATATACAGTGTTATTTCTGAATTAAAAGGAAAGCAATATTATAAATATTTAAATTTTGAAATCACAATAAGTCAAAAACATTTTAAAGGAGGAAAGAAAGAATGAAAAAAATAAAATAATTTCGAACCCCGCTCATGGCAAACATCTGTTTTGGCCATACGGATGTGCGTCGTGGCCTAAGTGTTTCTGTTTGTTTCCAGACACCCGACACAGGATCATGACATCTTAATAGGGGTCGTTAAGTGTGAATTGTTTATTTATTTATTTAGTATTTTCACATACGAAGTCAAGAAGAACAGTTATTAAATTATACATACTATTCAAGTCCACTTAAAATATTTAATTTCAACATAAACGTAGGTCTCAATCAAAGACAGTAAAATAAAAATAAAGTAATAGCCTGTAAATATCCCACTTCTGGCCTTCTCTTTCATCAAACAGAAGGTTTAAAGCTAAATCCACCACGCTGCTCCACTACGAGTTGGTGGGTATACATGTGTCAAAATTTATCCTGCACGTGCCTGCAGATATCCTCACGATATTTTTCTTCACCGCCGACCACGAGATGAATTTAAAAACAAATTTAGCACTTGAAAACTCAGCGGTGCTAGCCGGGGTTTGAACTAGCGATCACCCGTTGAGGCCGCCGCGTTCTAATAAATCAAAATCAAAATATACTTTATTCAAGTAAACTCTCACGAGCACTTTGGAATCGTCAATACATAAAAAAAATTATATCAATAATGAAGCTACCACCGGTTCGGAATGTAGATTCTATCGAGAAGAACCAGTTAGAAACTCGATTATTACTCCTTTAAACCACTAGAACATCTCAGCTCATAAAATAAAGATGAAAAATGAATTCTAAGGTTTATTTATTCATGTAATGCTCCATAAAATACGTTTCAGTTTCAGGATATTTTTTAGTAAATTTGAACTAAACCGACATATTTCCGAAATAGACAGCGCTCCGCGAAAGAGCGGAATGTCAATTTGCAACCAATATTCTTTTAAAAGATACCCGAGGCAGTTTGACTGGTATAAAGCTTTTACGATGGGAAAAATATATTCTCTTTAAAGCATATTTAGCAACCAGCGGACCGTTTAATTTAAGTAAAGGTCAAAGAAGTATTATTAGAAAAGATTATAGGTAAAACAATTTTTTTTCTTTTACTCAATTATATTTTCTAAGTATAGATGCACGCTCATAAGCAATACCAATTCAAGCCACACACACTTCATTAAACCAAATGGCGTCTAAATATGCCAAACCTAGAACTAAGAAGTATACATTCATAGTTTTTTTACTATTTTGTTAAAAGGTATTATGAAATAAAAACAGATTGGAATAATACAATTTTTATCTAATAATAAGTTTTTATAATACATGATAATATTTTATATTGCAAGATATGGAACACACTTCAATATTCGAAACATTAAATTGGGACCTTTTTTCTTACATATTTAGTTTAGATAATTAAAAAAAATTGAATATTGATAAATTCGTAACGAATTATCAGGATACATCAATATCTCCGAATTTGCCTTTGCGTGGGTTGACACATTATTGCTTATCAACATCCAGATACGTTACGTTCATACTATTTGACGTTGAAACCTATAACCAATTCAAACTTTGATAATCTCGTCAATTGTCTTGTTGACCACTGTACCCTGTCGCTACCTGATTGCTAGGCAACGTCGTCCAAAATAGTCAGCGTTCTGCGTGCTAAAATTCACAAGCTGATAATATATAAATAGTTTTAAAATCTTTGATTTAGATAATAATTATTTGCAGTCTTGTTTCTTTATTTTCGTAAAAAATAATTAGAATCACTTGTTTAAAATTGTGATAATATAGATCACGCGTTCGTATCAGTTTTGCAAGTGACTGATTACATCATGAGACATGATAATGAGATTACTGCGAAAAACTTCGACATGCTCTTAATAACGTATCGATCATTAAAATTGAAGCTATAATATATATTGAAATATGTAATAATTTGAATATCTTGTAGTAATTCATGGATTTTTTTAAATATTACAGTCGAACTAGCTTTCATCCGCGGCTTTTCCCGCGTGGTGTATGGATAAAATTAACCTGCGTTATTCTGATATATAAGTTATATAACAGTAAAATTTCATCAAAATCTGCGTGTGAAAAACTTATAAAACTAATATAATTATAGATTCTGGTTATTAATTTCAAGATACGAAACTCAGGGTCATTACACACTGGACGTATTTTAGAACCATTTAAGCGTACACTATACGTGTGTATACGTTTGTTAGACAAGCGTATATTTTTCTATAACTTCGATCGATCACTCGATATTAAAAGTTAAGATGTAGAACTAAACAAAAACGTTATTACTCCTAAAACAAAAACCTTGAAAATACTCTAAGCGTATACACCTTAATTCTAAACGCTGTTCTCCTAAACATTGGATATAATATATAGCGTACCTACATGTCTCCAAATTTCAATTCTCTCGATACACGTGAATTCCATCACGATGTTTTCCCTTAACTCTGAGCGCGAAATGAATATTAAGTATTTTAACTCTTGAAAATCTGATGTTGCCAGCTCAGGTTTCAATCCGTGTTTATTAATAATAATTTAATTATAATAAACAACTTTATGTCTACAGATACAGATAAAAGAAAACTATACTAGAAAAATCTTAAAACTATAATCAATATTATAATTTTTTGAAGATATTTATTAGTAGGTGTGTTTATTAGTTAAGATATATAACATAGTAATTTAAAAAAAAATTGACTTTAAAAATAAAATACACAATGAAATAAAACTATTTTAAACGGATTTAAATCGCGTTTATTAATTATTTTTATCATCCCGACGTTTCGAGCACTTTACAGCGTTCGTGGTCACGGGTACACAGTCTAGCCGTGACCTACCCGTGGTAGTTTTATTTCAATGAGTAATAATCGCGAAAATCTAACACAACGTTACAATACACAATTTATTTAACTTAAAAGACATACCTATTTCAATTACATGGATTTTAAAACTAAAGTACTTAATGGATTTTAGTGAAAATTTTATGGTAATGTTTGTACAAGAAGTATTTTATTATTAAAAAATAAATCTATTTATTTTTCTATCAATAAGTAATTGGATAACAGAAAACAAGAATATATTCATCACACAAATAATATTAAAATTCATAATTGGAATTTCTCCTTAAAAAAATCACCTGAAAAATCCCATCCGATTTTTTGTAAACATATTTATTACATTCATCGTACCATGCAGGTGAAATCGATTTTATTTCATCGTAAAAATAAATCGGAGAATAAATGATTCGATTCATTACTTTGTGAGATTACATTTCACAACACTAACAAGCTGTGCTGGAAACTAGTTTTTGTGAGCTTTTAAAACGGAAATTCAGTTTTTTTTCGTAATAAAAAATTTCCAATATAGTAGAGGGTATCGCCATGCCAAGTTTCATTTGTATCAATTCAGTGGTTTTTGTGTAACACATGCATGATGCACATTTTAAAAAATCTCATGTAAAAATAAAAACAACTTTACGATTGTCAATACAAAAGCATAAGGTAGATGATAATCCTACTCGTGTGGTCACATTATGCACAAGTACTGCAATATCCTTTGAAAGCAGTAAGTTTTCGATGTATAGATATTTAATATAACAAGTGACATTTAGTTTCTAACTTTTGATCAAAGATGGCGTAAGTTGTACATTGAATCACGCTATCGTTATGTTATTTGAGATTTATATAGTTCATAAGTGTTTTTAAGTTCAGTATCCTCAGAAGAATAAAAGTGATAATAAGTTAAAGAATAAGTCGAGTGGTTTTATTACATAGTACGCTATCAGTCCGCTTATTAGTTCGGAGTACAGTGCGGTAGTAAACATTGGTTAATAAGCTAATATTATTAAGAGACTAGCATTCCGCATCTCACTTCGTTCACGTGGAATCTTTCGTTCACATCGCATTCCCACAGGAACCGTGCATTTTTTCGAGATTATGTGTTACAAAAATACAATAAAATATACTTTTTTATAATATCAGTATGGATAAAATTTTTTGTTTGTAAGTTTGAGCTGTCCCTTACGGTTTTGCTCGCGTTAATGGTTACTGCTTCGCTCCTATGAGTCGTAACGTGATGTGATATAGCCTATAGCCTTCCTCAATAAATAAACTATCTAACACAAAAAGATTTTTTTAATTCGAACCGGTAGTCCCTGAGATTAGCGCGTTCAAAGAAACAAACAAACTCTTCAGCTTTATAATATTAAGTATAGATGTAGGTGTCTCTGAAATGGCATGCTCGACGGGGGCAGTACATCACAGAAGTAGCTAATGTCTCTTTTCATACGGTTAATAAGAGAACCGGACATAAAATTCAAACCCATTGCTTTACTTACTTCCATTCCTTCTGATCCCCTTATTCCTTTTTAAACGGTTTGTTGGTTCTCTATTGCTGCAAAAAAAAGTCGGTATATTGTACTGGCCAGGCAGATGAGTTTCCGATGGTCAACTAATGTCACAAAATATTCGTTACGAGCGATGCCGCGAGCAAATACTGGTAGAATTAATATTTTAGTTAGCATAGTTATTCTTAAACAATAAGAATGTATGCCAATTAAACTTTTAAGACCAGTCTTAGTAGAATATACTCCAGACTTCCATAACCCTCAAAATATGGTAAATTGGACAATAAAGCGCTATGTACTGCAATTATATGCCAACTTTATACAATTCACGACATCCACAGCCGTACTAGATTTTCCTTGGAGGATGCTTATTAGCAACATACACTAAGTTATACAAATGGTTATTATATCATATGCATATATGTTAAAAAGTTTTACTCTATTAATTTAAAAAACGCAAACGTTTGTCTCCACTATTATAAAGAGGTAAAATTTGTTTGTATAATGGATTAAAAGCAGATTGGTATAATGAAAAGTTTTGTATAATAATAAGTTTTTCTAATACATAAGATTATTTAATATTGCAAAATATAGACCTGTCTTCAATATTCGACACATTAAATTACAAACGACGAACGATACGACGAATAAAATAACAACTTTTTTTCGTACTTATTGAGTTTAGATCACTTTAAATTCTTTTGAATGTTGTTAAATTCGTAACGAATTATCAGAATACATCAATATTTCAAAATTTGACTTTTTGTGGATTGACACCTTATTGCTTATCTGGATGCTGATAATCATGTTAATTAGTACATAATAATATTATAAATGCGAAACGATAACTTTATCTATGTGTTTGTTTATTACGTTTAAATTACTGTTGTTAAATGTATCAGTCAAGGTTTATACAATTAAGTATAGAGATAGCATGAATCTTCGATAAGGACGTAGACTTTGTTGTGTCGCGATAACGCATGAAATAAGCGATAAAATATCTAAGGAGACGAAGTCACAGGAATCAACTGGTGTACTATAATAAATTATATAAAAATATGTGACGTTTTAAGATTTGCTTGGAGATAAGAGTAGGACCGTTTTTTGCAGAGAATAATGTAAACCAGTTAAATCAGGGTCTGCCTATTAATATAGTATATATAGACTGATTTTAAAACGGAGCGATTGCCATCTAACCTTCGCAAAACCAGAGAGCAGGCCAGTAATCAATTACACTAGAATAATCTCCTTACTAAGAGTAACGATCATTATTACGTGATTGTGATAACAAACGGAACCGACAGCTTTACGCTCTCCGAGACACGGTAGGGCGACTCACAAGGTCAAACACCCATCTCTTCTTTTCTATTTTGATAAAAGGTGTAATGAATTAAAAGCAGATTGATAAAATAAAAAGTTTTGAAATAAAACTATTTTAAACGGATTTCAATCGGGTATATTAACTATTTTTATCATACCAAAGTTTCGATCACTTTACAGCGTTCGTGGTCACTGGTAGACTGTGACCCGTGAGTCTACCCGTGACCACAAACACTGTAAAGTGCTTGAGACGTCGGGATTAAATAAAAATAGTTAATATACGCGATTTAAATTCGTTTAAAACAGTTTTATTTCGATGTGTAATAATCGCGTAAATCCAAGTCGACGTTATAAAAAGTTTTATCTCATAATAAAATTTTCTACTACATAAGATTATTTTATATTGTAAAATATAGAAACTCAATATTCGAAACAAAAAAATGAGGAACGTTGTCCCGTATTTATTTAGTTTAGACGACTTTATTTTTTTAATATTATTAAATACGTGATGCATTACCAGAATACATTAATATATCTGAATTTAAAACATTATTGGTTATCAGCGTCCACATATATACTCGTCGGTAAATTATGAAATTCCGCAAAAATAAAATTTCATTTTCGAGAGGTCGTGTAAAAAACTAACAACGCAGCAAACATGTGAAATTAAAAAAAAAAGTTTTTATTAAAGCGTGTAAGCTTGCGAAACGTAATCATCATTTGCATAAATACTTCACTTAAAAATAAAAAAGAGACATTGTAATTTTTGGTCGCATTTTAAATATTATATTCGTTGTGAATGCTATTTCGCGTCAGATTGCTTCTACATATTTAAATACGTCTGTTTTGAGTCTTCATTGTGACAATTAGTCTAAAATGGAATCTCTTTTCTGTCAGATACAATAATAAATAGTAACATATTCATACATAAATAGAAAACTTTAAATAAATATTTACATAAATCGTTTGTCATTGCTTTATATCTGAAACAATGTAACACGACGCGGTGTATTCGTATAATTTCTTAACGATGTAACCTACAACGATGCGACGTTGGCGTCGTAACGTTTCACTACGATGTGACGTGTTACGACGCGACATCAGTGTTGTAACGTGCTACGATGCGATGTCGGCGTTGTAGTGTTTCACAACGATGTGACGTACTGCGATGCGATGTCGGCATCGTAACGTTTCACAACGATGTTTTTGGCCTTAATACATAGCAACGTTAGTTCATAGATGTCAATATTAAGAAAGGTACGCCTAGTCGCAGACTATATATGAGACTGGCTGGCCACGTCGCATCGTGCCATCAATACGTATTCACTTCCATTTTAAACGTCTTTTATCAAACGCTCTTGTTATTATTACATGAACATAAAGTATAGCGGTTATGTAACACAGATTGATGTTTTAATGAAAATCCTTTTGACTCACTTTGTGTTTCCCTAGGTTCGTGACGGCACAGCCTAGGACCGCTTCTCTGCCTAGGAAGAAAGTGTGGTTGCCGATAGGTCTCTCGAACGCTGGTTCTTCCGAGAACTTCTTCGTTGTGGTTTGGGAATCTAAAACAATTTGTACATATTATAAATATTTCAGATATTTAAACGAGTATCTTATATTATGGGTTAGGTAACTAGTAAGTAAATTATCTTGTCATTAAATATCGTTGTTTGCCGGTTTATCGTGTCCATTCAACAATGACACCACGAGGCTTAAAAGCTACTTAAAATTAAGTCACGTTTGAGAATATGACAAACTGACTGGTTAAGTTAGATTTAGCACAATACTGTAGAGCCGTTCATAAATATATAAATTGATATAAGCACTATTGTATTATTTATAAGCACTTTGTATGTTTGAACGCGCTAATCTCAGTAACTACTGGTTCGAATATAAAAAATATTTATATGTTAGATAATTTATTAATTGAGTAAGGCTAAGGGCTAAGGGCATTATTCACGCTACGATTCATATGAGCGAAGAAATAACTATACACGCGAGTGTAACCGGAAGGTATAGCTAGTATACAAATATAATTTATTATTTCATATCCTCATAACGTGACTATAACTATACTACTATAATTAAATAATTATAATTTAAAAATTGTACATAATTTAAATACGTATATTTTCACTACTGTTTTTTGTTACTTCACTCCAATAAGTCGTAGCGTGATGTTAAATAGCCAATAACCTTCCTCAATAAACAGACTATTAAGCGCAAAAAATATTTTTCAAATTTAACAGATAGTTTCAGTGGTTATCCCCTACATACAAAGTTACAAACATCCAAGCAAATCGTGTTTATTAGATTCAAAGTTTAATTAACAATGTTAATACAACAACTTTTTTTTTTATATTGCATACGAAGAAAAAAAAAATCGAAACAATTAAAGTGGTATAAAGGTGCAAACATAAACTCATTCGAGTTACTGATATTGCATTTGTTGTCGTATGAAATGTCGTCCTTCAAAGACTGAAGATCTACAAAATCTTACTTGGTTTCAACAATATGAAAGCATTTAATTTGCATAGGTGACATAAATTAAAAGCCAGATAAATTAATGTTTTAGTATTAAATTTTATTACAATAAATGTGATATTTGATGATGAAATTGTTCGTTTCAATGTTTCGTATTACGTTTCGTTATTTCATGCGAAACCACAATTTATTTGTATAATAAAACGGTATAGAGGTGTGTTTGTACATGTATCCTAAAAAAGAGGGCAAAAATTCTAATTATTATTTTAATGTCTACGTACACACGAACGAATGGATTAGATGGACTTTAACGTTTTAATTTGAAATGAGATGACCCGGTTAATTTCGTACCGTCTATTGAAAACGCGATATAAAATAATTCGAATTGGCGATTTAATCTAATTTTATTTTTGCTTAAACTATCTTAAGGAACAGTAATCGTTCGTTAAAATATTTAGTCATTACAATGATGACATTAATCTATATTATATATATTGGCTATAGGGTTTAGGAAACGCTATGATAAAAAATATTTTTATCACAACTAGTTGTTCTATCCTTATCTTTGAGAAAACAATTGAAAGTGAGTTAGAATCTAACTGTAGCCCACTATACCAGCTTGTATGCGGGCTGGCTCGACCGAGGCAGTACCCCACTCTCATGAAAGATCGATGTAAAGTATCTAATATATGCGCTTCAGTTGAAAGCTCAACCATCTCCCCTTTTTAACTGACAACATATTTGTAGCTCCTCTGATTCTGATGTCTATAGGCGGCGGTGGTTACTTAGCATCGGGTTTTTTTTTTATATAAAAAGGGGGGGGGGGGTAAACGAGCAAATAGTACCACCGGATGTGACCGGAAAGTGGTTATCATTTCCAATGGCAATCTGTAACACCAGGTGTGCTCCGGTAGCGTTGCCGGTCTTTGATGGAAAGGTGTCTATACACTCCACTAAATTATAGCGCTCTGGACAAAACTCAAAACATTTTTTTCAGGATCAATCCACAGCCTGCACGTACGCGGTAAAAAGCCGCTTACCAATACTGAAGCCTTATACTTTTTTTCAATGGTAATATTTTTAGAGGTTACAAAATATTGTACGGATGAGGGTTAAGCTCTGAAACCTCTGATCCGATTTAAAGGAATCTTTTTATTAGATAGGCCGTTTATTGATGAAAGTTATAGGCTATATTACATCAAGCTACAACACAGCCCGAAGCAATAACGATAAGCGTGGGTGAAAATACAGAGTATTTAGTATACAAAATAATAATTTATATCGAAATGAAAAAAAATATATGAGTGGATTCAAAAGGAAAATAACATTATTATATAAATTGTTACTTATTCTCGGAAGGCTACGTTTTCTTATACGAGAGGCAAAGTTTGTTATCTGAAATATTAATATAAGTAATCGTATTATCTCGATACGAGGTTATTCATATTTTATTAAATTAATCCGTGGGAGTAATTTCAAGAATATCTATTATAGTAAAACTATAATAGTTCCAAATACTGTCTATACAACTATTTATAAAAAGTGGAAACCGACTTCAAAAGCAAAATAGGTAGTTGCGTTTACTTAAATTACAAACTTATTCTAGTTATTTTGATTTTAAAATTAAAGTAATGAACTAATTTTGATGAAATTTTATGGGACCAATCGGAAAAAAAAAAATCATCAGTCCAGTCGTTTTCGAGTAATCGATGAACGTACAAAATAAAGTTCCCGATGAATTTAAGAACCTATTTTATTTTTTGAAAGAACTGAATATGTATGATTAAATAATTGTTAGTATGTAACCTCATTGTTATAATATTGTAACTAATAAAACGGGTTGTAACAAATGTATCTCCGAATATTTTATAAGTTCCAAGAAGTATAATTTACTGTCAAGTAAATGTTTCGTACCAAGCGTGATCCGAGGCTAGAATTACACTTGTAAGTATTTTCATAAAGATTTACGTAACTTGGTTGTCTTTGCTTCACACAAGCCACAACTTTTGTAATTTTACCTGGGTAACTGTTACAATGTTACAGAGTTGTTTTAATTACGTAAGTATAACTTACCAATGTAATAATGCCTCCTACTTTTCATAAAGAAATAAAAACGATAAACCAAAATTAGGTGACCCTTGCGAATATATCGCACGTAGATGTAGTAATCAGTTACGTAATAATTTTGAATTTTAATTTTTTAATGAAAGCATTGATTTTGAGTGATAACAAAATTTTGTTGATTAGAAAAAAAAATGATCTTCAAAATGTCCTATTAAATATTATTTAAAAAAAATCTTTAAGTGTATGTATAAAAAGTAAATAAAGTAATAACCAGTAAATGTCCCACTGGCGAGCAAAGGTCACTCTTCTCCTATTAAGGAGAAGCTTTAGAGTTTAACCCACCATGCTGCTCCACTGCGGGTCGGCGGATAAACATGTATCAAAATTTCTTCGGCTCGTGCAGATTTCCTTACAATGTTTTCTAAGTATACTATACGTAATTATATAAAGTTTCTTAAACCTTTATTGACTGACAATATTTGTATAGTCTCGAACAAAAGTTAAGTAAAGTTCAAATACGGATTATGAACTTTAGTTGTCCTATAGAAGCTTTAATATAATATGCTCTGACATTCATAGTTACATTTACGTAATAAGATAGCGAATTCTTAGCATATAATTAATTATGAACCTTATGACTTAAACTTAAAGTATAATTTTGCATGTACATTCTCTGCCCGTATTCAAGTTCTATCCCTTTTGTTAGTGCTTCTAAGTTTTAAAGTTACTGGGAAGCGATATATAACTTATGCATCGAAATATCTTAATTGTTTCTTGTTTCAATATTCCGTAATCTTCTCAAATAACTTAGTTTATTACAATACATTTATTTAGTTAACATTTTTCTCATAATTATACGGCTCTTGATTTAAGGGGTTGTACATCTGTACTGATATTATAAAGAACTTGAAATTGTTTATAAGTTAAGTAGGGGGTAATCTATGAAACTGCTGATCAAATTTGAAACTATTATTTGCGTTGGTTAGTTTATTGAGGAAAGTTATAGGCTATATTACATCACGCTATGCATTGTGGGTGCGAATCAGTAACCATAAACGCGGGAATCGTGAGGAACAGTTAGTATTTAATATCTTTTTAGAAATGCGATTTTTTTGGAAATTCATGTTCGCCTTAAATTGTATTGTATTGTTATACATTTATTAAATGCCATAAAATGTGATCAGTATTGTATTTTTGGATCCCTCATTAACTTCGTCTTTCTTATATTTTCTTTCGTGATATCAATAACCCGTTGCTAGGCTACTCACGTATATATCAGTATCATTATCAATATCTTTACTAATAATAAAATTCTAGCGGGTCGCTGTCTGTACATAGAAGATATTTGAAAAAAAATATTATAGGGGGCCTTTACCAACGCAATAGAACCCAAAACTATGATTTTTAGAATTCTTATCTGTTTGTCTGTTTATCTGTGCGTTTGTGCAGGCTAATCTCAGAAACGGCTTATCCGATTTAGATGCGGTTTTCACTAATATATTGTAGTAAGCTTCACTAAACATTTAGGCTTTGTTTCATGTCAATCGGTCCATAAATAAAAAAGTTATGTCAATTTAAGGAATCACGTTGAACATTTTTTTGTGCTTATCACTAAATGCATGAAAGTATATACAGTACTTACATCAAAAAATACATTTTTAAAATTTTTGTCTGTCAGTCTGTCTGTCTATCTGTTTGTTCCGACGAATCTCTGAAACGGCTGAACCGGTTTTGATGGTACTTTTACTCGCAGTTAGCAAATGTTATAAGGACTGACTTGGGCTTACTTCTATTTTAGTTTTTTTTTTTATTCTATAAATATGAAAAAAAATTCTAACGGGTCGCTGTCTGTACATGCAAGATATTTGAAAAAAATATATATTGGGGGTCTTTACCTACGCAATAGAACCCAAAACAATAATTGTTAGAATTTTTGCCTGTTGGTCTGTTTATCTGTGCGTTTGTGCCAGCTAAAAAAGATATGTCTATTTATGGGGTCACGTCGAACATTATTTTGTGATTTTCACTTTCATACACACAAATGCATGAAAGTACTTACATCAAGTACCGACAGTCTGTTTCTTACGACTAATCTCTGAAACAGCTGAATCAAATATGATGAGACTTTCACTCCCAGATAGAGGATGTCCATTAATCACGTGAGGCCGAGAGAAGGGAGTGAGAATGGAAGAAAAAAATCACAAAATATCACTAAGTCTAAGAAGTTCTTAAAAACATTACAGCAGCCCCTATAGCTAATATTATAAGGATTAACTTAGGCTACTTTTATTAAAAAATATATTTATTTAAATCAATAATTAAAAAAGAGAATTACGCGATAACAAAAAATTGGAGAAACCAATAAAATAGTGAATAATTTCAGATTTAAGAAGGGAAGGTCTATCTATACAAGTAAATAAAATTGATGTATCTGTTTGTAATTTTAAATACTTTATACTTTCATACGCATATGCATTTTCATATTAAAGTATACACGGTACTTACAACAAAATTCCTAATTTTAAAATTTATGTCTGTCTATCTGTCCCTCAATTTGTTTCGGCTAATATCTGAAACAGCTGGACCGATTTTGACGAAACTTTTACTAGCAGAAAGCCAATTTTATAAGGAACAAAACTGAAACTAATGAAATAGTAAATAATATTTGATTCAAATAGGAAAGTTAATAAAAAATAATAATAATAATTTTAAAAAATAATAAATTTACTGGGTAATTTTTTTACTGGATATGATAGAACAAATCCGAAACTAGAAGCAAGAGCAAAAAATAATTAAAGACACTAAGCCGATTTTGATAAAAACGAAAACTGCATCATTAGTTTTTTTTTAATATGATTTCCTGGCCAGAAACGAACACGTTTATTTAAAAAAAAATAACATTACTAACTGTAGTATTGCACCATCTGATACTGTCACATATTATAAGGACCAACTTCAGGGAGGTAATAATAGTATACAGTTAACTGCAACAAAAAGAAAAGGCTATTTTTTTACAAAATTCTATCAAATTCTTACATTAATTAAATCTTTAGTAATTCTTTAAAAAAACGATTATACCTAAAAGTGAAATTTTAAAATTATAACGGGATGTTGTAACGCTAATAGCGGGTGAGTACAATAGCCGAGTTCAGTGAAATGTAGATTTTCAATAAATTGTTTCATCTTTTTAAGAATTATCTAAACCTACCTAGGTAACGGAATAGGTGACGGGGACCAAAACAAACGTCACATTCTATCAACTTTGTATAGCTCACATAGAAAAAATAGATAAACATAAAAGAAGTTACTGTGAGTTATTCATTTTATATATTTTCGTATGTATTGTTCACAGTCTTCTTTACTTTAGTAGGTGACTAGCATTTTGATGCAATTTATAAACAAATCGTTCGAAGTAATGCAGATTTTTTTTTCTAAACCTACGGGAACCCATGATTTAACCCACATATTTGATTATATCAATGTAGAATCGAATACTTAACTTATAATTAGTGTATATATTTAATGTTATTTTGTAAAAAAAAATCTTTTCCTTTCATTTATCGCTTTCTATTACTTTCCAAAAGTTGATCTTTACAAGTTTATTGGTGGTGCAATAATACAGAATGTATTTTTTTTTTTCAAAATTAGTGGGTTCTATTCCTGGCCAGGAGAATCATGAAATCAAAAATTTCAAAATTTGACGCGAAAGATACTTAAAGGAGTTTCGTTCCTTATAGTTCCGGATTTGGCCTATCAAGCCCAGTTAAAAAAAGTCACCCGATACCTCGGTGGGAACTTACTGTTTTGCAGTCAAAATTTTAAAGCACAAAACAACTTTTTTTCAACATTTATAGCGAAAACCGTGGAGCAATACCATATCTGAGTTAGCGTCTGCTTATAAAAACAACCAGAAAGTTCCCAGATCCAAAGTAAAAACCTTCTTTCTTGAGCAGCACCGCAGACTATTATAACCTTGCTTTGCAGGAGACATACCAAGCATTCTGTAATCCACGCGAACGAAGTCGCGGGCACAGCTAGTGTGTATAATATAATTTTGGCTGACTTACGAAAAGAGAGTGTATAAAATTTTACACATATAATTTAAATATATTTCTTTCTTATCTGTGCTTTTTTACTCTACTCTGTGGAACATTAATATTCTTATGTATTCTCACTACTATAAATAAAAATCTTCGAGTCTTTTATTTCAATATACCCAATTCGCTATTTTTTTGTATATGTATTACACGCTTATTAATTATGAAGTAATATTAATTCATATATTCTTATTATCTTGATCGTGATTTGATAGCACAAACTAGTCAAAAACGGAACAACATTGTAATAAACAAAGGCAAATCGCTCATGATTAATGCAATCGTTGTAAAGAAAACGTTATAACAAGAACAGATGGTACAATTCAATAAAATTAATTTATAATATTTTTAATAAATAAAATATTCTGTTCGATAAAAAAATATTTAACAACAAAAAATAAAAAGGATATTTACGAGAGTAACTAAAAAAAATGAAACTGACTGTAAAATACGTAACTTCGTCTACTCGAAAAATACACTTTTACCAGTTATTTTGATTTTAAATTAACTCAACCGTAATATTATAATTAATAATTAAGGTAGGTAAGGAAGTAACAATGAAAAACACTACAAATTAAAAACTCCAAAGGCAAAGGCCTGCTCTCCTATTAAGTAAAAGGTTTAGAGCTTAATCCACTGCGCTGCTCCACTGCGGGTATAAATTTGTTGGAATCACTCCCGACATATGCAGGTTTCCTCACGATATCATCCTTAACCGCTGCGCTCGAGATAAATTTAAATATATATTTAGCTCTCGAAAACTCATCGGGGCTAGCCGGGGTTTGAACCCGCGATCGTCGATTAAGATCGACGTGTTCTAACTTCTAGGCCATCTCGGAAAACGAAACAAGTAATGTAAGTAAGCAAAAAATAAATATTTTCTACGGCATTTTGAAGTCGGTGCCAGTAAATTACACGTAAAGGATTTACTTGGTGCGTAGGTTGGAGGAGGTTCTCAATTCGTCGGGGACTTTTTTTATATTGCTTTTTTTTATTACTCTACCGAGTGTGGATCGATTTTGATTTTTTTTTCTTAGCACCGACTTCAAAATGTATTTAAAAAAATATTTATTTTTCGCTTTTTAATTTACTTTTTTTTTTGTTTTCGAGGTCTGTTTATTTTTTTTTAGTTTTAATTTATGTCGGTCGATAATAGTAAAAACTGTTCAGTTCAAATTAATATTTTTGCTACAAAAATAATCTCGTTGAAATTGGCCCACATTTTGTCACAATATAACCGAAACCAATTTAAAACATCGTAAAAGTTAACAACAATCTTGTATCGTATTGTTTGTTATAATGAAAATGTATTGTATAATGAAATAGCGTAATGGAAAACCGTTGTCTCTTAAAACTTTTCCATTCTAACTACTTTGTATTATTTCGAGTCATTAATCAAGAGTACATTTTCATTATGTTAGGACAATGATTTTATGAATATAAGAGACAATACGCAAAAGATTTCGTCCGTATAAAAGTATAACTAAGTTTTAGTTGTTTTTGGAAGCCTAATTTTATTTCTGTATAAGTAGCAATTGATATTAAAATTTTAAGAAATTAAGGTTTAATAATTAAAAACTAATATTGTACCAGCAGTTGTTAAACAAAGGTTAAATTAAATTATTTGAGTTTATTATAAGTAAATTTATTATTAAAATAAATATTAAATTATTAAGTGATATATTAATTTCATAAAATTTTATATAATAATTATGATTTAATAAATTTTAATATAAACAAGGATTACCCTATTGTTAAAAATTTAATTGATAATACTAAAATAGTAAATAATAATTTATTGACACTTAAATAATATGGCGCTATTTTAGTTCATTTAGAGAAATCTGTCTATTAATTGATAATCCGCGAATAAATTTATTTAATTTATATTTTTGTATATCAGTGTTAAAAATATTTTTTTAGTAAAAATAATATTTTAATTTTATTATGGACTATCTTTGCATTTAAAATTAAAATAAAAAAAAAATTTTTGGTGTCATATTAGACAAAAATATTTTAAAATAGATTTCTCCACAATTTTTTGGTGTTTAGTATTAAATATTTTTTTCTCGCTGGGAAATGCAATGACGCTTATAATGGAAGCTATTTTATCCTGCATTATTATTTACATTGCGTTCTCATTTTAATTATATAATATTAAAAGTTATGTGTATTATGATACATAAAAGTATGGAAATCTAGACCAAAATAATGAATTTTATCATTGTCTTTGCTTTTTATAAAGCTGTAAAAATTACATACATGATTGATAGAAAAATATGGAAGCTTTTACAAACACATAAAAATTTAAATAATTAGTGATTTTTGAAAAGGTTTTTATAGGCATTTTTTAATTATAGAGCTATTTAAATATTTATAAAAAATTGGCTTCCCTTCGCTGTTTCAATCGCGTTTAAAGGCTACTGCTTCGCTCCTATAAGTCGTAGCGTGATGTAATATAGCCTATAACCTTCCTAAATAAACAGGCTAACCAACTCAAAAAGAATTTTTCAAATCTGTCAAAAAATAATAAATCTGTATAAAAATAGTTTCATAGCCTATTCAATGCAAACAAACAAACAATGAACTCCTTCCTCTTTATAACATTGTTATAGATTAAAAACGGTTTATTACCAACGAATACACACAGCTTATAAAGGAGAATGTCACAAAATTCGGAGCGACTCGCACCTGTCACCAAATGCTAATGCGCCGAGCGTCTGTCGTCGAACAGATCGATATAACGAACGAACGCCTTTGGATACATCTGTTTTTATGATATTTTTACACGACGAAAGGAGAGTATTGTGTTTATCCGCTTATGTACATGTATGTATGTATGTGGGTTTTTACTTTTGTGGAACTATTTAGACC
Organism: Hypolimnas misippus; assembly: GCA_037950945.1. Lineage (NCBI taxonomy): Eukaryota > Metazoa > Arthropoda > Insecta > Lepidoptera > Nymphalidae > Hypolimnas > Hypolimnas misippus. The sequence continues at coordinate 10,721,035 of JBBEEQ010000013.1, read as the reverse complement.
AAACGCTTGGACGTTTGTTTATATCCAGAAATATTCATCAGATCCTAATATATCATATATTAAAAGCTTCCTTGAAAAAAATATACACTTTAATAAGCAAAAACCCCAATCCAAATCGGATTATACTTTTTGAGAAAAACGCGAACTTACAAACACACACGGGTTTGATACAGAATCTAGTTTTTTTGGAGTCGATTAAAAACACGTATTTCTTACATAACGATTTTAAAAATACGAAGATACACGTTGGAAATGATTACAAAAGTGAACGGACATGCATATCGTTAAAGTTAGCTTCGCCTGCACCTGATGCCGTGGCTAATGCGAGTTGTGAACGTGTTAGACGAAAACTTAGACGTTGAATGGATCGATCGCTCCAATTTAACTATTTCGACTTCGGTGTGTTCAAAAATCAATAACGTTTGAAATAGATCTAAATGTAAGCGATACGTTCGACTTTATAATAGAATAATTTAGATATTAATACGTAAAGCAAGAATTTTGTATCTATTTTTTTTTTCGAAAATTGCACGGACGAAGGAGTATTAAATTCTACACTTATCTTTACTAATATTATAAAGTTTTAAAGTTTGTTTGTATGTATTTGTGTTAGAGAGTCTACCGAGGAAGGTTATAGGCTATACACACGCTACGACTCTATAAATGCGAGTGAAACTTCGAGATAGCTAGTAGTTTATATAAACAAGTAGTGCAGATTGTTAATGTTTTTTTTTTAATTATACATATAAAATACATTTAATAAAAAAAAACATAGCGCACACTGTTATGTATTGCAAAACTCACGCACTCTTTTGTTTACGTTACAAACTTATAATTTAACTATAGTAGACGACATCTCAACGCATATCCTTTAATTGACCGGACCATAACTTTTTAATTTTCAATTTTTTTATTTTTAGTTTTCTAATTATAATTAATTTAACTGGATAAATTATACTATTGGAAATTTTAGCTTGTACAGCTAACATTATTTCAAAATGTACTGCCATCCAATTCTTATTAAAATTTTAAAACTTATTTCTGTATAATCTTATTAATAGCATAAAGACATATTGTTATGTTATTATTAACTTATTGGTCCCTGCACTTTCGTTTGCATAGAAAGTTTAATCAAAATTAGTTCAGTAATTGAGACGTGAGAACGTGACATGCACACAGAGTAACCTTCACATCTATAGATATAGATACTAATAAATAAAATTAAAATGTCCGTTTGTAATTTGAAATTAGCAGCTTTTCACTCTATGGATATAAAAGAATATATGACACTTCGATATAAATCAATTTAAAAAAAAATGTCTGTTTATCTGTCACTCCGTCTCTTTGTTTCAGCAAATCTCTGATTTTCACAGGACTTTCAGTCGCAGATAGCTAATGGTATAAGGTCTAACTTAGGCTACTTTTTTTTTTAGAAATTTGATTTATCTTAACTTTCTCGGACAACGTCGCGGGCCTTAGCTAGTTTCTAATATTAGTATAGATTTTAGAGCAAATCTTGACTCATTACCCAAAGCCCATGGAAAAGTCTAATAATAAAATTACACACATAAAACAATAGTAACATAAGTGGAATATCGAAATGTTCTCGATCATTCGCTCGCGTCATTTGTCGCCAGCCATTCATTCCGGTTAACGGGGTCTTACCTGCGATGCGGTGAACGTATTAACAACGGGCCACCGAACCCTCTATTAGAACATTATTGAAAAATACTACCTTATACCTAGTTTTAACTCACGACGCTGATAACCAATGCTGTATCAAGCAACACGGACTTTATTTTGAGAAAATGGCGTTTCAAGATGTCTTTATTTTGTTTGAAGAAGTATATATTAAACTTTTCTTTTCTATTTTGATAAAAAGTATAGTGAATTAAACGTAGATTGGCTAATAAAGATTTTTATCTAATATATAAGTTTTACAAATATATGAGATTATTGGAGAATGCAAAATATGGAACACATCACTATATTTTAAACATTAGATTAAGAAACTTTTTTTCCATGATTATTTAGTTTAAATAACTTGAATTTTTTTTTGAATAATTTTAAATATCTAATGCATTATCAGAATATGTTTGACATATTATTGCTTATCAGCCTCCATATACGACTATATTTTAGTCAACTAGTTCTACCATTAGGGAAGAGTTATACTTATAAGTTTTGCTTTCATAATAAATATAAAACATCTCTGAAACCTGATAATATTTACGTAACCATAAGAAAGTGTAAGTACGAACAATAGTCGAATTTATACCTAATCATTATTGATAAAATGAGAAACACATTGATTTATCTTTGCGTATTTATAGATTATTTGATACAAACGTTCATAAGGAAAAAGTATGGCTTGTCGCAATGTTTATTCATGTTATTGGAACAAGATTTTACGTCATATAAAATAATATAATGTAAGAAAACGGGCAGTTTGATTTACAAATTTCTTCTTTAATATTTAAATAAGAGCTGATCCGGGACTAACTGTCACAAAAGATCAGCTTGAAATAGCTAATACATCTGTGTTTCGTACAGAAATCCAGAACCCCTCTTCTATTCCTTCCCGTATTTCATATTTCTATTAATTCCTCCCTTTTTAGGCGGCAACGCATTGTGTCTCCTTTGATACTGAAAATGTCTACGGCGGTGTTCACTTAACACCATGTGTCCCGCCTGCTTGTTTACCGGCATTAAAAAAAAGTCTATAAAAAGTTTGTATAGTCCCGCAGTCTGTAAAGGAATATTACTCTTGATAGGTCTCAAGAACTAATAATATTACAAACTCGAATGTGTGGTTTATCTTACAGAGGCCAAACAAAGAGAAGCATCGGTAGGGTCACGGAACACATAGGAGATGTCAAAAGTAGGCGTTCTTCAAAGTCTGCAGTTTGTGAACATGCTTTGGATAAACCTAACCATTTTATCCGATTTGATAAACACACACAGATCCTTGCTAGAGAACACAGATTCATTCCTAGAATGATACGCGAGGCTATTGAAATTCAAAAACATCCGAAATTCAATAGAGAACATGGTTGGAGACTTTCGAACACCTGGGATCCACTTATTAAAAATTTAAAATCCCAAGTCCAACAGACTGCAAAACCAAAAGATACAGTTAGTGCCCTCTGCGTGCAACCGGAACGTTATTCAAGATACCATCTAAGAAACCGTTGGCGGTAGTTGTAAATAATATTTTCTAAAATCTCAAATAGACAAATGTTACCTTAGTCTACCCGTGACCACGAACGCTACAAAGTGCTCGAAACGTCGGGATGATAAAAATAATTAATATACGCGATTTAAATCCGTTAAAAATAGTTTTATTTCAATGAATAATAATCGCGAAAATCTAAGACAACGATATGACTATCATTAGTTATCGCGATAAGACCCGGTATGTTAAATATAAATATTACCAAAAAAATCTTAAGGCAAACGATGAGTACGAAAAATGTGCTCCAATTTCTGTCCCGATGAATAATAAGTTGAATCTTCATTACATTGATTTCTGAGCTCTTAAGGAAATGAGGGGCACGCTAACGGCCGGTGCCACACTCCGGTGTATTATAGAACATCTGGCGTCGTAAGTGTGCAATTTGATCTGGGTCACCAGTTTCAGATTTTAACAGATGGCTGAATAAAAAACATTTGTGAAATTTCAAAAAATTATGTATTAATTAATCTTTTTAATTGGAAAGTGATGATGTTATTCTTAGCTTTGATTACATAATATAATGGCTATTCCTATCGTTACTTATATTGAAGACGCGAGTTTATATGGGTCTATGGATTTTACTCTTTTACGCAAAACTTGAAAATGTCGTAGAAAATATTTATTTTTTACTTTTCGGTTTCGAAGTCGGTTTAATTTTATTAATAAAGTTTTTTATCTCAAAATGACGTCCGTGTGCCTTGACATAGTATTGTTTATTAGCGTCTATTTATTTAGTCTTTAATTGGACGCTGATATGCAATACTGTGTCAAGCCACACGAACTTCATTTAGAGAAAATGGCGTCTAAAGATGTCAAACCTATTCTTAATAAGTTTGTTTGAATAAGTATTTATTCAAATTTAAAAAATAAAAAAAAATAAAAGCAGGTTGATATATTTAATATATAATGTAATAAAAAGTTTCTAAAAATATAAGATTATTGTATAAATTACAAAATATAATATGTATATACCTGGAATTGTGAAAAAAATAATTAAGAAACTTTTTTCCGTACTTATTTAGTTTACATGACTTTATTTTTTATTGAATAATGTTAAATAGGTGATGCCGTATGAAAATACACCAATATCACCGAATTTCACTTTTTGTGGATTGACACATTATTGCATATCAGCATCCAATTGTTATATTCCTTATTCAAAAACATAGTGAGATTATAATTGTATGACACAAAGTTACTGCGTAACTGAGTATCAAAGTTAGTTTACAAATCCGTTTCTGAAAGTCTGTCGGATTTGTCTCATTTCAATGTAAATTTTAAACGTAAATGAAGTTTTTAACAGTAAATGTTAAAATTAATATGTTAATCAGTGTTAATATTAGGATTGTATTTAACATTTTGCACTTCGCTGTATTATTTACCTAATGCATATTTCAATTTGAAGTGTTGCCATAATTTTTACATTGCAATGAAAACTAGATATAATTACATTTCAATAAAATAATACACATATTTGAAATAAAATTAAACCCACGAAACAAAACATCTTACATAAAAAAGTATTCTTTTCTATTCTAATATTATGAAGGAATAAAATTAATTGTATTTCTTAGGAGTAGTGTTGCCCAAATGCAAGAACAAGACGAGACTTAGCCAGTCTTGGTCTTGGTCTTGCGCCCATACACCTGGTCTTGGTCTTGGTCTTGGTCTTGCGCTCCCGGTCTTGGTCTTGGTCTTGGTCTTGCAGCAAGAGTCTTGCAAGTCTTGCAATTACCTATTAGTCTATTACTATTTATTAAAGTTTACTTTAAATGTTAGAAAAACGTATTAGAATTGGAACTTGGAACATTGTGAGCTTGAATTAACATAGCCATAGTAAAGATCAAGCAGATTAATAAATAACTGAAGATTTGATAAGAAATTCGAAAAATCAACTGACCTATATGTCGTTTTCATGGAAGTAACTGTTTCTTAATAAACATTTATGATTTATAAGCTTACATTTGCTACAACATGTAAAAAAAAAAAATTAATTACAATAACTTGACTGTATTTTAAAGAACAATACTTATCTGTCTAGAAAGAGATTGAACCCTCAACTTATAAGAAATTTAATAAAAGAGTTTTACGATTTATCATTTATTTGAATAAAAAATAAAATACAACACAAATCAACAGCTTTATCATTAGGTTATGATACTTTATATCAATTTTTTTGACCAAGAATTAATACAAAGTAACCATCTGGCTGACTCATCACTTAACCTATTTCTATGTTTTCTAATTACTAATGATGCGTTAGAAAATAATCTCTCAGCAGGTACTGAAGTTGCCGGTATTGAGAGAAAATCACGAGCCATTTTCGATAAAATCGGATACTCTGTCTCATGCGTCCTCCACCAATCTAAAATGTCTTCCGAGCTGGCAGTTCTTGGTTTTCTCAGGTACTCCTCCAACTCGTCTATCACTAAGCCTTGAAGACAAGATCCAGATGACGTCGAGGGACATTCATAGAGTTTATCAAAGTCTATTACGTCTTCATCTTCATCACATACTTTATTTTCTTTTTCTGGTAATTCCAGAGATTTGTTCAGTGAGTGTAGACTTTTATATTCTTCATAAAGTTCATTGAACTTGCGCAGACTTTCTGTTTTAAGTTGCTTCCCCCACATTGTCAGGTCAAAAGTCTGAGCCTTATGCCTTGGGTCTAAAATTAAAGAAGTACAATAAATCCAGTTGCTCTTCTTGTAATGTTTAAGCATTTTGTCTCGAGCTGCTTGGAAAGCTAGAATGAGCCTTTCATCCACTTCAGATCGATTAGGTTTCTCATCTAACTGTTTTACCATGGATTCAATTTTATCTAGCAAGAGATTGAATGATACAATGACTAGCGGTAATGTAACATATTTGTCTCCACCAAGTTTTGTACTTAAAAGTTTAAAATTTATTAGAAATTTATGTAATTTTTCGAGTACCTGCCATTCATTAGCTGTGATTTGAAAATCATTTAATTCGGTGACAGAACTGCACAATATGTCAATGCCCGCTCTCACTTTTAAACCAAATCCAATCATATCATGTGTGGAATTCCATCTCGTTGGACAGTCAAGAATGGCATTTAGATTTGATGGCACGCCAGCTGCTTCACAAGCAGACTGAAACTTCTTCTTCACTATCTCACTTCTTTTTATTTTACTGGAAATGCTGCGTAACTTTGTTACAGATGTACGCGAGTCAGCAATATTTGGTGCAGATTCTTCATCTTCCTCATCCTCAGTTTCGTCTGCATAGTCTTCGTACTGCTGATCTTGCGCGTTAGTGTCAGACTCACAGTGTAATGCTAAGGTCTTTAATAAATCTTGTACACCAAGGTTTAAAATGTGAGCAAAGCACCGGAAATGTTGATTGTCTGAATCAAAGTGTTGCGGCAGCAGTTTGCTCAGTTCATACATAAATTTGGTATTTGCAGTTGCGTTGTCGACCGTGATACCTTGTATTTTATCAATTATGCCATATTCCAATAAACATTCATGGAAAATCGTTGCAATATCTTCCCCAGTATGTCGACCGCGTGATGGTATAAAATCAAGAACTACAGATTGATACTTCCATTCGTTGTCTATATAATGAATAGTAACCCCGTAGTAACTCCTACCAGCAATTGACGTCCACCCATCAATGGTAAAAGACATTTTAGATGATAATTGTTGAAGTCGTTCCTTGAGATTCAATTGGAGCTCTTCAAATCGCTCTTTGACTTTCCTTCTAAGTGTAGACCTTTTAGGAAACACCATATTAGGGCAAATACGTCGAAAATATACTTGTGTAGCTTCGTCATCGAAAAATGAGAAGGGAAGATATTTTTTCACCACCCAATCAACTGTAGCTGTCGTGATGTTGTCACTGCTGTTTTCCGACTGAAACAAAACAAGAAATCTTGTGTTATTATTTAAAACATACTAGGTTTGAGCGTATAAGAGGAGGAGGTTTGTTGTTGTTAAATCGAGAAAATCGTTAAATTGATATTTGTTATATTAAGGTTGCACTGTACTGTAATTTACCAAAATAAAGTACTTAGTTGTTACTGGCCGATTCAATGAAAATATGGGTGTTAGTGGTGTTTTCATCTAGAAACTTCATCTTTCATCGTTGCGACATATTAAGTATGTAATTATCGTCTAAAAAATATTTTAGACGATAATTACATACTTAATATGTCGCACCCCTAGATGAAAACACCACTAACTCAAAAATACTTACGTAAGTTAATGGCGTTTTTGAAAGTATCGCATGAATAGCTACGCGGAGTTAAAATTCTTTTAACTGTTAAAAAAATATTCTTACCTGTCCACTTCTTCCAGCGGTTACTAAAAAGCTTGTGATATCTCCACTTAATTTTGGTTTAACAGGAAGAAATATTTCTGATTCCTTTTTGTGGAAAGATATTAGATGTTTCCTTAAGCCTGAAGTGTTTCTGTTTTTCATTTTTATTTCAATCTTTTTATGTTGGCACAATTTACAGAAGGCAGTTTGGGATGCATGAATTATTTCGAAAAACTCTTCAAATTTGCTTTTGGGTCTTTTAGATCTGTGACTCAAACTCTCGTTACTCGGACTAGAATAATTTGAATCTTCGTCACTCATATTAAATTGTACACGTGATACGTTTTTAGAAAACAACGAGAATTAGTAAAAACAATTATTAAGTTAGACTCGAAGCACAGCTCAATTGGAAATGACTGGAATTAAAATAATTCCTTTATTTATAGTACGTTTCCTTGCTTTCTACCGCGCCGCCTCGCCACGTGCCGGCTCTATGAAAAGGATGCCGCCGCAAATGAAACAATGCCGCGTGCGGCGTACAAACACACACTAAATATTACCTACTTGTACAGACGCGACGCGTGAATAAAATATATGTAAAGAATTAGTGCCAATCACTATTCTTTACATATAAGTGAATGTTTTGGCGTACATCTATACTAATATTATAAAGCTAAAGAGTTCGTTTGTATGTTTGATGACAGAAGTTTTAAAATAAATAAATAAGTTCTGAACGTCACTATACCTCCAAAGTTACTATTCCTCGTGGACGAAGTCGCGGGCACAGCTAGTAAATACTTACTCTCATCATCTCTCTCAGAGATATTCGGGCTGATAAGTAATACAAAACTCTTATCGCAGGCTTTTTATTTTATTAGTAGATAAGTACCTACGCTTTTTATATTATTTTATTAGTTTTGTAGAATTTTTTTACACGTTTCAAGTATATTTAAAAGCGGCTACAATATTTATTAAACGGGTGATATTTGAACACTTTTTTGCTATTTTTTCTTTTAAAAACTTAAGAAATATAATGACTAAATGTACAATAATAGTACCTAAGTAATTAGTTTAAAACCATATAAGTAATCAATATTATAATATATACTTACTAGAATGAATTAATATGACATCTACTACCTATCCTTACCATTTTATCCTAATCATAATACTACTTGCGTGATCAGTATAATGTATTCATTTTCATTCTAAGCACTCTGAAACTTATTTATTCTTTGGAACACCTGTAGGTACTCTTAAAATTCGAAATTATTTTGCATGAGTATACCTACGCCCTATGGCGGCAATCAAATAGTGTCAAATGTTATGATTTCGGCGTGGCGGCAACGATTGTTTTAGATTTCAAAAGAAGCCGCCGGCGCGTGTATCATAACCATGTACTTCCGAAAAGCGGCAAATTTCTTTGAGAAGTAAGTACAAAACCTTTGATGCCGCATTATCAAAGTGCCGATGGTTAAAACATAACTATGCATGCACTCAGTTTGATTTTAATAGATATTTTAATAGATATGTTTATGGTATTAGTCGTAATGCGCATAGGTCCAGTTTTTCATATTTTTTGATACAGTTTTTTGCGTCTCATAGAATTCCTAAGCGTACCTACCTATACACCGAACTGTTACACCTAACTACTCAGTGAAATAGCGCTAAGTCCTAGCTGCAAGACGCAAGAGTCTTGCAGGCTATGTCTTGTTCTCGCTCAAGTCTTGCACGGTCAGTCTTGGTCTTGGTCTTGCTAAAAATACGCGGTCTTGTTCTTGGTCTTGGTCTTGCAAAAACGCAAGAACAAGACCAAGACTGCAAGACCAAGACTGAATTTGGGCAACACTACTTAGGAGCCATCTGCGAACCCATTATGCTATCAAAAAAATGAATACTAATAGAAAGCTACACTAAATCTTAATATTATGATTTATTAAAATTAAAAATTAATTCTCAAACACAGCAAAGCCACGCATAACCTATTAAAATAAATACTTTAATAAAGTCAAAAATAATAAATCAACAATATTTAAATTAAATAATCCCTCTGTATTGTTATCAGGAAATCTTTTGAATGAAACGGTTTTTGGATGTTAAATTTTCATTTACATTTCGTTTAAATGTAATAACACGATACGAAACGACCTCTTTTGTATACAAATGTTATGGAATGGATGTAAAAATAAACGCTATTGTTACGAGTTAAAAGATCGTTAAATCCGTTGTTTGATAATAGTACATCCATATTCATCTTTTGCTAAATGTGTTTCGATATCACCTGAGTTTATGGTCTCTATTGCTATGGATTTTTTTTTAATAATAATAATGCGCGAACGAGCTAGCTGGTGGACTTTGGTGGCTGGTGATGTTAGCTGATCATCTCTGTCCATTAACAATTGCAGCACCAGAGGAGCTACAATTGCGTTTAAAAAGGATTGAGGAATGAAGGGAAATAGGAATTAAAGAAAGGAATGAGAGAGAGGGTTTGACTTCTAGCCCTTTCACTCACTTGAGTAAACCTAGCTATATTAGCTACTTAACGTCGATTATATCTGAGTGAGGTCCTGCTATGGGCGAGCCTGCCCAGCGAGCTGTATTCGGTAGACTACATGTAGGCTCTAGCACAAGATACATTTTTATTTATTTTTATTAAAGTACTGAGATGGCCTGGTTAGAACATGTCTATCTCAACCAATGATCGCGGGTTCAAACCGCGGCTAGCACCGCTGAGTTTTAAGTGCTAAATTTGTGTTTAAATTAATCTCGAGGTCGGCAGTGAAGGAAAACATCGAGAAGAAACATGTACTGGAAGAAAATTCTGACACATGTATATTCGCCAACCTGCAGTGGAGCAGCGTGGTGGATTTTGTTCTAAACCTTCTCCCTAATAGGGGATGAGGCCTTTGCCCAGCAGTGGGACACTTTACTTTACTATTTTACTTTTATTAAAGTAGTAATAACATACTCTATTTCCTTATTTAAAAAAAATAGAACACTATCTTGCTTTCTAGGTTAAATTAATATTTATATATGTACAAGAATGTTCTTTTAATTGATTAAATAAATAAACGCGTGTTGCTCTGTAACCAATGAAACGACTTTTACGTTTATTTACTATATTCAATAAACCAATTTTAATTTATTAATATACGATCTTATGATTGTATTGCTTAAAGTAAAATATTTTCTATTATTCGTTGCTATGGATATACAAAATGTCGGTATGTAAGAATTACACATATAATATATAAAATTAACTATAATATACATATTTATTATAGTTTATCCGATAAGGTCGCTTCTTGTACTTTTTAATTTTCGTGTAACACCTTTTGCATATTTTTGTTGATGTACAATAAAGAATATTCTATCTATCAGTCTAACATACCAAAATACATAATAAAAATATTTGTATAAGTTGTTAAAACTAAGAAATATAACAATTTATGTAAGCATAACTACGAATATATATTTCAGTATAACTTCAGTTAGCGACTTCAACTAGGCACTTGAATACTAATTAGGTGGCTTTAAACGAAAGCGAAGTTGAAAATTATGTTCATTTCGAAGATGAGTCATGTTTTATTAAAAATATTTGAAATAATCACAAGAAACCTTTTAAGATTCTGTGCCTAGCTGAACAGGTTTTCATTTGATTTTTTCACAGAATATATTTTTGGTGCATTGTCTGGGTAAAATTTTCATTTGTAATTTCACTATTTTCACGTTTTATTTTCGATGTGTGTTTATAGTTATTGTAATATAGCCAATAATCTTTAATAAACGGGATATCCAAACCAAAAAGAGTTTTTCAAATTGGTTTAGTAGTTTCAGAGATTACCCTTTACATACAAACTTACAAACAAATTTACCTCTTTTTATAAAATTACTATAGAAATCTAGATATGCGGATCTACGTTATGTGAGATTGATAAATCGTTAAGAGGATCGATAAGAGGAGTGATTATCGAGAACTACTAACAAAATACCACATTTTCACAATAAAGTGTTAATTAAAAAAAAGTTACTCACAATACTCTAATGTTGCAAGTTTTTATGACGTTAGTTTTCAATAAATAGGCATTTGTCAGTTTTTTGTTATTATAATTATAAACAAACATATTTATTTAAAGTTATTTCTTATTAAGTGGAGAGTAAACAAAAATGCCGCAATGCTAAAGGTATCTATCTAAAAATTGACGCAAGATTTAAGTAGGTACTCCTAGTAACGTAGTTTGAAAATTAAAATCACTCAGATCAATTAATTTGATGTACATCAAGCTTTTATATCATATAAATTGTGTAAAGTTATAAGTTAATAGTAAAACTTTTAAAGGAAATATTTATTTAATTCTTTTTCTCGCATTTAAATAAAGGCTGTTTTAATTATATACTTTTAATTTTTTTTTTAAACTTTAGTTCATGCTGGATTGAATACTCAGTCCATTCATCAAATTCGTTCATCATTGTTACAAGGTCGTTTTCACCACCACGACCACCCTAGTACACCAAAATTTATAACGGATTGGAGCAACATAGTCTACCATTTTTTTTTCTTTGTAACTTGCAATCGTATCCTCAGCAAGTTCTTCATATCGTAGGAAAACAAAAAATAATTAATCCGCCATCTTTAGGAGTTCGCCATATTGAATTTAGAGTGACGTCATTATATTTTATCGAGTTTTTATCAGCAAGTCCTTACATTTGATATCCATATTTTACGATATATAAAAACTTAGTCCCCCATCTTAGTCCGACATATTGGATTTAGAATTTTCATTTTATTTTTCGAGTTATTCTCAACAGACTCTTTCATTTAGTACATATATTACAGGAGTTACTTAAACTAGTTAACCATCTTGGATGTTCCGCCATTTTAAATTTAGGATGACGTCTCACGCCTAACCATGTATTGTCATCCAAACTAAACGTGTATACAAAATTTCAGCTCAATCGTTCGAAAATTGAACCCAAACAAAACCGTTATATTGCAACATAAATAAAATCTTGTAAAAAGTAAATCATTACAAAATTTTTAAAAATTTTGAAATATTTAAAAATAGATTGTATTATAACAAACAACTGAAACAAAATATATGAAATATTGATTTTAAATCAATATAATATTCACAGCAATAATATAAAGACAGAGCACGTGTTTCAGTCTTCACAGTGACCCAGTTTATTTTCTTACAAAAATGTAAACTATGACTATATATTAACCGTTTTGTTATTTACTAGCGGGATCCTCGCGTTTATAGTTATTGCTTCGCCCCTATGACTCTTAGCGTGTTGTAAAATAACGTATTTCCTTCCTCAATAAACGCATTAGTAGTATCAGAGATTATCGGCTACATACAAACTTACAAACAAATAAATTTTACCTGTCTTAAATATTGTAAATGGTACAGATTTAATAAAGTTTAATTTTAAAATTTTCTATATAACAAGTCCAATTTGTTTAATAATATATAATAGGACTAATTAAAAAGTTTTAAATACTCGACTGCCGAATAAAAGCACCTCGTATTTCAAAATCGATCAATCTGTTTATGCTTCAGACGGTTACAATGGAACAAACAAACATACAGACAAGTAGTATAAACGTGACATATCTATAATTCTGGTGTCGATTCGGTTTATAATTAGCTATATTTGATAAAATATTCAACATATAAACGAAAAGAAAACACTTTTGCGAGCAATGTTTAAAAAACAATTTTATGTATTCTACTAGCTACTCTTTGCGGTTTCGCGCTATTATGGTTGGTCGTAGAGTGATGTAATATAGCCTATAAACTTTCACAATAAAAGAGCTATCTAACGCAAAAACAATTTTACCTCTTTATAGTATTAGTATTGATGACAATAGAGAAATATAGTACTTAATACACTAATAAAAATCTTCACACGAGTTTTTTTATTATTGACTTTAAAATATTTTTAAAATGATTAACGTAATAGTATTAAAATATTTTACGTGCATGTGTAATGTGTATTTTTATAACAAAAACAGATTTGAAATTAAAACATCATTAACAAAATTGTATGTAATGTAAAATCCACATCACTCGGGTGCATTGTCGGTATCCAATGTGCGGGCTTCACGATCTTTTTCCCGCGTACGTTCAGGCTGTGGAATGATCTACCTCCTGAGGTTTTTCCAGAGCGTTATAATTTGAGGGTTTTCAAGCGTCGAGTGTATAGACACCTTTTCGTCAAAGGCCGGCAACGCACCCGCAACGCCTCTGGTGTAACAGATGTCCGTGCGATGGTAACCACTCAACATCAGGTGGTTTTATTTGCTCGTTTGCCCCCCTTTTTTATATATAAAAAAAAAATTGTATATATCTACTACTTTCAGTCATATCATAGTTTATCAAAATCGTTCCATCGCTCTTTAATAATAGTTGTTTTCACAATACAGAACGATAACAAAAAAACACTAAAGTAAAGCTATTTTATGAGTTTCTTTTTGTTTTCAACTTTTGCGACGCTGTCACGATGTTTTCTAACTTGTTAAAAGTTTATTATTGATATAAAATTAATAATTAAATAATAACTTATGTTCCAATTAAAACGCTAGAAATTTTATTTTTAATAGAATTATTTGTATCAATAGTATTAATTATTATAATTCAGAATTAAATAAAATAATCCATTGTCGTTTAGATGTAAATATTAAATAAAATGCTTCTATGAAACGCTAGAATAGTAATAAAATCGAAATGTATTTAATTTAAGTTTGGAATTTACATTCTTGTTTGAACGGTATATAAACGTATCTACCACGGTTTCGGAAAAGTTAAATCTCTATCCTGAAAAACTAAATAGTATTAAATACTACGTGAGACAAGCTGGGGCTTAGATAGATGAAAACGTTTCTATGACGAATGCGCTAAGCTTCTTTGCCAATATTATTAAATATTCACAGATTATGTCAAACTAGCGGCCCCTCGAGGTTTCACTCGCGCTTAACATAGGACTTTCATACAAACTTGTAATCCCCATTTTTATTGTTACGTTCTAAAAAAAATCCTCGTGCAAAATTTGAAACTCCTAGCACTTAAAGTTTTTGAGATTTCGTGATGAGTGAGTGAGTGACCTTTCGCTTTTTTCGCTTTTCGCAATAAAAGGTAGCCTATGTCCTTTCTCAGGGTCTAAAATTGTCTTTGAAAACTTTCATCAAAATCGGTTGAGAGGTTTAAGCGGGAAAGCGTAACAGACAGACAGACAGAGTTACTTTTGCATTTATAATATTAGTAGGGATTACGTCTATACAAAGAAATAAAATTTAAGTGTATGTTTGCTAGTAGTACAATAAAAAATATCTTTATTCGAAAAAGTTTAAATTTTGTTAGATTTTTAAAATCATAACAATAATACAAAAAAGTGAATCTTAAATTCAGTTACAACTGTCAATTTTTCCGGTATTTTTTATCCGACTGTGCTCCGCAAAGGAGAGTAATGTGTTTATCAGCTTATGTATGTATGTATGTGGGGTTGTACCTTTGTGATACTATTTAGATAAAAAGCGCAGACCAATTTTTAAAAATGCTCTTTCACGCTAAAACTACTGAGCAAATTTTGATAAAACTCCATTGTTTTTCTTATCAATGTACAAGCCACGTGCGAAGCAGTGGGCGGAAGCTAAAATATATTACGTAGAAAACGTTAATAGTTCTTACTCCACGGTATTAGTAACTATATATTTGTTATATGTTCGTGGATTTTGAGTGTCGACCACTTTGGACAATGTTGTCTAGCAGCCAGCGACTGAGTGTGTCAGGTGAGAGTGTTTTTGGGCCAACAAGCCAATTGAAAGGCTTGTCAAAGTTTAAAATGGGTACAGATTTTTAACATCAAAGGTGTAAGTGTGAACGTAACATATCTATAGTTGGATGGTGATAAACAATAATGCGTTAACCCACAAAAGGTCGAATTCGGAGATATTGATGTATTATGATAATGCGTCACGTATTTAACATTATTCAAAAACATTTCAAGTCAACGAAAAAAGTTCCTTAATTTAATGTCTCGAATATTGAAGTGTGTTCCATATTTTGAAATATAAAATCATATATTAGAAAATCTTATTATTAGATAAAACTTTTAATTATCTCAATTCGCTTTTAATTCATTATACCTTTGTTCAAAATAGAAAAGAAATAATTGATTTATACTATTACAAACAAATTTATTAAGAGTAGGTTTGACATCTTTAAACGCCATTTTCTCAAAATGAAGTCCACGTGGCTTGACATAGTTATAAGTGCCCAGTTATAAAATAACATTAAATTAAATTATTTGTATAAGTTTTAAAAGAAGAGTTTTAACTGTTTTGGTATAGGAGTTTTAGTATATTCTTTTTATCTTGATTATATTACTATTTATTTCATAAATGCTGAATTTGAAAATATAATTTTTGACGATCCTCCGGCAGCCCTTTTCCCAGGACAAAAATATCTCATACAAGCTACTCCTCGGGATTTCACACGCGTTTATGGTTACTGTTTTGCCCCTATTTGTCAGGTTGTGAAATAGCTTATAACTTTTCTCAATAAACGGGCTAACCAATGCAAACACAAATTTTCAAATCGCTCTAGTAGTTTCAAACAAACAATTAAATCTTTCCTCTTTACAATATTAGTGTAAATTATCTTATATTTGAACCAACCCTATTAGAATCACAATTTTCCTTGAATTTACTTCGAAGATTCGATTACAATGCATATACAAATAAATGAAAAATATCTTTAACGATTCAAAATGATTTATATATTTTTGGAAAAAATCTCACACAGCTCACACAGTCACATAAATTGCTTAGAAGAGTTACTGTAGCAAGGTTATGCTCATTTTGTTATTATCATTTATGATAAGTAATGTATATTCATTTTTGCGTGCAATTATTTTTAATAAATACGGAAATCCTATTACTGTTTTATGATCACGTGAAAGTTTATAAGGATGAAGAGATGTTTGTTTTTCTTTCAGGTAAACATTGTTGAACTGATTTTTAATGAAATATTACAATAATACAGCTTTTACATAAGAATAAAATATTGGAAAGCTTTACTAACATACTAGAATCCGCGAAGTGAAGTTTGGAAATAACAAAGTAGTGTCTTAAGACACGGTTTTTTTTACAATTTTATTACACGTTACAAGATACAGTTACACATATATGTATATGTATTTGAGAAATTAACTCGTCTGGGCTTAATGTGGCTTAAATTGCAGACTACATTTTAGAATAGATTTTCTCAAATCCTGTTATTAACGTATAAAATACAATTTCATGATGAGCGAATCAGTGATATTTCTACTTTCAATAATACTGTTAAAACCTCAATTAATTCGTTTGGATTCTTCAAACTCTTTTACTAATAGAAAGCTACATTGTTCTGAAATAATAATGAGAAATTATATTGCATATTTCCAAACAACGCCAAAAAAGAGGACGGCTGACGAATCGTATGTTTGCGTTTGAAAAATGTTTGTTATCTGAGAAATCCTTCATTTATTAAACGTCGCGGCTCGTTGAAAATTTCTAATTTATTTCTATTGAATTTTCAATATGATCGGTTCACTAGTTTAGTTTTTATATCAAAATCACTAGAATAAGTATGTGTTGAATTCAAAAACTTTATTGCATATTTTTCTTTTCAAGTCGTTTTCTTTATTAAGTCTTAATTATTAAAGATACATGTATTTATATCACCGTAGTTATAAACTAAAATATACACTGTCAAAGACGTGAGTCTCGAATAGTAATGAATGATTCATTTCCTAAGACGCTAAAGCGCTTACCTTTTAAAGCCATGGTAGGTAGTAATGCCAGAGCTTGCAGCATGGACAAAAAACAAGATCTCTCGCTCCTCATGCCGCCCACATCAACTATTCACAGCATCATCCAAAACAGTACATTTTATGTCCACGAACACTCGTGCGTTCATTTATTTCACTGCCCGGTTTATTTATTCTTCTCTCCGTTCATTTATCTTTTACTTCATTTAAACAGATGTATTATTTCACATAAAACGAATTCTGTTTTTGAAAGTACGAAATAAAAATTAAAAACAATAACTAATTGCGATAATTAAGTGTATTTTATAGAATGAATTTAATCTATTGTGAATCAGACTTAAGACCGAACAATACAATAAAACAATGTATTGGAAATTTAATATCGAATAAAACGGAACGTGTATTGTTGAAACATTTCATTTCAATCATTGTTTCTGTGCGATCGGATTGATTGTAGCCAATTAGTTTGTTTCCATTCACGTTTTTTTAATAACCAATCCATTGTTGGCTTCCGGAAGACTATTAATATTTATAATCTCTTCGATGCGTATAAAACGTGAGAATTAATTTTCAAAGATCGACAGCGACAGTATGAATACGGATAGCGGATGAAAAGATTAAAATTTTATACTGAACATCAATTTTAAAAGGATATTCGAAAATGGCTTTGACGATTTTTTTTTTTTCGTAATTCGTGTCAAATATTTTGGGGTATAAAATAAAATTTCGTAAAACAAATGAAATATGTAAAACATATGACACTAACACATACCATTAAAAAAATGATAATTCCGCAATGAAATGTGTATTTTTTTTTGTAAGAAATTTCAATAATTAATTAACAGTCAATAATAACCATTGAATTTAACACGAAACAAATTCACACAAATAATTTTCTTTATACAATAACATCGCAACAAGTCACGATTCCGGTTAAACCGCGTTTCAGAGACGCGTCTGAACCGCGCCGGGTCTCGTAGCACACTGAGCACTTCGTAGCACACAGCTACGAACCACTACGCAGCGCCACATGAAAAGGTTACCGCTCAAACGTTTAAACCTTGCGCCTTTTGCGTGAATAGGAATACGAATGTGTTTTGTTTCCTTTCCCTGGTGTTCTATTTTCGAAAACAAAGAATGTTTGGATTCCCTTACGTAAAGGCTATTTGTATTTTTTTTAAATATGCCGCGGGGAAGTCGACTTCTGTTCTAAGACTCGAAGTCTGTCCATTCTCTTTGTCACAGGTAAAAAATAATTGAGCGAGATCTTGTACATTCAAAAAAGAGCTTGCTTTTGTTGAGACGTTAAGAAAACAATTCTGTTAATTACTTTTCTTTTACAATCGCTTTAAATCCGCATGACAATTTTTTATGTCTTTTCGCAAATGTTTGATTTAGAACGCGTTTTAAAATTAATGGTTAAGAATTTATATTCACAATACAAAATCGTTTGTATTGTCAATGAACAAATAAATCAATTTAGTTCTATATTAAGCTACTACCGGTCCGGAATGAGGATGCTCCCGAGAATCCACTTATTAGATATTGTTTGAAGTCTTCTCGGTATGTCTATGTGTGTTAATTTCGAATATCCTGCGAGAAAATTAACGTATATTAATTACAAGTAGATTTATTATTGTTACGAGTAGGTGCATCTTGTATCAAATTATTAATATACTTCTTAGGATATCGTCAACACATATTATTAATTCAATGAAATTCATTGGCCGACCATGCGATGCGAGTAAAATTATTATAGTCCAACCTCCAGCAGCACAAATATGGGAACATTCAAAAGAGTTTCATATGTGCCGTTTGCCATTAAAAGGGCATAGGATCCTTGGGCGAGAAAGTCAAAAGCTTCTACTAAGAATTGTCTTCCCACCTCGTCAATGCCACCAGTGTTTCGGGGACTTTGCTTCACTTCAATGACATCGACGGACTTCTAGGTTTTATATAGTAATGAAATCTTTTATTAATATTTTTGTATATATTATGTAGTAATTTTATATTTAATAAATACATTTTTATAAATTGTCCAACCTTTAAAGATCTACATGGTTTGAATCGCACTTGATAACCGGTTATAATTTTCATGACGGATATCCCCAGGCGAAAATATTACTTAAAAATTTTGCTCCTAGACATCAATAAAATTTACATAAATTGCTTGTCATGGCTTTGAACACCTAAAATAATTTACAGTCAGTGCCTCATTTTTGACATTCACAACTTTCGTAATAACTTACGACGTATCTGTCACTAGGTTACAAAGTTATTTTGTATCGCTCTCGAGAGTAAAACTTACTAATGTAATTTTCACTTAACTATGAAGATATATTTTCTGCTGGTGAATCTTCTTGACGTATGACGAAACATTACTCGTAATCTATAAAATTGTCGTAAAAAACATAAGTGTATAAATAGACGCAGATAAGCAATACTATGTCAAGCATGGACTTGATTTTGAGAAAATGCTGCTTTAAAATGTCAAATCTATTCTTAATCAATTTGATTAAAGGAATGTATATATCAATCTTCACTTTTCTCTTTTGAGAAAGGTATAATAAAGTAAATGCAGATTGATATAATAAATTTTTTTATTATTATGTTTTTCACGTATTATTGCATATCGCAAAAAAATAACACACTTCAATATTCTAAACATTAAATTAAGACACTTTTTTCTTACTTATTAATATAAATAACTTGATAATTTTCATTGGATCAGAATACATCAATATCTCCGAATTAGACTTTTTGTAGGTTGACACATTATTGCTTATCAGCATCCGAGAGTGTTACATTTATTTCGATAACATTTTCTTATTTATTATAAAAGACTTTCTTATCAACACATAATTGTCGTTTACACGTGTAATAAGGTTTAATGTATTATATTTCATCGTGTGATCGTTCAAATAACATAAACCACTTTATCGATTATAGGAAGATTAGTGCCAAGGAAGCCCGTAAGTGTCCCGGTATAGTTCTAATACGATGTCATGTTCGGCAATGAAAGGTTTCCTTGAAGAAAATTAATCTATATATTTCGTCGCTCAAGTTCTAACACAGCGTAAGTCAAAATTATTTAATTACATAACCATAAACATCATTAAACAACAATATTTGTTAAATTGTAAACTAATTAGTTAGGATCTTAACTAAATTCATTAATTAATGGTTTATAATTGATGCTGATAAGCAATACTGTGTCAAGCCACACGGACTTCATTTTGAAAAAATGGCGTCTCAAATTTTATGAAGAAGTATACATCCATCTTTTATTTTCTTTTTCGATTAAAAATATAATTAATAAAAACTTTTTAAATAATAATAACTTTTGCAAATATTTAGATTGTTATATATTGCATAATATAGAACTCTCTTCAATATGCGAAACATTAAATTAAGTAAGCTTTTTTCCCAACTTATTTAGTTTTTTTTTAATAATGTTAAATACGTGACACATTTTCAGAATACATCAATATATCCGAATTTGTGAAACTGTGATTCTGTTAAATTATGTAGTTTTTTGCTCGCCTATAATATTTTGACTTACGTAATGTTCGAACTTAAGCGACGATTTGTATAAAAAATATATTTGTAATTATATTTTATATAACTAAGAAACAGAAAAACTCTATATTAGGTACAAGACTCGCGTCTTTTTAGAGACCCTAGGTAATAAGTACTTTAGCTCGTCCTTACACTCTTCTTCTTCTTCCTGCCCTGTTCCCTCTTATGTATCGTGGGCATATGTCATTCTCTACCACTCTCGTCTATCAGCCGTCATCTCAGTAGTTACACCCTTCTTACTCATATCAACTTTCGCACAGGCCAAGAAGAGATGGACGGATTGTGGTCTGTAGGTCTCGTCGTTACTCTCATCACAATTAGGGCTAATTTGAAATGTATTTTAAAATACTAATAAATAAAAATAACTATGACAACAATATGAGTGCAAGTATGTTTGTTCGATAGTGGATAAAAATGATATATCCATAGGTATTAATATTATAAAGTCGAAGTTCGTTTGTTTGAACACGCTAATCTCAGAAACAACTGGTTGGAATTGAAAAATTATTTTTATTTATAATAGTTTATTTAATTGCCCCCAAATTTAAAAAGTAATATATCATAGGTACTAATATTATAAAGCTGAAGTTTGTTTGAACACGCTAATCTCAGGAACTACTGGTTGGAATTGAAAAATTATTTTTATTTTAGATAGTTTATTTATTGAGGAAGGCTATAGGCTGTATTACATCACGCTATAATTTATAGGAACAAAGCAGTAACCATAAACGCGAGTGAAACCGTAAGGGACAGCTAGTTATGTGATAAAAATATATATCAAAATATTTTATTCATCTACATACAAATGTGTTTTTATAATAAAGAAAGAGTTATTTTTTCAAATCACAGATATATTTCCCAGTTGTCAATTAATCGCGTAAACACCCAGAGTATCGCCATTTTAATGTCGTGATGAAAACGTGAAAATAAAAACACGAATACACCGATAAATTCCGACCTTATTCCTCTAACAATAGATATCAAAATACCAACGCGAAGTAATAAATAAGTAATAACATCGCGTTAAAATGTAAGTTTTATTGTCTCCAATAAAAACCCAAGTTCGACAACTGTCGTGAATTCTTGATTTCGCATCTATAGAAATATTATAATTAATTATTTTATCACGGCCTCCCCGTCACTTTTGTTTTTCGTATTAAAACCTTCACTACGAGAAATTCGCGAGGATTTTAATATTTAAAATTATTGAATAAAGGCGGATATTAATATTTATTTGTAAATTTTCATTTCTCTTGAAATTCTTTTAAAATAAATGTTTAATAAAAATGAAATAAATTCGTCGACGTTCATTGGCGTGTGTGTTTTAATTTAATTTTTCTTATACTAAAGTAAAAATATTCCTGCAAACTACTTGTTCATCTATACTAATAGTATAAAGCTGAAGAGTTTGTTTGTTTGAACGCGCTTATCTCAGGAACTACTGGTTCGAAGTGAAATTGATTTTGTATTAGATCGTTTATTTATTGAGAAAGGCGCTAGGCTATATTACATCACGCTAGGACTCATAGGAGCGAAGCAGTAGCCAGAAACGCGAGTGAAACCGAAAGGGACACCTAGTATTTTATAATACAAAATATATTAAATTTCGTTTGTGTTCTTATGTAGTCTTAAAAAAACGAAATTATACTCGGAATGGAAACTCTAGCATGATACATACCTATATGCTAGAGTTTCTATGTATAATAATTATTAAGTAATTTTATACGTAACTTTATCAAGTCCGTGATTAGCAAATATTTTTTTATGTATTTCATATTTGAACCAATCAATAATGAAAGGAATATTTTTTTTATTTAATAATAATGACCTTTGGTTTCGTGGTCGTCATTTAAAGGTCATCCTTTACATAGAATGACGTTACTCAAACATTTTCTTCGTAAACATGTATGGCGTGGTTTCATAGAGAGCATATTTTGATATATGTTTTAGTGGATGACGTCATTTTGTGGTCGTTTCATATATTCAGATGACACTCAACCTTTTTCTCTGGTAATAGTATAGTGCGGTTACCTAGAAAAGATATTTTGACGCTATAAAGTTAAAGATTTTCTAAACGTCCATAATATTGAACACATAATTTGGCGTGGCTTAAAATTACTAAATACAATAATACATGTTATTGTATTGTTAGCAGACAGAAGAAATTTTTATGACGGTAGCTTGCTATTGCTATAAAAGGAAGACGTCAGCCATTCGAGCATCACTTTGCTGTTGAACTTCAGACTGCGCGGAAGCTCTGCCTGGCTTTCATTTTGCTTATTTCATTATTTTTGTAATTAAAATTAGTCTAGAACGTATTTTGGTTGTAACTTCGTTAACTCATAAAATTAAATGTTCACTTTTGTTTTATAATCTTTTTTTTTTTAAGTCTACCTACATCTTATTTCTAACATCAGAAGTGGGATTGAATGCCAAAATCCGCTCAAATTAGTCGTCCGTATTTTAATGAAATGTTGTTGGTTTGAGTTTTAACCATCGGGCAGAGTTTGAATTATAGCGTCTGAAAGTGAAATAAGCAAAAGAGGAGGAAGACGTGGTATACGGCCTTCCCCTTCCGTTTCTACTAATCACTTAGAGGGTTTTGAAATTATTACAGACACGATTCAGACGAAGAACGATCACGGCCAAGCTACGAGCCACGAGCTGCTTCAGAGGTCTACGTGGATCCTGGCTACACGTTGGCGCTGCAGAGCGCGACACGTGTGCAGCATTCTTTGAAATTGAAACTAATGCCATGTCATGTGTGTTGTGGGTACGCTCCCTGTGTTGTTGAAAGTGAGCGCCTCTGCCAAATACGTTGGTACGCTACCTATGTTACTTTCATGCGAGCGCCTCTGCCATGAGTTACCTACAACACACTCGACATCGACCTACGTGGGGTGCCGCCTGTACCAGAACGCGTGCTTTTCGAGGGCGAACGCGCTGTCGCATTGGTGCCACTGTGAGTGGATATGAGCAACACTGCTGATCGTCTATTGAAAACCATAAGTTCTTTGCTGGTGAGATCAATCCAATTTTTCACTAATCTAGTCCTAGTGTTCATGATGTCGACAAGTATTGTGTTGAAGTAGAGTGTATGAGCAAAATAAATTTAGTTAGGGTCAGGTATGACCGAGCGAGTAAATAGAAGTAGATATGTTGGCCAATTCCTTGTTTGTGAACAAAATCATTGATTTGACCTTGAGACATTTTTGATTTACAAATATATGATCTGTTCCCAAATTTAAAGCCAAATTTAAGACTTTGTATTAAACAATGACACGATCAAGTTGCATCGGTGATGATCGATTAAAGGCCTGTGTAAAGCTTGTCACAGTCGTTGTCTAGGTATCGGGGTGACCCGTTAGAGACCGATGTAAACGCCTGTTGTGAGCAAACTATGCTTAAAAGGTATTCGGGTGCGCGGGAAGAGACCTGTGTAAAGCCTATGTTGACTGACTTGCCTTCTTGGTTATACTGGAATTGTGTAATAGTGCGTTGTTTGGTACAAAGTCAAATTCATTGCCTTTAAAGGATTTGAATTCAATTTACGAAATAAATTAATGTGTCCATATGGTGGTTCCAAGTTAGTGTAAATACCAAATGCTGTTTCTGATTATTTTTACTGCAGGACTGTCTGCGTGTGAAGTGCTATCATGGCTGCGAGGACGCTGCCGTGTCAGGAGAGGCCGTGTTAGCAGACAGAAGAAATTTTTATGACGGTAGCTTGCTATTGCTATAAAAGGAAGACGTCAGCCATTCGAGCATCACTTTGCTGTTGAACTTCAGACTGCGCGGAAGCTCTGCCTGGCTTTCATTTTGCTTATTTCATTATTTTTGTAATTAAAATTAGTCTAGAACGTATTTTGGTTGTAACTTCGTTAACTCATAAAATTAAATGTTCACTTTTGTTTTATAATCTTTTTTTTTTTAAGTCTACCTACATCTTATTTCTAACAGTATTGTTTACACTGAGGTAGAATCTACCTAATGACAAACGACTACAGCTCGTATGGGGGCTCACTCGACCGGGGCAGTATCTCACTCTCACTGAATTTTTATTTTGATTTAGATTAAGTCGATAAAAAATATAGGCCAAGTAGCCGTCGCCAAAATAGATACAAAGGCCTGATTGAAATAGATATACATTCAGATGACACTCTAACTTTATCTATGGTAATAGTATAGTGCGAATTTTGACGTTATAAAATTAAAGATTTTCTAGACGTCTATAATATTGAACAAATAATTTGACAAAGTACTGAGTCAAATCTTTCGCTATCTGTCGGCCCGCTATCCCACAGAACTATAGATGGATGCTGATAAGCAATAATGTGTCAACTCACAAAAAGTTAAATTTGTAGATATTGATGTTTTTTGATACTACGTCACCTATTCAACATTATTCAAAAAAAATTTAAGCCATCTAAACTAAATAAGTATGGAAAAAAGTTTCTTAACTTAATGTTTCTAATTTCAGGTGCGTTCCATATTTTGCAATTTATAAGATAATTTCAAATATTAAAAAACGTATTATTAGATAAAATATTTAATAAATCTATCTGCTTTTAATTGAATATATGTTTTATCAAAATAGAAAAGAAAAGATAAATATATACGTCCTCAAATTTATTAAAAATAGGTTTGACATGTTTAGACGCCAAAAACAAAACGACGTCCGTGTGGCTTGACACAGTATTGCTTATCAGCATCCAGATTAAAATCTGAAGTTAAGTAAAAATCAGTTTCGAGACGTTCGGTCAATTTATTTCGTAGTTTTCACAACAAACATCCATCGAGGCTTATTATATTTGACGACCAGTAATAGATATGATCTTTTACCGATGACAAATATTTAATTTTACCATCAATAAAAACATTATCCATCATCGTAACTCGTTGACCTGAAACGATCGGGTGATTGCTGTGTTGACACAAAATGTTTTGTTACGAGTATTATATTCTGGGGAAATTGTTTTAAAAATATCAAAAGTCAGTCGGACACGCGTTCTGATAGATTAGTACAAATATATAATTTTATTGTTTGTATAGTTGAATACTTTGAATAAACATATTTATTATTTAGAAATCATCTTAATAACACGTATTCTATTACGGTTCGAAAGATACGGATTTTGAAATGAAAAACAAAATATGAATAAAAAAGATGGCGTAGATTTATTACGGTGTCCTATTGACGTCATTTACTTATGGATTTCTAAAAACGATAAAGTTGGCGTAAACTTCAAAATAATTAAATTTATGACCAAATTTTCCTTTAAATAAGTATAGACAGTAATAAACATTATTGTATTGTTTACACTGAGGTAATCTCACTCTTACGGAATTTCAATTTTGATTAAGTAGATAAAAAACATAGGCCAAGTTCGTCGCCAAATTAGATAGACAGGCTTGATTTATGCCATTCCGGCGATAGGTTCTCACATTTTTGACAGAAATTCCCTTTTAGGGCTTAAAAAGTCTGAGGTTTTCTGGCAAAGATTCTCGACAACAAAAAACCCCTGAAACTCGCCGGCTAGTGCAAATTGCCAAAACAAGCATTAAGAAGATATTATTCCGGGTTCTTGGGGAGTACAGCGATCCAGGTTTGTTAACGTACGTAGTAGTCTGTACAGTTCATCAAAATTGGTTCCGCGATTTAGGCTTGAAAAAGCAAGAAACAGAATTCAAACAAAAGGACAATTTCAGATTATAGTATTTTCCACTTTTACTCGAAAACGGCTCGACTGGTTGGGTAAATTCTTTTTTTTATTATTATTTGAAAGGGATTCCATACAATTTGCATAAAAATCAGTTTAGTTGTTTATTTTTAAAAACAAAATATGTCGAACGTTCCATTAAAAGAAATTGCATAATTTGCCCTTGTAAAGATGATTATTACCTGACATGTGATAATTAAACTTCAGTTAACTAAGTATTTAATTCAATGTTAGAAGTATAGTGTATATCGAAGGAAATAATTTCTCTTCTAACATTTAAGGATCGATACTATTACTATTCGTATCTTAATCTATGAGTAAAATTTTATGTTATACTAAAATAAACCTTATTTAATATTATTTAAGGTAGTCTTTGCAATTTGTTTTTTTAATATACTATATTATCACTTTCCGTATCGCTGTAATTGTATTATCTGTATCGAGAAAAAAATCTAAAGATATGTTTTAAATTTAAAAGCACAAAAAAATTCATAATCAATAATTAAATATATATCTAATAAGGAAATAGCAAATTCTGTACGTCCGAATTAAACTCCAGAACCACTGGGCCCATTTATAACCGACTTCATCAAAGTACTGTCTTTAACTTTATAGATTTTATTATACTTGTTCACTGAGTTTTCAGCTGATTCTGGCCAGATTTAGAATTTGTTTTCGTTTCTAAAGAAGTTTATACTTCCTAGTTGGTCACATTGTCACCGTTGACGTTTCAATGTTATACTTATTCATTTAAAATCAAACAAAAATCACGATGTGAAATCATGACGCGACGTCATAAATTACCACCACAAGACGTCTCGTCATGAATGGCATTTAATCGCTAGCGATTTGCTGTTGTCCGTTAAGAATTTAAATAAGGAAACCTTTATTGATAGAGCCTAGCTGTAGCTCACGGATGGCTTGATGGGGGCAGTACCTCAATCTCACAGAAGATCAGCGTGAAGTTGCTAATATAGCTGCGTTGTGTACGGTGAGTGAGAGAGTCAGAAACCTAAACCTTGCTTCGATCCTTTGTTAACTTCCTATTTCCATACATTCCTTCTTTAAGCTGGCAGTGTATATGTGAGCTGCAAATGACATTTTTTATTTAAAAAGGAAAAATTTAAATCACTTTTGAACCAGCGAATATAACGAGCAACATGCTTATAAAAAAATCGCTAAAATGAGAGTCTTCCCCTTTAAAAGTCGGTTCCAAAAAAAATTAAATAAAACCTTCCGACACTAAGCTAAGTTTTGAGTTGGATGTCGGAGATTCGGGTCCTGTGTGTTTGATTAATGACCGGCAAGAAACCCTACGGATCCCACTTAAGAAGACGTGCCATTTGTCGGCAAGACACAGATTAGGAGCGGGCAACCAAACGGCCCTCGCTATTGTTATTCTATGTATGTATAGTAGTAGTCTGTACAGTTCATCAAAATTGTTTCCGCGATTTAGGCTTGAAAAAGCAACAAACAGAATTCAAAAAAAGAGGACAATTTCAGATTCTAGTATTTTCCACGTTTACTCGAAAACGGCTCGACTGATTGGGTAAATTCTTTTTTTTTATTATTTGAAAGGGATTCCATACAATTTGCATAAAAATCAGTTTATTTGTTTAGTTTTAAAAACAAAATAAGTCGAACATTCAATTAAAAGAAATTGTATAATTTGCCCTTGTAATGATGATTATTACCTGACATGTGATAATTAAACTTCAGTTAACTAAGTATTTAATTCAATGTTAGAAGTATAGTGTATATCAAAGGAAATAATTTCTCTTCTAACACTTAAGGATCGATACTATTACTATTCGTATCTTAATCTATGACTAAAATTTTATGTTATACTAAAATAAACCTTATTTTATTATTGTTTAAGGTAGTCTTTGCAATTTGTTTTTTTAACATACTATATTATCAATTTCCGTATCGCTGTAATTGTATTATCTGTATCAAGAAAGAAATCTAAAGATATATTTTAAATTTAGAAGCACAAAACAATTCATAATCAATAATTAAATATATATCTAATAAGGAAATAGCAAATTCTGTACGTCCGAATTAAACTCCAGAACCACTGGGCCCATTTATAACCGACTTCATCAAAGTACTGTCTTTAATTTTATAGATTTTATTATACTTGTTCACTGAGTTCTCAGCTGATTCTGGCCAGATTTAGAATTTGTTTTTGTTTCTAAAGAAGTTTATACTTCCTAGTTGGTCACATTGTCCTCGTCGACGTTTCAATGTTATACTTATTCATTTAAAATCAAACAAGAAATCACGATGTGAAATCATGACGCGACGTCATAAATTACCACCACGAGACGTCTCATCATGAATGGCATTTAATCGCTAGCGATTTGCTGTTGTCCGTTAAGAATTTAAACAAGGAAGCCTTCATTGATAGAGCCTAGCTGTAGCTCACGGCTGGCGTGATGGGGGCAGTACCTCAATCTCACAGAAGGTCAGCGTGAAGTTGCTAATATAGTTGCGTTGTGTACGGTGAGTGAGAGAGTCAGAAACCTAAACCTTACTTCGATCCTTTGCTTACTTCCGATTTCCATACATTCCTTTTTTAAGCTGGCAGTGCATTTGTGGTAGTGCTGCAAATGTCATTTTATACATAAAATCACCAAAATGAGTGTCTTCCCCTTTAAAAGTCGGTGCCAAAAAAAATTAAATAAAACCTTCCGACACTAAGCTAAGTTTTGAGTTGGATGTCGGAGATTCGGGCCCTGTGTGTTTGATTAATGACCGGCAAGAAACCCTACGGATCCCACTTAAGAAGACGTGCCATTTGTCGGCAAGACACAGATTAGGAGCGGGCAACCAAACGGCCCTCGCTATTGTTATTTTGTATAAAACTTAAATTGAATGACAATTCTTTTTGACCTGATATTTGTGTAGAAATGACAACGAAATTGATATTTTTATTATTATTATAAATAAATAAACGCATCACACTCCACGGCTCCCATTAAGATCTCATGGTCTTGTGTCGGGAGTCCGGAAACACACACAACACTAACACAAACGCGTGACGCGTTTATTTATTTATTTATTATTATTTATTATTTTTAAATATAATAAGTATCGTAAGGAAGGATAGAGAACCCTTAAGAAATTAAAAAGAGGGATGAAAGTTTGTTAGATATAAAATTCGTAAGTAAACGCGGGCGAAGCTGCGAGAAACTGCAAGTATAGAATATATTTTGTAAATTCCATATTATTACAATATTAATATAATTGCGCGGCTCCAACTCATCCGATTCTCAAAAGAATCCATAAATCGAAGGTTAAATTGAAGAAGTAATAAAAGAAACATTCGATTATTACACACCTAACCAGTGTTAACCAGAATTAGTACAACAATGTTGGCAAGTTTTATCTTAACTTATTGGCGACACTAATCGAGTACCCATAATAGAATCACGTACGTCGAACAACAGTATTGTATCATAAATGGGAAGGTAATTACGCATGTATAAAGTTACCGAACTTTGGTCATTAGGAGTGGGCTGGTAAGTGTGCAAGCCCGTTATATCCACCAAACAGGGCAGGTGGAATACAACTGGTCTTGAGTTACGAACTTGTAGCGGATTTTTTAAGCATATTACTCTTTACAAGACTACGTTGACGATAAAGATGCGTGGGTTTAGTATATGCTGAATTTAATACAGGAAGCTTAATCATAATTTAAAAAAAGTAACTATCGAGTTTCTTGTCGGTTCTTCTCAGCAGAATGTACATTCCAAACTGGCGGTAGCTTCATTATTGATGTAATTTTTTTTTTTGTATTGACGACTCATAAGTGTTCGTGAAAGCCTACTAGAATAAAGTACATTTTAATTTTGATTTTAGTTTTTACGCGAATACGACCAAGCCAAAGGAGCGTTATGATGTTGACAGGCTATTCACATATGTATGTTCATTTGTTCCCTCATAGCTTCTAAACTACTTATTGGAACTGGACAAATGAGAAGTTAGAAGCGTCTTGACGTTCCGCAGGTTATAGGCTATATGACGTATCACAAATGTGGCACCCTCTAGCGGTCATAATCTGTAAAAAAATGAGATAATATACCGTGTTTGATATGATTATAAAGGACGTTACTTGTACATTAAAAATAAAAAAAATGTTATTATTATATATTATACAATGTATATACATATTATATGTGTACATTACTAACATTTGCTTGTGACCTAGTACGTTTCAATTCGATAATTATGATACTATTACTACTAATTATGATACTATGATATTTTTGATTTCTATACTTGTTCACCGTCGTTTTTTGTGTTGATTGTTTCAGTTTTCCACTTTTTCTTGTTAACATTTTCGATTCAAAACTGTAACATGCGAAATTTTGATATTGTTGGTGGTGCAGGACTGCGCTGAATCAATAAGAAGTAGTACGAACTCATGTTAAAGGCCATAACTCATTTTAGGTTGCTGACCCGCCTTAGTAAGCCAGTGAGTGATATAATATTGAATTTTTTTGAAATAAATCCGTTTAAAATAGTTTTATTTCAATGAATAATAATCGCGAAAATCTAAGACAACGCTATTGAAATTTTTATTTCAGAACCGTTTTAGCGAGTATATATTTTTTTGATAATCATACATCGTAAATGACTATATAGTGTTTAGTGTATTTTAGCTTTTACGTCAAGTTTTTGTTTTTACATACAAAAATCGTGAATGCCTCAGATATGTATACATGTTTATACAATTTCGAAAGATCCCTTGGAATCCATACAAAAAAGTTTTTCAAATTTATCATTACTTTCAGAGATTACCTAACTTATATCGAAAAAAAGGTTAACTTTTTAAAATATCATAATATAGAAAAAAAACAATAAACAAATATGAAGTTAAATAATTTAAAAGTCACACGTAGTAAAGCAACAAAGTGTATAGTATACGTACATACACACTATTTAGTAGAAAGCAGTGGGGTTGAGGGGACATAACAGTCTCACCGTCATATCGTTTGCCGTCACGGCATACGAATCGGTTTTACAACCAAGGCGTACCAATTGACAATTAACATCAAAATATTGTAAGTTTAGTTAAAACGCTAAAGTTTTTAAATTAAGCCGAACAAAATATGTAGGTGCGCAAACTGCCAAAGTTCCAGCTATTATGTCAAAACAAGTTTCATTGGAGCTTTTCGTTACACGTATTCGCTTTTGGAAGACTTTAAGTGTAAGCCTTATTAGGCCTCTTCGATTTCGAAGTGGCGGTACGTATACGGCTAGTATCATTATTACACCAATTTACTAAGTTTTCTTTAACTTTTCCTTCTTTTATTTCGCGCGTATGCAGTCGCTTAAAATATTAAAATAATAATACATATTTAACGAGACCATACAAAGCTAAGTAAAAAATCAGGCTTTTAACTTCCTAAAACCTTACCTTTAATCCTTAAAATAATCTACAAAAATTAATTTAACTCTTACTATATGATGAGTCATATATAAACGTTTTAATTGTTTTACTATTGTTCCTAGTTTATGAACAAAGAAGTTTTTAAATAATTTTTTATAGATATTATATTATAAAGTAATAATATTTAGACGACTTTATGTAAGATTTTAAGAATAGATAATGTTTAAATATTAATGGATGTAACTCCTAGTAGTCTACAAGACAGCGTATGTTATGTCAGGTATTATAAAAGCATTGTTTTATCCAGGAAATATATGGATCATGAAAAACAAACAACATTTAATAATACAAACATAAATATTATCCAGTTTTTAAATATGCAATCAAAACTTACTAGCAAAACTTTTTTATAAATTGATAAATTTATTTCAAAAATACCTCCAATTTTTCATAAATATACAATTTCAGAACAACACGTCAACAAAATTATATGAATCACTTGAAAATAAATATTAGGAGCAATTTTTATTTCATCAATTTTCTGTCAGCGCTGCGGCGAGGTGAAAATAAGAGGAATTCGTGAGGGGATGTGATCTCATTTATACACCCTTCAATGAGCCTACGCATTGATAGGAATTATTAGAATATTTAATCTTTGAACCCTTAAGACGGGCGATGATAAGCTTTGTTCAATTGCTTATAGGATCATTTTACGTTGGAAATTTTGTTATTGAGACAAAATTAGACTAAATTACATTTTTCTCTGTTGTTTCCTACATCAATTTTGTACGTCTTATCGTTTTTATTTTAACGCTTTGGACTAGTTAGTGAAGAATACTTGTATGAAGCTGGTCCTTAATAAGTTTTAATTATGCTTCGTGGTTTTACCCGTAAAGAACGTCATAACCATAGCGACATAGTCAGCAGCGGAGAGAAGTATATATATATGTGTATATGTATAAAACATATTTCTATTAGATAGAAAGAAAATATCTTCGAAAACAACTAGACAAATAATTTTAATCCCAAAAATGGACTGAGAACTATTATTTGTAACTGTATTTGTTTTGTTTTTTTTATATCAAGAAATTACTTATGACATTACGTTGCTTCAAAAATATATGAAAAGGTATATTTTTTTTCGAACTTTTATAAAACCAAGGAGGTCTTACAAAATTGCAAGGTTTGGTATAACAAAATGCTAATAGACAGAGCATATTCTACCAAAGTATTGCAATAATTTTTTTTTTTCGACTTTTGGACCAAACATATAATTATGAAACGTGGATGATGTACTTTCAGCCAGTATTTTCCAGATTAATTATAGTTAGTTGTACAGTTCCGCTTTTTTTAGCTATATCGTTATGTTTCATAACCTTATATAATTAATTAACAAGCTAACTTACTCAATCAAACAAACAAATTCTTTAGGTTATTTATTACTTTAGTAAAACCTGAAAAACACCACAGTAATTTAAAAAATATATATTCAAAATTTATAGTACGGAAAATGAAAAATACGGAACACAAATTGAGCGTTTACAATATTAAGAAACGTTGAAAGCAAACAAAACAAACGCGTATACCTAAAAACAATATCACACCCAGATTTAGTGCCATGTCATTCCCAAAGGAAATATAATGTATCGGAATCCCCACCGAGAAACGCGAACGCGACCAATTTAACTTGAAACACTTCTCCCCTAAGAATACAAAACTTTGCGGGTGTAATGGGTCGAATTGGGTGAAACTTGGTAGATCACGTTAGGTTGGATAAGTTAAGCGTTAGGTGGCTCGGGAGCTACTTATGACTATGAATATTTATAATGTATTAGTACGTCGCTAGTTGAGCTTGTATTTAAGAGAAAAATTGTAATGCTTTTATTTAGTGCCGAGTTGAAAGCGGTTGAAAATATAGGAAAGAATAATTGTAGATAGTGTTTAATGGAAAAATGTATTGTAATCGGTATTAAACTGTTATGTCAGAAATCCTGAACTCAGGAAGTTACTACGCTAAAGTGGCAGGTATATGCTATAATCGGACGTCAGCAACTATGGATATCATTAAGTAAAAATCTTACAAAATTTGACTGCCGTTTCAAAGGAAGTTACACCATATACAACTTAACTTGAAAACTAAAAATTATTCACTTTAGTCTAATATTAACTGACTTGATTTCAAAAGTCTGCCTTAATATTTTTAAATATTAGCGAATAATGTTTTGAAAAACAACTCGATCGGATATCGACGGTATCCCGATCACAGAAGATTAAGATATGAAGCTGGTGGAGGCGCCTTAAATGCAAATTATAAATGTTTATATAAAGAGTTCAATTTATATTCTAATTCGATGGCTTCCCGCTAGGGGGAAGTGTCGTCGTAGGTACTTTAACTAAATAGGTTAGAAACTTAAGTTAACAATAACGATCCTTGGTACCCTTAAGCGATAAATGATTCTGCGAAACAGCACCGAGCAGTTTTTAGTCTAAACAAGATGCTATTCCAACGACTTATTTTGTCTAGAGGTTGGATAAAGAAGTATAGCTTAACTGGATGCTGATAAACAATAATGTGTCAATCCACAAAAGGTCGGAGATATTGATGTATTTTGATACTGCGTCACCTATTTAACATTATTTAAAAAAAAATTAAGTCATCTTAACTAAATAAGTACAGAAAAAGTTTTTTTTTAATTTTATGTTTCAAATTTTAAGTGTGTAAGGTACGCACTTAAATTACTATTAATTTTGGGATTTATACAATAATTCTTTTAATTCATTATACCATTTATCACAATAAAAAAGAAAAGATGGATATTTACTTCTTCAAACAAATTTATTAAGAATAGGTTTGACTTCATCAGATGCCATTTTCTTAAAATGAAGTTCGTGTGGCTTGACATGGTATTGCTTATCAGCGATCAAGTATTCTTGAAATTGTTTGTAATTTCTACAATAAAAATATTCTAATGAATCAGTGTTAATTCTGAATAAAAACTAGCAACTTTACGACGTGGAACAGTAACATACTCGTACATAGGTACAGTCACAAATTCCATGACACAACTTTTAATAATAGCGTTCATAACAACAAATATACAATATAAAATAGTAGTTTTTACAGTTAATTAAATGTACAGTTCAATAGATTTGTACAAAAATTTCGTCAAATTTTCAACAGTTAAAGGAGGAACAGAGAAATTCGTGATATAAGCAGTCAAGTATACAATAGTGCCAAAAATTATGAAACTTCCTCAAAAAAATATCGAACAATAGAAATTTTAAACAAAATAATTTTGAATATACTATATTTTTTAATCACTTTCGAATAAAATTAGGATTAATAAACAGCTTCTTGTTTCCTTTAATTAAAAAAAAAAAACTTTTTTTTTATCAAGTATAAACTATATTAAGTAATTTTTTAACACTTTTAATAGGTCTTAGGCTTGGTGCCAAAATAATTCAACCTCATTTTTGCCACTGTGGACAAAAAGTTGACGAGTACGGCCACCACGGTCTTTCTTGTTTTAAAAGCGCTGGCCGTCTCTCTCGCCACCATGCTATAAATGATATCATCCGTCGGTCTCTTGCCAGTGCAAAAGTTCCGGCAACGTTAGAGCCGATTGGCTTAATCCGCAAAGACGGTAAGAGACCAGACGGTATGACCCTTGTAGCCTGGAGGCTGGGTAAGTCACTGGTGTGGGATGCTACTTGTGTTGACACCCTAGCAGCATCTCACATCCAGTCGGCGGCATCGATGGCGGGAGCAGCGGCAGCAAGTGCCGAACATTCCAAGCGGCGCAAATATGAAAGCCTTGACGAGGCTTTTATCTTTGCTCCGTTTGGAGTGGAAACTCTTGGTCCGTGGGGCCCAGACGCTCGTTCTCTTTTTAAAGACCTCTCAAAGAGGCTTTGGGAGTCAACTGGGGACCCAAGAGCTGGCAGCTACCTCGGTCAAAGGATCAGCTTGGCCATTCAACGGGGTAATGCTGCCAGTATTTTGGGAACTTTACCCAGATGCAGTGGCTTAGATGAGGTCTACAATGTTTTGTAAAATATAATCCTTTTTTTATAGTAATTAAGATGTAAATAGTTTAATGTATAATCTTTTCTTTTATTATTATTTTTTTTTAAATTTATGTATATAAATTAATTAAGATCTTAAACTGTATAACTATTTATCAAATAAACAAAATTATCTCTAAACTAAATGAGAAGTAATTTTTTTTGTAATATCAGTTAGACACATGACCTAGCACCGCAACATTTATCGATAAGTCTGAAATTTTCTGATAAAGATACTAAATAACTTAATAGTACCGTTTGAGTTATCAGACAAATAAAAATGGATTTTGGACATAACATTGATATAAACGATAAGAAGTATTTATTGATAACAATTATCATGTCTCATGACACCAATGATGGTTATGACGAAATTGATAAATAGAACAATACCTTAAGATATACGATTATTTTACTAAATATTGTGTAAAAAAATAAAACATTGCATTGACTGTGATTGTTTTATTTTTAAAATTACATTAGATCGGTATCTAAAATAGTTAAAAATAAACTTAATATATTTACAATAGATAAAAAATTACGCGAAGCTTATACGAATAAATTACGTTAAATTTTACTGTACTATTTCAAAGCTCACGCTACTGGTGTAGCTAATATATTAAAAATTTTACTTTGCCTTAATGAATTCAAACCGTCTCTTACTCCGTCTCCTATACTTTCATCACCTACTGCTACATTTCTAACAGCGGTATCTTCTTGTATCCTAGCTATTTTTTTTGGTGCTTCTTCTTTTGGCGTTTCTTCTTTCGGTGTTTCTTCTTTTGGCGCTTCTTCTTTGGGCGTTTCTTCTGTCGGTGTTTCTTCTTTGGGCGCTTCTTCTTTCGGCATTTCTTCTTTAGGTGCTTCTTCCTTGGTGTTGTTGGTGGGTGCTCCTGTCGGTGGTGGTGTATCCTGAATCGTTGTCATCGGACTGGTTGTCATACTTTCTCTAAGTTCATTAACCTCTCGCCAATAATAATTCCTTTGACTAGCGAGAGCTAATGTGGAAACGAATAAGCAAAATGATAACAATCCAAGGAACACTATGACTTTGTTGTTCAATACCCAAGCCAATATGGAGTCGCAATAATATCTCCAACTCATTTTTGATTTTTTTTTATTTATTTTACTTCACCGCGCGTGTAGTTTTCGTAATAAACTTAAAACAAATGTAGTTTTTCTATACATTACCATGTTATCGTTGAATTATATCTATTTGTGATATCGGCTTATCTTTCGTTTTTTTGTGATATGTAATCCGTATTTTATAATAAAGTGCACTCTATTTTTATGCTATGAGAATTTACATTTGATTGCTTGATATTTTGATTGATAATGGACATGCTTATTAAAATTGATTTTTAACTACATTACTGAATAACTAAAGAAACTTCCAATGATAAATATAACAAATCATAGAAATACATACCAAAAGTTACTTTTATGTTATAAATCTTTATAGTTTACTGATTCATAATCTTTTTAACTTAATATTAGAATATACCGTCAATGGTTTACCATAAAAACAACCTTGAAAAGCTATGCGTCATACGTTTGCATTTATTTTCAGGTGTGTTTTATCAACCTTATCTATGATATAGATTTATGTGTCATTAAGTCCTATGCTTAGTATCTTATTAGATTATTGTCGTATATTTACAACATAATTTTTATTAAGATAATTGCGTATGCAAATGAAATTAATGTTTATTTACATTAAAGTGAAAATACGGAAACTAATCTTGTACGAACATCTAATTATCATCTAAGTAATCCGCTGCATATTTCTAACCAGAAGAAGATATATTAAAATTTCGTGTTTTTAAAAATTTCGTGTGTTTTTTACTCCTTAGATGAGAAAATGACAAAAATCCTTTTTTAATGGATGCTTACAACATAAAATACGTTGTTGAATCAGCCAGTCCGCCAGCCAGTCAGTGAGGAAAAGTAATTATATATAAACGCATCACACTCAACGGCCCCCATCAAGATCGCGTGACTTTGTGTCGGGGGTCCGGAAACACTCACAACACTGACACAAACACCCAGACCACGACAAATATCCGTATGGCCAATATAAACATTTGCCATGAGCGGGGATCAAACCCGCGACCGTTAGCGCTGGAGTCAGTTGACCACTGCGCCAATGTGTCAAATAACCTTAATAGGGATCCATCCCTATTAAGATCTCCGCGGAATCTTTGGCTAAATATTGTACATAAATCTAAAATTTTCAAACAGTCTTTAACCATCCAGGCAATTTAATTGTGAAATAACTTACCTTTAGGTATAAAACAAAAAAAATCTATTTTCAAAAAAATCACTAACACAATTTTATCTTAAATCTGGAGACTACGCAATTAGATTAAATATATGTAAATATAGTCTTGTTCCGTATTCTCGTTGTGTACAATAAAGTATCTAAATAAATAAATTAATTACCAATATTATGAAACTCTATAGGAAAACAAGACTAATTAACATTGGTAAATAGCGATTTTTTTATTTATTTATTTGAACGAATATACTTTCAAATTAGTTTCATATTTTTCATCAAAATCGGTTAAGTACTTTAGTTCTTATATCAAACTGACTGAAATAAGCATATCATCCCAGTAAATGAAATTGCGTATAATGCTTTTGAAGAAAATTATTTTTTTAGGCTTAATTGTTGTATTTTAATTATTTGATATACCACGCGAAAATGTTACCCCGGAACTATTTAGTTTAAAAATTATTTAAGGCACCTAAAAATTAACATTTTTATGCAAATAAAAAACAGCTAATATTTATTCAATTATGTTATATCCTTATTTTCATCATATTAGGAAGAAAAATAAAATACCAAAACTATTAATCATAGATATGTATTTAAAAAAAATATTACTCATAGATAACACAATATTATTAAAAGCGAATGACTCATACAAAAATACAAAATCATAAGAAAAGATGAGACGTATATTTAAAATGTTAAAAGAAACAAAGGAATAAAAATGAAAACAAATTTTCTATCCTAACAAGCGTCTCGCGGGAAATCCGCGGAAACCTGCCACAGCTGATTGCGAGTATCGTTCGGAAATATATTTTATTGATTAGAAATCCATTGAAATATGGATGCTGATAAGCAATAATGTGTCAACCCACAAAAAGTCAAATTCCTAGATATTGATGTATTCTGCTAATTCACGTATTTAACATTATTCAAAAAAAAATCAAATCATCTAAACAAAATAAATACGGAAAAAAATCTTAATTTCATTTTTGGAATTTCAAGTGTGTTCCATAAAATAGTGCCATATATTAGAAAAACTTAGTATTAAAATAAATAAATATTTTTATGACACCAGTCTCATTTTAACTCATACCAATTATCAAAATATAAAAGAAGAGAAGGAAATATACTTCTTCAAACAAATTGATAAAGAATTCGTTTGTCACGTTGAGACGCCATTTTCTCAAAATGGAAGTCGTGTGGCTTGACATGGTATTGCTTATCAGCGTCCGTATATACAAGATGCAGATTTCAAGACATTGAAATACATTGAGTTTATATTACGTTTAAAAATCGAACTCTGTTGACATTTGATATTGAATAGAAAATTTATGGTATCTACGGATCAATATAGAGGACATATTGCTTTTGACAATTTTACAGTACGGTATATTCTGAATGTTGAAATTAGGCTTGCTTCTAACATAACAGACATTTGAAAAAATACACTATGAATTGAGAATCTACTAAACTTTTAATTGGTTGATAATTTTTTTAAAGTATAATAAAAACATTCTAAGTACGATTGTATCACTTTTTGATTTCTGTCACCAAACCATGGTACACAATATATCTAATATTATAAAGCTGAAGAGTTTGTTTGTTTGAACGCGCTAATCTCAGGAACTACTAGTTCTTATTGAAAAAATCATATTGGGTTAGATAGTTTATTTATTGAGAAAGGCTATAGGCTATATTACGTCACGCTATGACTTATAGGAGCGAAGCAATAAATACAGCTAGTCTATAATAATATTATAAAAAGGCTAAATTTGTTTGTAAAATTCTCTGAATAAAATATTTTTACATACAAATACCCTTTTATTAAGCAAGGTTATACGCTATATTACATCACGCTATGACTCACAAGAGCAAAATAGTAAACTTAAACGCGAATCAAACCGCGAGGACTGCTTGTATATAATACTAAAAACTTAACTCTTATTTACTCACTTTATACAAACATTATAAAACAATTATTTTATTGAAATATATGAAATAACTTGAAATTAATTATAAGTTTTGATAATTCAATGCGTATCTAACTCCTCGCTACCCTCGTATCTAGTTACAATTGTAGAATTTGTTGATTCAGCTGCTCGCGTCTGAATTCCATTTAAGAGATTATATTATAATGCTATCTTAATTTTACAGACGGAATTGTGTTAGATTGAGATGGAAGTTGCTTCTACGGTTTAAACATACAGGGTGTTCGACTTTTAATGGATGCTGGCTGATAAGAAATAATGCGTCAATCCACACAAAGTCAAATTCGGAGATATTGATGTTGTCTGATGATACGTCACATATTTAACAGTTTTCAAATATATATGGACGCTGATAAGCAATACTGTGTCAACCCACACGGACTTTATTTTGAGAAAATGGCGTCTAAAGATGTCAAACCTATTCTTACTTAATTTGTTTAATGAAGTTTATATCTATCTTTTCTTTTCTTTTTTTAAAAAACGTATACTGAATTAAAAGTAGAATGATATATTTAATATATTATCTAATAAAAAGTTTTTCAAATATTTCAGATTATTCTATAAATTGCAAAATATGGAACGCACTTGCAATACGAAACAATTATTAAGACACTTTTTTCCGTACTTATTTAGTTTATTTTACTTGATTTTTCTTTGAATAATGTTGAATAGGTAATGCAGTATCAAAATACATCAATACCTCTGAATTTGACTTTTTGTGGGTTAACACATTATTGCTTATCAGCATCCATATATGTCATATAAACAAAATAAATACGGAAAATGTTTCTCAATTTTATATTTCGAATTTTGAAGAGTGCTCAATATAATGCTCTATGCAATATTCCAACATATTTAAAAAACTTATTATTAGATAAAACTTTTTATTGTGTCAAACTGCTTTAAATTCATAATATGAAAGGAAAAGGTGAATATATTCTGCAAACTTTATTAAGAATAGGTTTGACATTTTTAGACGTCATTTTCTCAAAATGACGTGTGTGTGGCTTGATAATGGCACGTGACATCCGCAAATGACATGTGTCAAATTGGCACAACTAAAAGCCATTAACCAAAGAATTGAATCGAATTAAATAGTATTGCCTATCAGCGTCCAATTAAGATTTTTTAATGGAAACTTTCTTAAAAGTCCTAACACATCACATTCCGTCTATCCATTAGTTTTCTCTATCACCACGATTATCTGGAAGAGATCGCTATGAAGTGATAAAATCACCTTTTGTACTATTTTTTTTCTGTCCTTTTGTAAAACTGTGTTTTTTAATGTTGTGTACAATACAGAGTATAATAAAAGTAAATATTAAGTTCAGCATTTTTTTTGTCACTCGAAATTCGACTCGTTGCTTATGTGTCCTCCAGAAAGTGTATATGTTTTTCACTTATTTATTACGAAGTGAGAGTAAGCTGTACTTGTGCATTGTACGCCGTGGATAGTATGAGACGCAAGATCAGTGTTGCTTAAATAATTAACTATTTTATATGAAACTAAAAAAAAATATGATTTTTTTAGCGGAGTGTAATAGGTTGAACTTATAGAATTTCCCATTTCAAGGACCTTAATAAAAAGTCGTAAAGTGTATAACTGTGTAAATATCTCGATATATTTATGGAGTATCTATCGCTGGTTTGCAAGAATATCGTAGTAACTCAAAATTCTAACAAATAGAACT
The DNA here is from genome assembly GCA_037950945.1 of Hypolimnas misippus. Lineage (NCBI taxonomy): Eukaryota > Metazoa > Arthropoda > Insecta > Lepidoptera > Nymphalidae > Hypolimnas > Hypolimnas misippus. The sequence goes on along the minus strand of JBBEEQ010000013.1, from coordinate 10,678,987 downwards.
AAGTATGTTAAAAGATCATAAATCTTTGATGTTTTATCATAAAAAGCGATGATGAATTTTCTTTAAAACAATAAAGTTATAACATCAAGGGATCGTTTACATTTTGCAGCTATCCACCAACAAATTAATAACACAATTTAAAAACCCATTCCCTAAAATTCATAACTTTTAATTGCAACGATATTCTTAAAAATCAGCGCTATGTTATAAAGAATGCTTATAAAATTATTACATACTATGTTTTACATTAGAATGTTTAAGCTAAACAGTTATGATAAGTTTCATTAAAATCTGTTTGCGTTTTTATTTGAAAGTGTAACGAACATTCATACACACTCACAAATTTTCAAATTTATAACATTAGTAGGACTTATAATAATATTAAACGAGACCATCAAACGCCAAACTCTAAAAGAAAAAAAATATTCTGTATATTCATTTGGTAGAATTGTATAAACGCTCAAACAAAAACGTTACGCCCACTCAAGTACGCTTCAAGCTAAAGATAAAAATAGACATGATAAAATTGAAAATTTAAAGGGAGCTGAGACAATTAAAAACAGAAACTGACTTCAAAAGCGAAACACGCAATGTTATTTACATAAACGACAAACTTATACCAGTTATATTGATTTTAAACCCAAATTACTGAATCGATTTTGATGAAATTTCAATGTAAACAATCTGAATATATCCTTTTAAACATAAAACCAATTTTCAAAATCGTATAAGAAATGACGTAGCTATCGTGTAACAAAGTATAAAAAAATACACAACGCATTAAGAACTTTCCTCTTTGTAAGTCGGCTAAAAATATAAATACTCAAGATTACTGAAATTAAGATAAATTTAGGACATTTTATGAAAGCGTCTGACCGTCGTGTAACATGGTAACATTACACGTTGTAATGTTAGTGGCGAGCGTAACACGGTATGCCATTTGCTAATTGACTGGTTTGACTTTATTGACCACATCAATGCTCGCATCGTAACGTGTTACGTTACATTTATACGATAACAATGTCTGCCCTTTAGCGGTCACTTTATATTCTCAAATAATATCACGCAAACTTTTACAATGAAAATAGTAGGAGACGAATTCCTAGAATGCCTATTTTGACGCCGTAAAGTCAAAGAGTCTTCTAGACGCCCATAATATTGAGCCGATCATTTGACATTGAAACTAAAGTATGAGGAACCGAGCGTAAACATTATACACACCATAAGTCACTACCGAACGCTGAATTATGCTACGACGCACGGGCCAGTTAAAACCGAAATAGTACCACAAGTGGTTACGAGCCTACAATAGTTAATATGATGTTTGTGAACAGTGTACAAAAACGAATTTATACGCGCCAAATATACGCTCGGCTGTAAACGCCCTTATTGTTTATTATTCCCATCTGAACTCTTAGCAAAAGGTATTTTGTACAACGTTTAAATATAAATAGTACTTTCTTTCCCTTTCAAGGACAAAATCCTGCCGAAAACTTTATATAAGTACATGCAAATGCAAGGGTCTAAATGACTTTAATGGCATCTCATAAGTTTTCCCCATTAAGAATGTCTGAGTTTGTACGAAATACTCTTATCTTGAATAAATAATTACTTAAATTATTAGCTCTTTCTAAGCTCTGAGGACAAAGAAGTCGACAAATTTCTGAGACGACGGACACTTTATAAGATTAAGACCAATTTATCATTTTATAAATTCTGTTTTATATAGAGTGCTTATAAAATTATTAAAAAAAAATCATCGTTAAATAAGTGTCTCATTGCAAAATGTATCTACGAGTATGTTATATCACAAAGGTGACAATTTATTTCTGGCACAGACATTCCATATGCTCAAAAGAGATTCCAATCACGTTAAGTACAAATATCGTTAAAGAAAATATATATTTTTATTTCTGCCTATAAAATTACTACGAATACATGACTAAAACGTTGAACCAATTTTCAGGAAGCTTAATTTGTTTTTTCTTCTTAATTTGATGTTAGCTTGAACCATACAATAGTTAGGTAAGTAACTTGTAAGATTATTGATAACTAGCTAACCCTCGCGGTTCCACTCGCATTTATGGTTGCTGTTTCGCTCCTATGAGCCGTAGCATGACTACTGGACAAACTTGAAAAATTATTTTCCCATTAGAATCTAACATATACCATATCTACCTAATAGTAGCCAATACAGATGTTTGACACAAACAGGAATTGAACATACATCTTATCACCTATAGATTAAATATCATTCTTATCACCTATAGATTAAATACGTACAGTATATTTCACAAAAGTAAAAGATATTGCGTGATATAACACAGTCTGTAACCTTCCTTAATAAACGAACAACACAAAAAATAATTTTTCAAATCGGTCCAGTAGTTTCGAAGCCTATTCAATGCAAAAACCGAACTATCAAATCATTCCTCTTTATATTATTATGTAATTTATATATTTATTTAATTAGTGTTACATACACATGATATCATTCATATGTTCAGAAGTAGAGTATATTTAATTACTTTCTAAGAAACCAGTTCGACTTTCATATATCGTATTAAAAGAAAAGGCGAGATTCATTACTTTTACGTTTAGTTCACTAAGCTAGGGCGAGAACAGAAATCTTGGGGTAAAACTAAGGCTTAGATTTCATAAATAATAGGCAGGCTTTTCGATATAAGATTATGTTGGGCTTAAGAGTGAAAATCAGTTATATTACCTTTAATGATAGGTCATTAAGACTTTACGTCGGGGTCCGAAAATATATATAGCACAAACACGGAGACTACGAAAAATATCCGTATCTATACTAATATTATAAAGAGGAAAGATTCGATTGTTTGTTTGTTTGCAATGAATAAGCATCGAAAATACTGGATCAACTTGAAACATTATTTTTACCATTAGAAACTAACATAATCCTTATAAACATAGGCTATAGCAATTTATTTTTTTTATATCTATATCTACCCGTGCGACGATGGCGCTAATAGCCCATACAGATATTTGTCACAAACAGGAATTGAACCCATAGACATTAAATACGTAAAATATATTTCATAAAAGTGAAAGATATTGCGTAAGTACAAAGAAAACAATGAATCAATTCTTTTCTACTTTTACAAGTCAGTCGAAAGCCTTCAATGCTTGAATCGCTTTTTAAATCGTCACTTCAAAACGTCATAGAGTTTAAATAAGGTGCCACTCTCATTGTCCGCTTAAGCGGAGCTGACTTCGATCGCTTGACGGCTTAATCGTTATCGAGGCAGACCGCGCTTGTTGGCTCAAACGCTTAATTAGCTCGACGATGAGCGATTCCGCTCAATTGCACGCAGAATTAAGTTCTGCGTTAAGCTATTTGATTTAAATATTGCTGTGTATGAAAAAAGCGAAATGAACGCGCATTGTTATTAATTAAATTTTTTATAGGTACAATATATAATAGATGAGTACTCCTAATTCGCAAATACTTTTGGGTTTTGTCGCGGGTTCGATCTCTACTCCAAATAGTTTTCCTAAAGACAATAACAGGAATATAATTAGATATTGACCATGTTATAGTGATCATGTTGTATTTTTAAGAACACTTTATTTATATTATTTCGTACTCCCTTCACAGCTTCACTGGCAATTATGTTACTGCTTCGCTCCTATGACTCATGGCGATGTAATATAGCCTACTTTCTTAACAAACAGGCATCTCATTAAATATTACTTTCTTAAATTGAAATCCATATTTTACAGTTTACCTCCTACATACACACTTATAAACGAATTTTACCTCTTTATATTATTTGTATAGGTAAATATTTTATAACAAACTGTGTTATTGTCTTTACTACTTAACCCTTAAATGCATAGTTTTTTATTGCGGCCTGGAAAAAATGTTTCCTGGTAGGTATTTAGGTATTTACCTAAATATAGTTGAGAATATATATTTTTTTATAAAAAATAGCACTCGCATATTAATGAATACAAAATTACGGAGACGCTTCTTATAACTTTATAAACTTAGTCGGTCGTCAAAGTGACCATAAATAATAAATATATTGAGTGTGAAACGTGGTATGTATACATTTGGCAACAAGACGCATTTAAGGGTTAAATAAACTCATTACGATAACTCATTGTATCAAGAGACATTAACACATTTATTTATAAACAGTGGTTAGAGTGCTACCCATAGTGTAAAAAGACATATGAAGTATAGAAACCCCAAAACTATTTGAGAATTAGGAGTATTCATCTATACAACTGTGAAAAAAAATACATTTAATATGAGAATGGTACCTACATCATTTTCATCTACCCAGAATTTTCCCAGTTATACCAGAGTCTGCTTACTAGTCTAGTCCAGATATTGACGAGTTACTGATTTATACACAAAGCGATTGCCATCTGACCTCCGCAACCCCTGAGGGCCAGCCAGTAACCATTTAAACTAGAATAATTTTCCTACTAAGAGTAACATCATTATCAGGTGATTGTGATAACAACCGAGACAGACAGCTTTACGTGCTCTCCGAGGCACGGTGGAGACCCACAAGAATAAACATCCAGACCGGAACAAATATTTATACTAATATCTGCCCCGAGAGGGAATCGAACCCGCAGCCGTCGGCGTTAGAGGTACATTCAGCACTACACCAGACCCGTGGTCAATACAACAATAGTACCTATATAAAAATATTAATAACCTAGAGTAATACTTGAAATAAAACGAAATCTCAAAATCTTTATACTAACACATTAGCGAGATACACATCATAGTAGAACCCAAAAAATATCCATATACTTATATTAAAAACATAAAAGTATCCATCACACGTATGTATGAACGTTATACAATTCGTTTCAGAGCTCGAAAAGGGGTTGGAATGTACCATATATAACAATTGGTCCCCTTATCTAAGAGGTCCATTTTTCACGTCACTGTAACCACGGCGCGACATTTGTCAAAACTTCCTTATAGCACACTTGGACCTTTCTTAGTGGGACTTTTAAAAAAATATAGTTATTCTATCGTTGTAATAGTAACGTAGGTATGCATCTGTGATAAATTTTATGGTTTAGAATCTATATATTAATACGTGAAGCAAAATTCTGTATTCGTTTTTACGAAAATTGTGTGGACGGAGGAGTATGACTTTTCGTATACTTATAGCTTATATAGAGACGGAGAGAGGAATGCTTGTATTTTTTTTAATATATGCAAAAAAATGCATTCAATTATATTTAAAAAAAAAACATAACACACACTACCATTTATTTAACACACACACGCATATACGAGTATACTCTTTTGTTTATGAAAATTGAGAAAAGATTATCTGTGGTCAATCTTGAAATCGATTGAAAATTTATTGAAATACTATTTTTTTCAGTTTTTTACTTTTATTTTAGTATTAATATTATTACTAATTAAATATATCTATAGTCATACACATTTCATCTAAACAAAAAAAATGTTTGAAAAACATACGTATATTAATGGTAAACGTTGTAATATTAAAAGGTAATTTTAAAAGCATTTCCGCGCGTTGCGTTTTGATTCTTATTAAGAATCATTCTCAATTCCGTACATTACAGAACTTGTACGCAAGAAGCCTTTTAATGAATTACCTTAAGCGTAAAAAAACGTCTTCCGGGAAGCGGTCGGTATTTTAATAAAAATCAAAATTACGTCGCATTACGAGATTGTATCTGGAACGGGCGACGTTTGAATATTAATCTAATTCATATTAGTTTTAACCGCGACTAAACATGACATTAACGTTAAAAGTCGGAAAAACGCGACAGTTCCGAAATTATGAAACGTTTCCTTGGCACAGGATTTCTCGTCTTCTTTTGGTGGTAAGAAATGGAAAAAAACATTTACTGCACGAGTGGCCAAAAAGGAAAGGTCACATTATTATATTACTAGCTAACCCTCGCGGTTTCGCTCGCGTTTATACTTTCTGCATCACTACTGCGAGTCATATCATGTTATTATATATGGACGCTGATAACCAATACTGTGTCAAGCCCCACGGACTTCATTTTGAGAAAATGAAATGAAATGAAAGAATATTTGTTTGAAGAAGTTTATGTCCCTCGTTTCTTTTCTATTTCGATAAAAGGTATAATTCATTAAAAGTAGATGGATGTACTTAATCTATTATCTGGGGCAATGCCGCCAGTGTTTTGGGCACGTTGCCTCACTGCAATGACATCGACAGATTTGTAAGTTTTATATAGTTTAATTATTCTTTTAATATTTTTATTGTTTTAAAAAAAATCAATCATGTGAGATTATTATATAAATTGCAAAATATGGAACATACTTGAAATTTGAAACATTAATTAAGAAAAAATTTCCGTACTTATTTATTTTATATGACATGAATTTTTTTTAATAATATTAAATATGTGACGCAGTATCAGAAAAAAAAATCAATATCTTCGAATTGGACTTTTTGTGGGTTGACACGTTATTGCTTATCGCTGTCTTAGATTACCGTTAACCATTGGCGGTAGTTGTAAATAATATTTTCTAAAACCTCAAATAGACAAATGTCACCTTAGTCTACCCGTGACCACGAACGCTGCAAAGTGTTCGAAACGTCGGGATGATAAAAATAATTAATATACGCGATTTAAATCAGTATAAAATAGTTTTATTTCAACGTTATTGCTTATCAGCACTCATATAATCTTCCACAATAAACGGGCTTGCTAACGCAAAAATAATTCACAAAACCGGCTTAGTAATTTCAGAGATTACACACAAACAAATTACCTCTTTATTTTTGCACGTTACGAGATTGAAATCATTTATAATATTGTATAAAATATTTTAAATACTCGAATTGTGTGTATGTTGGCAGAATTCTTACATTATTTAATTGTTTTCTTAATAACGAGCAACAAAGTAAGATCAACCGATGTTAAACGCCGCCCTTAAAAAAATACACGACTAGATGAGACATAAATGCATTGTCAGCTTAAAAAGGAAGGATGAAGGGCAATAGGCCATAAAAGCAGAGAACGGAAAGAGAGGTAGGGTTAAGGTAAGTAAGATTAATTCTTTAAAAAAATGATCCAAGTTAAAAATCAATGGATAAAAAATCAAAAGTTATAATAAAATTATTAGTCGTTTTTTAGTTTACGTATATTAAATTCGATTTTGAGGTCAATTAATTATTTTCAATTTACTATTTTACACTTTAAGTTACGTAGTAAAGCATTGATAAGAGACAGTTTGTGATTTTTCTAAGTTATAATAGCCTAATGCCAAATGCTTATCATAAAAAAAAATCTAAAATCGGCCCGCCATTGGCGGAAAAATCCTTAAACAAAAATAAAAAATACAGTGGAACATAGATCCTATATTTTTGAAGTCAATGAAAAATGATCTTATCCCTGTCATTAGGGCGCCATCAATATTACTATACCACAATGCAAAATGATTTCGCTCAGTATCTGTACTATGCTACCTAATTTAGATAGTTTCGCATTCTGTTTGCATGATGAAATATCTTGCACGAGTTGAAGCTTCAACAAAATATTGCGCACAACGTGAAACTATTCCGATGTCATGAATTTTGCGTCGTAGTAGTCGAAGCGTGATGTAATATAGCCTATAGCCTTCCTCATTAAATAAACTATCTAATATAAAAAAGATTTTTTTAATTCGAACAAGTAGTTCCTGAGATTAGCGTGTTCAAATAAACAAACAAACTTTATAATATACTCTCTGTCTTTATAATAAACTATTTAAAACAAAAAGATTTTTTCAAATCTAACCAATAGTTTTTGAGGTTAACGGTTAACTAATCTAAATAGTTACATAGTTAACGAATAACGAAATTTCATATATTTCGGTTTCTTTACTTTTAAGTCTTATATTACCTTCTATACAACTTATTCGTAATGTAACTTCGGATTTAATATTAGCTTTAAAACTGACAATTAAATTCTCATTGTAGTGAATTCCTTTTCTATTCAAAGCTATTTCGACCTAATATTTCATTTGGCATCAGCGCTTTGATATTTAGAATATCAATCCAATAGATACTCCTTTAGCCTCGCTGTCACAACGCAAAGGCCAAATATCACGCTGTCATTGTATATTTCCCCTACCATGCGTTTTAAGTTCGTATATTAATTAAGTTGTAATCATCAAAGTTGATATACAAACCCATAACTTTAAAGATGAATCGAATTCTATCCGAATGAAATTCGAACATGAATTTCTGTTGTTTAAAAAGTTAAAGAGTAGACACAAACATATTTCAAATGTTTTTTTACATATTTTGTCGCCAATGTTATTGACACGTGAGCCAGCGAAGCAATCAACAGGAAAAAAATATCTAAACGAAAACAATTTTTTATTTAAACTTGAGGGTTATCCAAAGATTCCAGGTCATATAAGGTGAAAAGTACACTTTATTAGTTTTGTTCTCCGACATTACAGTCAATAGTTTGTTTTTTAGGCTTAAAAAATTGTATTATGATGCCCCATCTTCCCTTAAGATATAAGGGCAATTATATTTGAGTTATGCGTATCATTAAATACACTATACCTAAATGCACAGATGAAAATAATAAGTAACAACCTGTATATGTCCCACTGCTGGGCTAAGGCCTCCTCTCCTATTCAGAAGAAGGTTTAGAGCTTAATCCACCACGCTGCTCCACTGCGGGTTGGCGGATATACATGTGTCAGAAATTTTCCCGACACATGCAGGTGTCCTCACGATGTTTTCCTTCACCGCCGAGCTCGAGATGAATTTAAGCACAAATTTAACACTTGAAAAATCAGCGGTACTAGCCGGGGCTTGAACCCGCGATCATCGGTAACGATCGACGTGTTCTAACCACTAAGCCATCTCGGCTCTTGAAAATAGTAAATTGTCGAAATAAATATTTCAATGAAATCGGATTATTTTATTACAACGGTTGGAGTATAACGTATAAGGAAGTAAAAAATATGGGAAAATAACTTAATTCGACACGTGTATTTGCAAAATACATAATCAGGCAGCTGTACATAATTCCAGAGTAATTGCAAACATACATCACAAATATGTACTTTGGACAGAGCCGGATTCAGGTGGTATCCGAGGCTACAGTACCAGGGATTCTACAAAAGAAAATATTTATGATGCGCTCAACATAGATTTTTAGAGAGAAAAATTCAATCTCTGTTTAAAATTTTACCCATTACAATATCCATTCACTTCAATCCGTAAAACATTAATATACAACAAGATAATTTTATTTAAAAAATCAAAAACTCAAATTTGTTTTAAGTCTATCTGCAGTCTGCAGTACCGTATCAATATCAGTTCTGTCGAAACGTGAGAATCATTAAAATCCAACTTTAAATCGTTAAATATCCTAAATAGTATTTCTGATTGAAAATAATTAATTAAAATAGGTATTTAACGATACCCCATTTGACATAGTTCGTCGATTTTCATATATTTTTTTTTATTATGGCGTACAAAGTCGCCCATTTTGATTTTTCTATCTTTTTATGCTTTCTATTTTCGAAATAATGGCGAATCAAACGGCGTATCATTTATCAAAATCAAATTCTAAATAGTGCCACAAAGATAAAAACCCATATACAAACATATATACAAACATATGTACATACTTATATAGGCTGGTAAACACATTACCCTCCTTTGCATCGCGCAGTCGGGTAAAAAACTGTTATTAGAAAAAAGACTCCAGTGAAAGAATGCATATTTTATTTGAAAAATTATTTAAGGGCCTTTTCTTATTTGTTGCCACAGAGCCTTAAAACCTTCAAATCCGGCCCTGACCAGGGAAGTAGGGACTTCGTGTGTATATAAGGAAGGCAAATAATCCTATATTATCTGAATTCCATTTCATGTCCGTTTTTTAATTAATTGCACCTTTAAACCTTGGCTTCCTTGATTAAAAAGCAAATGTTTGAAGAATTCCTAATTAAAATTTAACATCAAGTTACATTTATATATATATGTTTTCAGTGTATTTAGAAATAAATTGTTAAATATACGAATTACATCATACATTTTGTAATTAGTTGTTTAAGAAGAAAATATTAGTTGTTTATGATTGTAACCCAAATACTAAATACCTTTAAATCTAAACATTTGTTACTAAATACATGCACAATTCAAAAATAAGTTATTTTTATAATCTTACTTGGGTTCTATTCACAGCTAAAGAGTCTTAAGCAATCAATATTTAATAATGATATTATATAAGTATAGATTCGTTATAAGCTCATAAATCTTGGCTCCCAGTACGCCAACGACTTTAGACAATATTGCCTAGCTAACCAGCTAGCAACTGAGTATGCCAGGTAAGTAGTTTTAAGCCAACAAGACAATTGGCGAGCATGTAAAAGTTGGGAATGGATACAGATTAAAAAAAGTAATTTGTTGTAATTATAAAACCTTACACAAAATAAACGACATTTTATGCCTACTGGAAATGTCAACATCATTCTTAATAACATAATCTAAATATATATAACTCAAAGGTCAAACCACTGGACGGATCGGGCTGAAATTTGGCATGCAGGTAGATATTATGACGTAGGCATCCTCTAAGAATGGATTTTGATTAATTCTACCACTCAGGGGATAAAATAGGGCATGAAAGTTTGTATGAAACTTTGTCAATTTTAAACAGATCGGGCTGAGACTTTGCATGCATAAAACTAAGGTGTGACGTAGGCATCACAGACATCGGAGACAAAGTCACGAGCACCAGCTAGTCATCTCTAAACAGCTAACAAATAAATTGGAAAAGGAGAATTGAATAAATTTCTACAAATAAAGAAATCTTAAAAACGCTTATCATATTTTAACAATCGATTGATATTTCGAGTACAATATTTAATATTCGTTACAGGGAACTCGTGGTATCGTTCGGAAGGTATTAAAGCGATTCAGTAGCAATCGAAATACTAAATAAGCTGCGAATACTATCGTTTATAGAACCTTCTATAGACGCTCGGGTCAACTTTACATTTTTATATTCTCCGACACGATATCGGAATCATCCATTATCCAATCTATCTTATTTTACCGATCTCAAAAATCTTATGTTATCTACAGGATGGCGCAAAACTTATGGCATAGTTTGAATTGGACGCAATTTTGGCAAAAGGCGCCAAATGTCAGTGTACTTTGACATTTCTGATGTAATATTGAAAAAGAAGTCGCCTATATGAAGCCCATTGTGTGAAATTGTTGCAAGTATTATAACGAAAAATAGAATGTTGAACTCTTTAGAATCTAAATATATACAACTCAAAGGTGACTGACTGAGTAACTGACATAGTGATTTATCAATGCATAAAACAAACTACTGGACGGATCGGGCTGAAATTTGGCATGATGAAAAATTGTATGAAACTTTGTCAATTTTAAACCGATCGGGCTGAGACTTTGCATGTATAAAGCTACTACGACGTAGGCATCACATGCATCACAGATAAAATCGCTAGCACCAGCTAGTCATACATAATTAAAATATTTTTAAAACTTACCTTCCATATAAATATGTACCATGATAATCTACATAAATAAAAATCAATTGCCGAATGTATGTAACATTTGATTGATTGAATTGATTTCATTACTTATCATTAAATTAATTAATCATTATTGTTTTCGTAATAGTCAGGTCAAGAATTGTATGAAAAAAAAGACAAGCCGACTTCAACGAAAACGAAACAAATAAATTAAAATGTAAAAAATAAATATTTCCTACAACATTTTGAAGTCGGTGACAAATAAAAAAATATGGCCGAACAAAGAGCCTACTCCATTTTTGAAGTGAAAGGGAAATAGTGAGTCTGAATTAGTACATTGTGAATGCCAGTCACTATTATGAATCATTTCATCAATTTTCAGTTGAAGGCATAGATGGATTTAGGTGATATGTCTCAAAACTTTTATTTAGAAAGAATTGTGTTCAAAGTTTTGCTTAAACAATTCATCGAATTACGTCTTGAATTATCAGTTCCCATAGTTGACGCTATTACGATCATTATATCAGAAACTATGAGTACTACCTTTGTTAAAACTGTCGATTGAAAAATCGATATTAATTTTTTTTTTTAATAATCATCACAGACAAGCCTCCTCCCGCGGCTTCGTCCGGGTGGTATGTAAAAAATGGTATCTTATGTGTTATTCTGATGAATAACTGTACATTAAAATCAAAATTAGTTTAGGTTTTCAGAGGAATAGCAAATAACATTCGCATTTATAATAGAAGTAAGACGTAAGAATATTTAAAATTTTAGTTACCTACATAACTGTAACATTTATAAACCGATGTTAGTATTACTTTTTTATTCAAAAGAATATACTTTTAGATTTGTTTCATAGAATTTTCGTCAAAATCGATTCAGTATTTTCGTTTTTATATTAAAATAACTGATATAAGTATGAATTCAAAGTAAACAAATTTGAGTATTTTGCTTTGGAACTTTGTTTTTTTTTTTTTTAAAGCCTTACTTATATGTTTACTTATATATTATTATGCTTTAAGGTTTCAATAACTATATCGTATCGTACAATATGGATGGTCTTTAACGCTTTCCGGCTAAGTAGGTGGTTAAAAACATTCAGTCGTTTACGATTGGTGTGTCGTTTTATGGATATGGTTCTTTCGTTATCTTTCTGTTTTAATAAAACCGCTTAATAATGAGATAGCTTTAATTTAGTCTTGCTGATAAAACCATGTAGAATATTTTGGTGTCCGATGTCAGTGTTTGTTTAAAATACATGTTCAAAGTTTATTTAGACCTACAATTAAGATATACTTGATCTACAATATATTTTATTTTTCTGAGTAGATCGTGTTTATCATGCCATTTGACTTTGTCGTGTCTATTGCCATCTTATTGAAATGAATCTGCATAAATCATTAAATTAAGTTTAGCACCTTAGTCGTAACAAACAGATACATTGATACTACGATTCTGGATAATTTAATGCCTCATCCAATATCATGGTCACATCCGCGGAAACCACAGCACTATTATGAAAGCATAAATCGCTGGCGGCTTATTAACTTGGCAACGTTGTTTGCGTGCTTTATTAAAGTTATTTAAATTTATTAAATAAAATTGTCCCTTTGTATCATAGCGTAGCCGTTTATAGTTTCAACTAATAATAGTTTTAAATGCAAAGTTTAATTATAGCATTTGTTACTTCGTTTCTATTTTTTAAAAGATTATCTACCTTTTTAAATGAATACGTAAAGCAAAAATTTTGTATCTACCTCTTTTTATGAAAATTGCGCAGACGGACGAATACGAAATTTCGTACACTTATAATTGGACGCTTATAAGCAATACTGTGCCAAGCCACACGGACGTCAATTTGAGAAAATGGCGCCTAAAGATATCAAACCTATTCTAATTTGTTTTAAGACATATATATCTATCTTTTCTTTTCCATTTTAATAAAAGTTATAATTAATGAAAAGCAGTTTGATATATTTAATGTGTTATCCAATAATATTTTTAGGGTTCCGTACCTTAAAAGGAAAAACGGAACCCTTATAGGATCACTTTGTTGTCCGTCTGTCTGTCTGTCTGTCTGTCTGTCTGTCTGTCTGTCTGTCTGTCGGGATGTCAACCCTTTTTTCTCAGAAATGCATAGACGTATCATGTTGAAATTAATATCATATACTCAAGTCTACGATGACATGCGGCCGTGAAAATATTAAAGTTCTAAGTCAACGCAATCAAAAGATAATGGAAAATATGTCGTATATTTTGACCATTTTAGCGTTTTCGCAAGGGAATCAAAACCTATAGGGTACTTCCCATTGACCTAGCACGATGAAATTTGGCAAGAAGTAAGATCTTATGGTACAAATAAAGGAAAAAATCTGAAAACTGTAAATTTTTGTATGTATGTTTGTCTGTTTGTAAGTTTGTCTTTCAACCTTTTTCTCAGAAACGCGTGAAGGTAACAAATTTTTATCAACGTCAAGTACTCAGAGTTGTAATTACTAATAGCTGTGAAAAAATCAAATTTCTAAGTTAACGCAATCAGAAGATACGGTCATTTATATCACATATTTTAAGTATGATAGCGTTTTTAACGTTTTCTCAAGGGAATCAAAACCTATAGGGTACTTCCCATTGACCAAGCATTATGAAATTTGGCCAGGAGCAAGGTCCTTTAGTATACATAAAGGAAAAAATCCGAAAACTGTCAATTTCTGTTCGTGTGTCTGTCAGTCTGTACGTCTGTCTTTCAACCTTTTTCTCAGGAACGCGTAAATGTATCAAGTTGTAAATTGATCAAGCGGAAAATATATTAATCTTAGAATTAAAATTATATGTACTTGTAACAAATTAACATAGAAGTTGACCATGGTCAAAAAAACAATTTAACAAACACTGAGAAGAAATTTGTATCAATACGAAAACATTAAAAAGCAGCAAACTTTTATAAACAACGCAATGCAATCTATATATCGCAGCTAACAAAATGATAGCGCGATGCAGCGTACAGCTAATGCCATCTATTACAACATTATGACATTAACTGTGATATAATTCTGCTCGATTAATAAAAATTTTTATTTTAATTATTATTTAAACGCGCTAAAAATTATAAAATAAACATTTCATCTAAAAGTTTTATCGTCGATTTATAACGTCATTACGTAATTAACATTCAATATAAGAGCTTCACGCGATTTGATTTAAGTACTCGTATTGACTTAGTACGAAAATTTTAAAATTAAATTCAAACAGATCGAGTTATTTAATTTACTTATTTATCTACACATATAAGTCTTCTGGTTATTAGTAATATAATTAGTTATTTATAAATAAACAATTAGTTTTGTTCGAATTAAGGACTAATTATTTTCGTCTTGGCAACACTAATATATATTTGATATTTTGATTGATAATGTAAATCTAAATATTTTACGAACGTAGTGCAGGGGTAGTGGAGTGTAGTAGAATATAAATAAAAATAAAACGAGACTAAAATATAATATAATTATGTTGTTAATGTCAAAGTCAACAAGTTAGTTCATTGAAATTGTCAAGAGATGGCGCTGAGTGTATCCTGAATCGCGCTTTAACTTTGCTTTTTTGAAAGTATAAGGTGTATTAGTACTTAAAATAAAATTTTGTGTTTCCATGGATTGCATTCATGATTGTGTTTTAAATTAAAGTGTTCCTAAGTAGTTTCAAAATAGTTTTAGAGACGTGATCCATATTTACATCATATTTGATTGTATTTAAGCGACTTCTAAAAAGGATTGTTTTCAATTCGACCTTGTATTTATTTTTTTTTATGTTTGTTCGCCGATTACGCCGCCATTTGTGTACCGATTTTCAAATTTTTTTTTTGTTTGAAAAGGTATACTTCCAAGGTGGTCCCATTGTCTTCAGGTCAGGATCAGATGATGGGATCCTGGAGAAATTGAGGGAACTCCTCAAATATTATAGGCAAGCGTATACCGATTTAGGTATTTTTGATAGTAACTTATGTTGGAACTGATGATGAAGACCACAAATGGCGTAGATGGGTTAGTCTTATATAGATTTCTATAAGTTTGTACGGAACCCTCGGTGCGCGAGTCCTACTCGCACTTGACCAGTTTTTTTTGAATATTTGAGATTATTGTATAAATTGCAAAATATGGAACACGCTTGAAATTGGAGATATTAAGTCAAGAAACATTTATTCGTACTTATTTAATTTATATAATTTGAAATTATTTTTCATAATGTTATATAGATGAAGCAAAATCAAAATACATCCATATCTCTGAATTTGAGTTATTGTGAGTTGACACATTATTGCTTATCAACATTCAAGTATGATTTTGCTTCAAGTGTAATCTAAAGCCTATTATCAATTTAGCCAGATACTTTAACAATAAAAAATATATATGAAAATTTGGAGATATTGATGTATTCTGATAGTGCATCATGTATTTAACATTATTCAAAAATTTTTCAAGTAATTAAAAGTCAATAAATACGGAAAAATGATATTAATTGAAACGTTTCAAGTATTATAGTCTGGGCCATATTTTGCAAATTAAAATAATCTCCTCTATTAGAAAAACTAATTATTTGATAAAACTTTTCATTATACCAATCTGCTTTAATTTAATTTACTATAAATTTTATCAACATAGACAAAAAAGATGAATTTATACGTCCTCAAATTTGTTAAGAATTGGTTTGACATCTTTAGACGCCATTTTCTCAAAGTGAAGTCCATGTGGCTTGACACATTATTGCTTATCAGCGTCCATTTATGATTAAATTTCGACTACTGAGCGACCATTAGTCTTGTTAAAATGTCAACTGTCACATGTCCTTAAAATTGATTAAGTGTGAGTCGAACTTTATAGATTACTAGCAGTTTCCCACAGCTTCACCCGCGTATACTTAGGAAATTTCAACCCTCTTTTTAATTTAGGGGTTGGATTTTCAAAACTACTTTCTAAGTGAATACTTACGATCTTTAGAGAACGTTTGTGTAAAACTTCGTGTTTCTAGACCAAGCGGTTTCAGCTCTGCGTTAATAGATCAGTCAAAGAATATGTCAGTTAGTCTAGACTGTCTATATAGGATGCTTATAAACAATAATGCCAACAACTCCGTAGCCGACACGATAAACCCAGAGCCATCTCCATGTACAATAAGCCAATCCCGTGGCAAAAAGAGGTTAAATACCTCGGTGTCACACTCGACGAACGCCTCACGTTCAAGTCCCACATAGACAAAGCTCGCAATAGGGCAGCGTTCGTGCTGGGCAGACTATATGTGATGATATGTGGACGGAGTAAAATGTCGCTTAGAAATAAGACGACATTATACAAAACCTACGTACGTCCCCTTATGTCCTACGCGAGCCCTGTCTTCGCTCATTGCAAACTCGCCTACTTGCAAAGGTTTCAGACAATTCAAAATAAATTCTTACGAACAGCCACGGCTTCACCGTGGTACGTACGTAATATAGACCTACATAAGGACTTCGGACTCGATTCGATCACCAAACATTTCACTATGTCCACTACCTTCTTCGAGACAGCTACCCGCCATCCGAACCCCCTCATCAAAGAGGCTTGTGATTATTCCGGTAGGAGAGGTACCTACCGAAAAGACTAAGACGTCCCATGCACGTCTTAGCCGATCCCGACGATAACATCACCCTGGCGAACGCGCCATTCCTAGGGACGAACACAAACACACACACACACACACACACCGTCTCCGCCGGTGGAGACGAGGTCCTCGGTTTGCGACGGCTCGGGCGCGTTTAGGCGCGTCGTGAGACCGTCACCCTCGTCATCCGCGCTCCACACAGCGCCATCCTCCACTCCGACGACGTTCCAAGCCGAGGTGCGATCTCACTAGGAAACACCCTTACACACGGGCGTCCATTCTGAGCCCCAACGGGGGCTCCCAATTTCAAGGCTGAGTCTCAGTACTCGCCCCCCCCCCCCCCCCCCCCCGGTGACGCTGTCAAGGCCAGTAGGGCCAACAGCACTACACATTCAGAACAAAATAATGCCAACCCACAAAAATTCAAATTCGGAGATATTGATTTATTTTGAGAACGGGTTACCTTATTAGCATTTTTCAAAAAAATGAAACTTATTTCACTAAATAAATAGGGATAAAATTTCTTAATTTAATGTTTCGAATTTCAAGTGCGTTAATTGAATATATCGTATTATTATATAAAAATATATATTATGCTACTCTGTTTTTAATTCACATACATTTTATTAAAATAGAAAAGAAAAGCTTGATGTATACTTCTTCAAACAAATTTATTAAGAACAGATCTGACATCTGTAGACGCCATTTTCTCAAAATGATGTCTGTGTGGCTTGAAATAGTATTGCTTATCACCGTCCATATATGTAGATAACTTATTTTTATTGAATAATAATATTGAATCCTTTGCGATGGTACGGAATCCTTCATGTTTGAGTCCGACTAGCACTTGTAGGTTTTTTCAAATTTACAAAATTTCCAATGATATTCTTATATAAATAGCTCCAATTATTCGATATAATGTACCGGCGTTTTACTCTAGCCATTATCGATAAATACTTTTTAGAATTACTTCTACAATAAAGTCGAGCTCCAGAAAAGATTAGAGAACTCAATTATATCTCAATTAGGTTGAGCTGGCGTAATCTAAAAGACAAAAAAAAAACTAAGAGGTTTTTTCAAATAGCGCGATTATTAGTGCCGATTTAACTTAGTCGTTGTGTAGATAGAAAATCAAACTCAAAATTTACTTTATTCAAATAGGTATAAGCTCTTTCGAAGTTCATATGAAGCTACCACCGGCTCGGAATGTGATTTTTTAGATTGATTGAAGATAGGTTGCACAGTAGTCACTACAGCTGACTGAAGCTAACACTCGCGATCCCCGGTTCGGTCGTTCAGTGTGAAATCGTTATTTAATATAAATTACTAAGAGTTAATTTTAATTTCTTGTCTCGTTCTTACAGAGCTTTTATAAAATAACATTTCTATAATAAAAATATTTCATATTTAAGGGCGACTTTTTAGAAGACTATTACTAAATACACAACCCACGAAATGGAAAAGAATCTTTAAAATCGCTTCACAATCAACATCCATACATCCAAAAACAACCGAATTATTAAATTTTGGGAACTTTACCCAGATGCAGTGGCTTAGATGAGGTCTACGATGTTTTGTAAAAAATAATTTTTATTTTTTTTGTATTAATTAAGATGTAAATAGTTTAATATATAATCTTTTCTTATAGTTTGATTTTCAAATCAAAATAATTGGTATAATTATGTCATCCAATTAAATGGTGGTAAAATGAACCGAATTATAAGCTACCTTATTTTTAAATCGGCTAAAAAGATCTCAGCATTAGCCAGTATTGAGCGTCGATTGCTTTCTAAAACGATTATAGTACCTAATTTACCCGTTAACGGATTTATCCACTCTAAACGGCTTTTACCTTTCATCACATACACGTTAAGCTTTTAAAACGTATTTAAACACATTCCCAGACGTATTTAAGGTATAAAGAATGGGATATGCTAATTGAGAAATAATTTAGAAACTTTAATTACTTTAGAAACTTTAATTAGGTAGAAGAAGTATAGGGTACATAAATAAATTATCCATAGTGTTAAAGAGATATTGAGGAGAAGAGTGGGAGCTAGGTGGATAATTCTCTACTGGATATTGGCAAATATAAATATAGGTACGTCTTAAAATCTCTCACATCACGCAATTTAAGTTACATATAGAATAATCTTATTACGAACCTATTTTTTGGGAAGTTCTTAAAAATAACAGCCTATATAGTCTATACTGATATAATAAAGCTGAAGAGTTTGATTGTTTGTTTGAACGCAATAATCTCAGGAACTACTGGTTGGAATTGAAAAATTATTTTTGTGTTAGATAGTTTATTAATTGAGGATGTCTATAAGATATATTACACCACGCTACGACCCATATGAGCGAAGTAGTAACCATTAACGCGGTTGAAACTGCATGGGACAGCTAGTAGAGAGATATGTCTTAAAATTTCTCACATCGTATACTTAAATTTACATACAGAATAATCGAATTAAGAAAGTTCATAAAAATAACATTCTATATAGTCAATTACCCCAAGAGATAACCGCTGTATAACGACGCTACATACATAATAATCGAATTAAGAACCTCTTTTTTGAAAGTTCATAAAAATAACATCCTATATAGTCAATTACCCCCAGAGATAACCGCTGTATAACGATGCTGTTTCCGTTACAAATGTACGTCATCTATCGTCGTAGGACCGAATTGATTTCCCGCGAGTTCCACGCCTCTTGTAAAAATGGACGCGTTATTTTATTTAACCACTAGCTATGCCCCGTGACTCGCTTCAATTTGAGAAAAATTATATTTATTTAATGTTTACCTAACCTTTTTGAATCGGATATTGTTCACTATTCTATTTCTCGGTTATCGGGTATTTAATTTTGTATTCGCGTTTATTTATTTTTATTTATTAATTAAAAAAACAACAAGCTTAAAATAAAAGTAGCCTAAGTTATTCTTTATAACATTAGTTATTTGCGAGTGAAAGTCCCTTCAAAATCAGAGATAAGACGGAACAAACAGACAGACAGACAACAATTTAAAAATTGATCTTTTATGTAAGTACCGTATATACTTTCATATACACAAAGTGAAAAGCTGTTAATAAGTTATTTAAGGACCGGGAAGATATAAGGTGTAAACTTAGTAATAGAGGTTCCGTTTGCGTTTGTGTGCGGAACTCTAAAAATAAGTATTTACTTTACGTAAAAATAGTACTCTGTTGAAAACGTCTCTAGCGAAAATAATCGTCTCATCTTTGTCTCAGTATTCATTGTGAATAGACAAAAGGTTTTGTATCGAAAATTAAAAAAAAAATGTTACAAAATAAACATTCGTAATCAAAAGTTTAATTCAAGAACAGATAGAATAGCAATAATCACTTTAACGATTTCAAATCGAGAGAGATTCGTAATCAATATTTCAATACACCTATCCTTGTTTCAATACTAGCTGTGCCCCACGGTTTCAGACGCATTCATGTAAGAAAAATTATATAACGTTTACTTTCCCACTTGAATCAGATATTCAATTCAATTCAAATCTTTGGTTAATGGCTTTTAGTGGTGCGAATTAGACACATGTTATTTCGCCAATGTCTCGTGGAATGGAGAAATCAGATATCGTTTACTATTTTTTTGGTTTCAATTTTGTTTTCGCGTAACCCTCTTTTTATTTATTCATTTCAAAAAAAATATTTTTGAAATGAAAGTATTTTAAGTTACTCCTTATAACATTATATCCATATATTTGAGTGAAAGTCCCATCAAAATCGGTCCAATGATTTCAGAGATTAGCCGGAACAAATAGACGGACCGACAGACAGACAATAATGAAAAAAATGGTGTTTTTGGTGTAAGTACCGTATTTACTTTGGTATGCAATTAGTTAAAAGCTGTTGATTTAAAATTACAAACGAACATTTCAATTTTATTTATTTGTATAGAGAATAGATGAATGTTATCACGTTAACAAAAAAATTAAGTAAAAGCGCCTGTTTCGACACTAAACTGTCTACAATTTGGAGTTAAAATTTTTATATTGTAATATTATAAGAAAAATACCATTAAAATATAATATAATATATATTATTTAGTTCATGATTATATCAATAACTTAAAAGTGAAGAATTAATTTCGTAATAATTTTTTATCTAATTTTTTTAAAACCTAAAGAAAAATTAATTAACTTAATCGAGAATAAGCCGTTTGAAGTTGAGGTGGCGCTAGATTTATACATAAAATATTATCTTTTACGTTTCAATTTCCATAACAAAATCTTACCTTTTAATTAACTTTTAGCGCAGAGCGCTAAGTACGACCGCAAGTTAACCTCAGACATAATCTAAAATTGAAAAAAAAAAACCGACAATCTCTTCATTGAGATCATTGCAACTAGTGCCAACACTTTTCCAGTAAAATGGTGATAAGTTGCGTTTCCTGACCTTCCTTTGAGTTTACGTAACTATATTATTTTAGTATTATTAATGTCACGGTTTTCAAATACTTTATTCCACTTATCTTTAACTTTTTCAAATAAGCTCGCCAATCTCGTTATGACTCTTAAAAAAAGTCCCCCTCAATGTCCCTTCAATCACACCGAGTAGTGTTTTTTTTTTACACACCGCAAGGCGCCACTTGTAGTGATCGTTTTATTGCTTTTAAATAATTTTTCCTATTTATTTTATGTATGTACATTTTTATAATTTGTTTAATTAACATATAAATTAAATTTTAAAGATAAACTGTGATACCTCGATAATCAAGTTAAAATTAGTTGATTGTATCGTTCTTTAATATTATTCAATTGGAAATCAATTGTGCCATTCTAATAAAACAAAAAAAAACCTTCATAATTTGTAAATATATTGAAATAAATTTGAAAAAAATGACACAGTATAGTAAATTTTGATTCGATCTGGCCAGAAAAAGTTGCTCGGATCCTTTTAACAACCGTAATAGAGCTGATAACCTTTAAAACGTCTGAAAAAAAACTTCATATATTATAGCTAAGAACCGTCTCGATTACATCAGAAAACCACATACAAATCAGTGTAATCGATAGTGAGCTACGATGCAGACACGCAGATAAAGAAATGTAAAGATAAACAAATACACAGGCATACGCGTAAAACTTATAACACCCCTATTTTTGGTCGGGAGTTTGGCGTAAAATTCAGAATACAACGAACTCAGGGATAATTGCTGAAAACTTATTCTGGGTATAGTATGCACCATTTTGACAGTGTAACGGGAGGTTTTCGGGCGGGCTTTCACATCAGTGAAGCACCATCGTACAATTATAAGGTATGTACTTTTTAAATATTTTTGTTAAATAAATGAATGAGGTGCTGTAACAATATTTAAAAAAATGTTATTATTTTTAGCTCAAAAATAAATGAGGAATAAATGAAAAGTATGGAAAGAAATAAAAGAAGAATTAGTACGAAACTCTATATTATCTCCTTCACGCAGATTTTCTGTGAAAGTGTGCTGCTGTTACTGCACTGACTTAGACAGCCCGCATATGAGTTGTAGTCAGTGGACTACAGATACATATATACTACAGCCAGTAGAGATTCTACTATAGTGGAAACGATACGCTTAATATCACATTTTTCACTTAATTAAAATTCATTCTAATGATTATCCCAGTGTGTGAAAAATGCTTTCTTTATAAATACAATTATAATTGATCAAAATATTTAATTAAATTATTGTATTTAGTATTGAAATTTAATTAACTATTCATTAAGGACGTTTGACTTCTAATTAAGGTTCTTCAAATAGAGGTTTAGGTTTTAGGTTCTATAAAATTAGACATTACATTCTTTAATTTATTTATTTATTCTTATAATCACCAACAGAAAAATAAATATCACAAGATGTAATAATTACTCCATAAAATAAGCTTTTATTTAAACGCGCAAAAAAAAAAAAATAAACGTTTCAATTTAAAATTTTTCTAACAACTTATAACGTCATTACACAATTTATATAATATAAAAACTTCCAAATTGAGTTCCAAGATTCCATCCTAACAAACACGTGTGTAACTAACACTGCAAGTTAAATAAAAGCTTAAAAAAAAAAAAAAACAAAAAAATTACATTGTTACATCAATTGATGTAACAATAAAAATTAATTAGAATTATTTCATAGTTTTACAGTTGTAACATTTATTGGAATAATTACATAAATAAAAAAAATCGTGAATCATCGCGGGATGCCTGCTAGGTGTGAAACATCGAAATTATTTTGTACAGTTAAATTGCTAATGGTATGATTACCATAGTTTAGGACAGAAGACATTATGAAAAATAAAATATTAAAATATTTTTCAAAAAAAAAGTTTTTTTTTTTCACCTTATAAACATTCATTAAATTAATTCGATGCAAAAATATAACATTCAAAATTTGCTTTTACCGAGAGGAAAGTCGTAAGCGAAGAAAAATATAAAGAGTCAAAAGTCGATCTGACCCGCCGCTACAGACGTTTGACAAAGTCAGTTATACCTTTTTTCACGTAAGTGTGTTGTTCTGCAAGCAAGTCCGAATTCGCGCATGATACAGTCGAGAAAAGATTGAATTTATATGATATGAATGTGATTGTTGTTGTTATTTAACATTAATAATCTATTTGTCTATACTTGACTTATTTGGTAAGTAAATACATCCCGGAACAAAAATCATGAGTCTTCGAACAATAATACACTGGTTCAGTATTTATGTTTTCAAATATTTGAAATATACGTTTGGTATGAATTAAAACTAAAAAGTGATAAAATATAATTGAATAATAATTTCAACACATTCATTTATCATCTACACATTATATACGTAGCATTTAATAATTTAAATGAAACAAATATCTAAACGAAAGTCATGGTGCCTAATTTTGTGTTGCTGCGCAGCGTAATGCCCATAGTTCAAAAACATTTACGTGAATCGAGGAATACTTAAAATACTTAATTATATTGCTTTATTGAAGCAAGGGTGGATCCAGAGATCCCCATGAGTCATAGGGGTCATGACCCCCCACCCTGGGCTGGGTCCAAGACTAGGTAAAACACTAATTATAATTGTTAAACATGATGATGATAAACATAATTTTTATATTTTTTGTCACATTATAGACTTTATGTAAGTATCTTCTCCACGTCTATAAAAACGTGGTCATCGAAGTAGAAGAAGTGATAACTTTTTACCTGTATCGATTATTATCAAACTTAAATTTATACTTCTTGTGACTTGATCAAAACTAGGTGATAACACCCCCCCACCCCTCCCTCCGCCCTTGTATTGAAGTAGGTTATAATGTAAAGTAAGTCATAAAAACATTCATTCTACAGACTGACCGTGATTAAATCATATTATAATTTAAAATGAATTATAAAACATAGCTCCAAATATATCAGTGTCTCCGCTTGTTTAGTGCACTCAAAGTCCTCATTAAACGAAACCGCAAAAACTTTTCAGAATATCGTAATGCTTCATTTTACATTAATTAAGAATATTTTTATGGCGTCGTCGCGTTTACCGCGGTAACGAGACGTTTAACAGTTTGTTTCGAGTTCATTAAAAAAACTTCTTTTTACGAATTCTTTATGACAGTTTTTAATTAATTTATGAATGAGTTACTTGAAATGTTTTGGTTGTGTAGTTACAACTAAATTGTAAATGATAATACATCTTAGGAATATACTAATTAATGCTGGGATTTTGGTTACGTGATCAATTTAGAAGGATAAATTAAAACGACTTTCCATTTCCCTTAAGATTTTTCTACTGATAGTACTCTTAAAGTTATGCCAGACTGTCTGTTTACCTGAAATATAATTAACAATTATGACAATGTTAATAATATATAAAAATAATCTTATTAAATTCTGTCACTGCAGTCTGATAGATATTTAATATTTATAGACATTCAGGTAAAGTAGGGAAAAACAATTAGTGTAAAACGAAACGTTTTCAAACAAACTATTTTATATACTAACTGCCACTCGTGATTTCACTCGCGTTTATGCCCGCTTCGCTCTTATGAGTCGTAGCGTGATGTAATATAGCCTATAACCACAATAAATGGGCTATCAAACGAATTTTTTTTTTTGAATCGGACCAGTAGTTTCAAAGATTACCCTTCATACAAAGTTTCAAATAAATTTTACCTCCCCAAAACAGTCTAACTTAGGACTTAACACAAAAAGTGCAAAAACATAACCGAATTTAAAAACCAAACCGATCCAGTAAAATCCGAAAGAAATAAACTTGTCTCGTAGTTATAACGATATCATTATATTTTCCGAAATCTCGGACTCGAGGGAAAGCAACAAAACTAATTAAAACGCAAAAAAAAAAAAACTCCAGCGAACTCGAACAACCAAGATAAATTACTAAGTTTAATTCTGAAAAACAGGTTTTTTTTTCGTTTCTGCTGTTTGCTTCGGAAAGTTGGACCAGTTTTTTCTATTTCTCAGTTCATATTAAACGTCGTTTAGTGCGAAATTTTATTTCAGTTATTTCGTTTAATTAGCTCCAGATGCTTCTAAATGCAATTTCAAATAATATAATATTCAATTTATGTTTTTAAACGGATCTATATTTTTAAATTTAGTTTGTTTTATGATTATTCGTCAAGTGATCGCCTGTGCAGACGATTTTGACCGCGGGACTTTTATTCGTCACAAATAAAATCGTTGTTTATTTCCTCTATATATAAACTATCAAAAAGATTTATTAACAGTAGTTCCTGAGATTTACGCGTTCAAACAAACAAACAAACTCTTCAGCTTTATTATATCAGTTTATTTTATCTTTTCAGCTTTATAATATTAGTATAGATTTAAGTTATGCGATACAGTTCTTCGCACTTCGCACAAACAAGTTAGCTGAAAATTATTTCTTAATTGCACAGACCTTGGAATGGAAATGGAAATAACAGCCGGCTCGTTTTCTTGCAAATTCATAAAAACCACGGCTACTGAATGTGTGCTCGCGACGCCTACAGATTCGATAATTAAATTTTAGGGACTCAATAAATTTTTGGTATAGATAGAGCGATGAGTTACCCCCAGTACACCGTACTTATTAACTTTCTTTCTTTCCAAAAATTTAATTATTATACATATGAAAGCTTACTTGTGTACAAAATTTGTACATAAGTGAGCGTACGTAAGTGAGGAGATTGATTACGCAAAAAGTGGGTCGCAGTCATAGAATAACATAAGTGTAACAAGGGTAAAAAACTATACAGTAAGGCCTAATTCAGTCTATCGGGTAAACCGTCTACTCGCAATTACTGCCGCTGCAGTATAGTTAAATCTTTGACTTTCTTTAGGTAAAATACATAACAGTTACAGTTTTGGTATTATTCATAAATACAATAGCTGTAACTATAGTACAACACCCATAGTAGACGATTTCACCCGACAAACTTAATTAGGCTCCCTGATATATATATAAGTTTGAATAGACCTGAATTATATGATACGGAATTTTATGAATGTTACCAGTCGTCTGAAAATAGGTTTGAATAGTCCTGAATTAGATAAAAAGGATTTTCGTCAATATTACTAGTCGTCAGGATGGCCGAGCGGTCTAAGGCGCCAGACTCAAGGTTTCCTTATCCACTACGTGGCTGTGAGTTGTTCTGGTCCTCTCTGAGGGCGTGGGTTCGAATCCCACTCCTGACATACATATGTTTTTAGACAATAAAACAGCACTTTTTTTTAATTATGATTCATAGACGTGGCACACATTCACGTTTTTACTGTTTAAAATTATTACACAATTAATTAAAAACGGGTCACCTAATGGATAGCTATGAATTTTCAATAAAAATATGGAAAAATTTCGTCTTCAAAAGCAAAATATGGAATTTTATTTACTTGGATGACATACTTATTCCAATTTTGTTGTTATTGTTGATTAAAAAAAACTATTCTACCGATTTAATAAAAATTCTTTGAAACCAATAATACCGATATAGGGAATATTCAAGCAAAAACATTTCGATTAGTCAGGAAAAATATGTAAATAAACCCCGACGAATTGAACCTCCTTCCTTTTTAAGGAGTCATTTAAAAAAAAAACATTTATTGAATCCACGTTACCATTATCTACTAATTTACCTTCAATTGTCCAAGAGCTGGGGTATAAAGTAGTGTTATTGGTTTGGAAGGTAATCTAAGCGATAGGCAGTATTTTGTAAACGGGCGAAGTAGAGATATAAAGGAATAAATTTGGGTCAGCCGAGTGCTGATCAAGGGTTATTTTGATTTGGTTTAGGGAAAACGGATTTTGCGATACACGTAAGATTGAAGCACGTAAAAGTTGTTCGATCTACGAAAAGTTTAGACTTCGGCATATAAATTAATTGAATAGATAAGGTTGTGTGAGTGAATAAACGTAAAAGTTTCGAATTAAGTTTTTGGTACAATTTATAAATTGACAGGTACCGTCGGCCATTTTAAATAATTAATGACGTCATATTATTCATGCCATGATATCATTCTTGAGTGTGTGATAAAATAGTATTTAATTTTATATTCATGTTGATTATATTTCAAAATAATATAAAAACAAAAACATTCTCTTATTCATCAAGATTGGCACAAATCCATAAAAATAAAAATCAATTACCGAATTAATCAAATATATTGCGCATCACTTCAGAATGGTTGCTTTTAATTGGTTAATTCATTTTTTGTTCTGTTTTTAACTAGACTAGACTTTTGTATGTAAAAAAATGATTGAAAAATCGTATAGAAAACTGAAAAAATTGATTAAAATCTTCTTTTAAAAAAGCGAGTAAGTCTTAATTAGTACATCCGTACCGAGCAGGGGCAGGTAGGAAGTCTAGAAGAAGTTTTTGTGTAAGGGGTAATCTCTGAAACTACTGGTCCGATTTGAAAATTTCTTTTTGCGTGACATAGCCCGTTTATCGAGGAGGGTTATAAGCTATAATTCTTCACGTTACAACTCACAGGAGTCAAGCAGTAACCATAAACGTAAATGAAACCGCAAAAGGCAGCTAAGCAGAAATAAAAAGCTAAAACTGTCAGTTTGACTATGAACAAAATTGTGACAAGTTCACATTTACCTAGAACCGGTCGCAATGGGTAAATTGTGTCTAAATTTACAAGCCCTATTCCTCTATCTGATCACGTAAGTAATGCTTACTGTGCACGGTAAAATGGCTGACGGAAATGTTGGATACGAACCGGAGTGGTTGGAATAAAATAATGGAGGAGCTATTGGTTATAGCCTAGTACAAGCCTAGTATCGCTGCCTTTTTTAAACGACTCCACCAAAAGTTTGATTACATTTGGAGAGAGATTGGCAGAGTGGTCACTGCTACTGAAGCGCTAACGATCGCGGATTTGATCCCCTGCTCACGGCAAAAATCTGTATTGGCCATACGGAAGTGATTCGTGGTCTGGGTGTTCGTTAGTGTGTGTGTATCATATATCAATGATCATGAGATTCTAATGAGGACCGTTGAGTGTAATGTGTTTTTTTTTAAGAAAGCTACGTTTTTACCCGACTGCGCGACGCAAGAGAGGGTAATATGTTTATCAGTCTATGCAAATAAGTTTGTGCCTTTGTGGCATTATTTAAACCAAACGCGTGGGTCGATTTTGATAAAAGACACATCGTTTGATTTGTCACAACGGAAAAAACAAAATGGCCGATTTTGGGTGAAAATAAAATTAAAATTGACGAACTGTGTTAAGTGTGGTACCGTTGAAAAGGTATTTTAAAAATATTATAGCTTTTTTACGGCATTTTTCAATCAAAACCAGCGTTTACAATTTATAACGATTTAAAGCTGGTAGGGAACAATTGTCTATGGTTTTGTTACGCAGTCGGGTTTCTGATTGTATCAATTAATTACTTGTTTACAAGTGTACCTGCCTATAAACATACATAAAATTACTCAGTTACCATTATAATATAAAATCTAATCGTTACAACTTTTAACACAATGTTTTTTTTATATATTTCGTTACAAATATCACGTAACCCTATTGGTTTTGTGTGCCCAATAATCATAAATATCGTTCACAAATCCACGAAGGTCATAAAACGCTTATATGATAATTCAAGTCATCAGGCCCGTGTTTACACATTCACTGTGATTGAAACAAAGGCATACAAACAACGCTAAACATAAGGCACTCGTGGGAAATCACAGAGCAACGACAAATCTTCCGCCGAGCAAAACCCAACAGTGACAATACCGTGTTTAATTGCATTCAATCATCACACTTATTGTCTAAGACATAAGGTATATAAAAGCGTAACAAAAATTTCGTTTATACAAAAAATACAGGCCCTTATAAATTCTATTTATTGAGATCGTGTTGAAATGTACAAATTAATTTTAACGAAAACGTTTATTGAATTGAAACGGGCTATGCCTTCGTCCTAAGCATTAGATTTGACGTTACATTATTTTGCTTGTCCCATGGGACGTTCCGAGTTTTCCGAGATAAATATTTTACCTTTATTTAATTCTTGACATATAAATCGTCCCTATGATAAATTAAATTTTAATTGTATAGTGATTTTGAGCCGCTTCGTACCCAAACAATTTTGTCAAAAACTTAGTGACAGCGACGTTTCTCATATTCACGTTTTGAAAAATAATTTATGGATAAACGTAATAGCTCGAGATTCAACCGCTGATAGCGCACATATTTGCTATTTATTCAAAATAAAAATTTTATGAATAAAATTATGTATAACACAATGTTCTAGCAAGGTTATTTATCTAGGCCGGTATTTTTAACTGTTTCAAACAATTTTATTCCCTGTTTATTTGAATAAATGACGTATAAGTCTCTTATATACAGTTTTTTTAGCCATTTCTTGCATCACTTTGTGTAAACATAATTCTTCTGTACTCCATTTTGGCTAGATATCCGTTTATCAATCACTATCTGTCGCTTGCGGTTCCACTCGTGTTTACGGTTACTGCTTCGCTCCTATAAGTCGTACCGTGATATAATATAGCCTTTCTTAATTTATGAACTATCCAACACAAAACTATTTTTTCAATTCGAACCAGTAGTTCCTAAGATTAGCGTGTTCAAACAAAAATCAAACTCTTCGACTTTATAGTATTAGTATAGATTTAAACTAACCGTAACTACAAAATTCTATATACTGTATCCTCAAATAGTATATTTACTTTTTATTCTAACAATTTTGTATTTTACAATTATGTATATTATCAGTTAATATTTCAATTAATATTTGTTTTAATTCAAATGTTCAAAGCATAATGTTACATTATTGTTAACCTTTTCAACTTTAAAATATTTTGTTATAACACAAAGCAAACGTGAAAAGCAATACCTGAATTCATTAAGCCATTGAGTTTCTGGAGAGATAAATTGTCTGCCGCAAAGATCTAACAATTTTCGAGTGAAAATCTACGAGCACTGCAACCAATTCGAACTCAGACGTCCACAAAAATGTCCGGAGGCGAATGGAAAATTGAATTGAAATGAGTAAGACGTGAGTTTGCTCTGCTATCGGCCCGCCATTTCGGGAAACGTAATTAGACATCAAGATTTTCAACCTTTTTCATGCAATCTTCGATCAAAGCTTGTTCTTGTATGAATTATGTCTGTATTTCCAGGATGAGAACGCTCAGTTATCAGAACGTGTCCATCCGAACGACGGTCAAGTATTTAAATTTTAGATGCCTAATTTTCGAGTTATTTTGTATTTAAAATCGTCTCGTATTTGATGACGAAGGGAAACATAGCAAATATATATGTATCGATAGAAACTCTAAGATAGGCAAGTGATTATCTGCAGTGAAGCCACGTGGTTAAGTTTTATTCTTCTCCTTAATAAGAGAAGGTCCTTTTGCTTGTACGCTGGCTGATACTGTACAGTATTGCCAAAAATTTTATTGTGACTAAATGCTGATGATTAACAACTTCACAATATTAACAATAGCTTAAAAAAGAAATGAATCAATTTTGCGTTAACGAAAAAGCTTTGTAGACTCTCGGTCCAAGGGAACGCAAGTTTTTGAATTAGTATATAAACTGTAACGTTCTCGCTATCTATAAAGTGAAAATAAAATAACAACCTATAAATGTCCCACTGCTGGACTCTCATATTTAGGAGAAGGTTTAGAGCTTAATCCACTATGCTGCTCCACTCCGGGCTGGATATGCATGTGCCAGAATTTCTCCCGGCACATGCAGGTTTTCTCACGAAATTTTTCCTTCACCGTCGCTCGCTATCTGAGCTGTATAAATTTTATTGTCCATCTCTGTGTAGTGATTCTCATAACTAACTGTACTTGTCCCTCCATAAAGAGGAAATAATGACCAATTCCGGACCATTCGGTTTTTAATAGGGTTCATTATTTTTTATGATATTTTCTATTTTTAATTTTTCTAAATTTGTTTAATTAATGTATAGTAATCTATACAAATACATTAAAGTGTCTGTTGGTAATTTCAAATTAACAGCTTGTAACTAAATGCATATAAAAGAATATACGGCACAAAGGTACATCAAAAACACAAGGTTTCAAATTGTTGTCTGTCTGTCTGTTGGTTCCCATTAATCTCTGAAACTGCTGGGCCATTTAGACGGGACTTTCACTCACAGATAGCAAATGTATATATAAATATAAGATTAACATAGACTACTCTTATTTTAGAAATTTAATTTTCCTAGCCAGAAATCGAATCCGCTTATTTAAAAAAATAGCACATTAAAGAATTTATTTATTTTTAAAATAATGAAAACAACGTGAAAACAATTTTGACACCAATGAAATAGTGAACAATATCCGATTGAAGTGGATAAGGTAAACATTATATAAGTAAAATGATCGTTAAATAAACACGGCTGAAACCGCTACACTAGTAATATAATATAACTTAATTTAATTACAAGATACAAACTAATATTAAACAGGGAATAAATGTTTTCTTCAACTTCCTTTTATTCCGGTATAATCTAATTCCGA
The DNA here is from genome assembly GCA_037950945.1 of Hypolimnas misippus. Classification (NCBI taxonomy): domain Eukaryota; kingdom Metazoa; phylum Arthropoda; class Insecta; order Lepidoptera; family Nymphalidae; genus Hypolimnas; species Hypolimnas misippus. Next base: position 10,646,832 of record JBBEEQ010000013.1, on the reverse strand, counting down.
GCTATTTTCCGCTCGCTACAGCTTCTTACACAATTTTTCAGCTTGACTTTTTTTCAGCGACGCGACGTTGGAAACAGGATGCTGAGAAAACCGAATTAAATCCACTGGAGAAAAACTGAAACGTGTCGTAGCGTTAAATTTTTAAATTATAGCTTAAAAGAGGCTGGACTTTATGAAATGTACTAAACAATGTCGTTTCATTCCGGTTTTTTTTTTTCTAATTTATGATTAGATTTTTTTAATGATAACAGTGCTAAAACAAATACTCATACTGTTTTTTTTATTAAAACAATTGTTTCGTACGTGTGATATTTGCAATTTAAGACGACCGATACAATATAACGTACTTTTTACGAGTCATTTCCTTACTGAACCGATTTTGATAAAAATTCTATGGGGCCAATCTGAAAGGGTACCCTTTCGACTGAAAAGAATTTTCAAAATCGATTAAAGACAAATATTAAAGAAAACCTATTAATTGAAAACCTTCTTCTTTTTTGGAGTCGGTTGAAAAAATTACTACTTTGTGTACAAGTTCCACTCGAAGTTCAGCGTTTTTTCTTCTTTTAATATCATTCAAAATTTCCTGAATAATTATTAACAATGTATACATACAAATATAACTACTTGTCCTGACTGTCTGATTCATCAAAATGTCAAAACCGCGGAGGCTATAAACTTAAAATTTTAACAGTTGACACCTTTTATGTTGCTACTAAGAAAGGATTTTTGCAAATGTCATCCCTAAAGGAGCTTAAATAAGGAATGAACAAGTGTATGAAAGATTTTCATTTTCAAAGCAAGAAACTCGAAATTTAATATGATCACGTCTTATTGGAAATAAATGCACATGTACATCTGTGCTTTTTTTAAATTTTACCCCTAAACAGATAAAGAAGGCGTTACAATTCTATACATGGATGCTGATAAGCAATAATGTGTCAACCCACAAAAAGCGAAATTCGGAGATATTGATGTATTTTGATACTGCGTCACCTGTTTAACATTATTCAATACAGAAAAAAGTCATATAAACTAATTACCTACTTATGTAGGAAAAAAGTTTCTTAATTAATTGTTTCGAATTTCAAGGTTGTTCTATATTTTGTAATTTATAAAATAATATCGTATATTTAAAAAAACTTTTTATTAGATAATATATTAAATATATCAGCCTGCTTTTAATTCATTATACCTATTATCAAAAAAGGAAAGAAAATATAGATAAAAACTTATTCAAACAAACTTATTAAGAATAGGTTTTACATCTTTAGACGCCATTTTCTCAAAATGAAGTCCGTGTGACTTGACACAGTATTGCATATCAGCGTCCATATAACCCAGCCAAAGCCGGTGCGTACCGCTAATAATATAATAAATTACCATAATCATTACCGATGCCAAAATAAGCAATACACCGAGCGTACAATATTTCAAGCTTATACACGCAAATTATATTTAGACATTTATTATTCAAACTTTACCCGTTATAGGGCTAACAATGGCTAACTACCGAACTTTAATCTCGGGCTACAAAGTTCTAGGGGTTGTGACTCGACAGGAATTCATCATAATATGGCAACTAATTACACGATCAACTTTATAGATGGACCTGGAATCAATCTTGGTGCTTGTGGTGCTGTTTGGGGGAGTGATGCGGTATGGGACTTATGGATGTGGGTTTTCTTGTATCATAACTATGTTTAATTTCATATTGAATACAACGGGTCTTATCGTGATAACTAATGGTAGTAATATCTTTTTATTGCCCGACGTTTCGACGACGTTGCATTCGTCGTGGTCACGAGCTGACTGGGTTGTAGTAACACCCGTTATATTAAATATGAATAGTATAAATCGCGAAAGTTTAAAATATATAATGATGTTTAATTTATTATCTACTAGCTGTGGCCGCGACTTCGTTCGCGTGGACTACAGGATGGCATGTCTGATAAAAAGCAAGGCTGTGTGCTGCCTTTCGGGAAAGGAGCATTTTACTCGTACAAATTAAGAGCATTTTGTAAAAAAATTGCCTTTTTCTTTAGTTTGGCTTTTTCAATTACTTTCCAGTAGTTGATTCTTATACGTGACATTAGATAGTGCAATAATACAGAATGTCAGCGGGTTCGATTCCTAGCTAAGAGAATACAATTTCTAAAATAAATTAGCCTAAGTTATTTCTAATAACATCTGCTAGTTGGAATGCCGTCAAAATTGGTCCAGCCGTTCCAGAGATTAACCGATACAAACAGACAGGCAGACAGACAAAAAAAATGTGCTTTTTATGTAAGTACCGTGTATACTTTCTTACACATTTAATTACAAACGGTTCATTTGAATTACAAACAGATTTCAATTTATTAGTATGGATACATACATGACTAACTGGTACTCGCAACATTGTCTGCGATGTCTACGTCATAGCAGATTTATACATGCCAAATCTCAGTCCGATCGGCTTAAAATTAACAAAGTTTCATACAAACTTTCATCCCCTATTTTATCCCCTTTGGGTAAGTATTAAACAAAATCCATTCTTAGCGGATGCCTACGTCATAACATCTACCTGCATGTCAAATTTCAGCCCGATCCGTCCAGTGGTTTGGGCTGTGCGTTGATAGATCACTATGTCAGTCAGTCAGTCACCTTTGATTGAAATAAAACTATTTTAAACGGATTTAAATCGCGTATAATTATTTTTATCATCCCGACGTTTCGAGCACTTTGCAGCGTTCGTGGTCACGGGTAGACTGTGGGTAGTCAACCTAAGTCTAATTATACGCGATTTAAATCCGTTTAAAATAGTTTTATTTCAACGAATAATAATCGCGAAAATCTAAGACAACGATACAGTCACCTTTGAGTTATATAAATTTAGATTGCTCGTTTAAAGGTATTAAACAGAGAGATAAATAAATAAAAATATAAAAAGCTACTCTCTAGACGTACATTGGAATATATATTGTATTAATAATTGAACAAAGTGAGGATGTATCGCTGGTGCCAAATATTTTAGCAGTTAAATTATTAAGTCGTGCGTCACACATGTAAATACGGTACACGCATTACACATTAATGGCGGGTGCTGTGGTGAATCTGGTAGCGCTCGCTGCCAATGTAATTTAAACATTGATAACTGTATTCTTACTTGTCACATATAAAATTGAACAATATCGATTAATTCTTTTTACTTTGTTTGTCTTTTTTTACATAAAATAATAGCTGACAAATGAGCAACCAGCTCATCTGATGTTGAAGGAAACAGGAAATAAGGAAAGTAATAGAGGAGAGATATTAGCTTTCAGCTTTCTCACTCACCGAATGAAACGCTATATATTAGCATACCATGTTACCAATCTTCTGTGAAAGTGAGATACTGACATGGTCGAGTCATATCATATAGACTCTTTAGTTAAAGCCGTCGTCCATTGAAAAATTTATTTCTACACTTCAGAATATTTATATCAAATATATTTTTGTAATATGATACCATTTATCACAGCATAAACTCTCCAACATAATTATGTAATTCCAGAATCACAAAAAAATATACCTTCTCCTTTTTCGAAGGCAGTTAAATATAATTTAATGTATTAAAAGCCTTTAATTTAACAACCTTTTATTTCGATGTAAAATCAACTTGGCATTTTAATCAATTTATCGGTCCAGCGGAACGAACATCTGCATCCGGTCTATATGATACGTGTAAATAATCTACTCGCTGCAATATATATAAATGTTCCTCCACAACGATCCTCGTAATTCACCGTCCTTCTTTCTCGATATGTGGTTAGAATGAGACGTAATGATATCGAATTGATGACTATTATGTACAATTTGAATTATATAAATTGCGTATATTGATTATTTTTATCATCCTTTTGCAAAAGGGTTAAAGGCAAATCTGTAAGTCTAAATCTATTCAAAACACTTGTCTTTCAATGTGTAGTAAAAATCGTAAAAAATTAAAATTTAAAAAATCTAAGAAAACACTACGTACAACTTCAATCAACTCCAAAAATGTCCTACAGAATTTTTACCAAAATTGTTTCAGTACTTTAGTTTTTACACCCAAAAAACGCAAATAAATATGTCATCCACATAAATGAAATTGTGATACCTATATAATCTCAGCGAAATATGAATAATTATTTCGACTTTGTATTTAAATTATTAAAAAAACTTTCGAAGTCACAGCTCCACAATTATCACGAAGTGTCAAGATCGCATTCTCCCAACGGTCGAAATGTAGTAAGTTTACATTCAGTCCATCGCTTTCACATCTAGTACAGACTTTTACCATGAGCCGAGATCGAACGGGTGACCATTACCGACCGGTGATGACCGGTTGCAGTGACCATGGCGCCAACGTGTCTGTCATGATTTAAGCCACTATTACTTATATTTAATTTGCGGGGGATCGTTAGTAATGTGGATCAATGATAGTAGTCTTTAGTTATTCACAATATATTTACAAATTTTACATAAATGAATTAATTATTTTACAGAGATAATATAAAGAAAATTTTTATATGACAATATCAAATTTACAATACATATAGTACACGGAGGCGCGCGCTGTCAACACGACGCCCGCTTGCCTAACGACGCAATACAATGCTTGCGCCGCGTGTTCGTCTTCGAATTATTGTCTGCCACAAATTCATAAAATCAAATAATAAACTAAAATATCGAAATACTGTCTGATTTTGGACTAAGGTAGAGGGAAGATTGTTTTGTGTTTTCCATCAAAACAGACGAATAACCAATAGATTGATGGCGATATTTAAAAAAAAATAGTATACAAATACATGTTGGTCATGTAAAATATAAACATATTTACAGCCAAATTAATACATTTCGAAAAATTTTGTAATTGACGTAGGCTTCGAAGTAAGTGGTTCATTTTAAATACACCTTCATTTAAGGGTTAAGTATTAAAAGTTAATAAGTATTAATAGAAACTTAATCTAAGGTGAAAAATACACTTATAAGTTTTACTCTTAACCTTTCAGAAAGATTTACATAAATTATTTATCTTTGCGTTACACATGAAATAATTTACTATCAGTGTCTTTATTTTTGACGGCAATAGCTTCCGTAAAATTACCTATATAACTACCATGTTACAGATGACGTCAATTAGAAGAATAAAACTTACAAATGTAATTTCGTCTAAGAAAAATTATGTTTCTCTTATATTAGTTACTGAATATCCGCACAAAATAGTCTGGCGATCCAGATTCATTTGATAACCCTGCTCTAAACTATTTCGTTTATGTTAGCGTGCCTACCATTATTTGTTTATCACTTCGACCGGTCCGTTACGCTTGGACGGACTCGGTGATGCATCTGTCTCTACATATTACGTTCATTCGACGATGTAAAAATTCTTGCTCTTCGATTTTATATCAAATGCTTTGTATTTTAAAGAGCCCGGAAGCGAATATTACTAAAACATTAAATTTATAGTTTATGTCTTTATTTTTCAACTCTTGGGACAATATATAGCCATGTTCTGTCTTTTAACATCAAAATCCCGTTTCTAGGAAACTCTTCTCTTGCACATCAGTCCTATTAACAGTATATTTAATTCAAAAAGACAAAATATATTATAGTGGTATAAATCATGTTTTAATTAAAAAAAAACAATAGACAATCAGGTTTAAAAATTCATTAAGACTAACTAGGTAAGAGCTGAAAACCTTCAAATATCTACATAAATTAGTTAAGAATCATTTTTATTAAATTTAGCCTTTAAACCAAAAAAAGCTTTAAAATCAGTCCATTTACTAAGGAGCTACGATGACGCCCATAACAGGCATAGATACACAGATACAAACATCAAACTCAAAACATATTTTTAGGTCCGAGGTTGAAAATGTGACTGTTGAAAATTATGGCTATTAAAACATAAAACAATAGCTGGTTTTCGCGATTTTAAGCGCGTTTATGGTTATTAATTCACTTCTGAATCATGTGTTATATACCCTTCCCCTACCCCTCCATATAAGTGAGCTATGTAACATAAAAATAAGTTTTCAAATTGAACTAAACGCTTCAGAAATCAGCGCGTTCAACCAAACAAACTCTGCAGTTTTATATATAAGAATAGGAATAAAAAATGCTATATAAACACCGTGTTATTTTGTACTAAAATGGCGGATAGCTACGTGATTCGATAATTAGGTCGAAACAGGAATATTTCCAAAAAAAAAAAACGTTTCTTCATTTGCAATAAATAACACGAAAATTTACGCTTTACCGCGAAACACTGCAACGCCACAATTTTAAATTATGTACACAGATTTAACTTGATTTTGTTATTGTTAAAATTATCCAGTTTTCTCTTTGTGCCTAGCGTGCGGTTTAATTACAGTCGCGGCTGTTTCCTTCAAAGCTGCGGTATAAAAATATCGACTGTAATGAGCAGAAATATTTAAATTCATACTTATAATTATTTTGTTATTCAAATAATGTTATTGAAATTTTTTAACTCGTCCAATTACTGTAATTAAACGCTGAAACAATACTGTGTCAAGTCACACTGACATCGTGTTGAGAAAATGGCGTCTAAAGATGTCAAAACTATTTTAAATAAATCTGTTTGAAGGAGTATATATCCATCTTTTATCTGTTTTATAAAAGGTATAATTAATTAAGAGCAGATTGGTGTAATAAGTAGATTAATCTAATAATAAGTTCTTTAAGTATATGAGATTATTGCATATTGCTAAATATGAAACACACTTCAAAATTTGATTAAGAATCTTTTCCGTACTTATTTAGTTAAGGTTTCTAAAAAAAATATTAAATAATGTTTAATACTTGACGTATTATCAGAATACATTAATATCTTTTAATTTGACTTATTGTGGGTTAACATATTGCTTCCAATTATACATATATGTACATATCTACATATATGATAGTATATATACTTTTTTGTGCACAGCGCTGCGGCCTTTTTAATATATTGTCGTATAGAATTCCAGTTATTTAAAATTATGAATAAAATAATTAATTTAATTAAAGTCAAAGTTGAGTAAAATTTATATAAACCAGCCTCAGATTATTATGTGGTGCTACCTCTATCGCAACGTGATACGTCTTGACAGTTAATTTGTTTCGTTTGGTACAGAAATCAGAAATCAACTCAAAATGTAGGTATCATGCCACGATCATTGTGATTAGCCTGAAGGCCAAAAAGAAAAAAGATTTTAGATTACTCTTTTAAATTGTCCATGACTTCTCTCAAGAGAAGAATATATTTTATTTGACAAGCATAACATTTTTTTAATGGCGGCCACACACGCTCTGGTTTACTATATCGGTTTACCTGTTATAAATAAATAACCGTAGAATTTACATATAATTTACATTATTTATTCGATATAAAAGACGTATATATTGTTGGTAAAGTCTAATAGCGATTCAGTATTTTTCAATTGAAATTCTTTCGAAGATTCATTGGTGAACTCTGTCGTTCGAATCAACTAATTACTTACATCTTTAACTGGGCAGTAAAATACGATTTTTTTTTATGTTAGCGATTTTAGTTTCTTTTAAATATTTTAATTGGCCATGACTTTTAAGATTTCTATTTTAAATTATTTAAAATAATACATACAGTTCATGTATAGTAGTGAAAATATCGAAAAGTTTGTTGTCATATCTCGTAAATTCTGAAATATTCTGAGACATTTTTATACGCTAATCCATTACGGAACATTGTGATGGATTTTTAACTTATTAATTACAATTATTTATGACTAAAAAAATATTGTATAAAAAAATTTCCAGATTAAAAATTCAAAAAATATAATGATTATGTAATACCTTCTTGAAACATTATGACATGATGACAAGTATTCCGAATGAACGAAAATGAACGAACTGTCGAATAAAAGCTAAATGTCATTCAAAATCACATCCTCAACCCGTATTAACGCTTGGAATAATCTTATGGGTAAAGGTTAAAGACAATGAGGGACAAAAAGTATGATTGATGGTACATCTGCCAATGACAAGCGATAATCGATCATGACATGTAAAGCCGCGTACAGACTGGAGTGCAATGTAACATTCGATTCGATTATATTGTCGGAACCGCTCAAGTGTAAGCCGGACATTACAAAATTTTACGAATTCCTCGGAGATAGTACAAAACTGCGTAACTAGCTTTTTTTATAGAAAATAACTAGTAGTAGAAGTCGGAAAATCTGATGTTAAGTTATTAACGCCATGGACATTTGCAACCCAGAGGAGCTAAAAATGCGATGCCAACTAAAAAAGGAATAAGGGGTAAAAGGAATAGGAAGAAAGGAGGAGGGGGGGGTGGGCTTTCGCACTTTCACTCACTCTCACTTCACTTACTGTACGCAGCTAGATGAGCTACTTCACGCCGATCTTCTGTTAGAGTGACGATTGTCTAATATGGTCTATCTTTGAATCAAATTTTAAATCGAATCTATACTAATCTTATAAAGCAGAAGAGTTTGTTTGTTTGTTTGATTGTTTGCTTGAACGCGCTAATCTCAGGAACTTCTGGTCCGATTTGAAAAATTATTTCAGTATTAGATAGTCTATTTATCGAGGAAGGCTATATATTATCATGCAAAGACCAAAAGGAGCGGGGCACCAATGACGAATGTTTCAAAATCGGGGGATATTTCCTTATTGAGAGAGCTTACGCTGAGTGCGCTGCGTAAACTGTTATAGTTTCGCAAAAATCATGTATGACAAAACTTTTTTCTTTAAAAGTTCTAAAAAGAAGTCTGCGACAGCATATGTCTATCTTTTAAGGTTAGCTCACTATAACCTTTTTTATGCTAATCAAATTTGTTCTAACTAAAACAATGCATTATTAGCCCAAAGTAACTATTCCACGCGGACGAAGCTAGTTATTAATAAAAAACAAGCAAGCTAAAAATTATATAATCGATATTTGGAAAAGTATTATAATTAGCATAAATAAATTTTGAAAGAATACATTGCTCAGCGTAATGGAATATGCCCATAAGGTCTATTTATTTTTGTCAATAATCTAATTTAATATTTGCTTCAAAAGAGTTTATAGGAAAGCTAGATACGTCGATATTGTTGTAACGCCTAGCGTTTCTTTTACAATAGGATTTAAAAGTACATATTGGTATATTATATACTATGACACGAAAGCCTTCGTGTGCAAATCCGAGTCGCATTTATCCATTTTTTTTTTTGCTTATTAACCTATTTTGAAAAAGGAAGAGCTAGCTTTTTTTATGTTTAATTTAAAAGGAAGAGTTAGCTTTTTATGTTTAATCACAGATACTATGGTGCGATTTTGGGATATATTCTTTTTTATTTGAAAGGGGATGGGTTTTACTTGACACCGAATTCAAAATTTTGAAGAAAACATTTTTTTTTGCTTGTTTTGTTTTCGAAGTCGGTTTATTATTATCGGTCATACGATAAAAAATAGCAAGAATTAGAATTTGTTTACTTTTTGTTATTGTTTTTAATTTGTCTCTAATCCTTTGGCATTAAGTGAGAAAATTGTTCTTTATCTTTTTTTTTTCTATGTATGTGCACGAATAAAGTTAATCTATTCTATTCTAAAGAAAATAATTTATTAGTGAATTATAAATGAAGTTTTTTAAGTGCTATTGTTATTGCGATTCCGTTAAAAGCCTGACTGCTCATTAATTATACAGCTTTAATTAGGTATTTAGCCCAATTAGCGCGCTATAATTGGTGTTTCTTTTTTCAGTGATAAACGAATAAGAAAGCAATTTTTATTGCCTGAACCATCGTTCTAATTTCGATACATTTTAGTACAAAAATAGATTGGACTTTGGATATATCGTACTTGGTTAGTTTAAAAAAATGTTATTTTATTATTAGTTACTGAAGAAATTTATGGAGTACGTTTTGATGAATATATTGGATTGTTCACCATTACAGAAGACAACACAACAAATTCTCTTAAAAACTGCACTAGTAGAATCAGTATATTTTTAACTCTTAAGTTTTTTTAATAATATATTTTCACAATGTAAATATACACCAACGAATCCATGGTCTTAATGAAGGGCAAAGTTCATGTCTCTTATTAAAGTCACAAACCCACAGCAGGTCATGCTCATATATTTATGTAGAAAAGATAGTTCTTGATGTGACTTGTTTTATTATTATTTTTTCTAAAAAATTGAAGTTACAAAGACACGTGCAATAACTCTTTCTAAAAAAGTGAAATTACAAATAAGTATAGTAACGCTTTTTAATAAAGTCAAGATGTGAACATGATTAACAAGGCTTTCTAATAAAGTGAAAAACACGTACAACAACGCTCTGCAACAAAGTGAATTTAAGAACTTGTTCAATAACGCTTTCTAATGAAGTGAAGTTGAGAAGACGTGGGTTAATGCTTGCTATCAAAGTGAAGTTAAAATGTAATAACGCTTGTTAACAAAGTGAAGATGTCAACTCATTCAACAAGGCTTTCTAACATAGTGAAGTGAAGAACACGTACAACAACGCTCTGTTACAACGTGAATTTAAGAACTTGTTCAATAAAGCTTACTAATGAAGTGAAGTTAAGAAGACGTGCATTGTGCGTTCTTACAAAGTATAATTAAGAAAATGTACAAAACGCCTGGTTACGAATTTAAGAACGTAGGCGTAACGCGGTCTTATAAAGTGAAATTGAAAATATGTTCGTAAAACATTTATGCTAAATTATAGGCCGACATGACAACAGCATAACGTGATACATTTCTAAATAAATAATTTAAGGAATAATTTATTATTACTTTTAAAAAGCTATATAAAAATACATAAATAATATTCGGAATAGTTCCTTCATGTGAGTGTTATAATTTTTTACAAAATTCATTGTGATAAAATTTTCTCTAACGGCATTTTTTTGTTATGTACCGCTATACTTCTTATGGACAGACAGGTTTAAAACGATCTTCCAACAAAGCCACGAGAGATCAAACGTCGAGCCTCCAGGGGAAAAAATATATACACAGTATAAAATAGTAAACGCATACAAATGAGGATATAGCTGCATTTCTGACTTTTAAATATGCAAATTTAAATACGATTAGTGCGAGCGAGATAGGATATTAAGACTACACTAAAATTGAATAGGAGGAAGGGAGACGACGATATCGATGATCCGAAGTGCAATTTCCGTTTTAAAACAGTTAACCTGAATGCATATTTTAACTATCCTTTACTTTATTAGCTATTGAATTTGCGGGCTTAGAGATCATTAGGAGTTATTAATTCAGCAATATATCAGCTTTTATTATTTTATCTTAGCACGTTATGTAATTACCTTATATGGAAATAGGTATTTAAGTGCTGGTAAGACAGATCTATATTTAAGTTTGATTTAATAAATTCTTGTAAGATTATATTATACTCGTATAAAATGACTGTAACATTGATGTATTGAATAGATTGGGTTGTTTGGCACAAATCATTTTATGGCGTACTTATCCGCTAATAACGATTTTTTGATAATTCAACACCAAGATTTTAAGAATCAAGATGGGCGCGAGCGAAGGCGAAATCTAAAGCTGTTTTGATGAAGTTCTTTTATCAGTTCACTCTTATATTATATATATCGACTACCTATATATATTTACTGATACAAAACCTACATACGTCCCATTATGTCCTACGCGAGTCCTGTCTTCGCATATTGCAAACCTACCTATTTACAAAGGTTTCAGACTATTCAAAATAAATTCTTACGAACAGCCACGGCTTCACCGTGGTACGTTCGTAATATATATTTACATAAGGACTTCAGACTCGAATCGATCGCCAAACACTTTAAAACGCTGTCCACTACCTTCTTCGAGACAGCTACCCGCCATCCGAACCCCCTCATCAAAGAGGCTTGTGATTATTCCGGTAGGAGAGGTAACCTACCGAAAAGACTAAGACGTCCCATGCACGTCTTAGCCGATCCCGATGATAACATCACCCTGGCGAACGCGCCATTCTTAGGGACAAACACAAATACACACACACCGTCTCCGCCGGCGGAGACGAGGTCCCCGGTTTGCGACGGCTCGGGCGCGCTTAGGCGCGTCGTGAGACCGTCACCCTCGTCATCCGCGCTCCGCACAGCGCCATCCTCCACTCCGACGACGTTCTAAGCCGAGGTGCGATCTCACTAGGAGACACCCTTAGACACGGGCGTCCATTCTGAGCCCCAACGGGGGCTCCCAATTTCAAGGCTGAGTCTCAGTACTCGCCCCCCCCCCCTCCGGTGACGCTGTCAAGGCCAGTAGGGCCAACAGCAATATACATTCAGAAAAAAAATATATATATTTACTGCTAATCACTAAAATACGTACAGTAATGGCTGATATGTTTATAACAGAACAAAACTAGTTTTAATACGGATGTACAACTTTAAGCCGTTATTATCTTAAAAGTTAAGGTGATCCACAAAACATATTTATATGACTAAGAAGACGTGGCCGTTTAACGGGGTAATGCTGCCAGTATTTTGGGAACTTTACGTAGATGCAGTGGCTTAGATGAGATCTACAATCTTTTGTAATAAATTATTCTTTTTTATTTTTCTTTGTATTCATTGACTTTAGTTTATTAAAACTACAGCTTAAATATTGTTTAGATTATTTAATAAATATTCATTATTGTATAAAATATTAATATAAAAATAATCAATTATTATAGACGTATCTTTAGAAGACGAGAAAAAATTCACTAAACTAAATAGATCTAAAAATAATTTCCAAATTAAATACGATCCGTTTTCGTTTTCGACTCAAGAGCTTTATGACCCGTACGACCGACGTACGTCGTAACAGACACCCTAATATAATTTGTCAAGCGCGAAACGCAATAAGTACTATTGAAGCAAATTAAATATTTTACGCAGTTGTACACCGAGGCAGTGCAATCGTGGATAACATTTTCACAATGTTGGTCTGTATTTTAAAAGTAATAAGAAACTTTATGGAGTGTTTCTGCCTACGTGCGGTGGACTGTACTCCCCCAACCCGAGGGAAATCACTTGGTGGACATTAAATTCTGATGATGGGTGTGCAGCCATGTATTTTTGGTTTTAAAGCAAATAACTACTGGGATTCGTGTTGGTTTAAATGATTACCAATCATTTTAACGGGTTAATTTTATTAACTGAAGTGATGGATATATTTTATTCTACCAATGTCGGTTGTTTTTTGTCAGCCGAATTCAAAAAGGAAGTTCTCAATTTGTAGCGTTAATGTTTAAGTTTTTTTTTAAATATTTGTTACGTCAACTCTCTGTCATTTCTTAACTGATATTGAATTTTTTTTTATTTAAAAGTGTTCATTAAGATTATTCTCATAGAATTTTTATCAAAATAACTGAAATAAGTACAGCATTTACGTAAACGAAATTACAAGTATTTCACTTTTGAAGAGGCGTGTTTTTTAAGTCATATTTATAATGAAAATAACTTCAATTTTCTCAAAAAAGTTTCAAAACCATAAGTAATAATACTGTCTTTGATAGAACGTTAATTACTATCCTAATTTTGTACATTTGATCTATCAATCCAACACGTTACCAGAAACAATTAAAGTAATGAATGGTCCGTTCTTATCTAATTACCACACAACGTCTACCGCAATGCGGACAGGTTTAAGAGTACCGATCTAGGCATGAAAGAAACGTGCGGTGTTAAGTCTTGTACTCGTACAGTGAATTTAAACGTCGTTGGAAAGCCTATATTACTATATCAATATCTAATTCAGACACGTTGGCGCAGTGGTCACTGCAACTGACTGTAGCGCTAACGGTCGCGGGTTCGATCCCCGCTCATGACAAATGTCTGTATTGGCCATACGGATGTTTGTCGTGGTCTGGGTGTTTGTGTTAGTGTAGTGTATGTTTCCGGTGCCCCGACACAAGGTCACAAGATCTTAATGGGGCCCGTTGAGTGTGATGCGTTTATTTATTTTGGTGCGTTTAATACTGTCCACGCTGTTAACGCAGGTGAAGTCGCGGAGGTTTAAATAAAAGTAGTCCTGTCAAGTTACTCCTTAAAACATTAACTATCTGTGAGTCCGAGTCTCGTCACAATCGGTCCAGCCGTTTCAGAGATTAGTTGAAACAAGCAGACGGACAGACAGACTGACAGACAGACAAAATTTTTAAAAATTGGGTTCTTGATGTACAAAAGTACTGTGTATTGTTTCATATGGATTTATTTAATAGCTGTTTATTTAATATTACAAACAGACACACACATTCAATTGTATCTATTTGTATAGCTTCTGATATTTGGACGCTGATAAGCAATACTGTGTCAACCCACACGGACTTGATTTTGAGAAAATGACGTCTAAAGTTGTCAAACCTATTCTTAATAAATTTGTTTGAAGACGTATATATACATCTTTTCTTTTTTATTTTGATAAAAGGTATAATGAATTAAAAGCAGATTTATATATTTAATGTGTTGTATAAAAATAAGTTTTCAAATATTAGAGATTATTGTATAATTAGCAAAACGTTCAGTGCGTTCAATGCACTTGAAATTCGATACATTAAATTAAGAAACTTTTTTCCTTACTTATATAGTTTAGATGACTTGAAACTGTTTTAATAATGTTAAAAAGGTGATGCTGTATGAAAATATATCAATATCTCCGAATTTGAGTTTTTGTGGGTTGACACATTATTGCTTATCAGCATCCATTTAAAGGTTCATACATTTGGTTCAGTTTTTTTTTTTTGTTTTCAAGTGTTATCACTATAGAAATGTCATCAAAATTTGTTCAGTAGTTTGATTTTAAAAACAAACTTACTTATAAATGGTATGTAGTGAAATAATTTAAGTACATGAATTGGACGCTGATAAGCAATACTGTGTCAAGCCACACGAACTTCATTTTGAGTAAATGGCGTCTAAAGATATCAAACCTATTCTTAATAACTTTGTTTGAATAAGTATTTATCGATATTATCTTTTCTTTTTTGATTAAAGCTGTAATGAATTAAGAGCAGGTTGATATATTTAGTAGATTATCTAATAAAACGTTTTTAAAAATATAAGATTATTGCATAAATTACAAAATAAGGAACGACCTGGAATTTCGGAACAATTAATTAAGATTTTTTTTTCAGTACATATTTAGTTTATATGACTTTATTTTTTATTGAATAATGTTAAATAGGTGATGCCGTATCAAAATACATCAATATCTCCGAATTTTACATTTTGTGGGTTGACACATTATTGCATATCAGCATCCAATTAGAGTATGGCTACGCTATTTATAATGAAGCCTGAGAGAGGATGTTTGCTTAGGATTTTATTTTGATACGTCAATAAATTTTAATCGAAATTTGTTTTTGCTCCAAGTTATTTTTAGTATAATTTATTATATATTATATATGTCGGAGGAAGACGTCAAGTTGATAGTTCTTTTAATTATATCACAAATTATTAATTATTTACTAAAATACAATTTGTTAAAAATAATGTAAAATTTATTTAATTTTGTTTGCGTGTAAATTCTTTTTAAATTTGAATTAAATGTTCTTTATTCTGTGGATTGTATTGACCAATCAGAGCAGAGCGTAAGACTCGAGCGGGGTCGAGGCGCCATCTTGACAACAATGGCGAATCGCGGGAATATGAGAATAGTTGTAGATCGAAGTGGAAAAATTATTGTATTGATTTAAGACAGTTGTGGTGGAGATATTGGTGTTGTGAGATTAGTGTCACGAACCCGCTGCTCGTATAAAATAGTTACAATTCATATTCTAAATTATTAATCGTGAAATAATCATTTTGTCTTTCTATTCAAAAGTGACCTCTTCAACATTGTAAAACTATAATAAAATTGTGTGAAATAGTAATACGTTGTTTTGTGCTCGCATTTAACCCTCATGACGCCCACTAGAACTTTGCTAATTACTGATGATGTCGATGAGAATGGTGTTTCTCCGACATATATATATATATTTGACTGACACCTTGGCGCTGTGGTCACTACAACTGACTGAAGCGCTAACGGTCGCGGGTTCGATCCCCGCTCAGGGCAAATGTTTGTATTGGCCATACGGATGTTTGCCGTGGTCTGGGTGTTTGTGTTAGTGTTGTGAGTGCTTCCGGACCCCCGACACAAGGTCACGCGATCTTAATGGGGGCCGTTGAGTGTGTTGCGTTTATTTATTGTTTATTATTATTATTTATATTATATTTATAATTTAAAATTATTGATCGATTAGTTCAAATTCTCATTTCTTGATTACAATATGATAATTTAGTAACTCTTCATATGTAAGTTTAAAAACGCAAGAAAAATCACATTTCATAGGACATTTTTCGGTATCATCTATTTACGTTAATATGTTTTATTCTTAAGAAAAATAACTACATTCTGTCTGTTATAAGGGCGAAGTAAGATTATTCAATTAGAGATACAGAGCAGAACAAATTAAGCATTCCTTCGGCAGGACATGGTCGAAGTATCATTCTAATATAATCTCACTTTGACGATATACATTGCCATAACCACCTCAAGTGTAAACTTGCGTAAACTAATTTGAACTTATGCTAAATTCAGTTTTGTTGACGTCAGGAAATTCAAACAATGTGTGCCTTAATAAGTATTTTAAATTAATAGAATTATATAATACGTGACATGTGTTTATATACTTAATAATTTAAAACAAAATGGTATTCCTTAAAAGCGGCTGTTGGGTGCATGTTCAAATCTTGCTCTCAAAATCATTTAACTGCATTTTAGTCTATCTCCGTGATATTCTGTAAAATGTTTGGTCATAATTCAATACTTTAGTCTTTCAACCCCACTTGAGACCTATAAACCGTATAAACCACGAGTATGTTTCCAATACCTTTAGTATAAAATAAATCCCTTTTGTTACGGTTAAGATCTCGAAGTCGGAGCAGGAAGGACGTTATCTGAGCAAGACTGTAATGGACCGTTCGCCGCTAATTACCGCTTGAAGCGACCACCGCAATGCGGGGCCACCTTCAGGAATAGCTCTTTGAGGTGAAAAATAAAGCTAGATGTTAGTTCCATTAATTAATGATGGGATACTTATATTATACTGACCGCTCGGGCTTCGCGATGGTGTACTAATTAAGAATTACGCACTTTTAAATATGGCGATTATTAATCCAATAGTTTTACTTTTCACAAAATTATCCTGATAATTACAATAATAACAAACACATCATCTTCTTTTTTTTTTGGTTTATCAGGGTCTGTTTACTACTCTAGTGTATTGACAAGTTACTGATTTTACACCACGTGATTGCCACCTGACCTCTGCAACCTATGAGGACAAGCCAGTAACCATGCAGACTGGAATAATCTCCCTACTAACGATCAATATCAGGTGATTGTGATAACAAGGCTGAGTTTCTTATAAATATAATTATTCCTTAAATTAACGCTGGGCAACGCTAGTTTCACATAAAAATATTTCCACCATTCTTAATTTTCTAGTACAAAATGAAGACTGTATTAATATCTTGTAGTAATTTTGTTTCCACATTTTAATGGGATTTCGACTAGTAAACGTCAACCTCAGTCTTACGCGTACTCATATACATTTTATAGTATCAATTTATAGATTAAAATATTCGAGCTGAATCATTCCCATTACATAAAACTATAACCGCGTGATTTACGTAAATTTGTAATTATTCGAAAAAGCTATGTAAATGAACATTCATGTAAATGCATTGTATTCTTGTCACCTAAATATTTTGATATGAATTTGATTTAATTACGACTATATTTGCTAACACGCATTATTAATTTTGAAACGTACACTATAATTATATATTGTTTTAGAAAATGGCTTTAACGACATATTCTAATGTTTAATTTCAACATTATATAATTTATTTATGTTAATAATTTACAAAATTATACATTAACATTTCAACTGAGGTGTGCCTTTAAATGAAACGTATAAATTTTAATTGAAATATAGATTATTAAATATTTATAATGAAAAAAAAAAAATAAAAAGTAATTTCGAAAATTTATTTTATATATAAGTTATATTTTTATTGATATATCATATAGATACCGTTGATTCGAAATGTGAAGAAAAATAACGTTATGAATAACGTTAAATTCTTTTTAACGTTACGAGGATCTTGCTATGGTCTATTTAGACGTTTTAAAACTTAACTTCCCCACCAATAATTACTGGGACTTGGAAAGTTGCCCATCAACGGGCTGTTGATGTCCAGAAAGAGTACACCGTGATATCGTCGGTCTATATGTGATACTTCGTAACTAACAATTTTGGTGAAAATGGATTTTCTCAGTGAAAACTGTATTCAAATAATATTTCTTACAAATATCTTCTGTCATACTACAAAAGACGCATTAAAACCATGTTCAACACGGGTCTAGCTAAACAGTGTTTAAATATTAAACATTGCTTAAAATATTATCTATATTGCTTAACAGCGAATTAACTCATAAAAAACTTATTGACAAAATGTTATACGTTACATTTGACAGCTGAAATACGTTTTAGACATTTATTAAACTCACTTAAACGTATGTTAATCTATATCTAAAGCATGTTTAACTTAAAACTGTGCCTAGACGCGGATTTGTAGTACGGATTTTTTTAAACACGAGTTTAACGTCTGTTTAAATCTTTTGTAGTAAGGCAGCTTAAGTCTAAATTATTTAAAAATTTAAACTTATTTACTACAGTTAGCTTTAAAAGAAGTTTTTTGTTTCACTCACATCACACACATCACATCTAGACCGCCAATATACAATGAAGTTCGAAACTAAATACATGGTCTATGAATTTAATGCTATATTATTATTCACTTCTGGACTCCTTATAATTACATAATCGACCAAAACATTGAACTCACAAGCTTTAAACCATGATAAACTTGGAAACACAAATCTTTAACTACCACAAATAGTTAAGACCCTAAATTAGGCATCGTTTGAACTAGCAACTCGAGCAGACCGCTGTGGGCAAGTTTTAAACTAAGTTCTATAAAGATGTCGCTCACCTGCCCGTGGCCTCGCAAAATAATGAACCATTAAATTGTGCACAAGTTACGACAATGTACGCGTTACACTTACATGATCGTAACTTTAACTTGCTCCTTTTTAATGTTGGTTTAAAATGGGATGGAATTTTCTGGAAATAATACGCGTAGAGGAGGCTAGTGCTTTGTTTACTTTGAGTCAATCATTATTAGAGACTATCTATATCTATATTAATATTATAAAGTATTAAAGTATATATAATATTTTAACAGACGCGTTGGCGCAATGGTCACTGCAACTGACTAAAGCGCTAACTGTCGCGCGTTCGATCCCCGCTCACGGCAAACGTGTGTATTGGCCATACGGATGTTTGTCGTGGTCTGGGTGTTTGTGTTAGTGTTTTGAGTGTTTCCGGACCCCCGACACAAGGTCATGAGATCTTAATGGGGGCCGTTGAGTGTGATGCGTTATAAAAAGAGGTAAAATTTGTTTATATGTCGGGGGTTAATCTCTGAAATTACTGATTCGGATTTAAAAATTCTATTTTGTGGTGGATAGCCTGTTTATTGAGCAAGTTAAGAAAGAACACGTTACGACTCATAGGAGCGAAGCAGTAACCATAAACGCTAATGAAGTAGTATTAAATAAAATAAAATAACCAATAATATGCCAATTCAATTTTGACAAAGTATTTTTTTTTTAATTTTACATTTCCCATTGAATAAAATAAATGAATAAATTGGTTACAAAGAGCTGAAATGGTATGGAATAAAAGTACGTTTTTCGAATATATTATCTCCATTTAGGTTAGGTGACCGGTCAAAAAGAGCAAACTGTATAATAATTCTAAACAACTTTTAGAACACACGAAAACGGCAAACTCCAATAACCCCAGGGCTAGTTGAAAACTACCGCTATCAAATTATGCAACATTTTGACAGTTAAACGCGGCGTTTTACTACAAAAATGATTGGTAAAGTGCGAAGTAGACTCACACAAAGAGTTCCGTACAACGTACAAGATAAATGTATAAATGCCAACACTGTATCTTAATAATAAATAAAGAAAATTAATTGAATATCTAATTATAGGTATTCAAGACATGACTCAAAAAACAACAAAAGACAAAGCTTACACAATAAAAAAATTAAAGTAATGAGAAATAAATTAAAAATTAGATAGTTTTGATATAACAAAATACAAAATAACTATCGTTATTGATAAATGCACAAGGAATATATATTGAATAAAATTAATTATCTTTCAGATATTTATTAATCTTAAAATTATCTATCTATCATGCAAGATGTCTAAATCTTTTATCCAATATATCCAATCTTTTAGTCACGGTCGAGATAAGTTCTGTCCAATCTATTAAGTGGTGTATTTTTTCAAGATTAGTCATTTGTTTATAAATGTAGAATGTATAAAACTATGTTTGTTTTCTATCGGACTTCAAAATCATGTAGGTATGTTATTTTCGCGACTTTCTTACAAACAACCTTTGGGTTTTCATACTAGCTAGCCTTGCGGCTTCACTCGCGTTTATGGTTACTGCTTCGCTCCTATGAGACGTAGCGTGATATAATATAGCCTTCCTCGATAAACAAACAAACAGACAAACTCTTCGGCTTTATAATATAAGTATAGATGTTAGAATCTGCTGAGTACCTTCATAGGTGAGCTCTTCAATTACTAACAGCGAATGAATGGACTCTGCCTGCACCAGCGAGGGGTCAAAGAAGACAAGACCACAATTTTATCCTCCAGCCTCGAGCAGGGCAACGCACGGGAGGAGCAGCGGATGCACATGGGGAAGCAATCCCGCGGTGTTTTCAATTCCGTACTGATGACGGCTATCGCAGTGCACTTTGTTTTCTACGAAAACAAAAAAAAAAATGAATGGACAGACGCACTTATTAACAGTGTCCTACTTATATCAATCTATTACGGAACCCTAAAAATGACTCAAACTAACCCCAAGGTAGTAGTTTTTTATAGTAATAGTTTACAAAACCTCTTATTATTTTTATAACACACTTTACATAAAATAACGTTATACCGTTATGAAAGATATTAACATTTATGAAATATAATATTCTCGTCGTGCTATCGAAGTTATTTTTATGCACAGAAGGAAGGAACCGCAGCTTTAATTAAACCGAGCGCCGCGCAAAGAAAACTGTATAATTTTAACAATAACATAGTGAATATAAACGTCAGCTTCAAAATTGCGTTGTGGATCTCTAAACGAATAAAGGTTTTGTTTAAAGTAGCATCTATCGGATTGTTTTGGCTTCTAATATCTCTAACTAGCTGTCCCTTACGTTTTCACTCGCGTTTATGGTTATTGCTTCGCTCCTATGAGTCGTAGCGTGATGTAATATAGCTTACAGCCTTCCTCAATAACTAAACTATCTAACACAAAAATATTTTTTCAATTCGAACCACTAGTTCCTGAGATTACCGCGTTCAAACAAACAAACTCTGCAGCTTTATGATATTATAGATAGACTGTGTTTGTACTTATTTTCAACTGACTTTAAGAAATGAGGAAGTTCTCAAATAACGTAACATATTTTTATGTTTGTTATAACTACTTCGTTTATTAACAGATTTGAAAGAAATATTTTTCTTTACTAGTCCTATAGAAGTTTCATTATAATCGATTCAGTAGTTTGGTTTTAAAATCGAAACAACTGGTAAAATTGTGTCGTCCAAGTAAAACGTATTTCCGTATTCTACTTTTGAAGTTAGTTTATTTAAGTCTTTAATTTAATTTTTTAATCAAATAGAACTGACTTCAAATACGAACTTAATAGGTACAAAAAAATTAAAACGAAAAAAATATAAATTTTCTACAACATTTTGAAGTTCTGACTTCACGTGGTATTTGAATATAACTATTATTTATACATCATTATGTTGTTATAGATTATTATTTACTTATATTTTACGTTAACTTTTTTCAGGATAAAATAGAAGATAATACTTTTTTACTTTTTAAATTGGTAATTTTTCTTATATGTATTTAATAAATAATTAGTAATCGTAGTAGTAACAGCCTGTAAATGTACCATTGCTGGACAAAGTGATATCTCCTATTAAGGAGAAGGTTTAGGAGCTTAATATACCACGCTGCTCCATTGTGGGTTGGCGGATATGCTCCTCGCTCCTTACAATTTTCCTTCACCGCCAAGCGCGAAATGGATTTAAGCACTTTAGCACTTGAAAACTCAGCGGTGCTAGACTTCAGCAAGATCAGCGGTGCTAGACTTCAGCAAGATCGCTAGGGTTTGAACTCGTGA
Organism: Hypolimnas misippus; assembly: GCA_037950945.1. NCBI lineage: Eukaryota > Metazoa > Arthropoda > Insecta > Lepidoptera > Nymphalidae > Hypolimnas > Hypolimnas misippus. The sequence continues at coordinate 10,624,487 of JBBEEQ010000013.1, read as the reverse complement.
TTACCCATCGAGATCGACGTGACGTTAATTGTTATTACAATAATTGGATACTGATAGGCAATAATGTGTCAACCCACAAAAAGTCAAATTCGGAGATATTGATGTATTTTGATACTACATAACCTATTTAACATAAAAAATGAAAACTAAATAAGTACGGAAAAAGTTTCTTAATCAATTGTTTCGAATTTCGAGTGCATTCCATATTTTGCAATTTATAGAATAATCTTAAATATTTGAAAAAAAAAATTAGATAATATATTCAATACATTTATCTGCTTTTAACTCATAATACCTTTTATCAATATAGAAAAGAGAAGATAGATATACGTATATGTCTTCAAACAATATTATTAAGAATTGTTTTGACATCTTTAGACGCCATTTTCACAAAATGAAGTCTGTGTAGCTTGACATAGTATTGCTTATCAGCGTCCAATTAGTCTATCTATACGTTTGTCATAAAAGTATTCCAAATATTTTGATAATATACATAGGTACCTACTATAAATTCACATCTTTTCATCACCATTACACTGATAAAATAAAAGCATTACTAAATTAACATAACTTTATATTATCTGTGTAAGGGAAACTAAATTGTATTTAATTTTGTATCTGTGGAGACACATTTAATTTATTTATAAGCCTACATCTTACCGTGATTCAAACGTATCTTAGAACGCTAGGCTCTGCGGCGTGGCTGGTCTAAGCTAGGTGAAGTTACAACGTGGTGGATACGACGGCTTGTCTCACTTATTTAGCCTCTTCGTTAGTGCTTAGCGACAAAATGTGGTCTACGCTTTGTAGATAGAATTTATATTATGGTAATGTGTATTTACGCTGTTTGAGGATGTTTTAGAACGTTATTGTTATGTTATAGTTCTTTTGTTTTAAGTTCAATAAGTATTTGAAAGAAAGAAAATAACGTTTATTGATAAATAAACAGACTATACAACAAATAATAATTAATTAAAAAAAAAAACAATAAAAAAAAAACAAGATACGCCATCCAGAAAGAAAAAAAAAATAAAAAATCGATGTAAAAAATACAAAAGAAAATTAAAGGTTTTAAATGAAACAATAAAAAATAGTAAGATATATCAGCCTTATATGTACAGTTGTATTACTAATTGGATGCTGATAAGCAATAATGTGTCATCCCACAAAAGTCTAATTCGGAGATATTGATGTATTTTGATACTGCATCGCCTAGTTAACAATATTCAAAAAACATGAAGTCATATAAACTAAATAAGAACGGAAAAAAGTTTCTTAATTAATTGCTGTGAATTTCAAGTGCGTTTCATAATTTGCAATTTATACAATAATCTCAAATATTTGATAATGTGTTAAATATATCAATCTGATTTCAATTCATTATATCCTTTATCACAAAATAAATGAAAAGATGGATATATATGTACTTCTTCAAACATTTTATTCAGAATAGGTTTGACAACTTTAGACGGCATTCTAGTGTCAGTCCGTGTGGCTTGACACAGTATTGCTTATCAGCGTCCAATTTATAAAAAAAAAACATAAATAAAATTTATAAATATATAAAAAATTCGCACATATTAAAAGCCATATTGGAACGGACGAATTTTATTATACACGTAGTTACGAATGAAAAATTCACAACATGATTTATAAACAGTTTAGACAACAAGCAACAACGTTTTGACCGTTGCCTGTACTAAAAAAAAAAAAAAAAACAAAATTTTATTGTTCGAAATCTAAAAATCTATTCATACAGACAATAAAACATGTAAATGGCATACACAAAATATAACAAGCAATCAAATTGGATTCAAGTTCGGCGTGAACCTAATCGTTAACAACCGTCCAATACTATATATTACTCTTCCCCTTTATTGGGGACAAGGACAGTGAATTATGAGAATCGCTACACAGAGATGGACAATAAAATTTATAGCTCGGATAGCGAGAATGTTATTCAGTTCATATACAAACTCGAGCAGATGTGCGTTTCGCTGGACATTTACAAAGTTGATTTATATGGAAAGCCCCGCCAATCGAGCACTCGGTATCGAAATAGCAACTCGAAATTTAGTCGATATCTAATTATAGAATCGCGATTGTCGCTTTGAATCGGTGCCAATTTTATTGATACGTGTGAATGTGGAGTGACAGATAATGGATTCATTTGGTGGATTTAATTAAGCGTAATTTGAAACTTTGCTCTGAATTAAAGGCCTAAATTTAGTCTTCGGTTAAACGGATTTCTCGTATTGATTCGAGTGGTGATTATTTGATACAGAATCGATGCTTTGTTGCAAATGATTGCGTGTTCATATGTTAACGTTTACAATTCTGAGCACGAATTAAATCGAAAGCCTTTACTCAAAACAATATTAAAAAAACTCATCTTTCGTCAATAGTAAAGAAGAATTCACTTAAATTTTTTGTGGGTCAAATATATTTTCCATTTGAACCAATATTTTTTGCAATGAATACGTAATTATAAAAATGTCTTTTTTCATGTAGGCGAACAATTTAATATTTTTTTTTATGTAAACGCAAGGTTGAATATTTATCCTCACAATTGACATAAAATAATGTTATAACCTGGTAACAATACCTAGGTAATTTTTCAAAAGCTGTACCTGTCAAAAATAAAGGTCTATAGCAATGACCAACAAGTTATGTAAATCTTTCAGAAAGTTCGAGAACAAAATTGTAATTCTCCCTTAGGAATGTGCTCTGATGTTTAGATTTAGATTTGCTAGAGAAAATGTGGTTGAGATACGCATGATTTAATCAATACTAATACTATCAAATGATGGGGGTAATCTCTGAAACTACTGATTCAATTTGAAAATCTTATTGCGTTGCATAGTCCGTTCATTAAGGAGGGTTATAGGCTATATTAAATCACAAAGCAAGGACCAAGTAATTTTAAAGATACGACTTAAAAATGGCTCTCTTAATTAATTTGATATACAGCATGTTCTTAAAATTATATCTCATTTAACTTTGACATATTACAAACATCAACTAACGAATGCTATCAAAAGGCAAATGAAGCTAAACAAATTTGGACAGCGCTCCGCTGGTGAGCGCCAGGCTTATTTGCGACGTTACAGCTGTTTATCCAGTGTTTACTAAACAAGGTAATGTCATGTTTAATCTCGTTTGCAAGCTGTAAATAGATGGATTATTATATATCATCGCCATTAACATATGTGAGGATATTATTCGTGGGGAAACAGGGGCAAGAAATTCGTTATGTTAACTACTATGTTTTATAAAAAAATAGATTCTTTTTGTCTCACTATTATTGTTATTTATAAGCTCTCCTCAGAAATCTAACAACGGTGAAGCCAATAAAATTGCCTTCTTTCATTAAAAAGAAGATATAATAAAAAAAATTAACAGATACGAAAAGTACAAAATGATGTAACTTCAACTTAAGCGTTTAGAATGGCTTATCAGTAACGTCTTCCGCGAAAAAAATCATCTATAGACAAACAATTTTCATTTTCCATGACTACTAAATAATTTTAACAATTAAAAAAATAATAAAATCATAATTGAAACTACGGTGAACACCGAAGCAAAAATGTTTAAATATGAAGGCAGTGGCATTATTTTCGTTCCCATTTCAACACTAATAAATTCCAGACGAAAAAGTGCGCGAAACGGTTTACTTACAGTCTGTTTAACAAAGACATTTCGACGTGGACGGTAAAATGATAAAATTTAATATCACGGCTGGAGAACTGGCGCTTTCGTACGTAATTTTTGCCCGGCATCCTCATGGATGACTTTTTTCTTTTTTTTTTTTTGGTTGATATGTTTAGAATGCTTATGGCTTGATATTTTTAACTGACTTCCAAAAAAGTAGGTGGTTTTCATGGATGTCTTTTTTATGTATATTACCGGATTACTTGAAAACGGTTTGACTGAATGAATTAATTAATAATAATAATAATCATTTATTTCAGGCCAAGCCCATATAATAAATGTTTTTTTTTAATATTTGAAAAATTATACGGTTCCTTTGGTTCCATAGAGTTTTCATATAAATTAAAAATCTTTGAACTAGAAGCTAAAAAGACAGCGAAATGTAAATAGATACATTGTTCATTTTATTTGAAAGAAAGAAATATAATTAATTTATAATAATAAAGATAAAAAATTGATTAAAGATTAAATTTTGAAAAATTTCGATGCAATAATTCAAATCTTACCTTACGTATCTCAGACTTACAGTATCGTTTTCAGAACGAACGAATAAAGAGTCACATTAAAGCATATATACTAATATAAAGAAGTAAAATTCGTTTATAAGTTTGTATCTACGGATTACCGTAGTGATTACACTGGAACTACTGATCTGAGTGGAAAAAAAATATCGCGTCCGGTATATGTTTATTAAGGATGGTTATAGACTATATTATATCACGCTATGATACATAGCAGCGAAGCAATGACCATAAACGTGAGTGAAATGGCGAGGCGCAGCTAGTTTCAAATACAATTCAACATTATACTGATATAATTAATAGAGAGAGAATTTGGTATGGTCGAAGTACACTGCGGTACCACTGAACCTACACTACAAATTAAAAGGTACATTTTTATACACGTTCATAGGCTATACATTACATATATGGATGCTGACAAGCAATAATATGTCAAGCCACAAAAATCTGCATTGTAATAATTAGTCACGTATTTAACATTAATAAAACAGATTATCTAAACTAAATAGGTATGGAAAAAAAAGGTTATATATTTAATCTTTCGAATATTGAAACGTGTTCTATATTTTGCAAGAAACAATAATCTCATATATTTGAAAATCTTGTAATGAGATAAAAAAAATTTATTAAACAAATCTGTTTTAAATTCATTATTCATTTTATTAAGATAGAAAAGAAAAGATGGATGTATATTTCTTAAAACAAAATTAAGAATATGTTTGACATCTTTAGAAGTCCGTGTGGCTTGACATAGTATTGCTTATCAGCGACTATATAAATGCGTGTATTAAGGAAATCTATATATACGTAAACGAAATCGCGAGCAAAATCAAACAATAATATTAGTTAACATTCAGAAATCCTATTTCAGTGCATACATAGTTTTCATCATCTCCGTTTCACAAGTCGATTTTCACTCATTGCGCGTCAGTCGAAAATCGATTACCTAATGTCCGAGTCGAATTGAACTTAAGTCAGCGAAATCGAAATATGTCGTTGTCATCTCGCTTCCGATGCGAGTGACATGTCAGTTCACACTCGACTGAAAATGATGCACATACAAATGACTGCAGCTTTCCGCGTGAATTATACGAGCTACGAAATGTATTTGATCTTAAAATTAAAATCGTTTTTGTAATTATATGTTTTGATCTTTTGCGATTTATATTATTCGAATTTTTAATAATTGGTCTTATCGCGATAAGTAATCGTAATAATAGTTTTTTTATTTCTCGACATTTCGACGAAGTTGCATCCGGATGCAACTTTGTCTCTTGCCTAGTGTTTCACTTGCGTTTATAGTTACTGCTTCGCTCCTATGTCGTAGCGCGATGTAATATGACATTTTCCAATCCGAACCAGTAGTACCTAACATTAGCGCATTCATACAAACAAACTCTTCAGCTTTATAATATTAGTATAGATTTGATTTTTTTGATAGCGTGCTTAAAAAAATGAAGATACAAACAACAAAGTTTATAAATTAATAATTCTTTATTTAGTAAATAGGGGATAAAAATTTGTATGGACAACTCAACTTTTCTTAAAGAAATAAGTCATTCAAAATAATTATTCTACGCAAAGTCGCGAAAATCAAGCAGTATTTTAAACGCCCTTCTTTCCTGTTTTTATCCAACATATTTACGTTTTCCTGTGACTATTTCTATATAGGCGACCCATCGAGCAACTTGTCTGTCAACAGCTCGTCTAACCTTGATAAACTCTTGTTATCAAAGCTGAACGTACTCCAAACAGTTCTAAGAATCAAAATGTAAATTGAAACTCTTAAATAATAAGAAAAAAAAAACATTACAAATGTTTTTGTAACTTTTTTGATTAATGAGAAAAATTGATCTAAAAAGAACATAAACATCATAAACACTCACAAAGACAATTTTATTTATCCGTAAGTAATAAACTAATTTGTGATAACAATTTAATCAAGATATAAAATTATAACAATTCAACAACACTTCTACAAAACCTATTCTCCAAAAACTGTTTAAATATGACTCCAAAATCAATTGTACACAAATTTTTCCTATGAAAACATTGAAACCCTTCTTAACATTCGAAAGTAACTATAAGATATATAATCTTAATCTTACTAAATAAACATCACGGAACATACAGGATGACACACACACAGACACATACCATACACATACACATAACAATAGGTACACACACACACCACATGCACTCACACACACACACACACACACACAATACATATACATTCATAACACGAGATAGGGACACATGTAACAATCAAAATTTGAATTTGTAAAAAACAAACATTTTGCTATAGATGTTAAAATTAAGTTTCTGGCCAGACAATTTTTTGAATATTTTTCGACTGGACTTGGCGCTATTCGCTGAAACACAGGTTCTCCGAGTTCGGCAGCAGATGATTCCATTTACATATGGCATGTACCTTGGCTAAATTTGTTTTTAACTAATAATGTACTTCTTTGGTGAAATAAATAAATAAATTATTATTATTAAAAAAAATATTAACTACAAAGTAGCCTCAAAAATAGCGCATAAATTACTCTGATGTGAAACATATATAACTGTAAAGGTTCATCAAAATCTGTCCACTCGTTGAAAGAGCAGCAAACAATCACCAAAACATCGTCACAAACTTTCTCAATTAGTAATAAAAAGCCACGGTACAATACAAATATTAATTCGTACGTTATTCCTAGATCAATGTTCATCCTTTATCAGCAAATCTCAATTATAGGAACCGTTTACTTCCGTCACACATCCTAGCCTTGGCTCGAGTGGAATTCGCATCTAGACTAGAATTTCAATCACTCTTGCCGAGCCCGGACGGTTTATTTGATGTTCGTACCGTTTAGAACGCTATAAATATGTTTTATTTTCATCTATACAAACTTGACTGGTGTTGCGAGTAATTTTAGGCGATAGTTAGACTTAACTGCTTTACTACAAAAGATGAAATAAAACCATGTTCAACACGTGTCTAGCTAAACTGTGTTTAAAAATTAGACATTGTTAAAAATGTTGTCAAAATTGTTGTACCGTGTGTAAAATTATAATGAAACTTATTAATAAAAATATTTATTAAATATTTGACAACTAAAATAGGTTTTAAAAATATATTTAAAAAAATAAATATAATAAAATTAAACTGTAAATAAAACATCTGATTGTCCCATTAAAATTACCTGTATTTTTATACTAGTATGTTTAATATTTATATCTATTTTTGTGTTGTTCTGGGTTAGGACTAATAATGAAATTCACACAATTTTAGGGTGTTTTTTAAAAATTTAGTTAAGGTTGGATTCTTGACCCCACCGATCAATCTCCATCGTGTCTTCTCCATCCCACGTGACATTGGCGAAATAACATGTGTCTAATTGGCACAACTAAAAGCCATAAACCCAAGAATTGAATTGAATTATATTAAAAAAACGTCAGCGTATGTTTATACATAATTAAACAATGACTAAACCATGTTTAACTCAAAACTATCGTTAGATGCGGATTTGTAGTACAGGATTTTATAGACACGCGTTTAACGTGTGTTTAAATTTTTTGTAGTAAGACAGATAAATTTTACTCTTAGAGTTTCATAAATATTTATATATCGAGCTTCTTGCCGGTTATTCTTGGTAGAATCTACATTCCGAACCGATGGTAGCTTTTCCTTAATTTAAGGACTTTTTGTCAAAACAAACACGAGTCATTTGTACTTTTAAAAGCCTACTTGAATGCAAGCTATTTTTCTGAAGGAATTTATTGTTATTGCCTTAGGCGAGAAATGCACCTAAAAATCTTAGACTTTCATAAATATGGACGTAAACTATTTCATTGCTTTACACCTGAAATATTTACTCATCATTCATCTTATCATTATCTTAATTTGATATTTACAGTTTTCGTAACTACTTACGACGTATCTGCTAATGGATTTGAGTTGCTTAATATCGTTTTCGATAATAAAACTTACAAATGTAATTCTTGCCTTAACAAAATAATAGGTTAAAAAACTAAAAAAAAAACACAATTTGATGGAAAACCAAAATAAGAAGCCTAAAATAATTTACAGTTAGTTTTAAACGATTTGTCTGCTAATAAAAAAACATAGTCGCCACAACACGTTAGCGGACTCGATTTAGTCTTGTTTTTGGCTATGGAAGCCACCATCACACTGCTGTGAAAAATTTTGTTTTTACTTTTTCGCAAGTGAGTCGCTAGCATAATTTAAAATTCATAAATAACTAAACATATAAACAAAATTTACTACCCAATAAACCAAAATTTACACTACAAAATCTTTAATAAAATCTAATGTTATCTCAAAACCTTTTAGTAGAGCTAATTAAACTAGCTTCTTGTTCTAAGAGAAGGAATTAAATTCACTTTATACTCGAACAATAGCAAGCTGTTACATTAATATAATTAAACTCTACCGTCATAATAATAAAGAAGAACATTATGTAGTAATTAAATATTTATAAAGACATTCATTCAATGTTTTTATTACACTTTAATGGAAGCTAATAGCCCTCCCCATTTCCTAGTGCCGCAGTTGGAAAACCTAGATTTCTCTGATATTAATGACTCCATAAACGCAATAAACAGCACTCCTTCCATTTACTTCTATCGTTTTTATATTCGCCTGGTAAAAGCGAGGGAAAAGGGCGTAATTGATTTAAGAGGCGATGTTAATAATGAATTTGAAAAGAAAAATTGTGTTTTTCGTATTAACAGAGATGGTATATTTTAATTATATTTTTTATATTATTTTGTTTGCTTCACCTGTAACTATAATAACCTTTGGTTAACTAGTAACTATATGGTGAAAAGCAATAATGTGTCAACCCACAAACAGTCAAATTAAAAATAAAAAAGAACAAGTCATGGTTTAGGTGAGAATTGTATTTGTAATTTTTACTTTCGTAATACTCATAAAACGATTATGTAACCAGGTAACAATTGAAGTCACTGACTGTAAATTTCTCCAGGTGTAATACAATGACAAACAACTTAAGTAAATTTTTATATTTTGACTTCTACGTGCAGAGTAGCTGGTGCCCGCGACTTCGTCCGCGAAAAATTAAAATATATAAAATTTTTAAAAGTAAAAGTCGCCTAAGTCCTTATGACTTAGCTATTTGTTAATGAAAGTACCGTCCAAATCGTTCTAGCCGTTTCTGAGATTAACAGACACAAACAAACGAACAGACAGACAGAGAGACAGGCAAAAATATTTAAAAAATATTTTTTGAAGAAACTATCGTTTATATATGTATATATAATTTCATATACATTTGGAAAAGCTGGTAATTTGGAATTACAAACAAACATTTCAATTTTATGTATTAGTATGGATATTCATTTTTAAATAACTATTAGTCCAAGGTGTGCTTTCAGAGTCCGAAAGTGCCAATCAAATCATAGTAATTTGGAATAAAAGGTTGTTTTGAAAAGATTTTATAATTCAAATCTATTTGAAGTCTAGAAGTTTCGAGCAAGAAAATAATTTTAGAATTCGATATAAAGGTAGCACTGCTTTAACCTGATTTAAGTAAGTCTTAAGTCTTCTTAAGTCGTTTAATCCGACCTTCGGAAGCAATTAGACGGTGTTAAGGATTCGTAAATGGACAGTCCACGGTGAAAGGCGAGTTGAAATTGAAATGCATTAAGTATGCTCAGAATTGTTCATTAATTTTAAATCAGAAAATGTGTTCTGTTAATTTATTATGAACTTATTCATGTTGATTTATAAAGAGGAAAGATTTATTTTTTCTTTCATGATAATAATTTTAATATAATAATATACATTTATAATTTAAAAGGTTTTATTTGCTAACGACTTCACAATGTCGTAGGAAATATTTATTTTATATTTTTTAGTTTACTTGTATTAAATTCGTCATGAAGTCGGTTTATTTTTGTTAAAAAAAATATTTTACAATTTTAAGTTCGGAATACAGCATCGCAAGAAGGTACACTTTGTGATTTACTTAAGTTACAATAGCCTTATGTAAATTATTTAGAAAAATTGCTTGTGCAATGCTGTTAATTATTGAGGAGTTCTCCTGGTGTTGCAGCGCCATAATCACTTTACCATATGCATTCTGAGGAAGATAAATTGCTTACCAATGATATTAAAGTCTTCAAATCGGAATCCGTGTTATAGAGTAGTACCGGTGGGCCATTTATTACGAATTGATGATGAAGATTACCCGTCTTTTTCCAATTCCACATTAAACAAAAAAAAATATCCACAAAGAGCGAAGAAATCAATGAACAAGCACAATAAAAAAATTATACAGCCGAATAAAGAACCTCCTCTTCTTTTGAAGTCGATTAAAGTTAGCCCATCGTATATTAATATTGCATGTAAATTGGTGTTTACCTAAAAGAGGTGTTTACATTTGAGAAATAATGTACCGTTAATAGGAATGCCTATTAACTTGTACACGTGACTTTATGAATTGCCTAGCAACGTGTTGTTGACGAGAGAAAACCTGGCAATATATTATTACAAGAGTTAAAAAATAATGATATCTTATTATTTTTCACTTCCAGATTCTTTAAAAATATCTACATATATATGGACATCTAAAATTACAATTCTGTTACAGTTATTCCAAACATAACCATCAGATTTTGATATATTCCAACTCTTTTATCACCTAAAATAGCATGTGACATATGAAGGGCTATACAATCACGTTGTTTGTAATTCTTTCACGTCCACAACTGAGCGAGAATATTGAGTATTGAGTCTCAGTCACGCGCCGGAATACTAAATAATAAGCTTGTTCGCTCTATATTACAGAGTCAGCGTTGCGAACGTTTCTGTACGAATATAAAGCGAAATATGAACGTTTTGGATATATTATGATGTATTAAATATAGTTCTTTTTTTGTTTAAACTTAAAAACAGTTCGGTACTTACCGGTAACTTTGTGGTTTTATTTTGGTATATGAAACAATGATTTAAAGAATATAAATCAATGAAATTGCGATAACTAGTAAATCAAGAACCGATAGTCAATGATATTATATAGCTAAAGATATGTTGTAAGTGCCACGGCTAACTGACCATAGATTAAAAAACACTGGGATAACGAATAAACACCCAAAAGAATATAGAGATGATATACACGTATAAAAGTACACGTATAAAAGTACACGTATCAAAATACATGTAAAAAATATTACCTAAACGCCTCTGAACAGAGTTTCACAAACTTCGAGCCTAACAATTTCCGTAGTTCAAATTGAGTTTCGTCTGAATCGTTTGAGTTTCAATCCTTAATGAGTAACCCTCATTAAACATCTCCGCCTGAGGGAAATTAACCAACTCTTAATTTCAACGTGTATACAAGTACCTTGAAGTTTTACATATTTTGAATCGTATTGATATTTGTCACCTATTTTTAACTGACTTCGAAAAAAGGAGGTTCTCAAGTGTATGTTTATTTTCTAAATATATTGTTACCTGAGAATTGCGTCATTTCGTAACTGGTTTTCAAAGTACATTCGTAAAAACAATTAAATAAATAAAAGTCAAAATTTACTTTATTCGGATAGGCTTTTAAAAGCACTTTTGAATCGTCAAAATAAACAAAAAGTATTTAAATTATTGAAAAGCTATTGTAATCTTTAATTCAGGAAAAATATTAAATGTTCGTTTCTTTAAATCTCGTGTTCTTTTGTCCAATTTCTGAATTTAATAACGTTATAAACGTGGCGAAATTGGAATTTGATTTCAATGTAAGTATAATTTTGCATATTTTATACGATAAATATTAGACGGTACGTCGGAAAATCGTGTCGGCGATGGGTTGTTCGATTGTGAACTAATGAGGGTAGGCGTTTGACGCAACAACGAGGCGTGGCGGCCATCTTGGAAAAAAACGAACTAAACAGCTTAGACGTCATTGTGTGCGCGCGTTTTATACGACTACGACCTGCACCAGCTTCGCTCAGTTAATATATAGACTTACAACTCCTAGTTCACCCGCTGAAGAGTAAAATAAAAAAAAAACGTTTATGTACCATTAGCTGCTCGCGGCTTCACTCGCAATTATGGTTACTGCTTATCTCCTATGAGACGTAATATAGTCTATAGCCTTCCTCAATAAATAAACTATTTAACACAAAAAAAAAAAAAATTCGAAGTAATAGTTTCTGAGATTAGCGCGTTCAAAGAAACAAACTCTTAAGCTTAATAACATTAGTATAGATTACCATTTATTTCTAACCAGGAATAACCATATTAAAAAATATAAACTGAATGAATCAGTCATTCAGTAAGTCAGTTTAAATGGTATAGGGTGGTTAACATATAAACACTGTATCTTCTTTTAAGTCTTAGTAATTAAATATTTTATTTTAATAGTATTTACTATACGCCAATATGAACATTAGTGTTTCATTTGCTTAACTAAAAATAATAACGTTTCCTATCAAGCAAAAATCAAAATGACCGCTTCTGATAAACCACACCTTACATTTAATGAACTTTTTTCAATTTAACGGATTAAGTTATTATTGCAAAAAAAAATACATTATAGTGCTATGCCACGCTGACTTCATTTTGAGAAAATGACGTCTAAAGATGTCGAACCAATTTAAATATATATACACAAACTCAAAGATGACTGACTCATTGACTGACATAGTGATCTATCAACGCACTGCCCAAACCACTGGACGGATCGGGCTGAAATTTGGCAGGTACACAGCCCAAACCACTGGACGGATTGGGCTGAAATTTGACATGCAGGTAGATGACTATGACGTAAACAACCACTAAGAAAGCATTTTGATTAATAGGTAGTATTAATCAAAGGGGATAAAATAGGGGGTGAAAGTTTATATGAAACTTTGTCAATTTTAAACCGATCGGGCTGAGACTTGACATGCATAAAGTTGCTATGACGTAGACATCACGGACATTGCAGACAAAGTCGCAAGGACCAGCTAGTATGTATATATCTTTTCTTTTTTATATTGATCAAAAGTATAATGAATTAAAAGCTGATTGGTATGGCGAAGAGGTATATCTAAAAATAAGGTTTTATATATATATAATAATTGTATAAGTTGCAAAGTAAGGACTGCACTTGAACTGAAGAAAACACATCAAATTAAGAAACTTTTTCCATATATGATGCTGATAAGCAATAATGTGTCAACCCCTAAAAAGTCAAATTCAGAGATATCGATGTATTTTGATAATGCGTCACCTATTTAACATTATACAATAAAATCATATAAACTAAATAAGTACGGAAAAAAGTTTCTTAAATAATTGTTTTCAATTTCAAGGTCGTTCCATATTTTGTAATTTATACAATAATCTCATATATTTAAAAAACTTTTTATTAGATAATATATTAAATATATCAACCTGCTTTTAATTCGTTATACCTTTTATTAAAAAAAAAAAGAAAATATGGACAAATACTTATTCAAACTGATTTATTAAGAATAGGTTCGACGTTTTTAGATGCCATTTTCTCAAAATGAAGTTCATGTGGCTTGACACAGTATTGCTAATCAGCATCCATATGTATAAATCAAGTTTGTTTGGTTCGTACCTTATTGTCATACTAATCATTCGATTGTGATTAAAATTGGTAAAGATATGGTTTGAATTTGCAAGAAGGTAGGCATAGTACAATTAACTTACTAAGTAAGTATGCTTGTTGTACCAGCCAAATAGAAAAAAAAGTTTTATATGGTCATCTGGCATAATCTATACTAATATTATAAAGCTGAAGAGTTTGTTTGTATGCTTAAACGTGCTAATCTCTGGAACTACTGGTTCGAATTGAAAAGTTATTTTTGTGTTAGATAGTTTGTTTATTAAGGAAGGCTATAGGCTATATTACATCACGCTGCGACTTATAGGAGCGAAGCAGTAACCATAAACGCAAGTGAAGCCGTAAGGGACATCTAATAATACATGTACAACATTAAAAAAACATATATGTACGCATTAAGAAGCAAACGTAGATTTCTAAATGCGTACATACCCGCGAGCAGGAGTTAGTATAATATTAAAATAATATAATATTATAGTTATTTCACGACTTCAAGTACAATTAACAGCGCGATAATTACTGTAATTAATATTAAATTCAGTTGTGATACTAATGACGCTAAAATAAGGGTTCCTACAAACATGTCGTTTCCCTTAGGGACTGTCCCCGCTGGACCTTTTGGGGCTCAGTGGAGTACTACCCTCGAAACTGCGTAACTAACTACGTAAGTGTCCGGGTCTCTAGTAGAAGTTTCACACTATACAGGATGAGTTTTTCAACTAGGCGTGGTAGGTTAAATACGAAACTTTCTAAATTAACAGGATCAATTGTTGGCTAAGAAAAATTTGTTCTTTAAACTAATGAATAACATAAACGCGCTATAACTAATAAAATGTTCATTTTCCTTTAAAAGTTTTTCTATAAACTTATAACGTTATTACACAATTTATATAACATACAAGCTTGACGCGAGATTTAAGTTCCTACACATATTTACTTAGTTTGAAAATATTTAAAATTAAAATTAAACAGATCATGTTATTTAATTTACTTTTTTTTCTACACAATATAAACAGATAAATCTCGCATCAAGCTTTTATATCATTATATACATATATTTTTTATCTATGTATATATGTTTAATAATTTATCTGATATATAGTCTATAGTTATATACAAGAATTTCTCGTTAAAGGTCATAACAATAAAAAGATCAAAAATATAAATATAAACAAAAAATCATGGAAATTCAAGTCTATAAAGTCTATAGATAAATCTATTAGTCTGCTATTTGAATCCCAAACACATCAAACATGAATTAGTGACATGAAAACCAGACTTGTGCGTTAATGTCAATATTTGGAACCAACATGGCCGTTTAAGTGACAATTATAGAGTCGGTACCACGAGACAGAATGGTAAATTGTAGCAGAAATTTTAGTTACTCATCTATAAGTGCACTATTTGCTTGGTTATAATTATTATATGTATCTATGTGTATGTATTTAGTGAGTAATCGTTTATGTATTTCATATAATATTTTTAATCTACGTAAATGTCTGCTTTACACCTACAATTTGTCCGCTGACTTTCTTTCTCTATTAACTCGGTTGGCTGTTAGAAATCGCTATGCAACAATAAGAACGCCTGTTATGCACTTTTTTAACCAGCAAAATAATATTATATTTAATTTGTCGTGTGCAATAAAGTGTACGAATAAAATTATTTTAAACATTCTTATTCTTTGAGAAATCATGTGTTATTTGTACAAACTTGCTTCCCATATATATTTATAACAAATTTTATTAAAATTGTTGTTCAGCGGTTTACGCATGAAAGGGTAACTAACATACAGACAAACAGGCGAGCTATTTTCATATTGAATATTAATAAGCATAGTGAAGTCAAGTACCGCTACATAAATCTTATGATAAATAAATTAACAAAATAATGGAGGGCTTCTCTTGCAGTTTTTGCAGTGCTTCACGTTAGTTTCTCAAGATGGCGGACCCAATGTAATGGATGTGAAAAATAGTTTTCTAAGAAACCACGCCATATAGTTTTGTTATTATTTTTATTATATTATTAGTGTTAATTATCCACATAATTAATAATGGATATCAGAAAAGAAATAGGAGTATTGTTTGGCTTCTTACTCACTCACCGTTTAAACGCAGTTATATTAGTTACTTCACGCCGATTTCTTGTAAAAGAATGCCCAGATCGAACCAACCAATATACGAAGAAAGGGTAATAGCGTATATTGTATATCATATATGAATGCTGATAAGCAATAATGTGTCAACCCACAAAATGTCGAATTCGGAGATATTGATGTATTTTGATAATGCATCATTTATTTAAAATTATGAAATATAATTTAAAGTTATCTAAACTATATAAGTACGGAAAATGTTTCTTAATTTACTGCCCCGAATTTCAAGTGCATTCCATATTTTGCAATTTACACAAAAATCTCAAATATCTTTAAAGCTTATTATTAGATAACACATTAAATATATCAATATTCTTTTCATTCATTATAACTTTTATTAAAATAGAAAAGAAGAGATGGATATATCGTCTTCAAACAGATTTATTAAAAATAGGTTCGATATCGTTAGACGCCATTTCCTCAAATTAAAGTCCGTGTGGCTTGACACAGTATTGCTTATCAGCGTCCATATATATTACTTATTATCATATGACATATATTTATACTGATATATAATATGTAGACGTTCACTTATAGTTGAATCACAGTTTATATAATATGCATTTGGTATTCCATGGGTGTGTAATAGAATAGTCTGTTTGAGTATATAGTGAGACATTCACTTATTTTATTTTCTATATACAAGGTGGTGTATTTGGTTATATGTGGTCAGAAGACAAAAAAACAGTAACCATCATCCTAGAAAAGTCGAGCTTCAACAGACCACCTTACAAATCATCACTGACACTATTAAAAAAACACATTTATTCAGTAACAAAAATATCTATAAAACTCACGCCTCCCTAGTTTCACAATAACCGCCCGTAAAGTCATTGTGTTCTAAAAACGCCAGTCAGTAATCAGCCTTAACAATGCAACGGTCGACAAAGTTGGAAGCATTGAAGCGTCATTGGAAAGTTTGTGACAGGAATGGATTCCAACGCTCATTATTCGGTACATTGACGCCGAAGTTCAACACTAATAGTTCTTTCCCCTGCCAAGTTGGTAAATTGTTGAATCACAGTTTTATATAATGTGCATGTTGGTATTCCCTGGGTATGTAATAGAATAGAGTATGCTAAAGTACATAGTGAGACATTCACTTATTTTGTTATATATTAATACGTGAAGAGAGATGTTTTAACCCCCTGTGAAATAATAATGCGAGTAAGGAGGAACGTAGGAATTGTAAGAATTAAAATTTATATGGAGAAGAAAGTTAAAATGTATATAGGATATGTATTACAAATACATAATCCTTAATTAATAACCAACCAATTGTGATCAAATTTCGACAATTAAACGACCACTAATATAGTTAAAATAATGTGTGCCTACTTTCCTGTAAAATAGAATTTTGTAAATACAAGCCTTTTCCTTTAGTTTGTCGTATACTAGCCTTCTTACTTCTTAAAAGAAGTAATTATCAGATGGTTTTATAATATGAGTTTTTTTTGTTCTTCAACATCATCGGGTTCGATTACTGGCTAAGAAAATTATAAAAAAAAATAGAAAAACTTCTATGTAATTAAAATTAAATATAATAATAATAATGTATTTGGAGAACATACTTATTTTTTTTATTTTAACAAATGAAAAAATTGAAATGTTTAAGTTTTTTATATTATGCAAAACCTTTAATAGAATAAGCCATTAAAAATATTTCTTTCAGACGGAGGAAAAGAAACAATTTTTTTAGGAATGTAATTATGAAATTAGCATTTACAATAAAACTTTATGTTACCATAACTAGAGGAAGTTCTAAAGAAGTTGAAAAAAAATTAATTATAAAAAGAAATCTTATTATGCAAACACAATTTTAATGTACTCGTAGTGATGAGCAAAAGTAACTATTTTCTACTTAATGAACCCATAACCATATGAATCACTAATGTCGCTTCGCGGATTCACTCGCGCTTCTTGATTAGCTCATCAATTCGTGATGGAATATAGCCTATAACCTTCCTAAATAAATAGATTATTTAACGCAGAAAGAATTTTTCAAACAGGAACAAGATTTTAAGAGTTTGTTCCTCACATATATACAAACTTTACCTACTTATATGATTAGTATAGATTTACTAGGTTTTACCCGTTTTAAGTTTCGGCTACGGAAAGGTTCTGTTCATTGAAGAGCAAAATTGGTGAAATTCCATGAAATTAAAAATTCATACATTAGTAACTTTTTAATTGACTTCCAAAATTTGGAGGTTCTTAATTCATCGAGGACTTTTTTATATGTAATACTTACAAACGGCTGGACCGATTTATTTATTTTTTGTTCGAAACAATATACTCTCACATTCTAATACAATTTCCATCAAAATCGGTTTAATAGTTCGGTTTTAAAATCTAAAAAAAACCGATGTAAGTAAACAAAATTATGTATTTTGCTTTTGAAGCCATTCTTTTTTTTTAAAAGTCCTATAAATTTTAAATGTCATTACATTTAAACCATTATCCACATATAATTTAATTTAAACAAAATTATTTTGTGTCGTTAAAAGCCAAGACACTCTTCATATTATCCATTCCACTATTATTAATATGAAAGTAATTCTGTCTGTATATTTGTTACGTTCTCATGCTCATATAGCTGTGTTGCATACGGTGAGTAAAAGAGCCGGAAGCCTAACCCCCTCCCCCTCTCCTCCCAATTTCTTTTCTTACATCCCTTTTACCCCTTAATCTGTTTTCAGCTGGCAACGCATCCGACTCCTCTGGGTTAAAAATGTCTATGGGCAGCATTAAACATAATAACATTAGGTGTCCCACGTGCTCGTTTACCACATATTTTCTATTAAAAAGACACTGTTAAGTTTCAATTGTTCAAGTTTTTCGCGTTTTTAATATAAGTAACGATAAAACCCCCATAAATAACAATAAGTTAATAACATTTCAATAAAATTTAATCTCCTACGAGAAACCGTAACGATATCCGAACAACACGAAAACCATTACGTGAACGTATGACCGAAACGAAATTACGAAGGAAAATAATAATCGCTTCTATTTATTCGAGCATAACGTCTAAATACTGGTCAAAACGTACGGTCATTGCTAATAATGTTCGGGTGGAGCAATAATAACGTCAAATAACGATGCCCTTTGATTTACATTTGGTTCGTAGCACGCCAAATAAAATTATTTATGTACGTAACGGGTTTCTTAATGAAAAAAGAAAACGTTTTATTGGCGATAAGTTTCTATGGTTGGTTTAATATGATTTATGTGTAGTAAAGTAAAGCCAGTAAATGTCTCACACCAAAGGCCTATTCTATTACAGAGAAGGTTTAGAGCTTAATTCACCACGCTGCTCCACTGCGGGTTAGCGGATATACATGTATCAGAATTTCTCCCGAAACATGCAGGTTTCCTCACGATGTTTTCCTTCACCGAGCTCGAGATGAATTTGAACAATCAAGCGCTTGAAAACTCAGCAGTGCTAGCCGAGGTTTGAGACCCCAATCATCGGTTGAGATCGTCGACGTGTTCTAACCACTAGGTCATCTTGACATATAAATTTCTATCTACTTCTAATTTTTCATTAGGTCGAAGGTTATTCTAATAGACATGCAAACATGCATGCATGAAATAAACGTAGCCTTGAGACTACGTTCAGGACATGCAAAAATAAATACAAAATGGATAAGATTTGAAAAAAAAAATCTGTAGAAAATCCATTTTACTTGAAAATATAGATCAAATAATCGGTTATAGATCATTTGAGAGATGTAGACGGTCACGGGCATCAAACTTTTATTTTATTAATTAAAACTGATTTCTTGCTATTATAGAATAAAAAGAAGTTAAAAGTTTCATATAAAATTCAGAAAGACATTCGTTTTTGTAGTTTGCTTTTCTTAACGGATTTTCATTAAATTTCAATAAAACAATAGTCCCGCTTTTTATTTTCTTTTTCTTTGAGCACTTTCGTTTTTAAATTTTAAACACAAATTCCTTATTCTGTTACTTCGACCAGTCACTTTCAAGTTTGCTTTATTTTTATTATTACTTTTTTTTTGTTTTATTTTGTTTTTCAAAATAAATACCTACACTAAGAGTCAAAAGCAAATATTAGTGAATTAACATTATATTCCTTTAAAAATACTTTAAGAACATTAATTCAAAAAAACTTTATTCAAGTACTTTCAAATAGTTATTAAATATTGTTTCACATTTAAAAAAACCGGTTCAACATACACTGCCTTATTAAAAAAGATCTAAAAATACGTTAAACGCGAGTTTATAAAAATCCGTCCTACAAATCCGCGTCTAAGCACAGTTTTGTGTTAAACATGCTTTAAATATAGTTTAACATACGTTTAAGTGAGTTTAATAGATGTCTAAAACCATTTTAGCTGATAAAAGTAACGTTTAACATTTTATTAATAAGTTTTTTTAGATTTTTTTCGCTTTTAAACAATGTATATAATATTTTAAACAATGTTTAATTTTTGAGCACTGTTTAGCTAGACACGTGTTGAACATGGTTTTATTGCGTCTTTTGTAGTACCGCACGGTTTTTACCGAGAAGAACCGGCAAGGTACTTGATAGTTACACATCAAATAAATCAATAGAAAGAGATAGAACTATGGTTGTGCATTTAACAATAGCTACAGATTTGCAGACGGCCATTGTTAATTCAAGCCACACGCTACAGTCTGGTTTTGAGCAGATTTCGCAGTTTAAAACTTTTCGACGCAACGAGTTTAGTTTTTTTAGAAAAAAAAAAAGAAAACACAAAACCAGATGAAACTGGCCGAAAAATAAAAATCAAATGTCCTTTTAAAAAACGTATTTGAAAAAAGAACACGTCTATTCCAAATTCCGCTTGGCTGTCAATTTGTCGGGCAGTTTATAAATCATTCACGTGCGTGACTGCAGCCATATTAGAG
The DNA here is from genome assembly GCA_037950945.1 of Hypolimnas misippus. NCBI lineage: Eukaryota > Metazoa > Arthropoda > Insecta > Lepidoptera > Nymphalidae > Hypolimnas > Hypolimnas misippus. The sequence continues at coordinate 10,603,596 of JBBEEQ010000013.1, read as the reverse complement.
AAGATAGATGCTTTTCATTATGAAATTTTATAATGTTAAATAGTGTTAATTAATAAACTTTAAGTTTATTAATTAACACTATTTAACATTATAAAATAATAATAAATATTTCAAAGGACAAAGAAAAAAATTTAAGACTTTATTTAATAAAATGTTGTAATGCGGAATGATAATAATGGATGGCTAAAAGTAATAACGTGTCAATCCACGGACAAATTCGGAGATATTGATGTACCTATTCCGATAATACGTCATATATTTAACATTATTAAAAAAAAAAATTATTCATCTAAACTAAATTTTCCGGAAAATAGTTTCTCATTTTAATGTTGAAGAGTTTGTTTGTTTGTTTGTTTGATTGTTTGCTTGAACGCGCTAATCTCAGGAACTACTGGTCCGATTTGACAAATTCTTACAGTGTTAAATAGCCCATTTATCGAGGAAGGCTATAATAGGCTATATATTATTACGCTAAAAAGGAGCGGAGCACCAATGAAGAATGTTTCAAAATCGAGGGATATTTTCCTATTGACAGAGCTTACGCTGCGTAAGTTGCGTAAACAGTTAAAGTTTCGCAAATTTTGACAGCATATGTCTATCTTTTAAGGTCAGCTCACTACAACCTTTTTCATGCTAACCAAATTTCTTCTAAAATAATGCATTATTAGCCCTAAGTATCTATTCCACGCGGACGAAGTCGCAAGCGGAAGCTAGTGTGTTATATAATTTGCAATATATAATAACCTAATTTCTGCTTTTAATTCATTAAACCTTTTATCAAAACAGAAAAACAAAGATATATATATATATATATATATTCAAACAAATGACATAGTATTGCTCATCAGCGTCTATTCAAATATTTATATCAGATGTCCGTCAATAAAAGGCTAGTAAAGTAGACATTTTATCTTGTCAGTGAGTACAAGAACATTGTAAAATTAATATTTTTACTTAGCATTGCCTTTTGCTCGCCATTACGCTCGTGCAAATGTTGGTTATTTACCGTCGGAAGATCGTTAACTAAAATTTACTTTTCTGACCGGTACGATGTGCGTGCCGCCTAAAGTAAAAAGTAAAAGTAACAGCCTGTAAATGTCCCACTGCTGGGATAAGGTCTCCTCTCCTATTAAGGAGAAGGTTTAGAGGTCAATCCTCACACAGCGGGTTGGCGGATATACATGTAACAAAATTTCTTCCGACAGATACTGAATTCGTCGATGTTTTTCTTTACCGCCGAACCCGAGATGAATTTAAACACTAATTTTGCACTTGAAAACTCAGCGGTGCGCGCTACCTACCAGAAGTTAATTGTACTGTGTCTGTATCATATATAAGAAGTTAAGGTTTTATCCCTAAACGACGATCGGTATGACAGGGTAGCAAACAAACAAATACAACTTTAATATTATTGAGTTAATAAATGTTTATAAAGACAAAATCCTTTTACCGTTATCAAGAATCATAGAGATTCTAATAAATGCTCCTCCGCCCTGGACTTGTGCTATGTACATCTGAAAATTTCTCGCCATACAATACAATTCCTCTGATTATTCAGATTTCTACCACTGAATGCCGGAAAATTCTAAAACAAATTTTTACTTGAGAAATTTTTTAAATAATATCTTGTTTTGAACTCGCGATATTCTAACAAGTACGTCGTGTTTTTGTCCACCGATTTAAATAACAAATTGTATCTTTTCTCCGTTTACTGTAATTGCTTCTTATAAATGGATGCTGATAAGCAATGATGTGTCAACCCACAAAACGTCAAATTCGGAGATATTGATGTATTTTGAAACTGCGTCACCTATTTAACATTATTAAAAAAAGTTTCAAGTCATCTAAACTGAATAAGTATGGAAAAAAGTTTCTTAACTCAATGTTTCGACTTTCAGGTGCGTTCCATATTTTGCAATTTATAAATTAATCACAAATATTTAAAAACTAATTATTAGATAACATATTAAATAAAACTATCTGCTTTTGATTCAATATACATTTTATCAAAATAGAAAAGAAAAGATGAATATATACGTCTTAAAAACAAATTTATTAAGAATAGGCTTGACATCTTTAGACGCCATTTTCACAAAACGAAGTCCGTGTGGCTTGACACAGTATTGCTTATCAGCGTCCAAATTATACTTTTCTTGAAATGCATGTCTATGTAAATAAAAATCGATTGCCCAATGTATTTTAGTGCATCGCTTTAGAATGGCTGCACTTTTTGTGATAATCCTCTTGTGTTGTATTGGTGCATATCAAGAAGAGTGAATATTTTGGTTTGACAAATTATATGGTTAAATTACAAGGAAATTTTGATCTTATTGTTTTAATTAGTAAACGTGTAAACCCAGGCGGGCAGGTAAGTTTTTTTATTAAATAAAATTTAATAAAATTCTTCTTTTAATATTTATATTGTAGTTCTTTTCTTATCTCGTTATTTTCTGTGTGAATTTTGTTTCTTATTTAAAATTTTGATTGAAATATTTAATTACTTAGGATTAAGTTTTTGTTCGGTAATTTCAAAAACATCGCTTTTAATTAAATATAGTTCATAAAATTAAATATTAAAATAAATAATATCTAAAAAAAAATAAAAATAAAATGTAAAAATTATCCAAGAAGTACCTATTCAACAATTGTATCATTACATTATAAACTCATTAGACTTCAGCGATACAAAATTACCCATCCAAAATACGTTTATGATGTTAACATTGATTAAAATCTGTATTCTCTACATTAAAAGCCCCTAGGTTAAAATAAATTACGCGACCCGATTTTACAGTTTCAAGAATCCCATTGTTAATTTAAACTAACGCCCTGTGATAGTCCCATAAATAACGAAAAAAGGGAACGGAGAATATTTATGTCCGCAGTAAGTTTTTACAAGACAAAAATACTTTGATAGGCGAGTTGTACTTAAATGTTTGAAAAATATAAATGGGCTGATTTTTTTTGTTTAAATAATATTATTTATATCATTGGACTAGCCTTTGTTTGTGTCTTCGCTCGTGTGTATGTTAATAAAACATAGCCCATGTGTTATTTTGATGTGTAAGCTATATTATTGTAAAGATTCATCAAAATCTATTTAGTATTTTTTCAAATATTTGAAGTCAGTGCTATTTAAAACTTTTTACGTGTTATTTATAGACACCGACTTCAAAATTTTGTAGAAAATATTTATTTTCTGTTTTTTAGTTTACTTGTATTCAATCCTTTTTTAAAGTTGTTTATTTTTTTTTCTTAAGTTTTTATTTTACACATTTATGTTACAAATATAGTAAATACTAGAGGACAGTTTCTGATTTGCTTAACTTACTATAGATTAGTATCAATTGCGTATCACCTTCTAAAAATGTTCCTGTTACCGATGCAGAACTATTAATTATTATTTACTTCCTATCAAACAAAAAAATACAACATCAATCATCAGTCTTCGTAAAAATCACTAAAATAACAAAAAAAATACACATAAAAAGAATATCATTCATTCAAATGAAGTCAATTAAAACGAACTTTCAAGTACATGCTGAAGTGTAATGACCTATCTGCTACCAGAATTAACATATACATTATCCTCATTAGCCATAATACACTGGAATCCACTCCACTTTTCCTGCATCAGTAGCTAATGAGAATTTATGATCATATGATTAACCCATTAGAATGCTACGTGTATTTTATGCTTTAGTTTATTAGGAGGAATCCATTAATTACGTCAGATTAAAATATAGGCGGGATACATAATTTAAAACCTAACATCAACTTTTAAAAAATATAAATATATATATTTTTTAACTTTTTTATTATATTCCAATTTGTTCGTTAAAAAATCTCATGGTTAGCGCGTACACTGTATGAAAGAAAATACAAACAGTATCGAATATATTCTATGCCCGAATAGGAATATATAAATTTGTTATAACGGTGTAGTATATTTCTGCTTTGTGATTTTTTTTATTTTTAACAACTGGGCTTTTTATTTTACGCGAACAGGGCGGGGAGGTTCCGCCAAATCCCACTAAATCTCACCAAAGTAGTGCTAGGAGTCATATATGAACAAAATCAGCCCACATAATTATAAGATATCTCCAAACCATAAAAGATCTTGCCTACAGCTTTACGTGGTACTTATCAATATTATATAGTAGCCTCGGTCCGCGTCATTACCAGAATAATATATTCACGAAAAATAACCTATGTATCATTCAGATGTTGAATATATTTGTCATATTTGCGATTTATATTATTCACATTTTAAATAACGGGTCTCATTGCGATAACTAATCGTAAAATACATTTTTTATTGCATCCGTCGTGGTCACGCGCTGACACTCAGCTTAGCTAGACGCAGTGTGACCACGACGGTTGCAACTTTGTCGGAACTATAATAAAACTACGTCTTCAAGAGACATAAACGAAGTGAAAGTTTATTTCTTAATAAATACATGACAATATTGTAACAGAGGTTTTACATGTAATACATATTTTGATATAAACTAACAGGAACAAATTCGTCGAACATATCGGACGTATAAAATGTGTTTTTAAGATTAGTTATTGCGATAAAACTCGTGATTTAAAATATCTGTAAAGCTTTATGTTGCTACATCCATACTCACAAACTTACTCCTTTGTTAATAATAGTAACAAAAGATTTTGCATCTGTAACACTGTCTATATATTAATCAATGAGCTCGTTTTGCCGAAATTTAGTATGAACGAGAAAAATGATATTATGTTAATTTAAATAAGAATCGTCCTTAAAGTATATAAAGAGTCCATAATATATAAACTCGAATAACTAATCATTAATAACACTTGTAAGTTTTACTCTCGATTGCGAATAAAGACACATCTGTAACATAGAAACAGATACGTCGTAAATAGAAACGCTGAGTGATGTTAAATATAAGGAAATAAGTGTAAATTCCTTCAGATGTAAAGCAACGACAAACAACTTATGTAAATCTTTATGAAAGTCTGAAAGCAAATCTTATAAGTGTACTTATAGCTTATTACTAATAGTGCTGTAAAATAGCCTATGTTATAATTATTTTAATTATAACAGGCTATTTTTACAGCACTATTTTGAATAGAAAATTGTTATAAATAGATTTATTTTAAAATCAAAGAGATAATAATTCTTCATTTCACTTGACACAGTAATTCGAGCCAGTAGAAAAGTCCTGAATAAATTATGAAGTATACTTGATCGACAGCCACAGTATCGTGATTAGAGTAAATGAAACAGAAATAGATCGATATAAAATTCATCCATTTTTTCCTATAAGAGTAAGCGGGACAAATATAATTGAAATATGACTTTATTGAAACTAATGACATTGAGTAATTAAAATAGAATATTTGCGTATTCTAGGTCAATAAACCTACGTTTGCCAACACATATATGACGAATTTGGGTAAGACATAAAAGCAAAAAACAAGGCTTACTTATAAATGTTGAATTAATTAATCTTTGAATCTTATATGATAATTATAATCAGTAATGATTATAACTTAATACGAGTTTTAATTATAACCTTATAATTTAATAGAAATAGAGAAATAGGAATTAATTAAATGTGACGTACAATGGCACGGAGACAAAGATTAACGAGAGAGTATGCACCAGGACACATTCATGAGAAATGCGCCCAGACTCAACAGTCCGGGAGTTTTTATATAAGCGAGGCGATGACGTCAAGTGCACGTACTATCAGCGCATTTAATCGCTGTAATTTTTGTTCACTGACTAGCTACTGCCGCCGTCAAATATAATTACAAAAAATATTATGTTACAGAGTAAAAAGAAAAGGAAAAGGATGGGGGAATAAGTTAAGCTTTTGCTTCACCTACTCACCGTTGGAAATGCAGCATATTAAGTACTTTAAGCGGATTTTCTGTAAAAATGTGATATTACCCTGGTTGGTCCAGTTGCGAACTATAGTCTGTATGCTACAGTTAGGCTCTTAGGCGTGACAGCGTCATAAACAAACAGGTAGACACAATTCATATTTATAATCTATATCTATATCTATACTTAATAAATAAAATTGAAGTGTCACTAAATTCATATAAAAGTATATACGGTACTTACATCAAAAACAAAATTCTTAATACTGTTTTCTAAATGTCTGTCTCTTATTACGGCTAATCTCTGCAACGGCTGGACCGATTTTGACGGGTATTTCACTCACAGATAGTTAATAACTTTAGCTACTTTTATGTTAAAAATGTTTGTTTTAATTAATAAATAAAAAAGAGTGTAATTCGATACAAATAGGGAAGGCACACAGCTAATATTAAATAATTATATATTTTAAACTTTCGCGATTTATACAATTCATATTTAATATAAGGGGTCTTATCGCGATAAATAATGGTAGTAATACCTTTTTTATTGCCCGACGTTTCGACGAAGTTGCATCCGTCATGGTCACGAGCTGACTAATATTAAATAAGTAATACTTACTAACTTATAAGGTAAAGCGAAACCAACAAGTATAGTCGATTATAAAAGCTCATTTCACATAACTCGTTACAGTTCAGTGAAACAGTATATTTAAAAGTACGTAAATTAACCATTTTAAATTAAAACCGGGTGGAACCCGAAGTAATATTTTAAACCGCAAAAAACAAACACGAATTCGAACCGGACACACCGCTTAAAATCGTATCATAAAAAATTCAATTCCCATCTGCGTAAACACATTCGAACCGCGTTCAAAAAACCAATATTTGCGAGTTACACAACTTTAAAGTTGCGCTGCTCAATAAAGCGCCATCGTCCACTGAGAACGAAGCGACGATAGAAGACTCATTCGAAACTAGCTGCCCTGGCTTCGAATGTACTAATTAGGACTTGCTACTTTTTAAATCTCAATAAAAAGGGGTGTTTTAAGTTTGAAGTATCTGTATATCTGTTGCTTTCATGCAAAGCTTGTCCTAATTATCAAAAACACTAAGAAAGCTCATTTAGTCAAAACTAGCTGCTTGGTTTCGGCTGCGCGCGAGTGAGTGCACATAACATACTCACTTTTTTGTGTAAAGATTTTTATAACCCACATCTTTCTCATTTCAGTAGGATTTTTCAATCATTTTCTTTCATAAAAACATTGTCCTGATAATTACAAGCACAAAGTTAGCTGATTATTCAAAACTGCGGCTTGCTTAGGCTCCGCACGAGTGAGTGTACTTAACATACTCACTTTCGATGTTGAGATTTTATAAACCACATTTTTCACTGCTATTCCATATCTTGTATTCTAACCGCTAGGCCATCTCGGCTTCATAATAATTCAGTTTAATTTATCAGATAACTTTCATACTAAAATTTAAAATTAGCGTGCATTAAGTGGATATCCGGTCTAAACGCTGACTCGCTTGTCTCTGAAAAAAGTTGTAATGGACAAAAAACACGGGAACACTAGAGCGGGCCGGACTGGCAATAATTTAAGCCAATCCATCATGTTACCCCATTACTTAGTTTACTTATTTTTTGCGCAATTAGCGCAGATTGACTTTATTTCGCTTTAACTTTCTTGGCTTTTTGCGTGCTTTAATGACTGGTTCTTGCTTGAACGTAAAATACATTGAAATTTTATAAACGTTATAAAATTTTTAATCGATTTCAAATAAGGAGGAGGTTCGGCTGTATGTTTTATGTTTGTTTACCGATTTTTTGACTTCAAAATTTTGTAGAAAATATTTATTATTTACGTTTGAGTATACTTGTTTCGGTTTCTAAGAATGTTTGTTTGTTTCAAAATAATTTTATTTATTGTAATTTTGAATACATCCACTGTAATCCATATAAATATTATAAATGCATGCTGATAAGCAATAATGCGTCAACCCACAAAAAGTAAAACTCGATGATATCGATGTATTTTGATAATGCGTGTTTATCATAATTAAAAAAAGTTTTCAAGACATCTAAATTTAATAAGTAAGGAAAATTGTTTCTTAATTTAATGTTTCGAATTTCAAGTGCGTTCTATTTTTAGCAATTCAAACAATAATCTCAAATATTATAAAACTTATTATTAGATAAAACTTTTTATTTTACCGATCTGTTTTTAATTTACTATACCTTTTATCAAGATAGAAAGGAAAAGATACATCTATACATAATCTATATATCTATAGATATAAATCTGCAAACAAATTTATCAAGAATATGTTTGACATCTTTAAATGCCATTTCTCAGAATGAAGGCCGTGTGGCTTGACATAGTATTGCTTATCAGCGTCTAAATGTGAAAATAACATTGTCTGGTTGTGTGTCCTTTCGTGTCATTTTGACGCCGCTAAAGCAGTTTGATAAATTTTGATATTGGACTTTGAAGGTGATAAATTGAGGATCCGAGTTTGTATGAAAAATATATCCTTTATAAAAAATAAGCTATTCAAAATAATTATTTGTCGCGCGAATCTTTTGTTTATATGGATGTTTTTTTTTTCTGTTTAGAGACCACCGCCGCCTATAAACATTTGGCCAAAGGCGGCACAAATGTGTTGCCAACATAAAAAGGGGATACACTTCCGACTGTAACACTCGCCGTATGAAACGTCGATCTTTTCTGAGAGTGAGGTACTGTCCCAGTCGAGCCAGCCCATACACGAGGTATATTATTAACGCTACAACAAGGCTCTATCCCAATATATATGTTAACTGTCCATTACATTATCGATGTGTGGCTGTTCACTATAATAAATAATAATAAATAAATTAATAAACGCATCACACTCAACATCCCCCATTAAGTTTTTGTGACCTTGTGTCGGGGGTCCGGAAACACTCACAACACTTACAAAAACACCCAGACCACGACAAATATCCGTATGACCAATACGGACATTTGCCATGAGCGGGGAACGAACCCGCGACCATTGCGCCAACGGTTCTGTCGCTATAAGACCTAGCGTGAAGTTTTATCGCATATATCCTTCCTAATCCTTCTTTTTACTAGGATAGTATTACAAAAATATTTTTTCAGATATAATTAGTAACTTTTAATAGTTAACTTTTTTTAACAAGCTCTTCAGCTTGTTATAGTTCTGTATTTTCCTTTCAGTATTCTTTTTTAAAAAAGATAAAAATGGAAATTCAATTTAATATTTATTTTTGCTCTCTTTTTATTTATACATGCGACAATAAAATACAAAACCGTCTTTGTTAGAAACATATAACCTTTTTTTGTTTAAAAAAAAACTGACAACAGAATCACAAAATTAAATCACAACAGAAATGATAAAAAAGTTACTTTTTATTGTTATATATCAAATATTGAAATAGTATAAATATAATTTAAGATATGTGATGTCATACGTCAAAATAACCTTCCATTGAAAATGAATTCTCGATTAAACTATAGATAACATTCTAGTTCGTCATAAAGCATGTGATTTATATAAAACCTTCAATTCCCACACAGTCATTTCATTCTATCAGACTAACAATTTGCTCTCGTAAAAGTGTGACGTCATAAATCCGTAACACAAGATGTACAGCGGCATATAAAAGTATTGCAATACACTAGAAGAGATATATAAAACAGTTATGTACTAGAACATCTTAACTGTTCTGGTAGTGTTCAAAATGTGTCTTTAACTAATATTGTTTTTTTTTTTCAAAAATAATTTGAAACGTTTTCAGATCAGGGAGCTAATTGTGTAAAACTATCGATATCAAAATATGATACATTCTGACGATTAAACTTTTTAATAAAGATTAGAAAAATGGATGTGTCGCAAAATTCTAATTTCAAGAAAATATTTTTAAAGCACATTTATCACATACATATATATATATATATATATATATATATATATATATATATATATATATATATATATATATATATATATAAAACATTTACAAAATAGTATAATAATAATTAACCTTATATGCATGTCAATTACAAGTGTATATGCATTCACTGTCATTCATAAAATTAAAAGTAACAAAAGATAAAAATTGAAATTTTCAAATTATCATTATTACAATTACAAAATCAAAATTAAGAAAAAACATGCATTTGAAACGAAGAGAGGAGGAAATGGAGTTCTTAAACATTCAAATAAATGCATTTTTTTATAGTGTATATCTTAAATAGCCTCAAATGCAGTTGTTTCAAGGTTTAAAATTATTTGTATACACATAACACTTTTATCCAAGCACTAAACAACTGAAAATTCGAAATGTTACATAATATCTTCTTCAACTTATGTCTTTAATTTATTTCAGATTTTTGTACCAAAAAATCTCTTTAACTGTTTCTCTGTCTGTTTTGATGATAGTTTTACACAATTGTCGTCCTGATTGCATGCGCTTATGGGTGTCTTTAATGTGCCTCCAGAGTAAGTGTAACTGTCAATCCCGGATCCAGCAAAAGACCCTAATAATTCTTGATAGTCTAGATTCTATATGGACACTGATAAACAGTACTGTCAAGCCACACGGACTTCATTTTGAGAAAATGGCGTCTAAAGATGTCAAACCTATTCTTAATCCGTTTGTTTAAAGACGCGTTTATCCATCTTTTCTTTTCTATTTTGATGAAAGGAAAAATGCATAAAAAGCAGATTTATATATTTAATGTGTTATGTAATAATATATTTTTCAAATACTTGAGATTAATGTATAAATTGCATAATATGGAACGCACTTGAAATTCGAAAAATTAAATTAAGTATCTTATTTAGTTTAGATGACTTGAAATTATTTAAAATAATGTTAAATAGGTAATGCAGTATTAAAATACACCAATATGTCCGAATTTGACTTTATCCATTTTACATTACCATATTATCTTATGGTTACTGATATTCTATATGTAATGGTTACTGGTTTTGTTGATAAAATAAAACAGCCTTCGCTCCGGGAAAAACTAGTTACCTTTAACATTTATATCCGGACTAGAATGATAACTAAAAAAAAGGTTGGAAAATTCTAGGAAAAGTGATGTTCAGAAACATCAACAATAACGGAAAAAATGACGAAATATGTTTTTATATGGATAAATTTATCAAGTCACAAAACGTCGAATTCGGAGATATTGATGAATTCTAATAATGCGTCATGTATTTAACATTATTTAAAAAAAATCAAGTGATGTAAATTAATTAACGACACACATGTTTCTTAATTTAAGGTTTCGAATATTGAAGTGTTCCCAATATTTTGTTTCATTATTACATAAAACTTTTTGTAATATCAATCTGTTTTTAATTCGATATTTTATTTTTTTTAAACTTATTATTAGATAACACATCAAATATATCAACCTGCTTTTCATTCATTATAACTTTTATCAAAATAGAAAAGAAAACATGGATATATCAGTACGTCTTCAAAAAAAAATGATAAAATATTTGAAGTTCTTTATTATTTTTCTTTATCTCTAACTTTTTCTAATTAGCTCGCCAATCTCGTTATGACTCTTAAAAAAAGTCCCCCTCAATGTCCCTTCAATCACACCGAGTAGTGTTTTTTTTACACGCCGCAAGGCGCCACTTGTAGTGATCGTTTTATTGCTTTTAAATTTTTTTTCCTATTTATTTTATTTATGTACATTTTTATAATTTGTTTAATTAACATATAAATTAAATTGTAAAGATAAACTGTGATACCTCGATAATCAAGTTAAAATTAGTTGATTGTATCGTTCTTTAATATTATTCAATTGGAAATCAATTGTGCCATTCTAATAAAACAAAAAAACTTAATAATTAGAAAATATATTGAAATAAATTTGAAAAAATGACAAATAGGCCTAACAAGTTTAGAATCTATTTTCTCTAAATGAAGTCCGTGTGGTTTGACATAGTATTGCTTAGCAGCGTCAAAGTGTGAAAGTAAACGTATCTAATACTACAAAAATACAATTATTTTTACGATACTACTATTATAATATTTATAAATAAATATTCCCCAATATAACGATATTCCTTTAAAATGAGTAAAGCATTTTCTTTTTCACTATCAAAATAAAACGTTTGATTTGTTTTGTCTATTAATAAAAATATCGCACTTAATCCACAGACAATACACAAACATATTGCGGAGATTTCGTAGGAATGAGAAATAATTCTTACTTTTATTTATGTGTTAATCTGAGGTATAAACTATGTTAAGTTTCATTAAAATCCATTCTGTAATTTTTACGTGAAAGTGTAACAAAAATCCATACGTCTATACATCCATACATACTTACGAACATTCGCATTTTTCACAATTATAAGATTGGACTCTTGTAAAAACACGATCCACGTGTAAAACGTAATTTAAAATCGAAATTATTATGACACCTTCTTTTTATTTTGGCTCCACAAATAATCACATAAACTCCAAAAGATCTAACGATACAGAATGGATCTTATGTGGTTCAAGTAATTTGCATATAACACATTTGCAATATATTACGTAGATATTATCAAGAATTTAACAATCTGGAAATATTCTAGGCACTATCGGTATTATCTAGACGTCTTATTTATGCGTCTAGACTTCAGACAGATGCGGTTAGAATGTTCTGTATCGCGGAAATATCAACTATAGATAATACATTTAATTACTTTCATATGCTCAATATTATATTTTATTTATTTACACAAAAAAATACTAAATTTACTAAGTAAAGAATCGGTTTCATGTTAAAATTTTTAATAATTAAAAAAAATAATTTTAAATATTTAACGATAACAATTAAGATTTATATCTATATTTTTTTCTGTTTCACCTTCGACCTCCATGCTAAAATAACTTATAAATAAATTAATTTGGCATTTATAATTTGACGGAACGGCAACGTCACTTTTATACATTTCAATACACGATCCCAATTTATCCTTTTTTAAAAATGTCTCTCTGTCTTTATTCGAGACATTTGAAATCCATAATTTCAGTTTATAGATTAATGAAGTACCGATTCAGCTACCGTGAACGTGGGGGGAACAGACCAGTAGACGTATAAAGATCATAAAACATTATACTGATAATCATTATAAAATTGATCTCATTAAACGTATCAAACACGTCGGAAATCTTCTCACCATTATTAATAGTCACCGCGGAAATTTAACCAGCAACATTTTAACTACACGCTAGGAGTAAAAACTTTTTACAATAAAATATGAACATTCTAACTTTGACACGGACGCACTGGCCAAATAAAAAGACAAAAATAAAACTTCCCCACTTGAAAATGGAACATCAGAATTCGCGCGAAACAATCGCTCACTTTTTGTTTCCTCCGCCAGACAAAGGAGGTTTGCTAGCTGCAGGCGGGTGTGTCTTGAGTAACACGCTTTATAGCCCCGCCAAGTTAACTTGATCTTTTACGCTCCCCTACTTATTTTACACGCTCACGACTTGGACTGAAAGACGTACATTCCCGAGGGTCTTCATAAAATGGACACTTTACACATGTCTTGCTCGGAGACATAAAATACGGGACTGTTTTCAAAAGGACTGCGGCGTGTCATGTATCCGTCTGCAGTTGTCAGCTGAGACCTTTTGATCGTTGCGGCACTTTTTTCTCGTTAATCTTCGTGTTTTATGTACTACGATTTTTCTAAGACTCGTAATAGTTTCCCTGTTTCTTTAAGTTTCCACTTTATGTTCTGCGGCAACCCTTGTTGAGGCTCGTAATTCCGACTTTACTGGATTATGTTATGTTGCATTTACGTTTGCTTGTTTACGTCTATGCACTTTCTGTATATACGAATTACACACCTATGTATATTTAATAAAAACGAACACCTACAACATCTATGTACTTCTGCTCATGTCAATAAACTCCTCTTAAAGACTGGACTGGACTCATTTTGATAAAATATTTTACGTGCTTTTAAGTCAATAGACCTGGTCAATAGATAAGTCAACACTACTATTGGGCAGAACAGTTATTTTCGATTTTCCTAATTACTAAAGAAGCTAGAAACTGATTTTATAGAGTGGATATCAAAATAGCACAGTAATATTGCCCGTATGTTCACGCAAAACTTTACAAACACGACTGTCAAAGTTACACCATCCTTTGTCCGAGATAGTTGAAGGAATTTCTTACGTTTGATTTATAAACGTACTAAAAGCAACACTTCAAGTTTTATCCGAGAACAGGTCCAAGTTAAAAGCGAAGCACAGAATTAAAAAGTGTACGAAAATTGTACTAATTGCATACGAAATTACTCTTAAAAGTCAAATTAAACTCCTTTATAAAGTCAAATCAATAAAAACAGTGGAGATAACATTTTAAAATTGTTTTATTTTTCATACTAGTTGATCTCCGTGAGTTCGTTTCGAAGAAATTTTCATCCCCTATTACACGTATTTTATGCGATACAAGGTAGTCTACATTTTCTAAGATGTAATCTATCTTTATATAAAAAAATGTTATTTGACTCAGTAGTTTAGATGTAAAAACGTAAAAAATATTCCAAATCACATCTCGAAATAATATTATTTCTATATCTAACGAGATTTTATCTAGTGCGGTTCGTCAAAGCAAAGTCATAAAGGCTCACCAACATGCAGAAATAAATTTCGGAAATTATATAAGTGTATCAATATATGCAGAAAAGCAATAAAGTGTCAACCCACAATAGGTCAAATTCGGAGATATTGACGTATTCTCATAATGCGTCACGTATTTAACATTATACAATAATCTTTCAAGTCACCAAAACTAGGCACATCTCGTCCGACAACGACGACAGAGACGTCGTCCTTCCGGCCTCCTAGTCCTACCAGCGTCCGGGGCAGAATAAATAGGACGCGCCCTCGTAACGTGGGTGCGTGAGGTGGGGGTCCCACGCATCCGTTTTCATACGGCCCAAGACGGCAACCGGGATGGCCTCGAACTGCCGTACGTACCAGCGAGTGATGCGGAGAGGGTAAGACCACACTTTGCCCTTCTGAGACGAGCGCCGCCGACCACGAGTCGCACGGGAGGGGCAGCGGATGCAAACGATTCCGAGGCCTATCCATTTTCGTGCATCGCAGGGGTTTTAATGGGTATAAATCTGCCACATAACCCGATCAAACCCCCCCCCCCCCCACCCCCCAGGACGGGTATCTTCCCAAAGATTTCCCTTGCATAAACAAAAAAAGTCACCTAACCTAAATAAAAACAGAGAAATCGTGCTTAATTTATTGTTTCGAACATTAATCCCTTATTTTTCAAAATTGCAATAATCTTAAATGTTTGAGAACTTATTACTAAAAAAAACTTTTTATTATACCCTTTATCAAAGTAATATCTATGTGGCTTAACATAGTTTTGTTTATCAGTGTCCATATATGACTCATACCTGGACAAAGAACTCTTTATATATCAAGGAGAAGGGTTATCATTTTATTGTAAATGTACTAGTAACTTCCTTATTAATGATTTTTTGTATTAATTATTCAGAAGTGCTCATGAGGGTCTACTAATTATATCTGATTTTTCGCGAACGAATTTCATGATAATATTTTTATTTTAATATTCTTCTTATAACTTGTACCACACAAAAACGTAACGCGGCACTTTGCTACAGCAACAAGAAATGAACCGCGGACTACATTAAAAACCGGGATATGTTAACAAGTGCAAAACTTTAAACTAAACAAAACTCTACAAGTTCATACTTTCTTATAACGAGTTTTTTATTAAAGGAATGATCTGGAATATCTTTTGAATACTAATAACGCGTTTTTGCTACATAACGATCATTAATTGGACGAAATTGGATAATTGGATTTTGAGAAAAATGGCGTCTAAATATGTCAAATCTATTCTTTATAAATTTGTTTGAAGTAGTATATTTTCATCTTTTCTTTTCTATTTTTATAAAAATTATAATAAAATAAAAGCAGATGGATATGTTTAATATATTATTTAATAAAAATTTCAAATATTTGGGATTATTGTACAAATTGCAAAATATGGAACGCGCTAAAAATTCGAAACAATTAATTACGAAACTTTTTTCTGTACTTATTTAGTTTATATGACTTGATTTATTGTAATAACGTTAAAAAGGTGATGCATTATTAGAATACATCAATATCTCCAAATTTGATTTGGGTTGACACATTATTGCTTATCAACATCCAAATGTGAGTGAAACCACAAAGCTAGTTGATTATATAACATTACACTTCGACCATTTGCATTTAGGGACCCTTTTTTTTACTTTTTTTATCGCTGATAATGAAAATAAAGACTATACTGTTCATAACCATGTCACACAAAACGTGATTACGTTTAAAACTAATATTAAAACTAGACAGTAAAAACTGCAACAAGCTAGCAAATGTTTTTCAATTTTCTTAAAATTAATTTTTAAACTAAGTCGGCTATCATAAATATGTTTACTTTATTATTTATACAAATATTTGCCTCTGCGATGTTTCCGCAATGCCATAAGTTATTAATCCAATAATAGAGAACGTAGACGGACACAGAATAACGAGATAACCGAAATGATACGTGTAGAAATTACATGTTCGAAAATTTATATTTTAAATTATGGATCTAATCAAGGATGAATTAGATGATGGTATGTCTTTTATTTATAATCAAATTTTCTCGAGCTGAAGCATGTAGCGCGCGGGTTTTTTTATCCTACATTATTGTTAATATTGATATTAATTATGCACCTGTATAAAAAGTCGGGAAACATTAAAGATATACTAATATCTCATATATTGCAATTAGACTCATTTTAAAACATAAATACTCTAAATCACAAAAGCTGTACAATTTTCATCAGTATTTTAAAACTCCAAGACATCTTTGTTGCTTAGAAAAACAATACAAAGGACGCTAAGTTGTAAAGAATTAATAAACACTGGGCTGGATACGGGCACGTATGTTATTGATATATTAAATGTAATAAGATCGGTCTAAAATAAGAATTTAGGACGATGGATAGGATAGACAGACAGAAGTTACAGTGTCACTGATATTTAACGTAAAAATAAATTACTCTCTCTAGTATTACATAATCATAGTTAGTCTAAAAAAGATTTGAGCTGGATGCCACTTTTAAGTTATTCTAAATTCTGCAGACATTATATTTCATTCAATTAAAACGTAGTGAAATAACGTTCTCTTTTATTAGCAATTATCATTTCGCTCTTTTCTTCTATCACTTTATTCTTATAGATATAAATATGCAAATCGTGAAAGTTAGATATAAAAACTGTATAATAGAATATTTTTATAACTCAAATAGTACACCCAGCTTTCAGTCTGTGAAACAAGAGGGATGGAGGGTTTTCTTTAGACGATTATATCCAATGATATATAAATGGACACTGATAAGCTATCCTTTGTCACGCTACACGGAGATCATTTTGAGAAAATGGCGTCTAAATATGTCAAAAATATTCTTAATGCATTTGTTTAAAGATGTATATATAATATAAAGCCTTTATAATTATAATATATATATAAACATATAACTAAAGTTTTATCTAATTATAAGTTTTTCTAATACATCAGATATAATATTTCAAAATATAAAACATATTTCAATACTCGAAACATTAAATTAAGGAACTTTTTTCCGCACTTATTTATATGACTTTAAAAGTTTTTGAATAATGATAATTACAATGGAGCATATCAAAATACATTCAGATCTCTGAATTTGACTGTTTATGGGTTGACATATAAAAATACTTACATCATAAAAATTAATTTATACAATTTTTGTCTTTCCGTCTGTTTCTTCCGACTAAACCTTGTTACGGCTGGACCGATTTTGACGGGACTTTCACTCGCAGATAGCTAATGCTTATGGGAATGGGAACTTAGGCTACGTTTATTTTAGAAATTTTATTTATTTTGATTTTCGCAGATAAAATCGCGGGCAGTAACAAAAAAAATTTACAGAAATTTCTTTTCGTCGCGCCTTCTAAAGCACCCATAGAAAACCTTTAAACACCAAAGCTTTAAACCTAACCGGATTCTCGGCTCAAGCTAAAACACAGTATTATAATCTAGGGTTAGTTTTTACATTCAAAAACACGCCTTTGTAAATCCTTTATATGCACCTCGTTAAATTAAAGTTTCACCGTCAAGTCGAAATTCCAAAAGCGAAATTCGACCGTTGGAGTAAATAAAAAGGTGTAGCAGTGAACCGGAACTGGTTTAGTTAAGCGTTAGGTACAAAAAGAGGCACTAATGCTAAGGGTTCTTAATGTAATGGAGGTTAGGGAGTTTTAATATATGGCACACTAACAGAACTGGGGCCAACTTTCCGAAGTTGTACACACTGCTGAGTAGCACCAGAAACGATGACCTAACTTCTGCGAACTGGATTCGGTCAGTGAATTTTGATTTTACCAAAATGTGACGAAATTAACTTTTAGAAAACCATTTTAAAATATACGTATCAGTTTTATTATAGTATCAATTTAATATTAAAAATCTAATTATTTGAAGTGGCCCTTAAACACTATTATTACCGTATATTTTTGTCTACACTAATATTATAAAGAGGAAAGATTGATTGTTTGTTCGCATTGATTCTCCAAAATTACTTGACCGATTAGAAAAAGCCAAAAAAAGGTGGTCTAGGTTTTTAACTTTCATTATTTTATATGTCTGTCCTTATGTTCCCTTGTATCTTTTAAATGGCTGTACAAATTTGATGTCTCGTAATATTCATCTTTATTGCATGAATGTCACTTAGTCATGTATATTAAAAAAAAACAATATGGCGGATTTTATGCGGCTGCAGAGTAACATTGACTTTCATTATATTATAATTTCACCTCATATCTTCTAAACGGCCGCACTAATAATAGTCGTCTTTATTGTTTAAGTGTTACTCAGTCAGGTACATTTCAATTAATAAAAAAAAAACAAAATGGCGGATTTTATGCGGCTGCAGAGTAACATTGACTTTCATTATATTATAATTTCACCTCATATCTTCTAAACGGCCGCACTAATAATATTCGTATTTATTGTTTAAGTGTTACTCAGTCAGGTACATTTCAATTAATAAAAAAAAAAAAACAAAATGGCGGATTTTTACGGCTGCAGAGCCAAAAGTGTCAACCAAACTGACAAACAAAGTAAGCACCAAAATCTAACGCAAGAGAATCTATGAAACACAATTAATTAATTACGTATGTTTGTATGTATTTCTCGGTTGCAGTAACAATGTGTATCATTAGTTACATAAGTACCTCTACCCCACGTGTTCACTCGTTCGGAAATTAAAAACATGGCTTTTCAAGTTTTAAAGGGAAAAGTTTCCCGCTCAAGTCAATGTCTTCTCATAAAACTTCTTTATAGCCTCAAAGTTAGTCAATCGTTTGAAGCCCATTAATTCATCTGTTTCGTGATTAGCGAATATGTTCTCAAGCGATTTGTTCTTTAACGGGTTGAAAGGGAAACTTCGCTTTGATAGCAGTAATTGATTATATTCTAGCCGTGCCTCGCGGTTTCTTCCGCATGTGAGTAAAAATTATATTTAAACTTACTTAAATCGGATATTGAGACACGTTGGCGCAGTGGTCACTGCAACTGACTGTAGCGCTAATGGTCGCGGGTTCCATCCCCGCTCACGATAATTGTCTGTATTGGCCATACGGATGTTTGTCGTGGTCTGGGTGTTTGAGTTAGTGTTGTGAGTGTTTCCGGACCCCGACACAAGGTTATAAGATCTTAATAGGGGCCGTGAGTATGAGTGCGTTTATTTATTTATTGTTCACGCCCTTTTTATTTATTAACTAGCTGTGCCCGCGACTTCGTTCGCGTAGATTATAGAATGCTTGGCATGTCTCCTGCAAAGCAAGGTTATAATAGTCTGCGGTGCTGCTCAAGAAAGGAGCTTTTTACTTTGAATCTGGGAACTTTCTGGTTGTATTTATAAGCAGACACTAACTCAAATATGGTATTCCTCCACGGTTTTCACTATAAATGTTGAAGAAAAGTTGTTTTGTGGTAGTCTTTAAAATTTCGACTGCAAAACAGTAAGTTCCCACCTAGGTTCTCCTTGTATTATATATCTGGTGACGTTTTCTACTGGGCTTAATAGGCCAAATCCGGAACTATAAGGAATCGCGAAAGATACTTAATGGAGTCTCGTGTCCGATTTTGAAAAATCTAAAACTGCATCATAATTTTGTTTATTTCATGATTTTCCTGGCCAGAAATTGAACCCACTAATTAAAAAAAAAATACATTCTGTATTATTGCACCACCTAAGAGTGTCACTTGTAAAGATCAACTTTTGGAAAGTAATAGTAAGCGGCAAATTAAAGGAAAAGGTTTTTTTTACAAAATAACATTATTCGATTCTACATAGACATAATCAAATATGTGGGTTAAATCATGGCTTCCGGTAAGTTTAAAAAAATTTGCGTTACTTCGAACGATTTGTTTATAAATTGCATCAAAATGCTATTCATCTACTAAAGTGAGGAAGAGTGTGAACAATACAATCGAAAATATATAAAATGAATAACTCACAGTAACGTCTTTTATGTTTGTCTATTTTTTCTATGTCATTTATACAAAGTTGATTGAATGTGACGTTTGTTTTGGTCCCCGTCATCTACTCAGTTACCTAGGTAGGTTTAGATAATTCTTAAAAAGATGAATCAATTTGTTGAAAATCTACATTTCACTGGACTCGGCTATTGTACACACCCGCTATTAGCGTTACAACATCCCGTTACTAAGGATTTAATTAATGTAAGAATTTGATAGAATTTAAAAAAAAATAGCCATTTCTTTTTGTTGCAGTTTACTGTATAGTATTACCTCACTAAAGTTGATCTTTGTAATGTGTGAAGATATCAGACGGTGCAATACTACAGAATGTTATTTTTTTGCAAAATCAACTTGTTCGTTTCTGGCTAGGAAAACTTATTTTTCAAAAAACTAATGATGCAGTTTTATTTTTAATCAAAATCGGCTCTGTGACTTAAATTATTTTTCGCTTTTTTTTATAGTTTCGGTTTTGTTCTATCATATCCAGTAAAAAAATTACCCAATAAATATATTATTTTTTAAAATGATTATAGTAATATAATATATATCTTCCCTATTTGAATCAGATATTATTCACTATTTCATTGGTTCCAATTTTGTTCCTTGTAAAATTGGCTTTCTGCTAGTGAAAGTTTCATCAAAATCGGTCCAGCTGTTTCAGATATTAGCCGAAACAAACTGAGTGACAGATAGACAGACAAAAATTTTAAAATTGGTAATTTTGTTGTAAGTACCGTGTATACTTTCATATGCATTTATTTAAAATTACAAACAGACACATCAATTTTATTTATTTGTATAGATATATATAGTAGATATATATAGTATAGTATACCTTCCCTTCTTAAATCGGATAATGTTCACTATTTTATTGGTTTCTCCAATATTTTGTTATCGTAAAATTCTCTTCTTTACTTATTGATTAAAATAAATATATTTTCTTAATATAAGTAGCCTAATTTAATCCTCATAATATTAGCTATAGGGGCTGCTGTAATGTTTTTAAGAACTTTTTAGACTTTGTGATATTTTGTGATTGTTTTCTTCCATTCCCACTCCCTTCTCTGGGCCTCACGTGATTAATGGACATCCTCTAACTGCGAGTGAAAGTCCCATCAAATTTGATTGAGCTGTTTCAGAGATTAGTCGTAAGAAACAAACTGACAGTACTTGATGTAAGTACTTTCATGTATTTAGTGAAAATCACAAAATAATGTTCGACGTGACCCCATAAGTTGACATATCTTTTTTAGCGGGCACAAACGCACAGATAAACAGACTAACAGGCAAAAATTCTAACAAATTTTGTTTTGTGTTCTATTGCGTAGGTAAAGGCCTCCAATAATTTTTTTTCATAAATCTTACATGTACAGACAGCGACCCCTTTGAATTTTTTTCATATATATACATTTAAAAATATCTAAAATTAAAGTAACCCCAAGACACTCATTATAACATTTGCTAACTGCAAAAAGTACCATCAGAACCGGTTAAGTCGTTTCAGAGATTAGTCGGAACAAGCAGATAGACAGACAGACTGACAGACAAATGTTTTAAAAATGTATTTTTTATGTAAGTACTGTATATACTTTCATGTATTTAGTTATAAACACAAAAAAAATGTTCAACGTGATTCCTTAAATTGACATAACTTTTTTATTTATGGACCGATTGACATGAAACAAACCCTAAATGTTAAGTGAAGCTTACTACAATATATTAGTGAAAACCGCATCTAAATCGGATAAGCCGTTTCTGAGATTAGCGTGCACAAACGCACAGATAAACAGACAAACAGACAAACAGATAAGAATTCTAAAAATCATTGTTTTGGCTTCTGTTGCGTTGGTATAGGCCCCCTATAATATTTTTTTTCATATATCTTCCATGTACAGACAGCGACCCGCTAGAATTTTATTATTAGTATAGATATAGATTAAAAAGTTGAATTTTTTATAATAAAAGTAGCTAAAGTTACGGCTTATAGGCTTATACGGCATTTCCGTCAAAATCGGTCAAGCCGTTTCAGAAATTTTCCGGAACAAATAGACAGACTAAAATTTAAAAAAAGTGTTCTTGATGTGAGTATCGTATTTATTTTTATAGGCATTTAATTAAAAGCTGTTAAATTAAAATTACAAACGGAAACTTTTTTTTATTAGAACCTATATATGATTTAAATTGACTTATATTAGAAAGTATTATTGTGATGGAACCTAGCTGTAGCCTGTACACAGTATATGGAAAGGGTCGACCGGGGCTGAACCACGATCTCACGGAACATCGGTGAAGTGCTTATACAGCCGCGTTTCGTATGATGAATGAAAGAACCAGAAACTCCCTCTCAATTCCTTCTCTTACTTCCTTGCCTTCTTTGCTTTTCCTTTTAATTACCTTTGCAATGCATTCGTAGCACCTCTGTTTTAATTATTCACGAACAGCGGTGATTTCTTAGTAGCAGGCGACCAGGTGCAAAAAATATCTGTACTAATATTAAGAAGATTTGTATTTTTGTGTCTTTGTAACGAATAATATCATAAAGTACTGGACCGATTGTGATAAAATTTTACAGAAATATAGTTTATCTATATATATATAATCACTTGGGGTGACCGATTAATCAACGCAGAGCCTAAACCGCTGGGGCTAGGAACTTGAAATTTTGGCAGTAGGTGGCTTTTAGGTTGTAGGCATTCACTAAGAAAGGGTTTTTTGATTATTCACCCCTAAGAGGGTGAAAAGGGGTAAAAACGTTTGTATGCAAAATCTTATTCCGTGGTCGTATTAACTTAAAACTTAATACACATACTTATGGATGATAGTAATGTTATAATAATGTTATGTTAAATAGAAAACAGGGTACTATTATTCCACACTGGGGTGCAAGGGGGTTGTAAAGTTTGTATGAAGAAAATTTATTTTTTTGGCCGATTATCCTTAAATTCAGCATAAACATTACGTAGGGAGAATAACTAAATACATGTATCCCAGAATTTCAAAATCATCCCTTATAGTGACGCTAGGGTGTATTAAATCCTGGAACAGTAACGATTTCGCTGGTAGATTTATTTAGCTGAAACTTTTACAGCGTATTTCTATCAAGACAAAGGTATGAATCAAAAAAGAGCTTTTCGATATTTCACCCCAAAACGGGTGCAAAGGGGTAAAAACGTTTGTATGCAAAATGTTATCCTGTGGTCATATTAACTTAAAACTGAATACTCATTCTTCTTTATGCTAATAAAGATGAAATATAAAACACAAAATCATCGTATCAATGTCAACCCCAACCCACAGAGGTGCAGTAGGGTAGTTTAGTTTAATATTTGAAGAAAAAAAATTCTTTAAAGATCAAAGATGAAAATAATTCAGGATAAATTAAATATTTATTATATATACGCGTTTAGTAGTTAAATACCTTGAAGGATGGTGTTTTACCAGTTTTTTTTTTAATTGCTTCTATCAAATTCCAAAATATACGCGGGCGAAGCCGCGAGCAACTGCTAGTATCTTATAAAGGACATAGGCTACTTTAAGTCCCATCCAATACGGTTGGCATTCTGACCAAAACCCGAAATAACTCATATCATATCTATACTCATAATTTACTTACCTACTCCGATAGCGATCCAAGAAGTGTCTTGGTCTCCGAGACAAGAGAACGCTTCGCTAGTATCGAATTTTAAAAAGGAACCTGTTCGCTTTAAATTCCCTCATTTTCCGTTTTTACTTCCTGACTGCCCCGACTTGTTTTTTTTTTGTCATTTTTTAATTTTTACATGTAACTTTATACATTAACCACCTGTCCCTCATGAAGTTCAATTTCTTAGCGCGTTCAAACAAACAAACAAACTCTTCACCTTTATAATATTAGTATAGATTAAACGATTTGTTATATTTTTTGTTTGAACTGTAAGTGTCTATGAATTATTCTATATTCGACCTAGCCAGCATATATATATATATATATATATATATATATATATATATATATATATATATATATATATATGATTTTGATTCATTATACATTTTAGCAAAATAGAAAAGGAAAGATGAAATTATACGTCTTCAAACAAATTTATTAAGAATCGGTTTGACATCTTTAGACGCCATTTTCTCAAAACGAAATGCGTGTGGCTTGACATTTATTGCTTATCAGTGTCCAGTTGTTTAATATAATTTATGAGTTTGTTTTAGCGACAAATTACTGCAGCGATCGAATTACAAAAAAAAGTATCAAAATAATCCGATCCCAAAAAAAATAAGTATCACGTTCTAAAAACTAAATCCTCACCACGATTCAAATCCGCGTTAAATAGTGTTGAGGTCACATTTCAACGGGGATTTGAGGGGATAGTAATTTGTGGAAAAACTGCGGTCCCGACGAGTACGGTCAACCATACGCGGGTACATTTATATAGCATTATGACCCTTATATTATATGAGATAAGAGGTATAACTGCGTATGTAAGGGCCATTGTATATATCGCGCCAGAGGATCAGGTAGGACGGGGATTTGTGAGACCCTTGATGGATGACGATGAAGGGTAAGGGTTTTTGCTGATTCAGATGGTTTTATTTGGGCAATGTAGCTTTAAGAAATACAGTATGTTTATTTATTATTGTAAAAGTATATTTTATAATTAAATTCTTATTTTTTTCAATGTATTTGTATTTTTTTTACTGCTATACAGTATAAATTGTATTATAATAATATAGAGGTAAAATACCAAATGTTAATTGCAAAATTTGAAATTAACATTTTCCTTATGATTGAAATAAAGCTAACTAGTTGTATGCATAAATATGAACATACGTACAAACTATAAATGAAATCTGCAACCAAAATTAAATTATGCTTTTACTAATAACCCGTCACGATATACACACTGTGAAAATTTCAACTCCCAAACTACTAAGGTTCCTGAGATACTGCCTACGAAAAGACAAGCTCACGGATCAACAGACAGTAGAGTTTTAGTAATATAATCACACTGGCATCCTAAGATTACTAAACCCTGAAAAGAACCGAAAGTAGAAACAAATATATTTAATAAATGTGAGTAGAGATGACCTAGTGGTTAAAACGCGATCCCTACCGGTGATCACAGGTTCAAACCCCGGCAAGCACCGCTGAGTTTTAAAGTGCTAAATTTGTGTTTAAATTCATCTCCTGCTCGATGGTAAAGAAAAACACCTTGAGGAAACCTCCATCCGCCAACTCGCAGTGGAGAAGCTTGGTGGCTTAAGCACTAAACATTACCCTTAATAATACTTAATACACTCTTGTATTAAGTATTATTATGCTTTTGCCCAGCAGTGGCACCTTTACATTAGTTTTTTTTTTACTTTTTAAAGTCATGAGACATTATCAGTTAATTCAAAGCATTTTTTCTCTAATAACGAATTACATAAGAAAAGCCGAAACAGAAAGACACCCGCACAATTCAGAGGTTTTATTAGACGCGCGGCGAATAAGTATGAGCTGGTATAAATAAAAAGTGACTACCGTCCTACCTGACGTAATCTGCGTTTATTGAAGCTGCACAATTTATACACGAACATATTCGTAACAGGGAAAAATGATACACTTTTTCTCTCCATACGAGTTTTGTTACGCTATACAATGTATCTGAATATAAAAAAAGAATAACGACACTGTCGTGGGACATCCGGCAAGAACGAAGTTCTTTGCGCTCTGTATTATACTAGGTGGCTATCGCGATTCCACTTGCGTTTATGGTCATTGCTTCGCTCTTGAGTGGAAACGTTATGTAATATAAATTATCACCTTCCTTAATATACGGTAAGGACCCGCCAGAGGGGGGTCACCTAGTTTTGGTCAAGTCACAAGAAATAATAATTTAAGTCTGATAATAATCGATACAGGTAAAAAGTTATCACTTCTTCTACTTTAATAGGTACGTTTTTATGGACGTGGAGAAGTGCCAATCTGGTTAAACGTTCTTCAATAATACAAGTTATATTAAATTAATTAAATATTAAAGGTACTTAATTAAAATTTATATTGTGACAAAAAAATATAAGAACCTTGTTAATCATCATCATGTTTAACAATTATAATTAGTGCTCTACCTAGGTCTTGGACCCAGCCCAGGGGGGGGGTCATGACCCCCATGACCCTCTTCTGGATCCGCCCTTGATATACGGGCTATGAAACGATAAAGGATTTTCTTAAATCGAATCAGAAGTTTCAGAGATTACACGTAGGGACGTACAAACTGACAATTTTACCTTTTTACAACATTAGTATAGACTAGCTTTTACTTGCGACTTCTCCCTTCTAAATTACATCCCCATTTCACACTTTTAAAGTGTAGATTTTGTAAAATTCTTTCTCGGCGGATGCCTACGCCAAGACTATATGCGTCTATTATTATCAGCGCAATCTGTTCAAAGGCTTTTAATTTAATAACTTTATTTATTCTCTTGAAGATAGCACCCGAACCTTTTCAAACACCATTTCATATTGAACGATGAGCGTTAAATATCAAAACAAATTTTTATCAAAAATAATTATAATTAATTTACAGATTTAATAATAATAAAAAGTGCATTAAAAACTGTTGATCCGTATGGGAGCTACGTCGTGAAGACAAACACAACAAAAGATAGAGAATTCACATTAAAACACCCCTCTTTGCGCGGGAATTATGTGTAATGTAATTAGTTAATTTTATTTAGCGTTTTAAAGTAATCACCACGACCCTTCCCAACAGTCGCCCTTCGTTAGACGAATTAATTTATAGACAAATAAAAGGATTTAGTACTAGTTACACTTCGCAGTTTGACACGGTTTTATGGTTACCGTTTCGGTGCTATGAGTTGTATTGTAACATTATTTGGATGCTGATAAGCAATAATGTGTCAAACCAAAAGTCAAATTTGGAGATGTTGATGTATTCAGATAATGCGTCACCTTATTCAACATTATTAAAAACAATTCAAGTGATTTAAACTAAATAATTAGGGAAAAAAGTATATATCCATCTTGTGTTTTTTTTTTGATAAAAAATGAATTAAAAAAGATTGATATAATAAAAAGTTTCATCTAATAATGGTTTTTCAAATATTTAAAATTATTGTGTAAAGGGCAAAATATGGAATGCACTTGAAATTCGAAACATTCAATTCAGAAATTTTTCTCTTTACTTATTTAGTTTAGATGACTTGATAATTTGTGAGTAATGTTAAAAAGGACTTTTTGTGGGTTGACACATTTTTGCTTATCAGCAACCGTTTAAAGAACTATAATAGTTTCGCAATAAAGCGCACATAATAAAATACATATAAAGTAGATAATCAGAAAACTATGCGGCCGGCTAGAAATAATAAAAACGCGGTCGGCTCGCTCCATGGGGATTGTTTCGACAAATTGCTAGTAAGGAATTTAATATAAATCCAGGGTGAAAAGGGGTTCGCCCTTTACCCATGATTATTAGTCCCGGGCCGCTAAAATACCGCTATACCTAGTAGGTATACCTAGTAGGTATAGCGGTATAGAAGATACGTGGAAAAACTTTAAAATATAATTTTAATATGCGTCTACGAAGAAATTGAAATATTAAATATTATATGCCAAATGATTATAGAGATATTTCGAAAACTAACTTAAGTTTTACCTTCCCGCTCCGGCTTCGTACGGGTTTACTGAGACTCGTTTTTACATGGAGATATTTAAAACTCAAATGTTTTACTTCTCCGAGCGTTTTTTCAAATAACTTATTTCATACAAACCTTGTTTGAAAATAACAACATTAATATAAAAAGATTTGCTGAAATTAAATCGGAAATTATTTTTTGCTGATATACATAATAATTAAATTAATAAATTAAATTAATTTTTACCAGCTTATATGTTATAGAAAATAATTAGAAATTTAAAAACGAATCTTTGTCAAATTTATTGCAATTACAACAAAAGAAAATTAACGGAAACAATAATCTTCAATAAACAAAATTTCAACATTTTGCAGCTAATAGTTTAAAGAATACCTTTGAAGTTAAGTGTAAAACATACGTACAGTATATACCTATACACACACACAAGACGTCACGCCGAAACCAATACCACTTAATGATAATTAAGGCTACTTAATTATAAATCAATAATTAAAACTCACTTGCCACCAGACAAAAGAGCAAGAAACTTATATAGTAAGTATAATATACTTAAAAAATCTTTTAAAAGAATAAACATTATTAAATAAATACTAATACTACTGAGAAATAAGTATAAAGAATGAATTTATCTTGCTAGGATTCTGTAAGATTTTTAACTAAAACAACAACCTCAACTCATCCATTTGGATGCTGAAAAGCAATAATTCGTCAACCCACAAACAATCAAATTTGAAGATATCGATGTTTGCGTCACGTATTTGTCATTATTACAAAAAATCATCTAACCTAAATAAGTATGGAAAAAGGAATTCTAACAATATTTTCGAATATTGAAATTTAATCCAAACGTAATAATCTCATATATTATAACATTTTTTTATTATATCTATCTGCTATTAATTCATTATCCTTTTGATTAAAACAGAAAAGAAAAGATGGATATATACCAAACTTCAAACTATTTAATTGAGAGTAAGTTTGACATCTTTAGACGCCATTTTCTCAAAATGAAATTCGTCTAGCTTGACACAGTATTGCTTATCAGCGTCCATAGTAACTGCTTCGCTGCTATAAATTTTAGTATAATCAATAAACAGGATACGCAACGCAAAAATAATTTTTTCATTGGAATAATATTGATAGTTTCAGAAATTACCCCTACATACAGACTTATAAACTAATTTTACTTCTATGTAATATCAACCTCAATTTATGGGCTGTAATGTGGTTTAACGTTATTAAAGTTTTCTAATTAGCCTGGTTGTTCTTAAAATTTTGGGTTCAAGCAAAGTAAATCTTTAGTTTTATTGTTACATATATTAGCATAGATTAAAAAAATATAATACAATATAATAAAAATAGACCATAATACATAGTGTGTATATAGTATTGCGCCCAAATAAGAAATCGATTCGTAAAGAAAAATTTTATAATACCAACTTCTACATTTTCTACTTGGCCAAACATTTGAGCTCGAACCTATAATAAATCTGTAACAGGGCCATGGTTGTCCGTGAAGTATTATTTGAAAATATAAATCATGAAAATGCATTGTTGAAAATATTACGCCTCTGTGCACGCGTGGAAATATCTAGATTGATAATTTTGTCTCTGAGACTAGTTATACGATTTTTTTTTATTAAGATACAACACATGCTATCGGAAACTTATTGAAAAATTACAGAAAAGTTCATTACGATATACCTGTGTTTATGAATATTCCTGTGAAAATATATGATCATAAAATGCTGACTGTGTAAAAAGAACACTTTCATTTTTAGAACGAAACAAGAAACACGCGCAAATAAATACAAAAAAAAAGAAAAAATAAAATCAAATAAAAACGAAAAGATTTCAAACCAAATAAAATTCAATTCAAAGAATTGCGGCGAAACCCTAATTCGACATTTTACTTAAAATCTTACGAGGCATTAAAAGCGCCTTTTTAGCGTCACTTAAATCACATTAAGCGAAGGTTACACTTTCTTTTAGAGTTAGTGGCAATTTGTTTTATCTCAGGTCAGGCTTATAAAATACGGCACTAATCGATAAGTTTAAAAGCATTGCTAAAAATATTTTACACGAAGTTCGCTTTTCAAGCAAATTCGGGCGCAGAAATGGTAAAATGTGTGCTAATGGAGTTATTTTGTTATTGATCTGTTAGTTAATTTGTGATTTTTGCATGTATGTACGCAAACGAGTTTATTAATACATGCACTAATTTATACAGAACTAGCTGGTGCTCGCGACTTCGTCTGCGCAGGAATAACTGGAATTTAAAATTGACAAAATTTCATACAAACTCTCATTACCTATTTTATCACCTTGGGGGTGGAATTAATCAAAATCCTTTCTTAGCGGATGCCTACGTCATAACATCTACCTACATGCGAAATTTCAGCGCGATCCACATAGTGGTTTGGGCTGTGCGTTGATAGATCATTATGTCAGTCAGTCACCTTTATGTTATATACATTTAGATTATGTTATTGATAATTTATGGAGGTATGAAATGTCGTTTGTTTTGAGTTTTTAATCTGTATCTATTCCCAACTTGAATGTCAGTCAGTCAGTCACTTTAAGTTATATATTTATATATATATATATATATATATATATATATATATATATATATATATATATATATATATATATATATATATATATAAATATATAATTTAGATGTTTAGCAGCTAGGGTTTGCTATATGAAACAGATTAATACATTTTTAACCTGTATTATTTTAACGTAGATGAACAAATGATGTAAAATTAATTTAAAGATGTCCAAAGTTGACAGCCACGTTAGCGCAATGGTCATTGCAACTAATAGAATCACTAACGGTTCGATCCCCGCTCACTGCAAACGTCTATTTTGTCCATACGGATGTTTGATGTGGTCTCGGTGTTTGTGTTGTGTATTTTGGGGGTCCGGACACCTGATACAGAATTATGAGATCCTAATAGGGACTGTTGAGTGTGATGCGTTTATTACTATTAAAGTTTTTATGTACTTACATATACCTTAGTTTCAACGTCTAACTTATTGGTTAAAGCCAGTCTAATTCAAAAGCTTTACTCTTTTACTTATTATAGCTTTTCAACTAAATACTTCAAAATTGTATGACTTTGAAGACCGTTAGACATTATCAATACTAATATTATAAAGAGTTAATTTTTTTTTGTAAGTATCTATGATGGGGATAATCTCTGAAACTATTTACTACTATTAGTCCATTTATTGAGGTAGATTATAGGCTATATTACACAAGATACGATTCATAGTAGTAGCTTTAACGCGAGTGAAAGAGAAGCAGCTAGTTAGACCATAAATGACGAAACAGTAATTTTATATCATCCATACTTAAAAAAAAATATTTTGTTAGATTATTATTAGGTTAAAATCCTTATCAAATTATGATGTATCGAGTTTTAAACATACAACATCAAAGTGACTTTAAATCTGTCTCATCCGAGACTGTTTACTTCTAATATCAACTTCTGTTTACGATCAACCAACAACTTGTTAATATAACACTTCATTTATGTAAATTATTAATTGGAAATTCCATCTCGGTTATGTTCCTAGAATGAATTAAACGCAATTGATAATATTACTCAAATATTGATTGTTTGATATATTGTGACATCTTCAATTCATATTATAATACTAAGGAGTTTATATGTGTGTTTTGTATTTGAGCCGACAACCGAGAGCCTTACCCTCCGCCCCCTCCTCTTCCTTTCCTTACCACCTATTCCCCTTCATCCCTCATTTCCTCTGGTCCTCCTTTCATCTCCGCCGTGGTGATCATTTAAGATCAGGTAACTAACCTGTTTATTTGCCTACAATTTTTAACTGACTCCCAAAAAAGAAAGACGATCTAATCAATAGAACAACATGATAACTTGCATTTAGATACTGCAGAACCCTGTAAAGGATTCAACAAAATCCGTTATGAAAATTTTCAACTAACCGTAGTTGACTGGGCAGATTGACACTAGTGACTTAATAAATTTTAATCAAAATCTTCTGATATAAATTTACATAGCCGCCTAAACACCGTGAAACCCTAGAATTTGCATCGAAACGAGCGTAAAATGACCGAGACCCTCATTACAGACGAGAGGTCCTTTATACTTTTCTCTTAACTTATGTCCGCCATTTTGTTATAAAGATTTCTTTATGAAAACATGCATTGTGTTACCGTTTCTTATTAAACTGACGAAATAAGTTATGTTTTTGCATATTTTTGTGTATATTTTCCGCCTCGTCTATTACTTTGGTTTGTATATATAATAGAACGTTGCGGTCTACGTTTTATTTCATGTCATTTCATAGTCCAAAGAACTTTTCGAGATGAATATAATCTCTGTATGTAGTTACTTTTTGTGGCATGTTCATTTTTGGATCAAAAATATATAAAACTTAGAAAATTTTCTTTAACTTAATCGCACTTCTAATATATTTTTTGTCTTTCTAAAGTATTCTTTAGCAGACCAAAACAGAAGAAAAAAAGAGAAGGTCTTGCAGTCCAAAGGTCTTTTGAGTCTTCGATAGTCATGAACTTTCGTCTGCCATTATATTATCTGCTTATTTTCTAGACTATTTCAGCAAAAATGCTTCCTAGGAATTTTCGTATTGCACTGGAAAAACATATCAAAATCATTATTGCTCCTAGGTACTTATGAATACAGCGACACAGCAATGGAGGAGAGTGCCAGATAATATTAGAGCATATGCAGCCTTAAACTTGGTCAATATATTTCTGGCAGACATCGTGCATGGTATAAAAATACAAGTATATGCTACTCATCTGATATTCCAGGCGCGCATTTTTACCAATGTACATTTCCCGCAAAGCAAACTTGACGGGGACATCGGAACGCGGAGCTGTGTCCTGCTTTATTACATTAGGGGACAAGTTAGAAGAGGCAAATTTCTGAAACATGGAAAAGATTATGAACATAAATGTTGAACGTATATTTTCAAGTTGTCTAGAGTTTCTTTATTTTATGTGTTGAGGTTTTAGTATATTGGATCGTATTTTGAAATTATTCTTTACAAATTAGCAAATACATATTTTTTGATAGTTTTTTGAAAAATATTTATGTAGGTTAATTTTAGCTAAAGATAATATTTAAAAACTAAACACGTACTTTAGAAACTCGGAGATTCTTGTGTGATAGATCGAATATGAATTTTAAATTTGGTATTTTTCTGTCAACTTACAATCGACTTCTCTCTCATTAATTCATTAACAATATCCGTGTGTAATGAGGATTATTATAAAATTTACAGCAATATTAAACTATTTACAAAAAAATATATGTAAAAATGAAGTCACTCTAAACGGTAAAAAGTTATTAGTGGGAGAAAAAAAAATACGACAAAGTGCGGAATATCGTTTATGAATTAGACCAAAGAATACGGCTCGCATGACCTAGTAGCAGAAAAGAATTTGAAACTATTTCCCTTTGTTTATAAACGGTTTATTTTGTGTATTGAAAACTTTTCTAATTCGACGAATGCACGCACTACTTCTGTATCATAAAATAGAATAAAGTTACAAAACTTTGAAATATGAATATCGTTGAAACTTAAATAATAATGGACCGAATAAAAGCTTTTATTCGAAACTAACGACTCTCGACTTTATATTCTCACAAAATGTATAATCACATAAAATGTTCACAATAATTATAATATTAACTATGATAACAATTTATTAATATATTTGCTTCCGCCTCATATATGACATTAACAAACAATATTCTGAAGTGATGCGCTTTCATTCGTCAATCGAATATTTATATCGAATAGAATATAATCGAATATTTATAAATTGATATAGATTATAAATAGATAGTTTATTTTAATAAATCATTATTTTTGTTTTATAAATGAAAACCCACACTTTAAACGACGTAATTTAATTTATTTTAATAAATAAAACGAGGTACATATCTCTTTTCAGCTATTCACTCTGCTGTGGTCCAAATGAATGCATTTCCCAGAAATAATTAAATATTTTAATGTTTATGATAAAATATCAACAACGCATTATGAGTTATGTACTGCATCGCAGTAAAAAAACTAATTCATTTAGTAGGTGGGTAGGTATAATATGGCGTGGACCTAATTATGCAATGAATTTCTTGCAGCATAAAACTCATAAACATTACTTTTAAGCAACTGATTTCAAACGCGCATTTTTTTTCACGCACAAATTATTTCGATTTTAAGACAAAATTACTGATCTTACTTCGATGATTTCTTTGAGACCAATCTGGAAGCATTTATTTTCAAACAAAAAAAAATAAAAAATCTAAAACATATTCAAAAAACCTACGCGACGAATTGTGAATCTCCTCCTTATTAAGTCGGTCGAAAATAAATTGTACCTAATTAAAAATCTACTATACTAATCTATGTACTAAACAAATTTTAGAAAAAGTAACTATCGTGACATATTAAATGAATGTCTGGTATAAGTATTTGGCAATGTATGAGAAAAAATCATCACCGAAAAGATACGAGAAAAAAAATTTACACTTAAAAAAATATATTTTAAAAACTTAAACCTGACTACTCAAAAATCACGCTCTAAAAAGTCTAAAACAATATAATATTCTCATCTGATATTGCCAACTACCCAAAATCGATTTTTCGTCAAACATCAATCAAAACGATTTTTGTCGGATGACAATCTTGATTTCTACGAACTTTCCCCACGGTTATAAGTTAGAATTACAAAAGAAAGTGACAGTAAGTGATCCTGCTGGAGCATAAAATATCGATTACGCATTTGACCCAGCTCGCTCTGATCCCCACTTCACCGTTATGAATTCGAATCGAAACTTTAATGCTCTTATGTGATGTTAAAAAGAAAACGAAAATTTCATATTTTCCCGAATTCAGGTGGATTTACAGAAATCTTAAAAGGTTTTATTTTATTTTTTTCATTTGTCTCATTGCGATTAACGTGTCAACTATTTTGGAATTCTTGCTTATTAATTAAGTTTTTGTCATTGCAAATTTTATATATTTTATATCTCTCTATATAAAGTTTGACGTTTTAATTTGACCGCTTGTACAGTGATGTATGACAAATCTAATAATGATAAAAATTAATTTCTGTTTGTTTGTCTCGCTAAAACCCGATAATGGCTAGACCAATTTGGCTATTTAGCTTTTGATCTTAAAATTATTGTGTAAGTTCAGGAAAGGTTTAAACCGTGACAAATACATATATAAATAATAAGTAAAGGGAAATACTAAAAACGACAATTAAATTTATCAATATAAACTGTGAAATATTTGATGTCTTTTGTTTTTTTATAAATAAAAAATTGTCAATTGGTTATCAAATATTTATAGGTGCATTCAAAATTTGTTTCATATCTGTAGAGTGTATCTCTTTAGTCTGTTTTTTCGGAATACAAAACAGTTCTGTTTCTGAAATACAAAAAAAACTATGTTGTAAAAATGTTGATAAAAAATTCAGTTTGACCACATTTTACAAAATATTAAAAACGTAGATGATACGATGTTCATCGGATCATCTAGATGCAAATAAAAATTGGTCTATATTACGTAATTGTATAATCCTTTTTATTGATCGTTTTTACTATTTTAGCGTACGCTTACACTAGAACTTCTGTTTATACCAAAACCGGTGACACGTTTGCCAAAATTCAAAACCAAAAATTTCTCTTGATATGATTGCTACCAAACTTTACATGATCACCCTGGGGTAATCTGAAGATTGCCTAAAAATTGTATCGAAAGCACTCTTATTGCCTTGGAGTTTACAGAAAACATAATCGCAAGCTCAGTATTGAAGTGACCGAAGTCTAAATCTGTGTGAAACGAGTTAGCTAAGTTAGTAATTAAAATTTAGTTTCATATAATTCTGTGCTTCATAATCTTTTGAAGAATAAAAAACTATTCTAACAACATTTTTTCATTAACGTCTAAAGTAATCAAAAATGTAAATTTGTTTAATTTGTTCATTTTGATACTGAAGTGAGATATATAGAAGCATCGATTTTTGTATAAAAAGACTAATAGAAATATTTACTGCCCTTAACAGTCAGGACGTATCACATTTTGATAGCAATAAAGTTTGACAATCGGCTTGCAGGTAGGTCACTTATCAAACTGAACAGTAATAATTCATTGGTGATATGCACGCCGTTTGTCAGATAGTAATCGTTCACGTTAGTAATTAGTTTCAAGCGATGCAGTATTCGCTGGTACAGACTACTAAATTGTGAACAGTAACAGTTCGTAAATGTACCACTAAAATATATTATTTTCATTCACAAGGCCGTTTTACACGCTCAGTTTGCCATCAGTCTACGTCATTAATCAGGATAAAATTAAAAAAAAATTAAAACCATCACAAAGTCATACCTATGATACACAATGCTCTGGCATTATTCTAACATCAATTTTTGTCTGAACAACAAACTTAGAATAGCACTTAGGTTTTTAAGATCTTGGATACATTGCGGGAAAACTTTTTGACTTTGCAGTATACAAATCTTGCTTTAAAAACCATGTCATATTATTTCTTCAGAAAAATGATGGAGTGTTTAAACATTATAAGTTACCAAAGCGTTACTGCGTGTTGACAATAATAGCCGGCCAACCAACTCTCTACATCTGATGTTAAGTGATCACCACCGCCCGCGTTAAAGTGCATTGTCAGCTTATTAAGAAAAGAGAATAGGAAGGAAGGAAGGTTATGGAGGATGCAGTTAGCTCTTCGGCTATATCTCGATGATTTTCTGCTGGAGTGTGGTACTGGCCTAGTCGAGCCCATATGCGAGCTGTAGTCAGTGAGCAACGGCTAGGGTATAGCATGAAATTTTGATTATATTCACTGTGTTTAGTGAGTTTTTTCTGGCTCGAACAATTTTCACCAATTAATTTAATTCCTGACTAACTCCATGTGTTTCTTAAACGTAAAATTTAAATTTCAAATCAATATCTAAATCTAAGCGTTCGTTATCTTTACATCTTAACCGCCAGTACTTCAGTCTTCGACGTCTGTAGTCAGCATTCCAATTACTGGTCCGGATCGATTGCGGTCACATTACAATAACAATTATGGTATCAATTCGCGGAACCAATTATCGTGACTATTGAGTTGCTTAAAGGTTCAATACCCTTTTAATCAATGAAATTATAGAATTATATACATTGTATATTACAAAATATGCAATACACTTCACTGTTCGATACATTCAATCAAAAACCTTTTTCCGTACTTATTTAGTTTAGACTACTTACTATCTACCTAAAATTTTATTGAATAATGTTAAATTCGTGACGCATAATCAAAATACGTCAATATCTCCATATGTTATGGTTTAATTTGTCTGATACAAAACACCAGTCTTTAGTGTAGGCAACTGGAAACAAAGGACTACGTTTAGGCAGTGGCTTAATGACGTTAAATCCTATCCTAATATTATGAGGAGGTAAGACTTGCTTCTTAGTTTGTACCTAAGAGGTAATCTCTCCAATTTGAAAATTATTTTTGCGTCATATTACATTGCACTACGACTTATAGGATACGATTATAGGACTTATAGGACGAATCGGTAACAATAAATGGATGCTGATAAGCAATAATGTGTCAGCCCACAAAAAGTTGAATTCGGAAATATTGATATATTTTGATACTGCATCACGTAGTTAACATTGTTAAAAAAAAATTCAAGTCATACAAACTAAATGAGTACGGAAAAAAGTCTCTTGATTTATTGTTTCGATTTCCAAGTGTGTTCCATATTTTGCAATTTATACAATAATCTTAAATATTTTCTCAAAATGAAGTCCGTGTGGCTTGACACAGTATTGCTTATCAGCGTCCAAATACGAGTCAAACCACTAGGAGCAGCTAGTAACTTATAAATACAAAATTGGGATCAATTTAAGGCGTCATTAAAACACCAGTATACTGGGTTACATCTATACATATAAAAATACTTGTCCTGATTGATTCATCAAGTAGAGCATAAATTTTGGCTGTAGGTGACTTTCTGAGTGTAAACATAAAAAAATATGTATGGAAAATCTTCTAACGTGGTCATATTAACTTTAAATTACACAATACATCTGGATGATAGTAATGAAATGTGAACCATAAATCGCTCAAATATCACTCCCTAGTGAATTGGAAGGTGGTGATGAAGTTTGTATGGACAAAATTTATTTTCCTTAAACTTAGCATAAATATTCCTTTGGAAGAATATATAAATATCTATATACCCTAATTAAAAAAAATCATCTCTTATAGTATACTAGATGGTATTAAACTATACGCGGTCAACGCCGCGAGGAACTGCAAGTTTCAGCATAAATCTAAAACTTCAAACATGAATGAAAACATAATTAAAACCCGTGTTATCTGCAATGAATAAACTTTAATACAAGAGTTAAATGACGTGTCATACGGCGACAGAACCGCCATTATAATTTGTTCGCAGCGCCGCTGGTTCAGGAAATCTCGCGTTTGGCGCTTCCGCGATTCCTTTGTTAACATCTCGAAGTCAGAGTTCACAGTTGTTTCTTAATATGGACTCTTGGTACTGCGGGGTGTATTCCTGTTGCTGATTTGTCATTTGAATCATTTTGATGAAACAGGACGTGAGAAGCTTTGTAATTTCTTTTGTATTTACTTGGGATTTGTCTTATAATTGTTTCCAACTATTGAAATAAATTGTTTTATTTGTGTTTAAAATAGATGATTCTCACTAAGTTTCAATAATATTCCAACCAGTAAGCATCATGTGGTGCGTACGAGATTGACATATCAAAATATGATGACTTCCATCATATATTTTAAAAATAATTATTATGCGAATACAGACGTTATAATAAACAGAAATTTCTTTAGACTGCACTAGCAGTTGACCGCGGCTTCGTCCGTGTATATTCAAGTTTTAATAGTGGTTAGTTTAAGACCAGGATAAGGTTGGATGATTTTACAGTCTATAACTGACACAGTTAGAAACCACTTTTGTCTTTTTTGGCCAGAAACCCTCACGAGCATCCCCACAACACCCTACCAAAGTTTCGTCACAATTCGATCAATGTTTTTAAAACGCATAGAGTACAAACATACAAAACATAGATTTTTATTTATAGAGATAAATTAAGTATCTAATCCGGCCACCGTAATGAGACAGCTTCCGTTAAGCAGACTGTAGCAGAAGCGAAATTGTTCGGCGGCGTGAATTTAACAAACGCGCGGAATTTTGATGAAGCCATACACTTACCCGGTTATTTTTGTAACGAGAGGTCATAAACGTCGCGAGTTTTAATTAGACCATACATCGTACCCGCTTTACGAGTGCTTAATTAGTTATTTCGGTGCTGTTCTTCCTAATGTCTGCAAAACGGCCTATGTGAGAAACTTTTTAATTATTTGAGTTTCGTTTCGTTTGTACTTCGCTTCGATGTTGTGTTTACTTTATTTCTGTTGTTTTGAGAAAGATTTGGATGAATAATTGAACAATCGTTTGGTTGATGTTAATTTTGTTAACTTTTCTGTAATGAAATGTTGTTTAAATTTTTTTTATTTAACATATGTATATTTCTTTAGTCGTAAAAATGTCATAGTGTTGTTAAAAAATGCCTATTATTAACATAACTAAACCTCAGTAAGACAATATTCAGTCATTTATTTATGAAATATGAAAGCAAACCAAAATTTACGGAATGACATTCTTACATAATTATGTCAAATTGTTGTCATAAAAAAAACTCCGTACGATAAAAATAAATACATTTTTAAAACGTTATAATAAAATAAAATTTGTGAGATGAATTTACATCACGAAATTGATTATAGAACGTCAATTCAAATTTACGTGCATAAATTTTCAAATATCCCAACAGCAATAATCGTTCAAAATGATGTATGAACGATACATACCGTACGTGACTCTGAGCGTATAAATCGTAAAATACCATCCAATGCGAACGACCTAAAACGGTTAATCCGATTCCATCACAAACAGCTCATTCCACTTCAGAACAAACTACACCACAGCACTTCATAAAACTTCCCAAGAATTCCCGCTAGCGAGCGCCAAGTCATCTATAAAATTACTGGCGCTCTGAGGCCCTCGAGTGAGTCTTTAGCTGCGCCCACGCGTCTCAATAATTAAAACATCGTTATTACACAGTCCCCCCGGAGTCCGGGCCCGGCTGCACTAATTGCACAAAGTTTTCTGGCCATCTCATTAAAACTATTCAAATTTCAACGGAGACGTCGCGTCAGGCCTTTTCGTGAATAGATTTTGATTTACATTTATTCGGTTTCCCGGCGAGCGATCGCTTCAATTTGAATTGCAAGGTGAACATTTGACTAATCGACTCGTTAAAACATGAACGTTGTATGAAAAAATCAACTTCAATTTGCAAATGAAAACATCGTTTGCGTTAATAGTAAAAGTGTTTCTTTTTTAAAAATATATATAAAAATTTCGTTTATAATGCTTTTTCAACTAAGTGTAGTTTCAGTGTGACTTATGTACATTCGTATGTAATGTACGTATATATTTGTGTCTATGTATCCCATATGTAATGCGGAGTGCGAATGCGAATTAAACACAGCTATGTTAGCTACTTTACGCCAATTTTCTGTGCGAGTGTAGACCGAGGAATCATCACAGTCTCACATTATAATGACCACAGTGAAAGTTTTTATATTGTATCGTCGTAAAATAGTTTATTTTGTCGTAATTAAAAATTTAAGAAACTATTGTCTGATCATCATGTTTATAAATTTGTTGCGTTAGACTGAAAAAGTTTTAATTAATCTGAATATAATCATAGCATCAATAATCATAGCATAAGCATCTTGCTTTAAGTGATTCCTTTCATGAAATGAAGACGGGCAGGCCATGTTGCTAGAATGAGAGATTAAAGGCCCAACTAGAAAAAGTAGTAGGAAGACCAGAATTACGTTGAAGTGATTTAATACCCGTAACACAAAATGGCAACAACTGGGGGAGGCCTATACTCATTAAGGGATTTTTATCAACACACTCAAAATAATTATATACATAAAAATAATATAGAATAAGTGAAATTATATACTAACAAATTAAAAAAAAACATAGACACATCTAAAACACATAGATACAAATCCATACGCACATAGACAACACTCATTAACAAATTCAATACTAATATTAGGTAAAGCAATAGTTATATAATATGTAGTTACTAAGCAAATGTTAGCGAATAGATAAAGAATTAAAAAAGCTTAAATAAATAAATAAATAATAAAATAAGGATTCCTAAATCGTTACATAATTACACATTTATTATCGTTCAACGTGAAACCACAAGCACATTTCATTATAA
The DNA here is from genome assembly GCA_037950945.1 of Hypolimnas misippus. Taxonomy (NCBI): domain Eukaryota; kingdom Metazoa; phylum Arthropoda; class Insecta; order Lepidoptera; family Nymphalidae; genus Hypolimnas; species Hypolimnas misippus. Next base: position 10,562,038 of record JBBEEQ010000013.1, on the reverse strand, counting down.
ACGTAATTAAAGAGGACTCGGCTCACCGAAAACAATCTTTAAGTATATCAAAGCAAACGTCTGTAACGCCATATACAGATGTAGCAAAGTTTTTGTTTTCGCCCGTTTAGAATTTAGGCAAACAATTGAAAATCTTCAATGGAGGCTCTCTCATCGAACGGAAATTTCCATGTATTAAAATTCGTCGCTGTCGCAAATTGTTATCGTTGAAAGCCTAATGACGTATTTGCATCGAAAAAGAGTTTGGATTGGAATCGAGAAATTCCAGCAAAAATAACACGAGGGGCAAATTTTAAGTGTTTTTAAGAGATTATTTTTTTTCATTCGAATATGCTAAGTGTGTTTTTGATGTGGATTACCGACTACAAAAATTCATTTTTTTTTTGGTAATGTATATTAGTAACAACTGAACTAGAAGAAGAGTAATGTTTTTCGTACGTACGTCGGTATGTACATATGAATGTTCGTTTTAATTATGATCTATAGCCTCACGGAGTGACCGATTTTGAAAAGTAATGTCATTAAATTCATTTCCTTTTCCGGAGTGTCATACGCTATAAGACGTCAGCAAAACATCAATATGGAGGACGAAAGCTGTCAATATTGGCGAGACGTTGTGATATTTTGTAGCCTAAACAGTTTTAGCGTTTTAGAAATTTGAGGACTTGTTATTAGGCCTCCGAATTTTTAAATTACTTAAGATTTGTTTTTAAGAAAATAATTAAATATGGATTTTAGCTTTCTTTGCGAACAAATAAATTTACATTATTTTATTGACTCTTATTTATAAGTTTATGTTTATTTTCTTATGAATATTTTGTTTAATCCGCTAAAGCCTTAAAATAGAACGTAGACTTTACTTTTTTAATTAAGCTCTAAGTGGGTGGAACGAGAGCTTATTAATCTTAAAACTAAAACTTCGAAAATGTCTGATGATTTTATTTATACCTATTAAATTTACTGAGACTTATCAAAACCTTCGATGGCGAAGCCTAAGCGGCAATCATTAATATAATTAAATTATTAACCGATCACAAAATTCGAACAGTATTTATTACAATGATACAATTCCGATCAGTAGTTTTCGATTCCTTATATCTATACCTAGCTGTTCCTTGCGATTTCACACGCGTTTATGCGCCTTCAATAATTAAACTATCTCACACAAAAATAATTTTTCAATTCGAACCAGTAATTCCTGAGATTCACGCGTTTAAACAAACAAACTCTTCAGCTTTATAATATTTGTATAGATGTTAACAAATAATCAAAGAAAAATAACAAACAAAAAATAGATAAAAAGATCGAAGTTCGTATCGAACAATAAAATTAAGTTCATCTCGAAAGAATATGAGGGAAAATAATAACTGTAAGGACACGAAACTGGGAGATAGGGTGAATAAATCAACATTAATACAACAGGCGCGGCCTGCGGACAATGGCGGAATTCAGCGGAATATTTGATCAAATACCATAGCGACAATGGACTTCCTTATAGACTTACCAAGTATCGCCTTTTGACTAACCCTCAATATCATATTTTGCTGTATAATAATTAGATATTATGACATCAGAGGAAAAGATAATATGTGTAGTTCTTCGACTACCCCTCCACCAACTTCCTTATTACCTCCTTTGTGGATCTTTCAAACTGAAAATGCCAGACAAGTTGGCGCAGTGGTCACTGCAACTGACTCAAGCGCTAACGGTCGTGGGTTCGATCCCCGCTCATGGCAAACGTCTGTATTGGCCATACGGATGTTGGTCGTGGTCTGGGTGTTTGTGTTAATGTTGTCAGTGTTTCCGGACCCCCGACACAAGGTCACATCTTAATGGGTTCCGTTGAGTGTGATGCGTTTATAAAACTCTGATTGAAATGTCATTGATAATACGTGTAGTTATCATTTTAAAATGCAAAATAACAGCCTTCAAATATCTTACTACGGGACAAAGGCTTTATCTCAAGGAACTAAATCAAACCAATAATAAGCTTTTTAAAACTTCTCGCGGCACATTAAGTTTTCCCAAGATTATTATCTTTATCGCCTACAACGATATTATTTTTGTCATAGAGCTCGAAAAGTTAGATATGTTAATTTAAGGATCCTGAAATCATTAGTTAAAATGTTTCTACCCTTTGGGCTATCTTGACTAACGTATCAACAACGATAATTATTGTAACTAAATTTCATAAAGTCATCCACCTGTATCCACGAGCTATTTTCCAAACATTTCCAATTAGTGCACTATTATTTATAAACATGGAATGCTACCTTCGAAACGTGAGGGCGGGCCACGTAAAAGCATGAAATGGAACGTTAAAATCAAATTCTACAACCAATACTAAAATGTGACAGCACTTCGCGCGAACGACACTGATATTGTTGCAATTGCACCCAGCATGACGGTAAAGCCAACTTTATGTTGCATTACACGGTACAATTCTAAACTTTGAGCAAGATCACAACTCACTCTTGATTCTTTGATATTACACTTTATTTTACAGACTTAAGATCCAATTTCGTTAAGCACTTTTTGAGAGTTGGGTCGTTTTTTGGTGTTGCAAAAGTATGGTACATTTTACTTCATGAATTCAACGAAGACTTCGTAGGGCATCATTTCTAAGATCAGACGGTTTGCACTATTATTGGGAGGTTGGGTTTCATATGTAATCTCTTTTTATTTTTCCGCGTGGTAGCGTGTTTATACTGTCGGTGCTACAGGATTATAGTGGTGGAAAATTTTCTAAAGTAGATCATTTATTTTTGTCTTATTTCATTTTGTGTGGAATACTCATATGTTTTTACATCGTTTCGGTTTTGGAAATATTTTTAGAGAATTCATATTCATATCCTTTATAAAGTTATATTATTAGCTACAAATACAAGGAACTCAATTTTATTATATTACGAAGAAATAAATTTAGAAAATAAAATTTATTATAGATCATAAACTCAACGTGAAAGATGCTCTTGAAAAATCTCCATATTTCTCCAGAATTACTAATCAAGATGTCTAGGATACTTTGTTTATTTAATACTCCTATTTTCTTAACAGGTAGCGCATTTTTTTTTAATTTTTTCATTTCACAAAATAAGATAATATTACCAAAATTTTTGTCCTATATTTCATTTTTATTCACTCAGATCGAAATATTGACAAATTAAAACCAAAATTTGAAAAATGATCCACGTAGCTGTGCGAGGACACAACACAATAACTGGCTAATTAAATTACACCCTGTTTTCACGCGGTAATTAACTTAATTTATTAACACCAACATACCTAGCCTTTGTTATGAAAACTCCACATTGGTATTCAACGACGATTTGAACTGAAACTTTATTGATTATTAAGGATACAGTTACGTCTACCACAGGTCTCGTTAGATTTAATATCGCTAGTATAAGTTGTGATAGTTATCGATGTCGTAATTTTCGATACCGTAATCTTCCATACATTTATTCAATGTGTGGTAAAATTAGTAAAAATTACCGATCGAAAATTTCTACAAATCGTTCGGCACAGTACTATTATAAAGGCGGCGACAGACCTTTTTTTTTCAAGGATTGCGTTTCATCAAATAACGGGTGCAACTTCGTAGGGGTACTTTCTAGAATAATAAACTGCGACATACAATTGTCTTAGTAAAAGTTTCAGTGATGACGTCTAAAGATATAAAGCAACCAATAAATAGCAGGCAAGATCATTCTAAGAAACCAGAGATTTAGTGTTGTATAGCGAGCCGAGCTGCTCAGTCCATCATGCCATAACGTGGATACGTTTGGCTTGTGAAAATGTCATAACATATTATGGCACGTTAATAGGAGTTGGTTAATAAGTCTGTACATATCCCACATCTCGGCGAAAATCGCCTTCTTCTGTTAAGCAGAAAAATTAGGAACTTAATATACCATATCTAAGAATTTAGAACCCATTGAATGAAAATTCAGTGATGCTCATCGGGATTAGAACAAGTAACAATTAATTAATACCCGTATCCTTTCACTTGGCAATTATTTTTTAGTGAACTTTCAGCCACCCGCGACTTTGTCTGTGTATGGACAGGATTTTTTCTGACTTGCCTGACATTTATGATTATAAATTGACCAAATTACATGTTATCTTTATAAATTATAGCCTATGTTTTTTTTATTATATAGTAAAACACATTCTCACATACATTCGCGTTTATAATAGTAGTATAGTTAAGCAAACAAACTATAGTAATTCAACCTGAAATTACAATTAATTACACCTTAGTAAGCTAAACCATGCATTATACAATACTAATTGTAATTGTACTTGGCTAAGTAAATTCTGAATTACTTCTTGCTGAAGGAGCTCAAGTTCTGAGCACTTAATTATCTGACTGACCTAACAAGGTATCAAGTCCAGTCTTAGTCTAAACATTACCAATTACAAGTCGGAGAATGAAGGATCTTGGATTTAACCCTTAGGCTTTGATAAATTAGATGAGAATAACAATTTTTACACTTGATAGCATTAGTCTAATTGACTTACAGAATAAAGATACCTTCAGGTAAAAAAATTTGGATAGTTTTTACACGATACACTATATTTTAATATTAGCGGATACGACAGACGTTCTGTCCAAAAGCAGCGCCACCTTTTGGGTCCAATTATGAATCTAAACCATCTAGGAAGTAATGAGTGATGTAAGGGAGGGGACGGGGGCATGGCGACATCGGTGGTGAAGAAAAATTTTTGAAGATTTTGCCATTTTCACGCGGCGCTGACCCGGCTAATCAGGTGCAGCCACAGTGCTTTTACTAATTTCATATTTTACTTTAATTATTTCTGTTACTGTATTACTAATTAGGATATAAGAATAAACACATTAATTGAATAGTCAAACGAACTTACCTGTAAGTGAAGTTCGACGGTAATTATGCGATCTTGTTATCTCGTCCGAAGATGATGATAGTTTACAAGTGTAGTCCCGGTTATTTAGTCACTGACGCCACATAATTTTAAAGCTAAAAGCAAAAACGGAACGCAGCCGTTTCCCTTTTTATGCTCCCTCTGGTGTTCAGATTTAACTTCATTAGTTTGTAGAAAATAAGTTATTTTTGATTTTACAACTTTAGGGTGTATTTCATACTTAAGGGATTAGGGTGGGAGTCATCATCTTCGGACGAGATAACAAGATCGCATAATTACCGTCGAACTTCACTTACAGGTAAGTTCGTTTGACTATTCAATTATGCTCCTTGTTATCTCGTCCTCGATGATGATAGTTTACAAGTGTAGATGTTTAAAGACTAGTTGTGAAATCGAAAAACTTGAATATTTATATTCATTAATATTTTTTATTAATAAGAAAAGTCTATGGTTAACAATCAACAAATGTTAAGAAAATATATAATATAAAATATTATTATATATTATTAATAAACTGACATGTTGTTCTTACACAGAGATCAATTTTAAAACAGTTATAAATGTGTCTAAACACTAATTATCATTCTCTAAATACAGCCTTAGCAAAATTAACATTATTTATAATTGGTCTATTATAAAATCTTGCAAATATTGAGGAGTCACCAGTCCAGCCAGCCGTTCTACGGATGTCATCAATGCTCACACCCCTCTTATAGGCCACGGATGTCGATGCATGCCGTGTACTATGGGCAGAGAAAATTGAAGTATCGACTCCACAGTCTTTTAGAGTACTCTTAATCCAACGGCTGACTGTACTAGCAGACACCTCTTTATGTGGTTTTCTTATTGCTACAAATAAATTATTTGTACTTCTTAAATTTTTTGTCATTTCTATATAGTGCTTAATAGCCCTAGCTGGACAGATATTTGGCCTATCATTAAAGAAAGGTAAAACAAGAACAGGTTGACACCTATTTGGTGCTGAAGTTTTAATTAGTTTATCTATCTTAAAACTAATACAATCGTCCCTTATTGATATATTTTCAATATTTATTAAGGATATAGTTTGAGCTCTTTGGCCTGTGGCTAAAGCTAATAAAATTACAGCCTTTTTTGTACTTATGTTTAAGTTATTCCTATTTGTATAATTATTTTCTATATAATTAAAAACAACTGATACATCCCATGTTTCGTTATATTTTGGCATTGTAGGTCTTAATTTAAAAAATCCTTTAAATAATCTTTTAATTTTATCATTGGTTCCTAAGTGAGGACCTATAATTAGAGACAAAGCTGATCGTAAGGAATTTAAGCTTCCATAAGAATATCCCTCTTTAAATTTACTTGTTAAATAATGAATTACCTGAGCTATATTAGGGTTCATTATAGAAATTTCTTTTAATTTGCAAAATTTTATCCAATTGAGTATGCTTGGTGAGTATTGTTTGAGTGTATTCTCTGATATGGAGGACAGCATAATATCTGCTGCTTCATAATCCACACCCGAGGTCATAAATGCTTTCCTGATAATAGACCTGCCATCAGGGTTAGGCTTCGGTGAAGGGGATGTGGCATTCTGGAATTATTTATAGTAAGTAAGTCTTCAGAAGGTGTAAAAATTATTGGTTTGCCAATTAAAAGCTTATTAAAGATGGGAAACCATGGCTGTGTATTCCAACAAGGTACAACAACAATTCCCTCAGCCTTGTCTGTAATTGTTTTTTCTAGGACCTTTAAAACCATAGAGAATGGGGGAAAGGCATAAAAGAAAAAATGAGACCAATTTAAACTGAAAGCATCTACAGCAAAGGCATATGGATCTGGATGCCAAGATACATAACAATTGCATTTAGCATTTGTTCTTGATGCAAAAAGATCAATTGTAGGTTTACTAAATATTGAAATTAATTTATTATAGTATTTTGAACTAAGTGCCCATTCTGTATTGCTTAACTCTCTTCTTGATTCAAAATCGGCTATAATATTATCTTTTGTATTAATGTAAGTAGCAAAAATCCAGATATTCCGACATTCACACCATTGCCATATACTCTTAGCAATATTATGTAAGTGTGGATATTGCACCCCCCCTAGTCTATTTATGTATGAAATAGCTGTTATATTGTCAATACGCAATAATATTTCACAATTTTTTAAATCACTAGCATAACATTTAAGAGCAAAAAAGGCAGCAATTAATTCTAATAAATTTATATGTAATTTAGTTTCTTTTTCTGTCCATGATCCTCCGGTTGAATTATTTCCACATGATGCACCCCAACCTGTGGATGAAGCATCAGAGGATATTTCTAGAGTGAAAATATTTTTTCTAATAGGGTTAACTGATGTTTCTATATTAGTCTCCCACCATTTTAAATCCTGTATACTTCTTTTATTTAATTTTGTGAAACTTTCATAGTTACTTTCATTATTTTTTAATGACAAAAACTTAATTCTTTCAAGATTTTTTGTATATAAGACACCATATTTAATAGCAGGACATACTGAGATTAATGTACCTATAACCTGAGCTAAAAATCTTATTTTTATTCTATCCTTTGAGAGCAACTCTTTAATTAGTCTTAAACAGTTTTGTCTTTTTTCTTGTGTAATACCTAATGTCATATTTTTTGAATTAAAAACAAGTCCTAGAAATTTGCAGGATTGAGATGGTACAGATACACATTTTTCATGATTAATGGTAAACCCTAGTTTTGTCAACAGTTTAATTGTTGAATTACTATTCTTAAGGCAATCTGAGAAAGTATTACCTATACATAAAAAATCATCAAGATATACAACTATTATATGTCCCTTTTCCCTTAGAGCTGCTACAACTGGTTTCATGAGTTTTGTAAAAATAAATGGTGCAGTGCACAACCCGAATGGAAGAACGTTAAATTGAAATAATTTTCCATTAAAATAAAAACGTAGATATTTCTTACTATCTTGATGGATATTAATAGAGTAATATGCATCCTTTAGGTCTATGCACATGAAATAATCATTTTTTCTTAATAGTTTACATGCTGTTCTATAATCCTCTAACTTAAAATGTTCATTTTTTATAAAGTTATTGAGATTTTTTAAATTTAATATAAATCTGTAAGATCCATTAGGTTTTTTTACTAGGAAAATTGAAGAACAAAATTGTTTCTTATGAGGATTACACCTTTCAATAACTTTCTTAGAAAGTAGCTCGGTAATTTCAATATTCATTTGTTTTATTTCCAATTTTGACAATTTGTCATTTAAAGGTACAAATTCCTGATGAGGTTTCTGTAGAAAAGGGATTTTGTATCCCTTTATCCAGTCCAAAATGTTTGCATCATCAGTTATAGATTTCCAATTTTTGTAATAATTGTTTATGTTACTCACCGCAGTTACTTTCTGTTGCGTTGGAACTTGTCGTCCCTCCTCCTGTCTTTCGGCTTCTGGTTGTATTGCCCTCCTGTCATTGGCTTCTGAGTTCTCTGCGTGTGACGAGGAGGGCCCCGCCAGTTTAAAGGCCGGCTGGTTGTAGCACCTTTATTTGCTGTTTCAGTATTTTGCCTTTTAAATCTCTTTACATCGTTGATTTTTAGTTCCTGTCCTGATCTCTTTACTGACTTTGCAGTCTTAATTTTTTCTAGCAAGTTTTCTCCAAATAGGAATTCGCCCGGTTCAGCCTGAGTGAGGACATCTTTCATGTCTTTGTTGATCGAGGATAGAATAAGGGATCTGCGGCTTCTTGTATCTTGGTAAAAAGTGTCACATAACAGGCGAGAAGCATCATTGATTTTCTTTATAATGTTAAGCTTATTATCGTTGTGGTTGCTACTAACGCACAAATGTAAGGCTGCTCCTAGGCAGGACAAAGTTGTTGAAACCTGTTTTTGTCTGGATTCTATTATATTGTCTCTCCTTTTTGAGGATTCATTTAGGGCTGCGGTAACCTCTATATTTAATTTTGGTGGGATCATCTTTGGGCAATTTTTAAAACTTATATTTTCCTTATATATTTCTTCTTTTTCCTCTTTCTTTATTCCCTTTTGTAAAATATCTGACCACCGATCCGATATCTCTTTTCTTAATACCGCCCCCTCCTCCTGAGGTGTGGCTACGACCCCTAGGACCTCTAAAACGTCGCTGTCAAGAGGTTCTTCTTCCTCAATAGACAAGTCCCGTTCCGAGAGACAGTCTGTCTCGTCAATAGAGAAAATGGGTTCGTTTTCTTTTAAACTCTCTGAAAAATAAGTATTTTGAACTATGATTTACTGAGCAACTCAAAGAGGCAGGGATCAATAAAACAACCATACGAGTTCCAATATGACCCTCGCTTGGTTAAAAAACTTAACCATTTTATGTTCCCACAGAACATCCTTGTAGGTTAAAAAATAAAATTACCATATGTTCCCACAGAACATCCTTATTGGTTATAAACTAAAAAGACCGTATATGTTCCCACAGAACATCCTTATCGGTCATGAAATAAAATATGATAAGATGAGATGACCATATATGTTCCCGCAGAACATCCTTATTGGTCATAAAATAAAACAAAATGACCATATATGTTCCCACAGAACATCCTTTGGTCGCAAGTATGAAGATTGTATTTATTGATATATTTCTTTCTTGTATAAAATATCAATATACTTTTGTTATTAATGGCGTCGTTAGCTCATTAGTAGTTACGTACCTGTATCGGATTCCGACAATCTGCGTATCTTTTTCTCTAAACGTCGTATTTTCTTTAACAAATGAGATCTATCGTCCTCTGACGATCGTTTTTTCTTAGTTTTATCCATAATATTTGTTAAAAACACAAAAAACAACGAAGAGAAAGTGGCGTCTACGCAATGACATAAAAACCGAATGAAGTTAAATCTGAACACCAGAGGGAGCATAAAAAGGGAAACGGCTGCGTTCCGTTTTTGCTTTTAGCTTTAAAATTATGTGGCGTCAGTGACTAAATAACCGGGACTACACTTGTAAACTATCATCATCGAGGACGAGATAACAAGGAGCATAATTTATATTTTTGACTCGACTCCTAGAGAAGGGATGTGGTTTCTTAATTTAACGTTGGGTGTGGCGTTTGGTATAAGAGCTTGGTAACCCCTGATCTAGGGACACAATCACACATCAAATATTTCATCAAAAAATAGTCCAGTCGTTTAGGAGAAGCTTGAAGTGTCATAAACACGGACAGGAAAAAAATAGATTTATAATTTTGTTGAGACCAACGCAAAACATCTGTGTAGTATATGTAGTTTAAAAATGTCTGTTCTAGACTTGGTGCCGCCACACGCCTGGCGTTATATAAGACGTAACTTAATTATGGCTGCTTATTTTGGCGGGAAGGTTGACAGTTCGTTAACTTTGCCGAATCTTGAAGCGGATTCGAGGGTCGGGTTTATTTGAAGAACGACGGTACAGATTATATTACGAAAAAGTTGTGCATTAGTTTTTTTTTCTTTTTAACTACGTTTTTTTTTTTATTTTGGTTACAAAATGATGTGAAATAATTATACCGTTTCAATAACAGGCTACTCAATTCTTCTAAATATATATTATAATGTATTCCCACATAACACGTAAAAGATTTAGTTGCCGCCGATTTCGAATGTATTTGGCATCGAATTCAAAATGTTGTAGAATATATTTATTTTTAGCTTTTTACTTTACTTGTTTCATTGTTTATATATTATATATTATATATATATATATATATATATATATATATATATATATATAATATATAATTTCAGCTTATTCACCGTTCGAGTCTTATTGTTTTACAATATCTAAATATATAAGTAGCTACTCCTTCGGGTCTATAACCTTCCTAAAAAATATCCAACGCAAAAATAATTTTTCAAATCGTACATACGTGCACATATTGTACACATATAAACTTACAAACAAACTCTCCTCATATTATTAGTATAGATGAAAAAAGGCAATAAAGCTTACAACTGTTGATGAAATATTTACTCATAATAAACTTCCTCTTTCGTATACTACAGTTATAACTTTTAATCGTATTTATATATTAATCTGATACATTATTTACACGAAATCCTTTTAAATAACTCTACATCTTCAAAATTCATTTCGCGCGTAGATGTTCATTTTCTGCCGTATTCAAAAGAATTATTGTGTCGCATCCAAAAAAGCATAAAAGTATAAAATGACTTAATGGATTTTCAACCTTATGTGTTATAAGTTAGGGTGTAATTTACATAAATCGTTGGAATATTTATTGCGTTTATTTTCGAGCAGTTAGGACATTTTATTCCCAGCACTGTCACATTAGTTTCAGGTATCCACCTGCGCTCTTAATACCTCGTGTGTGTGTTTTAACTATTTTTATTTAGTTTTATTTGTTTATAAATAAAAGATTTATTGCCTTTTTTAACCGACTTCAAAAGGCGTCTGTATATGAACCGTATGTGTGTACATACACATACGTATATGTGCCTAATTTGTATGTATGTAAATTCATAATTTTCAAGAAAAGTTTTAGTATATAACATATAAGGATCTAATAAAGAGACAATGGAACTCTGTCATAACGAAACAAATGTCCCGCGATTGAAAAATCGCTGGCAATTAGCAACTTCGGCCAATATTTTTCTTGTTAATTTAAAATATCTATTTTCTTTCCTTTTCTTGGATATATAAAGCACACGTAAATATTTAATCAACAACTCACACACTTTACTACATAATTAAGACTTTAAAAAAATCAAACTCAACGGCTCCCATTAGGACGTCATGGTCATGCGTCGGGGACCTGGAAACAAACACAACCAAACACCCAGATCACGACAAACATCTGTATGGCTAATACAGACGTTTACTGTTAATGGCGATCGAACCTGCCACCGTTAGCACTTCAGTCAGATACCACTGCGCTTATCTGATAAATTGTATTAATAAATAGTTAGAATTGTTAAGGATAGGTTTAACATCTTTAGACGCCATTTTCTCAAAATGAACTCCGTGTGGCTTGACATAATATTGCTTATCAGCGCACAATTAATGTTTTACGTAACACTATTAAAATACAGGATACCGGCTCCGCTATTTAATACACAAAGTGAGCTAGCATTGAATTGACGTGCTCTGCGTGTGACGTAATGAAATTCGTAAAACAATGTTATTTTACAGTATCATGAACGTTAATAATCATACTGACACAGCTCTAATTAACTAACGAAATAGTATTATTTATTATGTACCTATACTAGGGATGTAACGGAGGTAATTTTATTGGAACCGAAGGCGGAGTCGGAGTTTTTAAATTTGATTTACCGGAATCGGAATCGGAGTCGGAATCGGGGGGATTCCTCGCACATGTATGAACCTGTTCAAATTAATCGACCAAGGCCGCGCACGCGCCCTCCGCTATATTATGCTTCGACCTCCGAATAAAATCTTCGATATAAAAGTGTCGGAGCCGAAGTTGGAACCGCAATAATCGGAAGTTCCGACTTAATGAAACCGGAGTCGAAACTCCGTAACATCCCTAACCTATACATATTTTATTATATAACTAGCTGTGCCTGACGGTTTCATCCGCTTTAACTTGAGGAAAAATTATATTTATATCGATACCTCCCACGTAAGTTGTTGTAACCCCAAAATTACAATTTTACAGTAGAGCACTTTTAATCCGTTTTAGTTTGAAAGTTACAACAAAATACGCCTTTTTTCAGGCGTATTTTGTTGTAACTCTCCTTGAAGAAAAAAAAAAGATTTTTGGTATTTTTTCACTTTGAATGCATTAAGCAATGCAAATTCGTGTAGTATTCAGTAAAAACGCTAACGGCAATTTTGTGGCTTACAATAACTTACGTGGGGGGTATCGATATAATGTTTACCTTTCCTACTTAACTCGGATATTATTTACTATTTCATTATTACAATTTTGTTTTCGCATACTTTTTTTTATTTATTCATTAAAATAAATAATTTATAAATAATCAATGTAAACTAGGACCGAGATGGCCTAGTGGTTAGAACACGTCGATCTCAACCGATGATCGTAGGTTCAAACCCCGGCTAGCACCGCTGATTTTTCAAGTGCTAAATTAGTGTTTAAATTCATCTTGAGCTCGGCGGTGAAGGAAAACATCGTGAGGAAACCTGCATGTGCCGGGAGAAATTCTGACACATGTATATCCGCCAACCCGCATTTGAGCAGCGTGCTGGATTAAGCTCTAAACCTTCTCCTTAATAGGAGAGGAAGCCTTTGCCCAGCAGTTACTTTACTTTACTTTTTTACCATGTAAACTAATTTACTCTTTATAACAGTAGCTACATGTGAGTGAAAGTCCAGCCATTTCAAAGATTAGCCAGATGAAATAGACAGACAAACATAAATTTGAAAAATTTTGTTTTTGATGTAACAATGTATACACGATACTTTCATATTCATTTAGCTAAAAGCTGTTAATTTGAAATTACAAAAAGACATTTAAATTTTATTAATTTATATAGACATTTATTGATCTGGAAGTAATTACGTAAAACTATTGCTATTAAAATATGGCAAAAGACAGTTTAAGGAAGCGTTTTATTACAAAAAAGGGAAATCAACTATCAGAATATAGCGTGGTTTGATATCCATAATTTTACACAATTATGGCTGTGGTAAGTAGCAACGTTTTTAACCTTCGACCAAAAAAAGGTGTTATAAGTTTGACGTCAAGTTGGGTATTAAGGTGCTCCCCAACTAATGGACCAATTTTGATATGATTTTTTCGTTTCAAGACTGATACCATCGAAATGGTTTTACTATGGTCTATGAAGTTATGTTCAAGCGTTTAATGGTTATCAGCTTATTTATTGTTGTTGAAAGGATTTGGGCAGCTTCTACTGGTCTGATCTTTATTTATATTCGCATCCTTTTGATGTATAGGTACTTACTGCGAATTATAACCTATGACCTAGTTAGCTTCCTGAGTTCGCAACGAAATGTCCATCGCCTGGCAAATGTCTAAATCCTGCTAAAAATAATAGAAATAAGTTAATAATTTGAAAAATCAAAAAAACCCGACTGGTTTACAAGACCATCTGCAGCCCGTTGTACTGTATCAGTTATGTCTAAAGGCTTATAAGTGAGAATTATTACTAACCAACTTTAAATCGTTATAGATACTAAACGATAATTTTGGTTGAAAAACGATGTGAGAAACGTCAAAATGATTTTTAAATACCTATTCAACGATAGTCTACTTGACATAGTTCGTCGATTGTCTTTTTTTTCTTTTTCACTTAACCTCCAAAATCTATTTTAATTTTTCCAATTTTTTATGCTTTCTATGACATTCGTGATATCTTGACAAATCATACGAACATGTCGTTTATCAAAATCGATCTACGTGTTTGGTCTAAATAGTGCTATAAAGATGCAAACCCACAAACATACGTACATACATACATAGGCAGATAAACACATTACCCTTTGCATCGCGCGGTCGGGTAACAATACATATACACAATAAACACATTCACAAACAATGAATTACAAAAAAATCCGTCGACTTAAATCTCTCAACGTTATTTTCATTATCATCATTAATTTAATTTCATACTGTATAACATTTCGTTTAATTTTTAACGCGAGGTTCTTCACCTTTCCTCCGTCGGTTAATCGGATTCGTACACCTCATATCCGGATTATACATACATTATGCGCACGAGCATTTTATATTTATGAAGAATATTGAACTCATGGTATAATGAACGATACATTAAAATCATACTAGAAGTCGCCCGGTGGTCAAAATTCGTAATTAATTTAAATTTTACTGTAACCCATTTATAGCAACACCAGGAATACAGAGAATATCCAGGCGGTGATGACTTAACATCAGGCCTGCTCGTTTGGCAACTATGCTCATATGTCTCGAGCGTTTGCCCTCTTTATTACCCGGCTATTATAGGAGGGTTATGTTTTTTCCAACGTACATATGTACGTTTCTTTGATACACTTTACAACCTAAGCCGTTTGACGGATTTCAACATATGACGTGTATTTTTGAATTTTTGATGTTACTCAAGTCATATATATAAAAAAGGTACATATTAAAACAATAAACTGACTTCCAACGCAAAATACTCAGTTTCATTTACTTAAATGATATATTTATACTATTTTTACTAGATTTAATTTGATTTTAAAACAAACTTTAAAAATTCTTTTGGACCAATCGGAAGAACCTTTCGATTAACAAAGAATTTTACAAATCGGTTAAGATACGAATGAGTTCTGAAGTAACAAACATAACCTCCCTTTTTGAAGCCGGTTGATAACCAATCAATTTTCTGAATCACATCGCGTCGCAACGTTCGCAACAATACACAATGATGTCTGCGGTTTTTGATTTACACCCGGAAATCATAGCGCTTTGTTGTACTTTATTGATGGAAAATATAATAAACAAAGATGGACGATACATTCGTTTACTAGCGTTGCGCAAATACATATGTATTTCGTTTAAATATTATAATAATAATTTACATAGTTGAAGATGAGTAAAACAATTACTGCCTTACTACAAAAAATTTAAACACACTTTAAACGCGTGTCTATAAAATCCTGTACTACAAATCCGCATCTAACGATAGTTTTGAGTTAAACATGGTTTAGACCTTATTAATTTATGTAACATAAGCTTAGGTATTTTTAATATATGCTTAACCAATTTTGGCTATCAAATATAACGTGAGACATTTTATTAATAAGTTTTTTTATAATTTTCCACGCAGTGTAGCAATTTGGACAAAATTTTAAACTATGTCTAATTTTGAAACATTGTCTCTAGCACACGTGTTGAGCATAGTTTTATTACATGTTTTGTAGTATGGTATAGTTACTAAATAATTAGTTTATTTCTCATAGCTTGCAAGAAACTCCATAGTAATTCTTTTAAAATAAATTAAATCTAAAACTTAAATCTTTCAAAACACGATCATTTTACCAAAAAATATAACACATTTACTCCATACCTTGTTAGTTTGTAATAAAGAAATAAAGATGAATGCAAACCTAGGCCCACTTCAGTAACCTGTCTTAATGAGGTAATTTATTAATACGCTTGATATAACTCCGTAATAATTGTTTTTATGTTTTTCCAGATTGTCATTTACCTTTTTTTTCGCTTTTTTTCTTTCCTTAGAAGGAAAAGAAAAAAGTATGCCACCGTACAGCCAAGTCTTTTGTAATTTGTATTCATATTCAATTAAATTCTAAGGCACTGCCATTTACCTCTTAGTTTTGGCGCCATTTTTTTCTAATGTTACCAAAAGGCAAAGGCAATTAATTCATACAGTCAAAAAGAGTTTTACTTTTAAATAAAATAAATTAATACATTTTAAATATCGGTTTTTGTACTACGATGTTTAGATCATAAAAATAAGATTAAAACTTAAGAAAAAAACAACTGCTGCAAAATCTATTTTTATATAAAAATATATATATAATAAATACATTACAATCACTGGGACTAGACTAGACCTATATAGACTTGAAATTTAACAGAACATTAATCCATCTATTAATGATGTGAGGCTTAAAAGAGTGGGAATGGGACAGGTGGGTATAATGAGATATCATATGCGTTATGTTTTCGTCGAACACGCGAATTCTAAGACATTTTTATGACGGCGCTTATTTAACCAGACATAAAGTAAATTATAGGTAAATGTATTTAAGGATAAAAAAAATATTTTCCAAGCTATAAAAATACAAATTCACTCGTCCAGATTGGTTGAGTATTTCCCGGGAAATAGCAGAAATTTTAAAAAGTATTATTATGTAAAAAGAAATATACTCTGTAAACAGAACCTGCTTATTTCTTTGGAACTTCAACAGTGAATATGTTGAAATTATTAAGTATAAACTAACTACGCTCCTTTAAAATGTTTACTTCAATGCAATAAAGGGCTTATTCTCATTTGTTTCTTGTATTTTATTTAATGTTTTAATTATAAAAATTAAAAACGTAAAATTAATTACGTAATAAAACATAGAAAGTCGTAACAAAAATAAACCAATTATTTCGGTTTATGAAATCACATATAAAAAGAAAATATATTAAATTATATCAACATCATTTAATATTCAATTGAAGATACCGTACGTAAATGATTGAATGGAATATGTAATATTCATATGTATGTACGTACGTATGTATTACCCAAATAGATTAAGAGATTTGAATAATTAGGTGATACATTTCCTTATGCGTCGTGTGATTCAAAGATAATTATTCAAAATGGCCGTTTGATTAACAAATGTTCGAACATTCTCAGATGAAATTGGACGTACATTTATATTCATTTTAATTTAAGAACGTGATAAAGATACAAATCCTTTTATCACGTTCTTAAATTAAAATGAATATATAAGGTTGTGTACAGCCAGTTCCATTGTATACAAACAAAAAGTTTTTAATATTATATTTATAAATTGTTTTATTTATATTTTAGTTCATGTAAATAAGGTTTTGTATTTTTTATATATTAAATTGAAGTGCGAATCAAAGACAAAAGAAGTTTATATATATTCTAACTGTCCTACGCGGTTACATTCGCGTTTATGGTTACTGCTTCGCTGCTACGAGTCGTAGCGCAATGTAATATAACCTTTCTCAATAAACAGGCTATCTAACGCTTAAAGATTTTTTGATATCGAATCTTCACATAGAAATAATTTTTTGCTCTTTATAATGTTAGTATAGATATAAACTTGTATTTAAAAAACACTAACAATAACAATTGAATTATACGCCATCGAAACGATACAAAAATACAGACGAAAAAAATAAATAAAAAAAAATACCTTAAAGCGGCCACTGAAATAATATCTGGTTTTAAAATTTTATAATTTAATATTCTACGCGTTATTAGATACAAAACGAAAACCTATTAGTCCTTAACGGCGGACTTATCTCAATTTCACAGAAGTGCTTTATAAATTAACAGTAGCAGTAACTCTTAATCCTCCCAAAAATGTCCGGACTCCGCGCTTTCACTAATATCGTTGCAAGTCAAAAACTTGCAGATTATTACGAAACATTTCTAAATTGCGATATTATTTCTAAACTGCTTTTCGTTTTTATCTTTTACGAAAATCTTGCAATAATTATTTCTGGAAAGAGTCGTACTCTAAAAGATGAAAAGCATGTAATTATATTTAAAGAAATAAAAATTAAACATCTTTTTTAAGTAATTTTTCAAAATGACCGTTTAATTGACAAATGTTTGAACATTCTCAAATCAATTTTTTATAATTATATACAGATTTTATTAATTTAAATATTCAATACAAAGTTACAAATCTATTTATCTTGAATTAAAAAAAATATAATAGTTATGTACTGCCAGTTCCATTTGATACAAGCGAAAAGTTTTTAATGGTATATTTATAAGTTGTTTATTAAAACTTTGGTTTATATATTTGCAAAGTAAGGTTCATTCTAATTATTCATAGGATGTAAATAATGTTTTATATTTTGTACATTATTATTTGACCAAATTTGATGAAAATCGCAAAATCCAAATCCCAAATTATATCAATTGTGTTGTACTTCCTTCCTTTTCATATATACATATATTTCGGATTATATTTTTCGTAAATATTTTTTCTCATTTTAATTTTAATTGTTTTACTTTATTTTGTTTGTAGTCTCAGGCATTAATTTAGAAATCTGTTCCTTATTTTTGCCTTTTTTTCTGTGTATAGCCGAATAAAGTTATTCTATTTTATTCTATTACACTAAACCAACGATTCTGAACAGAGAGAAAAAGAAATCTGCTAATCTTGACTCTTGTTACTCATGTTACTTACATCTTTAATACGTAAAGTATAACAAATGGTACTTATGCATAGCAATTTCAGTCACACGCATTATAATTTAAGGATTTGGCCACTATATTACCAATATATCAGGTAACTCATACGAAATGTATGGAAAAAGTTTTTTTTTTTTCATCAGCATTTATTCAAAACTAATTTGTCTGTATGCCTTCGAATTATAGTGATTGAAAAAACAAATAATTTAAAAAAATCGCTACATCTCATCACTTATACATTTCCAGGCATCTTATCTTGAATTAAATTCAACTCATCGGTCTTTGCTTACAAATTTATCCTTTGTAAGCCAATGGGGTAGCAGCTGATTGGAATTTTCACTCTACTTAAATTATTTTCGAATATATTTAAGGAATGTTACCCATTAACCTGACCGTCGTTATGCCCCTGCCTTCTTTAACTCCAACCAAACTCAATTCTTTATTAAAATCTGCTAAAATTTTTGACATGGTCCTTTTTCTTCTAAATGAATTAAAAGGATTCTGAAAACGAAATTATTAAAACCAGCGTTTGAAACAACACGATTTCTCATCCCATTAACGAGTTTCAAGTCTAAAAAAAAGTGTTTTTTTTTTCTTTTTAATGAAATATTTAAATTGTCCATTGCTTTGTTTAGTCTTGTTTTTTTTTGTCTTAATCTAATTTAGAAAATTAAAAAGCCTTATAATCTTTGAACGCTTATAGGAATTACTAGATGACCTCGTGAGTTGAACTGCGTAGAAATTTTGCATTCTATAGTTTACGTCATTTGCATTTTATTTTAGCGACACAAAATATCATATGTCCTTGTCCAGGAATTTATCTATACAATCTCATCGAAACTCATCAAAATTAGTTAAGAGGTTTAGGTTAGAAAACGTAACAAACAGACAGAGTTACTTCGATATTTACAAAAACGTTACGAAATATTATGGATTTGCTAATAAGAATTAGTGTTTTCGTATTTATCAGGCTCGTTTCAATAAATTCGATAATATCTATCGAGTAATTACTTTTTCAATAGATATTCTACAAACAACAACTTCGCTCCTATTCCGTGTTAAGGGTGATTGAGGTTATCTAATTATAAATACACGCGGGCTTTTTTTTTTTTTTTTTTTTTACTGGGAACTGGGACGGTGTACATTAAATTTGAGGCGCTCAAGCAGATCCGGTAATTTAAATAATAAAATTTAAATTTAATTTTCGATAGGTAATCGTAGAATTAACAGCAAATCGGTAATAATTATTAGCTTTATAGAGGCGATACAAAATTACTAATAATATTAATTCGAAAATAACTTTATTTGTTAGTCCATCTCTTAGTGTTATAATGTTTAACTGATTACACTGAAATTTGGATATAGATATTTAGTTCTATAAAAAGATATTTGTGATGCTTAAATTTTTAGATTACTCCTACATTTTATTATTAAATATAAACAAATGAAGACAAAATCGTTAGGAACATGAAGCGAGCCAATCCATCAAGTAATCTTCAGAACAAAGTAAGCTCAAACTGACTACTGAAATCGACAGACGACTACACTCGGAAACGTAAAACACGTTAAGTAAATCTATAGCTACAAAGAACGCTATTCGTGTAGCAATTTCATCCATACGTATGGTTTAAGCATTTTGCCATAACATAGTTCTTATACTAGTGGTCGTCTAGCGGTCAGAATTCGACCGTACTTCATTAAATTTTCAACCGATTCCAAGTTTGACCACAGACTTTAACAATAAACAGAGTATATATGCGTGTGTGACAAACATATAGTAGTGTGTGTAATGTTTTTTTTATTCATTTAGTGTATTATTATGCATAATTTAAAATAAAACATTAGCATTCTGCACTCCTTCTATATATGGACGCTGAAGCAATACTGTGTCAAGCCACACGAACTCCGTTTTGAGAAAATGGCGTCTAAAAATGTCAAACTTATTCTTAATAAATTTGTTTGAAGACGTATATATTCATCTTTTCTTTTCTATTTTGATAAAATATATATTGAATCAAAAGCAGATAGATCTGTTTAAAATGTTATCTAATAATAAGTTTTTAAATATTTGAGATTAATTTATAAATTGCAAAATATGGAACAGACCTGAAATTCAAAACATTGATTTAAGAAACTTTTTTCCATACTTATTTAGTTTAGATGACATGAAACTTCTTTTAATAATGTTAAATAGGTGACGCAGTTTCAAAATACATCAATATCTAAAAATTTGACTTTTTGTGGGTTGACACATTATTGTTTATCAGCATCCATATATATTCTCTATAAATGTGTAAAATTTCATATTCCTCCGTCCGCGTAATTTTCGTAATAAAATATAAATATAATATATACGTATTTATATATAAATGTAATTAAATGAAATTTATTCAATCATAAAACCTTTCGTAAATCAAATTGACGTTTATTTTTTTTAAATAGCTAGTTTCTCTCTAACAAGTGAAAGCTGGTACTCTCATAAATATTCCAGATTAATTGTCAATGTTGTAACTAAGAGCCCTTATATTATATCCCATGAGAAAACATGCTACCCATTTATCTCCAATTATTTGAGATACGGAGCGTAACTCTTCAATTTGTTTCCTTGCTAATTGTTTTTGTAAGCTAATTAATGGTCAACCCCACAAGCCTTCTCTTATCAAGCATAAGAAGTAGTTTTATTCATAGATTAGTTCATAAAAAATTGGCAACCACTTATGTTCAAACTCATTTTCCTATCTAGCAGAAAACCCCGAATCTTAATTCGTCAAGTTTCTCTTCAAGAAATTGTATATTTAGGTACATTTTTCAGATTTTCTCCATACATGTGCAGGTTTTCTCAAATGTTCTTATCTTCCTCACTAAGCAAAACTTAAATGCATTTTGTTACTTAATATTTACATGTATTTACATATTTAAAACACATAATGATGCATTCTTGTAACTAATCCATCGGACCATGTGACCTTATCTGATATAAACAACCTTAAATATTATTCGCAAATTTCATCTCACACAAAACCAATTTTATTAAACACCTAATCTATATTTATCTTGATCTTTTGACCCGATTAAACCTACATCTTAGCCTTGTAAGGGCTTATCAATAGTACTTTCACAAGTCTAGACAGGCCTTTGATGTTATCTGACGCTTGGAGAACTTTAATCGTGGGTCAATAAATATTCTGTTCCAAGTCATAAGTGCTTCATGTAATACGAAATCTTCAAACGTTAAAGGCTAATTCAAACCACTTTATTAAAGTCTTCGTCGTCAAGAGATTTAATCGTCTTTAAAGAAAACTTTAGATGAAATTATGAATTTGAATATTTTGTGTTTGTTTTATTTGCGCATTTGAACCATCAAAAAAGTATTAAATAGTGAATATGTGTTAATATTTATAAATAATAAATGAGAAATTAATTCTGTTTTTGTTGTGTTTGCAGTAAAAATTTTTGTGGATATACAAACATAATAAAAAAAGCTTGAACTATGACAATTTCATAGAACATTTTTAATAATTCCCTTTCTCATAGATAAATATCAAATAAAAAAAATCTGACTTCTAAAAAGAGATTACGCAATTTCGTTTACTTGAACATTTCAATTTGATTTAAAAATCAAATTACTTAATCGATTTTGATAAAAAGTCTATGAGACCAATTTGAAATCCGAAAATGATCATCATCAATCCTTTTCTTTTTTAAATAATTTATCAACAAATCTCGTAATAAAAATCAATACCCACTAATATATTTAAGAGTTAAAATTTGTTCGTAGGTTTGTAATTTTGTATGTAAAGAATCTCTGAAACTATTGATACAATATCAAAAATATTTTTGTATTTAATAGCCAGTCTATTGAAGAATGTAATAGACTGTATTATATACGATTCATAGGAGTGAAGCAGGAACGCGTGTTTAACTGCGAGGTGTTAGCACCAATCTATTTAACAAATAAATCTACAAAATGACATAAAAATATTACCTAAAACATACAGAACCATAGCCAATGGATTTTTATAGCTATGCAGTTGTTTTATACCGTAACAACTTTCATTATGGTCGGGTATTATTGCTGACGGCGTAATAAAAATTGTTTATCGGGCCAATATCGGTTTATTTGGCAAAAAAAATTACATTCACTTATTTATCGTTGTGTTGTTATTGTTGCAATTTCTGTTGATTTAGTTTCTCGTATAATTTTTGATGGGTTTGAACGTTGTCGGTGATTGAATATGGTTTTTTTGTTATATCAATTTAGTTTTATATTAGTTATAAAGCTGTATTGACAATCGAGACTTAAAGAATCTTTTAACCGACTTCAAAAAAAAGATAAGGTTTTTCAGTTCGTCAAAGATTTTTTGTGTATTTTCTGATTATTAGAAACCGGCGTGACTGATTTTGTTAATTTATTTGTTCGTTTGAATAGAAAAGAAAATCATAAAATTGTAATTAAAATGAACTTAATTAGAATTTGCTTTATTTTTTCAAATGTTTTATTTATTTATGTATCTTTTCAAGATCAAAAAGTTTGAATAAATAGCGCACCAGTCGCGAGCTTAGTAACACCGCCGCTGTCCGCTCCGCCTGCGAGTAAATCCAATTATGCTATCCCCACCCCTATCTAGTTTTCCGTGATTAATATATAATGACAATAGTCGCGACTGTATGTATTCGTTTGCTTATCTGTCTGTGTATAATAAAAGTTGGCAAACGAGCAGATGAAACACTTGATGTTACTTGATCACCGCCGATCATGGACATTTGCAATACCATAGAGGCCACATATGTGTTACCAGCTTAAAAAGAAATTAATAATAAAATGGAATGGGAAATATATATAAGGAATAGGACAGCCATACAAAACGCAGATATTTTAGCTATTTTTCACCGTTTTTTTGTGAGAGTGAGGTAATACCCGAGTCGACCCAGCCTCTAAGGGCTGTCCATTAATCACGTGATGTTTTTTTATCAACTTTTTAGAACCCCCTGCCCTCCGGTGACGTGGTGAGGTTTTGTACTCTCCTTCCTAAGATCACGTGAATTTTTTTAGTCAATCTACCTAAGTAGAAATATTTTAAAAAAACGCTTGTTCTGAAGTAGTATGCTACATCTAGAATCACCAATACCTTCTTCTGTATCCGTCATTAATCTTTTTTATTTCGAAAATAGCGGGGAAACGAATAATCGATACATATAATATAAACTGATCATGGGCGGCAGTAACTTAACGCATTTGTCGACTTAAAAATAATAAGATATTGAGGAGAAAAGGGGACAGGATGGAAGAAAGGGCTTGAGAAGTAAACAGTTAGACTCAAGGCTCTTCACTCACGCGTGGATTTACCGCGAGAGTGTTGTACTTCCTGTCTTAGCCAGTCGGTATACGTACCGTGTGTCTTTAGCTCTATCACAATTAAGTGATTACAATGAAATTCGTCAGTTATAGATGAAGCATTTATTTGTATTCTTGTCTATAAAAATACTTATAACAAATGATACACTCTTCTAAACTTAAACGTTCTATCTGTGTCCAATGTAAGTGCAAAGTTTGGGAATTTAATACACTAATAGAGATAATACACCTCCATGTGATTATCGCTAGAATATCAGATATAGCAAGGGATTTTAATATTTGACTACTGTAAACACTCACACTTAAACGATTTATTAAATATTAATAGCATCAGCGGAGGTACGAAGTAACTAAAGAAGAACTTAAAATGTTTTCTATGCTAATATTGTAAATAAGTATAATTTGTTTGAAAGCTTTTGTATGGGATAATCTCTGAATCTACTGATCCGTTTTTAAAAATTCTCCTTACGTTGGATAGCATGGTTATTGAAGACGGTTATAAGTTATATTACATCACGCTACGACTTATAGGAGCGAAGCAATAACGATAAACGCGAGTGAAACAGCAAAGGGGCAGCCAGTACTTTATTTAAAACATTTCTAGCAAACGAACAGACAAGACACCTGATGTTACGTGATCACCACTGCCCATGGACATTTTCTGCAAAAGCGTTGCTAACTTAGGAATAAGGATTGAAAGAGAATGGCAAATAAGGAAAGGGTCCCTTTCCTTATTTCCCATTCTCTCCATTCCCCTCGGTTAGACCTCCGGCTTCTCACTCACCGCACTAAACATAGTTACAGGAGCTACTTTACACCGATCTTCTTTGCCCCGGTTGAGCTAGCCTATATACGAGCTATAGTTCGTAAGCTACAGCTAGGCTTCAACGTCAGTCCAACCGCAAAACGTTTGGAAGCAGTTACACGGAAGTAAAAAATAAGACTATTTAAAAAAAGAATCGATTTCGAAAGCAAAATACGTAATTTAGTTTACTTATAAGTCATACTGATTCTATTTTTTTAACAAAATACTGCACCGATTTTAATAAAAAAATTCTACGATCAGTCTGAAAGTATACTCTTACGAAGGATTTTCAGAATTTGTTATGGAACAACGAAGTTTTATACCGTTTATTGAAGCCACGAGCAAAGGCTAGTAGATAAATAAAAAGATAAATATAATCTAGGTTACGATAAACCCTTGAGATGTTTTTCTAACTTTCGATATTCAAATAAAAAAAAAATATTTTTATTATTGAAGTATTATTCAAGCGATATTTGTATCAGAACACGTCACATTTTGCCTGTTAAAGGACTCGTTTTAGTACAAAAATCAAAAATGTCAGAATGTAGCACATTTGATAGCGATAATTTTACAGTCCCCAGCTCATTTAAATAATCTTTGCAAGCGCTTGAAATTTCTTTGTTAACTTTATTAATTTAAAGTAAAACTTTTATCAACGAATTTAAGAATAAGATTAATTTTACCATATTAAATGGTTTCTGCACTGGTGCACTTTTGCATATGAAATTATTTTATTAATTAATATAATTTAAACGTTGGTATAATGAAAAATATGGTGTTACAAAATAAATACGTACATGCAAACCCACGCACGCAGACATGCACGTGCTCACACACTCGCATGCGTCCACACACATGTCACTGCAAATACACACCTATAGTCTATTTTTCTTTTCTTGTCTTTATTTGGTAACAATACTCTAACGAAAATCACGAATTTGTGAACAATTTTTTAAAATTATTATTTTTTATTATAAAAAAACGATTCAGTTCAATCATCCAGCCGATAGTTTCTTATTTAACTCCTCTGTGGCTACAAATACGCCATATTTGTCTGTTAAATATATACACTATATATACAATGTACATATACAACTATACACACATAATATGCGGATACGTAAGTAACCCAATGGAAACGAGGCTATTTCTTAAATATATATATATATATATATATGTATTTTAGTCAATTGTATATTTTTCCTTTTGTATATATTTTTTTTGGTGTACAATAAAGAATATTCTATTCTATTCT
Source organism: Hypolimnas misippus (assembly GCA_037950945.1). NCBI lineage: Eukaryota > Metazoa > Arthropoda > Insecta > Lepidoptera > Nymphalidae > Hypolimnas > Hypolimnas misippus. The sequence goes on along the minus strand of JBBEEQ010000013.1, from coordinate 10,535,866 downwards.
ATTCTATTCTACATTTTATCACTTCATGACATTATTTTAAATTAAAATGGCGCCTTTTACCTTTTATACGTTGATAGCAAAATAAAAATGTAGAAGATTTGATAGCACAGTGTGTGACTAGTTGCCCAAGATGCACATTACAGGACTCTCAAAATAATTACATAATATTAAAACATCTATTATAAAATATATTTTTACAGTACTCGTATATAACGTCTTCGTAAATCCGTGTTACCTATTTGCGTGATTAATTTTGTAGCGATTTGTTAACGTCAAATATGTACCCAAAACGTTTTTCTTATGTGTAAACATGAATTTAATAACATCCCCTTTTTAATATATTCTATTTATATAGTTTTCATTTATTCTTACTTATTTCCAAATATAGACTTTATGTATACATGATAATAAAATGTAATCTAAAGGCATTTGTTTAATCTGTTTTATAATCTATATATTAAAACGTGAAGCGAAAACTGTATTATTTGTGTTTGTTTTTTTTATTGACTTATTATATTAAAAAAAAATTACACACACTACCATGTATTTCACACACAAGCATGTATTCTCTTTCGTTTATTGTAAAAGTCTGTTATCTGTGGTCAGTTTTAAAATCGGTTGAAAATTTAATGCACTACGGTCTGAAACTTTAATATCCAGGAATTCCGTCCAATAGGCCACCTCGAGATTAATAAGTTAAGACTCTTAATAAAAATTTTAAACAATAAATCCAAAGTTACGAAATTAAAAGAGGAAAAAAAACAACAAAAACTCTTCATCCAGTTAAGACGCGAAAGAAAAATTTTCTGTTTAGTCATTTTCTTATCGCCCCAATCCTTAAATCACCATGGCCCTTTCACAAAGTACCACAGAACGTTAATCCTTTAAAATACTCATCAAGTATTACGTTTACAGCGGTATTCTTTTAGCATCAAAAACACTGTTTACACGATATCGTGTAGATAAAAATAATAAATAGAAAAAAAACAACAAAAGTTGCATTTTTAAACATTTCATCCATATCAATATTTTAATGACATCTAGTAATAGTGATTTTAAATTAAGGTACTTGCATTAACGTGTTATTAGATAGTTTTTTTTATAGCTAGTAAACGAGCAAGCCGGTAACCTGATGTTATGAAATCACTGCCGTCCAAAATATTAAGGATCACAAAAGCGTTGCCAGCTTAAAAAATGAATGTGAGATGAGGAAAAAGAACAGAATTGGAGTGGGGTTTCCGGTTCTCTCACTCACCGCAAATGTTGCTATATTAACTACTTCACGCCGATTATTTATGCGAGTATTGTACTGCCCCAACGGAGATAACCAGTATGTAGTCCACTGGGTACAGCTAAGAAAAACACAGTTAGATAAAGTTGTATCTTACGAAATTATACAGACTAATGAACGTCTAGGGTCGAAATTAAACGGTAAATTATATTTTTTGTAGTTAAGTTTAAGTGTGCATAGTCTTGAGGTTGTGTATTATACAGAGTGAGTTTTATTAACTGGGCGTGGTGGGCCAAATTAAAAACTATAAGGAATAGCGAAAAATACTGAAAGGACCCTAGGACCCAATTTTGATGGAAATTAAAACTGCATCATTAGTTTTTGAAAGTTTTTTTTCCTAGGCAGGAATCGAACCCTCTGATTGAAAGAAAACACACCCTATATTATGCACCATCTGATTGTGTTACTTATAAGGATCAACTTCTGGGAGGTATTAGTATACGACAAACTAAAGAAAAAGGCCTATTTTGTACAAAAACCTATGGCGTTTATTTAATTTTGTTTGTTTCAATAACAGGTAAAAGACGCAAACATTAAAATACGTACTACATACTCAACATATCACAATAAATCTGCTTTCCAATTACAATTACACACAACACTTCAAAGTATAAGGAAAAAAAAAACAACACAACTAAACACAAACGAACAAAAATGTTTAAATAACTTCACATCTCTTAAAATCGTAGTATTTTTTAAGAACAGGAAAAAAAGTCGCAATGTAAACGAGCCCTGTGTAACAAGCACCCGGAAAGTGTAGTCTCCGACGCCATAACAGTTTTAATTAGGTTAAAAATTACGAAACTCTTCCGTATCTTGCCAGTCCATTACGCGTTTACTGTTATGCTCATCTCTACGTGCGGTCTGCTTTATTATAATTATGCTATTAGCGTTAGTGGAGTTATATTAAAATTTATGTCGCATATCAAATCGGTTAATCCTTAAATATTTTATTATTAACTGTTATTATGTAACATACAAATATTGGATGATAACTACTGACGGTGACGTCCGTGCTTGACATAGTATTGCTAATCAGCGTCTAATAAAACATTTATATCAGAATGTCCATCAATAAAAGGCAGGTAAAGTAGACATTACATTTTGTCAGTTAGTATAAGAACATTGTAATTTTTTTTTGAGCAGAGCCTTTGTTCGTCAACGCGCAGGGGAGCAGTTTGGTACATTATGATCTAAACCTTCTCCAGCAGTGGGACATTTACAGGCTGTTACTTTACTAACGTCTTGCAAATTGAGTGAAGAATATTAGTACATGATATTTGATGTTCAGTGATAATCCTTTGTGTATTTTAATATATTTTACTACTACTGTATCTCGCGGTTTCTTCGAAAAAATCTGACTATCATCCATTCATATACTTTACAAGTAAACACTTGAGAAAGTTATTCGATGTACATAAAATCGGAAATAGATGTAAAAAAAACCGTATTCAATCATTGGAAATTGCATAAAATTCCCCGAGGAGTCAAGGAAACAATTGACCTAGATAATTCTCGAATCTGGAATTAACTGAAATTCCGATGCGTTTTTCAATCTAAACGAATGATTAAACAATGATCGTGAATCGAATTGTTTTCATTCGATACATAACTGCGTTCTAAAGTCATGTTTCAGTTTTATGTTTCTTTTTTATGATTTAACATTTTTAATGTACTGGCTATTAAGGACATTAAAAAAAAGCAATCGAATTCTAAAGCAAAGTATTCGTAATTTCATTTACTTGGATGACATATTTATTCCAGGTATTTTGATCTTAAAACCCAACTACTAAGCCTATTTTGATAAAATGATCTATGGGGCCAAACTGAGTTTCAGCCTTTTCAAAATAAAAAGAAGTTTCAAAAGCGTTTTGACGGAGTTCTAAAAAAACAAATATTATAAACACAATACGAAGTCAAAACCTCCTGCGTTTTGAAGTGAGGTGAAAATCGTTTAAGGATACACTTAAATTTATAATAGGTTTACTTAGGTGTAGCCTTGCTGTTTCCCATTGACTGCAGCTCGTGTACAAACTGGCTCGACCACGGCAGTACCTTACTATAATAATATATGGATACTGATAAGCAATAATGTGTCTACCCACAAAAAGTCACATTTAGATATATTTATGTATCCTGATAATGCATTTCGTATTTAACATTATACAAACATTTTTCAAGTCATCTGAACTAAATAAGTACGGAAAAAAGTTTCTTAATCAAATGTTTAGAACATTGAGGTGAGTTCCATATATTTTATTATACAATAATTTCATACATTTGAAAAACATATTATTAATTAAAACTCTTTACTAGCCTATCTGCTATTATTTAATTATACTTTTTATCAAAATAGAATAGTAAAGAGAGATATATGATTATTCAATACAGATGTGTTAAGAGTAGGTTCGATATTTTTAGACGCTATTTTCTCACCTCTCAAAATGAAGTAACTGTGGCTTAACACAGTATTGCATATCAGCGTCCATATATGGATGCTGATAAACAGTCATTTGTAAAATCACATACGTGTATATATATGTATATAAGTAGATATTAATGTATTTTGATAGTGCGTCACGTATTTAAACTTATTAAAAAAATCAAGTCAACTAAACTATACACGTACGGAAAAAAGTTTCTTAATTTCATGTTTCTCATATTGAGGTTTGCTCAATATTTTACAATATGCAATAATCTAATATGTTTGAAAAACTTAATATTATATAAAGCTTTTTGATACATCAATCGTCTTTTAATTCATTATACCTTTTATCAAAATATAAAAGAAAAGATGATAAAATAGGTTTGACATTTTTAGACGCCATTTTCTCAAAATGAAGTTCGTGTGGCTTGACACAGTATTGCTTATCAGCGAATATGAAGTAGCTAATATAGCCATTCTTATGGTGAGTTAGCCAGTAGCCTTACCCTCACCCCCATTTCTTTCCATACTTTCTATTCATTTTCATCCATTGTGGCTCCTTTGGTGGTATAAATGTCCCTGGACGGCGGTGACCACTTAACATCCCGTCGCTGCCGCTAATCGTTTGCCAGCTATTTTTTTAAACAAACTAGCAATTCCCAGTAGCTTCGTCCGCGTATACTTAGAAATTTGACTCTTATCAAACTTTCAACCCTCTTTTTAAACCCGTGGATGGATTTTCAAAACTCCTTTTTTTATGCACACTTACGATGTGCCAGCATTTTTAGCTCTGCGTTGATCGATCAGTCAGTGAGTGTGTCAGCAAATCAGTTTAGATATATATATTCTTATATATAATATATTCTTTACTTATTATTACTTCACGCACACAATTCTCTCCCTCTTTATTATATTAGTATATGTAGATAAAGATTAATTATAATAAAATCTACCAAGACTACCAAGATTCTTAATAAACCATTATCTCTAAAGAAATAACAAAGCTTGGAGGTAGTAAAAATAGCTTTCAAACACCGTAAATCCCCCGAGCGGCTTACATCAAGAAACAATCAACGTGGAAAAGTTTCCGAGTTATCTGGAATTAACAGACGTTCCCACGCGTCCGAACCGAGTCTACGGGAACTTTACTTCGGAAATGTTTCGAATACTTCATATATCGTATATCTACTGAGACTGATAAGAATTGTTTTACTTCCTTACACAAAGCGAAGGTATTCTGAAAGCGAAATTTTTGGAATTTCATACATTTGTAACGAAATAATGTATTGGTAATTTCTGAATCCGTTTTGACTAGTTTAAGGTTGTTTTTTTTTTCATTTTCTATATAATTTGGTCCAATACATTTTTATTCGGCACATTTTGTTTGGGGGAGGAACGCAGGCAGATATTTATAAAGCAGTAAAAATTATGTTTTTTTTTTACATTGTTTGTCTGTGTTACACTTATCATTAATTAATACAAATTTTATTCCCAGATAAAATTAGGTGCGAACCAAATTTTACCTAATATTATTAATGCGGAAGTGTGTTTAAGCGTGAATAACACTTAGAAGTTTATTCTCAAAACTAATATAAAACAAATCTATACTAATATTATAAAGCCGAAGAGTTTGTTAGTTTGTACGCGCTAATCTCAGAAACTACTGGTTCGAATTGAAAAATTATTTTTCTGTTAGATAGTTTGTTTATTGAGGAAAGCCATAGGTTATATTACATCACTACGACTCATAGAAGTGAAGAAGTAACCATAAACGCGAGTGAAACAGCAAGGACCAGCTAGCCCGGAATATGGTAACAGCTATCTAAAGAAATCATATGTAAGCTTTGAATATCAAAAAATACGTCAGTGACAGTATACCTTTACAATAAAAAATAATTATAAACAATTTATGTAAATTTTATACTTAAAGTCTCAGTAAAACTTACAAACGTATTTCTCGTCTTGTCGTACGACTTAATGGACCGAGCTAAACACATCTCTATCTAGTCTATTTTATTTCTTTTTAGTAAAAAGTATTAGAGTCTTGAAATGGTGAACGCGTGACTTGAAGAGTTCTCTAGCAACGGGTTGAAATAAAAGTATATACTTACATTAAATACACGATTTTTAAATTTTTTGTTTGACAGTCTATTTGATCCGGCTACTATCTGGAACAGCTCAAAGGATTTTGAGGGGACTTTCACTAGCAGATAGTTAATTTTATAAGGAGTAACTTTGGCTTCTTTTAGTTTTGAAACTTTGCTTTACTCGGCCCGCGAATCTGAAAAACTTTCTGTATTATTGCACCACATATTAATGTCGCGTATAAGGATCAAATTCTAGGAAGTAATAGTATACGGCAAACTAAAGGAAAAGGCAAATTTTATACCAAATGCTATTAATTAATGCGAGTAAAATGCTCCTTGAGAGGCATCACAGAGTACAGCCCTGCTTTGTATGAGACATGCCATAATTCCACACGAACAAAATGGCGGGCACAGCTAGTAATTATATAAGATCAGAAAATCAGTATCAAATACAGTAAACAAAGATTCAAGCGCAGTGTAATAAGTAAAATAATTCTGTTGAATCAGTTGTAACAGTCCTTGTCACGTCTCCAGTGCCAAGACCATTTGACTCGGAGGCCTGGGAGGAAATGAAGTTAAAAAGTCGCGGGAATTTGGCACGTGGTAAAGTGATAGCGATCTGTCTGGGCTCTAATGGCCTTTTTGTGGTGTTTCGGTTCGCGAACATTTCTACGTCTCTATAAAAACGGCCATTCATGGAATGTTAGTCGCATATGTTAGACAAACGGGACTATCGTGAATGCGTGGGATATTAATAAATTCTTATGTCAAGTATGTGTTGCAGCGAGCTATCTTAATTAGCCGTTTAATTAATAACCTTTTTTTTTTTTTTTTGTTTACGCAGGGTAAATCTTCATAGATACCCGACTCCTGGGGGGGAGACCGGGTTATGTGAGATTGTACTCACTAAAACCCCCTGCGATGGCCGCCACAGCACGGAAAACGGAGAGGCTACGGGATCGCTTTCGCAAGCACGTCCGCGGCCTCTCCCGTGCGTTGCTCCGCTCGTGGCTTGCGGAGCCCTTCTCAGGAGGGCGAAGATGGTCTCGCCCTCCCCACACCCCTCGCTGGTGCGTACACCGGCAGTCCGGGGCCATACCGGACTGCGGTCCTCCTCTCGGCCGTATGAAAACGGATGCGTGAGACCCCCATCTCACGCACCCACGGCCGGAGGGAGTGCCCTACTTATTCCGCCCCGGGCACTGGGGCTTGGAGGCCGTGAAGGCGACCCGCAGGTCGCCTCCGCCGGGCGGGATCGGCCCTCTCCCGAGCCCGCTCCGCAGTCTCCTTCTGGACCATGACGGTCTCACAGAAGTTGACTACGGCCTCCCACGCCGATTCCCTGCGTAGCATCGCCGACACGACTGCTCGCAGGGAGAGATTTCGCCCAATTTGCTGGACCAAGACTTGCCTTTCCGCGGTCCACGCGGGACACGCCTCCAGCGTGTGTTGGGCATCGTCTTGGTCCGCCCCGCAGTGGTGGCAAACCGCCGTCGCCTCGCGTCCGATCCTACACAGGTACTCTCCAAAGCAACCGTGACCGGTCAGTACCTGTGTAAGTCGGAAGGTGACTCGTCGCTTCCGCCGCATCCAGGCCTCGAAGGCTGGCAGGATCGCACTCACGACGCGTTTGTGCGCGTACCGGTCTCCGCGGAGACGGGCGCACCACGTCGTGTGTGCCCTTCTCTGCTCCTGCCGCCTGAGCGCTTCGAGGACGCTGGCAGGGTAGGACGCACTTCCGCCGCTTTGACGGAGGGCGCGAGTCTGGTCGTAGACCCTCGCGTCCCTCTCCGCCAGGATGTCCAACGGCGGAAAGCACGCCAGAAGGGTCGCCGCCTCAAAGGATATCGTGCGATATCCCCGCACCATGCGGATGGCCACTCTCCGCTGCAGACTCAGGATCTTAGTCTTGCAGCGGCGGGTGCCCGTCAGTCGGTGTGACCAAACGGGTGCCCCATAGAGGGCCATCGATCGCACGACACCAGCATAGAGGCGGCGAACCTCCTCCCTCGGTCCCCCGAGATTAGGCAGCAGTCTGTGCAACGCACCCACTGCCTTCTCGATCCGGGGGACCAGGAGCTTGAAGTGCTCTTCAAAGCTCCAGCGACCGTCCAGGACAAGGCCCAGGTATTTCATGTACCTGGACACCTGGACGTTTGAGTCACCTACGCGAATGATCTGCGAACGGGGTGGTTCCCGGCCCACCGGCCACTTGTGGAACCATAGCGCCTCCGTCTTATGCGGCGCTATCCGAAGACCCAGTTCACAGATTTTCGCGACGACGAGTTCGACTCCGAGTTCGGCTCGCCGTCTGGTCATCTCGAAGCTCAACCCGCATGCCAGCACCAGCGTGTCATCTGCGTAGCAGATCACGCTGACGCCTGCGGGGAGCTCGACACGCAGAACCGCGTCGTACGCGAGATTCCACAGGAGTGGTCCTAGGACTGATCCCTGTGGAACCCCGCAGTACACTTCCCTCCGGGTCCTCGTACCGTCCTGGCCCACGTACACAATGTACCTGTCGCGCAAGTAGCTCCCGACAATTGCCTGCAGGTAGAGAGGCAAACGGTGGTACACCAGGGCCTCCCTGATGGCAACCCAGGGTAAAGCGTTAAAGGCGTTGACGATATCCAGGCTTATCGCCAACGCCACGCCCCCCTGAGCCACCGCCTGCTCCGTCAGGGACCGGACGCGGATGATCGCGTCAACGGTCGAACGACCCTGACGGAAGCCGAACTGGCTGTCGGCCAAGTCGGGACCGACGCACGACAGATGCCCGCTGAGACGAGAAGCGACAATCCGCTCGAAGAGCTTGCCAGCCTCGTCCAGCAGGCATATGGGACGATACGCAGAGGGAGAGTCCGCGTCTCTGCCGTCTTTCCTCAAGAGGACCAGACTTGCCTCCTTCCAGGCCTTGGGGAACGTGGCGTTACGGAGACAGCTGTCGAACAGCCGCCTCAGCCTGTCCCCCAAGTGAGCCGAAGCTAACACCCACGCCTGTCCCGGAATCCCATCGGGACCGGGCGCTGTGTTCCGGGCACTCAGGCGACCAAGTGCTCGGCCAAACTCCTGCTCTGTAACCCTCAACTCGTCGGTCCAAGTGACCGGCGGTAGCGAGGGATACAGGGGACTTGACCGGATCACCGGGAAGAGCGAATCTATCACTCTTCTCAGTAGATCCGGATCTAAGGTCTCCGTCAACGGGGGCATCCACGGGCGTAACTTGCCCAGTACCATGCGGTATGGGCGCCCCCACGGATCCCTGTCGAGTCCCTCGAGGAGCTCGTTCCAGGACCGAGCGCCGGCGTCCGAGATGGCGTCTCGCAACGCCTTCTTGGCCTCCTGGAAAGCCCTGTAGGCTTCGTCTCTCTCCTCTGGAGTTGCTCGCCTTCTTCTCCGGGTTCTGCTGGACTGGCGGTGGGCGCGCAAGCATGCGGTTCGCAGCTGCTCGATCTCCGCCGACCACCAGTGCATCGCCCGGCGCTCGAAGCGGCCTGCCCGGGGCATCGATGCATCGCAAATCGACGTCATCGTGCCCCTGAACCAGACCGACTCACCCTCGGGGTCGGGCGAAATCTCCTCGGCGTTTTGTGGCCATGCCGCGACGATGGCAGCGGCTTCGAGATGATCTCGGTTTAGACGCTTGAGGGCCCATCGTCGCGACAGGGTGTCTCCATGACGACGGCTGGATCGGTCGGGATGGCGGATAGCCACATCGAAAAAGATGTGGCGGTGGTCGGATAGTGTGACCACCTCCTCAGCGACACGCCATCTCGAGAGCATGCGAATCGCAGGAGGAGTCGCCCATGTAAGGTCCACGACCGACTCCCCCTGCCACCGCACGCAAGTGCTCTCCGACCCGACGTTTATAAGCCGGAGGTCCAAGCCAGCCGCCCAGTCGAGAAGCGTCACTCCCTTCGGATCGTCCCTAGAGTTACCCCAAGCCCTGGCGTGGGCATTGAAGTCCCCCAGGACAATCAGCGGACGGGGTAGGCATCTGCGAACGCAGTCCGCCAGCCCGTCCAGGTACAACTCGTAGCCGGCGAGTGACCTGTTGGGAGAAACGTAGCACCCCACAATGGCCAAGGGGCCCCACCGAACGGCCACGAATCCCTGCCCCGCTTCGAGCAGGGAACAGGGTGGGACCCCCGCACCGCCCGCCCAATGGACGGCCACGGTGCCAGCGGCGTCCCCAAACCAGCGAGGGTGGTCGGGGACGCGATAGGGCTCCGCCACGACCGCGAGGCCTATGGACCACTCCGCAATGGTCTGCATTAGAAGTTGCTGAGCATTGCGGCAGTGGTTCAAGTTCGTCTGCAGCACCCTTACTCCCGCGAATGGGAGACCTCCATGGCCTCCTGCGGAGCAGAGTCCGGTGCTGAGGCGGAAGCCTCGGCGGTCGTGACGCTCGCGAGTTCGGCTCGAAGTTTGGAGTTCTCCTGTTCGAGCTTCTCCACGTCGGCGCCTTTTGATTGGCGCCGCAGGAGCTCAGCGACCGCCGCCTGAGTATTGCGCGTGGCCTCGCGCAGGTGGCAGACGAGGCTCCCTTTCATCTTACGGGAGCTGTCTGCGACCTTCTGTATGGCCGCTAGATTGCTGGCGATGCAGGCACCAAGTTCATCCATGGGACGTGCCTGCATCTTCGCCTGCAGGACCTCGGGTCCAGGGAGGCTCCCCCCCTCACGCGCGGCCGCCGAAGCCGCGGAGGGGTCAGGGCGCTCGTCCCCGGTATCCCCGTCTGTAGCCCTGCTGGGCCCAGCACAAGAGGAGAGGCTGAGACTCGAACAACTCATGTCCGAGTCGCAGCCACTCCCCTCCACCTCATCGTCGCCGGCGATGTTGGAGACAGGCGTGTCCGGGCGGATAAATCGCCCACGCCTGTCTCGTGCCAGCTCCTTACCATTCGGATCCTTGATCCGAATGCGGATCGCCGGTCTGGCCTTGTCGGTCCGCGACTTGCCTCGCCCCGATCGTGCCTTTGGCACTTTTGGGGGCGGCAGCACTTCGCTCGCCGACTCTGACCCCAGCGACTCCTCCTCCCCCCTGACGCACAGGCGTTTCCGGCCGTCGGGCCTCGCCTGCGCATTTTCGATCCCCGCAGTCGTCGCGTCCAGACTGCGAGAACGAGTGGAGCCTCCTCGGCTCTTGACGTCCCTAAGGACGTGCGGAACGCAAAATTGAGTGCCCCCCCCATATTTCGATGTGGGGCACGAACCGGAGCTAGGCTCCGGGTGGGATTCCTCCCGACCTGAGCCGGTGAGACCCACCTGGGGATGTAAACTTTCGTGAACTTTTTCCATATTTTGCTTATAATTTCCCCCCCCTCCCCAGCGCTAGGGGCCGGATGCCCTCCGACCATTCATCCCCTCGGCACGCTAGACCTTGGGATTGTGGGTGATTTTTTATTGAGGTTTTCTTCCTCCCCGCCCCAGGGAAGAAACCCCGTCCTCCTCCCATGTGTAATGGGGCCGCTCACATGATCCACTCTGCGTCACAGAGAAGTACAGGAACGACCCCCATCACACCCCCCCCGAACCCCTGTCGGTCGTTGGCCGTAGCCGACAGCAGCTCCGCAGCAAACTACGGAGCTGCTGTCCGCTACGTTTCCAGGGTGCACCACGTGGAGGTGACCGACATGCACCCCTTAATTAATAACCTAGCCTCTTTACTGTATGGTTAGAACACGTCGATCGTTACCGATGATTGCGGGTTCAAGCCCCGGCTTTTTCAAAAGCTAAATTTTTCAAGAGCTAAATTTGTGTTTAAATTCATCTCGAGCTCGGTGAAGGAAAACATCATGAGGAAACCTCATGTGTCTGGAGAAAATTCTGACCCATGTATATCCGCCAACCCGCAGTGGAGCATCGTGGTGGATTAAGCTCTAAACCTTCTCCTTAATAGGAGAGGATGCCTTAGTCCAGCTGTGGGACATAATTATACAGGTTCTTACTTTACTTTTACTTACTTTACTATATATTTGAACGGTGCCGTATAGTAAAGAGGCTCGTCTGTTAACTAAACGGCTTATTAAGCCGTTGCCTGTGACATACTCCTCAATTCAATGCATTCCTGCACAACGATGATGCCAAAAAATAATACGCGCAAATTGGCGGTTTTTCGGGCGAGAGTCACAGGAAGGAAACCTAAATAAGTATTTCAATGTTGCTCAAGTCATCACATAATTATATAAATTTATTAGGCAAAGCGTCGAAGTTTTACTGCCTTACTACAAAAGATTTAAACAGATATTAAACGCGTGTTTAAAAAAATCCATACTACAAATCGCCGTCTAAGCACGGTTTTGAGTTAAACGTGCTTTAGATTAACATATGTTTAAGTGAGTTTAATAGATGTTTAAAACCTATTTTAGCTGTTAAATGTAAGGTATAACATTTTATCAATAAGTTTCTTTATGAGTTTATTCGCTGTTAAGCAATTTAGCTAATATTTTAAGCAATGTTTAATTTTTAAACACTGTCTAGCTAGACACGTGTTGAACATGGTTTTGAATGCGTCTTTTATAGTATGGCAGTTAGTGTTTAAAATTTTACACCCTTTCATCGCCCCAAGTGAAATGAAAAATAAGCAATGGAGTATTATGTAAACACTAGCTGTCTTTGACGCGACTACAGAAATACTTTGAAAAGTATTTACAGCAGCGCGACGAGCTGTGGTATCGGCTGAATATAAAGCCTACTATACGTTCGATGTCACAACTGTCTGTCCATTGTCGTGGCGTGAATAGCCGCTGAAAGACTGCAATGGCTGCCAACATTTAGAGAGGGGTAATTAATTTGATATATTTTAAAAGAGCTTTTAAGAAAATGTTTTGCGAAATTCTAGCATGGTAGACTAGTTCTTTGACGTAATTGAAATATAGAAAGAACATTTTTAGGAGTGAAATTTTAAATGATAATTTTTTACATTGTACACTGACTGAATTTTCGGTTAGACTAGCTGCCCGGCACATAACACAGTTGTATCTACTAATAAAGATTTAGTCACTATGGAAATTTCAACCTGATTTTTTCATTTTTAACGGAGGATTTTTTAAACATTTACATTACATTGCATTTTCCTTTATATAAGCCTTGTCTTAATTAAAAACACACCAAAAGAGAATTAGCCAAATAGATGCTTTTGATAATTTATTTTTATTTAAATCGTAATATTTAGCAATCATTTAAACATAGTTTCCGCATATAACTCGCAATTTTACTTAATATACCTATCAGCTATTAGCAAAACAGATAGCATCAATTTAATAAAGTTTAACTTATTAAACTAAAATCGTATAAGTTTTCCTAAGAAACAAAAGTGACTCTTTTCCAGAAGTTACAATCAACAAAATTAGAATTATCTATAATTAGATAAATCAATAGTAGCATTCATTAGACATTATTTACTTATGCACTATTATAATTTGCACAAATTGCAACAAACTAAGAGATTTTTCATTCTTTATGGTTTTTTTTTGGGAACTATGTATAAATTATTTATTACTTATAATACACCGACTCGCTTTGTAACTTATTTATCTTTTATCTATATATACGTATACTTTATTTATCTATACAAATATTATAAAAAGGAAAGATTTCATTGTTTCTTTGTTAGCATTGAACAGGCTCCGAAACTACTAGGTCGATTTAAATCATTCCTTTTTGCGTTATTTAGCCCATTTATTGAGGAAAGTTGAAATCTAAATTACATCAAGATACGACTTACAGGAGCGAAGCCGTAACCATAAATGGACGCTGATAAGCAATACTGTGTCAAGCCACGCGGTCTTCATTTTGAGATAATGGCGTCTAAAGATGTCAAATCTATTCTTAACAAATGTTTGAAGTTATATTTTCATCTTTTATTTCATTTTTTGATAAAAGGTATTATGAATTTAAATCAGACTGATACATTTAATATGGACGCTGATAAGCAATAATGTGTCAAGCCACACGGAGTTCGTTTTGAGAAAATGGCGTCTAAAGATGTCAAACTTATTCTTAAAAAAATTGTTTGAAGTCGTATATATTCATTTTTTCTTTTCTATTTTGATAAAATGTATAATGAATCGAAAGTAGATAGGTTTATTTAATATGTTATCTAATAATAAGTTTTTAAATATTTGATATTATTTTATAAATTGCAAAATATGGAACGCATCTGAAATTCGAAACATTGATTTAAGAAACTTTTTTCCATACTTATTTAGTTTAGATGACTTGAATTTTTTTGAATAATGTTATATAGGTAACGTAGTATCAAAATACATCAATATCTACAAATTTGACTTTTTGTGGGTTGACACATTATTGCTTATCAGCATCCATATATTATCTAATGAAAAGTTATTCAAATATTTGAGATTATTGTATAAATTGCAAAAAATGGAACGCACTTGAAATTCGAACCAATTAATTAAGAAACTTTTTTCCGTACTTATTTAATTTATATGACTACAATTTTTTTGAATAATGTTAAATAGGTAATGCAGTATCAAAATACATAAATATTTCCAAATTTGACTTTTTGTGGGTTGACACATTATTGCTTATCAGTGTCCAAATACGAATGAAACCGCGAGAGGCAGCTGGTCTATTATATATATATATATCTATTATAGCTTTCTTTTCTAACAATAGCCAGTGCTTTTTCAATGCATTCCTAATATACCCATTATCCTCTCCAACTAAGCGTAAAAAGTTCTACGAGTGGACACGAAATTAACTCGAAAGGTCAGAGTGAAAATTGTGAAAACGAATCGTTAACGGCTCATTCGACCATTGTAGTTCAACTTAAAATTACTTTTTTAATAATAAATAATAATAACGCATCACACTCAACGGCCCTCATTAAGATCTCATGACCTTGTGTCGGGGGTCCGGAAACACTCACAACACTAACACAAACACCCAGACCACGACAAACATCTGTATGGCCAATACACACGTTTGCCGTGAGCGGGGATCGAACCCGCAACCGTTAGCGCTTTAGTCAGTTGCAATGACCATTGCGCAAACGCGTCTGTCAGTCAACTTTTAACTTTTAATTTGATACATTTTCGGATAATTGCCATCGATTCCGAATATTAGTATGTAACTATATCTATACTAATATTATAATGAGGTAAAGTTTGTTTGTTTGTAACTTTATGTGTGGGGTAATTTTTGAAACTACTAATTCGATTTGAAAAATTATAGGCTTTTAAAAAGGCTTTTGCGTTGTATAGCCCATTTATCGAGGACGATTATAGATTATATAATAACACGCTACGACTCATAGGAGCGAAGCAGTAAACATAAACACTAGTGAAACGTATTTCCAAAATTTGTATGGAGAAATTAAACTTAGCGCTCCAGCAACCACGAATAAAGCTAGTCTCTGAAACTGAAGATCCGATTTAAAAGAATCTTTTTACATTAGATAGTCCATTTATTAATGAAGTTCATGAATATATTACTTCACGTTACGACTCAAAAGTGAAGCAATAACCGAATGAAACCGCGACAGAGAGCTAGTCTTTCGTAGCACCGCTACGTTTCAACTACCCGCCCACTTCGTCCTTAATAAACAATCACGTACCTACAGGAACATGTGGGGGTTATATAGTTGTCGCATAATTTAGTAAACAAGCAACAATAATTCAAGCTAACATTCGAACAATGTTTGTCCCATACAATATCGAAGTTTAACTTAAAGCACCTTTGGATAAATAAGGGTCTTCACAAACATAGAAATGTTCGATATAATAATTGTGACTGAAAAATAATGTCACGACATGAGGTTTTTATGTGTTAAATTAAACTATACAATGTTGAAACTATATAATTTTCAGAAGTTGAGTTGTTTCTTTGATTTCAGGTACCAGTGGAAACGAGGAATAAGACTGCTTTGGTTGCTTGATTTGCGGGTCGTGAGTTTAAACCAACCAAGCGAGCGACGTATCTCCTACTACTACCTATAATGGCTAAAACACATATGGATGTTGATAAGTAATAATGTGTCAACCCACAAAAAGACAAATTCAAAGACAATGATGTATTTGGATAATACGTCACGTACTTAACATTATTCAAAACTTTTTCAAGTCCTCTAAATTAAATAAGTTAGAAAAAAAAATTTGAATCAATATTCATCAATATGTGCGTTCAATATTTTGCAGTATAGACTAATCTTATATATTCAAAAAACTTATTAATAGATAAAACTTTCTATTCAACCAATCTGCTTTTAATTCATTATACCTCAATTTGAAATTACAAACATACACTTAAATTTTATTTACTTGTATAGATATCTTATCACCATGAGATATTGCTAGTTTAAATTCCTATATCGCAATAAAAACTTTTTAAAACATTTTATGATCGTCAAAAATATAAACAATGTGACTTCAATTAGTCTGTAAGCTGCCTAACGTCGACAAGCGATAGTAGAGTCAATTTAAGTTGGCAACTTAATTTGTATAAGTTGCCCAATACCTGTCGAAGTCTAGAACATTGTGTGGCGAACCGACAAACAGCGTTGTGTTATTATGGTTTAATTATTCATATAAAATCTTCCGGCAATGACGTTTAAAGAAAGAATTACATTTAAAAGTCTTGATGTCAGACTTTCTTAAGATTAAAATAAGTTTTCTGTCATTGTTTTACACCTGGAACAATTTACTGTCCAGTAACTTTTTTACAGCTATATCTTTCGTAACCTGTGTAACTATTACTAAGTGACAGAGTTGTTCTTTGTCAATTACGAGAGCAAAACTTACAAATGTAATTCTCGCCTAACACTAGCCGCGAGCGAAACCAAAGCAATAACTAGTAAATCATATTTATATTCCGAAAATAGTTAAAATCGAATTACAAATTTCGAAAGTTATGAAACACGGCTATTTAGCTTCCATTAGGCAGGTGAATCGCTGCAGGGTTGTATCTCGCAGCGGTCAAACTTTGGAGATCAGGACCCAAAAATCCTGACTAAATTCTAATTCCCGACCACCTGCGGCGAGACGGGCGTTTATGTAGTTGGGAGTACTCAGACTGTTCCGTAACGTGGATAAAACAAACACTGTGAAAACATTGCAAGTAATTTTAATTTGTTGCATATTATAATGGAATGCAATTTTATTTTATGCCTGTTCAATTATGGCTTTTTTTGTTTTCGCCGAGGAAATCTTCGAAAAGATACCCGATTCCTGGTGGGGAGATCGTGTTATGTGGCGATTTATACCCACTAAAACCCCTGCGATGGCCTTCCACAGCACGTAAATGGAGAGGCTTTGGGATCGCTTGCGCATGCGCATCCGCTGCCCTTCCCGTGCGACTCTGCTTTCGTGGCTAGCGGAACTCGTCTCAGGAGGGCAAAGTCTGGTCTTGTCGCTCCCGCACCCCTCGCTGGTGCGTACGGCAGTTCGAGGCCATCCCGGCTGCCGTCCTCCTCGGGGTTCAATTATAGCTACTGCAATGAAAAGTTCAAGCGACAAACGATCCTAAACTAATCAGAAGAGAAAGAAATAAAGAATAAAGAGAAGAAAAACTAAACTAAACGAAACAACAAAATAATTTTCAAGAGGCGCACAGAATTTAAGAAACTGCACTTTTGTTAAACGTTTAGTGTACAATAGACAGCGACAAGTTAACACAGTAGTCACCGTAGCTGACTGAAGCGCTAACGTTCGCGAGTTCTATCCCCGTTCACGGCAAACTTCTGCATTACTCATATAGATGTTTGTCATGGTCGTGTTGGTGTGTTTCCGGGTCTTCGATACAGGATCATTAGATTCTGATGGCTTATATATATATGTTATACGCTAAGACCTTTATACATTTCTGGGCCCCTTTAAGACTGAGGGGCCCAGAAATGTATATGACTGCCAAGTGTGTCATTAACATAAAGACAATGCTACCAAGAAGCTAATACGTAGAATCCAATATTTCACTTTATTAATTAATAGAGGCCCAATATAATTGTTTTTGTGACTACGGGTTTAACCTAATATTGTAAAAGTAGGTAATTTAATTAAATATCTTATTTGAAATATTATGGGTGTATCGGTATTTTTTGAGTTCTTAACATAATTTAACCCACACATTATATTTCAAATATTTAATTAGAAAAGCTTAAACACTTAGTAAGTATTTGGTTGAGAAGAAAGATATATTTTTAAAAAACTTCATTTCGAAGGCATTGAAAATATGTATCGTTAGTCATAAATAATTTGTTTTATTAATAGTCTCAACTTAATGTGACTTTTCGAGCCAAGTAGCTCTACGTTCTTGCGGAAAATACATACATATGAGTTATTCTGTTTTTAACACAGTTTCAAAACTTGATCGAATATTTTTTTGAGTATTGGTGCTGAGAGAGAGAAAAAAGAGTTTTGAGTTTAACATAAGTTACAGTCAAAACTCTTTACCAATCAATAGTAGTTTTAACTGACAAAATCAGTCAAAAGTCGTTTGTAAAAATATAAGCCCAACTTAAAAGCGAAAGACAGCGAAAGAAAAGAGTCGCTCACTCACTGTTGTTGTGTTAGGAAGTTCAAACTGTGCGTGGAGGTTCTTTTTAGGACGTAAGTGCTAACTAAGACGGGATTTTGCTAAATTCGACACTCAAGGGGGTAAAACGTGGGTTAACAGTTATTTATACATGTAAATAAAAAATATATTCACTAATTTTCGTTATTTTATTAAAAGTATTTCTGTCCAAGGCCTACTGTCAAAAGTACTTTTGACTGATTTTGTAAGTTTAAAGTCCTTTTGACCGGTCAAGAGTTTTGACTGTAACATATGCATAAAAACAAGAGTTCTTTAACATTGATGAGTCAACAAATTTTTATTTAGCAAAAGTCGGTAAATGTCTCAATTCTAGGAAAATGCTCCTCTTAAGTATTTAGGAGAACACTAGAAGTTTTATTTACCACGCTGCGCCATTTTTGATGGATATACATTTTAGAACATCTTATGAAACGTGTAGATTTCCTTACTATGTTTGTCTTTATCGAGCACGAGATAAATCAATAGTAAAAAAACTTGAAACTAAGTTGAGATAGAAATAATATATCCACTGAGCCTCTTCTTTGCCTTCTTATAAACATGCATTTTTCCAACTTTACAGATGAGACAAAAAACGGCATATTTTCGACTGAACACCAATAAACCAATTTTTATCTGAATGATCATTTACTAGACATTATGCAAAAAAAATCAAAGCTCAATCCTACCATATCCATTTTTATTAAATATACTTCTCTGTCCAATAACTTCAAATCAATATAGAAAAAAATACATGTTCGCAATGTTGTAAGCGATGATATGAAGTTAAAACAAATGTTCGGTGTAAAACGGTCCAGCTAAACCACCGAATATACCAGCGAATATCGTAAGTCAGTTTTTTCGAACTCTTTGTTTATTGACCACGAGTTGCTGTGTGCGACTTTGTCCCTATGGATATGGAGAAACATTTTTTGAGTATACATACACTAGAAATTCCGCTTTGTCTGGATACAAATTATGTTTAATGACTTAAAATATACATTTGATTTAAATAATTAAATGAAGAAGGTGAAAAGAATGTTTGTTTCTTTGGACACCTTAATGTCAAATTTAATACGCTATTTATAACGCGTAGAACAATCAAATAATTCAGCACAGATGAATCCGCGAGCGACAGCTTTTACATATGTAAGTTTAAGTTAAATTAAATCAAATCAAAATATACTTTATTCAAGTAGGCTTTTACAAGCACTTTTGAATCGTCAATACAGAAACAACAAGGAAACCAAAAAATTAGTTTAATAAATTTACCACCGGTTCGGAATGTAGATTCTACCGATAAGAACGGGCAAGAAACTCGATAGTTACCCTTTTAAAAAAATTTACAAAAGGTACATACATTTATGACTTATAAATATATATATTAAATACCCTGTGTGAATCCAGCTTATACTAAATCCAAGCATCTTTATCATCTATGTAATCCTGAACAGAATAATATGCTTTAGCTATTAAGGACTTTTTCATATGTACATAATAATTTAATAGTATACACTATATTAGCTTTACCTATCATGCGTTGCAGTACTACCATAAAGTATATAAATTTTTTGGACTGGGATCCCTCGTGGATGTCCGAGAACAACCTACCAAAGTTTCATTACAATCCCATCAATGTTTTCGGAATACATAGAGGACAAACATAAATATTAATTTTTATTTATATTAATGAGTGTGTGACAAGTTTAGACAATAGACAATTTTTTTAAAATTTATACGTATTATTTAATCATTCTAAGAAAAAAAATGTAATACTTATAAAAACAAATTGCATGATCCTGTCTATGCTGCTTGATCCTTGATCTCTCTAAGGCATTAGGAAATATGTATAAATAAAGAATGTAGTTTCTTATAATTATGTCTACTAATACTACATATCATATGCATGTCTCAAAACCAAATGATTTAAAATATATATTTACGAACAGACACAACTGTTACGATTTTATTAGAATATATGTAAAGATTCGTGCAAAATTTTCAACCGTACGAGAGCATTTCACTGATATCACAATACCAATCCCGAGCAAGCATGTATCGCGGAGCATACAAAATCCATACTTTTTCGGTTCACGATTTTATGCATAAAATTTGAATACAGTTTTCTAATCCATTAGCGTGTTTTAGATTTACCTACATTTCTATTTCCCTGTTTTGTACGATCGGTCAGATGTTTCAATTTCTATATTTATATTTTATCATCTATACTACAAATACATATTATAAAACGGTGAAATTATCGAAATAATTACTTATTCCATTTGAAAAACTTTTTTTGCATTGGATATCCAGTTTCCTGAGAAAGGCTATATTACATTACGCTACGACTTGTATATCTATGATGAAACATCTTAACCGATGATCTCGGAATCAATTCTGAGCAATCATACTGTGTTTTAACTATTTTCGTATTACATTTAGTTAATATGTATTATTTTTACGTCAATATCAATAAAGCTGTTCAGCAAAGACGTCATAAACCCTTGATACTAATAAAACTTTAATCATAATTAATCACAAATACAAAAATTCCATACATCATTTTGGTCCTTCGAGTCAGATATGAACCAGTAAATAAAATTTTGCATGTGTTGAAATGTTAAGGCATATAATTATCAGTCAGTCCATAGTGGATCAGCATGGAAAGAAACTAATATAACATTCTCCTTAATATAATTTTTGTTCAGAAACTATAAAAAGAACAGGTGGTATTTAGATACCTACTCGTTTCTCTTTTATTACAGACTAGCTGCAGCACGCAGTTTCACTCGCGTTTATAGTTACATCTTCGCTCCTATGTGTCATAGCGTGGTATGATAGTCTATAAACTGCCCCAATAAACGGGATTGACTTAAAATGAATGTTTCAAATCAGAGCAGTTGTTTCGGAGATTATTATATTCATAATAAATAAAATAAATTAATAAACGCATCACACTCAACGGCCCCCATTAAGATCGCGATACCTTGTGTCGGGGGTACGGAAATACTCACAACACTAACACAAACACCCAGACCACGAAAAACATCCGTATGGCCGTAAGCGGGGATCGAACCCGCAACCGTTAGCGTTGAGTCAGTTGCAGTGACCACTGCGCCAACGTGTCTGCCGAATAATATTAGTATAGATTTAATTAAAAAAGTAAATTTATTCTCAACCTGTTTCTAATGTTTTCAATCGCATTAATGATTATTATATCACATTATTTAAATAAGAAATTAATTCTATTATCTCTGAAGTGTTCGCGGTTAATTTATGGGTTTTTGTCCCCTTTTCAGAGTTAATTCTACGTTAATGCTATATTTACGGAAATAGCGCTTCGATTTAACAGTAGCCATAAAAGGATTTCAACATTTATACGATAAAATGTTTTTATTCTTAACAAGCTTTTCTCCGCGACCTTGTTCATGCTATTTTTTAACAAGCTTTTCTCCGCAGCTTCACTTACGTTAATTTTTAACAAGCTTTTCTCCGCAGCTTCAGTCACGTTAATTTTTAATAAGCTTTTCTCCGCGACTTTGTTCATGCTATTTTTAAGAAGGTTTTCTCAACAGCTTCGCTCACGTTATTTTTAATATGCTTTTCTCCATGACTTCGCTCACGTTCTTAGTATCACATTTAACGCATCATCTACTCAAAGTTAATTGTCCTATGCTATAACCTATAAGCAAATAAGATCCACGCGTCTTTGTTGTCAAAATATTCTTGTATAGTATAATAAACTTTATCTCTTACAGATTAATATAGTATTTAAACTTATTAGGTGGAATGTAAAACTGTTTGCGGGATTTTATTAAAAATGCGAATACCAAGCCCCAAAAACGACGAATTGACTTCATGAAGATTTATCTGTCGTGTTTAGCTATCTACTGGCAATTACGACAATGAATTGTGTAAATGATGGACTAGTTAAAACACATCGATCTCAATCCATGATGGCGGGTTAAAACCCCGGCTTGCACCGAGTTACCAAGTGCTAAATATGTGTTTAAATTCATCTCCAACTCGACGGTGAACAAAAACATCGTGAGGAAACCTGCATGTGCTGGAAAAAAATCAGACACATGTATATCCGCTAACCAGCAGTGGAGCATCGAGGTGGATAATACTCTAAACCTTCTCCTTAAAAGAGAGGAGGCCTTTTCCCAACCATACTTATAGGCTGTTACTTAACTTTTTTTTAATTGTGTTATTTTGGTTATAAAATGTTTATCATTTTCATACTCGACGTGTTATTTCGGGTTAGATTCGGTGTTCGTAGCGCATTTGAATTCATCACGTGTCCCGCATATCTCTCAAAACGCTGAAAAATGTATAATGCGTGTTATTTTGCATTTTATACAATAGAGATTTATTCTGCTATTCATTCCGTGAAAGGTGAAAAGATTTGGTAAGCTTGACGTCATTTATATTCGTATTATTGTAATGTTTTAGCTTTTAAAATTATTGGTTCTTATAGTCTATATTTAGTAACAATATCCTGAAACAACGAATTTTCATTTTTTTTTTTCATTACAATTTAGCATTATAAAAAATGATGCAGTTTAATCATTCAATCGATAATTTCTTATCTAACTCTTATGTGTGGCTAGAATTACGCAATATTTGACTGCTAAATAAGACAAATAACGAAATATAGACTATATATATAATTATTTAATAGCGTTTATGGTTACTGCTTCGCTCCTATGAGTCGTAGTTTTACTTAATATAGCGGAGCTAATTGAATGCAAACAAACGAACAATCAAATCTTTCCTCTTAATAACATTAGTGTAGATAAAGATTTGCATGGAAATAGCATTTACGTTGGACTATCGCTTTTTACTGGCAAATTTAGTATGTTTTGATAGCGATATTTTTATATAATTAGCACTCAGTTAATTATATGAATGTCAAATTTTGACCTAAAATTTCCCGAAATAAAACGTATCACATAAATATTAACATTATTAATGTATCGTTTTGTTAAATTTAATTCCGTAACTTTTAGTTTGGGTTCGCTTCAAGTTAATAAAAATAACTGCCGTTTTTAATTTCATAAAAATATATTTCGTACTATGACAACTTTGTTAGACTTCGCTTTTATTTAGAACATGAGAACTGCTAAAATAAATAAAATTTTCAGAAAAAATTCTATTTAAATCATTCAAATCGTTGCTAAAACTAGACTTACACAATAATGAAATTTTGTTTATAACGTCCAATAAAATATTATTTTGTGTTTAACCTTATTGGACAGAATGCATTGATACCTTGCTCAAACCCATATGACGAAAGAAGAAGCATTACGCGGCAATTTGATTTAAAAGACCTGCTTTTGTGCCTAACAATTTAATTGAATATTAATAAAAAGTACAGAAGACTTGGCCGTGCGTTTTAATACCATTGCCTTTTCCCTCTAAGGAAAGAAAAAAGCGGAAAAAAAAATAGTAAAGCACTTTATAATTATTGTAACTAAATAAAATATTTTTGAATTTTTTATACAATAGGATATTTAAAGATTAAACAAATAACTAAAAGGTTAATACAAATATAAATGTACCAAGTCACAGTTCATCATTATCGTATACTTAATACCATTGTATTTATAAGCGAAGAAATAACAGACAGAAATATTCGTATTTATAATAACCAACTAAAGTAATCTGCTTCAACCATAAAGGCGTACTGAAGTTCAGAAGTATGAAAACGATATATAATTGTAATAGATAAAGTAGATGTAGATTCTTTTGTAAAATTAAACAAATGCTTTTAACTTATAATATGTGTAGTGTATATAGAATAGTAATTAATCAAATGGCAATGTGACAAAGTGACAGTTGGGCATATTTTGAAAAAGTACGGGCAACACGGGGAAAATGGCAGTTACGACTCATCTAGTAAGTACATAACAATATGTAATTAAAAATTTTTTATAACTGTATGAACTCCTTCGTGTCTTCTCCAACATACGTGACATTGGCAGATTATTTTGCGCATAAGTAGCGCGGATGCACGCCATACTATGAGAAAAAAAAAACAATATGGAACAAGTTTTATTTTCTTTATTAAACATCTTACTCTCGTAATTGATATAATACAACTCTGCAACCCAGTGACAGGTACCTAGATAAAGCCCCAGTGCCCGGGGCGGAATAAATATTGCACTCCCTCCGGCCGTGGGTGCGTGAGATGGGGGTCTCACGCATCCGTTTTCATACGGCCGAGAGGAGGACCGCAGTCCGGTATGGCCCCGGACTGCCGGTGTACGCACCAGCGAGGGGTGCGGGGAGGGCGAGACCATCTTTGCCCTCCTGAGAAGGGCTCCGCAAGCCACGAGCGGAGCAACGCACGGGAGAGGCCGCGGACGTGCCTGCGAAAGCGATCCCGTAGCCTCTCCGTTTTCCGTGCTGTGGCGGCCATCGCAGGGGGTTTTAGTGAGTACAATCTCACATAACCCGGTCTCCCCCCCAGGAGTATCGGGTATCTATGAAGATTTACCCTGCGTAATCAAAAATCAATCAAATCAAAAAAAAAAAAAGGTACCTAGATAACATTATAACATCTGTGGCTGTCAAAGAAAATGCAATGACAGTAAATTCTTTTAAGTGTAAAGCAATGATAAACAACGTATAGTCTAGTTTTCTTTTCTTGTCTTATTTAGCAGACATATGTGGCGTATTTCTAGCTAGAAATGCGTCATATTCGTCTGCCAATATATGTAATATATGAACGCTGATAAGCAATACTGTAGCAAGCCACACGGACTTCACTTTGAGAAAATGGCGTCTAAAGATGTCAAACCTATTATTAATAAATTTGTTTGAAGAAGTATATATCCGTCTTTTCTTTTCTTTTTTGATAAAATGTATAAGAAATTAAAAGCAGATTGATATAATTATTATATTATCTAATTATTTTTTTTCAAATATTTGAGATTATTGTATAAATTGCAAAATATGGAACGCACTCGGAAATAGAAAAAAGTAATTAAGAAACTTTTTTCCGTACTTATTTAGTTTATATCACTTGAGTTTTATTAATAATGTCAAATAGGTAAAATAATAGGTAAATGCATCAATATCTACGAATTTGACTCTTTGTGGGTTGACAGATTATTGCTTATCAGCATCCATATATGTAATATATGTAATAATTTATGTAGTTACACATAAGAGTTAGATCGGAAATTATCGGTTGAATGATAGAACTAATTTGAAAAATGCGTGATTATCACTCGGGGTATTGTTATCAACTATAGACAAGTTAAAAAAAATAGACTATACAATATGTAAATCTTTATAAAAGTCTGTAATTCTCGCCTAATAGAAGCATATAGAAAATACGAAACTAATGAAATGAAACATGAAACTCACACACGGTTTTAGGTAGATAATTTAAACAAAATTATGTAACTTATATTTCCGTTATAATTTTCATAAAGGTAACCGAAATTTAGCACAGGTTGAATCACGGCACAAGATATGTATGTCATAAAATAAATAAAAACATTGTAATCGACGTATCAATTTATTCACATTGCAAGATACATATGTATGTCATAAATTAAATGAAAACAATTTAATCGACGTATGAATTTATTGACAAATCAATTTTATTAATTATATGTAAACACTAACGTCGTATTTGATTTCAAGACCGCGTTCACTCTTCATACGCAACGTGACGAAGGGAAAGCCGAGCCCGCCCGCTGTCACATTGGCTGATGCCTTTGAGTTGGTCAAATCATAGGCGAGGATACCCTGAAAACAGACATAGTCTTAACCTAACCAAGAATACCACTTTAGATATAAATTATTAAAATGAAAACACAGATCTACTTATTTAGTTATTAACTATTTAGGCAGACAGTTTGGCGCAGTGGTCACTGCAACTGACTGAAGCGCGGTCGCGGGTTCGATCCCCGCTCACAGCAAACGACTGTTTTGACCATACAAACGTTTTTCGTGGTCTTCGTGTTTATGTTCTCGTTATGTGTTCCGTTAAATGTGTTATAAATTTAAATAATTTGTAGAACTAGGCAATTCAAAAATAAGAAGAACTATAAGTGCAAAAGTTTTAATTCTAATTCTTTTGGATAATACAGAAGCTAATAATTAGTAAAGTAAAAAATTAAAGTAACAGCCTTTAAATTTTCCACTGCTGGGCAAAGGCCTCCTCTCCTTTTAAGAAGATAGTAATAGAGCTTAATCCACCACGCTGCTTTACTGCGGATTGGCAGATATACAAATGTCAGAATTTCTCCCGACACGTGCATGTTTCCACACGATTCCTTCACCACCATGCTCAAGATTTTAACAACAACAAATTTAGTACTTGAAATCTCAGCGGTACTAGCCGGGGTTTGAACCCGCGATCATCGGTTGATATCGACATGTTCTAACCACTAGGCCATCTCGACTCAGCCAATAAGTATGACATGAATATTAAGTTTATCATAATCAAGTAAATAAAAACTACATACCTGAATAGTGCGCCTAAAGCCATATGAAGTTGGGACTGTAATGGTAATATTTTCGACGCGTTTCCTCAAAAACTTCGAATCGAAGCGAACCTTACGGTGATACACATTCTCCCTCAAAACATTAGTACCCATAAAAGTATGCGAGCATTCTACTATAATAATGGCCGCTACCAAAACGGAAATAAGCAAATAGAACTTCATTTTGATTTGCCAAAATAGAAACGCTTTTTAAAATCGAATGTGTTCCCGAAACTACGTTCGAAATTTGAATGTCAAAATTCCAACGAAACAACCTTTTATGTTCCAAAGGTTATCGAAGCATCGGCGAAAATTATTATTATTGTTAATTATGTTAGTTATTAAAACAAGTATTATTAAAATTTCGATAACGATACGTGATAAAACGTTTTATAATTAATTGTATATTATTTAAAATTTAATATTGTAAATGTTTATAAAAATAAATACTTTAAATCACTTTTGCTCTTGAAATTACTTATATGTTATATAAGGGGAGGTTTTTTAACTGGGCGTGGTAGGCCAAATTCGAAACTATAAGGAATAGTGAAAAATACTTAAAGGACCTTGAATTTTGAAAAAGGAAAATTCAAAATCAGTTTTGATTCCTGGCTTGGAAAATAAATTATTAAAAAAAACTAAGGGTTCAGTTTTAGTTTTCATCAAAATCGGCTCCCGAGATCTTTTAATAAATCATAATAAATAATAAAATAATAACGCAGCAATTTCTTATTAAATATTACTCAGTAATTTTATTATTTTACATAATACTAGCGGTACCGACTAATATTGTCCTGCCCAATTGAATCAAATGTGAATCTATACCATGTAACAATAAAATTTGATTAAAATCATTCCAGAGTTTACGAGGAGTTCAGTAACATACATGCACTGAAACAATAATATAAACATGCTGGGTTTTTGAGACGAGGCAATAGCTGCTACCTTGCCCGTTATCATTATAGATACAAAAATTGAAATATAATTAGTATGTATGATGGCATTAAAAATTTTTTAGTTAAACGAAGAAACTCTTAAATAACTAACGGGCAGGATGGAATCGATCATTTGTCTATGTAATGTATGTATACAATAAGTCGGTTATATTTTTCAACGGGAACAATTATTTTATATTGTGCACATTAAGCTTTGTAGCGAAGTAGCAAACCGCAGTTTGTAAAACTTTTGATTAAACCTATACTAAATACCAAAAAGTTATTAACTATAATGGCAGTACATGAACTATTCTAACTACACCGACTTTGATTTGTTAAATTGAAAAGTCGTGTCGTTTTAAATAAGTAAAACAATATTTTACTATAAATGTTTGTGTAACTTTACAAATTTTCGAAATAATGCCGTTCATTATATCTTTAAAAAAAAAACAATTTTTTTTTACTTATTTTCAATTTTTACCTATTATCTTAAATGAAAATGGTAATTTAAATTTTGTTCATAAAATAGGAACAAAAAAGTTTACTTATTTATCAAAATACAGATAAACATAACATCAATAGAAAGAAAAACAAAAACAAGAAATATAAACAGTTAAATGATTTCACGTCTGTTGGAAGGAAAGGTCTAAACAATTTTCAACGTTAAACTTCTGTACATTGTCATTCGAGTCAAGAACGGAGCGGAGTAAAGAATTCGCGGTCGGCCGCCGATTTCAATAGAAAATCTGGCTTCAACGCTGTTCGAATAACGAAAAATGTTTGTATCCCGACTTTTTCGGATGCTTAGAAAAATTTCGCTCGAAGACAGAAATACTTCGAAATAAAGGCACATTTACTATGATTATGAATTGAGTTTTTAAAAATTAAATTACTTTTTACAAATAGGCAATTTTTAAGTATTGCTTTAAATTTATGCTTATTCATATTTTTTTTATTGTTAAAAGTGTTGCTTGATTTCTTTTCATTTTGGCAGACACGACTTGCTTAGCTATCAGATTTCTAAATATTTTTTGAGATGAGTGTTTTTAATGTATTATTATATTTAAATATAAAATTGTAATTTTTATTTTCCATAAATGCGCCTAATAAATATTTTTTAAATCTATTGTATTATTTTAAAATTAAAAATTATAATTTATCAAATTCTGAAATACCTAGGTTGAGCTTGAATTCTTAATTCAACAAATTAATACTAAAGTTAAAATATATGTTCTTGATCTCAAAAAGAAATATTTGTATCCAAGTCGTGTAAAAAGGTTTCACATCAAAATATTCCGCCACGTTATCATTGTTTATCTGTCCAGCAATTTTTCAGTTTTCGCGCCATATGCGCCGTAACACTAAAGGCGTCTATATATCAAGGGAAAAGACAATTTGCTTAGAATTGTTCTACAATAGCATTTTCTTGCGACAATTCGTTTTTTTTCTTATTGTAATAAATATGATTATACCTTTATGTAACTGCTTACATTTACGTGTAAGTTATTATTATAAGCTTGATTTTGTTAAAAGTGACATTCTGCTTTTTTTTTAAATACTCCTCAACACTCAAGTGTCACTTTATAAAGCCAAAAAGTAACATGGAATCAAAAATATAACAGATAAGAAAAGACAGTCGCAGGAAGGATATTCGGAGTGGATATCAGAAAGCTGTAAGTGCACTTCCGACGAAAGCGACAAAGACACCGCCGGATGTGTCAATTTGACGCCATCTTGAAACTTGGAGATGAGGCTCGGAAAGGATTTTGATAGATGAAACTTGACCTGGATGTTACGAGGAGCTGTTTTATCTTGAATAAACGTTATAACATCGTCTAAAAATATCTCCATTGATATTTGACGTGACTTTAAATTTCTTAGATTAATATTATTAGACATTTTAGTGAACCATAATAAATAAAATAAATGCCAACACCGCTCAAATTTTAATTATTAATTTTTTATACGTAGGCGCGAAAATAAAACTTGAAAGAGGTGAAATAGGAGATGACTACTTATATGAAGAACATCATTTGTCTCATTATTCTCAAAGAAAAAAAAAACCATTCTCAAAATAATTTTTATGCTTCACAAACAAAGTCGCCAGTACCAATTAGAAGATCTAGGTGAAACCCAACTACAGCGAAGCCAAAGAGAACGGTAATGTGTTTGGCAGTATTTGTATATAGGTATGTTTGTATGTTCCACCGTAGCGCCTATACCACTAAACCGATTTTAATGAATGAAGTGTCATTAGATACGTAATAATGGCCCGGGAGAATAAGTTTATAAAAATTTTATCAAAATTTTCTTTGACGAAATTTATTTGTTTATTTTACTTATTTAAGGCAGGCTTACTTAGACCGAATACGGAACTATAGTAAATAGCGAAAAATACTCAAAACAGTAAACCAATATCAATGCAAACTAGAACAGCGTTATTAGAATTTTTAATTATTTTTTTCCAGTCAGAAATGGAAGCCATTGACTTTGAAAAAAATATGTAAAAAAAAGAAGATCCTTTATATATTGTCCCACCTGATAATGTCGCTAATTAGGACTAGATTCTTGGAAGTAATTTTATATGGCAAACTACAGGAAAGGACTTACTCCTTAAGAATAGGTCTTTTCTAGGGATGCCAGATGGTCGGGATTCGTATAGAAATGCAAAGTCCCGACAATATGGTAAATAATAATAACGGCTCCTGGTAAAGTTTTGAACTTAAAAATTCATGTATATTAGTTATAAGATAAATATTAAACATGTATTGAGATGCGCCTACTTTACCAGAACGTTTTTTTTATTATTTTTTTATTCTAAAGCGAGAATTACACTTATAAGTTATGCTCTCAGACTTCCATAAATATTTACATAAGTTTTTTATCATTGCTTTCCACCTGAAAGAATTAGCTGTGCCTTATTTTTGATAGCCACGGCTTTTGTCACTATTTACGACGTATCTGTACTGGGTTACAGAGTAGTTTCATAAAAGTTATAAGAGTAAAACTCACAAGAGTATTAGGCGTTATATATATTTTTGTAAAATGTAATATCTTTATATTTATCCCGATAATAATACAACAGTCTTCTCATCTAGCAAGCCGAAATGCAACATTAACGAGCTATAAGGAAGCATTTATTAAACTACCTCAAGGATTTTTAAAAGCCTTATGGATTGTAAAAGACGTCAATAAGTACGTGAAAATTCCGAATAGCCTTTCATATAAAAAAAAATTAAAAATCGGTTCAGAAATGACAGAATGAGGTAACAAACATTAAAAAAAAACATACACTACGAATTGATATTGATAACTGTTATATCAATGTTTGTATGATGGTCCTCTGTGCGTTATGTTCCTATATGGACGCTGATAAGCAATACTGTGTCAAGCCACACGGACTTCATTTTGAGAAAATGGCGTCTAAAGATGTCAAACCCATTTTTAACAAATTTGTTTGAAGAAGTATATATCCATCTTTTCTTTTATTTTTTGATAAAAGGTATAATGAATTAAATTTAGATTAATATATTTAATATATTATCTAATAAAAACTTTTTCAAATATTTGAGATTATTGTATGAATTGTAAAATATGGAACGCACTTGAAATTCGTACCAATTAATTAAGAAACTTTTTCTGTACTTATTTAGTTTAAATGACTTAATTTTTTTTAAATATTATTAAATAGGTGATGCAGTATCAAAATACATCAATATCTCCGAATTTGACTTTTTGTGGGTTGACACATTATTGCTTATCAGCATCTATATACTATAGGTGCCATTGCAACGCCTGCCCGGGACAGTTAGTAAGTAAATAATAATATCGTGTCACGTAACCTCAAGACCAGAAGCGCGCACCCGAGCTCCTTTTATTTAATTACACACGTGATGCCCTAGTGTCCCTTATTGCTAATCGAATTACCTCGAAACGTAATCAGATTAAAAAAGCTATGTAACCAATTTTAATTAGCGTACACATCAAAACGTACAAATTGCATCTTTACATTAAAAGCTCTGATTTACTCTTCTTATTTTATCTTGGATTTAAATAACACAAAATATACTTTTAAATTCAGTTTATTTTCTCACAACCTTTCACAATCACCGCTACCAATATTTTTCTAATAGCTAACAATATTTTACTAGCTGCCCCTCGCGATTTTACTTGCATTTATGGATACTGTTTCGCTCATATGAGACACAGCGTGATGTAATATTATACCCTATAACTTTCTTTAATAAACAGGCTATCTAACGCAAAAAGAAATTTTCAATTCGGATCAGTAGTTTCACAGATTGTTTCCTACACACAAATTTTCAAAGAAATTCTACCTTCTATTAGCATAGAAGAAGATTTTCCCCGCGGGTTTGCTTCCGTTTATGTAGAATATATTTACAAGTAGGTACCACACTCGCGCCACCTTGTGAAAGTAAACCGTACCATGTCTAAAACCTATTTACCAGTGCAAACAATAAATTGACAAAGTTTTATCACAAACGAACTGTACATCAGCGCATTAAAATACGAAAAAAAATATTGACTTTATTATATTAGATTAATTAGTGAAATAATTAATACCAAAAACAATGAAAATCTTATCACTTGACCTCCAATGTACATGAAAAAACAATTTAATTAATCGATAACATTATTTTCATTAATGTTAATTTATTGATTTAATAATAATTAATAAATGAAATTTTAAAATATAAATGTATCGAATTTCAGTCGGACCACAATTTTAATATAATATTTACCATAGCATTAATCGCGGGAGGTTTACCATCATCCGTTGATGATTTCCGTTCGTCAACATCATCTAGATATTATAACCGACTCGATAGAAATATTTAATTGTTTTCGTTAAAAGATATAACTAAACTAACTTCGACCCGAACAGCTGTTATAGATATGTATATGATCGTAGCAATCGACTGCTATTATTTATTGAAGGGTTCCATTACCTACCTCCGAAAATCTTCATCAGTTCCTTATATGTTATTTTGTTATAAATTTACGAAAACTAATCCTCTTTTTCTGAAGTTGGTTAAAAAGAATAATGAGAATCAATTCACAACCAGTAAAGACAGCAAATTTAGTTGGTAAGTACATTTTTAGGTTTACGAACACAAAATGTTCCAAGCGGAATCCTATTTATTGCTAATTCGCTTCGTTGTCCGTCCGTCCTTCTCTCCTGCGTCTGTCACTCTGTCTGTCAGTATTATATAGCAGTATTTCATGAACCGTAATAAGTAAAAGATGAAATTTTCACATAGTATCTATTTCTACTATTAAAATCAGGTCAAGTACGACTCGTAGTGACACACGAAGAGTTATTGCATATTGTTATAGTTCCCCTCGTGTTACAGTTCACAATAGTATATAAAAAGTCAAATGTTATATCTAACACGATACTGAACGCCTTCGTTGCAAGTTCGACTCACATATAACGGATTTTTATTTTAAAGTTAGCCAGAAACCAACCATTCACACACCCACTCGCACACCAAAAAAAAAATTAAATTCAGAATCATATCTTTTTACAAAAAAAAAAAGATTTCGCAAACAATAAAACCACACCGCGTTAGTGCGGACGCATTGTGCCATTTCAGTTTCCACGCGATATGCGTAGCATCGCGTGGCGTTCATATATCACGGCGCGGTTCACACATGAAATGCTTTACAATTTACTCCCTGGTAATGTGACATCCTATTGCCAAGCTTTGTTCTGCATTTTGCGCTGCGGTCTGTTGATATTAACAATGTTTAACTTTGTTATTTTGGTAGCTTGATTTGGTACTATTGACAATACTGTTTGTGTTGTTATAGATATATTATTTTATATATCAAATTGTACTAATATAATTTTTTTTAGGTACAGTCTGTACCTTATAATGATTTATAAAATTGAAAAATTTGTTTGCTTGTACATGAATATCTGTTTTAAAAACTTACATTTTCCGAAAAATGAACTCAGTCCGATCATTTGATTTTTATTTGCTACTAGTGGCTCGCACCGGCTTCGCTCCGTTTACATATAGATTTGCAACATACACCTGCTTAGGGATTAAATTAAAAAAAAACATCGATGCATGACATGTGCATTTATTTCTAACCAGAAGCATATATAATCAATTTCGTCTTTATTTCTTTGAAAATAAACGCATCACACTCACTTGCAAAATGACGGATTTTCATACAAAAGTCGTCCCTTATGGGTGAAATTTTCAAAAATACTTTGTTAGTGGATGCTTACAACATAAATGGTATCAACTATCAAAATTTCATATGTATGACGGCGACAGCGATCTCTGAGCGATCGTAGCGTCATCGTCTACGTTGGGTGGTACTGGGTCCATCACGATTTTGTATCAAAACTAAACTGGATGTCGGTATAACAAAAAATACTAGGTAGGTAAACCGATATTTTCGACTTGGACGTGTAGACTGTTCGATTTCTCAAACGTAAGTGTGCATGACACAGTACCCTACTATTCAAAAAAGACTACGTCCACCTGACTCACGACAATGTCACCGCGTTTACCCGTTACTATTAAATCAGTTCAGCGACTTCTAATAAAAATTATTGTTGTTCCACGACATGTATATGTAAAGATTTTTATCTTATTTTCAATTATCCTTCGTTCGCGACTTCGCTCGCGTTAATACAGATTGTAATACCTAATACCGGAATTCTAAGAAATATTCTTCATTCTCTCGGGAACCGGAAACAGTATTTTATTATAATAAAAGATATTCTATGTATTATATTGTGCCCCCGGCAACATTTATGCAGAATTTCATTTCATTAATATCGTTTCTGTACTTGAGGCGTAAAGAAATACACAAACAAACAAACTCACCTTCGCATTTATAATATTATGTAGTATTATACCTTTTGTTTATCTTGTCTATATATTGAAAAAATTAGAACATTTTCATTAATTTGTTTTCAGTTAAGATCTATATTGTTTTCGTAAAATAATACAAAAGTCGAATAACTATTTATCGAAGGAAAATAATATACACATTTACGTTAACCAATGTTTATTGTATTAACTCTTAATTTAATCTTGATACGTCTAATGGACATTATTATATAACTAGATATATGTAAGAATGCCGATCACTATGGACGACGTTGCCTAGCAACCAACTATATTATATCAAATAGTATGATTGTCACATATCTATAGTTATAAAATATTATTGCGTCAAATATGATACGTACAAATTATATGTAGAATTAAAAGAGTTTGTATCGCTTTGTACATAAGATCAAATCGTCACCACCTCGTTTCGATTTGCTTACAGTTTTTACCGTTGACTCCACTGTAACAAAAAAAAAATCACCTTAGTGTTTTGATTGTGTTATGATGCATTGCAAAAAAAAAATCAGATTTCTACGTTAATCCGTAAACTAAGCAGTTTTATGCTTTGGTTTATTAGTACGGAGTGTCAAATAAGTCACAATACTATGAGTACCTATTTCAAAAACTGACTTTACGGTGTAAGAAAACGTGTTCTAGAAAACCGTGCCATACTGTTTCCATACAAAGATCTGAGTGACGTTATCTGAAGACATAAACCGGCTGCTAATTGACACGTGACGTCATCCTAGGAAACCAAAACTCTAGTGTGGTGTCACGTCACTTTACGTCACGTCACAATTAACAATAGAAAGTTGAATTGTGGTATTTAGCCATCATTTAGTTGTGTGACTTTTAATTAGGTTAGGTATATTTGGACGCTGATAAGCAATACTATGCCAAACAACACGGACTTAATTTTGAGAAAATGTCGCCTAAAAATGTTAAACCTATTCTTAATGAATTTCTTAGAAGACGTGTACTTCCCTTTTTCTTTTCTATTTTGATAAAAGGTATAATGAATTAAATGCAGATTGGTGCGATAAAAAGTTCTTTTTCTAATAATAACATTTTTAGATATTTTAGATATAAAAAATTTAGTAATACTACGTTATTCCAATTTTGCCTTATCTACCGATAATCTAGTTCACAATCATAATCTGAAAGTAAATATTCAAAAGGTCCTTAAAATTCGCTGTCCTAGGCTTCGGCCTATTTAACCTGCTGGTAAATCTGACACTTCTTGACATAATAACATAATGACATCTCAAATTGAGTAATTTATCTTCGGCGAGAGACGTCAACTAGTGCAAATCGGCGACGATGTAAGGTATCATTAAAACTGACCAGTGTGCTTAGAATACTTTTCGAAACACACTCTTGGTATAAAGATCCGTTTTTTTATTTTAATTAGTAGTATTCTACAAAAGATGTAAAAATAAAAATGAATAGTGAAACGAATAATAGCGTTTTTGCTATTTTTTTTTGTCTAGTGAAGTATAAGTATTATTTTGTTCACATGTAACTGAAATGTCTATTTAAATACTGGGCAGCATAAGTTACAAACAAACCGTTTATTTTATTTTATACCCGTATATATAATTACGTTACCTATTATTATTCTTCTCAGTTCTTACTAACCTACGCTTTTTCCGACAGGCAAATAATTTTTCGCCTTCAATTTCTTCAACAACTTCTTGTTACGTCTGTGAAAATTAACCATTCTCTCGGAACCCAGTTTAAATACCAGTTCAAACTGGTTAATGCGACTTCTTAGTGTTTTGTTAGCTATTATAATCCTCTTCCATGTTTTGCAAGCATGACTTGCGTTACGAAGGGACGCCTCATCTAAATACCTAAGCACAGAGATAATATATTTATTATGTACTATTTTTTAGCTGCGGCTTTGTTCGCCTTAATGTAGATGTTGTTTTAAAATAATATGCATATATACTTTAAAAAAAACTTTTTATCATAATTTTTAAAATAAGTTAATGAGTTCCGAAGTTCATTTCGCATATGGAATATAGAAAATACATTTTTTTACAAATAATTTAAGTTAAATGTGACAAACAATAATTTTTTTTTTAAATTAAACTGAAGCAAACTGAACGACCGTCGACGAATATACAAACATTGATTTTATTTCATTTTTATTTTTGCTCCTTGAATATAATTCTGCTTTAAATATAATATAAGCTTTATTAAATTACGATTCAATTTAATTCTTTAGGTTAATGGTAATGGTATTAATTTAGCGGTTTCGCGTTATGAGTGAAAGATCAAATTGGCAACATTAAGGTATCCATAAAAAAATAAATATTTATAGAAAAAGTAATGTTTACTTTTGTAATACAAATAAATGGGTACAAAAGCATTTATAAAGTAAAATTTTAATCAATATTATCAATATTTTTAATTATATTAGTTAAAACAACACAACACTAAAGCGTAACAAAACATTTTTATTTTTTTCAACAACCGCGTATAAACTAAAACTTTCTAAAACTACCCTAGTTTTATATAAATAAAAAATACCGCATCTCGCTCGCTCAACTAATCGGATAACTTTATATACATACTAAAGTGTTTCTAAATTATACATGAAATGAAACTTACGAGAATATTCTCCAAGAAATCTCGAGAGGCAAGCAAGAAATGGCGTCTCGGCGCGGTACTTCGAATATCTTAGTGCCAAAAACAAAAATCCCTGTGTTGTACATTGTGTAAGCTTACGCATTGTGGGTAGATAAATATTTATTTTATTCGCGTTCCAAATTCAAAATTGGTATAAACGATTATTTCAAATTAATTAAAAGGACGCTTCGTTTTTTGAAGATCGTTAATTTTATTTTAAGACCTTCGAAATTAGAAAAAGTTTATTTTATTCTTTCAATTAGCTAAAAAAACGCTTTCAACAAATTAGTAAAAATCTAACAAAGGACATAGCAATGAACTGAATTAAAACGTTTATTTATGTTGTTTACTGTTTCAGTATAAATTAAGTGAATACTTTAATTAACTCTCAATGCTTTCAAGAAAGGCGCTTTTTCCTCTTGTTAATTGTAAGAATTTATTACAAGACGGCTAAATGAAAGTGCCATTTTGTTATGGGTGCTGACTACTTTTTATTAGTTATCTAGCTATAAAGATAGCCATAGCTACTCAGAATGAGATGTAAAAACTCTAACTCGGTCACTAAATATCCTTGGGCGGCAATGATAAATTAACATCAGGTGACTTGACTGTTTGTTTGCTCACTGTGTTCATAAAAATATATATAACCAGCATTGCCTCGCAGATTATACTCATAAATTCGATACCTAGCAAACATCCAACTCTATGTTAAACCCCTTAGAGAATGGATTTTCAAAAATCCTTTGTCAGTGCACACTTACGATGTTTAAGGAACATTTGTACAAAATTTTATGTTTCTGGACCCAGCACTTTCGATTCCTATTCGATTGATCAGTCAGTGGATATGTCAACCTGGCAGTGGCTTTTGTATATATAGATTATATTAAATTAACTGAATTCCATGATAATTAATAACAAAAATAAACAAAGGTATATAACTCAAAGGTGACTAATTGACATACTGATCTATCAACGCACAGCCCAAACCACTGGACAGATCGGGCTAAAATTTAACATGCAAGTAGGTGTTATGACGTAGCCATCCGCTAAGAAAGGATTTTGATTAATTCTACCCCCAAGGGGATAAAAGAGAGGATGAAAGTTTGTATGGAACTTTGTCAATTTTAAATCGATCGGGCTGAGACTCTGCATGCATACAGCTCCTATGACGTAGGAATCACAGACATCACAGACGAAGTCGCGAGAGCACCAGCCAGTTTTGCTATAATTCTCGAAAACAACATTGATCTGTCTGGTATTACGTAAGAGACACACGCACATGCAGTACCCTAGCAAATATAAGCACGTGTGGTGTCATAGCTCCGTTAAGAGTGGTACGATTTGATACGTTTTTTTTTTTTTGAAAGCGATGTTATTGGGATGATTATTAGTTATATACAAACCTGTTTATATGTTTGAAGGTTATTAAATCTTTTATGGCTGTTAAAAAGATCTAAGCTACTTTTATTTTGCTTGTTTCGTTTTTGAAATCGGTTTATTTTTATTTTAGAATGTAGTAAGGGCCAATTCGTGATTTACCAAAATTACAATAGCCTAATATCAACTGCTTATCACCATTTACAAAATATTGTTTATCCCGGTGCAGGAATGTTGATTATTGAGGAGTTCTCCTAGTGTTGCACTTCTAGCTCCACTTTACCATAGGCATTCTAATGAGCATAAATTCTTAACAATTGTTGAAATAGTCGAATCGCAATCCGTGAAATACTTGTTATTGGGTAGTTCCAGTGGTCATATGTGGTCTTCATCATCAGTTCCACTTTATCAAATGTGGCTTTCAGAGAGCAAACGCACGAGCTACGATCAAAAATACTTATATCGGTATAAGTGTGCCTAAAATATCCTGATCTGATGACAGTGAGACCAACGTAGATGACCAACCAAGCACAATAATTTTTACAAAAAAAATCAACAACAATTATTATAGTAAACAAACATTAAAAAATACATTCATACAAACAGACGAACATAGAACCTTGGGAATTTTTATTACTTAGTTTTTATTTTAATTGAAACAACGATATTACGTTACGCATTTGTCGATGCCCCTCTCGCCCCTGTAACGCGTCATAACGTTTTACAAGATTATTAGTGCGGCTCCCTTATTTATTATTATAGGCCAAGCCACGCTAGGCTTTGCCTAAAATAATTATTGTATATAGTTAGGTAAAATTAAGTATCTTAACATCAGAAAGAATTTTTTGAATTAAATGGTCTTAATTAATTAATAATTTACAGTCAGTGTTTTTTTGACAGCCCTAGCTTTTGTAATATTATCTATGTACCTGTTACTCAGTTACCGAATTGTTTTATGTCAATTGCCAGAGTAAAACTTATAAATATAGTTCTCACCGTAGAAATAAACTTGTCTTACTAATAAGCTAATATCCCAACAATAATTTAAAGTTTGCCGCCAGATATTACGTGTTTAAATCAAAATCTATACAAGTATCCTTCACAAAGCGCATGTCATGAAGAGGGAACACTTTGTAAAAAAATATGATACTCAGATAAAAAAAAGATATATGAAATTTATAGCAAATGTCCTATTATTATACGACTTAAAAATGCACACATACAATGACTAAAACGTCGTTTAAATTAAATATGTATACAAATATTACATAAATTTTTGTTTATATCATTGAAAACGAGTAGTCGTCGTGTAAAATACCAACCTGTTTAAAAATATATACTATTGATTAAAAAAAGAATTTGATTTTATTACTTATGTCTAATAATATCTATAAATAATAAAGTCGTAATTTAAGCATCAAAAGTAAATATTTGTTTTATTACGCAAATGTTTTGTATTAAAGCTAGTACTTAGCTTGGCAACACAGGCCAAATCAACAAGCGGCTGTGCTTCATTCACCTTTTTGCGAAAATTATAAAATTAGTACTTTTTAAATTGTTTTTGCAACTTTCTGATGACTTTTATTGCTATATATTTCTAATATTATTCTAGTGATTGTTGACTATAGTCTCACGTATGGAAATTCTAATAATTTTGGCCGATATCAA
This sequence comes from Hypolimnas misippus, assembly GCA_037950945.1. Classification (NCBI taxonomy): domain Eukaryota; kingdom Metazoa; phylum Arthropoda; class Insecta; order Lepidoptera; family Nymphalidae; genus Hypolimnas; species Hypolimnas misippus. Next base: position 10,495,537 of record JBBEEQ010000013.1, on the reverse strand, counting down.
GTGACAGATGTTTCTTCGCTAAAACGCGCCAGTTTTTAATCAATTAAAGTGATATTATTATTAAAAAATGGAGGATACCAGTGAAAAGCTTGTTGATATTCCATCTACAACGGAAGAACCAGGTTAGTGTAATAATTTCTTCAATATTCGTTTGTAATTTTTCGGTGTAGTTTATGTAAACCGACTAAGTTGACATGTTACATTGACACATTAAGATTTTCCTATTACCTATTTAATATATTTAGTCTTGAACAATAATATTAATGGTACACATTCTTTAAAAAATAGGAAAACATTGATAATATTTCGTTTATAGAGCGATTTTTACAAAATTTACTATAATAATGCGTAATAGAATCAACATTCTGATTGCATCTTAATTTGGTCGCGTTATAATCATTCCGAATATCAATAAGCGCACAAAAACGACATGATGTATAGACAGTCAGTCAAATTGCTTGATAGCTACTAAAATGATGCTACTTGATGTAACTTAAACCGATTATATAATATTACAACTATTATGAATATTTTTTCCAGCAAAATAAATACTTTATTCGAATTTGCGTCTTATTGTTTGGAGATAACGTGCATTGTTTTATTGTGTGTATTTTAGGTTATGGGTGAGATGTTATGATTATAATAACAGTACTATGTAACTGTATTTTTTTTATCAAATTAGTTTGACCAAGGATGTTATTATAGAGATATTGATTATAAATTAAGCAAAAATGTATTTATCCATTTCAGTAACTTTAAAAATATTTGTTCCATGTTGAAATTATTGATATGCATTTTAAGTTCACTAACTTTAAATTATTTTAGGGTGTTAAATATAATTGTATGGTTATTTGCTTCTATATAATTTTGATTATAATTTATCTAACTGGAACAAAAATATAATGTTTTTTAAAATATGTAATTATACTATTAAGTTCCTTGCCAATTCTTGGTAGAATATACAATTTGGACCAATGGTAGCTTTTAATTATTGAAAAATGTTGTGTTTGATTTCTTTGGCGTGCCTGTAGCATAGACCACTTGATAGATTTTACACTATAAGATGTCAATTGTGATATTGTCGTGGCATAGGCTGGGATATTTCTATGCTGTTAGGTTTTTATTTTTTTATATTATTAAGCCATGTTTCCATCAATTTATATACTACTACTACTATTTATTATTGCTAATTTTGTCTAAAATTACCCATAAATAAATCATGTTTAAGTCGTTCATTTTATTTCAAAATATAGTATAAGTCATATTAATTTTATTGCATTATAATATATAATGGTCATTTTTGTCATATTCAAGAGCAGGTTAAAATTATTTTTTTTTCTTAATCAATAATATCAAATGAATAACATGAAATATCGTTAGAGTTCAAAAGGGTCTGTTTATCTGTTTATCATATAAAAATAGCACCTTCTCTCTTGACATCTTGTTGCTAAGCATATATCTACTTCACATGTATACCAGTAGTAACAATACATGTACCAGTTTCTTTCCATAAAGGACTAAATTCTATCTAAATATCATATACATTTCATATAAATTTCATAACCATAGCACATTGAAAGGCATCTTCTTGTAGAATAGTAAATAAATAATTAAAAAAAATAAGTTGTATCATGCTTGGCTTGAAATATTTAAAAGAAGCAAATTGCGAATTTCTTTGTCCATCTATTATTTTAAGCTTTATGAATAAATTTGGTTATTAAATGGAAATATAAGATAAAGGAACAGATACACATGCTACTTTTCCCTTATATATATAAATGTATGTGTCCTGCAAGTTTTATTCTAGCAATGTCCTCGAAACATATGCCATAAGATACCAACTGTTCTGTACTAATGTTAACTAATATTTGAAAGACATGAATATTTTTTTGGTTTCTGGCAATTGATAATTCTTGTGTTAGATAGTCTATTTATTGAGGAAGGCTATATAAGATCATTCTTTGAATCATACGAGTAATGTAAGAACTATAAGCGTGAGTCAGCCAATAATAAATGCTTCCATGCTTCGCTTTGTCTATCTGTGTAATATATCTTCAAACTTTTCATCCATTGTGTATAATGAAGAAGTTACTTATTACCAGTGAATTTCTAACAGTTATTGATTCAAAATGGTATCTGTAAAATAAGGTTGTTTTCTAGCGCTCTTTGAAGCCGTTTATTTTTATTTACGCACTATTAGATCTTAACTGGTGTTGAATTCGGTCAGGTTATAATGTCTGTGTGTATTTTCTAATTGCTAAATATTTACATGTACATAAATATATAAAGAATTAATAAAAATATTTTTTACTTTTTATTTTTGTTTTATTGGTATTTACAAGAATGTCAAAATACAATTTGAGTTTTAAACAATCATCTTGAGATTAATTTTTTTTTTTTACAGGAATTAGTATACAAACTGTTTCCACCACAAGTCCTGTTAAAGCTCAGGATACTTCTCAAAATCTTTTTCCTGAGAGTCCAGTGTATGAACCAGACATAGAACCTAAACAAACCGAGGAAAATGTCGAGGTTTGTTAATTAAAGTAAAATTTGTATATTATTGAGAATTCAAAAAAATATGTCAATAAATAAATAATTATATTATTTCTCTCCAGGTCGATAGTACTACACCTGAAACAGAAACAAAAGGTAAATCTTATTAAATTAGTTTTATATTTCAGAGTCAAGATGAAATTTTCAAATGACACATAATTGTTCGCAGATGACCACCCAATCAGCCACGTCAAGAGAAAGTTATCTGAGGAAAACTCTGATAGCAGTGCGAAAATTCAAAAATTAGATTTAGAAGACGAAGAAACTGCAGTCTCAACTCAATCTTTAGACGACGAAGTATCTGAGATAACGAGTGTGGCAAAAAGAAAATTAGAGGACGAGATACCCTCTACGTCTCGCGTACGAACACCGGTACGTTCCAGCCCTAGAAAAGTCACTAAAAGGAGCAATAGTGCAGAACTTACTCCAAAAACACCAAAGACTCAATCGCGATCAGCTAGTGTTGATATAACAAAAAGTCGAAAGACTCCACGCAAAATGTTATTAGATCTAAAAACTTCAAAGACAACAGAAGAGGAAGTTCGTGTGACAAACTCGGATACTTCAAGTCGTCCCAGTGTTGAGTTCGTCGGAGAAATTCTGCCTAGTGTTCCTGACACCATTCCGGAAGAGAACGGCTCAGAAAATCTTAATGACTCACAAAATTTCCACCTTGTTTTATCACCATCTCCAGAGGAAACTACAATTGAAGATAAAACGAAAGAAACTGAGTATAACAGCGACCCAGTAATTGTTAAAGATAGAGAAGAGACTATAACTGTTGAGAAAATTCCAGAAACTAAAAGCGATGGTTACAACATTTCAGATGTGAGCAATTTTTCCCAATCTGTATCGAAAGATAAGAACACGGATCAAGAGAGTACTGATAGCATATGTTCCGTCGGCCTAGATAGCCCTGAACATGTGCCAACTGTTGCTTCGAAACTGATATCCAAATTATCTAACGGTAATTCTTCAACACCGACTGAAGTAATCAACGATAAACATGAGGCCGAAGATAATACTCCCGATATGACAAAATTAAATGGCAACAAAGGAAAAAGAAATAAGAATGAATCGTTTCGTGTCAGTAACACGACAACACCTTCAACCATATCTCCATTACAAAACGGACATTCCTTGCCAATCAATACACCTCAGATACCAGTTTTCGATGTTCACGTGAGCCATAATGAAGACTGCGAATTTTTGTCCCTATACGTAGTCAGGACCGATAACGATGTTGGAATGGATATGTGCAAAGAATATCAGAGGATTTCGAAGCGTTTTACGATTGATCCATACTTAGCAGACGTGTCTGTCAGTACTTCTCCTTCAAGCGTGACTAGCGTTGGGATGATGAACTTACCAAATAGAACGTCATTCGCATCAACTGTCAGCTCAACATCGACATCTAGTAACCGTACTAGTGACGGAGCATTCGTAGTTCCACAACCTCCACGGAAATCTGTATCCAATCCGACAACTACCGTCAAAGGTTATGATTCACTTATGAAAAAACTTCAAGATATATTTTCTCATATTCGAGAAACTTCAGTTTCTGATATCAATCGATCACTAAATGATGACAAGATATCGGTGGGCATTCAAGCATCATTGTCCGAAACAGGATTTAGTAACGGTAACGCGAGTCCAGAGGAAGTCAACAAATGTGACAAAGCAACGCCAAAGAGTTCTCTCAAAAAGACAAGAGTAAGGGGAAGGCGACCTATTGCCGGGAAAACTAAGCGTGCATTATTACCAACGCAGCACGAAGAAGCTGAATATATGCATGGGATGAATTCTCCCGAAATGGTACCGACTAATGGTGACAGTGGTAAAATTTCGCCAGTAAAATCGCCAAAGGAAGAAAAACCGCTATCTGCGTTAGTTGGAACGCCAAAATCTGTTACGAAATTGAAGCAAAAGCGTCGTCCTACATCGCCCAGACCAGCAACTCCGGTGGAAAAAGTAGTTGTAAAGCCGGAATACCCGGGATATGCTCCGGATACGGTTGTTTTAGCCAAATGGGTAGACAAACGTTACTATTCCGGTAAAGTTTTGGAAATAACCGAACCGAATAAGTATCTGATTAAATTCGATGATGGTCAGAGCAAAGTGCTTTTGGATGACTTTATAATTTTTGGGGATATGAAGAAATTACCGTTACAAGGTCAATCTGTTTACGCCATGGTTGATGAAGAACAGAATTATGAACCGGGCTTAGTTCTTGGAGTTGAGGAGAATGACAATGGCACTGTTACGTACCGATGCACTACTGACGGGTAAGTTTAATATTATCTAACTTTGACTTGGCATTACTCAGTAGATTATACATAATAGAATTTTAATTAGGTTTTATTTTTATACGAAAGATTAAAAATTAACTCCCCTGAATTACAAGACATTCGTATCATGTTAAAATTATTCCATCTATACTAATCTACTTCAAATTTGAAATATATTATTACACAATTCAGCTTGCATTGTATCCCTTAATATAAGTTTTCAGAATACTGTTAATATGACATAATTAAACCGTATAACACCTTAGTATCCTTTAAAGTTACCTAAATAGTAGACAATTAGACAATTATCTGTAATTTCTTTATACATGTGTTAAGTAAATAGGAAGGTATATTCATTTTCAGAGATACAATAGTAATGGTGACTGCGAGTGAGTTATATCTCACGGAGGATCAAGCTCGATCGTTGAAGGAATCATCGCGATCGCGATCACCAACAGCGCCAGCGACACCAAGGCGACGGCATAATAGGGAATTGGATCTCGATAATATTATACAGGTAAAACTTTTACAGGACAAATAGGCCTTTACCAAACAGTGGCACATTTTTTATGTAAAATAATGTCTCACTGCTGCTAATTCACCCCTTAAATATGCCTATTCAGTACTTTAAGCGGTGTGTTGATAAATTAGTCAGTAACACTTGTCGTTTATACATATATTATTATTACTGTATTTAATTTTCACTTCCAAAAGTTCGCATTATAATGTATTAAACAAGTGGGAACATCTCCTTAAACTTTAGCCAACAATTAGTATTCTGTATCAATTACAAGCACGAATTTAGTGTTAACTAATAATAAGTGATATTACAAAGTGTCATTGATATATAATAATATTTTATATACAATTTCAGGGTCCCCGTAGTGCTCGTAGTCGAGATAAGGGAAATTCAAGTGCTAGGAAACGGGTAGCTTCACCAAAGAGTCCAAAGGCATCTACGTCAGGTATTTTACTATCATTATTGTGACATTTAATAATAAAACTAGGCAAGGCGAAGAAGAATAGGAAGTGAAGAAATGGGGATCTTTCTCCAGACTAGGCTTTTGGTTCTCTTAAGTTCTTCTTCGGGCAATTTTCTGTAAGAATGTGGTGCTGTCTCGGTCAAACCATTATATATTCAAGCTAAATTTAGTGGGCTATAGCTAGGCCCTATACTAGAGATCATATTAAAATTTTGCTATCTAAAAAATTATGGCTTTTCTTTTGCCTATATATAAAATGTTATAATAATGTACTCATTAACTGACTTCCAAATAAAGGAGGAAGTTCTCAATTCGTCGGGGCATTTTTATGTATAGTTCACCGACCATTCGAAAACAGCTTGACCAATTGGGTTAATTCTTTGTTCAAAAGGGTGTACTCTTAATCGATTCAGATCATTCAAATTTCAAAACAAAAATCGATTCAGTATTTTGGTTTCAAAATCAAAATAACCAGAATAACTATGTCATTCAAGTAAACGAAATTTCCTATTTGGCTTATGAAATCAGTTCACTTTTTTTATTAAGTCTCGTTAATAATTTTCAGGTGTTAAAACTAAAAGTACTCCAGTGGGTCGGAAACGTCTCGCGAGTGAGAGCAGTGAGATGAGTGAGAGCAGCAACTCTGCTCCTCCGGTGAGATTGGAAGAAGTTGCCGGAGTTGAACCAGAGGTTCAAAGAACCCCGAGGAAGATTGACGGAGTCAAGGGTATTACATTACAATTTTTCATTTCTTACTCTTTCATTTCTTTTTGCATTCGTTCAATTTTTTCAAAATGTTACCCCTCAGTGGGTAAATTTGTAGTTACAAGTCTATATTTTCCAGGGCGGTCCACTAGTATCTATATTTATAAAAGCGAACGGTCACTCACTTACTCATCACGAAATCTTAGATACTACAAGTACTAACAGTTTTAAAGTTTGTATGGTGGTCCTTTTTAGAACGTAGGTGCTAACTAAGATAGTATTTTGCAGATTTGACCCCTAAGCGGGCCGTTTTACCCCCTTAGGGGTTGGAAGTTTATATGAAAGTCCTATGTTAACCATGAATGAAACCGCGAAGGGCCGCATGTTTTATATACTTAATTATAAAGAGAAATTTGATTAGTTTTATTGATTGCTTGATAACAAAAAATTTAAAAAGTTGTTAGTAATTGCTTTATTATTATAATAAGAACATATTTTTTTATTACAGCCGGTCCTCTACAACTGAAAGGAGCTGCAAAACAGAATATAGGCAAGAAAAACTCCAAACTGACGAAGTTTGAAAATGATGAAGATACAGTTTCAACACTGGGACCCATTCCCAGCGCTGATAATAAATTATTTGTTGGTCTTTGCTTCTTGCTCACTTGTACTGAACCACCTCGACCAGCTAGGAGAAGCTCTGAGAAGGTAAGAAATATATTTAATTTGATTCAATTAAATTCTTGGAATAGTCGCTTTTAGTTGTGTGAATTATTTCGCCAATGTCGCGAGGAGTGGAGAAAACACAATGGAGATTGTTAATTGAACCTTAATTATATTTGAAAGACACCATAAAATAGAGTGAATTTTATTATTAGTCCTAAAACAAATAAAATATATTTAATATTTATGAACTAACTAGTTAATCCGACAGACGTCCTGTTTTAAGTATAAATATTTCAAATCGAATTTGAATATATATCATAAAAATAAATAATTCAATCTCAATTATTTGGTTAACGGTAAAATAATTCGGATGAACTGTCAAAAAATCGACTGTTATGTCAAGCGCGCTAAATTTATATAGTCGTTACGTTTTCTTTAATTTTCTGTGCAAATTTCTTAACTTTTTTTGCCGTAAGAACGTATTAGAAAAATACACAATTTCAAGACCAGGATCATACCGCGATTTGCAAAATACATTTACTTCGTAGCTCATTAGTTTACGGTAAAGAAATAAAGATTAACGCAAACCTAGGCCAACTTCAGCCTATAATCGTTTCTGTTTTACAGAATTGACATTTTTCTCTTAGTTTTGGCGCCATTAGCTTTCCTGTTAATAGTAATAATATCAAGGCAAACGGAACAATTTATACAATATATAAACTTTTTAATTTAATCAAATTAATATATTTTGAATATAGGTTCTTGTACTAATATTTATGGATCATGAAATAAATTAAATAAGCATAAACTATTCCCTAACACAAAGCAGCTTGATTCTTTCCAAAACATACAGATTTACACAATGGAAAAGTATAAAGGTACTCTAATATTAAAAATATTTTTTCTAAGTTTTCTATTTTAAATTGTTTACTGTCATAAAAACGTATTCTACAGTGTCAAGAAACTCGTCACTATTCATCTGAATATAACGTCTAACGTCATTTTCTTAGATATAACTTATTTAAAGTTGCTGATTTGCAGTTACTTCAGAATTATAAACATTTAAATCTACTTTAAAATAAATTTTTAATAGTTATTTTTTAATTGTTTAGTGTCATAAAAAAATGTATTCTACAGTGTCAAGAAACTCGTCATTATTCGTCTGAAGAAGACGGAGAAACCACTTCAACAATGGCCGGAACTGATACTGAAGATTTGGAGTTTTGCGATAGACCATTTAACAAGGAACGTTTGAAGGAACAGTTGGAAGCTGGCGGTGGTACTGTTTACAGGTATAAGTTATCTTATTTTAGAATTTATTAATTAAATTGCATGTTAAATTATTTCTTAAATTGTTTACAATTGGCTAAAAGCGATAATAAAGCATTATTTTTTGTTATTGGCTTTATTTGCTAGTCAATCTAAAAAAAAAAATAACAAATATAAAGTAAAAAATTACCATCACTGGTTTGTTTTTAATCTAAATCTAGGGAAATAGTATAATTAAAAATGTATTACAAGAACTTAGGTACTACAAGTTTTCGACGTTCCGTTTATGACGCACTTTTACTAGTACGAAAGTTCAACGCAGACGTAGTACGCCAAACTTTGCATAGATGGCGCTAATAAAAGAAAGTCGTTAACTCATTTGTTGTGAATAAAAAAAATTAATAAATACTGTAAAATAAAATTAATTATGTATAGCTTAAAAATTAAACTAATCAGTGATTTGATACCATATGATGATATTTTACTATTAATTATTTATAATATAGAAATAAAAATCAATATTTATGTTTGGTCTGATTCCGAAATATATACTTTATTCAAATGGGCTTTTAAAGCACTTTTGAAACGACAAGTAACATGAAGACTTTTATAAATCTACCAGCGGTTTGGAATGTAAGCTCTACCGAGAAGAACCGGCGAAAAACTCTTATAAAGTCATTTATACATAATGTATTTTTATTACATTTCAATTTTGTTGTCCTAATAGACGCGTAGAAATCAACGCGTATCCACGCCTCTTTGTCTTCAAAATATTCTTTTATAGTATAATATGCTTTATCATTTAAAGATTTTTTTAAACTCTGGTACGGTACGTTCTGGGATCGCTGACGAGGGTTTTTGGTTCAAAAAATCGATATCATTTTATATGTAATTTTTTTTTCTAGTCACTTTGATGATGTGCCCAAAAACAAGTACAGCGTTTGCAAGCTAATAGCTCCACGGCCATGCCTCACCGCTAAATACATACAATGCCTAGCAGCGGATATCCGTTCAGTGTCCCACGCCTGGGTCATCATGAGCTGCACTAATAACCGTCTACTTGACGTCGACTCTTTCATACTACCAACGGGCTGGTCAATAATAAAGAAGTGCTTTATTAATTGGGTATGTTTATATTTCTGGTCATTTTTATGAGATTTTTAATGTTCAATGTAAATTGAACATAGACGAGTGTAATACTTAAACAACTAGGGTTTTTTTAGAAGTTTACAATTTATTGTACTGATGTTTCTTAAAGTAAATACTTTTATGACTAAATATATAACAAAAAGTATTAATAAGAAAGAATGTTGATTCATCAATAAAATATATAACAATACATGTACACTAAGAATTAGAAAACAGAATAAAGTCATTATTCATACATTATCATTACAGATCCCATCATCAGGGAAACGCAACACGTCATTCTTCAAAGATAAAACAATACTTCTATGCGGAGATCAAGATACATTTGTTAAATTCTGGGAGCGAGTTTGCACCCTCGCTGGAGCAAACACAAGAGTAGTAAACGAAGAAGATCTGAATATGTCCGGAGCCATATGCCTCGTAACTGAATGGGACTGCCCACACGAAGTACAGAATAAGGCGAACCAAGATAACATACCCCTTGTTTCAACGACATGGATTGTGCAATGCCTCATCGAAGCTAAAGTCATCCCCCCCACCAGCCACGATAAGTTTTCATTTATGTATGCAGAGCCAGAATGATCCTGGGACTTCAGAAAAGTGCTCATTATACGTGAATATTGACACATAGTGAGTCACAGTGAGTGCGCGATGGGACACTGTAGGGTTAAGTGACAAGTGAGTTTCGTTTGAGTTTAGTGGTGATGAGTCTTGCGTTTGCTGGATCGAAGGGACGTTGGATGTTTTCGGGGTGAAAATGTATGTATTTTATTTTTGTACTATTTATAATTTTGGTGATGAATAACACTGTATTATTCATATATTTGATAATAAATTTATATAATTTTTTTGATCAAAATTATGTAATTATAATGTAATGGAAGTATGTGATGTTTTCAAGATGAAAAAGATATTTGTTTTTTTTTTTTTCTCTACAAATATGATTTTATTGTCGGATGATTCAATTTTTGATGCTAAATTTATATAATTTTTTGTTTAAAATTACGTAATTATGATAGTGTGGAGTTAATTGATTGTGAAAACCTGACTATTAGACTAAGATAAAAAAAAACCTATTATACTATCTATGGACGCTTGAGAAATATTCTGTCATGCACACTTATTTCCATAGACTATACAAGACTTGATTTATACAGACTTATTCATAAAAATATTAGCCTTTTCATGTTCTGTCTCTTTTGCACACTAACAAATATGTGGATAAAAATGAGACAGAATATAAAAGTTTCTAGAGGCTAAATTTTTATTGATTATATGATTAGTATTAAGGTAACTTCGTATGTGTGTAATTTAAATGTTGTTAAGACATAAATGTTTTCTTGTATCAAAGAATTTAATATGTGTACTAGGACTATGTAAGTTTAGTAGTATCTGTGACAAAATCTATGGTATTTAGGTGTTATATAGGTGTAACTATTTTGTCTATGGCTGTAAATTGAAGTATCGCTTTCGAAATAATCATTGGGAGATAACATTTCACACTGTTTATAAATTATAAAATTCAAATAATAAAATCATGTACTTTAAATATCATCAAAATATGACATTAACTAAGAATTAATTGCTTAAACTGCCTTTATTTAATAATTTATTTATACTACATGTACGAAGACATCTTAATTTTTTCCCATCCGACATTGTATCAATATATGCTAAATCAACACAACTGTTTATTTGATAAATTGTCAAGTAAAATTGAAAATAGAAAATAAATTCTGCTGACTCTTGAATAATATTAGCACAAATATTACACGAAATTGACAGCCACTGCATATTACGATAATCATTTCATTCGACACATAGTAGAATAAATGTTTATATGGTAACTAAAATTGTAAATGGTCTCATTTAGGTTAAATTGAACGTAGATTAAGGTAGAATAGATTAAAATCGCTTAAGACTTGATGTTACGTGTTATATCTTATCTGTGTTATTTATAAGGGTATTCAAATTATGGTCATATATTACACAGAAGTCAAAATGTTTTCGCAGAAGCGACAAGAGATATTGCGTAATATATGATTAAAGACAGAGGAGGATTTACGATAATAATTTTTTTTCATTTATCGTCTTTAATTTTTCTATTACAAATTTTTTTCACAATAGAAACTATATTTGAATTTTTTATTATCAAGTATACAATAATATTTCATGATAATCAGTTTACAGTAATACATATTTAAAGATATTTTTCAAACATTTAAGATAAAGGTAAAAATTATAACTAAAATTGTGATTGATGAGTATTTAAAAAAAATATATTTTTTTCTAAAACAAGTTGAGAATGTTAATAAATTATTTCGTTTATTAATTTGCAAATAAACGTCTTGGTGTGTATATTAATTAAACACCTACAAAAAGTGTCTAAAGAATGATTTGGGCCTAATGAAAAGTACATTTTGATAATTAATAATTATTGCAACTGAATTTTTCAATGTATTACTAAATTTAATGTCAACAGTATTTATCATTTTCAAATTACATATTTAATTATGTGTATAATTTTTATTAAATTAATTAATTCTTATCACATAGTAATATTTGTCGATATTTCTAATTATATACAGTACACTTCAAATAATTCGGTCTCTAAAGTTCGTACATGTCGTTCAATACAACCTGATTGGTTGGCGCTATTAACCAATTGCTAACTTAACTTGTATGTAACTTTTGACAACTTCAAATTAATGTTTTGAGCGTACTTTATGTGTGTATAAAATGTTATATGTATTTCATTCAACTATTTATATATCAATAAAGAAATTATTTCATAGGAAAACAATCGGAGTATAGCTTAAGATGGATGTGTAGTATAGAAAATTTTGACTTTACAATGGCTTGTGAAATAATTTATCTGATCTATTTAGCTTAATTGACGGAACACTTGGTATGATACCAAAAATGTTCATCCGTATCTAAATTTTTTATTTTAGTAACTTTTTGATGTACATGAATTGAATTATTAATTTCTGGTGTGCCAGTCTTCATTGATAAATGTTTTACTTTACCAATTCCGAAAACAGTATATTATAATATAATAATTATTGTAGTAAAATAACTCATCATTCGAAATTTTATTTCTAGAAATAATTAACTGGAAAATTGTAGTCATAAATGGAAGCTGATAAACAATACTGTGTCGAGCCACGCGGACTTCATCTTGAGAAAATGGCGTCTAAACATGTCAAACCTATTCTTAACAAATTTGTTTGAAGAAGTATTTATCCATCTTTTCTTTTCTATTTTGACAAAAGTAATAATGAATTAAAAGAAGATTTGATATATTTAATGTGTTATCTAATAAAAAGTTTTCTAAATATTTGAGATTATTGTATGACTTGCAAAACTGTTCCATACACATTTGAAATTTGAAACAAACATAATTTATATGGCTTGAATTTTTTTTAATAATGTGAAATAGGTAAGGCAGTATCAATATCTCCAAATTCGACCATTTGCAGGTTGACACATTATTGCTTATCACCATCCAAATGTCTTAAATATAATGAAATAAAAAAAGAAATTGTTGTCATCACTGTCTCTCATAAGAACTTTATTGTAAATTGATAGATGAAGAAAAATTAAGGACAAAATTATATAATCTACTTATAAGATTCAGTGTACATTTTCGGATTCAATTTTTAAAATAATTACAATGTTTCGGATAAGCAGCTATGATCTGTTGTATATAATAATGTAAGACAAAGATTGAATATCCTAAATTTAGATTTATCTTAATCGTAATTAATTTAAAACAATGAGTGTAGTAGTATTATGTGGACCGTTTCTTCAACGTGACTCCGGGCGAGTACTAGTGTGAATTCAGTTACAAGTATAAATCAATGTCGTGACAAAATAGAAATAAAACATTATTATTTTTCATTGCAGAACTGTATATTTTAGTTTTTGGCGCTGTTTGCGTGTACTCGCCCTTACGGCTTTCTTTAAGTTCAATGCCGTGTTGCATATATGTGTTCGTTTCATTAGGACTGCGAATTGTTGCATTTCAGCTATTTTTATATATTTTTTTGTGTTCTATCATGGGTATCTGTAAGAAATCAGGTAGACATTGTATTATGTAAATTACTATGAATAAATGGTGAAAAAAAAATGTTTTCTTTTATTGTATAATCTGTGCGTGACAGCGCCATCTATGCTTGAGCGTTGGTACTACTTAGTACAACGTTTAATAATGGGATGTACAAATGCTTATAAGAAAAATTAAAAGATGGCGTTAGTATCCATAAAAATTTAATTCTTTATATTTAAAACAAGACAGATATATATATTTTTTTATACATGAGTCATTTATTCCGTTTACAAATTATAACTACAAAAAACAGAATGATATTCTTAAAACAACAAATTTTACATGTATAAAGCAACTCTATCTTACAAAATAACTAAGTACTCAATGACATTTTTTTTTTTGTATTTCAATACAATTAGGTATTCACACACTCAAAAATTACCATACAATCACATCCACGGACACCTACTCAATAATTTATCGTTAAAACAATACGCTGGTTGTGACCTAGGGGTGAATGTGATGACTTCTCACAAAAGTGTATCATTTAACCCTAGTTTAACGTAGGGCTGTTAAAGGTTACATATATAAAAGCAAATAACTGTTGTTCGAAACACCAGTTATAAAGACTTTGCTGGTCGTCACTGGAGTCAGTTTCAGTCATTTTCTTCCAATTTTTTGTGTGACCGTGACCTGTGACGTATGTTAAATGTGTATGCTAATTATCAGTGAATTGAGGATTTCTTAATGTGCTTAATGTAGGAAATAGTGTGCTATTGTAACAGTGGCCGATGAAATGAAAGTTTTATTGAAATCAGTGATTCGTCGTTAGTGATATTCGAATATTAATAACGCGTTACAAGCGTCTTTTAGATTTATTCTGCAATCAGTAATTAAATAGTAAAATTAAATTGTTACCGAACATAAATCAAACTTCCATATTCAAATATTTATCCTGGATGGGAATTGAACCCGTGACCGTTAGCGTAGTACCCAATTGTCGAGTGAACACAATCAAAATATTTTATTCGAATTACTTTACATAAGGTACTTAATATGTAAATACGTGTGGGCATAAAATTATCATATAAGCTGATAATATAAGACGGTAATAAGCAATACTATGTCAAGCCACACGGCCTTTATTTTGAAAAAATGGCGCCTAACGATGTCAATGTTTGTAAAAGTATTTTTACGTTTTTTTTCTATTTTGATATATACCTTTAGGTATGTGAATTATGAACAGATGGGTAACATACAATTATTTATCTATTATTATAAAGTTTTAAAAATAGAAGCTTTAATAATCGAAATATTAAATTAAGAAACTTTTATCCGTATTTATTTAATTTAGATTACTTGTAACACTTTTTAATAATGTTAAATACGCGGAGCATTATTAGAATACATCAATATCTCAGAATTTCACTTTTAATGACTTGACACATTATTGTTTATCAATATAAAATTATTCTCGTTGTTGATATAAAACAGTAACAGTTACCTAACCTTACGAAAGCTGTAATTATTAAAAATAAGTCAAAGACAATTAATTCCTTCAAATGTAAGGCGAGAAATACACTTATAAGCTTTGCTCTGAGACTTATAAAAATTTACATAAGTTGTGTGTCATTGCTTTACACCTGAAAGAATTTACTGTCAGTGCGTTTATTTTTGTCAGCCACAGCGTTTGTAATGTTACCTAGGTAACTTTTACCAGGTTACAGAGTGGTATCATATCAATTACGAGAAGTAAAACTTACAAATGTAATTCTCGCCTAAAAGTACTAAACAATTTATGTAAAACTTTTGAAAATCTGTGTTAATAAAACTTATAAGAGTTATCGCCTAAGTCTAGGTCCCGGCGAATAGATGTTAGCTAATGGTCTTTAATTAGCTTTCGTGTTCTTAATTCATTTCCTGCGCGGCGGTGAAGGAAATTGACACGAGGAAAGCATGAGGTTGAATAAATTCTAAGACACATATTTCTTCAAATACTCAATGGTGATTGGTGGATTAAGCTCCAACTTAACGGAAGAGTAACTGTGGACATTAATGAGCTGCTACAACTTTTATATAATATAATTATTTGGTCTTACTATTAGTATAAATGCAAATATTTAAGGGTTCATGTTTCCTCTTTCGCGCAAAAACTAAACAGATTTGATAAAACTCAACAGTTATATAACTTTACTTAATACATGAAAACAACACAGATTTTTTATCTTTTATATATTAATAATATTTAAGGAAATAGATTTTTAAAACATATATTTTTAATAAGATATTAAATTATTACACATTTCAACATATTCTCATAGTCTCTTTATAAATATTATGATCGAAGTTATTTTATCAACAATACGTTATTAAGAGCATGTCGAAGTTTATCGCAGAAACCTCATTATCATGTCTTATGATGTAATCAGTCACTAGCAACACTAATACGAACACGTGATCCATATTATCATAATTTTAAACATATGATTTTGATTATTTTTTATAAAAATATATAAGACCTTGCAAATAGTAATAGTGTAAATCAATGACATTATATAACTTCCTAAAGTTTAAAGATTATATTATAAGCTCGCGACTATTTTGAACGACGTTGCCTAGCAACCAGCTTGCGAAGGACTATAACTGACGAGATCTTTGGGCCAACAAGACTAATGATTAACTTGTCAAATTAATCATTAGTCTTGTTGGTAATGAGTACAGCTTTTTAATTTCAAAGTTCGAAAATAAAATACAATAAAAAAAAATATTATAAAATTTTAGCTGTACCCGGCATGCACTGTACCTAAGGTATTTAGACTTTTTAAGCTAGCAACCCTCTTCGGCGCCCACATAGAAGAAAAATATACAAACATTGATTTTTATTTATATAGATCATTGGTCTAAATAAATTTACAATAGTTTGAAGTGGTTTTACGAAAACATAATACGTATGAATTATGTAAGAATTAGGTAGGCATTCAATTATAAAATATTTTAAAATGAATTTTACAAATATATTTCAAATAAATTAGATATGTTTTTTTTACACTGCCATGACATTACGTTAAGCGTTATATATTTTATTATAATAATATTTATGTATAAATAAATATATCACTATAAAAATGTCTTCGTTAGTATCGATATAAATTTTAACTCTCTGTAGGAAGCTTTATTATATTAAAAGAAAAACTTATACTGTGATTTAGGCAATTGGTTTTTATTGAATAGTTTGTTGTTTCACGTAATTTATTAACATTGATATTATCTATTGTTAACGGCCGGACACTGCTGTACCTAAGAAATAAAGCGTTATCGTCTTTAACAATGACAATATGTCTTAGGCAAGATTACATTTGTAAGTTTTACTTTCGTACTTGATATGAAACGACTCTGTAACCTGGTAACCTGCCTAGGTAACATTATATAAGCTGTGGTTATCAAACAAATAAGCAATGGCACTAAAATCCTTCTGGTATATAACAATGACAAACAAATTATGAAAATCTAAGAGCATAACATATAAGTACAATTCGATAAAGTAAACGTTTTCAAGAAAAACCTTTGTACTTTTCCCTTCCCACTCTAAACAAAATACATTAGATTCCTTATTCTTGTGTACGTTAACCTTCTTTTCATCCATTTAAGTGGAGTTTACAAGTCCGAAGTCCAGCTATTATTTATTGAACATCAATTATATTAGCAGGCTCCAGAATCTATAAGGAGGAATGATCTCACGTCCATATCATTGCTGATAAGGACACATAAACATGGCCATTTATTGTCGGCCATCACGCTTATCTGGCGTCTTAAAGCAAAGTACACTCGTGAGGAGAAAATAATTCTTTAATATTTATATAAAAAATCTTATAATGTTATCTAGTAAAAACATTAAAATAAATTGTATTTTTATTGTTCGAGTACCGAAACTTCGTGTACTTAGAATCTTTCGTGCACTACATATTTTAATTTCACGTTTTATTTTCGAAACACAAAGCGTACCTTTTCTAAGGCGAGAAATACACTTATAAGTTTTGCTCTTAGACTTTCATAAAGATTTACATAAGCTAATTGTCATTATTTTGACAGCCACAGCTTTCGTAACTTCTTACGACCTATCTGTTACTAGGTTACGAAGTTGTTTTATATTAATTACGAGAGTAACTTACAAATGTAATTCTCGCCTAAGGTCTAATGAATCTATAACAAAATTCAAGGTCAAGTCAAAATGATTCTACAGTTTAAGTGTGGATACGTAACAGACAGACAGAATTAATTTTATACTAATAATATTAGTATAGATTATTATAAAACTTATTCGGTTATGTCTTACTTTTCCATTATGTAGTCAACTTCTGTTTTTTGCCATGGCATAGTGGTACTTGATGATTCGTTTTGAGGAAAACTATATTAATGTCAAAAGGAAATATAATCTCTTTGCATCGCAATAAATAATAATCTGATATTTGAATTTTTAAATAATTTACTCTCAGTCAAATCTACCCTCATAATTTAAAAGAGAATGCTTATCTTTTTAATAAACATTTTCAATGTATATATCGTCACTATATATTTCCATATGTAAAATAAGTTTAAACGTACATACATCTGTTAGGAATATATCATAAAAGTAAATAATACTGTATTTTGTCTATGGTAGCTCGTTGATCAGTTATTCTCTCTCTCTAGGATAGATTGCTCGTCTTTACTTTTAGAAATATATTCATAATTACAAATAAACTAGTGACTAGAACCCCGGAGATAACTTAACAACATCCACAGTTAATAAATAATAAACAATAAAGATTTATAACAAGAAATAAACACTTAAGATCTAATCAGCCCATAAAAATACGTAGTACTTTTAGTGAATCTAACCTAATACCAAAAAAACTCCCTACTAGGGAAAACACTCCCCGGAGATCACTTGTCACGTACTATCGAATGAGATAAGTGAGGAGAAATATTGCGGTTATGATAATATGCTTTTTTATAACCGAGATAAAGAAGTCTCTTACTTCTTTCATCATAAAATAATATCTCTTAATTTTTTATGTGTTGAAATTGTTATCGATGTGGTTGCTATTGTCGTGTTAATACCCAAATATTGTGTAAAAGGTTGTAAATTTTTGTTTGTTTCGACGTATTTTAAAATTGAGTAATAGTCGTTAGATTTAGAATAGAGAATGCGAGGACTTTTTAACGGGCTTCGAAAAAGAAGGAGGTTCTATGTTCGGGTGTATATATATATTTTTATGTTTGTTCACCGATTCCGCCATTTGTGGACTGATTTTCAAATTTTTTTTTATATAATTATAATACGAGTAAGTATACTTTTATATAAGAAGCTTTAGCCCTCAGTTTCATTTGCGTTCATGTTAATTTTGTTTTAAATAATACGCTTATATTAAAAAAAATATAGCCTATGACTATCTAGAATAATGTGCCTTACAAACGCTAATATATATTTTAAAAAACGTTCAATGGTTCCAGAGGTTACTTCGTAGATACAAAATTCGCTCTATTAGTATATTAGTATAGATTTTTTTATATGGAATAAAGAAACTACACCACAATGAATTTGAATTGTCAGTTTTGGGGTTTAAAAAGAATGTTATCTGCCTTAAATGAATAAAACATAATTATATATACCATACATATGTTCGTAAATTTCATAGAACAGTGTAAAAGATAAAAAAAATAAAAAATGAGATTTTTTATTATAATTGTATCCATTACATTATTGAGTGCTCGTATATCTAATTAGCAGGTAGTCTTTCAGCGGGTTCAGTAGGCGGCAGGGCGCGGCCCGATTGGTTGATCCCGCGGGTCACGACCCCGCCAATCGTGACGAACCCGCCCTAATTGTTCATAACTCTACACGACAACTGAAAAATATAACTAGAATTCAAACTATAAAAGCTTAAGAAACGCAAACATTTTTACCACCATTCCACGCAGATATAATTTTTTACATCAGTATTAACTTTAAATAATCAAAGTTTAGTTAAGGTTGTTGTCGTATCCAAATATAATATTGTATTTCTTTGTTTGCAATTAATATTAACGACGGTGTATGAAAAACAAACATTTAATATTTCTTCTTTTTGCAATAATGCCTGACAAAGGACACGGGAGTTCACCTGATGTTAAGTGAACACTGCCGCGAATATTTGCAGCATCAGGGATAAATGCATTGCTGGTCTATAAGAGAAGAAAGAATGGAAGGAAATTTGAAGTTGGCTTCCGACTCTCGATTTAGATAAATACTTTAGTGGTACGGGTTTCTGATTCGGTTTCTGCTAGTAGAAGTCGTAAATAGATCTATGTATATGTAATTTTTCATCAAACGAGGATAAGCTTTTATTCCAGCAGCAAAATAATAAAACTTACACAAATTAATAAGTTGCGGACGCCACTTATGTGTGTCAACAGACCACCTCATTTCGCTTCAAATAAGATTTACTTATTGAGCACGAGTTTTACATAATTAAACTAAATGTTGTAAGTCTTTAAAAGAAAATGTTAAGCTTTGTAACGTGTTATACTGTGGCTTCAGTCTTTGACCTGCTTAGGGCGTTCTCACCTAACGTTGCATAGATTAGACATTCCTAAAACCATGCATGAAATGGTTACTGCTAACATTTTAAAATAAATTAGGAATTATTAACATTTATTGCATTTGCCATATGGATATTTGTCGTGGTCTCAATGTTTGTGTTGTGTGTGTTTTCAGAAAAGTACTGCTCATTTCTTACTATGACAACTTTGCTTTTAGTAGTAAATAGGTAACGATTATAATCTTTCAAAACTGGAAGACATTTTGGTGCTAAAATTCATGAGCTAACAAATCTACAGTCAAAAAATATCATTGGGAATTATATGTTACATATATTGCTATTATGTGTGTATATTTCATGCCGTATGCTTTATTAGTTAAGCTTACTGCTTTATATTTACGAGTAACTCGTCCCAACTTTAGTTAATATATTCTGGTGACTGCCAATTCTAAATTGAAATCAGCATCCAATTTTCTTGTTCAGCATTTCTAGCTTTAACAGATGGTATATTTGAGTTTTCAATTCATCTCGAGCTCGGCGGTGAAGGAAAACATCGTGAGGAAACCTGCATGTACCGGGAGAAATTGTGACACATGAATATCCGCCAACCCGCAGTGGAGCAGCATGGTGGATTAAACTCTAAA
Organism: Hypolimnas misippus; assembly: GCA_037950945.1. Classification (NCBI taxonomy): domain Eukaryota; kingdom Metazoa; phylum Arthropoda; class Insecta; order Lepidoptera; family Nymphalidae; genus Hypolimnas; species Hypolimnas misippus. The sequence goes on along the minus strand of JBBEEQ010000013.1, from coordinate 10,474,666 downwards.
CTTGCTCCTTAATAGAGGAGGAGGCCTTTGCCCAGCAGTGGGATATTTATAGGATGTTACTATATACGTTTAAGTATACTATACAGATATGGAATTATAATTATTATAATCGTAATGTTTTGTATTTATATAAAGTTTTTAGTCTTTTTTACATTGTTGCTTGAATTACAAGACTTTTAAAGAAAATGGTACCGACTACAAAAGAAAAGTCCGTCATGTCATTTCTTTAAATGGTATGCTTGGTCCAATCTAGTAATTTTGGTTTTAATTTGAATGATCGGGTTACGATGGTTTTAAAATCAAAATAGCTGGACTGTACTGGACTGATAGTGATGAAAATTCTATGGCGCAAGCGATGCCGCGAGCTGGAAATACAAGGCATCAAAAAAGTTCCAACTTAAGGAGCAACATACGTAATATCGTTTACTTGGAAGACATACATATTGATTCCAGTTAATCTGGTTTTAGAACTAAAATACTAACCAAATTTTAGTGAAAATCGTTTGGGACCAAACAAAAAAAGATTTAACCACAGCGGTCAAAACGTTTTCAAGTAATCAAAGAACTACAAAAGTCTACGACGAATTGAGAATCGATTTTTTGAAGTCGGTTCGTAAAACTTATGGTATTAACAAAGAGCTTACACAACAAGATATCACTTTTCGTTTATATAAAGCGAGAATTACATACATTTGTAAGTTTTACTTTCGTCATTGACATAAAAGAATTCTATACCTGGTAACAGTTATTTAGCTAACTTCACAAAAGCTGTTGCAGTTTAAAATAAAAGCCCTGAAAGTAAATTCTTTCAACTGTAAGGCAATGACAAATAACTTATGTAAGTAAGTAGTAATATTTATGAAAGTCTTAAACGAGAATTACATATGTAAGTTTTATCGAAAGCGATATAAAACAGCTCTGTAACTTAACAACGTATCTGACGTTGTTCAATTTAATTCAATTCGTTAATGGTTTTTAGTTCAGACGTCGTTATTAATCAATTATTTGTTTTGATGGCTTTTAAGAGCCATAAGAGCAATTATTATTTTGCTACGTCATTATTAGTTACGAAGGCTGTGAATATAAAACATTGTCAGTAAATTTCAAGAGTAATACAATGACAAATAACTTATGAAAAACTCAATGAAAGTTTAAGGGCAAAGAAGTGTAATTCTCGCCTTATAACTTTCTCTAGTATGAACTCAAGTGTTTTTATTCTAGGATGGGCCGCTTGACCTAAGTGAGATAAAACAAAAGGTAGCGGCAGGCGGGCGGAGGTCGGGATATTGATTTTCAGGACGCGCAAGACGAGCTCCCGGCCGTGCAGCTTTACTTGAATACACCTTCCTTATGTAGTTTTTATGTATAGACTATACTATTATAGACTATACTATTATTTAGTTTATATTCTTATATTAAATCTTAAATAACGTTTTTATATAAATATAGTCTTGTAACAGAAATATGGCAAATAATTTATGATTGATTTAGAGATTAAATTATTTTTGTTTATGTTTAGATAGTGTGATTTTAGATTACGTTAAATATTTATGAATAAATTAATTGTCGTATTTATGTAAGAACATCACTTTAGAATGGCTGCTTCCTATAAAAGGAAATGTATGAATAATTGTACGAAAAAGTTTAAAATGTGGGGTTAAAATCTTAATATAAAAACCTGAACAAGTCTTTACATAACTAGATATTTTCATACATATAAACAAAGAGCTCTTGTTCTTTAACAAAATTCGTAGGTATGCATCTGTTAGCAATCTCAGCAGAATAAGATGTAGCGCTCCTTTCGTTTTTTAATACAAGATAAAAGTTTAGCCCAACGTTAGGGCAGCACCTCACTCTTACAGAAAATCAGTGTGAAGTATCTAATATACCTGCGTTTAGTATGGTGACTGAGCAAACAGGAAGACTAACCCCCCCCCCATTCCATTAATGGCTACCCTTTTCTTTTAAGCTGGCAATTAATTTATCCTGACTCCTTTGCTGAAAATGCCTTGAGCAGCGGTGATCACTTAAAATCAGGTGTGCAAGTCGTTTGACAGTTATATATATATATATATATATATATATATACATATATATATATATATATATATATATATATATATATATATATATATATATATATATATATATATATATATATGTATATATATACCTTTATCAAAATGGTGATCACCTTACATCAGGTGGTTTCACTTTAAAAGAAAAGTTATTTACATTTTATTAAAACTAAAACAAAACTCTATAATACAAATAATCATTTAATCAACGACACATAACAAGACAGCCATTAAACTATAAAACATATTTACGAACACATTTACACTACATTTACAGACGTTTTAATTACAAACACATACAAAAACCAAACATCAAACGAACAAACAAGAGACGGCCAAACAAAACCCTCGCCCTCATTAGTCCCTGAAAGACCTCTGAAGCTTTTTCATTTCACTTTGATCTCGCCGCTAGCAAAGGCTGCGATTTAACCGCCCCTATGTTACGAGCCATCCCACCTCTAAATTAAAAAATATGTTTTTTTTGTACCAATAATGTGTGTGTATTTTTTTATTTGCATGCCAGTGTTGTCAGGTGGGTTTTATTATGTAAATGTAGATGTATCTCTGAACTTATCTGGTATAGCTAACAAAATCAATAATACATATGTATATCAAGTAAATAATTGTGTAAATAGAGACTTCAAGAAAAATAAATGCTTTATTTCTTTGGACGCTGAAAAGTAATACTGTGTCAAGCCACGCGGACTTCATTTTGAGAAAATGGCGTCTAAAAATGTCAAACCTTTTCTTAATCAATTTATTTTAAGACGTATCTATCTTTTCTTTTCCATTTAATGATGATAAAAATTATAATGAATGAAAAGCAGTTTGATATATTTAATGTGTTATCTAATAATTAGTTTTTTTTTAATATTTTAGATTATTCTATAAATTGCAAAATATGGAACGCACTTGACATTGGAGACATTAAATCAGGAAACATTTTTGCGTACTTATTTAATGTATATAATTTGAAATTATTTTTCATAATGTTATATAGGTGGGTTGACACATTATTGCTTAGCAGCATCCATAGAATAGTTTTTGCTTAAAATAGTATGTTTGTAATTTGTAATCATTTAGATTTTTTTGTAGTGAGACAAATTGTATATAATTTTCACTAGCTTCAAAAAAGATACAGGTTCTTAACAGGGAGCGTAATTTTTTTAATGATTGTTACATCGTAACTTCATCATTTCCTAACCGATTAAAAAAATCTATTCTTGTTTGAAAGGAAATATTTTCAGATGGGTCCCGTAACATTTTTTTTTTTTATGAAATCGTTTAAAAGGATAAAATTTAAAATTTATTTCATCGCAAAAACTGGTATTTCGTTGAGATAAACGAAATTGCGTATTTTAATTTTGAACTCGGTTTCTTTTTTTTAAAGCTTGGTTATTATTTTTAAAAAATATGAGGTAAAACAATACATTTTACATAAACCAGACAAATACAGTTTTAAACTGTAATATGGAACTATATATACATACTTAACAAGGTTACAAAATGAATCTATAACGTATATCGATGCAGTCATAACATAATAACATATATATTTATTGGAAATACTATATATAATAATAAGGTACAAAAAAGCGAAACTTTAATATATTATTAGGTGACCAAAAATTTAATGTGAAATGTTTGATGACTGATTGTTGTAGCGATCCTTATGTCGATTAGGTACTGAATTTACGTTCGCAAATTAGATCTACGCTCATGATTCATATTTTAGTAGATTTTGTATTCTTGTAGATTTAGTAAATTATGAAGACAGAACAAAAGGATGGAGAAAAGTTGCTTGAAATTGAGATAAATGAAAAAAATTAGAGGGGGCCTACTCGGTCAGGCTGTCGTGTGACATAGGCCCCTGGCTCCCCTGACCCCAGCCTCGGTTGATAGTTTTTAATATACTTATATTATTTATTCAATACATAGAGTAAAAAAAAATAAAAAATAAAAATTTTAGATATTAGTTTTATATAAAGATAGTAAGAAGTTATGAATTAGAAGGTGGATCAGGGAAAATAAAGGCTTTATTTATTATTTATAATGACGTTTTTAGTGCTGTACGTTTTCTAGATTTTTGTGTGAGTGTACTTTCAACTCCTCGACGATAGTATATATCTTATATGGACGCTGATGAGCAATAATGTGTCAACCCACAAAAAATCAAATTCGGAGATATTGATGTATTTTGATACTGAATTACCTATTTAACAATATTTAAAAAAATTAAGTCATATAAACTAAATAAGTACGGAAAAAAGCTTCTTTATTAATTGTTTCGAATATCAAGTGCATTTTTTATTTGCTATTTGGACGCTGATAAGCAATACTGTGTCAAGCCACACGGATTTCGTTTTGAGAAAATGGCGTCTAAAGATGTCAAACCCATTCTTAATAAATTTGTTTGAAGACGTGTATATTCATCTTTTCTATTCTATTTTGATAGAATTTATAATGAATCCAAAGAAGATAGGTTTATTTAATATTTTATCTAATAATGAGTTTTTAAATATTTCAGATTATTTTATAATTTGCAAAATATGAAGCGCACCTGAAATTCGAAATATTGAGTTTAGAACCTTTTTTTCATACTTATTTATTTTAGATGACTTGAATTTTTTTTAAATAATGTTATATAGGTGACGTAGTATCAAAATACATAAATATCTCCAAATTTTACTTTTTGTTGGTTGACACATTATTGCTTATCAGCATCCATTTATACAATAAGCTCAAATATTTGATGACCTTTTTATTAGATAATAGATTAAATATCAATTTAATTCATTACACCTTTTATCAAAAAAGAAAAGTAAAGATGGATATATACTTCTTCAAACATATTTAGTAAGAATAGCCTTGACATGTTTAGACGCCATTTTCTCAAAATAGAGTCCGTGTGGCTTGACACAGTATTGCTTATCAGCATCCATATACCATACGGATGATTTCTAAATCATCGATAGAAAGGTATTGAGAAAAATGTTTAAAATTATATAATGCTCACCATATGTCTAAAGTTTATTTACAATCTAGTAATACAGAGGCTCTGTATCGTATAGTTAATTACTGCGATTGGAATACAAACGCCGTCCAACTGACTAATGCGTCGGCTAACCAAATCTAACCCGACCATTGATAATATGGACTTAGGCACATATTTTGTAACTAAATAGTGCCCGCAACTTCGTTCGCGCAGGATTTTCTACCTTTACTTGTTATTGTTATTATTGTTTTACCCCTATTTGAACTTCTTACACCCTCCATTTCGCATTAAAAAGTAGCCTATGTCCTTTCTCAGACTTTAGACTATCTCTGTATGAAATTTCATTTAAATGATAATAAAATAAATACAAGTATCCCAATGATAGTTTTAGCGGCGGACCATGTTATCATAGAATATATTTAGTTGTTTATGTTCAAAAAACGCGTAAAAATATTTTAAAATTTATGTACCTATTGATAAGTAATTATAATTTCGTATTATTTTTATTCTGTACACAAAATTTATCATTACAATTGCATACAGGATGTTTTTTTCAAAACCAACGAATTTAATTGCTGAGAAGTAAAATCGGCTCAAGACTTAAGTATTTTTCGCTATTCGTTATAGTTTCTTTAATAAAATTTAGATACATTTGATAATACTGAAATAAATATTGTATAAGTATATAGATTTGGTGTAAGTTCTTAGTTTTCAAGGTGCCCTGTCCGTCCGATCCGCGCTAATTGAACACGGCGTGTGTACAATGTACATGGGTGTATTAATTATACCCCTCTATCACTGCTAGTTTACGAGATTGATTAGCAAACTCGACAAACAGACGATTTGAATGATACGACGAAATAGATGATATTAAATAATTGATTGGTGCTTGTTTAATTTTAATACGAGTTGTAGTAACAAACTACAACTCGTATTAAAATTAATAATTTATAGGTTTAACAGATTATCCTTATTAATCCACACTTATATAATATGTAAATGTAAGAATAATTTTGTCTATATGTATCTATGTATATAAGTCTGTTTGGACAAGATATTCTCAGAAACTACTATTCTGATTTGGATGGAGTTTTTGCTATTGAGATGAATAATTTTTAAAGAAAGTTTTAGTATTTAACATATTAGGATCTGATGTAGATCTTCGGAGATAAACACATCGTATATCGAACTCCTCAAAATAAATAAAAAATTATATTATAAAATGGAACTTCTATGGTATACGTTCACAGTTTTAATAAAGTTTATCTAGTGATTTTTGCAAAGAGTATATAAAATTAAATTACAAAAATAACCTTCATTTCAATCATAATCTTTGCAAAATATTCTCTATATGTTATAAAGTATTTTTACAGTCTTATCATATGCATAAATAAAGTTAACACATGTTTGTAATACAAACAAACCCCAAAAAAAACACAAATCCTTCACGTGCTATCAGATCTGATGCGATTTTCTGCCTCTTGACGAGTCGACAATCCGAATCGAAACGCTACCCAATATATCTTGGTCCCCTCCCCCTCCCTTAGCCCTAACAAATGAAGGGGACTTGATGGGACTGTATGGAATTTTACAGGTCAGGTTAAACTGAATGCGGTTTAATATCGGGCTTTCACGACGCTTAATTCACCACCCCGTTCGTTTTCGATCAGTCCTCGTTTAAAATGTTTGCCAACGAGATTTAAGAGTGTGTTAGTGGATTTATTTTGTGACGCAAATACTTGGAGTGATGTGTAACATATATTTTTTTTTAATTTGATTTGTCATTGAGTATTGTAAATGTTAAATGGATGCTGATAAGCAATAATGTGTCAACCCACCAAAAATTTAATTTGAAGATGTTAATGTATTTTGATACTGCAACACCTATTTAACATTATTCAATAAAAAATAAAGTCATATAAATTAAATGAGTGCGGAAAAAAGTTTCTTAATTGTGTCGGATTTTAAGAATGTTCTATAAATAATTCCGTTCCAAAAATAGGTTGTAATTTTTACAATAATCTCTTATATTTAAAACACTTTTTAATATTCAATATTTTAAATCATTATATCTTTTATCAAAAAAGAAAAGAAAATATGGATAAATAATTATTTAAACAAATTTATAAGAATAGCTTTAGAATCTTTAGACGCAATTTTCTCAAAATGAAGTTCGTGTGGATTGACACAGTATTGCTTATCAGCGTCCAAATATAAGCACATGATCAAATGTAAATTTAATGTAAAAATAGTATTTTCTAAACTGATGTAATGGTTAGTTTAATTATTTTACTGTACTAGAGCCTAACTGACTATAGCTCGTATACAGGCTTGTTCGACCGGGGCAGTGCCACAGTCTCACCGAAAATCGAGGCAAAGTAGCTAATATGGCTCCATTTCGTACAATGAGTGAGAGAGCCGGAAATCAAAACCCCTTACTTTCCTTCCTTTACTTGCTTCATAATAGTCAATACTCAATAATAATAAGATAAATATAATAAATAAAATAAAAATAAAAAGTTTTTTTTTTTTTAAATAAATACTGAAAGAAAGACACAACAACACAATATAAGAGTAAATTTATTTATTATTTTTTTATGAAATAATCATAAATTTCATTTTAAAGAAGTCTAAAGAGAAAAAAAACCAATCACATGAACCAATAAGTAGTATTTCTTATGGGAGTAAAGGATGTCGTCAAGTTTTTTCTTTCTAATGGAATTCATACAAAAACCGCGGAATTCCGAGGGGCGGAACCACCTGTGTATTTTGCGTTTCAGAATTCGGACCATTTTTAATCACAGGGTGTTGAAAATTATATTTAATTATTATTCATTATATATTTTTAATACAACATTTTGAAAATAAAGTTGAAATAAATATATGGGAGAGTAATTCAGTTAATTTGTTGTCGTTATTAAAAATAATAACGTGTATTATGGATTGTTGGTAAAATAATTGTATTGTATCTAAATTACCTTCTAACACGATTCTGTATAAATATATGAGACCATAGGAAAGACTATAAGGTGATGATTTTATTTATGACGTGTATTTTATAGTCACAACCTTTCTGTTTATCCAAATGCATGATAAATTATTTTCATTGTTATAAAGTCGATTATAATGAAAAATTAATTTTTTTATCAAATTTATGAAATCAGCAAATTGTCACAAAAATACTGATCTTACAAAAATATTAATCAAATATTATAATTTTCATGTAAAAGTTCATCGTTTTCAAATGTTTTAAAAAATCACGCTGTATACAAAACGTGACCCCGTGGGAACCCGTCTCTCCCAATATAATCCATTTCAACCAGGAAATATGTGTTTTTGTTCCTGTTTCTGAGATAAATGACATATCTTATTGGATTTCAGTACGAGTTAAATAAGCAATCGTAAACATGAAAAGGCAAATTTTATTTTCAAATATTAACTGCGAGCTGATGAGAGATTATGGATTGTTTCCTCATTTACTACTCAAATAATATTTGTAGAAAAAAAACTCTCGTTGTTACTAATAAGATAGGATCAAATTTCATATTTATTCAGTGAATAAAACATCTTATATGATCACCGAATAAGACGATGTTAATTATGATTTTATATTAATAATGCCTACATAATATGTCCATTGCTGAAAGGAAAAGTTTTGTTTAAAAGTATTAGTAATTTTAATTATATATAATAATTTGTTAATAACTAAAACAATATATTATAATTTTCTTATTTTCTTTTATGTGTAATTCTGTCCTCTTAAGTGAAGTCAAGCTCAGACGTTACTGTAGCCAAACGACTACAGCTCGTATACCGGCTAGCTCAAACGGGGACAGTACCTCATTCTCACAGACGATCGGTGTAAAGAAGCTAATACAGCTGCGTTTCAGACAGTGAGTGATAAATAACGTAACCTTACTTCCTATTCCTTTTCATTTCTCATTCCTTTTTAGGCTGGAAACGCGCTTGTGGCTTCTCTGATGCCAATTTCTATGGGTGGCGTACGGCGGCTTCTTTGACAACTATTTAAAAAAAAAACTTTCCGTCATCTATGATAGCAGCAACTAATTTAATAATAGACAAGCACTGATCGCCAGTGAAACCAGGAGGCTCAGCTAGTGATTTATGTAATGATATAATAATATGACTTCCCGCTCACCACCCTCGTCCTGGATCCGGGAGCATTTGGCGACACCTGTTCCTGCGTTCCCACGGACACACGTGCAGTTTTGATTTAGTCGACTAATTATTATTAGTGATTCGTGCAGGTGCTTTGGTTTAGTTGTTAATTATGCTACTTAAATTGTCCTTGAAATTGTGTGTGAATGTATTTTCATTTTTATTTTAATGGGTAATTGTTTTTTTTATCAAAACACACAGCAGCGTAGCATAATTTTTGAGATAAAAATTTTAATGAAAGCTATAGGTATTTATAATTTATATTATATTTTATATTTCTATCGATATATTATATATTGCATCAGTACTTAACAATATTAACAAAATAAATGCACTAAAATATTAATACAAAAAATACGATCTTCGTAAGAGATCGCTGAATTAATTTTAGTAGTTCAAGAGATGGGTGCATTTAGTGTAAAATAAAAAATAATAAAAATATTAAAATCAACAAGTCTTGCGACTGAATTGTAACCCAACCAATCAAGATGCGATGACATAAATATATTAATCAGTAATGCGCTAGCAGTAATTCAATTAAATTTTAGCCATTAACCAAAGAATTGAATTGAATTCAATTAATTTTTTATTTTATTATTAGCTTTTATTTGTGTCTTACGAGCACAGGTAATTTCGCCAATGTCACGTGGAATGGAGAAAACACGGAGGAGAATGTTCTGTATAACCAATACAACGTCGATTAAATTTTGAAGACGATAAAAATATTAGATACATCTTAGTTGGACTTAAAACTCTAATAAGATAAAGTAATGCCTAAATACAATGCTATAAGACCTAAGAGCTGGTAGTAATGGAATTTGACGATGGTTCATCAAAACATAACATAATGCTGAGAAGCTACGGTAGTGGCTTTAGTATACGGCATCTCACTAACAACGTCAAAATCGGGACATGACTTAATTGGTCACGTTTATTTACCAAATTTGACGTCACCATTTGCTAAAACCCCTGCTATCAGGAACCAGGCGACGACTGGTTGGAATGAACTCGATTGGGTTGGATTCGTTTGTACAAAAAAAAAAGTCTTAGACTTGGTCGACACAGCAATATACGACACATTTTTAAGCAAGAAGTAATTATTCAAAAATAAACTTAATCGTATACCATTTAGGTACATAATTATCATAATGTTTTTTAAGTATTCATTTCCTGAACAAAAACATTCTGTATTACAATGTAAACTCTGTCTTAAGTGGTGTCTATGATATGATAATGATTGTACCTAAGCGTTATAGTTTTGTTTGTAGGAGTAAATAATTAAAAATATATATTTTTTTCTTATTGACATTTGGCATTTTCGAAGTCACTCACACATACACAATTACAGTTCTGTCTGTTACGTAAAACTGAACTGCATACGTGACTTCACGATTCCCTAACATTTATTACTGGAATTACTGACTGACAAATCTTAATTCGAAATTAGACCTTAATTCCAAATTTAAAAGTTCAATTTCCATTGGGCCATTTAAATTAGTGGACCAATCAAATGATTTTGGAATTTATTCTTTTAAGATAGGATTCAATTTTGATTGATAATAGTATTATATTTAAATCAGTATGGCGAAGTTTAGTTGTGGAATGAAATTAATCTGGTGGCGTGTACCGACGACGCGGCTTGATTTATTGCACCTGGACTTCCGCGGTGCGGGTGTGGGGTTCGCTTCCCGCGGGTGGAATTTAAGAAAATCCATAAATCTGTGATTTTTTCTTAGTTTCCGTAAGATATTAAGATAAAGATTCATAATAGGTATTCCAATAATGCAATGTGTTGTAGTTATATTAGATGGTGTTTGGTTGTTTTGTTATCCGCTAAAGGACAATTATTTTTAAATATTTAATTATTTCTCTCCACAATAAATATATTTTAGTGTCATAATTAATACATTTAACGGTATATTAATATTATTAGCGACTAATATCTAAGTTAGATGTGAGCCTGTATTTCAGGTAGTTAAAAAACAAGAAATAAAAAAATTAACAATTTTTTTTAAGTATACTATTTTATTAACAATTACAAAATTACCATAGATCATGTAAAATGACCACTACAATTACTCTATTATCCCTTCGCTGCCTCAAAGCGGCCGCCCACATACAGTTTTTTTTCCACGACAATTACATAATGTCCATAAAATTAATTGTTAACTACTTTCACACCGTGTCATCCAAATTACCGAGCCCATAATGACCAATGTCCCTTTTGTATCCTCACAAATATGTGTAAAACATTTAAAATATAAAAATCAAATTAAAATCAACCTTATTTTCTACGCAACAAAGAGTAATTAACAACTTGACGACGTAACACATAGATTTGTCAATATGACGTCTCAATATCGCGATGACAGCTGCGCGGCCATTTTGATTTTTGTAGATAATAAAATGTCCACCCACGGCATGCGACGAATGTATTGTTGCAAAATAATTTGTTTCCCTTTAGCGGTAAATTATCAATGAATTGTTAACGGAATAGTTGTACTTTTAGGGATCCGTAACGTAATAATCATATCAATAGAGACAAGGAAGTCGATATTTGTTAAGTCGCGGTGTGTATAAGGACTCAGAATAGTTAAATTTTATATATGTATGGTCGTATAATTTTACATAAATCTGTAATTTTACAAAAATAAACTTTAATTTACTTCCCTTTTTTACATTTCATTAATTACAATAATACAATTTTTACGACTGGTTTTATTGTACTTTCTGTCTGAATGTAATGTTTTAGTGTATATTTTATTGATGCTAGGTAAATAAATAGATATCATCAAGATTGTAATATTAAAAACAAAATATTGCTCATTTATAGACAGCGTAAGAACCAGAGTGGCCTGACATTTGAAAAGAAACAGAGCCTTGGTCTAAAAAATATATTTCTGGAGACTCGTCCGTGTCAAAAAGAAAATGATCCGACACTACCAAACTTTACAGAATCACCCGTAAGGCTAATCGAAGATAGCTTAAAATTTTCAATAAAATTGATCTAGTAGTTTTGAGTCAATAATTTTTTTATATACCTATATGTATGTATGTATGTTATTCTCTATTTTTGTAATTGTCTTTAAGGCTTGATCCTTATAACCTGAATTTTACTTATATAGTAGAGCTATCAAAGTTAATTTGAGAAGCCACACAAAAATCAAGTACACGGCCAGGTAGGAAAAGTAAGAATTTCGTTTTCCGTCTTTGGTAGGAACTTCCGTTTGTACGTTGGCTTCTTGATAAGGGTGACTGTAATTATGGATGAAATTCGTTTTTTTTTTTCATTTGTATTTTTTGTTAATATTTATAATTATACAATGTAATGAAAAATTCAGTTTCCACGTTTTTGATTTCTGTGTCGCTCATTGAAAATTCTATTTAACCTGAAAATATTGTTTTTAATCGGTTTGGTGTTTCTTTTAAAATAATGCATAAAAACAAAGAATCATAACAATGATATCCGTGTTTAAAAAAAATGAATTATAGAAAAATTAAAGAAATCTATATCTAATATAAATAAAAAAGAATTGCCGAATCTAGAACAGCCGCAGCTAATATTTTGTTAATTTCGTCCTTTGTTATAAAATAGTATTAAAATGTCTTTATATAAAAAAGTGAGTAAATCAGTACAACCGAGCGGGTGGTAATATATAAAAGTGGGTCAAAATAAGTCATGACGCAAGAAAGAACTGAAATAGAGAATTGAATTGAAACAATGTTACGATTTAAATACATTAAAAAAAAAACACAAGCACTTTTATTACGGAAGTCACCTAATGACCTTATAATGAATGACTTTTAAATTACATTTCGTATGTGATTCGACTTCGTACTCATTTACCGTTTTACAGTAAAAATCACCACAAAATATTCTTAAATAAAATAGTACAATGCGCAATCGTTTGCAATCAAACACAGTAATGCAAAATTAGGCGCTGCTAAAACGTACACCGTTTTTGTTTCAAGTTGCCTATACCGAACACATTGATCGTCAATCCGTGTCCAGTTGAAGCAACTGGACACGTCTAATGGCTACGTCTACGCAAGGAGTTATTGATTTCATATTGATTATACAAAAAATAATATTGATACCTAATATTAAAAGAGTAACTATCGAGTTTCTTGCCGTTTCTTCTCGGTAGAATCGACGTTCCGAACCGGTGGTAGCTTCCTTATTAATGTGTTTTTTTTTGTATTGATTGATTCAAATGAGCCTACATGATTAAAGTATATTTTGATATTGATAATAGTTTCTTCTATCCGACATTTGACACAATAGTCTCCATAGATGTTACAGCTCTTAAAACTAAAATTTAATATAGATACAGACGGCAATGGTCAGAATGGATATTTTTATGGATATTTATTTTAATGTATCTAAATCGAAGTAACGCTAGTTATTGCTATTGAAAAAAACCATATTGGTGTAGACACTTGAGAAATTTATGGCTAACCTACAAATTGTATCGCAGTACCGCAATAGAATTAAAAGCGAAAGACAATCCTCTTAGCCACTCTTTTAACCTCAGTAGATATCTATCTATACTAATATTAGGTAAAGTTTGTTCGTAAGCATGTATGTAGAAGGTACTCTCTAAAACTAATGATCCGATTTGAGATTTTTTTGGATTATATAACCTGTTTATTGAGGAAGCTTATAGAAGCGTTGACGAGAAGCTAGTATATTATAAAAATCGATATTTATGTGGTTGTTCTTATCTTATATGCTGCCATATCGTTTATATGATTACGATAAAACTGTGACCACATATTGTTTGGACTTACGCTTACTATTATATTAGTTTGCTAGTTTTCTTAGGATGATTTCCTTCTCCGCATAGTGGGCATAGTTCATTTGTTCATGTAGGCTATATTACAACACGCTGCAACTTGCAGGAGCGTAGCAGTAACCATAAACGCGAATGAAACTGCGTGGGACAGCTAGTATTTAATAGAAAAGAAGAGAAAAGTTCCATTTTTATCCGTCTGTTATCTTTTGACAAATATATGTAGATGTGATAATAATACGCATGTAAAAATAAAATTTAGCTTATGACCATTAAAAATAATTTACCTTTCCAATAGTAGTTAGCACAAACGAAACTCGGTCTCTTTTTATCATAAACCGAATTCTAATAAGAAAAAAGTTCCCAATTCCTAGTGTATTTTTAATAGCTGTAACTTTTGGATTCATGGATAAATGTTCGGATTGATTTCATAGAATTTGGGGTTTGTTTCAAAATATTAATTACAATATCGTACAAGCCAACAAGATTGCGTAGAATGTATCATCAGATAAAGATTTACACTAATTCTCTAAAAAATAATGAGCTAACATTAAAATAGATTAAATATTCTTAAGCACCTTTACGGATCTGTAATAAATTAAGTTTAAAAATTCTTCTGACAAGTTTGAACGCAAAAGTAATTCATCACATATTCACATTTTAGGAGAATAGATATAAAATGTAGAACAATCAACTGAATTATACATGACAGATTCCTAAACTTATTTATTTTTTAATTAGCAATTAATATTAGTAATAGAAAATGTCGCTAGGTCAGTCTTAATGTGATACAAACAAAATACACTTAAGTACAATGAAGAAAAATACATTTAAGCTATAATAACTTTAAAAATGTAATAAATATTAATAAGTAAATATAAAATGTGTGAATATTATTACTCTGTGCAAAATGTCAATTAAAATGTCTACACATTTTACATACTATTAAATTTACCGCCATCTATCTGGCAAAATATGAACTTCACTCCTCATTAGGAAGCATCTCTCATTACGCGCCATGACCCTCACCTCGCGCCATTTTTCAAAAACGTCCCATTACGTAAAAGAAAACAAACATCGTTGCCGAAGTTAGACTAATGGCGGATATCACCTTCACCTTCCGTTTCCTCTTAACATGGCAACACCGAGAGAAAATAGTACACGCAACTCTGATCCTTAAATCATCAGGCATTAAATCAAAAATCACATCTAATTTTTACAGACAATACGCGTAGTTGTTGGAGGTTATAATTGTACTGAAAATATTTACATAAATCATCCAGAAATTTCTATTTTGCTATTTAAGTCGTCTTTGAATAAGAGGGAAATACCGTGCGTGATTTTAACATCTGGGCTGAGTATTCATTCTGAGTATATATAAAATGAAAAATTTTATTACGTAATCGTGTATAATCAAAAAATAATTCACATTTTGACTTCATACAGATAAAATTAAGATTACATAACAAATAATATTATGAATATATAATATTATAACCTACCTCAATAAAACGCTATCTAAAAGTAATAAAAATATATTTTCAAGTCGAACTGATAGTTCATAAGATAAGAAACAAAAACTTCAGCTTTTTAATATCAAGTAAGTAGGTATAGATAATATTAATAATTCAAATCAAGAATAGAATGAATATAATAATGTAACTTATCTATCGTTTACGTGGCATAATTTTTTTTTAAGTAACAATTTTTTTATTTACTTGACAATGATATCATTTTAAGTCCCAAAAATACGACGACTCATTTTTTGTTGAAAACTTCGTTATAATAAAACATTTAATTTTTATTTTTTATAATACATACATATATAACTTATTCATCCCTATCAAGTAAATCGAGGGCAGGTATAAGTTGTAAGCCAACACCGATGACACGTGGGACTTCCTTCCACAAGCCATTGAGACCACTTCCAGTGGTCAGACCGATATTTACTTACTATCTTATAAGGGGCTATCGTCTTTAGAATTTTATTTTCATTGCGTGTTTTGTTTTTTTTTTTTGTTTTTTGGTGGCGTTTTGTTGCTGGCCAGTTTAGTGCGGTTAATAAAATATAATATTATTGTTTAAACGTTAAAAAATTATTAATTCTATTTATCATTTTGAGGATAAAAAAAATGTTAATATTTTTTGTTGTTAATACACTGTGATTATAATCATATAAAAAGCACATTTAATATAAAAATTACAAAAGTCGACAGACTTCAATCAAAAAGTACCTAAAAGTAAGTAAAATATCATGTTAATAAATGTTGCCATTTAAAATTATGTTACAAAAAAACTCTTAAAAAAGTTTCAATTACCTTAATGAACTTAAAATGTTTATGTCTAAAGGAAATGGTTAAACAAAACAGCCCAAAGTATGCCCATTAAAATTCATTGGATTTTATTCCCTTTTATTTTAAAGACGATTCGTAAGCAACTTCCCACCATAATATTTCCATAGTTTTAGTCCACTTACAAACTTAATATTGCTATGGGGTAACCTTCATGGCAAACATTCTTAGGAGAAATAATTCTTATTATTTAAGGAATAAGGCATAGAATTTTATGGTAATCTTTTATGCTGTAATAGTAATTTTGTATTAGATATTATATGGTTTCAAATAATCGCAAAGTTATGAGGGTGTGGTTGAATTGTGTCATTTTTATAACCGCATTAGGGCGTATGTGGATGCCGATTTTTTTAAAGATTTGTTTTATTGTAAATTAATTCCTATTTTTTTATGATTTTAAATTCTATTACCAATATTCATAATAAGATTTTAAAAAATAGATCATCGAAATAAAACAGATTCCAGTATAAATTTATATTAAATTATTAAATCAACATATTTTTAAAATCGTAATCCATTAAAAATTCAAATTAAAATATAACTGGCAAATTTTATTTTACTTTTTTTAAATATAATATGCATGGCCTTTTAAAAATTGCTCAACGGCTCATTGCATTAGATCGAGTTTCATGCACAATATATCGCGCACTCTCGCTAAATGTCGCGTAACGCATTCGCCAACGGCCTGACTGCGTCATTTAAAAAAAAATAACATTTATTGCTCCACAACGATTGTGTCATCCCCACCGTAACGAATTTCTTCAATTTTCTTTTACCAAATTCGTATAAATTCCGCGTGCAATAAAATTAAATCGAACGCCGAGTTAAAATGAATAATGGCCGCTTTTAAAGTTGATAATGTTGCAAAAGAAAATTTAAAAAGTTTTAAAACTAGTTGGCCGTTAGTCCAAGAACTAGATATGGCGTCTTTTAAACTGGCACAGATAAAAAATGTGAAATACGTTGAAACTGTTCGTAAGATACTTTTTAAAAATAAACACAGTTTTATCAAAATTTATAATTTCTTACTTTTTTAAATAATGTTTTTATTTACATAATATTAATGTGTACTAAATTATTGTCTTTATCTACAAAAACAATTCTTAACAATATATTTATTATTTACATGAAGCCTTTATGATGTGAACATTTTTTCATATACAATAAAAAGTAACTAAGTATCTAATATTTGTTTGTTCGTTTGTTCTTTGTTAAATCAGTGGTTCCAATTTATATTAAAGGTTTTCTTAAAAAAGGAGGAAATATTCAATTAAATAAGGCCTACTCAAAGCTTCATGAATGCCAGTTTAACTCATCAGGCGTTTTTTTTCTAATGATCGACGTAAGCAATTGCGAGTATACGGACGGTTACACCAAGCAGACGGAATTAACCCCCGTGACTTTATATGTAATATTACTCATATAATGTTCTAGAAGTGTAGAAAAATATATGATATAATGGTTAGAAATATGATGGCTAATGTTCAGAAATAAAAAAAAAACGCAGAAGTTATTTTCCGCGTCTGGACGAGTCAGAGATAAGACGACATTAACGGCACTCGACCACTATCTGAAACTGAAACGGATCTCTTTAGATTTAATGGGTGATATTTTTTGTTCATGGGTGGGGTCAGAGGTGACGGACCAATGGCGTCGGGACGCCGTGCGCCCGTCCCGCTCTGGTGGAGACGTTCGATTGAGATGAAAGATTCTATTCTTGGTTTGAAAGTCTGTTCGAACTTTTGTACATTGGTATGGAAAAGTTTTTATATTAAAATGAAATTATTTTAAGCGTATTTTTAATTGAATTGCCTTTGATATTTTTTTAATATACCGACGTCGACGTTACACCCATATTTTGGAGATCGCGGTCACGCTCCGATCTAAGTGATTTACATTGTAATTGCTATAAATAAATGACTTACTAGACTTTATATTGATTAATGTTTTTTCCTTAATATTTTACTATATTTTATTTTGTCAAAGACAATAAATACATTTTCAAGTTTTACTCTCATGAGCGATATAAAAACAACTCTGTAACCTAGTAACAGAAACGTCGTAAATAGTTACCAACGTTGTGTAAAAAATAAGGCATTGACAAAAAATTATTTCAAGAGTAAAGCAATGCAAAATAAGTTATGGAAATCTTTATGAAAGTCTTACTGCATAAGTTATAATTCAATAAACTATATAAAAGCCGGCAGGATATGTAACAAGTTAGGATCTTAATTATCTTATCTGTAAATCTGAACATTCCACATAATTTAGACTTTTATTCTGCTTTACTAGAACAAGCACAAAATGTTTAAATTAAATATCAAAGTAATATTGTCGTTGATTTATTATTACATAATTTTTTTTAACAACAAACGTTTTTTTTTTTTGTCACTTTTATATCTATTAAAATAATTCTTCTGAAGACTTTCGTTCATGATTGTACTCAATGTATTCTTGGCTGTACGTTGAATAAATCCACATCGGGATTGCAAGCAAGTTTGGGATTATAGGACTTTATGTGCCTTTGATTTTTAAGGAAATGTAAATTTTGTACATATACAGTATGTATAGACGACGATCATTATTTTATTTCTGATTATAATAAGCTATAAAATATAGATATAATAGATATATGTATACGCAATGGACTATACATGTTTATGCGTATGTAACAGTTTATTTTTAAATAATGGTAAAGACTTTTTCGATAATACTACTCTGGGATGGCAATTTTATTATCATCATTTTTAATTTTCTTAGAATTTTTCCTGATCAAATAAAATAACATTTTATTTTCATGTATTTAAGTGTTATCGTAAAATCGTCGGCTTGCTTTGTTCAGTTATATAAAATTTTAAAATAAAAAGGAATTAAAAATGTTGGTAAAAGTGTCTATCTAAATATATATAAATCAAAGGACTGACTGACATAGTGATCTATCAACGCTCAGCCCAAACCACTGGACAGAACGGGCTGAAATTCAGCATGCAGGTAGATGTTATGACGTAGGCATCCGCTAAGAAAGGATTTTGATTAATTCTACCCCCAAGGAGAACAAATAGGGGATGAAAGTTTGTATGAAACTTGAAAATGCATAAAGCTACTATGACATCACAGACATCGCAGACGAAGTCGCGCGCACCAGCTAGTATAAAATAAACATTATCCTCAATCAATGTTTAGTACTAAACATACCTTAAAAGTTTTCAACCTGGCAACATTTCTCCTACTTTACGATAATATTAATCAAATAATATAATTTAAAACGAACTGTCCCCAAGGGTATAGACATCCACGTTTAGCTCAGCCGCAATATTCAGTTCCAAACAAATCACTGAAGCACGAAAATAAACAAAATACTTTATAAAAAAACTCATTCCCCACAATTAAAAAAAGCCGAAAGTTATTTAGATTTCCATAAATACTCGACATGCCTTTTTTGAGATATATCTTCCTGGCGACTTTTTTCTAGCTAGTGATGGGACGTGATTAGGTAAATAATTTTTATCGATGTTTTTTTATATCGATATTTAATAAGAAACGAAAAAAATTACAATACAAATATTCGATTTCCTTCTATGTATTAGTAGATTTGTGTGATTACCATTATTTAATAGCTATAGTTGAGTTTAAACGAGTTTTTTGTTTCTTATGTATCTAAAAATTACTTGCTTATTTTCATCATGAATAAAGAATCATTTGCACTAAACATCGTATTTTTATGAATCCTATAACATTTAGTAACAAAAAATATAACAATCACAATCAACCAAATTTACCATACGAAAAATTGTATAATTCATAGATATCGATAAACCGATACCATACCCATCCCTACCCAGCAGTTTTACAACACGCACATTGTATTTGGTTTTCGAATCCACGCGCGCGTTAGTGCCGGCATAAATCGTGGGAGTCGCCGCTTCCGACAAATGCTCACATCACTAATGACATTTTGTTCTCTATTATACAAACTAATAAACTAGTGATGGCTTTAGAGTGTTTAAAAAAGCTATTTGTTTTCTTTTTTCGTGCGAAGGAAAATTTTTAAATTTACGTTTATTTTAAACTAGCTAATCATCCCGGTTTCGCGCCTCTGAACTCTGTCCGTTCTTGAAATCTTTTTGACTATCATCTATGTTTTTTTGTTGGATTATTTTTATATTTTAGTAAGGATCTTTTTTCTAGCATTAAATATAGCCTATGTCAGCGTGAATGTAGCTTTTCAATGGTAAAAGAATTTTTGAAATTGGCTTAGTAGTTTTTGAGTTAATTCGTTACAAACATACACTGATATAAAAAAAGGAAGATTTGTATTTTACAAATCTTCCTCTTTTTATATCAGTGTAGACTAGCCTTTGCCTCGGGTTTCGCTCGCATTAATGAAGGTTTTGTTATGCCGAAGAACCGTTTAAAACCTAATTTACTATCTGATCAATACAGCACAGGCGCCATCTACTAAAGATCTAAGTACTATGCCTGTAAACTTTTCGAAAGCGCAAACAATAAGTTACCAAGTTTTATCATGCTTGGATGAACATTATTACAGCACATAAGATACGCTCAAAGAAACAAACATTTTTTTAAAATATTGGATCAAATCTATATTAAATGGTAATTATAAATAAATATATATTTTTCAGCAAATAACTGCTAATAGACATGTGTTATTCGAAACAAAAACTTTTCGATAATTTTATTAAATACTCGTATTCTTAATACTTATTTGTTGTAATTCATTGGTCGAAAATGTCTATTTTTATTATTATTAAAAGAAGGATACTAATCTGAATTACCCTTGAAGTTTTGAATAGTCAATTCAAATAGGAAAATTCAGAACACCCAAAAAGCTTTCGATTTTTTCTTAAATAAAATATCTGAAGATTTATAAATTTGTGTAGATAATGTAAAGTTAACTACTAAAAATTTCACTAGAAAAGCTTACTCTAAAGTTCTAAACTATTTATAAAGGTTCAAGATCTTTTATGTCAATTTTCAATTATCAATTTCTATAGAATTTTGACATAGTGTGTAGGTATAGAGTTTGTGTCACAATTCTATCCCTGGTGTAAAAATTAAACAGATAGGTACGTTGTAATGACTCATAGGGCTAATTATGATAAACTATCGCTATTGAAACATGCTACATGTTGACAGTTAACTATTAGAATATAGCATTATATTTGGACAGTGATAAGCAATCCTGTGTTAAGCCACACGGACTTCATATTGAAAAAATGGCGCCTAAACATGTCAAATCTACTCTTAATTAATTTGTTTTAAATATTTAATTTATATTTTGATAAAAGGTAGAGTGAATTTAAAACAGATTAGTACAAAAAATATATGAAATTATTGTATAGATTGCAAAATATAGAACGCACCAGAAATTCGAAACATTAAATAAGGAATAAATTTTGATTAGATGATTTAATTTTTTAATAAATGGATAACGAATTATCAAAATACATTAATATCTCCGAATTTGACTTTTTGTGGTTCGACACATTATTGCTTATCAGCATCCATTTCTGATAGCGATAGCCCTGCTGGTCTATAGACTATATAAAATTAGCTAAATACTCTGTTCCTGTACTATATGCCCTTTAATCCCAATTAATCTAGAATAAAAAAAATATCAATCACAATATTTAAATTTCAACAATAAAAATGTTTAAATTATTACAAACAGGTTTATTCCTCTTGCGTCCAGTGTATTGAGATGAAAACGACATCGCATCGCGTGGTCAGAGCGTGCCGTGTCGCTATTAATTCTGAGATAATGTTGTATTTATAAATAACAGGTTATATTATCCCCTTCCATTATCATCTCAATGAGATGTAAGGTTTTAGGCATGCGTGGATCAATTTGTTTGTGTTATTTATGTATACTATTATGTCACCTGAGATAAAAGGG
The DNA here is from genome assembly GCA_037950945.1 of Hypolimnas misippus. Lineage (NCBI taxonomy): Eukaryota > Metazoa > Arthropoda > Insecta > Lepidoptera > Nymphalidae > Hypolimnas > Hypolimnas misippus. Next base: position 10,452,353 of record JBBEEQ010000013.1, on the reverse strand, counting down.
TTAAAACGGTTACATATTACGAAACTGTGTATAAATAAATACAATTACCGAGCAGAATAATCTTAATAACTTAACGATTGTTACCGTTAATTTAAAGAACGAACGCAAAGGTCGAATCGACAAAAGATTAATGATAGAACGAGTATCACACGAAACAATCTCGCAATTCTCAAGACCACCGCACCCCGTACCAGCCGCTATTCATCAATATTCAAGAAAATCCACTTTCTACTCACCTAGTACAACAATTCACGTATGAACATAAATCGTAACAAAGTTTCGCGGCGCTATTATCCGCGAATTCTCACAATGCCCGGGATCGAACCCGAGCCATTAATTATAAATTCTGGACGCGGTCTTATGATGTATCGGGCATTGTCCGGCAAAGGTCACCGCTTGACCCGTGAGAAAAGCGGACACTGAAGGAAAAAAATAAATAATGATTCCATATTTAAAATCGCGCGACCCTAAAATTTGAATATCCCCTTCAAAACATGTAAGGTCCGTTAAGAAAACACTCATTGTGCGAACCGGCCGCCTTTTGTGTGCGAATAATTTATTCTGTCGCATGTACGGCGCGGTGCAGTGTCATCGTGTTTTATTCAAATGCGGGCAGGTGCTGCCGGACGCAAACAGAACTGACCTTCGATTCCGTAATCTGTTTGGGCATCATTTGATTGGTCGAGAATTTGAATTTTTAAATACGTTGTAAAGATATAATTCGAATTCAAAGTCGTGTTCGAATAACATTTTTATAATTGGGAATGTTTTAAAAAACTAAAATTAGGAACTTGAACTTGAAAGGATTCGCATTTATTTTTTCCTAATTAATATGTAATAAATAAGTTTTATTAGTACTTTATATAATTATAAATAAGGTTCTCTTTATTGATTTTTTTTTGCACGATTCGAATTGAGTATTAATTGAAATAGAGCCTAACTGTAGTCATAGCTAGTATACAGAGGTAGTACCTCAGTCTCACAGAAGATCAACCGACAATTCGAACTTCGAACAATTTTTTTTTAAATTTTTTATTATTAAAAAATGATTCAGTTCAATGGCTATACGCTATATTTGCCTGCTAAATAAGACAAGTTAAGAAATATAGACTATAGCTATTTCTTACGATGTAGGAGAGAGCCGGAGGCTTATAATAATAATTTTACGATTATCTGTATAGTGACAGCTTACTTTCATTCACTTTAGCCCAAGAAAACATGCATATACATATAATCTTCAAAGAATAATCCAAAATAATTTGGGATTCATAAGCCTCGAATTCTATTCTAGACGAAGTAAAAATTTATAACTGCTAAACGTTGTAACGTATCGTTATAATTATGCATGTGGGTATATTGAATTAAGCTACACGCTGTAATTATTATACACCAATAAACAGTCTGTTCCTTACGCCTGTGTTTAATTGACGTTCCACTGGCGACGAGTTTGCTTTAAAAAAAAATACCACGTGTGATTCATCCTATCGAAAATGCCTATCGGGAAATTAGAACCCTTTGATCTAAATTCTAAACAGTGGCCTGCATATATACGACGAGTAAAACAGTACATAATTTTAAATGAAATAAAGGATGAACTACAAGTCCCGTTATTAATAACCGTCGTGGGTGAAACAACATATTCATTAATGTGCGATTTATGTTCGCCAGCACATCCAGAGTCTAAGTCTTTTGAGGATCTGGTGAAATTATTGTCGGATCATTTGGAACCTCAACGATCGGAAATAGCGGAACGCCATGTTTTTCGTTTAAGACGACAACGCCCTGGCGAGCCTTTGACAGAATATTTGCAAAGTTTAAAACATCTCGCGACGACTTGCAATTTCGGAATGATGTTGGAAGAGAATTTACGCGATCAGTTTGTTTCGGGGTTGTCGAGTGAAGCGATGCGTTCAAGGATATTCGCCGAAAGGAATATTAAATACAAGGAGGCGGTGGAGCTGGCTCTGGCGCTCGAGGCTGCAGAGAAGCATGCGGAGGTGAGCGGTGCCACGGCGGCGCCGACGTCAGTACCGGCTGCAGGCGGCGAGGCGGGCGAGAGCTTGTTCCAAGCGAGCACGAGGCGGGGCGCGGCTCGGCCGCAGCAAGGTGCGGCAGGAGCACAAGCCCGCGAGCGTGAAGTACATTGCTGGCGGTGTGGAAAACTCCACCCGGCGTCAAAGTGTCGATTCGTTCAGTACAGTTGTGATAAGTGTCATCAGAAAGGTCACTTAAAGGTGATGTGTGATAAAGTGCGTAAACGAGCATTTAATCGTAACCATTTTGTGCAGGATGAAAGTGCCTCGGAAGACGAACATTTTTTTAACATGGAGTTGACGATGGACGGTAATAAACCTTATTTCATTAACGTTGTTATAGACGGTATTATTACTTTGAAATGTGAAATAGATACTGGAAGTCGTATCTCGGCAATTAGCTATGAAGTATTTAAGAAATTGTTTGTAAATAAAAAAATTGTACCAGATAATTTAATATTACGCTGTTACTCTGGGTTACAAATTGAATCATTAGGTTTTATAAATGTCGATGTTAGTTTAGGTAAAATTAAAGCAAAAAACTTGTCTTTATATGTTATAAAAAATGGATCTCGTCCTTTATTAGGACGCGATTGGATTACTGCATTAAATATTAAACAAATAACTTTAAAAGAGATAGACGATGATCGGTTCGTAAGTAATTTAATTAAAGAATATCCCGAGGTATTTACAGATAAATTAGGCACTTGTAAAAGATTCATTCAGTTACAGCTGATCGATAAGGAACCGGTTTACGTTCGAGCACGTGTCGTACCTCTAGCGCTGCGCGGACGCGTCGAGAGCGAGCTCGAGCGCCTGGAGCGGGAGGGGTATACATATCGCGTCGATCACTCGGAGTACGGTACACCGATTGTTCCGGTCGTAAAGAAGTGTGGCGAAATACGAATATGTGGGGATTATAAAATCACAATTAACCCTAAATTGAAACGCGATTATTATCCGTTACCACGAATCGAGGAATTGTTTGCGACATTAAGCGGTGGACAGGAATTCTCAAAAATAGATCTTAAACATTCTTACCAACAAGTACTCTTGTCGGAAGATTCGCAACCCTACACTGCTATCACTACACATCTCGGCACATTCGTGTATCGCCGCACTCCCTTTGGGTTGTCTTGTATACCGGAGAAGTTCCAAAAACTCATGGAAGAAACGTTGCGAGGGGTTCCCGGTACGGTAGTGTTTTTAGATGACATATGTGTAACGGGGGTTAATCGACAAATGCATCTGAGGAATTTACGGGCTGTCCTGGACAGATTACGTTGTATGGGATTTACTGTAAAAGTAAATAAATGTATGTTTTTAAAAACGAGCGTTACATACTTAGGGTTTATTATAGATAAGTTGGGCCTTCATCCAGATAAAAAGAAGATAGAAGCAATTTGCGACGCCCCCCGACCCGAGAATGTAACTCAGTTAAAAAGCTTTCTCGGTTTATTAAATTATTATGGGAAATTCATACAGAATCTTAGCATTATTTTAAATCCTCTTCATGCTTTATTAAAAAAGGATGTAATATGGGAATGGGACGCGAGTTGTGAATCGGCTTTCACAGAGGCCAAGCGTAACTTATTAGGTGAACGAGTGTTGGCACACTATGAAGAAGGCAGACCGTTGGTATTATCAGTAGATAGCAGTGCGTACGGTCTCGGGGCGGTATTGGCGCACCGTTACCCGGACGGCAGTGAACGGCCCGTTAGTTGCGTTTCGCGTACTTTAAATAAAGCGGAAATTAACTATAGCCAATTAGATAAAGAGGCACTCGCTATATTTTTCGGTATAATGAAGCATCACCAATATTTGTTTGGTAGACGGTTTATTTTAAGGACCGACCATCGACCACTAAGTTATATCTTTGGGGAAAAATATGGGATTCCACAAACAGCCGCTAGCCGCTTACAGCGATGGGCGGCGCGCTTATCGGCATACGATTTTTCGGTTGAGTTTGTGCGTTCGAGTGAGAATGCGCCGGCCGATGCTTTATCCCGCTTACCATTGCCATATGAACGATCGACGCCGTATGAGTCCGTAAGTTATATTCAACTCATTGAAGAATGTTTACCGATAACTTTTAAAAATATTAGTAAGGAGACAAAAAAAGACCTAACATTAAATAAAATAACGGGTTATGTTTTATTTGGTTGGCCATCAGCTGCGACTTGCGAGGAAGAAAAGCCTTATTTTCTACGTAGACATGATATATTATTAGACCTAGGTTGCCTCATTTACAAATATAGAATTATAGTGCCGCCGTCTTTACGGGATCGAATTTTAACAGAACTTCATGATGGACATCTAGGTATAAATAAAATGAAAAATTTGTCACGTAATTATGTGTACTGGCCAAGCCTAGACCAAGACATTGAAAATTTATGTCGTAATTGTGAAGCTTGCCGTATAGTCCGGGACGCGCCGCCAAGCGCAGTCTTACATCCTTGGGAATTTCCGTTGCATCCATGGCAGCGTTTACACGCGGATTTCGCAGAATGCGCGGGAAAAAAATATTTGATAATTATTGACGCCCATTCCAAGTGGATTGAGGTAATTAGTATGAGTCGCACGGACGCGGCTGCCACTATTTCGGTTCTACGCGCAACATTCGCGAGATTTGGTTTACCATCGCAACTCGTAACGGACAATGGTCCCCCTTTTTCTTCTTTTGATTTTAACAATTATTGTCTTGCTAATTGTATTAAACATATTTCGACGGCACCATATAAACCACAGAGTAACGGTGCCGCAGAAAATGCTGTTAAGACAATTAAAAAAGTTATTAAACGGGCTTTACATACCAAAGAAAATATATCCTTAGCTTTAAATAAGTTTTTATTTCAATACAGAAATTGTGAGCACGCGACAACCGGTGTTTCTCCGGCAATAGCTTTATTGGGGCGCCGATTGCGTGGGCGTCTGGACGCACTCCGTCCGGACAGGGCTGAAGTCGTGCGCTCCGCGCAAAATCGCCAAGTAGATAGTAAAAAGGGCACGCATAGACAAATCCAAGTTGGGGATGTAGTTTTAGCAAGAGACTATCGAATGAAAGGGGATAAATGGTCAGAAGGGGTAGTTAAAGAGAGAACGGGACCGTTGTCTTACAAGATTGATATGGGTGAAGGGAAAAAGTGGCGTAGACATCAGGATCAGATTGTCAATATTAAACACAAAAACCGGTTTTCGCTTGCACGTACTAGTATAGAAAATCAACAAGTCGAAGGGGCTAAAAATGGCAATGAATCTGAATCGCTCAAAAGTGATGTCGACGATACTTTTGAAGATGCATCGGGTGAGGGTGACGAGAGAGCGAACCGGTGCTCGGCACCCGAGTCGCGCGCACTTTCTCCTACGCCGCCTCCACCCGACGCGTCAGCTAGAGCATTACGTATCTACAATAGGAATAAAAATAAAATATAGATAAAGTTTGTTCATGTGCGATACATGAATATTTTTTTTAGTTTAATTTTATTATTTTATTTTTATTTGTTTGTTTTTGTTAATTTTGTAAGTAGCGATTATTTAAACTGTATAACTTTTAGAGCTTATTTTATAGTTTATTTATAAGGGGGGAAAAGTGTAACGTATCGTTATAATTATGCATGTGGGTATATTGAATTAAGCTACACGCTGTAATTATTATACACCAATAAACAGTCTGTTCCTTACGCCTGTGTTTAATTGACGTTCCAAACGTATTTTTAAAAATCTTTCAATATGTAAAGATAGATATTATAGAATATCTAACTAAATCTAACTGTTATAAATAAACATCAATTGCCAAATGTATGTTCGCATCGCTTCAGAATGGCCACCCTTATTTTGATATTTTCTAACCCCGACACAAAAAGCGTGTTATAAGTTTGACCGCTATGTGTGTCTGTCTGTGTCACCGTAACTCCTAAACGGGTGAACCGATTTGGATAACGTTTTATTTAATTGAGGGCTTTCTAGCGATGGTTCTTAGATAAGTTTTACCAAAATCAGTCTAGCCGAAATGAATATCGGAACGAATAAATATTGTGATAGTCGGAGTTTTTTATAATTTTTTATTTGAATCAATTATTTTTGGATTCGTAATTATCATAACAAGGTTTATGCCTATAAAAATATTTGATAAATCGTATGGAAATATAATAAATTTAGATTAAATAGACCTTGTACTTATTAAACTTTAAAGTTCATCTATTTTTTAATTTGATTTTAAAATTTATTATTACTTGTGAATTGAATTAACGCAAACTAATAAAGCAAACAATTTAATAACTTACATACACTTATCCATCAGGACCAAACCCAAGCAAATCACCACCAAAATGAAACACAGAAGCAATATTAAAAATATTCACCATAACCGAAAAGCCGTTAGCTCTCAAAAGCCTCTATCAACAAGCCAACGTATTCATGAAGATAACCGCTTTCCCCGAAAAAGGGAAATTTTTGCCACAAAGGCGGGACCATCAATCAATGGGATTACATGAGTGATCGCCGATCTTCACTTTAATCATCGGACCCCGGGGACCGGCTTCTGCATGAAAATTATAATGGCCGCTGGACGGAATTGATTTCGCATTTATTTTTTTCATATTTCCTGTTTACTTTAGATTGTGGCTGTCTGAAAATGTGATTTAAAGTGGAAGTATTTTAATATTAGAATATTTAATAGATTGATATAATCATTAGTATTGTTTGTTAATTTTCTTTTTTATGCGTTTTTTTAAATAAATTAAACGACCGACGGGAGGACATCGTAAAATGTTCGTATTTTATCAAATAATAATTTAATTAACTAAATTTTTTAGCTCTTGTGATTGTTACTAGCTGTTCAGTCTGCGTACAATATTATCGGAAAAATTATATGTTTACCTTTAACTTAATTTTTAGTAGACTCCCTGCGTTAATATCGCAGGATTAGTGTAACATTTTGTTGTTTTGTAGTCCGAAAAATAAATTAAAAAGAACCGTATTTTGACATCTTGATTTTTTAAATGAAATTATACATATCTACTGCATACTTAAACATGAACGTAAACACAAATTTAACACTTAAAAACTCAGTGGGTCATCGGTTGAGATCGTCGTGTTGTGGCAAGGCCGAGACGAAATGGCTCGAAAATAAAATAAGGATGAAATGCGAGGTGAAATTTTTTACCCAGACGAAGTTACGGGAACTAGTTATCAATATATTTAAACGTATATAAAAACGCCTAGATTATTCTAAGAACCCTACCAGATGGTAATATGTGACATAAAAACAAACGACGCGACGAGTCAATACGGAACCCGGTGATCCGTCCGGGTTAGCGCAAATCCTCGCCCACGGATGCCGCGTACATTACCCGATTACCCGGATCACGCCAACCCTTTGGGGATCTGATTTACAAGTGATCGTCTGTTTCCATTGTCTTGAGACTATATTATTTTGACGAAAGTTTTTTTTTTACTGCCACGGAAATAATTAAACACTGATAAACAATTCTGTCAAACATATTAATACATTTGTTTGAAGAAGTATATATCCATCCTTTCTTTTCTATTTCGATAAAAGGTATAATGAATGAAAAGCCGACTAGTGTAATCAAAAGTTTTATCTAATAATAAGTTTTTTTATTCCATATTACAAAATATCGGACAAACTTCAATATTCGAAACATCTCCGAAATTGACTTTTATGGGTTGACACATTATTGCTTATCAATAACCAATTAAGGATTGTTGTTCAATATATTGAAATTAAAACAGAGAATTTAAATTGGGTCCTTTTTTTGAAATCCATCGCTAGGAAAACGTGCAATTCGTTGAGCAATGGGTATTTACTTACAACTTTAAAAAAATGCTTCTTTAAGTTATGCTATGGTTTTCTAGGATTACGGTCTGTCGAATTATGAGCGCAATATTATGAGCATCTTAAAAGACTCTTTGACTTTACGGCGTCAATATACGCTTTCTAGGAAACCGTGCTATACTATGCCCATAGAAAGTTTGAGTGATCTCATCTGAAGACATAAAGCGACCGCTAAATTGCAGACAACGAAAAAAACTAAACCTTTAAGAAGATTTTTTAATGTAAAGTAGGTACAAATCTATCCATCATCACCTTAAAATATTACACAGCAGAGTAAAGTTTTTTATACTAAGCTTTATTACGACGACTCTACAGTCTATTTTTCTTAACTTTTCAGTCTTTATATTTAGCAGTCAAATATGACGTAATTCTAGCCACTCATAAGAGTTACGTAAGAAATTATCGACTGAATGATTGAACTGCATCATTTTTTATAATGCTAAATTATAAGGAAAAATAATATTCGAAACTTCCTGACTTTCGTTCGGGGTATTGTTACCAAATAATGACAAGTGAAGAAAAATATACTATACAATACATAAGAATGGAAACTCACATAGATGGACACACAGACGTACCCTTTAACCAAGGCTCGTAAAATTTTATCTTAAGATCATTCCTCTTCAATCTACTCATTCCCTAAATGGCTTATTTATACCGCTCTACTGTTTCTGAATCACATTTGAATATGTTTATTACTGAAGTAAATGTCGAATAAAAAGAGGCGAAAAAGTGAAAAGATGATTTTTTTTTTATAATTTGAATTTGAAAGGTTCCTCAAGTTATCAGTATCAGGGCACGAAAAAATGTAAAGATATGTTATGTTAATATTGATTTCTTCTTTAAAAAAATAAATCTAGTTTTATTTAATTGATATTTCATGGCATATTTGAATAAATTGTTTTGATATTAAGTTCCTAAAGAAATTATAATATCCTAGATTTTTTCTTGTATATACGAAATGTTATTGTTTTATTTAAGATTATCATATTTTTAGATGGGTTTAGAATGATTAAAATTCTTAATTAATTCAAAATAAAAAGATCTTCAATACATCTTTATGAATTGTCTTTTTAAGATACAAAATTTTATATTATAAGAAAGGCACTCTTTGTAAATATTAATCTCGTAAAAGTCACCCCCCTGCCCTCTTTGATGGATAGGGGTAGGTTATTGACGCAACATCCCCAATCTTCTTGACCATTCAAAAAATTCATAACTACGATGGACTGGTATAATAAAACCATATTTGCTACACAGATATTATCAAAAATATGTTTAAAACAACTTAAGAACTTTTAATAAAAAAAGCGATTCTAAAATTAAAAAAATGTTTTTTTTTTATGTGTAAAAAAATAGGATAAATGCAACTGTTATTTTTTAAACTATTATATGCGAGTATGTTTTGACAGTAATTTCATCAAATTATAAACTTTAAATTTAGAATTGTAAATATATGCTTTTCATTTAATTCGTTAGGTATTTGCTAAATGTTATATATTTCATGGACTCTGGTAATGTTATAAAAGTGAATAAGTATTTCAAAACACTATTCAAGAAATTCCGTCTTTCAATTAATATAAAAAACTTAAGTAGCGCATTTTTGAGACAGCTGGTCAAAATTAAAAAAAAAAAACTTTAAAAAAAAATCGTTAACAAGAAGGGCGTGAGACATTTTTTTATTAAAAATAGAGCTTGTTAGTGGTCACTCGTATTTTTTTTTCTTTTAACAAAAGGGCGAATTTGTACAACACTTACAGTTAGTGGCTGAGAAAACATTTTTTATTTTGGGATTAAATATTTATGGGCTTGCAATTGATTTTTTTTTATTTGCGTAAGTAATAAAAATATCACAGATAAGTTAAGAAAATATTTACTAAGGTACATTTCGAATTTAAAACGGGAAAATGTATATTACGAGAAAGTGTATGTATGTGTCAAATGTAATAAATTTACCAATACGATCGTGATAATTATAATTATTTTTAGATAAGTTCGTTTTTATTATATAAATAATAAAGACGTACTATTTTTGTTATAAGTTTCTTATATTACTTATCAAACGGCGATCAAACTCGCGATCAAACCCGAAACTGCCATGGTGTTTTTTCTTTGTCTTTTTAATTATAATAAATATGTTTATATATATGTTTACATATACCGTTTCTTTATGAAAGTCACTAGAGTTCATAATAATCATAATCATACATATCAAACAGTATTGCATTGTATTTATACAGCCTAGTTAGGTAATATAACTTCCAATATTTAATATGATTGGATACTTGATAAGCCCGGTCTTTGTGATAGATATCACAAAGGCTACCTCAGAGCTCTGATAAGATCAGACAAGTCCTATTTTCTAAGCAAACATGCCGGCAAAGGACACACGACCACAGCAAAGGTGCACCTCGATCCATTGTCCGACCTCCTTGGCTGTACAAACTACTGGCACAAAATATAATTGCCTTAGCCCCTCCGTCTATTCTTATTTTGAATTATAAAAAAAACGTATAAAGTTGTGACGGTATTCAAAACAGACGTCACTTTCTGTATCGATTTATCGCGTCACGAATCGGAATGTCCTTCCATTGTGGCGAAGTTTTCGGACGAAATCCCTTATTAGTTTAACCGTGAAGTCGCCGACAGTTCCCATGACGAGTGAATTTATTTTTATATATTTTTTTTTTAGAATTATTACGATTTCTGGACGACATCGCATTGTTGTCGCGAATAGTTATCGGAAGTGAAACGGATTTGTTCCGTTATCTCGTTGGACATTTTACGTAAAGTTTTGTAGTATGAAATGGGAATTTTATTCAAATCATCCCCTAGAATTCGAATCGAATTTTACGGTACATTTATTTACTAGATTTATTTATGAGTGATTTTGAAATAAACATATATTCCTTTTATTTTTATAAGTGAACTAAAATACATACAACTAAATGCTTTATAATTAGTATTAAGAATAATATGCTATTTTTTAATCGTGAACCGAAAAAATCATGAATATCAATTGTGGGTGCAAAGTACCCCATGATTCATAACAATTCAGTCGATAGGGCGGTCTCTGATTACGTCGGTAACAAAAGTCTAGATGTTACAGATAACCCGGTAGCCACAATGCTGGGCGCATTACACCCCTCGGCGGTTTTAGGGTTGGACAGTAAAATAAAATAGTATGGCGGAAGTCAAGTAATATAAATATGAAATACCACATAAATAATATACATGAAATGTATAATTTAAATATACAATTAAGGATTATGAACTTCGTAGATGTTTTGGTATTTACTTTTGTTCGTAATACCAAAACATCTACGAAGCCTTCATTTGATTATTGTTTTTTTTTTTTAATTTTCACTATTACGACTTTTTATTTCGATGTTAGGTTTAATAATAATACTTTATTAATATATGTATAAAAAATATAAATATAAATATTTTATTATTATAATTGCTCAAAGTTAATTATAAATAAATTAATTTCGCGTTACACAACCCTACAAGCGCTACAAAAGATTGCGATGAAGCCCACGCAATGAGTGACATAATAACCGACGAACTGATCACAGATAAGCTATTAATTTGGCTCAAGTATCCCATTCTATATCAAAATTATAGCAGAAAACTTTTAATCTCATCACAGCCGCTTAAAATAGACTCTAATTCGTTGTAAATAGGATTCAAAATTGACTGTTGTTACATCCCCACGTAACTTTGTTTGAAATTGATATGAAGCGGTATTGTAAAGGCACACAATGACTATATTGTTTTTCTATTTAGGTCTACGAACACCGCACCGTTGATTAGGCAATGCCCTTGAGGTTTACTTGATTGATTAATATTCAGATTAACCCGACTTCTACATAATGTGTTCCATTTTTTTTCCAGCTTTTTGTCATACTTATGACGTGGTACCTTTTGTAGTAATATAAAATATTTTCTAAAATATTTTGTTTTGGTAATATTTATTTCGAGAATACATTAATGTCTATACATATATCTTAATGAATATTGCTTAAATTAGCCATAGGGTGTTTCTACCCGTATACTAATATTATAAAGAGGTTAAAATTTGTTTATAAGTTTATATATTGACAGACACGTTGGCGCAGTGGTCACTGCAACTGACTGTAGCGCTAACGGTCGCGGGTTCGATCTCCGCTTACGGCAAATGTCCGTATTGGACATACGGATGTTTGTCGTGGTGTTTGTGTTAGTGTTGTGTGTGTTTCCGGACCCCCGACACAAGGTCATAAGAACGTAATGGGAGCCGTTGAGTGTGATACGTTTATTTATTTATTATATAGGGGGTATTACCTAAAAAGTGTTTTGGTGTCAGATAGCCTGTTTACTGATGAAAGTAATAGACTAAATTACATCAGCTACGGCTCATAAAAGCGAAGCAGTAACCATAAACACGAGTAAAACCGCGAGGACAGCTACTTGCTTATCTAATGAAACCAACGAGTGAAGTTTGATGTAACAACAATGAATATAAGTCTAAATAAGATATAGATATATAGTATTAGATTGTTTCACAAAAAAAAATAGCAAGTTGACTCGTATAAAAAAAACCGTTTCTAATTGTGAACATCCAACGCTACGAAAAAGATCGCGAATATTCTTTACAATCACAGTGCGAACTTCACGATGTAGATGATGTAGAAAAAAATTGTTACTTAGTTGTTATTGTCTGTACGAAAACATCAGTATTATTAGTATTATACATATGAATAAAATAGGTAGTGGTAGGCATACTTACTTATTATTCTTTAATAAAAGTAAAAGTATTTCTATTTAAAAAAATTCAGACCTGAGTTGGGTTGTTGACACTACTTTAGAAAAGTCAAAAGAGTCGACTTCACAAAGTAAATGTTTCCTTTCTGGTGCAGGGCATTCGTTTTTATAATAAAATCCCCTAGAAATGTTTGCAGTTTTCGATGAATAGATTTAAATCATATGTTAAAAAGTCTCTAATAGCTAATGCATATTACTCTATACAAGATTACGTTGACGATAAAGATGGACTTAGTATAAGTTGAATTTCGTAAATAATCAATTTGTAATCATAAACTGTATTGTATTGACAATATTTTTAAAGAGTAACTATCGAGTTTCTTGCCGGTTCTTCTTGGTAGAATCTGCGTTCCGAACCGGTGGTAGCTTCATTATTGATGTTTCTTTTTGTGTTTTTCACGTATGACGATTCAAAAGTGCTCGTGAGAGCCTACTTGAATAAAGTATTTTTTGATTTTGAGTGCATGTATAAAATCCGCGCAAATTACATCTCCATCGCACACTATTACAGTATAATCGTTTCGATGTTAAAATAATTTGTTTAGTTCAATTATGTTAGAGGTGTGAAGACGCAATTCCAGGATCAGAGGCCGGGGTACGATTATTACAAATTGGTTTTAAGTATAACGTGTGATGCCCCACCGCAATTAAAGGGTTAATAGCAGCGTGTAATGAATTTTATTACGCGTTGACACGATATTATTCTAGATTCGATATGAATGCTGAGTGCTTTAGTCTATTTTGTAGCATGTTTAATAAATAATAATGTTTTATTTATTTTTAACCGACTATTAAAAAAGGGGAAGTTTCTCAGTCCATCTAGAACTTTTTTCATGGTGTTTCATGATTACTCGAAAAGAGCGTGACTGATTTTGTTAGTTTTTTTAATGCTTAAAAAGTTAGATTGGTAAATTTAGTATTAAAATCAAAGTGAATGGAAAAAATATATATAGTTCAAATAGGCGAAATTAGGTACGCATTTTGCTCTCGAATTCGGTATCTTTGTTTTAAGTTTCGTCATTTTAATCATTTTATGGACAATTGTTTATTTTTGTTGAAACGATTATTAATTTAATAATATCGTACAATCAATAGTTATGACACTAATGCTTTGTTCTGCTCTATGTACCATTACTACAATATTTCATCCCTATCTATAAAATACAAAAAAATAATAAAAATCTGTAAAAATCAATCCATTATGTTTAAAGATACAAACTTAAATATTATTTATACTAATATTATAAAGCTGAAGAGTTTGTTTGAACGCGCTAATCTCAGGAGCTTTGTGTAAAATAGTTTATTTATTTCGGAAGACTATAGGCTATATTACATCACGCTACGACTCATAGGATCGAAGCAATAACCATAAACGCGAGTGAAATTGCAAGGGACAGCTAGTATTTTATAGAACAAATGTAACTTTTTATACAACAACATCTAATATAAAATTTTATTAAATTATATTTATTTTGTTATAATATATTTATTTTATTTTATTGATTACTATAATTCACCTAAATTACTAATATATCTAATCCATGTCTAGAAGTTAAGCTCACAAGGAACCATGTCTTTACGACGTGCGTTCGGAGATGTGACATAAAAACAATGACACGGCACTAAGGCGGGGAATCTTGACAAATTTACGACGGTTTTTTGCCGTTCTTTTTCAGGCAGAATACCGGTTTTTATGGGTTCAGTAAGTGTGAAACGGTTTTGCGTTTTCGAGATTTTTTTTTATTATCGGTATTTCTGTGAAAGATTATCGTCAGAAGTTGAGGTGTTAAGACAATTTTATCTGAAGTTCTGTTTGACATTTGGCTGTGTTTATTAATGTGTTATTTGATGCTTAAGATTAGGGTTTTTGAGAATAAGGAAAAGATTAATTATGATTGATAGATTGATAAATTGCAAAATATAACTTGGGATAGGGTGTGATGGTAGTTTCGTTTGCAAGCATTTCGCTCATAAAATAATAATCTTTTTAATTATATGAAACAGTTTTACATATGAAATATAAGAATCACTATAAAACTGTTTCCATTTCTATCATCTATATATAAAACTAGCTACCCTTACAGTTTCACTCGCGTTTATGGTTATTGCGTTGCTCCTATCACTCTTAATGCAATGTAATACAGCCTATGTGACGATAAAGGTTTATATAATGCAGAAAGATTATTTAAAATCGGAGCATTATTTTAATAGATTACCCTAAAACCTTACAAATAAACTACCTCTTAAAATTTTAATATAGATTATACGGTAAATGATATCAATTCTGATTCATCATCCACATACATAAACGAGTAAGTATAACAAAAAAAAAACTCTTTTGATACCAATCACAGAAACCCGTTGAAATGCCACGTGCCTACGCGCAGCATCCAACCCTTACTGTTAACCCGTAAACGCGTGCGGGGATCAATGAGACCCACCTTCGAGATTCCTCCCCTGTACTTTATCTTACGCACAATCCCGCTTTATCCCTTTCTCGTAAGGGTTAGGGTACTAGAATCGTGCGCAGGGATTCTGTAATGTACCACGTGCCCTTTGTTCAGATAAAACGTGGTATTGTCGAAACCTTATATAGAGTAATCTCTTTCGTGAATACATAAGATCTTTTACGCGCCTGATAAGCGCGATAAGTTATTAAGACGTGTTTAAGAACGCTATACTATCGGAACGATTGTGGGACATCATTGTCACATTTTGATTATTAATGGTGAAAGTCCGAAATGTAGTGGACGAAATCAAGTTATGCGACTATAAATTCCCAGAAAGCATTTCGAACACGTGAACTCGAACCGTGGGACCACACATGTTGATTGAATAAAACTACAATATGTAGGCAAATCCGAAAACAAGATTCCTTTCTTCATCAATATTCACAATATTAGTTGAAGCCCCTTATTTGAAACAGTTTTTTTTTCTGTACTGGTTTCGTAACGACTTTTTTCTTCAACGAAAAGACGATGGTGACCCGTGACCTCCGCTCAGGACCCTTTGACAAGCAACGGTTGGAATCTAGTTTGTATAAAAAGCGTGTCTGTCTATTTTGTTCAGAACGGTGAATAGAAAATATCTAAATGGATTCTACATGGTGGCATGTTTCATTTTATCTATTATGTACTTTATGTATCCGGTAATTCAATGTTTTATATAATACCAGTGTTCGTTAATCTTAATAAATTCATTTCAGTACTTTTAAGTTTTTTTTTAATTAAATACATCAAGCAATGTCATTGATTAGAACAAAATTATTTAATTCCAAGCAGACAATGGCGTATGAAATTACCAAATAACCTTCTATAGTTTCGAGCTAATTGTTCTAGAACTTTCAAGGCGATTAATTGTAATTTAACACGAGCTGCTTGATAAGTAAAACTATTTTTATTGCTCGACGTCTTCATCATTAATAACAGTTATCAGCAATCTATTAATAACTTTTAATCATCGCTGCACGTTCTTACAAAACACGCGACTGATCTTAGCGTTATAAAAAACCTACTCACTTTTTTACGTTGAAAAATCCCCCAGGATTCGACACAATAGTTCCAAAGCGCTCCCGTTAAGTAACCCAATTTTTGCACCATAAATAAAAAAAAAAAAAGTCACAAAAGGTAACGGTCTTCCGCATTTTTTACATGGGTTTGTAGACGTATGAATTAATTTGTATTACGCCCCGATGCTTACACACAAAGTGCGTATTGAGAGCGAAAATTAGGCCACATTCATGGATGTTTTTTTACATTTTTTAAGGCAAAAAATCTTTTTATTCATCCTAATATTTTGTGACAATATTGACAGATCCAGCCCGCTCCGACGTTTTAAGATAGAATCGAGTATTTGTAAATAATCCCATTGAAAATTAATACTATTCTTAAGATCTCGGCTGATTGAGTTTATTGTTAAAAGTTTTTACAATTTAAACAAGAACGCTCTGATTTTAGAAAATGCTTTTTAGAATAATAATGAAGTGTTTTCAAATTTGAAATTTGAATTAACCAAAATTTTACTTCAGTTATTTTAAATATCAATACTTATTATATAAATATATTATAATAACTTCAGTTCTAAAAGAAATGCATACTAACTTAAACAAACAAAAAATCCTGCTATAATGTTAATATTTTTTACATTACTGTATTTGAAAACCTCATTAATTTTAGTACATAATATTTCGTTTATTTATTACGTGTTTTTCACCTAAAATATTTAAACATCTTGATGAAGTAGTAAGTAATTAAGGATGTATTTGAGTTTACATTTTTATAAACTGTCTTAAACTCAGCCATATTGTAATCATGTAAAAAAATACTTAAAAATAAAAAAGCAAAGAAAAAAACTCAAAGTAGATATTATATCATTCAACAATTTATTGATGACATAAATAACTTCAAAAAATATCATCAACACTAAACAAGTCAGCATCCGTAGTTATTTAAGGGTTAATCGTGCAACCTCAACCGTAGACAACCCTACCACGTGCCAGATGAGGGTTGAAATGTAAAAAGATAAAAATCTCCAAAAAGTTTTTATAACTCGGGATAAATATAATTTGTGAAAGGGATACCGTTAAATATCCTTTAATACTTATGTTTGGACGCTGATAAGCAATACCGAGTCAAGGCACACGGAGTCCTTTGTTAAGGTGTCCACGAATTAGTAGAATATATTTATCATATTAGTTCGTGAGTATTTTTCTGACATGAAAAAGAAAATAATGAAAAGAGTTATTAGATATTTGGACGCTGATAAGCAATACTATGTCAACCTTCATTTTGAGAAAATGGCGTCTATTCTTAACAAAATCATTTGAAGACGTATATATAAGTAAAAGTAAAGTAACAGACTATATATGCCACTGCTGGGCAAAGGCCTCCTCTCCTATTAAGGAGAAGGCTTAGAGCTTAATCCACCATGATGCTCCACTGCGGGTTGGCGGATATACATGTGTCAGAATTTCTCCCGACACATGCAGGTTTCCTCACGATGTTCTCCTTCACCGCCGAACTCGAGATGAATTTAAACACAAATTTAGCACTTGAAAAATCAGTGGACGTACATATACATGTATCCATCTACTCTTTTCTGTTTGTATAAAATGTATAGTGAATTAAAAGCAGATTTGTATACTAAAGGTTCTATCTAATAATAAGATTTTCATTCATATTAGACGTTTTGTGGGTTGACACGTTATTGCTTATTGATTTTATAGTTGACGGCTTAATGCCAATTAAAATGCCTATTAAAATGACGTTTCGACTTTTAATTAAAAGATCGTATTATTATTTAAGTATTGAGGTTGTAAAAATATAAACGTAGATAAGTAACTAGATTGAACGCATAATTCTTTTTAATATTCGAGTTAAATACTATTAAAAGAAAAAAAGAATCCACTATAAAAACTAAAAGACGCAATTTCGTCTTCTCAGATGACACATTTGTTTGTCTTGATGTATGCACTAATGTACTAAATTAATTTGGATAAAAATTAAGTCCATATTGAAAGTATAACCTTTTCTAACAAAACAAGGAAAAATTACACAACGGTTAAAAAATAACGGACTTCTGAGACAACGAACATTTAAAAAATTCTATTGTGAAATTTGTTGAAAATATGATTATTGTTTTCAAGCTCCACCTCGCAGGTTCATTCGCGTTTATGGTTACTGCTTCGCTCCTATGAGTCGTAACGTGATGTAATATAGCCTACAACCGTCTTTAATAAACAGGCTATCCAACGCGAAAAGATTTTTTAAATCGAATCAGTATTTTCAGAGACTACCTTCAGACTGATTTACAAGAATACAAACAATTTTATCACTTTATAATATTAGTCTAGATGAACTTATTCATCACCGACAAAGATGGAGACATTACAGATATTGTAATCAGAAAGGTCGACCGGACGCAGATTATGTAGCTACTTAGAGATTAAGTATTGATTTGGACAGTCCCGTGGGAAATATGCTACCGACTTATTTATGTTAAGGTTTCCACGAATATATGGATACTGATGTGCAATAATGTGTCAACCCACAAAAAGTAAAATTCGGAGATATTGGTGTACTTTGATACTGCATCACCTATTTAAAATTGTTCAATAAAAAATAAAGTCATATAAACTAAATAAATACGGAAAAAAGTTTCTTAATTAATTGTTTCCAAATTCCAGGTCGTTCCTTATTTTGTAATTTATACAATATTCTTATATCTTTAAAAACTTTTTATGAGACAATATATTAAATATATCAACCTGTTTTTAATTCATAACAGTTTTAATCAAAAAATAAAAGAAAATATGGATAAGATATTCAAACAAACTTATTAAGAATAGGTTTGACATCTTTAGACGCAATTTTCTCAAAATGGAGTTCGTGTGGCTTAACACAGTATTGCATATCAGCATCCATATATACTCGTAGCTTATAGTTATATATTCATCATTGTATTGCCGGTTTAAAAAAAAATCTAAATTAACTTAATATTGCTACTTTTAATTTTATTGATTTTTCAGCAGTTTCTTATGGTTTTCATAATTGGATGCTGATAAGCAATAATGTGTCAACCCACAAAAAGTCAAATTGAGATATATTGATGTATTTTAATACTGCGACATAAACATTAGTCGCAGTCAGTGTCACACTAAAATATGAAAAAAAAATTCAATTCAAATCATAGGCTAATGGTTTTTAGTCGTGCCAAAAAGACAGGTGTAATTTTCCAATGTCACGTGGAATGGAGAAAATATAATGGAGATTGATTAAATAAAACAAAAGAAAAACACGCAATGCAAGTTCGATATGTCTTGCCTATTACACAAAACGTCAACTATCGTTTCAAGACCACGTTTATCAACACTTTAAGTAAGAAAGTTTAGATCCATATCCGCGGATATAGGCACATGTTTAACGTTCCGCCTCATCACTAATCCACATCGCAAGCACTTTAAAGACAAACAACTCAGGGTTGCAAGACAAATATACTTATAGTATACCCAGCAACATCGTAATATATTTATATGAAAGCATAGTTAATCCCGTAGCACCTACAAAAGACACTCAAGAACGACTCGCAGCAAATCCGATAACTCCCAAAACTCAATCCGTGCGAACGCCTTTTTGTGATGTAACCGTGCGTTCAGCAATCTTGCTTCCCTCCGTTAATCGTAGATTAAGTGGCATTAAGCGCACAATCCCATCACTTGCCAACAAATCTCATTTTCACTGCACTTTAATCCGATATCATCGGTTTCCCATTACCACGTCAAGACAGTTTTTCCTCAAACGATATACAATGCTGATTATATTGATAACCATCTAGAGAATGAATAATATAAAAGCCGCAATGTAAGGGTTACAACTCGATGGATTAACGAGGATATATCGTGGTGTCGAAAACCGTTCGCTTTGTAGTCAATTAAGTGATCAGCCAGGGGTTCTGCACAATTGGTCGCCTCCGCACAAAGCGTTGGCGCCGCGATGCGGTGATATTGTGAATCAGAGCGAGCTTTGATTAGACTTGTTAGGGTGACGTTTTATAAAGGGATTCGTTATGAAATCACGTTTAATTTCATCATTACCTATGGGTATGTACTCGGATAGGTAATAACGCAACGACGTTCACTAATATTCCAATTCCGAATTCACATTGTACAATGTAAATACAAAGCAGAAATGTAAGATATTAGAAAGAAAAAGAAAACAAATCGAACGACATTCGAATTTCGAATGCCGTAGAATTTTTTTTAATTTCGCGTCCAATGAAAGCGGCCGTCGGAAGCCGCGTCGCTACGCGTCGAGGCGTGAAATCGCATCAGCGGTTTCGGACCGCGACCGACGATTGCGCGCCTCTGACCGACCGCGGATTATTGAGGGACGTTTTTTCGATGGAAATTTCGGACGAATATGCTAGGTAGAGAACTTTGCTGATTCCCGCTTTGAATTCTTTTATGAGGGAATCCGTTTTTAGGTTATATCTTGAGTTATATACTGTTTGAAATGTGAAACATTTTTTGAGGATATTAATTTTAAATTTTTGAATAAATTCTACGTTTGGATTTTTTTTTAATCTTGCCTTTATTGTAAAATAGTAATAGTTCTAAACGAATACTAATTAAAAGCTATTTATTTTAAAAATAATGTAAAATCAAAGACACAACGATAATTTTTTTTCTTTTTGTTTTTGAAGACCAGAAACTGAAGCTATAATATAATTAAATCATTCCAAATAAAACAATTTAGCTGCAAATATCACAATTATATAAAAAACCCGAGACATTTTGATACAAATATCTATCTCTTTCTAACCGATTTGCCTTTACTGTACCACGAGGATGACATCGGGAAGCCATTACTGATACACTTAAGACTATGGCCACGAGCGATAACCCGTGAACTTGCTATCAGTAATAAATATGGGTTATATTCGGGACGATGCGCGTTGAAGATTTCGTTTGAGATCATTTTCTTTGAGAGATCGATCTTATATTTATAAAAGGAATTTGCTCTTAATATTATTTGGGGCTACTTTATACGCTGTCTTTGTTTGTTAATACGCATATGTGTATACATAAAATATAGCCAATAGATTGATTGAACCATTCTAATTGTTCCTTTTATCCTTTATTATATAAACTATACATTTTGTATGTACACTATCATATATATCATAATTTTTTTAATTTAATTTGAGTGAAAATAAACCTTTGAATTATTTCCGTCGACGATGCTTTGTTTTCAATTGTTAATAATTTACTTAAATATTTATAATATATATCTTTCTTTTTTAAATAATATAAAGAAAAAGACTAATATAACACACTTAGACATAGACATCGCCGGATATTATTCCTTCAGGATCCAACACCAATCAATAACCAAAAATTACTTTTAATTTTTTTTCTTACATGCAAACTGCCCTTTATTAATGCCGAGTGTTTTTCAGGTTTTAATCTATTTATTTTTTATAAAATAATTCGTTTTTACAGACTGTCAATATATACTTCTCTTACTACAAAAATGTCTCAAGAAACAATCACACAATGTTAACGAAAGTAAAATTGATGTACATAACAAAACGAAGCAAGACAGACGTTCTTAAATTAACACGTGCATCGAGAAAAGACAAAAAAGCAAGCAAACAAACGAGTGATTTAGGGGTGACTGTTGCTGTGTCTATTTGATTTTATTTGCGGATCGATCGTTTAAATTGAGATAGGAACTGAGTGATTTATGCCTTTGCCTTTTTTTTATGATGCCTTTAAAAGTATTTGTAGCGTCTAAAACGGTCGAGACTTTTTGATTACTAAATCGAATTTGATTTTAATAGCGTTTTGTTTAATCGTAAGATTGATTTTCATTTTGGTTTTGGGTTGTGTTTTTTTGTTTAACGCTTTTGATGTGGATTAATGTGTCTGTGATATGGGTTAGGAATGTGAAACGAAAATAATAAAACGATATTTCGCACTTCGACATTTCGAATGAAATTTGAATACAGTCAATAGAAGATTATCGTATACTAGCTGTCCCTTGCGGTTTCACTTGCATTTATGGTTACTGCTTCGCTCCTATGAGTCGTAGCGTGATGTAATACAGCCTATAGCCTTCCCAATAAATAAACTATCTAACACAATTTTTTTTTCATTCTAACAAGTAGGTCCTGAGCTTAGGACGTTCAAACAAACAAACTTTTCAGCTTTATAATTTTAGTATAGATTTTTCAATTTTAATAACAACATGAAACGACGTCGGATTGCAAACTAGTTAGACGAATAAACTTGTAATTCGAAATTTTATTAATAGGATAATTACATTAAATTATCGCTTTACCAAAATGCTACTTACTGAGAAGAGTTCTGTTTTTTTTTTTTTACTAAAACGTTTTTAATGAGCCCCTGATCAATATGGATCACATATCGGAAAATACCTTAGGCATAAAAATAAGGCCTTATGGTCATTTACCATTACGCAGTATTTTATTTGTAGTGTCACCGACGATATGTCAAAATTTATTTATGTTAAGTATTGATTTTATAAATATCGATTATATAATTTACACCTAGCTTTCTTATCAATTATGAAATTTAATGTTTGATTCAAATATAATTATTGCAAAAACTAGTTACGCAGTTTTGCACTATCCCGTAGCGTAGAATCTTTCTGCTTTTGAGAGTCAAATTGTATTACGCTTGTGTAAAACCGAAAATCGCTGAAAAGAAAACAGGGTTACTTTAAAACTTATAATTCATATACCCATATCCGAAGAAGGTGAGAGCGGTGACATAAAGACAACGTAGACTCGATCGATGAATGATATAACTATACGCTGATAGGCAATACTGTGTCAAGCCACACAGACTCCATTAAGAGAAAATGGCGTCTAAAAATGTTAAACGTATTCTTAATCAATTTGCTTGAAGACGTATATATATGTATGTACACATTATGTTTTTTATGTTGATAAAAGATATAATAAATTGACAGCAGATTATATATTTAATGTTTTATTTAATAAGAAGTTTTTCAAATATTTGAGATTATTGTAAACATTGGAAAATATGGAACGCACTTGAAATTTAAAACATTAAATTAAGACAATTTTTTCCATACCTATTTAGTTTAGATGATTGTTATTTTTTTAATAATGATAAATAGGTAACGGTGAATCAAAATAGATCAATATCTCCGAATTTAAATTTTAATGTGTCTACCCAAAAAAACTCAAATTTAGATATATTGATATCTTCTAATAATGCTTTAACTATTTAACATTATTCAAAAAAAAAATTAAGTCATCTGAACTATATAAGTAGGTACAGAATAAAGTTACTTAATTTATTGTTTCGAGTTTCAAGTTCATTTCATATTTTGCAATTCATACAATAACTTTATACATTTGAAAAACGTATTATTAGATCAAAATTTTTTTTATACCAATCTACTTTTAATTCATTATAACTTTTATCAAAACAAAAAAATATGGATAATATAATCTTTAAACAAATTTATTACGATAAGTTTTGACATATTTAGAGGCCTTTTTTCAAAATGATTTCATGTAGCTTGACCCAGTATTGTTTATCAGCGTCCATATATAGATTTACAAAAACCGAACGCCATACTAAGACTCAACAGTACAGACATTACGTATAAATGTGTGACAGCACTAAGTTCGTATTTCCATTTATTCAGGAAAACTTGAGTCTCCTAATAAGCCTCCCCTGACCGTGGGGGAGAGGGCGGGTCAAAGGTCGGCCCGCCCCTGCGCCCCCGTGCGCGTGACGAGCCCTGTGTGAGTGATACCTGAAACCACGAAATTCTATCTCGGGATCTATATATATATATATATATAGAGAGGCTCACTCACTCACTGATTAATCAAGAAATCTCAAATATAAAGCCTAGTATTATGAAACGTTATGATACCGGTAGTAGCTTTATAAACATCTAAAACGTTGATTTGAAATTGACGATACGAAAGTGCTTTAAAAAGCCTTTTCTAAAAGGCATTAACAAATAATTTAATTAATTTAAAAATGCTTTTTTTTGTATAATATACATAATTGTAGTGCGCAAAAGGTGCACGCTAAGAAAGATTTTTGGAAAGTTACTTTTTGTAAGATAATTGAGGAGTAATTTAAGTTTTACTGTAAGTTGTTGAGATGTTGTGTATTCTGCTGCTTCCAGATAATATCATTCAAAGTATAGTAAATTTCGAATCGATTAGACATGTAGACGTTGCTCAGATCGCTTCAACAAGTATAAATGAGCTGATAATCTACAAACGTCTGAACATCTTTATATATTATAATTAATAACCATTTCGAAAACATCAACTTAAAAAAAAAGTTTTAAAACGTATTAAATGAACGTTAGGGAACAGGCGCACAGATACACTCATCATCACATGTACAGGAATTACAAAAATAAAATAAAATAAATGTTCTATTTATATCTATCGAAAAAGAAAATTATATTTCGTACGAATAATATGCATAACTAGCTGGTACCTGCGACTTTGTCCGCGCTTACTTCAAGTAACTTATTTTCTACTTTAATTTCCTATGTATCTTTATATCAAAATTGATTAAAATATATAAAATTTCTAAAATAAAAATCGCCTAAGTTACTCCTTATAACATTAGCTATCTGTACGTGAAAATCCCATAAAAATCGGCTCAGCCGTTTCAGACCGAACTAACAGATAGACAAAAATCTTTAAAATTGATTTTTTTGTGTGACTATATATTTTAATATGCATTTAATGCAAAGGTGTTAATTTAAAATTACAAACATACACTTCAATTTTATTAACCGATTTCGAAAAAGAAGGAGGTTCTATGTTCGGCTGTATGTATTAATAAGTAATGATGCGGTTCGATAGCTTAACATTTATAGCCTAGATGATATTTTTTACAGTTAATAGACTGTGAAGGTTTAATTGTTTTGCGAAATGATGGCTTCGAACGCCATGGTAAAAGAGATTTAAATTATAAAACATATTAAGATGAATAAGTTGTTTTTTACCATAAATAAGTTTATAATTTTTTGTTATTATTAATTGTGAGTTTATATGTTTTTGCGAACTAGGTAAGTATAGATTGCTTATTGGACAATCTTTTCTTTCTTCTTCTTTATTTTGTTTTGTGGCTTTTAGTTGTGCCAATTGTGCACATATTATTTCGCCAATGTCACGTGGAGTTATTGGACAATGCTTTTTATTTAAACATTTTCAAAAGTACCTACGTTATTATTAAAAACGAATAATTATATTAAAAATAAAAAGAAACAGAAATTAAAAATAACTATATTATACCTAAGTAACTATCGATGTCACAGTGAGGCGAGGTGCCCTAGGTAAGTAGCATAAAATTAGTTTTGTAATAGGATAGCAATTGTATAAAACGAAAAAGAATGTGAAAATAAATTTATATTGTAAATAAGTAAATAAAAATAGATTTTTTGTGCTAATATAATGTAATACTATGTATGTAATATAATTCCATAAAGCTATAACTAACAGTGTTTTAAAAATAGTTTTCTTTATTATTTTATAATCAATATGTATTTAAGACTGTACTATGAAAAATTTACTTTAGTTGTCAAACATAAATGAAATTAATAGAAATATATTCCACAAAAATGTGATTTGGCTCAAGAAATACTAGAAATAACAAACTTCTGGACATCGTAACTTTTCTAATTAAAATAAAATTCCAATAAGAAGTCTCAAGACGTTATATCTGCAATGTATATACCTATTGCATTTTGCATCGATTGGGAAACATCTAAAAGTAAACCCTATACATATATGTATATATGTATATTCTTTACTAATAATAAACATGAATAAAATCATAAGAAATATACTAGTAATGATATCTTTTTTAATCATAAGAAAAAAACAATTCCTTAACACATTTTAGTATATAAGAATATATACTAAAATGTGTTAAGGAATTGTTTTTTTGTGTATAAAAATGTAAATATTTGATAAATATTTGTTATCTTAATACTTAAAAAATTTTCGAATTAAAAATCAACGTGCATAATAACATTATATTCAATGAAACTCAAACTCAAACTCAAAATATACTTTATTCAACTGGGCTTTTAAAACACTTTCTAACCGTCAAGTTACATGTCATATTTTCATTTTAGATTTTTATAAAGCTACCACCGGTTCGGAATGTAGTATCTACCGAAAAGAACCGGCAAGAAACTCGATTGTAACTCTTTTAAAATCATTTATACATAATGTATTTTTATTACATTTTAATTATATTATCCGGATAGAAAATCAACGCTTGTCAAATCCACGCCTCTTTGTCGTCAAAATATTCTTGTATGGTATAATATGCTTTATTGATTAAAAATTTCTTAACGTAGGCTTTAAACTTATTAAGTGGCAAATGTAATACTAAAAAGATGTAATGTAAAATGTAATACTAAAAGCCCATTTCCAATTTTGACAAACTCGATCGTCTTGTTAGTTAAAAGATACTTTAACCTGTCATACTCCGTCGCTAGCTGGTTGCTAAGCAACGTCATCCAAAGTGTTCAGCATTGTGGGTTGACACCCAGTTTATAAGTTTAAAACATTTATAACTTACAAATAAAATTATCGTGTCACAATGTTAGTTACCTTACTCCTTCGAAATGGCTTTACTGATTTTTATCAAATTTTATATGCATATTCAGTAAATCTATGAATCGGCTACTATCTATTGTTCATACTCCTAAGTGATAAGGGTTGTTCACTCTTAACATTTTTTTATTTTCGGACAAAATTTTTTGTTTTCATTTTTTATTTTAGTAATTTAAGCCATTTTAGTAATTTAATCAATTTTCATCCCGCTCGATAACTGATCAACGGGTCAGCTAGTAGCTATATTATACCATTGCATAGATAGCGAAATGTTCCAAGAATCGATTCAACAAAAAACTCAATCCCCGAGTGTATTCCTTTGTTTATACTTCGATTAATTCCAGTAAAATATACTAATAACATAATTCATAAACGAGATAAGCTCAGCATCATTGCCGATCGAGACTCGGTCAAGGAAATGTGTTGACATACATCGAGATAATAGTGTTTTAAGCACTCTTAAAAACTAGAGGGCAGTTTGAGAACAAAGAATGTATTACTAGACCTTTTACTAATAATAATAAATCGTAATGGTTTTTTTTTTTAATGAAATGAATGGTCTTTTTATGAAGTACTTCGTTATTATCAACACTTATAGCAACAGTAATTACTAAGAGCAGGATTCTACATTTAGAAGTGCGGAACAATATATGTTTTATTTTAAGAACTAAATATCTTTGTTAATCCTATCTACTCCACAAATTAAGATATCGTTCAGTTGATTGTCGTGTCGTGTCGTGTTTATCAAATATAAAAATATTCGATCACGTCATATTGTATAAAGTACAACAGAAACAAAGTTATGTAGAGAGCGTGGAATTATTTTGTAGAGAAAATTCATTATTAATTGTATATCACGTCTATATCATCTTGTCAAAAGTATTTATCTACCAGACCAGTCTTATTATTGTAACCATTGCGTTAAAATACCTTAAGTAAAGAAATACAACAAACAACTAATTTTTATTTCATAATTAATATCATAATATTGCATTTGAAAAAATCATATATATTTGTTACAAATGTATTCTATTAATCGTAACGCTTCCTATTTACTTAACGTTTACATAAATCGACGACTAAATCTAACGAATTCATTATAATTTATAATACTAACATATTAAGATTTATATAAAGAAATCACGCAACAAGAGCGAGTAATAGCATTTATTTCTAAACATCTATTTCAAAACGTATCTATTTAAAAAAAAAACAATGTTAATTCGTAATCTGAAATAGATGAAAAATACTATCCAATCACGTTGCGTCTGCTGGAATATTTGAAAATTCCGATAGGTGAAACGAAATTCCGAAATTCCGAATTCGATTAGCACGTCGCACGCGCACGCCGGTCGCGCGTCGAATGCGCAGGAGTGGCGTGCGCGGCGCCGCCCACACGCCCCTCGCTCTAGATCCGTCACTGGCTATAATTAACAATTAAAATTAGTTTTAGTTCTACGATTAACTTCATAGTTTGTATATATTTTGAATTAATTGGATTAATAGAATATAATTTTATAAGCATTACATATTTTTAGTTTAAGACATTTAGAATAATCTGTGTCTCTATTGATAGAGTTCAGATTTAAAACAATTAATGGGTGATACGATCGTTTCGTTCAACTTATACCAATTTCAAATCATTGATTTTAATAATAAAATAATAGTTTTGTTTTGATGGCATAAATTAAGTCTATTTGTGTTAATTTTAAGAACTCTATAGAATCATAATAGCATATATAATAATATATAAGTACTACCTATTTATATAACTAGTAATATAATATTTACTAATATTTGAAAGCCATAATTAATTAAAAATACATAAACAACCATAAGTAGCTTAAAATATAATTGTAACAAGATTATATCTAATCCACAACGAAAGCTTAGTAATACTTCACTATAGAACTTAAATCTAATCCTTATTACGGTAACTATTTTCGCTATTCAGAGAAAAACTAAAAGCTGAAATCCATTAGTTCGAAGCGAGTGTGTCTTCACTATATTATCTACGTAGAGTCGCTACGTCTCAAGGATAGCGTCTATGTTAATATTGGAGTAGGTAGCGCGCAGAAATATGGACGACGGAAAGTTGATACAAAGTAGGATTTTCAGGTACCGTCGAGCCATAAAAGTGTAAACATATAAAAACTAAATCTTATTTATTTATATACAAATATATGTGATAGAAAAATGTTAATAAAAATAAGTAGAGTTTTATATTCAATATTTATTTTATTTACATTAAAAATCTAAAATGGTCATATCCAAACTAATAACGTCGAATCGTAAAACGAAAGCAGCAAAAAAAAAACAAACATCACTTTATTAACTTATTCAATAAAGTTTATAACACGAATAAAAATATAAATTTGAATATAGAGCCAATATTGCGACGCCGTTCGATTTCTGAACATTCACATTCAAAGGGCGACGGCACGAAAACGTTATGGCGAAACGTTAAAAATATATATATAAACGTTCGTAAACAAAAACAATACCGCCCAACGGATTTTCTTACCGACGGTACAGCTGAAAGATTTTCCCCCCGAGTGGGGGGGGGTCGGTCGAGGTGGCGGGGCCTTCGCTCCCTGCCCCCAGGCCACCGGGCCAATGGCGGAGCGCCGCGGCCTGGCCCGACCCGAGCTCAGTCGCGTCTGAACCGCGACCCTTGACACACGCGCGCGCCACCGCGTTCTCACCCGGCGACCGCAACCGGCATCATCACGCACGGAGCGCTAGTATACGGCGGGGTCGGAGGCCCGGGGCTTTGCCCTCCGAGAGCCTCCGACCTCCCGCCTCTGGAGCTCGGCTTCCGCGGCAGCTGGCGGGAAGACGAGCTGCTACCGTCGACACCCGCGAGTCAGGCCGCGTCGACGCAGAGCGGCTCCTCCGCGACCGATAAAGGCCAGAATGTGGAGTGCGTCGTGTGCGGAGATAAGTCCTCCGGGAAGCACTATGGCCAGTTCACTTGTGAGGGTATGTAGGCAGTGAAAGTGTTTTATATAAACCACGTTTTGTAAGTGTTGTGTGTTTGTGCGCGGGTCGGGAGGTCATCGGGATGTTTAACTTGCTTTCCACGATAATTAATGTTTTAAAAAACTAAAACGTGAATACCAAGTTTGAACTTGTAATAATTATAATATAAAAATGATAAATGATCGTGAATAGGTTTCATTAAATCAAAATAGATCAATTAAAATTTTAAAAGTAACATTCGGGTGCAAATAGGACAACTTTTTTTATAGTTTTTCTATGACTTGCATTGAATTGCGACTTAAGGGATTAAACGATATTTGTTTATCAGTAAACCCTCCAAATTATTGCTTATTTTATCGTTAAATAGATCGCTATTATATTTAATAATGACTAAAGTTTATTTTTTAAAGTTAAAACTGAAATCGACATTTTTTTTAATTAATCGCGAAAAATTAAGTTGTTGTTCTTAACAAGGATAATATCACTTTAAATATATTTAAAAAAAACGTTAAAAATATATCTATTTACTAAAAATAAAGTAAATTTATATAAACAGGTATATCTTATAAAAACGTAAAATAAAAACATAAAACAATTACAAAAAAAATTAAAAAACCTAATTAGAAAAAAAATAGCCACCACAATTAAAATTCGACAAAGCGAAGTTATAAAAGTTCAAACTGCCGAAAACAACACCAAACCGCCCCTAAGCTCAAAAATATCAATTAAAGCTCATAAATTCTAATCAGAATGCAATGGGACAAAGTTTTCACAAACCGCCTGCTCCTTAAGATAAGGGATATTTCACTTTTATGCAAATTAAGCTATCGAAGACATTGTAATATTCTTCTTTGGGACCTTTTGCTTCACGAGGACACATATTTTAATATTAGCTTTTTATAAGTTTTTATTTTAAAAGCTTGTTTCAATTTTATATTTGTTCTCATTTGTAATAGAGATTGTAGTATTCGTTTTTGGGACCTTTTGCTTCACGAGGACACGTTTTAATATTAGCTTTTAACAAGCTTTAAAAGATTGTTTCAATTTGATTGTTACCTGTGCTGATCTTTAATAGTGAGTACAAATAGAATATATGATACTATAATTTTTTGTATTTAATGTTTTGTCGTATTTAATGTTTTCTTAATTGAAAATAATGGTGATACCTAAAAGTCTAGTTTTAACTAAAAAACTACAATATTCATTAAAACAGTGAAAGTTAATCATTTTCTTAATTATAACATTGTTCAGTATAACAGTGACGCGAAAGTTAAAATAAAACTATTTCAAAATTAACTAATATCTATGACTATAAGTAATATATCAATTTTTATAATCAATTAGCAAAAAATAGTGCAATTAAGTATCGTTTTTTGATAATACCCATGAATATATTTTCGCCACAAAACCTAATTGAATTAAAATTAATTTTTGCGATAAATTAATTATATTTTCCTCGTTCAAGATTTATTATAGCATGATAATAGGGGTATATTTAGTCGTGTGATCAATTTTCGATAATCTGAAAGTGAATAGTCCATTAAACTATGAATAGCCGGACAATATTTTGATAAATAACTCATTAAATATTAGAGCGATTCAATTCAATTCAATTCCTCGGTTTATGGCTTTTACTTGTGCCAATTAGACACATGTTGTCATGTGGAAATTAAAGCGATTATTTATAATTACTATTAGATAAATGCAAAGTATACGAATATTTAGTGAGCTTACTTTTTACGATGAACATATCTTAAAATTAATTTCGAATTGTTACTAAAATTAAATTATAAGCTTTAAACTTATATACGCGTTATGATTATTATATTTTTTACATTATACTATAATAAATGTTAATATGTTAACTTCGTTAACTTTTCCTTAATTGAAAGAGTATACGCGTTACTTTTTTAAAGCTTTGCGTGGTTAAGAATTAATTAATGATGCCAAGTCACAATTTTCTATAAATAATATGCTAGTGAATCCTCATTAAAATATTAAATACAATCGACAGCTAATAACCAGTTGAATCTTAGGTAATTATTTCGTGCAGATAGCCTCCATGATAAAAGTGTGAATGGATCCCTGGGAACTTGGGCGTTTCACTGTTGTACGCTTCCAGTTAAATTGTTACACACACGATAATCGCATGTGTCATACTCATAATCCGAAAGTGAACTGTTCTAAATATTTTGTATGTTTTCTATTTATCTTACTAGTACAATAATATTAATTCAAAAATATATCCAAAAGTACTTCTTAATTATTTTTTAAAGGTAATATCCAGTGACGCGCGGAACGGAGTTGATTTAAAACTATTTAAAACATGTTTTGATTTAAGAAAGCTCATATTATTGTTTTTAATAATACTGGAAATTTGAAAATTGATAAATTTAATGGAATTGAATATGTAAAAGTAATATTATTTCAAATTGACATTAATACATCAAAAGTGACTTCAACCTTCTGTGCTACATGAAAGTTTGACTTTACCACTGCAAATGAACTGAAAATTAAGGAGCCGTCGCGCGTCGTTTGTTAACTAAATATTATTATATATATTTATTTGTCTATCAAATTTAAAACGAAACCTAACTAAATTTAGCTAACTTAAATTAGTTCAAACTAAGAATATCGATTACAAACAAATTTATATGTAAATAGTAATTACGAACTGAACACAGATATCTTGGATAAAAATAATTAGGCACAGTTACCTCTATGGCTTGAAAGTATACAATGATTTATTGATTAATTGAGTCGTGAAAGCGAAAAAAATAAACTCAATTTCGCATTTATATTATTGAGATAGTATGTAGTTTATGTAGTCTCCTTGACCTCAGTAAGTTCACGCTCAACTTCTTCAGTGCATAAACACGCCTTGCGATTAAACGTACAAGGTTTAAGGAAATAACCTGTATACACAGCGTGGGGTGAATACTACTATTGCGTAACTATTATTAAGTCAAATGGCTTAGATAAAAACGCAGGCATTTTTTATAATTTTTGGTAAAATGTGAGAATAAATAGTGATAAATTGTGGTCTGAACCTTAATGGAATCTTTGTTTGATTAATCATACTATTCAAAAATATGTAATTGCATCATCATCCATTTATTTGCTTATATTATTTTGATATATATTATTTTGATAAGCAATAATGTGTCAACTCAGAAAGTCAAATTTGGAGATATTTATGTATTTTGATACTGCATCTCCTGTTAAAAATTATTTTAAAAAATTGAAGTCATAAACTAAATAAGTACGGAAAAAAGTTTTTTTTTAAATTAATTGATTCGAATTTCAAGTTCGTTCCAATTTTTGCAATTTATACAATAAGCTCAAATATTTGAAAAACTTTTTATTAGATAATATATTAAATATAGTCTGAATTTAATTCATTTTTTCATTCATTCATTTCGTTTTTCAAAAGATAAAAGAAAAGATGGATATATACTTTCTCAAATATATTTGTTAACAATTGGTTTGACATCTTTAGACGCCATTTTCACAAAATTCGTGTGGCTTGACACAGTATTGCTTATCAGCGTCCAAATCTATGTAAAACATTATCTGATAAAAAGTTGTTACGTTGCGTTATCTTTAAGATATCTTAAAAACGATTCTAAACTAATCATTATTACACGGGTTATCTAAATCGGTGAATTCCAATTAAACTTCAAACCAAAATTATACTATAAGTGGACGCTGATAAGCAATACTATGTCAAGCCTTACGGACTCCATTTTGAAAAATGGTATCTAAAGATATCATACCTATTCTTTATAACCCTGTTCGAAGAATATATATATACATCTTTTCTTTTCTATTTTGATAAAGGTATAATTAATGACAAGCAAATTGGTATAAAAAAAGTTTTATCTAATTTTTTTTTCACTTCAATATTCGAAACATTAATATCTTAAAGTTTAGATGACTTGAAAATGTTTTTAACGATATTAAATACCAAATAATTATCAGAACATATTAATATCTCCGAATTTGACTTTTTGTGGATTGACGCGTTGTAGCTTATTTACATCTAACTAAGATAGTTTTTAACGTAAGTTTTATATCGTTGTTTTCATTGAATAAATTTATAACTAACAACATAAAAAATAAATAACATAAAATCAAATATCGGTTATATTTCTTAAATTTATACTAATATTATAAAGACGTAAAATTTGTTTGTATGTAAGTTGTATGTGGGGGGTTTTCTCTGAAACTACTGATCCCGTTTAAAAAAATCTTTTAGATTTAGACAGCCTGTTTATTGAGGATGGTTATAGGCTATATTACATAACGGTGCAATTTAAAGAAGCGAAACAGTAACCATAAACGCAAGCGCATCCGCGAGAGGCTAGTCTTGAATAATTCATTTTACTATCAATTTCTAATGTTAATTCACAAACAGACGTACAATAACAGCGTTCATTCGTTTATACATTATCTAGAATGGCGCCACGGTATTCTTCCTCATTAATTTGTTAAGAATTCATTAATAACTGGCCACGTTCCGATAATCTATGCCGTCGTTAATCTAAAGTCAAAATAATTTCATTGAATATTTAAACAAATTTCTTTTATCGACTGCCCAGTGGCGCCAAATGGGTCGCGACCCGCTTTATCATTATAGAAATATCTAATTATTATTATAATAAGAATTAGTGTTTTTTTTTTCGGTTTTATTGTTTGACATGTTTTCTGATAATCGTACCGGAATATTTTTATGTGGACGATTGGGAAGACACGTGTCTATGGTTCTCGGAATCATTTGCGATATAAGCAATTATTGTGTCGGACGTTCTAAATTCAAACACGATTTATTATGTAAGATATTAACACACAATTATTTAATATTTTTTAAACTATATTTTTTAAAAAGATTCTTTAAATGTAATTTGAAAATCGAAAATGCGATGATGTAAATAAAAAAATATAGCATAATAAATTTTGTATCAAATGTAATATGTTTATAAATTCGAAAACGTACAAATTGGTAACATAATTTAAATATTCGGTATTTCGTATACAGTATATATTATTATACAAACATTGGTTAACTCGTGCTATTCCAAATTTACAACGAAATAAATCCATAAACAAAACTCCGAAATGTTTTCGTTAATACCATCACAATTACCATAATACGGGCATCGATAAACTGCATTAGTGTCGCACCCATAAACTGTTATTTTGATGTCGACAAATTCACTTTATTAACTGTTGGACCTCCCGCTGACCGAGATGCAACCTTGTCGAAGTTCACGTGCGCGACTCACGAAGGTGGATCGCAATAAAAAGTTAACAGCCGCTACAATGACATGGTTCTCTAACGAAGCGCTTCTTTGGACTTCAATGCTCGCGTTCGTGAGCGACAATACTGATCGCTTTTGACACCTGAAATTAGTGATGTCACATAGATATAAGACATATCGGTGTTTATAGTAATTTTATTATTTCAATTTAATACTATGACTTTATTCTCAATTAAGAAATAATCTAGATTAAAATCATAAAGTAACTAAATACAATATCAAATTAAAAAATACCGTTCGTTTTACGTACATAAAAAATACAAATAACATTTGAAAAATCCCGAGTTATGTTACACAAATCCTTACACCCATACATCCAGAAGCACACTTCGGTAACGATGTAACGCTATCTTACATAAAATTCATCTTGTCATCGAGTTACAACATTCAAATTCAACCAAGAATACAAACGCACAAATTAAACTAAGTAGGCGCAAAATTATCGATACGGCGCCTCACTATCTCGCCGTCTAACCGGTCAGTTTATGGTATGTTTTGTCCCGCGATACCGTGGCAGTTAACCCTATCTTTACGACCGCCACTAAACATAAGTGTCTCTCCGAACTTATTTATTCTTATCTCATTCCACTTTTTAAATTGAATCTGTGATCGGCGCGTGTGTGGCGCTCTCGCCCGCCACTAAAACTGTCAATAAACTCCTCAAATCATATGAATCATGCGATCTTTTAATGAAAATTTCGAGTGTTTAACGTTAAATTTATGCGATGGAACGCACAACACTAGTCAATAAGGTAAACATTTGTGTTGTGACGTTAAGTAGCATTTTTTTTTTAATTTAGTGTCGCCGTATTGGGCATAAGTTGAAGCGATCGTCACATCGTTAAGTAAAAAATCGTTTTACGAATATGTAAACTAAACTGCGTTCGATTTTTTAAAATATAATAAATTCGATATCTATTACATTGTGTAAAAGATAATAAACTGAACATCATCGTAGAAATGACAAGTTTAATTATTTTTATCGCATTTCACACTTTTCTTGTCTGCCGCCATTTAAACTCTACCATGACACTCACTTCAAAATAGTGCTTTCTTAAGACGAGAACTATATTTGTTGAACTACTCTCGTAATTGATATAAAGCAATTCTGTAACTAGTAACAGAAACGTAGTGAGTCGTTTCGAAATATGTAGATATCAAAAATAAGGCAGAGTTAATTCTTTCAGGTGTAAAGCAATGACAGCAATTTATGTAAATCCTTATAAAACTCTGAGGACAAAACTAAAAAATGTAATCCGAACTAAACGATGTAGCTATTGAGAATTTAGTTTAAAGTCAATATATTTGGAAATGTCAAACTGAAGTTGGTATTCAAATACTTGATATTTTTTCAGATGTCTTTGTTTATAATATGTAAATGAATTCACCGATCGCTATACCTAACTTAGTTTCCAGTCTGCACTATTACTTGTTACTTGAAAAACAATACCTCAGTGAAGTTATTTAATTCAATGGTAATAAATAAAAGACAATATATGGATAAATTATAATAAAACTTTGATTTACAGTTTGTTATATTTTAAAGAACAAAATGCCATATGTATCTATGCTACTGAGTGATTCGAATTCAAAATATATTTAATCTAAATCAGCCTTCTAAAGCACTCCCGAATCAGGTTACAAGTCAGTGTTACGGACATTCTCGTATAATTCATTATTAAGGTACCAACGGTTCAGTTCTACCGAGAAGAACTGGGAAGGTACTCTTTAAAATTACATTTTTATATACCGATATATTCCTTATAATTATTCATTATTAAATAAATAAATGCACAGCACGTCCTTGTAGTTAAAATATACAACGATTTTAATTATTCATAATTAAAATTCTTTGCTTCATTGTCATATTATATTATAATCACAGCGACGTTTTTATCCTACCTAAAGTTCGTCAGTACTGTCTGACATGAAAATGAAAAGAGTTATAAGATAAATAGATGCTGATAAGCAATAATGTGTCAACCCACAAAAAGTCAATTTCAAGAGATATATTCTGATAATGCATTACGTATTAAACATTATTGATTTTTTTTAAGTTATCTGTAATAAATAAGTACGGAATAAGATTCTTAATCTAATGCTTAGAATATTGTTTTTCATATTTTGGATTATACAATAATCTCATAGATTTGAAATACTTATTTTTATATAAAACTTTTTACTAGCCAATCTGCTTTTGATTCATTGATTTTTTTATCGGAATAGAAACGAAGAGATGGATATATACTTCTTCAAACAGATTTGTTAAATATAGACTTGCCATCTTTAGACGTCATTTTCTTAAAACTAAGTCCTTTTGGGTTGACACAGTATTGCTTATCAGCGTCTATATATGGATAGTTATTATTATACGATTAAAACAATAATGGCCCATTGGTCACCGCAACTATGAAGTGCTAACAGTCGCGGGTTCAATCCTTGATCATGACAAACATCTGTATAGGCAATACGAATGGTTGCCTAGGTCTGGATGTTTGTGTTAGTGTTATATGTTTCCGAAGGCAATATAAGGTCACGTGATTCCAATGAATGCCGTTAAGAGTGAAACGTTTATTAATTTAATTTAATTTAATTTATCAATATAAAAGAAAAACAAAGAAAATCTATATAATCTAGCTTAAGATATCTATATAACCTTTTAAAATTGGAATAATATTGACAGATCTTAAGACGCTTTTGCTGTCGTACAGGACATGCATGTCTATAATAATATAAAAAGGTAAAATTTGCTTACAGCAACGAGTGGGGTATGTAGTTAATTATATAAGGGATGTGTTTTTACGAACATATATCGATAAGATACAATAAACGTTCAAAAATAAGGCATGCGATAATTGTCACTATGTTTCGTACGTTCTAATAAATTCATTAGTATGGGTTGAATTTTGCAAAATAAATTAGAACCACTTTCTCTTACCCAATAGGGTTAAAACTTTATATTAAAATACAAAAATCAAAATATACTTCATACAAAAAGGCTTTTACAAGCACTTTGGAAGAGTCCAAACAGAAACAAAAGAAAAAATCTATCACCGGTTCGGAATGTACATATCTAAAACTGGCAAGAAACTCGATAGTTTTATGCATAAATAATATGTATTATTTTAACGAAAACAATTAAATCATTAAATAAGAATCATTTAATAGCTCGACTAACTTCCTTCCTACTTACAGCGGATATTTTGTCATTAATCCTGGCCGTTCATTATTCCCTTTGTGCCATAATGAAATGATTGAGGGAAGTGATCATTGGATGCATCAATGATCCGTACTTGTTAATTGCTTTGAATAGTTGTTGCATTGAATAGTTGATCTGTTTAAAAAGCAAGATGGCGCCATTACTGTTTTAGGTCTTTAAAAGAAAAAGTGCTTTGTTATGCTTTAAATTAGCTTTTATATACTTCAAATGAATTTTTAACCGACTGGAAAGAACTAGCTTCTGTATTCGATCCGTATGTATGTACATATGTATGTTTGGGACTATCTGAATATCTACTGATCCGTGTCGGATTAAAATGGTTTTCGTTTACAAATAATAAGAGAAATAACTTATGTAAATATTGTGAGCTAAACTTATAAGTGCAACTGTCGCAAAATGCTTACTTAAATGCAATTAATTACTGATTTCAAATGATTGTCAAAAGGAACAATGCTTTGTTAACGGTATTTTAACACAATAATACTTTTGGCACCCAGAACGCCAACCACTTTGGAAGATATTAATAAGAAACCAGCTAGCGACTGGGTGTGACAGGCAAGAGTATATTTGAGCCAGCAAGTCAATTGACAAGCTTGTCAAAGTTGGAAACGGGTACTGACTTTTAACGTCAAATAGTACGAACGTAACACATTATCTATAAGC
This sequence comes from Hypolimnas misippus, assembly GCA_037950945.1. Taxonomy (NCBI): domain Eukaryota; kingdom Metazoa; phylum Arthropoda; class Insecta; order Lepidoptera; family Nymphalidae; genus Hypolimnas; species Hypolimnas misippus. The sequence goes on along the minus strand of JBBEEQ010000013.1, from coordinate 10,413,314 downwards.
CATTAACCAAATAATTAAATTGAATTATCTACAGTTATACAATTCACTGTTACAAAATCACGTCTTCCTTTTCGCAAAATTAATGTATTATGAAAGTAACTATATTCAAAACATAATGATACAAAAAATTGAGTAAAAGAAATATTTATACCTGATTTCGATATATTCAAAATAATAGAATCGTCTTGATGTTTATCTTTTAGAGGAGAGAATTTTTTTTTAAGTTGTATTCATGTTAGTATCATTTAACAGATTAAGAAAGGTATATAATTACGTATTTTAGTAACAGTACAGAACTACTACTACTGATTATAAATAACAAGTTACATTTCACTGATTTATTTTTGGTATAGAAATATTAATACAGTTCGTGTTGTATGCGATGCATATATTTTGTAATTTAAAAAATAATAACAGATGACTGGCTCCGAGGGCTTAATGATTGATGAATGCTTTAAACTTGCGATTGATTTTATTAACCGACTTCAATAAAAGGGGTGTTCTCAATTCGACAGTATATATTTTTATTGCAACAATTGCCCGCGGCTTGCCACAGATCAATTAACTTTTATTTAGTAAATCAAAAGTATATAACTACTAAGATTAGATTCTAGATTCGTAGAAATAAAGTCCGGGGAAAGCGTGTTAAATAGTTAAACAAATGTACCAAAGGTGCTTGACAAGAACAAATACTTCAAAATATAAAAATATTTTTTAATAACCAACTAAAGTTGTCTTAATACATAGGTATATTACATGGCTTATGTATATATAGGTAATAAAGTAATGTAGTAGCGATAAACTACTCGACTGTTACGTAATATATAAAGGACGCCTTGATTGTAGTCTGGTAACATTTTACTGTGAATAACAAATAACGATATAATTGGATGTACCGATTCGCGTACACAATGGTAGATTTCGGAATATTTCCGTAATTGTACAACCTAAAATCACTTAAACTTTTTAAATGTCACACTAAATCTGTGCTAATATAGACGCTGGTAAACTATACTATGTCAAGCCACACGAATTTCACTTTGAGCAAAATGGCGTCTAAAAATATCAAACCTATTTTTAATAAATTTATTTGAAAAAGTTTAACTCCATATCTTCTTCTCTATTAAGATAAAAAGTATAATGAATTAAAAACAGATTGCGATAATAAAGAATTTATTTATCTAATAATAGTATTTTCAATATTTGAGATTACTGTATAATAAAATATGGAACGCTTAAATTCAAAATATTCTAAATTTAAAAACAGTTTTTTTTTTACTTATTTAGTTTAAATGATGCTACACAGTATTAAAATACATCAATATCTCCGAATTTGACTTTTTGTGGATTGACACATTATTGCTTATCAGGTTCTATAGCTGAATACTCTATTTGTTCAAGTGCTCTGATCTCAACAAATATTTATTTGATTTGATTTTTTTTTTAGTTTTGCGTCATATAGCTTCTTTATTCTGGAAGATCATTGTTTATGTACCATTATGCTATGACTCATACAAGTTTATCAGTAACCATAAATGCCAACTAATTTGGGAATCGGTATATTAAATATAATACATATTTTTGTAAGACTTTTGTTAGATTTATTTATATTCCTCCAATAAATAAGATGTTATAAAATGTTTACCACTACTATCTTTTTAAATGTGACGAAATAGCCCCGTTTTACAGTGTTTTACTTATAAAACGTGACCAAGACATTATTTTTAAGATGTGTAAACATATAATTAACGATTATTTACCAACGCATATTTACATCATGAGTGTCTTTAAATCTTTATGTAAGACGGTTTTGCCCCTTTTTAAGGGACAAGTGGCAGGGTTTTTAAATAGCGCTATTTACCCTAATATTAAAGAGAGCTAAATTAAATATTAGAACCAAAATTAAAAGTTTAATAAATTCTTCTTAATGTAAAATTTAAATTTATAAAAAAAATATAATTAAAAATGTATTTACAAAATATCGTCAAAAGTGTACTTATGATCATTTAGTGAGGGGAACAAAGGAATTATTTAGTTTTATTTTTTCATTAAAAAAATCATATTTTCCATAAATCCTTTCCATATACCAACCTCAGTGTATCCACAAACTATAATCTCGAAGCGATTACGTGTTCTTAGTAATAATTGTACCAGTTCATTACATTGATATTTTTCCTCCGCACTTTAGTGACAATATGCTATTTAAACTGTAGCAGGTGGTGTTTATGGCCATGATTTGCCGTTTTTAATCAACCCGTCTAATAACATATTCGCATAAAAATTTACATTATTTTTTTTATTTTATACTAATATTATAAAAAGGTAATGTTTGTTAGGAACTTTGTTTGTAGGTTGCCCGTTTATTGAGGAAAATTATAGGCTATATTACATCACGCTATGACTCATAAGAGCGACACAATTAATATGAACGCGAGTAAAACCGCAAGGTGCAGCTAGTGCTATATAAATGTCTATTATTACATGCGCGCCACCTATTGGAAATAAATTGTACTATACCTACAAGTAAAAATAATCAATTGACAAAGTTTTATATTAATCGGATGACAACGCCTAAGATACAAACGAACAGAGAAAATTTATTTTTTTAATAAAATAAGCTATGTCTGTATCTATCTAATACTCGTGGTTTCACTCACGTTTAAGGTTACTGGTTCGCCCCTACGAGTCTCAGCGTGATGTAATATAGCCTATAACCTTATTCAACAAACGGGCTATCCAAAGAAATTCTCAAATCGGATTTGTAGTCGCCAAAATTAACCCCGACATACAAAAAAAACTTACAAAAAAAAATTACGACATAATATAAGTATGGATTAGATTTTTAATCTTTAACCCCTACCATTGTCGCGAGTTTCTCGAATCTCGATGTCATTGTACTATCGCAATTTGCAAGCGGCCGAGCTGATGTTCCCAACGATACTGGTAATTGGGCGCAACCAACGATAGTCGGGCACGCATGCCCTGTTACGTGAACAGATATATCTTGAAGTTATTGAGAATCAATAAATTATATTATACTTCATTATATTATATTGGAAAATTATATCTTACTTGATTTTGCTCCCGACTTCGCTTTCAGAATAGATCTAGCATAATGTAATGTTCAGGAGTTTATTTCTTATTATTAAGATAAATATTTAGCTTACGAAAAAGCTATGGTAGAAAAGTTAAAAATAATTTCTCGCGGTTCAACAAGGCGTGCCTTTATATTAAACTAATGAAAAAGAGTATTTTTCTACTGCTAATATAGAGTTCTTATATGTATACTAAATATACAAAAACTAAAACATCATTTTATATTTTGTAGAATTCTATGGAAGTTAATAACCAACATTAAAAAGTTTAAAAAGCAAAAACATAAGAACCTAATGCTTTATGCACTGTAAAAGTTCATAGCTAGCTAGCTAGCATTAGGTTTTAGGTTTTCAAGTAACAAAAGTAACTGAAATTGTGATAAATTGTAGTCAAAACGATTTTTTAATATTTCCTTTACTTCAATCTCAATACATCCTATACAATATATAATCAATACTAATATTATAAAGCTGAAGAGTTTGTACGTTTGAACGCGCTAATCTTAGGAACTAATGGTTCGAATTAAAAAAATATTTTTGTGTTAGATAGTTTATTTCTTGAGAAAGACTATAGGCTATATTATATCACACTACGACTCTTAGGAGCGAAGCAGCAACGATAAACGAGAGTAAAACCGGTAGTTAGATTATAAAAACTACCTTACTTATATAAAATAATGTTTACGAATAGCACGTTCATGTACTACTGTATGAAACAAAACTGGACTACAATGAAAGCTTGCTTAAAAATTAATATATCAAAATATAATACCAAAATTATTAAAAAAAAAAAAAACATATTGTGATCTTTTGAATTGTTAAAAATTGATAATGGACTGAATTTTGCTCATAACGGTACTACAGTGTAACGCGAGTAAAACCGCAAGGGACAGCTAGTAAAGTAATAAAATACGACTTTCTAAACATCTAAAGTGTATTATGTGCCTTTACCCCACACCATGTCGCATACAGCTTATCTCTAGCTAACGGGATCCCGGGACGCAATGAAATGTTTTTCACAGTATCACAATTCGTGCCTAGGCTTTTAGATAGATCTTACTAACGTTTCCCTTGTTGTAAAGTAACATCTGCTTATTATTCTCGACCGATTTTAATGGGGTAATTGAGGAAAAAGCCGATTGAACTGTGTCTATTATAAGGACTTCATAAAGAAGAAGTTTCTCGATTCGTAGTATATGTTCTTTTTAATGTTTGTTTGGGGTGATGGAGGAATAAAGCGACTGAACTGTGTCTATTATAAGTACTTCGAAAAGAAGGAGTTTCTTGATTCGTTCTTTTTAATGTTATATTTGCCTTTGAAAGCGGTTCCTTTTTTAAAACTCTTGGCTATCGATAATGTAAGATAAATAATGATATAAATAAGATATAACTGAATAGGTACAATTACTCGAAATGAAGTCTCGAATTTTCTGACAAATCTTTCCTAATATTGTAATATTATAGGTAATAGGTAACATATATTTATATGTTTGTAAATTTGTTTGTAGGGAGAAATCTCTAAATCTACTGAACCGATTTAAGTTATAGGCTATATAACACCACGCTACAACTCTTAGAAGCGAAGTGTTAACCATAAACGTGACGGAAACCGCGAGGGGCATATAATACTACTAATACAACTACTAATTATAATTAATAAAATAATACTTATAATAAATAAGACAACACTTCTTTTTATCCACAGTTAATAAATACCGATAAAGAAAGCTTAAAACTTTGAACAATTCAAAACACACACATCACAACAATTTTTTTTTTTCATTTTTTTTGTATTCTATTTCGATTTATATTTTTTTAAACAACCTTCTATCCAGTTGTGTTACATACAATGGTACATGAAAGTACTACTCGTACCCATTATATAATAATAATATTAATTAATAAAGTATTTTTGATAATAATGAATTAAATAAAAAATATAAATAAAAGTTATTCTAATACTATTTACAATATTCACACATAAACAGATAATTAAAAATGATTTAAAAAGATTTGTTACGATTTTATATAGTCTTGTTAATTATCCCATTTTTCAATTGTCTTTCAGTCGTATTCAAAAGAAATAATAGTATCAAACTCTTACTTTAATAGCAAGAACGTTCGGTTATTACCCTCTATTTCATAGATTTAAACTACACATCAATATACGTATCTATTATTAGCTCGCAGTGCCTTAATATCAATACGAGGCTTAACCTAAACAGGTTAATTTATTCGCGTCGCGTATCGCAAGATATAATCAAATGTTTTCTACAATTGGTGCTTACATTTAAATCTAGATATATGAAATTGCTATTAGGTAAACCTTAGGATTGATATACACTTATATAATGATCCTATAACTTGTTTATGTTTGATATTTTTTCGATTAACAAATAATTTGAAGGAGAAAAGAAACGGCCTTTCAATTTTTTATTAGAGGTTATATTTTTGAATCCTGTTGCAGGGCAATTATGCGTCCACTATCGCTATTACAATGTAATACATTTGACAGTTTATTTCTGATCTTTGTGCTGAAACGAAACAAATTAACTGTCAAAATGCGTTGCAGTGCGATAACGGTACCTAACTGTAATAACTCCCCTGTCACATTTAATGTTAATTGGTAATTAAAATTGTAACAATTAGATATTTAATAATTTCTTTTTTATTTTAAGACAATTACGTTTAGAGATCATGATTGTTTTTAAATATCGAATGTGTACCTATAGAGTTTCTTTCCGGTTCTTCTCGGTAGAATCTACATTCCGATCCGGTGGTAGTTTTTTTAGATAGTATACAAAAAGACTAATTTATATATTGACGATTGAAAAGCGTTTTATAAGCCTACTTGAATAAAATATATTTTGAATTTCAATATATAATTATTCAACTGAAGTCAGTGCCATTTTGCACAAAAGCGTCAGAATACATTATGCAACATTATCTTATTATATACATTCCATTATATTCTTACACACATCATAAAATCGTGACAAACATACATATTAAAACATACAACACATTAAACCATAAAAGACCAAAAAAATCAAAAATTTTCGACGATAATTTAAATCTAAACCAATACAGATTTCATAGAAAAATAATGGTTTACGAACACGCGACTGGCGCGCTTCAGATAGCTTTCTACCCGATTTCAATATTTAAATCATAATAATCCCCGCGACTAACCGATCTGTTGACACTAGTTAGTTTCTGATGATCGCGGAGTTTCAAAAAACACTAAAAAACCGGTACAATAAATAAACACGAACGTTATATCAAGCCAGCTATAAGTTACACCCCATCGTCTAAAACCAACACAATTTTTTTTATAAATAAATATTCACTATAATATAATATAACGCATTTTTATGACATCCGAATAATTTTTACGTTATTTATTGTTATAAGGCGTCATAATTAACGATAATTTCACTCGCGAAATTAAATAAAACGAAATGTATTTGAATTGATATTAATTTTAAATAAAATTCGATAAAGGTGTTTTTCCATTGATGCGGTTATGTCATGACGATATATGAGAATAATTTCTTTTATCTTAATTGTCTTGACACATTAAATTGTTATGTGCGAAGTGTAAGAAAATTTCTTATTGATGTAAAAATATTATGTAAGATAGAAAACGAGTTTGAATAGCGATGCGTTTTTATAAATAAAAACCTTTGATATTTTATGATTAAATACATCAATTGGTGAGAAAATTGTACTTAGATATGGAAATCATTATACGTTTTATTAGATTTAAAGTTAATTTAAAGATATTTTAATCAATATAAATCGATACCTCCCACGTAAGTTATTGTAAGCCACAAAATTGCCGTTAGCGTTTTTACTGAATACTACACGAATTTGCATTGCTTAATGCATTCAAAAAATTTCAAAATCTTTTTTTTTTTCAAGGAAAGTTACAACATAATACGCCTGAAAAAAAGCGTATTTTGTTGTAACTTTCAAACTAAAACGGATTAAAAGTGCTCTACAGTAAAATTGTAATTTTGGGGTTACAACAACTTACGTGGGAGGTATCGAAATACTTACTGTCCCTATAATTTACACAGTAAATAATTAGTTAGTTGTATGTAATTGTTTCATACCATCGAAAACCGCATAGAAGAAATATTCTATATATAATTGAATGCTATAAGCATACTATGTAAAGCCACATGGACCTAATTTTAAGAAAATGGCGTCTAAAGATTTCAAAGCGATTTTAATTAATTTTGTTTAAAGATGTTTATCCACCTTTTATTTTCTCTTTCGATAAAAGGCATAATGAATTAGAAGATTGGTAGAATAAAATATTTTATATTAGGAATAATAAGTTTTTCTGATTAATGCATATCGCAAAAAAATGTTTCACACTTCAATATTCTAAACATCAAATCAAGACACCTTTTTCTGTGCTTATTCAGTTGAAATGATTCGAAACTTTTTTGAATTTTTGTTGATACATTATTGCTTATCAGCATTACACCAATTAAGGATATGTAGACTGTAGAACTATGAGTCTCAATTGTAACGATATTAATTTCACCATAATTTTATAAACACAAAACAATGAGCATCATATTTACATAGTTAAATATGTCACGAGACAGATAATTACAATATTTTAATAATAATTGTCAATCATTTTATATATTATATATAGACGTTTTTATTATAACAAAAAATAAAGGCGTCAATGTAGACGCGGCCTTACGGAGATCGTCCTCATCAATCGATAACGTATTCATGAGTACGGCCATAACTATCGATATATCGTTAAGTTGGTATTTTAAAATATTTTATAGTTACATATTGAATAGTCGATGCTTCCATACGAATCGACGAATTATCGATATCGAGTAGAGTTGATGTATGAGATTATGTTAATATAATTAAATAACATTAAATGCATTAACATCGTGTTATTACTACTGATTGTAAAGAATCGAACGCCCACGTTTCTAATTTACGTTTACGCAACAAAAGCTTTTAAGGAACCAATTAATTGAATATCGTAATAATGTGTTCGTTCTTAATTAGACACTTATTAGACGATTTTTATTTTTTAAACTCGTTAAGACGGAATATAAATATTGGAATGCCTGCTTCGGAACGACCGTTTGAATCATTGACTATTTAATAGATATGGTACGTGCTGTTGGTAGCATGAATTAAATTTCTTAGGGACTTACTTGATGATTTTTTTTTTAATAATCATAAAGAACTACGTCATACTCCGTTTAAAAAAACGCTATAAACTAATAACTAATTTGCTATGAACTTTGCCACAATTTAATGATTGACATAATTGCAAAATGTCTAAACATTTTTCCAAATTATATAATAGTTTCATTAATAATTCGTAGCTTTTAAATTACATAAGGTTAGTAATAATATATTCTGTAATTATTAATGTTTAATATTCATATCTCCTCCACAGGCTGCAAGTCATTTTTCAAGAGATCCGTAAGAAGAAACCTGACGTACTCCTGTAGGGGGAATAGGAATTGTCCCATCGACCAGCACCATAGAAACCAATGCCAATATTGCCGACTGAGGAAATGTCTCAAAATGGGCATGAGGAGGGAAGGTGAGTTAAAACATTTGATTAAAATATCACACCAATACTTTAAAAACAAATGCCACGAAATAATGATAAAATAATTGGGCGTGTTTGTGATAATCATTACTTTTTGACATTGTTTGACGAAGAAAATGTTTTCATGTATATTTCATGCCTATATTGAGACATTTATAACCTGCTTTTGTAGACTTTTTCTTGGGTTAACTATGTAGGCACTATGTAACTTTAAATTTTACGACTACTGCAAAAACTTTACGCGATTCTCGTCATTACAAGTTTAATTGCTACTTGAAACTTCAATATTATTTTTGCGACGGTTTAAATTATGTCAGTAGCTACTATGTTGGTAGCAGTATATTATTTTCTTATTTTTTATTATAAACGATGAAGTCATGCGATTAATAAAATGCGTAAGACCTTTTTGCGAGATCAAATTGAAAAATCGTAGATATTACTGAATTAAAAAAGAATTTTATTTATTTATAAAATATTTATCTAATTAAGGTGCGACCAGAATCGTTGTAAAGAAGCCCATGCTCTTTCCCTTTGTGATAAAACGTACCTTACTGTTATTTTATTATCGAATAAAATTATTACGTTTAATTTTAAACCTAAATATCGAATCGTGTTCTTACAAAGTTTACTACAAAATTGAACTGAGTACTTACTTACTTACTTTGTTCGTCGTATCTATTCTTACTGCGATAATTCAAGAAAATCATTACACAAATAAAATTGAAAAAAAAATCGATCATCAAATTACAAAATCATTAATTTTTGACACATCGTTCTTCATTAGACTTTACAGCTTAAATCTAATTTCCAGCCTCTTTAGTGCATATTTTACACAAAAAGCCATATTTAAAGGTACATTGATTGTCACGAGTGTAATTAGTTAAATCATTAATCTTATACAGCCATTAGGCGGACTGGTCAAGGGCGCTATTCTAAATAACTGTTGACGATCTACTAAGAGCGGTTGGTCGAGGATTATCGCCCACGAGATGCTTTGTTCGGCTCAGCTTTATTTTTTAAAAACTTTTTTTTATTCTTATACAAGCTACATAAACCATTAACGCATGATTAGTTCTACTATTTATTAAAAATATACCTCTATCATTCCTAAAATGTTTTTGAAGTGAACTATATTCCTAAAAAATCATGGAATAATTGCTGGAATTACTCGTTGTTAAAAATATATGCAACAAAAAGAACTGTTGAGTAAAATAATGACATGCCACAAAATAATTATTAAATTCGTCATTGAAGCTCATCTAATGGCCGGTCACTCTAGAAGGTTATCATTAAAGTGGATTTAATACGCTGTTATTGTTTTAAAGACAAGCCATTGATTAATGATACTAATGATTACGTTTTATTAATCTCGTAAAGATTGGGAGTAGATACAAATTAAATTTCTTTGATGATAGAATTAGTTGCAGTTATTATGTTCTAATGCATTGTTAATGTAAATTAATGATAATTGAATTCATGGCAAGAAATAATGATATACGAGTACACTAGATTTAAGCTGATAATCAAATTTAACTTTAATTATTTTATCATTGAGCTCAATTTAGCAATCATTATTTTAATACCTTTGTTTTTGTATCGCGTAATTATTTATATTTGGTACGCGTTTATTTACGCAGGCTTTTATTATTGGTTACACAGTTTATAGATAATGAAACTCTATAATTTATTGGAATAAAACATGTATTAATCCAGAATAAAGTTTACTTTTTTAACAATGTTTAATTACATACACAAGACATATTTTTAATTCGTACTTTTACTCTTTTATAATAATGTCTTCAGCAACAAAAAAGCGACAATTATAATTTTATCTATACATTTGGGTTATTAGGGCAAGTCAAAAAACAATTAGCCAACTGAGATTTTTCAATTATCTTTAGGGCAGTTTATAAGATATTAAAATTTTAAACTATAATTAAGACATTAAAAAGGCAACAGACTTCAAACGTCAAATACGGAATTTCTTTTATTTGGATAACATACTTATTTTGATTTTAAATATAAACTACTAAACTGATTTTATTAAAAGTTCTATCGGATCATCCTTTCAAGTACAAAAAAAAATTGAAAAGCTTCTCTTCTTGGAGTCGGTTGATAAAACAAAAAAATACGTGGGCGAAATCGCAAAATACAGCTAGTTTATAATGTTTTATATTCATTATCCTGAGAGGAAGTGGACTCGTAACACGAGCACGACCTCCCGCAGTTCTTTGCATTAATCAATACACTATTTTACGAATGTTTAGACTTCTGGCGGTTTATTTTGACATAAATAACTTTAAACTGCAATTTTTATTTAAAAATTGTAACATTTAAAAAAAAATTAATACATATTTACAAAAAATTGTGATGACTTAAGTGGCAGAGTAAGCATATTCCTTGGTATCGCGATTTTTTTTTTATTTACTTTTTCATCAAAATACCATTAAACGAAAAAGTTGCTATTATTTCAACCTCGTTTGAGGATTGAAGGAAACGCTTGAAAAATTGCTTTCTTAAGTATAACGATAATATTACAATAATATTACAAATTATTTTTCATTCGAACAAAAATATCACATAATACAGAACAGTTCATATTATCAAATTGTTAAGACAAAGACGAGTGAAAAAAAGTGTAACTGTTATTGTTACTAATTTAAATTAGTTCGATATTTAAATTCCATATCAACCATAAGCATACGTATAAAGCGCATATCTCCGTGTTACCGTACTATTTATAATGCGGCCATAAAGGAAGGTCTGCGGAGGGCAACTAAGGTTCATAACGCGGCCGCCCGCCGGGTCACTGATTACCACACCTGCTTACACCTCACGATTTTAATACACAACTTTTATATGACTTTTTGGCTTTATCCTTTATGCCTTTGCATTTTGAGGAAGAAAAAAAAACAAATGTCAAATGTATTCTGTTGCGTTTGTTTAATCTACTTTTTTTCCGCGCCATTATATATTAGCTTCAAAGTCTATTTTTATTTTAGTTTACTAGATTGTACACACGGCTACGTTCGCATGTGTTTTAGTTTGATTCTTAATGAAATATAATACGCATGTACTAACATTATATTGTATTAATCCTTCCAGAGGTTTTTATTAGTAAAAGTAATATAGTGATTAAAGAGATTACTACAGACAGAGGATCAAACAAACAAATTTGACTTCTTTTTAACATGAATATAGATAAAATCTAATCAAGAATTTAACCTACATCGTTGAAGGTTCCAACACCTTTGCTGTATCATTAGCATTCCTCATAACATTGGCGCACCGGAAAGGACGAGTAACCCGCTCAATTCAACCCTTAAGCACCCCGTCACATCTCAACCCTCACCTCATATTTTGTCCAACAAACGATTTGTTTGCTGTCAACAGACAATAGAAAGGTGTAAAGGTCCACTTTTTTATTCGAGATTAACTGTTTATAATAAAGTAAAAAGTGTGAGTCTTTTGTCGTTGCATAATCGTCTTAGTAGATATCGAAGATCTGGAGATGAAATAGTCGTCGCCTTTTGTGATTTTTTTCTTCTCAGTGGTAGTGTTTTCTAAAACGTTTTAGCGGTTGAAAGGGGCCATTGATGCTACTAGCGCCTTTGATTCGATCTGTTACAGATACGGTTTTGTGTTCATTGGTCATTCTTACAGTGCTATGATATATCTTATCTTATCTACTCATCGTGTTTAAACGTTAAACAATACTAACATTTAAGTCTTTTACTTTTGGGATGCGCTATATGCGTTTATTTCATTCAAATTGTGTCTAAATTCGTAATTAAGTTTGACTGGGGAAAAGTATGATTTCTAATTTATACTATTTATTGAGTTTATCAAAAGCGTAAAATATAGAAGATAGTTAAATAAGTTTTAAGGGAAATACAATTCCCTTACTTACTGTTGTTTCAAGTCGAAGCTAGTTCATAACAGACTTCATTTAAACTGTTTAGACGCAAAAACTAAACAGAAAGACTAGCATTTACAATAAATGTCAAACCATACGTGTGTATAGATTAATTGGACACATTAAAAACCAGTTTATTAATAAGCGCGTACATTGAAGCTTTACAAAAAGTCCCGGCTTCGCCCGTCACTCGTGACATTAACAAAGGATATCTTTTGTTTAGCGCGCATCAATCACCTTCCTCATTGTTTGAAATATCTTAATAAGTTTTTGTGTTGGTGCGGTCATTTAGAAAGATTTTTGCTATCACGTTACTCCCAAAGGGGAGTTTCGTGAGCTTCAATGGAATTCGATTTTAATGAATATTCATAATTTGCTTGATTAATTTTGCACGATCACAATCAATTGTATAAAGTTACGGACGTGATTTTATTATATTATTACCAGTAATAAAACCGTTTGAGAATGTAATAATAAATAATAATTATGGAATAACACGCTCGTAACCTCAAAATTATAGGCTTATCTACATAAGCTGTCGTTTCACGGTATCCTCATTACATTCAATCAATCCTAGCGCGAAATCCATCATTTGTATAACGGTAACCATGAACAATGCTGTCTTTGTAAAGCCCACAGGACTTGTCAAAAACATCATGCATCCTAAGCCATTCCCAGGGGCTGCAAATTATGGCAATGTTTGCTTCGGTTATTATTTTTTTCAATGGCAAAACGCCTTACCTACGCCTATTCCGAACAAAAGGGATGTCAGAAGGATCAACGTTGCGTTTTGAGGAGGGTGTCAATTTGCGTCTTGAACCAGGTGTGGTCATTGTTGGTCAACTGACCGTGAGTTGGTTGTTTGCATTAGCCTAGTCTAGTGGGCAAACAGCACCGTGAGAAACATCGTTATATTGACCAAAACTGACCACCAGGTCCACTCACTTATCAGTGTTTTAGATGATTAATTTTTACGACTTAATCATCATAATAATCAGTGCTTAGAATAAAGAAACGTCTCGAGGCGGTAAACCCACTTTGCTGCGTCACAGTCCAAAGATATTATCATTTCTTGTGAGCATAATAACTGTGACATGTTTCGTACGACGCTCCAGGGCCGCTCGTAATGGTCCACATTCTGGGAAAACTGAGACTTACTATCCGCGGCTGACATTAAGATACCATCGAATGTTACGTGCCGACGCGTTCCCACGGCCGCATCGCGAAAACCCCTAACATTAATCAGCGGACAACCCTTGCCGGACATCGGTCAAGAGTTGCACCGGACCGAAAACATTAATTAAAAATGAAGAAAATAATAGACCGGTTCCTCACGACCGTCTGACCCCTAGAATCTGCCGATACTGGTTCCGGGCGTCGTAAGCTAATTATGTTTCCGCACATTTTGCACGGCGATTTGCATGTGAATTTGGGGAGGAACTACAATAGAAACAGTGCTAATCTTCGTCGAAAGGTCTGATCCGGTCGTAGGTAAACCCTTGCGAACGTGAATAAACTGTTAGATATTTGATAGTTTCATTTTATAAACATTGAATATAAATTTAAAACCCAATAAGTATAAGGTTTCACGTAATAACGCCCCAAGATACGCCGGTTTTAAATTTCAAATCGAAGTTTATAAGTTATAAGTAATTTACCGTGTATAGTAATAGCTTTATTAGCTTTAAAATATTTAAATCTGATTATATCTGTTTCTTAAAAGGCTATCGGTTAACACCTCTCAAAACATCCCACACAATATCAGTTATTTAGTTCCGAAGGTTATAAAGAGCACAATAAAAACAATACATCCATTATGACATCAACTAAAACCGAAACGAAATCCAATTCTGGCACCTCGTAAAAACCAGAGCGAAATGGCATCGGAAAATGAAGCAAAGTGTAAAATCATTTGTGTCGGATTAAAAAAGGAGCTAGTGAACGAGCGTGAGATATACACCACTATCAATCAACTCGTGATTTATATCCACGGGGATGATATATCGAGGTGCGGACTCCGGCCGGTAAAAGTATTCGATAATTAACTTTTAAATTTTGACGGACGCCTTCATCTCTGGTAGGATTGTAAAATAAAACGCATTCACGGTGGATGTTTATTGCGAATCTGTGGTCCTTCGAATGTAGATCAGGAAGTGTTTGGTGATATTTTTGGAATACAAACGTTAGGTAAAATGCCTCAATGCTGTTAGTTAGTGTTACATCTGCACGCTTGCGCAAAACCTGTTGTCTGGTATGCGGATGTCTTTAATTCATTTATACAACAATCAGCTTCTATATTTTATTATGTAACACTTCTTTCTTCCATTTCCCCTAAATTATTATAAAGGTATTTTTATAATCAATTTCAATATTATAACATGTTTATATCAAAACAAACTGAAAGCGTTAATCGAAAATAGCAACGCGAGCCTTTTGACGTTTCCACCATTCATCACAAGGAACGCTACGAGACATTATATAGCACGTCAAAATATTCACCTACAGGGGGTTACCTCAATTGCCGTTCCACTTGCCACGGCGGGAATCGAAGGTGGACCCCCGCGGTGCAGTCGGCGTGCGCCTAACGAACTAAAGAGGTGATTTATTAGAGCGGCCTCGACTCTCAGAATCTAATGCCTTCACGACGTGTGATGTTCACTCGGATTTCTCCCTTGATTTGATTATGATTAGATTTTATTGACTGCTTTAATATTTTACGGGGACATCACTATTTGTTAGTTATTTAGACATTTCGATTATCGATAATCGTCCGAAATTCGAAGTTCAACATCTCGTTAATTTGTACTGTTTAGCATAACCATTTAACGTTTTCATCTCGACGTGTTTCGGTTCGACGTCTTAAGTAATTGGACCTATTTAATTTGATGTTAGATCTGAGGATTAGTAAGCATTTATGATAGAATTTCCTGTAGGTGAAATTTTCTCAGGCTCGACCGCTTCGAGAGCGTATAATCTCGAATACTTGAGCGGGTAATGCACAGTTTGTATGTATATTGGTTACTACGTTAGTAGTCCCAACAAACCTGTTCATCTGGTCGTGCCCTCTGTACCGTGCTTTACTATAAATTATATTTGTGTACACTCTTATAGTTTCACTTTACATTTTAAACTCATCGTTTCGATTCTTATAAACCATAATTTGAAAGTTTGTTCTGCTTTAAAATCAGCTTAAACGGTACCTCTTTAGGCTTAACGAAGAATCAGAATACATATCGTTGTGAAGTTAACATATCAAACACATATATTACAGATCGATATCTCGGTAGTAGTCACTGAATTGGTGATATATGATCATAATTGCAGTGAATTCAAATTACATGAAAGAAGTTCAAGGAATTAATTTTATATTGATGCAGAATTATGAAAGCTCCATTGACAGTTCGTTTAACGATAATCGTGTTTGAAATTAAAAGAGAAGTGACTGTCGCTTGTAATTCATCTAACGTCCATATCTATATGTCAGGCCGTCTACGTCCATCATTATACGTGAATCATCGTCCGCGTCGGTATCGTGCGGGAGAATTTCGTGAGGTCACAGTTTAGTATAGCGGTTTAGGCGCCCTGCGGTCGTTTGTCTGAGGAGATCGCTACTATTGGATATTTTTAAGGTGAGAGCGGGACGGCGCGCGCTCTCTGTCTAACACCGACCGTTTCGTGACCCCGCAGCTAATCACATATCTGCAAGCGTATTATGATTATCGCAAGCTTCGCTTCTCATACGTTGTTGTGGTCAGTGACTCGTTGCATGCTGCCTTTATTTCACATCGAGATTGTTGCACGATTTTCGTATTGATATGACTTTAAATTGCAACTATCCCCTCGTTTCCTATGTTATCTACCTCGGTCGACAGGTTTTGATTAACAAATTCTTTCTTCGATTTACGAGCATTGCATCTAGTTCGTTTTAAGCTAATTTATTGTCTTCGAGAGCTCTAATTAATATTTATGCCATTAGTCACATTGATGAGTGTAACGAAACGATTTTACCTGTAGCCGACCCTGACATAAATCTTCGTCGACGCTTAATAAGTTGATAATTACTCCGCCCGAGTGGAGCTAATACTGGGCAAGAATGCGTCGTGGCACGCGCTTCCCAATCGGTTTATTATACAAGTGTTTAGCATATTTTCTAAGAATTTTTATCTCGTTCGATAAATTTAATTACAAGATCTGGTACTGTTTTGATATCTTCCGTGTCCGGTTTCGTCACTAATAGCGATTTAGATATGCGATGTGGGCGGTTCTGTTTACTTTTATATTGGCTTTCTATATTCGAATTGATTGTTTGTTGGAATTCCATTTTTGAATTAACAAATTGACATTAGGAGGAGACTTATCGGTACGGCACGGGCTATCGATATTCGGATCGGCTCCGCCATTAGTCATTGCCTCTCCGAATTTCGAAACGACACTTTCTACATTAGACTCAAACGGATCTCTAATCTTCGTATTAGGGACTATATTTCTCCTTGTCGTAAAACCCGAGAATTTTGTAATGATATCAAAACACAACCGTTAGATCAACAAAAGGTGGATAGTCAACCATTTGTCGATGTTGTGTCGTTGTTGGGAGACACTTAGTCGCGTGCTGGGCCCGTTTGAAAAATTACTGAC
Organism: Hypolimnas misippus; assembly: GCA_037950945.1. NCBI lineage: Eukaryota > Metazoa > Arthropoda > Insecta > Lepidoptera > Nymphalidae > Hypolimnas > Hypolimnas misippus. The sequence goes on along the minus strand of JBBEEQ010000013.1, from coordinate 10,396,057 downwards.
ATAAATAACGGATTATCAACTTGTATCGAGACGTAACAAGATAGCGGGCAACAACTAAAATAAATAGACGAACGGTAAATGCTGCGAGTATGTAACTTTTAATGCCAGCAATGTGGATCTGAAAGACGATGCGTGATAAGCTGAATCTCATATCAAAAACAGTTTTTTTTTTTTAATTTTACATCTGGTTGTATAGACGCTCAAATACCTATTAATATAGGTAGCCTTAGATTGACGATTCTAAGAAATGATTTATATATCTAAGGGACTATTGAAAAGAGAGTTACAACAAAATAAGCACCGTTTTGGATTACTCTATATTTTGTAAAAATAAAATTATAAGAGTACACTAACGTCAATTGTATTTACGACGTTCATCTCTTAATCCTTAAACAAACACAATTATTGATGCAAATACTAATTACATAAAAATACACAATTAAATATGAAACATTTACAATATACATGTCTTTCACATAAATAAATGAATGTAGATAAAATATCACCGAGTAAAATGTGAATACCCATCTCACCAGTGATGTATGTACACAAACATACATCTTACGGGTCTTGTAATGGAAGTAAAGACTTGATAGGTAACGTGTGTCATCGTTAATGGTTGAATTTATTGCTTGTGTATTTTTTTTGTCTTACGCCTATAGCGTTGTGAAGACTTCATTAAGCTCTTAACATTTTTTCACATGATTGTTCTTTATTATTAATGTGTTTGATTTTCGTTGTTTTTTTTATTATCTATCTAAGTTACACTTACATGGACGATGATGAGGAATACTATGTCAAGTCACAAGTACCTATAGGCGTATAAAGATGTGAAAGGTATTCTTAATAAATTTCTTTTAAGACTATTTTAATAAAAGCCATTACTAATTAAAATCAAATTGGAATAATAAAAAGTTTTATTCAGTAATAAGTTTTTCAAACATATAAGATTATAGCTTATTGCAAAATATGGATAATACTTCAATATCCTAAACATTAAATTAAGACACTTTTTTCCCACTTATTTAGTTTAGATGATTTGAAAATTTAAAATATCTCCGAATATAATGTGTATATACAAACTCCTTTCTGTCATAAACGCTGTTTATCATATAAAAAGAATTTTTCAAAATTACACTATTTAGTTTCTGAGTACCGCGTTTCGCAGTATATACACGTTCTTCTTCATATATTGTTTTCATAAGATTATTTATATGTACTTACATTAGGGTTTTCTGGTAAAACACAACACATTAAAAACAGTGCAAGTTTTTTTATACCAAAGAATATAATGTTGTTTCGGAAAATATTTGAATTTTGTTTATGTACCTATATGTAGATATGCATTAAATATTGATTATGTTAACTTGTGTGTATATATCAGTAAAATGAAATAAATTTATTGAATTCATATAAAGTTTTACGACACATGTAGATTCTATGCAATAAAAATATATGCAGATCATAATTCTTGTAAAGTTTTATAGATAACTTGGTTTACCTCAATTATCTATTCCGAGGAAGTCCCTTGCGGCTAATTAATATTAAATTACGCGATGCTTCTGTTTGGTTCATTAATTAAACTATTTGACAAGATCCTTGTCATTTAATAGTATGTTATATAACGATATACGCACATGAAAAGTACATTATTATCCACAAAATAATCAATTGTTGTCTATTACTGTCATTTTTTTTTGTTTATTTGCGAATATATTGCACGATAATAACTGAAACATTTTATTGAAAATCTCAGTCTGGTAGCAGCTTATAGTCCACATATACAACTACACAATATAGTTACAATAGTAACCACACCATTTCTGAAATAAAACAAAAGAAATCATCACACATCAGAGCCTTAGTTTAAATAAAATATATTTCACACTTTGAAATGGATATTACTTATTCGTACGATTTTTAAACATTTTCTTTTATACTAACTGAGGGTCAGTTCATGGCTCACCGATACTCGCATCTATGGTTACTGCTTCGCTCCTATGAATCGTAGCGTGATATAATACAGCTTATAAGCTTCCTCAATTAACACGCTTTCCAACGAAAAAAGAATTTTTCAAATCGGTCCAATAGTTTCAGAGGTTACCTCCAAGATACAAAATTACAAAAAAACTTTACCTCTTTATAATATTATGTATAGATAATCTCGTTGCCAGTATTTACAGAGTCGGAACGTACAGAATGTGACACGTTCTAGTCGGTAGCGAAGTAAACGGCTAATAAATCATACCGAACGTAATTATTAGGAAGGATCTACAAGGATATTTATCTAGGTCTCTGATCTATCGGTTTACGCTCTCAAAATGTGTCAATGCCTTACGTTGTATTAAATGACGCTTACTGTTTCTAAGCGTATTATTATATTTTTACTCGATTTGTTTGAGGAGGTGATATGATAGCGCGAGCTATATTATAAATTTGTTTATTATAAACAAAATTAACAATCTTTGAAAATGAATAAAATTTAAAACTTTGAAAAATAAAAATAAATACGTTCAAGTTTTAAAGTATGACGACATTGTCGTTTGCGTAAGAGTTTTTTTGTTGTCACAAAACGTGAGAATGACAATTTTTCTGCCACACGATTAAGCAATTCAAATTCTCTGCCACTAATCGGAAATGCGGTATAAAATTATACGCTTTTAACACATTGATTTAGGATGTAGATTATGTCAGTCAGTAATTAAAGTTTTATAAAGTAAATACGAAGATGTAGCTTACTTACTTATTATATACACACTGTTTCATATTGGACAAACGTAATAATTAACTATTTTTACATTAGTTAGAAAAGAAAATAACCATAATTGTGTAATAATAATAATGATGATGACCACTATCCTCGTTGACGGACATTTCGCAAAGAGGGTACAGCCGAGAAAAAAAATCTAAAACTAAACAAAATATTGTTTACTTGTACTAATTTAATGTCATTATTAATAATCATCAAATAATATTGACAGACATACAAAAATAATGGGAAAAATACAATAAAAATATTAATAGAAGAATCAAAACTAAATTAAACCTAAAAATCTGTCGATACCAACAGCAGAGAGGCAAAGTACCCAAAACACTGACGGCATTGCCTCTTATATTTTGTTATTAGTATTGTATATTATATTTATAAGTGCATATTTGATTATACATTAATGACTTCGTAATATTTGAGGTTTATGACAATTACGATACATAAAAATTATTTTAAAGATAAATTTTAACATTTCGAAAACTATTTATTGATCTGGTTGCACAATGTTAATCTTGTACATTGTAAAAATAACTTATGTATGGAATAATAATATTTAAAATAGTTTTCTATATTAAACTATAGTCGTGTAATAACGTGTTAAGTTTATTAGGAATTTTTTCCTTTGACGTTTATTTATTCCTTTAATCACCAAAGAATTTAAAGTTTATTCCACAATAAAACAAAACTTAAAATTCACACCTGCCAATCAAATTAAGCATTAACCGAATAGCTAAAGCAATATTAAAACATCAATCGAAATTTTATTGCTAGAATAATAGGTTTTAATTTAACGGTTACGCCTTTTGTCTCCGACGTTACCGCGGCATCGACAGATCTACGAAATGACAGGACAGATAGTTTCCTCTACTAAATCTGTGTCAAGAGCATTAACGCCCTTAATCATTTTAAGCCCTATTAACATAACATAAAATCCATTTTCCCATAGCAAGAAAATATAAATAATATATATCACTATTTGTACGAGAGAATGGTACAAAACTGTTGATTTCGGTTGAAAATTTTATTGGAATTTCGAACTTATGTTGTTTATATTAAGAGTCTTGAGATATCATCTCCGTAGGTACAAAAATGTAGATAAACGGATAGTTAGGAGCATTCGCCACGTATATGGGTTAACCGTGTCCGGATTTAGAAATAGTTTTGCAATTTTAGTGATATGAATAAACAAGTAGCTAAGGAAGATGGTTATGTCATTGTAATTTTAATAAACTTAAAGGCATTCCCTCACAATACAATATAATATTATACTGTAACAATCTAAGCATCGGTTTTAAGAATTACGTTACATTACTGCCAATTTGACTGACGATTCCCTGTAATGTAACAACCCACATTTAATCTTGAGCTGGTAATTAAATCAGTTCTTTTTAGAATGCCGGAGACACAAGCCAAAGCTAATGCGTAGGTTTCTTACCTACTAGCTATACGCGAAATAAGCGATTGGGAAGTGTCAAATTATCCGTAGCCAATAGCATTGACTTTTTCGGAACAAACTACGTCAATATTCACTTTGAAATTCGCAAAGCCATGAAAATATATGGACGCTGATAAGCAATAATGTGTCAACCCACAAAAAGTTAAATTCGGAGATCTTGATGTATTTTGATATTGCGTGACCTGTTTAACAGTATTCAAAAAAATTCAAGTCATATAAACTAAATAAGTACGGAAAAAAGTTTCATAATTAATTGTTTCGAATTTCAAGTGCGTTCAATATTTTGCTATTTATACAATAATCTCAAATATTTGAAGAACTTTTTATTAGATAATATATGAAATAAATCAATCTGCTTTAAATTAATTATAGCTTTTATCAAAAAAGAAAAGTAAAGATGGATATATACTTCTTAAACATATTTAGTAAGAATAGCTTTGGCATGTTTAGACGCTATTTTCTCAAAATGAAGTGCCGTGTGGCTTGACACAGTATTGCTTATCAGCATCCATATATTCTTAATAGTCTATAATATCACAGGTCTGTACTATAAAAATATTTAACCATCGAGTCATTATCATTTCTTGTATTATCTAAGTATACCTTCACTATGCCCCAAATGACTCTGTTACCAGACGAGCCAAATATGTGTCTAAAATATGGTTAAACAGGAAAAGTATTACCACAAATAGATTATTATAAAAAATCTAAACTGTAACGAACTATGTAAAAGTAGTTTTGTATTATAATTGTCATAAATGGAGCTATATATGTCTAAAGATATGTAAACGCTACCGTTTGTAGAACAAAATTTGTCTAAAATGTCGCAATATATAAAAAGTTAACTGGAATCCAATCTCGTTATAAAAATATCAACATAATTTTAAATATAAGAAGCGTTAATTTCACTTAATCCGATGAGCTATGCGCGGGCGCCGCTTAATGTGAAATGGTGCTAAAGGGGACAGTCTCATGCAAATTATCGTTAATGGACCAACCTGTTAAACGTATGGGTAGCCATTACAATAAATTATATTAATATATATTCATAAATAGCTTGTGTATACAAACGTTGTTGTGTAGATTTTTTCGAAGACAAATTATTAAAATATAGCAATAGATTGTTTTCGAAACGTGTGAAATATATTTTATAAAACTATACAATTAGAAAGTTTTTTTTTTATTATTGAATGAAGCTGAAGTGTTAAGACCAAATTTTAACCTTTTACAATTTTTTTTGTCTATCCAACAGTTGTACATTATTAATTTTTAATCTAATACTAATAAATTAATAACTAAGAAATTTTTATTTCGTATTTAATAACAAAAAGACAAAATTTGAAAGTTAAAAATATATTTCAAATTATGTTTCAAAAATAGACAAAAACAACACTCAATTCATTAAGAACAATAAAGTGTTCGATATAAAAACTCATCTTTAATTAGTTCCTAAACGTTAAACAATCGCTTTGTCCGCGCTCAACCATCGACATGAAATAGTGATGTTCCATCACACCATAGACAATTATAACATGGACTGGATGCTCTGTAGACATTTTTTATAAAAGTAGTTTTCAAACGAGATGGTACAGCTAATGCTAAGTGATCAACGCTACTTAAAGACATGGTATAGGAATGAACTAAAGCAATTGGGCAGAGAGTTAGGCCTTTGGCTCTCTACCTCACCTTAAGAAACGCAGGTATATAGCTACTTCACACCGATCTTCTGTGAGAGTGACGTACTGCCCCAAACCAGCTCATGTACAAACTGTAATATGTAGGCTAAAGCTAGGCTCTGCCTCAGCCTACACTTTAAAACAAGAAAGATGAAACAATATAGCATGATATTGTATTGTATATATCTGTTTCACTCTAACATTGATCAGACAATTGACAGATCGCCCAATTCATGTCAAGCGAAGCACCAAGATGTATCGACAGATAGTGTAATGACGCGCCATTAGCCGAGGTGTCGACGCACCGTGGGAGTGAGGCGTCCCACTTCGCTCTGAAACCGACTAATCATGCCAGCAATTACTCTAATTCAGACGAAATTACCTATGTAACACTTTAATTGAATTGTTGACGTAACAATTCGTGAACGGTACGCCGATGATTTGTTTGTACGTAATCGTATCTACGATTATTTCGATATTTACTAACGTTGATATCGGGTGTGTGTATCTTTTTATTAATTTCTATTACAACAGTGCTATTAAAGAATAAAAATAACTGTAATATAGGGATAGAGAAGAATAGCCAATTTAATACATAATAACTCGGAAAATATCAAATGTCTTTATCCTTTCCAACTGTTGAAATGCTTGTAACACTAACATGTGTACGTAAAAAAATCTAAAGGCAATAATGTAACAAAACGACCAAGAAGTTTGTAATAAAAAAGAACTCGCTACGCCTCTTTTTCTTTTTTATCTGTCAAATGAAAAAAAAAAGCGAAGCGCGTGCGCGAGCATTCGCGCCGGCGCGCTTGCTCTCCCGCCAAAAAACGTGCACGCTTCAAATACCCGACGAGCTTGACATTTTTGTAGCAACATTTTTGTCGATAGCATGACTGAATTGACGTATTTCGAACCGAACATGACCTAAGCAGACAAATCTTTAACTTTCTATTTATTCTATTGCAATAAACTCTAAAATATTTAAATAAAACAATATAAATCCGACTATATCTTAACTATGACGTGATAGTGAATACTGTAATGCTAATAATAGGTACAATAACAAAAGAATAAATTATCTTAAGCCAAGATTTATTTTTACAAGCCTTTGTGTCACAATTTAATTCACACACAAAAAAAAGATTAAAATTCATCAATACAATATAGTTCGTAATCACCTTCAACATTAAAATAATGCTTACATTTTCACTGAATTTAACCAACCATCCACATTATAACCAATCATACTTTAAATTCAATTCAATTCTGTTTTGATGGTGTCATACTTTAAAAAAGTCAAACACTTCCCATTTTCCACCTGTTATTTCTCGGAATGTACGATCGTGACGGACTGGCATTGATTCACAACGCCTTTACTGGCCTACGCGGTGGCGTCACGGTGCTCAGCCGCAAAAACCATAGACAACACCAATGGGAACTCCGAAAATATGAAAAGGTTAACGTCCTCGAGTTTTTATTAAAATTATTTTCGCCTGTTAGTTTTGATAATAGGTTTAATAACCATAAAGAATAAATTTCTCAATCGCTTATGACAGGAAAAAAATTGGACGTGAAGCATAGATAAAAAATATACAACCAATCATATACAATTTATAAAACAAGAGATTGTCTTTTTATTCTATTTATAAAATAAATAGATATAACAAAATGTAGAGTAACTTTCCTAAGGTATAAATTAAAATTGATCAATGCGTTTATAATCTGTGGCTTGATAGGCCGCGTCTAGTTCTACAATATTGCTATTAGGACTAACAAGAAATCGATTAACTTACTATAAAATGTAGCATAATTATAAAACCACAAGTCTAAAAATAAGTTAAATAACCTTTATCCGTAATAAATAAGACTCATATTATTCCTTTGCTATTTACAAATTGTATCAAAATGGATAAATAAGATAGACGAAAATTTTCCACTTTATTTAATCATAATGTATTTAGACAAATAAAATTCAGCAGTATAAATCTGTTACATTGCCTACAGAAAATTCAAATCATTTTTCACCATGAAAATTGCCCTTAATACTGGTGGTATTATTATTACGATTAATATCAAAATACATCCAATGCTTTTCCCTGATTCGCAAAAACAGTACAATATTTTTAAATCTATTGTTTTATAACATATAATTTTTTTTTCAGTATTTTGTGAATTAATATATGCACAATTAGATCATCAATTCAATACATAAAAAATGCTATTACAACGTTATTTATATGTAAAGACTATAGGACCCTGAGAGTTTGTTCTGCCTAATACCAGCGCCACCTTGAGTCCAATTGTGTCTCTAAGCCATCTAGGAATACACCCACCCAAACATACCTTTTAAACTTTGTTTTCCTGTGAATTATATATGTGTCTGTACACACTGTACGTGTACGTTAACATAAACAGTTTATTAATAGATAAATATAAAACATTCGATCCACTTGGAAGGAATTTAGTGACAAACACATGGACAGAAGAAATATATAGATAACGACAAACGAGTCATGTTTATAAAAGTGAAAACATTTCGACAATTTAAAATACATTAAACAGATGTTGGTCAACAAATTGCTGGCTCTACTAGAACACGACATCATTGAAACCGCCGGTATCTTAAAATTATGTAATACCTTTACTTTTATACAGCCTTATTAAACTTAAGAGTTAAGACTAAATTTGAAAGGTAATTTAAAAAAAAAATCGACATATAAGTTTTTTTTTCTATCCACAATTTAGCCTCAGTCTTTAAGGCTAAGGTTTGGAAGGTGTGGCGCAGTTTTGGACAGTCTATGTCCAGCATCGGACCATGAGAGGCTGATAGATAGATAGTTAGATAAACAGCCTTATCGTAAAGGAAAAAACTTCAAATATTAAGGCTTGGAATTTAATATATTCGTATATAATAAGGTCTAAATATCTTATCGTTGATTTATTGTTGTTAAAATTATTTAAATAAAAAAACCCTTTTCTACAAAGGTGATAGAAGTGTCACACAAAGTATTTAGTTTCGAATTTCAATTACTTCATTATTGTTCACTATTTTAAGTTTGTTTTAAAATAAACTTATATAAGTACATTAAAATTTAATACGCAATATATCCAAACAACAAGTGAGTGAGCGAAAAAAAAGTGAGTTCAAAAGGTAAAAGAAACAAATCTGTTTATATATTTAAATACCTATGTACATATAGTCAATTTCTCGTTGTTTGTCTTATTTAGCAGACCAATATGGCGTATCTCTTGCCACAAATTAAAGATAGATACAAAATTATCGATCGAATGATTGAAATAAATCATTTTTTATAATGCAAAAATATATTGCAAAAAAATTATTCGAAAATTCGTGATTTTCGTTTGGGGTATTATTGCTAAATAAAGACAAGCAAAGAAAAATATAGATAACAAACGCAACTATTTTTCTCATAATATAAGATAATAAACGCATCACACTCAACGGCTCCCATTAAGATCTTATGGTCTTTTGTCGGGAGTCCGGAAACACACACAACACTAACACAGACACCCAGACCAAGACAAACATCCATATGGCCAATACAGACGTTTGCCGTGAGCGGGGATCGAACCCGCGACCGTTAGCGCTTCAGTCAGTTGCAGTGACCACTGCGCTAACGTGTCTGTCTAATTTTTCAATTTGTCAATTTTTACAACCGATACAAGATACATTAAACATTGTTCTGTGCCTTTATCATAATAGACGCCAACATTGGTTGGACTCAATTCTTATCTTATCAAGTATCATATTCTTTCATATACAAAACAGGAATACAGTTGCATCCATTGGTACATTACTAGCGGAAGTATAATATTTATCAAAGTCATTTCAACCAATCAGAGCGCTTCGCGCGAGATAACTTATCTTAGAATGGCATGTCGTATGCCATATCGTTGCTGTATTCGTCAAATTTACATAAGTCGTAAAAGGTATTTAAGAATGCTAAAAAATACTTTCTCTATTTTTTTTATCTTTTGAGAATTATGTTTTTTGCTAAGAATGAATACGATTATACCTCAAAGTTGAAAACAACTGCGACTTTCGTCATATGTAAAAGAGTAAGCAGTGCTAGAAGCACTTAGGTATTAAAATACTTTTTATAGAATGTAAAATTTCACAGTAAATGATCATGATTTTGTTTTATTCTTTCGAAATACAGCCTGCGGGTAAATATCTGAAGATTGTTCGTGTAACAAGTAAAACATATACGGGTTCTACGAGGCAAATTAAACTTTTTCTAATAAACCAAGGAACAATAATCGTTAATAACAAAGCCTACAATATAAAGGCTTTATTGAAATTAGTAATAATTAAAGAAAAATTTTCGGTTTACAAGAATTATTTTACCGATATCGAAAATAGGAAAGACATCAGGAATATTATAATCAAACTCAATAGATATAGCATTTCAAGTTGAATCCAATTGTTGTGCTCTATACAGTCACTTTAATTACCCACAACTCAACATATCTCGGAGTAGCGAAATAGGAAGCAATATTAATTTACGCGTTCACCGACAGTTGTTAGTGTGGTCATAAACGCCATTACGAGTATGGTATAACGACGTTGTACCCACATGCTAATTGTGATTCACGTTTAAATGACTTTAGCTCTAAGAATGGGCTTCTCTACTTGAATTTGAAATGGACTCGTTTTCGCGAAAACTACCTATAATTTTATTATAATGTTAAATATTTTTTTACATGTATAAACGGCTTAATCTTTGTAATTTTGTTCCATACGCTTATTCCTTTTTGTCAATGAGCTGTAACGTTAAATACACGTTATTGGTAAACGTTCAGATAGATTTCTTGTGTCGATTGTATATTTAAGGTTGGACGGTGGAACGGGAATAGATTATTTTGGAATTTACATTAAAACAATAGACTTTGTTGTAACATCTACCTAGCAACATGAATTATGTAAACGACCGTACTCTAGACATGAATGTGATTTCACAAACATTCCTTCATTTTTATTATATGTTTTACTGGTCTTTACTTACATTTTTATATTCATTGTATTTTTGTGAAAAATTCTTTTTATTTTAAATGTTGTCATAATAGTTCAATTATTTTTCCTTTGTTTCAGCTGTTCAAAGAGGTCGAGTGCCGCCAACGCAGCCCGCTGGTCTCGCTCTGCCGGGACAATTCGCGCTTGCGAACGGCGACCCAGCGGCCGGCCTCAACAGTCATCCCTACCTCTCCTCGTACATCTCCCTCTTACTCAGAGCAGAACCCTATCCCACCTCGAGATACGGCCAGTGCGTCCAACCCACCAATGTCATGGGCATAGACAATATTTGCGAACTAGCAGCGAGATTACTGTTTTCCGCCGTCGAATGGGCGAGAAATATACCCTTCTTCCCTGAACTCCAAGTGACGGACCAAGTCGCGCTATTACGGCTCGTCTGGTCCGAATTGTTCGTCCTAAACGCATCACAGTGTTCAATGCCCCTCCACGTGGCGCCACTACTCGCCGCCGCCGGCCTCCACGCGTCGCCGATGGCGGCCGACCGGGTGGTGGCGTTCATGGACCACATAAGAATCTTCCAAGAGCAAGTGGAGAAGTTAAAAGCTCTCCACGTGGACTCGGCGGAGTATTCCTGTCTGAAGGCCATCGTACTCTTCACGACAGGTAAAATTTTGGACAGTTTATTTGGGGAAGCGAGGTTGCTGCTGTACAGGGTGGCCGGCGCTAGCGCTGCTGTTACGAATTATGGGGAACTTGTTACGTTAGTGAGAACTCATTTGGATGCATACGCTGAGGCGTCCAGAGCTCAGCAGCCCCCGGTACCGCCACCTCCTTCAGCAGCTTCCTCCGGTTACTATTCTACATTGGACACTTCGCTCGGTGTCAACTCCTCTCTATCTTACGGCAGCTTTTTGTCTCCTTCCCGATTGCCGCCAAACTACACGAGTAGTCCTCGAGTGCCGGAACCTAGTACCTCTTTTAAGTTATATGATGGAGGTAACGGGAAGGAATACAAAACGGATCAGGGGGGTTGACACCGAGCGATAAACTTTTGGGATACAATTAAGGTGTCGGGTGGTTTCGCTTGCGTTTTCACTTGACGTTTAAAGAATTTCGGTATGCTCCGTTGCAATTTTACGATATTGTAGGACATTTTGATTGTTAATTGGGATAATAACTCACGCTCCTCGGGCCGTGGTCGAGTGGGGAGTTTGCGACTTATTGTTCTCGTCGGTGTCGGATTCTTTGTGATAAACTATATAGATAGATGTAAATTTGTATACGAAAAATTAATTTATTAATTAGTTAGTAAATGTTTGTTAGACGGTCATCAGGTCGCGTGCCGTTTTAGTTATTAATAATTTATTTCATGTAAATAGTTTAATTTATTTATTTATTTAATACACGCGTAAATTTTTTTCTCTAATTTCGTTTCGTTTTAATTTTAACCCAAAATTTACCTTTTATTTAGTTATTTATTTATTTACTAGTTCTTATATAATCTGTGAAAGTTATATAAAGGTTATATAGAAGCAAGCAAGCAAACAAATGATCTGTCATTCAGTACAATGTGAAGCCATCGTAAGGTTTTATTTCGTGTTATTGAGGAACGAATTAATGTACAAGCGCCTGGGTTTTCACTTTTACGTGATAAGCTATTGCCTTGCTAGTCGTTAACTTTCCTTTCCTAGTCACCTGCAGTTGTATAGTGTTGATTACATAAACGATCTTATCCCTTAATATATAACATTTTTATTTGCTATACCAAGTTCTTAAAGAAAAAAAAATGAAAATAAAACATTAAATTAATTACAACGACAATGGGAAGTTAAAAATATTTAATAATCGTAAGAGATTTAAACGTCCAATTACTATGATATTATTTTCGTTCTTAATCAATAATTAAAGTTGCGTTAACTCGCCGACTTACAAATTTGTTAATCACGAAATATCAAAAACTACAAAGCTTTGCATAGCACGAGTAAAATGATTTAGTTAAGTTTGTCCAATAAAAATAAAGAGAAACGTGTGTTACACTTTTATAAAATCTGTGTCGTGAAACGATGATATAACTGCTATATAAAAATCGTTAATATAACATTATATAACATTATCATTAAACAAATATCAATTGAACGAATACGGAACTGAGTAGTTGTTATCTGGTACACATAAATGTCAGTTAGTCGTGCGATTATCATGCGGTCTTCGGGAAGCTTCCGACAGATACACCCTTATACGCGCAATGCGACAGAATCGAGCTAAAAATTCTAATTACAAACACTAACATTATCCTAATGATAATTGTCACATAGGTACATTTTTTGTGAGACTTGCTTAGAAAAGTTTATGTGTGATAATCCTTCTATAATATTGTAGAATCAGCAACGAAAGGGGGTGGAGCCCATTTTTATTAATAAAGATGAGTTAATAAGAATAGAAATAATATTATCATTAAAAAAATTAATAATAAAACATTTAGTAAAATAGAAAATAGAAAATTAATAGATGCAATAGATTGAGTTAAAAAATATTTTAAGGATGCTTCTGAATTTAGAAGATTATTGGGGTTGATATTGGTGAGATAAATCTTAATAAATTAATTTCTAAACCAATTCAATATCCTAACCATGAATTTGAAGAAATAGAAATTAAAGTTCTAAAAAATAAGAGGATTAAGTTAATTATGTTTTCGTTTAGTTGGGAACGTTTATTGTGTTCTCAATTATAATGCTATATACTCATGATAAATATATACCTTTATATCATTCTTATACAAACACATTCCTCAATTCAGCATACACGTCAATCCACACGCAGACATACGCTGTTAAATGGTAAAGTTTTGACAGCTTCGAGACGCATGTCCCCTTAGTTTCTATCGGTTCTGCGTTTACTCTATATGCGATGATATGACTTGGTTTATCTCGCATAAGGCATGTCATAAATACTCAACTAAACTAGTCGATATATAATCATTAAAGTTAACGTATAATATAATAATTTCAGACATTTTGCAAATATATCATTGTATCCTATATTATTCAAAGTCAAAATTGAAATATGTTAATTTTCAATATATTTTTTTTACATAATCCTTAATTTTAGTACCAAAATAAGAGACGTACTGAAAGTATGGTCGAACAATACAATAAAGAAGTATAGTTTACACTTCATATAAATATATCTAACGAACATTCACGAAGTTTCAACAGGTTATATTTTATTACTGACCACTTAGAAATGCGTACTTAGAAAATTATTAATAAAAACTTAACCCTTAATAGCCTAGAGTATCAATTTTGATACCGATCTTTTAAACCAAATGTTTACATTACTTATAGTTTTAGCCTAGCTATATCTGATTTCGGTATGGCCTTATGCCTGAAGTATCAAAATTGATACCTGTTTTATTTTCTAAATAAATATGTGAAATTAATATTGTGATTTTTTAACTATTCCCTTCATCTAGACCTTCCAGCAAACACTAACAGCTAATATTTAAAAATAAAACACTTTCCTAAATCAGGCTATAAAGGGTTAAAGATTTATAAATTTATATTACAAAGAAGGCGTCATAAATACTCTACTAATTATAAAAAAAAAGTCAGTAAAACCCTAATGACAGCAATGTATTTGAAACTGTAATATATGTGGTAGTGGAATCTCCAATAAAGTTTCTTTATACGACTAGTTAACGTCTGAAGGTACGTTTTAAGAGAATAATGGTGTTTAAAAACGCGTTAGACTACGTTTTGGTCGGTGTAATAAAAGGCGGTAGTTGTATATTTTAAGATAGATTAACAAGTTTAAGATGACCTCCCAAGACACGTTTGGTGTATAATCAATCTTAGCTGTAAGTCCCTAAATATATCGACCAGTTTAAAATGACCTCCGAAATATATATTGAATTTAAAATTAGTATTTCAGTACAGATCAAAATGGAAATGTGAGTCATTTTAGAAGTACAGCCAAATTATTTTCAATAAATTGCAATTATTTTTAACAACTAATTGCGATTATTATTAATAATAATAATCGTCAAAAACAATGACGAATATCGCGTTTGATTTAACAATGCAATAACTTCAAAGTACACTCGCAAAAAATATTTCTAATATATTTTATCTTTAACTAAAACGTAATGTTGTATTTTTATTTTTATGCTAATAAGGGGTGGTAGAATCTTCACAAGTCTGGCAACACTAAGGGGGAGGACATGAATATGTAACGGCAATAAATGTAGTTTAAACGCCTAACTTTCTCCGCCATCTCGCTGTATAATAGGACATAGTTATTTTGTAACGGGCAAGCGTAAATTGATTGTCTGTAATATAAGTTAAGCTAGTTGGAAACTGACTAACACACTGGGTTACTGTGCATCGTGTTAATAATGTAGTATAAATCAATATATAACCAATAAAGTGCGATACAGTTACATACTTTGGAAAAAAATAAAGATAACAATATATAACATTCAAGCTGTGCCTGCGACTTTGTTCGCATGGACTATAGGATGCTTGGCATGTCTCGTGCAAAGCACAGTATTGCTTTGTAGTCTGCGGTGCGTCTCAAAAGAGGAGGATTTTTTTATAAATTCAAAATAAATAGTATTTCTAAAATAAAACTAGCCTAAGTAATAAGTAGTAACTTATAACATTAACTATCTACAAAAGAAAGTCCCGTCAGGTTCGGTCTTGCCGTTTCAGAGATTAGCCGGAACAATTAGACAGACAACATTTTTTAATATTTTATGTAAGTATCGTAGTTTTATCTCAATCGAGGCATTAATTTTCAAAATTTGATTTATACATTGTATTTAAAATATTTAAAATAAGGTACAATAATGACAAAAACATCAAATTATAAAAAAAAAACAATGGTATGTACAAAAATATAATAAAATATTAATCATAACAGTATATTAATTATTTATTAATCAATATTTATATTACAACCTTCTAATCGAATACAATTCACTTCAAAAATAACTCTCAAAATCCATCCATTTACTGTCAAAATCTTAACGTACCATACACATACTATTGGCGCCGACTGTACCCATAACATGACCAAATGCAGTCTTAATAAACTGTGAACTATCAACAGCCAAGCGTGACTCGGCGTAATTCCTACACGAAGATGTCCATTGAGACGTCGAATGACGCAACTCTTACGGCTTAAACGATAAATAAGATTAATTTTATAAAACTTTATGGACACGTGCCCACAAATATGCATTTTCTCTGGACGTTATGAAACTCTGTTCAATATGCGGTGCGGCGTTTCGTTGTTTGGAAATTGATTGCTTTAACAATGGCTGTGATGTTAATGAACCGAGTTGGAATGAAAGACGAAATTGTAGGTTTTTAACTGATGAATTGATGATAAAACTTCAGGGTATACTTTTTAATGTAAATAATATTGTTTAATTATTAATATATTTAATTAATAATATATTGTTTAATTATTTTCTTGTAGATTTACAATAAATATTTGAACTCGTATCAGATAAGCTTATTCTGAAGAATAAAACTTTGTTAGGGTTGTTTTCTAAAACTATGACATCAACGATCTTCTTTGAAAATAATATGTGCTACTACTGAGCTTTAAAGAAGTAGATTCATTAAGCAGTATGATTATCGCTTTTATATGATACCTATTATAAAATAGATTACAAATTTCTTATTTGATACCATTCCTTCAATTTATAAATTACCAAGAAAATGATAGCTAAATAAACACTACAAACTTTTCATCCTCAAGTTTAAAAATAGTATGACCCATTTTTGTTACCAAATCAGGAATAAATACGTTAAATGCTTCGCTATAAATAGAGAATTATACCAAAACCGGCGCGAACTTTGTGCAATTCTTCAGGCGTTATCCGTATGAAATACATCTGTCTCGTTTTCTCCTATAGCGTTTTCGTTGGGAGCGAGTGAGATGTGTGTTGTTGGGTAACGGTACAGAATTCGTGACGCAGAGTCCGCGGCCGGTCACGATTTTGAAAAAGTGTCGGACGGTCCGGGCTGGGTCCCTTGCGTTCCGAGAGTAGGAGCTTGGGACAAGTCAGGAACGCAATCCTATCTATAGACGTAATCAATAATAGCAACAATAATATTAGATGACAATAAAACTTACGAACTAATCTTAGATGTACTGTTTTGGTACATTGATACGAAAGTTGTCACCTAATTCATTTCCTTCAAGATAAACACTACATTTATCTAGAAATTATATACTTTCACTATAAATACAATATAAAACTAAAAGTGTTAATTCAACACTAAAATAACTCACAACAAAACAAATTTATTGCGATTCTTGAGTGATCCATTACGAAAAAGGAATATTTTTTGGCTCTGAACATCTGTTGTAAATTCAGTTCCTGATTTTAGTCTGTGCCTTGCACCGATATGCTGCATAATGCATGCAGTATCACAGTATTACACGGCCCTTTATTTTGTTCTTATACGCCCGCGAACGTGCCGTATATTTTGAAATTTTGCTTAACTTTTCTTTTTGATACATATTTTTGTATAAGTGTATATACAGTAGTAGATTTGGTTTTAATCTCTGTAAATATTATTTTAGTTGTTCAATCAACATATGAAGAATGATGAATATTTGCTGAATTTACAACTTTCTCCTTTATTAAGTTAATTAACAATATACTTAATCAGCTGAGTAATATATCTGAAATTGTTTGAAACAACAATATTTGAAAGTTGAATTAGTAAGTCAGATAAAAATATCAGAAACAGAAATAATGAACAAGATATTAATAAAATACTTTAAAAATAATGTATGACTTTCAGTTTCATTAGCCGATTGTACATTTAAATAATGTCGCACAAAATAAACAAAAGACGCCATCTCAGAGATGGCTCGCAAAAATAACTTTACGAGACTTAATTCGGCGTATTGTTGCGTCACAAACACTGATCTTAAGCCTCGGATCTGTCCGGCAATCATCTCGCCATTGTGTCCCGATTACTTGCAAATTCTATTAAAATTCGTTTTCGGCAAAACGCGCCTGGAGCAAATTTCTAGTGCGTTACGAATTGTTTGCCCATTGACGCGGCAAATAATATTTGACTGGTGTTCACGCGTAGTTTTGATTGGTTATTTTTCTTATTTCGAAATTTAAAACGACCAATAATCAATAGCTCTTATTAGGTTTGCCTACCGTCGTAATCTGACTGATTAAATTTTTGTTAAATAATTAATTAAAAATTTGATTTTTAGAAATCGATAATGTATAAATGAATAACATGTCCTTCTAAAGTAAGTAGGTACTACTTTTGATTTTTTTTTAAAGTATACTGTCAAAATTCACGCATATCAATGTATGCCATTATTTATGGCCGATTATACGCAGTAGTCGTACCGCGAGGTCAACACGTGTTCCGGTCAAGATGTATGAAGATGACTGTGGCTTTTGCTACGATTGAAACGTCAGTTACACGCTGATATTATTTATAAACGAATTATACTATTTTGTTCGGATTTTTTTTTTGAGCGTGGGTGTGCGTGCGAGTATTTTACGCGTTTATTTTTTCTTTTGTATAATTCGTATTGAGTCGTTTTTACTTAATATACTTTGACGACGTATATATAGTTTGGCAATATATATATTTTTTTTATATTTAAGGTGTTTAATAGCACTTAGTCAAGATAATTTTTAGATTAGATCTTAATTTAAATTATAATCTATGCACACAACTGATGTCACATTTAAAAATTAAAATATAAGCACTCGAACATTTTAACATTTATACTATTTTCACACAAAATTATAAACCAACTATACACGTTGTTTTACATTATCAAGATGACACCTCACAAGAAATCGCAATAAACAAGAATAACACATGTGTACCGAATCCCCTTCAGCGTTTGCCTCTTGTCACTTTTACCGAATATTAATAAAAAAAGAAACAAAAATATATTGAAAAAAGTCCCGATGAAACACCCCACGCGTGTCAAATGAACAATATTACACATAAATTACAAAGAAAATTAATTCTAATTTCATAGCACCAACGATTCATTTTACAGTGTCAACATTTTAAATTAGCAAGGTATGCAATTTTGTTATTATGCACATAATAGTTAACAAACAATTTTGTACTTTATAAGTTTTAGCTTAGGGTTAAATTTTGTTTAAAAGTATATTTAACCCTAAAGTGATAGATGGAAATATTAAGGAGATAACTGTCAGAGGGTTAGGACGTGGTTTTGTTTGTAACCGCGTTCGTCTGTCCGCTTATCGGATGACAACACGATTTAGGCTTAGGTTACACGTAGGCTGAATATTATCACTTGGGAAACACGTTCATACATCGTACGGAGAGAAATAGTTGTGTATGCGAAAAGTAGTTTAAATAAATACTTTAAATTCGAATTATTCTATTCTAGTCTCATAATACAAATTTATTTTCTTTGTGAATATTAATCAAAATTGCGATATAAGATACCTTTCTTTAATGGCATATATAAAACGTACGTTGATTTTTTTCATTATTTGAACACATAAACGTTTACAAAAATATTTGTCAATTAAATTTTAAAATATTATCGTCGATTCACAAATATTCTTACCGAATTATAACTTATTTATTCATTAAATTGTATAGAATTCGCTAATTTCAATATCTGTTTTTAAATAAAAGGCATAAGCGTAAACTTAAAAAGTGACGAATCTTATTTTTATTATTTTATGCTCATTCAAAATTATGTTTGCACATAATAGTATTTCATATATTCTTCAAAACACATATATCTGAACACACACACGCGTAACATTATAAATACATTCCATCACACAATCCTTAAGTAACATTAGCTTTCTCTTAATTATTGCTATTAAGAAAATGCTTACATGTACTCAGTACGTACTCAGCGTGTAATAAAACAGGTCCGAGCTATCATAATTTATTAGTTACTTACACTAAACTCAGATAAGTTATCCGAGAGGCTAATGGTGTAAATATGCAACTGAAATTAATTATAAGATGGCTATCTTAGCGTCTGAAGCATGTTGAGGTCGCGGGTGATCTACCGTTATACTTTGGAACAGACGCGAATTTATAAGAATATCTAGTTAATGAGAACATTTTCTTGTAATAATAATAATAATCTAGCGTAAATTCTAGGATATGGTATATTAGGTTATGCTGTTCTGTTTATTTCGCATAAACGTTTCTAGAAGACAAATAGACGATAAAAAAACTATTTGTTAAAATCTGTACTTTTGTGATAAAATTAAGGAAGAGAATTGTATGTGTGAAGTACACTGCGGAACCATTGAACTTATTTTAAAAATTATGGTCATCTGAAAGATTCGTTATTTTAGATGGTAATAATCATGCCTATTTAATGTATTGAATATTGTTTTCTTCTTTAACGATAGCGAAACCAGGAGCCAAAAGTTACTGTAAAATAAAATTCGACGTAACAAGAATTAAACATGTTTTATTTACAAAAAATATAATACATTATATGTGATATTTATAGAGCCTTTTACCACTCAAATCAATAACTAAGCTTTAATTAACCACATTTTTTTGTATATTAAAAAATAATAATACATTTTTAAGACGTTTGACCTAAGACTTCACGCATTCCTCTGATCCATCTGGAATATAATTAAATTAATATCGTTACCGATATCGGCTTTCACTTCCAGCTGCGTAAAGCTTGTTCTGTTTATAGGAGTCTAGATCCAACTCGAACCTAACATCTCCTAAACCGGTTTTATTGAGCGATTGATTCGTCTTTTATTTAAATAAAGATAATGTGAACTTTTACACATTATTAAGGAAATGATGAAACTATAACGTCTATAATTTTTTTGTTAGAGATATTAAGATTGTTTCACCGGTTCCTGTTATATTTTTAAATAGTTAACCGACATTTAACGATAACTAACAATTTACGTTTGATTATATATTATTTCTGTTTCACTATTGTCCTTCCTGCTTAATTAACTTATAAATAAATCAATTTGGCATTTATAATTAGACGGAACGGCAACGTCGCCTTTAAGCGTTTCAATACATGATTCAACATGTTATATTTTTAATCGACCTTAAAACCAAAAATTGCAGTTACTTAGGTGGATAAGTTTTGATTAAGCTATCGTGAACCGGACTACTCCACTTCCCCTACTTAGTGCTTGACAATGACCATACTTTATTCAATTTTTAAATAACTAAGATTAGAATCATACCATTTTACTGCGAAATTCATCATTTTAAGATTATCTGCCTACCCCCCCCCCCCCCCACTTCGGACCCTTCTTCTGGACGGACCCCTCCCGTATGAAAGCTATAGCTACACCCGTGGTCATCAGTGCCACTAACATATAAAAAACAAAAAAATATGTGGTCTTGATCTTACACGACAACATAAAAATGTTAAAATGATAACTATTAATTTTAAAATGGCAACTATTTTACGTGAAATGTAATGATATAAGCCTATAGAGCTTAAAAGGAAATGCATTTTGTTATGAATAGATAACTTCCGGAACGGAAATTACCTGTTAGTTAGTAACTAAATCTTATTTACTGTCTTTTGTCAGGGTGTCGGTTTGTCCAAACGGAAAGTGTAAAGTAGTTTTAAATGAAATGTTTAAACATTGTATATAAATATTGATTTTTTACGATCATTGAACTTGTTCAAACCTCTTTGGATTAGGTAAAACCCTATATATGTACTTCCTAGGTTTATCACTGTATTACAATTTTTATGACATCGCTTCAATAAAATAGATAGATACATAAAACGGAATTATTTTCGTATATACAGTATTAATAGAGGTTGCTATTTTTATAAGTTACAAGCTTTTGCTCGCGGTTTTGCTCGTGCGGAGTTTGATTACTTCCTACAAACATGGGCGTTCCGATTCAACCCCTTACGGGGTGAATTTTGTAAAATACTTAGCAGATGTCTACGTCATATTTCTTATCTGCGTACCAAATTTTAACGTAATCCGTTTAGTTGATTGAGCTGGTTGTTGGTAAATCACTCAGGCTGTAACAATGGCCCTTTATATAGTACATACAATTTTGTAAAATTTTTTTTTTTTTTTTGTCGTATAAAATTACTTCACTGAAGTTGATCCATAAAAGGAACACTATCTTAGGGCGCAATAATATAGAATGTGTTTTATTTTTAAAATCAGCGAGTTCGATTCCCGACTAGATTGATTATTTTTTCAAAAATATAGCGATGCAGGCTCTGAGGATCCTACAATACTATTCGATATTCTTTATAATTTCGGATTTGACCTATCACGCCCAAGTAAAAAAATTATTCTGTATATACAGATTAGTAGTAAAAATATAATAAAACGCTTAATAGCCTAAAGCAACGTGACAGAACAGCTTGGTACAACACTAATGTTATTAACATAAAATTTAATTAGCGTGTAAATAATCTTATCAACTAATTTTCATCACTCACAAAATCAATAACATTCGTAGGTTAACCATGAACGTTTAGTAATGTAATTTATTTAATAATCGCAAGACGATTTCACCCGCGTTAATTTGAGAAAAAATTATATTAGTATAATGTTTACCTTCCCCACTTGAATCGAATATTATTTACTATTTCATTGATTACAATTTTATTTTTGCGTAGCTATATTTTTTTATTTATTAATTAATATAAATATTTTTAATAAAATACATACATTATATTTACAGAAGTAACATTTTAAATGTATAAAATAATTAACAGAAACTGAAAGAAAAATATAAGAACTCTGGTTAAATAAAATACTGTAAATAAGGCCAGAATTACATTTGTAAGTTTTACTCTCGTATTTGACATAAAGCGAGAATTACACTTGTAAGTTTTGCTCTTAGATTTTCATAAAGATTTACATAAGTTATTTCTCATTGCTTTAATGAATTTACAATCATTGCTTTATTTTTTTCGTCAATACCTAATGGAATTAGAAGCAATGACATAAAAACACCTGAGTCCTTAAATATTAAAATTTTGCTAATTATCTCAACCATATAAGTTATCGTATAAAAAAAAAATCCAGGCTAAATCTTATTAAAGCGATTATTATCAACTATATTATATCCTATTTTAAATAATTAAAGAAATATTTTGTAGTTACAAAAATAGATTTTAGTACATAATAACAAAAGGTTGTTTCTAAAATTCAATATGATGTAACATTAGCTACAATTTCGTATCAAAGAGTCAAAAAGTATGACAGAAAGCATCCCACCGCGGCGTCAGTCATGACCGCGTGTCACGGTCACTATACACTTGTTCTGAAGGGGTCGCGGTCACAGATGTTGTTTATAGCACTCCAATCTAACCCTCGCTTCTCGCCCTAGCGTTGCATAATGAAAAGATACGGTATATGACAAAATTTTTTGAATTGTTTGTTTTTTTTTTAAAGTTAGTTTAGAATGGTTATTTGGATATATTTTTTATTTGTGAACGTATTTAATGTATCTTCTTTAATTATTTTGCTTTTACTAAGAGTTTAAGGTAGTAATTTTTAATTTAAAGGACATTTAATCTGTAATTAAAGTCTGTGTTTTAAAGTAGATGTACCAACTATTTTTGTTTATTGACAATACAAAAATACTCTTTCAATTTGCTTTCGAGATATTATTAGAAACGATGATAAGTCCCAATATTAATTCAAAAACAGCCATATATAAACCAATATGACATTCATATAACTCCATCGTTATGATTGGTGTACGAAACATATATTTAACATCCACATACATAATGCCGTTAAAGTTTTATTATAAGTGTACATCACAATTTTGCCACATACCGCGTTATCCCACATCGTAAACCACTAATAGGAAATAGGATATGCAAATAGCGGTACATCGGAGTTTTCGGTTCGAGATGGCTGGCGGGATGACCGCGCTAATTGAATTACGTGTCGCTTCGAATTATGGAGTATGTTGCTTTAGGTAAATATTTACTTATATGTAAATAATGTTTTTACTTTTATTTTCCATTATTTGTTTAATTTATAAATACCGCATGTGGATTTCGAATAAAATGATATGTTCGACGTGGATTTTTCGAATTTTTAAACCTTTCAGTTTCGTGAGTCATATCGATTGTTTTACTATTGTGTCTGCTTCATGAACAGGGCAGGTGTTAATTTTGCAAGATGAATTGTCGACGTAGTAAGCTCATTGACTGTTTATTAAAAAATATATAAAAGTTATAAATAATTAGAAGAAAATGTATTTTGAAAAATTTTAATTACGTGACGCATGATCAGAATATCTGTATATATCTATATAATATCTACATATCTATATAACATCAATATCTCAAAAATTTGACATTTTGTTGATTGCCACAGTGTTGCTTGCCAGCGTCTATATGTATGCGTTACCGAAAAATCAAAACACATTAGTAAGTACACAAGACCAAATCGACGGATTCGGGATATCTGACAGGCGTCAACTATTCGCACGTCAGTCTTGTCCTAAAGTTGGAGATAAGGCACAATGGAGCAAGTCTGTTAACATGGGGATCTGAAAGGCTTCGTTGGACGTAAACGGCGTCTATCGGAGTTGTAACCCCTGCTTAGAATTGTGATGCTTAGAAAGGCTCGGTTAGAAAGTACGCTTTTAGCTGTAAAGATCAGAAAACTTATTTGGAGATCGTCTCTGTTGTTATTTTAATTGATTAGTATTTTTTTTTTTCACAAATAGTCAAATTTGGAGATATCGATGTATTCTGATAATGCGTCTTGTGCTTAACATTATTAAAAATATATTCATGTCATCTAAACTAAATAAGTACGGAAAAAAGTTTCTTTTTTTAATGTTTCGAATACTGAAGTGTGCTCAATAGTTTGCAATATGCAATAATTTGTTATATTTGAAAAACTTATTATTAGATAATGAGATATTTACATAAAAAGATAACTGACCATATATCTAGAATACAATAAGAGATATTTTAAATATAAAATAGTCGAAAATCTAATCTCAGTATAGCGGTTTCCAATTGTCAAAACATCTTTCAATCTATGATAACATCAACGATAAAAATCATAAAAATTCTTACAAACGCTATCAAACTAACACCTCGTTTGCTTAAATTATAGTTATGTGATAGTCTCAACAACTGTGACGATGGCGCCCCATGGACATTACCCATAGAAGTTAAGAATTAAATGGAAATGTTGTATATGTGGTGATAATTTTATTGTTCATATTATCGATAAAAATATTTGGTTTCATTTTGAGGGGACAAAGTGACTGGTCACTGTATTTACACGACGTAAGTTAGTAATTGTAGTGATAAGCAATATTGTGTTAAGCCACATGGATTTTATTTTGAGAAAATGGCGTTTAAAGATATAATTTAATAATAATTTTGATTGAAGAAATATATATCCATCGAATCTTTTCTATTTCGATAAAAAGTGTAATTAATTAAAAGCAGATTGGTATAATAAATAATTTTATCTAATAATAAGTTTTTCATAAATATGAGATAATTGATTATTGCAAAATATGGAACACACTTTAATATTAGAAACATTACATTAAGAAACTTTTTCATACTTATCTCGTTTAGATGACTTGAAACATTTTTCAAATAACGAGATGCATTATCAGAATTTTTTGTGGCTTGACACATTATTGCTTATTAGCATCCAATTTACATAAATATCAAATTAAACGCAATTACGTATTTTGCTTTAAAATTCTTATACTTTAAAACTATTCAATCAATAACACCAAAAACCAAATCATCCATTTCCAAGATAAATATTTACGCATCCGTAAACTGTTAGTGAACAAAACAGATTACGCTAACCAATCTACCGTGACCCCTAACACCGGAGTTAATTTCACTTGTCCGTACAATATTACTGGGGTTTTAGGTCACGTTAAAATGGTTAATTATTGTACGATTCAGCATTGTCTCGTGTTTATAAAGGTCGGGGTCCATTTGCTGAACTATCAATTTGTTAAACAACACTTAAACGTCTTGTAATAATTATGAATGGGTGTTAAGTATTTAATATTGCTTTAATTATTGTTATTTTGGTGTAATTACAGGCAACGGTTATGTGAAAGTGTCCAGTGTTGACCTCTCAGAGTGTTTTAAAGGGATTTACATGTTATATAGGAGGATATCTCGTCGCATTGATTCTGATTACATATAAATATAATATACCTAAACGATTATTATATAAGCCATATGTGTGATGTTTTAAAACATGATGCCTACATAATAACGCTTCTAGTTGAAAATAAATGTTGATTAAGTAGCGACCTCTTTTTTCTTTAAAGTCGGTTAAAACAATCTTCGATTAAATTGCAGTACTGCGTATATAATTGTATATATTTCAAGATATATTGTAATATTTTTTGATTTTAGCAGTCACAAACACAGAAAATCGAAATTTTATGAATAACCACGCCTTGCTAGAACAATGTACCTTTGGCTCTATCTTTTTTATAATAATATTATCGTCAATGTAATTGACTATACGATCAAGCCTGTAACAAACGATACTTACACTCAAAATCAAAATCAAAATCAAAAAAATACTTTATTCAAGTAGGCTCTCACGAGCACTTTTGAATCGTCAATACATTAAAAAACAAAAAAAAAAATTACATCAAATAATGAAGCTACCACCGGTTCGGAACGTAGATTCTACCGAGAAGAACCGGCAAGAAACTCGATAGTTACTCTTTTAAAATATTGTCAATACATCACAACACAGTTTATGATTACAAATTGATTATTTATCTTGTACGAAATTCAGCATATACTAAGCCCACGCATCTTTATCGTCAACGTAATCTTGTATAGAGTAATATGCTTTAGCTATTAGAGACTTTTTAACATATGATTTAAATCTATTCATGGAAAACTGCAAATATTTCTGGGGGATTTTATTATAAAAACGAATACCTTGCCCCAGAAAGGAAACATTTACTTTGTGAAGTCGAAAACAAGGTGTTACAAGTTTATCTTTCTTTCTCGTGTTAATATTATGTTTATCTCTATTTCTTTCAAAATAATGAATATTTTTGTGAATCTATACTATATTGTTATAAATGTATTGTGACGCAACAGTAAGTATACCTACTTTACTAAAAATATCCCGAAGGGAGTCTCGAGCTCCTAGATTATAAATACCACGAACAGCTCTTTTTTGTAAGATAAATACAGTATTAATATCTGTAGCACTACCCCATAGCATCAATCCATAAGACATGATACTATGAAAATAACCAAAATATACTAATCGAGCTGTATCAACATCGGTTAGTTGACGAACTTTTCTAACCGCGTACGATGCGGAGCTGAGTCTCCCCGTAAGAGATAACAAATGGGAGCTCCACTGAAGTTTCATATCCAAAGTTATTCCTAAAAACACCGTTGTATCAGTAACATCAAGGATCTCATTATTTAATATTAAACTATAAGTTTGCTGTTTAACATTAGGCAAGGTAAATATTACACATTTCGTTTTCTTAGCATTTAAGAAACTACTTAAACACTTTAGCACTGGTAAACTCTACTCATATAATTGATATAACATAACTCTGTAACCTGCTTACAATTACCTAGATAACTTTTGAAAGCTGTGAATCTAAAAAATAAGGCACTGACAGTAAAATCATTCAATTTTAAACCAATGACAAAAAACTTATGTAAATCTTTATTAAAGTCTGAAAGCAAAATTTATAAGTGTAACTCACCGTATAGAACATTTACATAGATAT
Organism: Hypolimnas misippus; assembly: GCA_037950945.1. Lineage (NCBI taxonomy): Eukaryota > Metazoa > Arthropoda > Insecta > Lepidoptera > Nymphalidae > Hypolimnas > Hypolimnas misippus. The sequence continues at coordinate 10,368,381 of JBBEEQ010000013.1, read as the reverse complement.
GTTTTTATGTATATGTACATATATATAAACCATTAACGGTGTAAACTTGCGAATCGTACAAGAAAGGCACAAATCAAGCGAGATATTCAATCTCTGCCCACAATAACATTACAATATCTCATCTGATACCAACTGAAGGGCTTAGCGACATTACACCCCTACATCTTGATATATACACGTAGCTGCTAGATGCGACTGTAGATGAAATACTACGCACAGATGTCATATTGAGTTACCATATAACTGAAACTCAAAATGTACATTATTTAAAATGGCTTTTATAAGCTCTTTCGAATCGTCAGTTTCAAATTTATCATGTCAGTTCCACGTACAACTACTATATATGGCGAGTATTACAAAATACAATCCAGTATTCTTGTCAGTCTTTTAATTCAATTCAATTCTTTAGTGGGTGTTAGTTATGCCAATTAGACACATGTTATTTCGCCAAATTTGCCAGTCTTAATGACAACTTGAATCAATTCCAAATTGACAATTTGACGTCGACGTTGTTCTGTTTGCTCGATTATATTTAGGAAAACACTTTAAATAACTACAAATATAATTATAAACATCTTTAATATTAAGTTATTGATTAGATAAATCAGTTAACGATTAAAATAAACCGCTAAGTTTATAGCTTTTTGGTTAGAAATTAGATTTTACCACGAACTAGGAACTCAAATTTTATATTATCTTTTTTTTAATCATAACTATTTTTAAGGTTATATTACTATTACCAAACATACGTTTTGTCGGTTCCAGCGGCTTTAACCCTTGTTAACGATTTGTAAAGGGATACGGAAGGGATAGGTGAAGGGCCTGGAACAAATTAAGGGATCCTAATGGTTATCGGGATCTGAACGTTAACTTAACCGGCCCTTACGACGAGATGAATTTTAATGCACGCTCTTGTGGGCTTAGCCTCATGAATTTGTACCTTTGCCATGTGTTTTATGGTTTGAGTGTCTTATCTTGTATATCTTGTGTTTAATCTTTGTTTTTTTTTTTTATTTATTTATCTGGATACAACATAATTGGCAAAGCCATTTAAGAATAGGGTATGTCGTAAATCACCGTTTCATCTAAATTTATTGTCTATGTTAATTATTTAAAGAAACTTTATTATGATCAAATATTATCTAAATAATAGATACTATCGGATAAATACATTAACTAAATACTATCAAGTTCAAATACGTAATTTATGTTTAGATAGTAAAAAAATATTAAGGAAAAATATTTTCTTAAAATTTTTTCATTGTACGGTTTAGATTTCGTGGAATTCCGCGTTCGTTCTACTTTTTAATATGCTATATATTTTTGTTTACCTTTTCGTTAAACATCGCGACAACTTCAAATGCTTTAAGACATAAAACGAGGAAAACACACACTGCAACACTTAAGTTCCACGAGACGTCAACATTAAAAATGTTCTAAGTAGAACGAAAAATTGCATAATTTGACATAAACACCATTCAATCAAACAATACATAAACTAATTAGTTATGATCCTTCGTAATTCATTGACTTGTTGCGAACTCCTTCGAACCAACTTTTTGGATTCAAACTTTAAATATATAAAATAAAACATATATACAGAACGTTGTCAATGAACTAGAGCCGATCTTTTATTTTAATATTAATTTAACATTTAATAGACTATTTAAATATATTACCAACACTGAATTATAATTGCGCATTTTTCTCGCTATTCTGTAGTTGCTAATTTTGATTTACGTTGTGTTAGAAATAAAGCGAAGATTTTGAAACAATCTCTCACATTTAAAATCCTAATCTATCGTTTATGATTAAACAACACTAAATTATATCAGAAAACATTTACCCGCTATATCGTTATTTATTAAATAACTTTACAATCCGATTAATATCGGACGATATTGAATGTTCGTGACAAATGGAGTATCGATAAGAACATCGATACACGAACCAATCGATAAACGTGAATCGATGGATTAGATCGATATCTCGGCTCCTGGATGTAACTTATAACAGGGCAGTTTTATGGGAGTCATTTGTGGTGAATATAATGGTTACACTATATTTGGTAAACTTAAGAGTTGTCTATGTTTAACCGAATATAGCTGAACCATGAGTACATTCAATTGGTATTTGTGGTTAATATCATTAATAATATAGTAATGAGAGAGCTTGTTTTGTATATGCGATTTAAACTCTAGAATCACTAAACATATTTTAAAAATAATAGTACCATTTTACAAGGTGCATTATTCTATATTTTCATAGGCTACATTTTATGTATTTCCTTAAAACAATATCTACATTAACGCGAGCGAAGCCGCGAGTATAAACTAGTTCTATTTATAAACTAGTTCGCAGACAAAGACGGAGACAGAACTAAGCTTTGGTTTAATTACTGCTTTATGACGTCACAATACTCTTAACATGGCGGACGGTATTTTTTGGAAATTTTAACTACTATCACGAGTTTGAATGATAGGACGTAAAAATTTGAATTTCATTTTTATTCTCTTAGATATTTAATTACTTCTCCAAATGTATCTGCAAACAAAAATATTTTCATAACTGATAAAGAATATTTATTTTAATTTAATTTTAAAAGAATATACGTGGTTGCTTCTTAATTACCTCAAGAAACACGTTAAAATAAATTGGCTGTAGCATTTTTAACCTTATTTCTAATAAAATAAATATCAACACAATCGCATTACGTTCATGTAAGGGTAAGAAGAAAACTGCTTTGGTCTGATAAGAGGGCAATTTGAATAATTACCGTATAAGTCATCGGGAGATGAATTTTAGAAACAACAAATTTTCCTTATAAATTTATGAATTAGCACATTTAGGATGTTTGTCCATGTCGCCGTTCCGACATCTTACTATGGGCGCTGAAAATAATCCCGATTTTCGGCAGGTCATTGTTATTAAGGGGTCTAAGGTAGTAAAAAAATGTTTTTTTTTTTTTTAATTCATTATAGATTTTTTTCAGTACATTTACTTCCATGCCGAAGGGGTTGTAAGTGTAACCTTCTGATGTAAATGTTACAACTTATAACGCATCGAATACAATAAAACACACAAGATAAGTTAAACAGAAGACCATATCTTACACTATAGTTTTAACCGAATTTAAGAAAATATTATATTTAATGAAATGAATTATTTATTTGCAACTGTTGCCAACGATTCCAAAGTCGCGTTACGAATTAAGAATATAAGTTATATAATTATAAATAAGTTATGTTAAGAATTTTGAACAAAGTTTAATTTAATCAATTGAAAATATAATCCTTTAACTTACACCTTTATATTAACCTATGTAAAAATCGTTCTTTGTTTATTCGTATTTTATGCAATGCCATACCGTTCCTGCAATTGCGATAAAACTTAGCAATGTATAGTTTTCATATCTGAGAATGCCATAAGCATATAAAGTATAATTTAAAGCTATACATAATTTAATTACAATTAATTATAAACTACGAATATTCTTTGATATATCATTTTAAATTAATATTCATGCAGAAACATTTGAAAAAGTATTAATATATCTAAGAATAGCTATAACAATCTTACAGTAGGTGGCGCGCGTTTCAATCAAACAGAAAAATAAACTCTGAACCGTCGTCAACATACAGAAACCTACATTAACGCGAACTTATTTATTATACGATTTTAGGCGAGAATTGCGCTTATAAGTTTTGCTCATAGACTTTCATTGAAAACTACATAAGTCATTTGTCATTGTGTTACACCTAAATGAATTTACTGTAAGTACCTTTATTTTTGACGGCCACAACTTTCGTAGTTCTTTGATTTTAAATTACGAGCACTAATCAAATAATTTAATTGAATTACGAGAGTAAAATTTACAAATGTAATTCTCGATTTAGTAGATATAAACTAAGTAACATCGCAATTCAGAACCACAGTTTACACGTTAAATCGCAAAACACGAAACAACATCTTATAAAGTTTAACTTTAACTACAAATCGATAACGAAATCCACTAGAAATTTCCAACGTATCGATAGTATTTCCAGGCATTGTGTATACGATTTATACACTTAGATTCTAGATTAATAACGCGTGTTGCCCCAGATGATCTCCCGAGTCGTGGCTCAATGTTTATTTGATATTTCGCTCTGATATTTACTATTTCCTGACTGGAAAGTGACCTTTTAATACTAAGCACTCGTTATTACTTACCATTGGGTTTAAATGATCCGTTTCAATCGCTTCATCTAGATACAACAAAGATTTTTACGGTAAATTTTGAATAAATCATAATGGTTTGTAACTTGACTGATAATAGTGTAAAATCAATTCCGTTTTTTTGTCTGTTACATTTTCACATCTGTTACGATTTTAATGAATTAATAATCTATACAAATAAATCAAATACATAAAGTACCTGTTTGTAATCCCAAATTAACATGTTTAAATTAAAAAACTTACGAAAGTATACATACATACATAAAAACACTATTTTTGTCCGTCTATCTTTGAATATAATCCAACAGGAAATGTAAAAGTAATTTGAAAAATAAATGTTGCATTATTATGCAATTATGTAATGTATTTACAATAATGGTTTTTCGAAAAAAACTAACCGAAGGCCTTTCATAGAGTAAAACTTTTTACTTTAGAAAAAAGTTTATTATTTTAGCTGTGAAAACGTTATAAACAGACAAACAAAATAATTTTGGTATTTAAAATAGTATAGGTAATTAAGTAGTACAGGTATCGTATTAGTAGTTATAGATATTGAGATTTCTTATAAAGGTCATCTCACACAGAACAAATAAAACAAAAAATGTCACTACAACAGTTCCCAGGCATTACAATATGTTTTACAATCACGTCTGAACGATGTCTGACAATTAATAAATAACATTTAACAAATTCGAGATAACGTGATCTTAATTACTCAAAAATCAACCTTATCTTCTCTCCATCGCGGTGTAGTGCTTATATTTATCGTTTGAATCTTCGTATAGTGTCATTCATGGGCGGAAGCGGATTAAAATGACAAAAAAAAAAAAACAATTTTTTTTTTTATAAAAATAGCAGGTAAACGATCAGGGACTTCACTTAAGTAATGTAATCGTCACTACCCATGTTTTTTTTAAAATAAATATTAAAATATATTTAGAAAAATCAAAATACATAATTTATTCAAGAAGTTAGTATTAAGATTATAAGCACTTTGAATCAAAATAGAAACAAAAAATATATTTAAACCAATAAAGCTACCACCGGTTCGGAAAGTAGATTCTACCGAGACGAACCAGCAAGAGACTCGATGGTTACTTTTTCTAATTCTGTAAAGTCATAAAGAAGTTAGAAATATATTGAATCCTAAATGGAGTAATCCAGCGTAAACTAAATCCTAGCATCTTTGTTTTCTATATAATTTGACATAGAATATTATATCTTGTATAGAATAATATGCTTTCGCTATTAGGAACAATCATTGAAGAAAACCTTAATATTATATGCAATATATTTTAATGATCTTGGTTATAACATACAATAAATAACTATAAGCGTTTTTATTATAAGTATTTTATTAGAATATAACTTTATTTTATTACGAGTAAATTTATGTTATTATATTCATTTATATAGCTTTATAAAACAGTATTTGTTTTAATTATTGTCATTTGTATTTGTTTTGGCGTAAAATCTAAATCTAAGAAATTTATTATTCAATATATCAATCAAGCTCTAAATTAATACAAAAAATAAAAAATAAAAAAAGGATTATTTTTTACAAAACATTGTAGACCTCATCTAAGCCATTGTATCTGGGTAAAGTCCCAAAATACTGTCAGCATTACCCCGTTGAATGGCCAAGCTGATCCTTTGACCGAGGTAGCTGCCAGCTCTTGGGTCCCCAGTTGGCTCCCAAATGGTTAAAAATTTTCAATTTGATTATTATGTGCTCATGAGAAAGATTCAATGTCAAATAATGGATGAGGTGGTTTTTGAATTTTAAAATGCTACATTTTAAGTATCCTTTATCTTTCATTCCTCTTTAAGTTCGCAACGCATGTTATGTCGTCTGGTGCTACGTATGTTATTAGGCAGTGGTGATGACGAAACATCAAGTGAACCGAATGTGCTAATTTGAATAATGAATACCAAGTTAAATTTAAGTATCATCATGGACGTATTCTAGCGGGAGTTTGAAAGATCCGAACACCACTCCCCCTTAGCATACTTCTTACTTATACTTAGTACATTAATAAATAAATAAATAACGCATCACACTCAACGGCCCCCATTAAGATCTCATGACCTTGTGTCGGGGGTCCGGAAACACTCACAACACTAACACAAACACCCAGACCACGACAAACATCTGTATGGCCAATACACACGTTTGCCGTGAGCAGGGATCGAACCCGCGACCTTTAGCGCTTTAGTCAGTTGCAGTGACCATTGCGCCAACGCGTCTGTCGAATATTGAACGAATGGTAATGACAATGGCTTAAATAATTTTTAAATAACTAAGATCAGCATTTAGAACCACACCACCTTACTGCATAATGCCCGGGTAAAAACTAGTTTATCTTTGTACATTTCGGACTTACAACCCCTTCGGACCCTTCCCTTGGACAGGTCCCTCCCATATGAGATATAGCTATGTCCGCGAGTGCCACTTAAGTTTTGGCATGTCTCTTATGTATTGTTCCTCCATTACCACACGCTGTATAATCTGAGCGATGTTGACAGGTGTTAAATCGAAGGAGAAATGAACAGCGCATGCGCAGTATGCACGCTATGATGCAATTAGTCGATTCATTATTATTAAATAACCATCTCTGTTTTACGCTCTTTCTAAGAACTCTTTGCATATTTTACGACATCCATATTTTACTGAATAGGATTTTATATCACCAAGTATCCTCATTGCTATAGAATATAGACTAATAAAATGCTATCAATAAAGGTAAACTTCATATAAATTTACTATAAAATTACATTTATATTATTTATCTTTCAAGAAGCTAATTTTATAGTCGATTAATGTGAAATCGTTTTGTATACATGTATTGAGTGATTTTCTATTTCTCTATACTCATAATTCTCCATAGAGTAGTTCCCACATATAGTTTTCCAATAACCCTTTCACTGCGTCCCTATCGCATCAATCCTGCCCCAATGAAAGTTATTCACATTGACTGTAACTAAGTCAATGTCGCCCATATATATTTGCACTGGTAGCGTTCTAGCAAGAACTACTTCACTTGCAAATGTCAGCAACTGTTTCGTTACTTTAGAAGCAACAATACTTTGTTGTAAGTTTAACAACTTTTACTGAGTTAAAAACTGTCTGTCATACTACAAAAGACGCATTAAAACCATGTTGAACACGTGTCTAGCTAAACAGTGTTTAAGATTTAAACATTGCTTAAAATATTATCTAAATTGCTTAACAGCGAATAAACTCATAAAAAAAACTTATTGATAAAATGTTATACGTTACATTTGACAGCAAAAATAGGTTTTAAACATCTATTAAACTCACTTAAACGTATATTAATCTATGTCTAAAGCATGTTTAACTCAAAACTGTCTTAGACGCCTGTTTAACGTCTGTTTAAATATTTTGTAGTAAGGCAGTGTAAGTTTAACACTTTGTTGTAAGTTTTTTTTATCATGATTTCATTTAAATATGTGTTGTTTGTAAAACTGATTGTAACATTATGTAATAATCATTTAAATAATGTCGCTTATTAATTATTTATCACTGTTAATAATTCTATCATATTTTATCTTTTGCAACGTCTAATTCCCAAGACTACTAGAATATTAGCCTTTATTGCTACGTATAATAAAAGCGCATCACATTCACATTTCACACATTAACGTGGCTAGAGTATAATCGAATAGAGCGTCATCATAATACCAAAGACTTAAAACAAAAGGCGTGTCCGATACGAGTATCCGTCATAAATCCACATTAAAGAATTAGACGCCGCACGCCCCACAACTCCATCTCAAACATCTTAACACGACCAATTAAAAAAGTCATCAACAATGAAATCTCTGAATACACCTGACACGACAACTTTACATAGCAGGTTAATGTAGGTTCACACGTGAACCTAAGGTGAGAGCGATCCACCGGCGGCAAGGCCGAGAAAATAGATCTAATTGAATCTCAACCTACCGCATACGTAATAAGGTCAAGATTCACATGACATCGGCTGAGGAGTACAATTAAGAAAGTATCCGATAAGGCTCAGAGTAGGTTTTTCGAGAAAGGATCGTATAAGGAAGGATTAGAGGCTGTTTTGTTTTGTTTGGTGTCGTCCGACCGGTTGGTTCGGTCGCGAACTTTTACCTATAAATTTGTGTCGGCTAGCTGGCATGAAGCAGCGGGCGTGCTGCGTCTATGAGATTTTGTTAGGAGCCCTAACAATAAGCTTGTAGCGGGTATCAATTACTTTACTTCACAAACATTTTTCAATACAAACACAACTTAATATACCAATAATTTTATAAAACGCAATTCAAAGTTTATAGCTATGTAGATAAAGGTTTATTTATCCTTCATTTATTGTGGGTAATCGCTATCTCTCGTAACATAGGACAAATATATGATAGGACTCCGCTTATGCATTTCACAACGAGTCAATTAAACTTGGCATCATCATTACACGGTTTATTTCGATGCTAATTTCATACAAATTCTGTCTTAACTCTTACCAATAAAGTATACTTACCAATATAGTACCTAATGAAACGTTTATGAGTGATCGATGATTTGTATGATATAAATTTTTTTTTAATTATTATAAGTTACTAGATGACCCGGTGAACTTCGTGTCATATATTTGTGTAAAATGTAATTAAAACTTAATACACTATTTTTATCTACAGTATATGTAACGCACTTTTTTATTTCTAAACAGAACTGTTTTGTATTCCAAAAAACCGACCAAAGAGATCGGACCTTATACTACAGTTATAAAACAAATTACTGAACGCATTTAAAAATATTTGACAACCAACTGACAATTTTTTTGTATTTCTAAAAAGATAAAAGACAACAAATCTTTCACAGCTTGGATCAGTTTATATTATAAAATTAAATTGTCTCTTTTAGTATTTTCCTCTACTTATTATTTATGTATGTTTCTCAACGTTTAAACCTTCCGTGAACTTCCACATATATTTCAAGATCAAAATAAGCCGAATCGGTTCAGCCATTGTCGAGTTTTAGCGTGAAAAACGAACACAATTCACTCATATATGTATATAGATGCGAAGTACTGTCAATGTATTAACCACCCTGTTCTTTTTCTGTAACAGCTAAATCTAGTTCTATGTAAATAGAGACAGACTTTTAATGAAAACAAGTACTTTAGAACAAAACCGTCACAAAAAAAGAACATCTAAATCTTTCTCAATTTTCCAAAAACCTAAATCTATTAAAAGCAGAAGGTTTGATGGAAAAAAAAATCTCACTCACATCAGCCATAATAATATTGGCAGGTTAAAATAAATACAAAATAAAATATAAATAAATTTTTAAGATAAATTAGTAAATGTAAAAATAAAATTATAATCAGATTGAAATATCTGTAATGCATCAACCATTAACAACCAATAGCTTCACTATTTCTCATAGAATATAATAGGCACAATGTGAAAGTGCGCGTCCCATACATTTACTAGATTTAATACCTTGTATTCTAACGTACCTCATTTAAATGCCAAGTCATCGTAATCCATATAGGATAATAGATGTTGCCAGATTATTATCTCATTTAAAATTACCATAAATACTCTTTGATTGGCGAATTAAAAAGTTAAAATGACAAAGAGTTTCGTTTATTCAGATTAAAAATAATTTGACGAACGCCAAAAATAATAAATAAATTAACAATTGTATTGTTTATAATTTAACTAGCTTATGCTCGCGGGTTCGCTCGCGTGAATGTAGATTTTGTTATGTCAGACGACCTTGTATAACTTTTTTTTCTCATCGGTAACACGCGCACCATCTATTGGTAATTAATTGTACTATGAATATAATCTATTCGGAAGTGAAAACAATAAATTGACCAATTTTTAATGATACGAACAAAAAATAAACGTATTTTTTTATATTATTACACTAAACTGCTATTAAAATAAATTATACTTACATATTTACGTTAAATTGTATATACATTATCATAATAAGAAGTAGGTTACGCTCACGTTCCAGCGCTATAACAAACATACAAACAGACCATGCATTACCTTCGTTACTCACCACAGTCGGATATACAGACATAGGTACGTATAACAACTTTTCGATCGTTAATAAATCGAAGTAGATAAGAATTTCCATTACCTGTTAAATTATCACATTCAGTAACTAAAAGTTGAAGTTGAAAATATTAACGCATTAGTAACTCTGATAAAGATGTTGTAATACTTAATAAAGTATTTTTTTTAAATAATTATAAGTTATCTAATAAGATAGTATGTAATACTCTAGAGATTTATAAAATGTAGTAGGGGCTACGTAAATGGTAAAGATTAAATTTGCTACATAGACTACTGAGGATCAGTTATTATATTAGGCAGAATCGTTGATTGTATTGGTTGACTATTATTGGCTAAATGTTCTCCATTAAAAAAAATATTTGACGTAACACGTAAATAAAAAAATAATAAAATAGCATCTTTATAATTTTAACTATTTTATAAAACTCTACGCTATCACTTATTCAACAGAACGATTTTTTTTTACAATAATAGTTTTATTTAATAAATAATATTATTTCTATTAAAATAAATAAATTAATCAATATATGTATTTTTATTACATTACTTTATAAATAAGCTTTTTTTTTAATTATAATAATAAACAATGTATAGCGATCATGTTATTACCAAAAAAAAAATGTATTTTTTTTAAACATTTTATTTTACCATAGACTCAAAAATACTACTTGCATTCCTTCTAATACAGCATATCGATAGCACGTCGCATTGATTTATGTTTTGTATTTCTTATGGACGTAGTGTGAAAACGCACTTACTTATAAGAGCTTATTTTTTATGCACCCCAGCCACGCGCTCGCTGGAAGCGTGGCGCCCGTAATGTTATAGAGAAGCTACGCCATTAAGCGGCAGCGGAAATCTGAATTATTACAAGGCTGGGCTATAAGCGGTAGCGGAGATATGAACATACTCCTTTAAGTTAGAGTCCTAATGGTGCTATCGTAGAAAAATATAACGATTTTTTTTGGTATTTTAGTTATATTTTATACATTTTAAATGCTTTACAAAGAATAAGAAAATAATAACACTATTTAAAATGTTTGTGTCTTTTAGTACGATGCACTCAGCTTTGTTATTGTATAGCTTAATTTCTCTTTTTAATTCATATAATTATAAGAAAATATTTTTATTGTAAGCACTATTTTCATTCCGTAATAAAATCCTATTTTCAAACCAAAGTTTATTAGCGAAGCGATTTCATAAGCGTACATAATCCGCTTCGCTTGTCACAGTGCTTCATATCAGCGTTTTACTTTAGCGAAGTGTGTACAATATTTATTGTTGCGGTGAGGGTCGACGCAAGTGTAAAAAACCTCGGATTAATAGATTGCTTTAAGCGATTGAGAGTAATACTCCATTTAAACATTGTTTATTACTTTATGTAAGTATTCTCAAATATCGTTACTTTTCAGTTTAATAATAAAACGAATGAAAAATCTTCTTGTTTAGAGATTGTAGTTCATTGAATTAAAAAGCTAATCCTTTTGAGATAGTGGTCTACGTCATGAGGGTCACCTTTGTAAATGTATTCAAATATATAATGTTATAATTTTCATAAATACTTTATAAAGTTTAAACTTATCAAAAAAGTAGGTAGGTATATTTAAAAACAAATGCATTTTATTTCTTATTAATTATTAAAAATAACTATACGCCATAAACGTTTAAATTAATTACCTCTTTTAAATTCGAGATTTATTTCACATAAAAATATTTAAAAAGTAGACATTCCACAAACGCGATATAATAATTATCACAGTAAATTATTGTATATAGATTATACATAGAACTTATATATAGGTATACATGTAACCAATCAACATCATTTAAATAAACCTAACATTTTACTGTATAATGGTACACATATAAAAAAATAATTAACAAAACATATCACATATAATTAATATTAATGTTTTTGACAAAAATAATAAAATAGATTTAAACACTCAACGTCCATTAACGATATTAAAAGTAAATATTATAACTTACATTTCTCTCACTTCGACCATTTACATAATAGTTATTATACATATTTAAGAACCTGTAAATATTTTGGATATTATAATAAATAAATTATTATTCTTTTAATATCAACCAAAATTACATGAAATTTTAATTTTTTCAAATCATTTTAATAACCGCCTCAAATCGGTCTAGACAAAAATGAAATATTACCGTAAAAGTCTCATGGCTCATCAATCTTTTCCGTCAGTTAATATAACTCAAACAAGTCATTAGGAATATTTTAACATAAAGATATGCTTTATAATTAAACTTTGCATCGAAATCGACGACTTAAATTAATATAGCGAAGATTAATTTCCCTAAACAACGAATTTAGAGTCGTAAAAAAATATATTTAATGTTAAAAATGTAATTATGTTCTTCTAATTTAAAATGATATCTTAATTAATATCGATAGTGTGTGTCCATTTGATAAATTTATATCGTAAATAAGAAAGGTGTCGATTAGAGGTATTTTTGTGTAATTTGTTAAACGACATGTGGTATTAACGATTTTCTTTAGAATAAATAACTTCATTACTATCAAATAGGCATTAATATTTATACTTTATGTAAAAAAGATAGAAACTGTGGAATTTTCTTTTAATGTCTTGTACGTTAATAGGAGAGGAGGTCTTTGCCTCGCAGTGGGACATATACAGACTTAGTTTACTTTTTTCCCTTTTAAATAATTTACAACATTAAATGACAGAATTTCAACAAGTTTTTCTCGTATAAAACGAATATAGCTCTGTTTAACTCCTTATTTTGTACAACTACTCATTATAATCGTTTAGTGTCAGTAAAAAAACACAATATATATTAAAAAATGTTACAGTATTTCTTAAAAAAAATAAAGAAAATGTCATTTTTGTTTATTATAATATCGATAACAAATTAGATTTTATAAAAGAAATGTAAATAAATCGTTTATATAGCGTAAAGCCAACCATTACACTAACCTTAGAAAACTAATTACAATTAACTTCCAAAAAATAATTCTCAGATCTATTAAAATATAACGATTTCTGTTAAACTTTTTTTTTATATCATGAAAGATTAAGATAAAAGCAGTAACATTAATAGATAATTTGTGTGATAAAACTAATAGTAGTAAGCGTAATGGCAAGCTATCTATTATCAAAAATAGCAATAAATACATGAAATCAAAGAAATCACCTTTAAAGTACAGTCAACAATTACAAAAAAAAAACTTAAAAGTACAATTGATTTATAATTTATTTTTAATCTGCATAATGAAATGATTAAAAAATCTTTTATAAGAATCAAAAGTTTACTTCTTTTCTAGAACGTTTTTTTTTTTTTTTTAAACGTTCTTGACAGGTATGCGAGAAAATTGAAACTTACTCTTAAGTGAAAAATCGTCTGTTATTGCCAACATAATAATGTACATAGCTTCGTACACATACTATTACAGTCTATACTAACATTATAAAGTAAAAATTTGTTTGTTTGTAAGTTTGTATGTAGATTACCATCTAAAACTAAAGATCCGATTAAAAGAAATACTGTTTGCGTTGCGTTGGATAGCCCGTTTATTGAGGAAGGTTACAGGCTCCCATCGCAGTACGACTCATGAGAGCGTAGCAGTAACCATTAAAGCGAGTGAAACCGGGAAAGACAGTTAGTGCCTTATAAAGAAACGGCCAACATATACAATAACCTGTAGGTATAACATCAAAACGTGTCAGATTTCATAGCTAGTATATTCAAATGTGAATTATTATAATGTCTGATCGCTATCATAGATCGTTGATGTGTTTATTAAAAGCGTACTGTCAACAGAAATAATAAAAAAGATTGTTTTACACTATGGACATAACATAATTTATAATCGCACGGATTTTTTAATGTTTTGCTTTCTTTTTTATGTTTATTAATGTGTTATAAACATATGAATATGACATACAGAATGCCGACAACTTTTGACGACGATGCCTAGCAACCAACTACTAAGTATGATAGACGACAATATTTGCAATTCAATTCAATTCTTTGGTTAATGGTTTTTAGTTGTGCCAATTAGATCCATGTTATTTTGCCAATATCACGTGGAAAGGAGAAAACAATGAGTCAATTGAAATGAATACAGATTTTTAAGGTCAAATAGAAAGAACGTTTCATATCTACGGTCTTAATATATCAAAACAATATATATTAGCAAAGTATTAAATTGTGTTCAGAAACAAAACGATTTTTTTTCTATCGCTACAATTAATATGACAACAGTAAACCACAATTATTTAATACAACTTGTTGAATTATTACAGTTACATTCCCGCTTGGGATATAAATTTCACGAACGTCAAATAGAAATTTATAATTAATTGTATATTATTTCGCTCGATTCGGTACAATAACAAATATAAATCTTAAACAAACTATGTCATTTGACATTAATTAAACCTGTAACAGCCTGGCTTATTCTAATTTTAAACTAAAAACAAAAATATAGATAAAAATCCTTTTAAAATATCAAGCAATGAGCCAATGTTTGACGCAATGTCTTCACCAACACGTTTGGCCAACACAGCCAACACTAGTGCTATTGACGCGAAATGGCCTGATTTATATGCTCCAACCCCCAGAATGAATAAAGAACTACCGCCCAGGGCCAGCCATTTGTCTCCATCCTTTAGGGAAAATGGAAGATTTAGGAGGTTTTTTACAAGACTAAGGCACAACATATATTTCAATAAGACGCCTATAGCCTTATTATTATTGAGGAATATGACAGTTACAAATACATCGCTGAGAATTTTTATAATGGGAGTTACGAGTGTTACCAGTTTATGGTAAACGTTTTCCGATTTTTTATCATTAAAAAAACTTTAGACAAATTCGTATTTCAGAGACAATAGAATAAAAAAACTGCGTTTCAATACTTAAGACAAATTTTTAATTCCTTCCAAAAAATAACGTTTTTTTACATGATAATTTAAAAGACAGATAAAAAAGTATCATGTTATTATTATAATTATTAATCACGAATGTTATAAATCAGCACAATTTCCCTAATAAATATTAATGATCAAGCAAAATTAATTCAATAAATTAAGTGATTATTAATGATATATAGTTATCATGTCCGTGATTTATGTAACAAGAAATCTCTATTAATCAATTAATTGAATTAAAAACTAAAAAATCCTTAAATATACAAAATATAACAATAAATAACGTTCCAAAACAGAGGAAACTATTTTTACCGCACAAAAAGTGTTTCCCGCCAAAGATTTATGACTCCAATCGGCCCCCGCATAAAACGCGGGAAATGAGGTATGCCGCCATACCTATTATTTTTCTTCACTTTTCTTTAAGTCGCAGACAGATTTTTATTGCTCAATTAATTATATGAATGACATATTTTGTTACGTTTTGTAATTTTTAACAACCATTATTATAAAATACATTATATAAACAGACCTAAAATTGAAATTTTTAGGCTGAAAGGAAAATCTTCATAGCTTTGATATAAAAAAAAGAAAAAAAACAAAGTTTATTGTTCAATATAATAATTTACTAGTACATTCTACGTCCAATATTATACACGCGTATTTATCGTATGCGCAGTTCGCGGTCACTCAATGATAATAAAAAGGTCCTCCACACATTCGCGTCACGTTCGCCCCGATGTCGCCCAGGCCATTGCTGAAATTGATACACATTAGGCATTTACAACATCTAAGTTAACTACATATCTCTTATTCCAATGCTATAAGAGTTAAATTCCCTTGATTCAGCAGTTTTCTTTCATTGTACTGTCGCCCAATATTATTTGAACTCCGGTCTCAAGAATACGGTCTGAGATTTCTTATAACATCAAAGGTCTCGTATCATTGGTGTATTGTAAGCTTTTTGCTTTTTGACCACGATGTTTTATTCCTGAAAGCGTCTGGTCGCCTGGTACCAATTGCTAGAAATATTATTAAGTACGAAAGCGTGGGGGCGGTCAATAGAATAAAAAGATGGCTTCCTTAAAAGGACACGTATATTGAATGACATATTAAATAACTCAAGACATTTTTCTTTAAATGTAAAGGTTCTGACGTTTTGGCTATTTGGAGGTGTATAAATTTAATAATGTTTTACATTCTTGTTTAAATTATTTGATAATAATCATGCGTGAAACGGAGATTTTGTTGAGATAAGTCAAACACGGCGTAGGCGGCCCTTAGGGCGGTGCTGTGTGATATACTACGGGAAAACATTGAACAGTGGTACGAATTAATTTCTAACAGATAATAAACATGAAGATGTTCATAAAATTTAAACCCACTTTAAATTTTTTATAGTATCGTGATTGTATATTTATATGTTTTATTTCGTTTGTTTTAAAAAATTGCTTTTTCTTGCATGCGTTTTTTGGTGAGAATTTTTTTTTGTGTTTTCGTCACGAAAATTTTTAATGTATATTTTTCTAATTCTGATACGTAAGTATATTTTGTATCTGTGTTGTTGACAAAATTTTACCCATGAAGTGGTCATATACATAATAATTCGTGAATAAAATTTTAAAACAAAAATGTAAAATTATAACGCACTAATTATTTAAGCAGTGTAAATTTTAATTACTAAGACCTTGTATAATCTATAAAATATTATAAATAATCAATTGCAAATTATTTCTTGCATGTGCATGCCATTGCATTTAATTTGTCACCTCTGTATATGTTGCATCAGCCATGTTGCTTCTTGCATGCACATTAATTATAATTTCCAGCATATGCACGCATTACGTCTTTCAATTTGTTAAGCTGAGGTTACGGAATTAGTGGTGTAGAAAATAATTTATAAAGTTAATTTCGTCTACAACATGAACATCAAGTTTTACAATGCACGCATTAAATTCATAAAATTGAAATAATTTCACGTCATACGCAATATTTTGTTGAAACTTCAACTCAAGTTATTTTATTTTACCGTGTTATCGCGATGAGAAACTGGATATTGAGAAGCAATAATGTGTCAACCCACAATATGTCGAATTCGGAGATATTAATGTATTCTAATAACGCGTTACGTATTTAACATTATTAAGAACAGTCATCCTAAATAATTAAGTATTGAAAGAAAGCATTTTATTTTAATGTTTCGAATATTTAACTGTACTTAAACGACAATATTTTGCAATGCGCAATAATCAAATATTTGAAAAAAAAAATAGATTAAACATTTTATAATACCAATCTGCTTTTAATTCATTATACTTTTTATCAAAATAGAAAACAGAAAATTGTTATATCCGTCTTTAAACAAATTTGTTAAGAATAGGTTTGACGTGTTTTGATGCCATTTTCTCAAAAAGTGTGGCTTGACGTAGTACTGCTTATTAGCGTCCAACTGTCCATTTAGTGTTGCGAAATCGTTTCCACATGCAAGATATCGATATTGTTGATGCTTTAATGACAACGATACTGCTGAATTCATGACACGAAATGAATTAAGTAATTTGTTTAGTGCACGTGTACTACATTTTATTTAAGGAAGCTATATTTATCATCAACGACACTAATTCCGTAATGTAAAAATGGCTTTAGTATATGCATGCACATTGGTTACCGGTGGTGGTTACTCTTGGTTGCGGTCTTAACTTGTAACACTTCACTAACCACTTCTTCTGTTCCGAGCAATTTCACCCATTGTAACCAGGTCACCTAATAATGCACTAACTTATGTCTTCGCGGGGATATTCACACGTAAGTTGTTTTTTTTATTTATTTTTTTTTTTTTCGTTGAAATAAAACTATCTTTAAATTTATATTTATTTAAAATTTGAATGTTTACTTTTTTGAATATGTGATATTGTTATTTTAATACCTAAATAAGTGTTCAATGTACATATATAAAATAGTTTTAATTCAACAATTATTTTTCTTTTTTTTTTCAATTAATTATATGTTTAATATAAACCTTTTTTTGTGTAACAAACTTTTTAGTTCTTAAATAAATATTTAACATTTAGTATAGTTGCTTGAGTTGTAACTAGTACCTAATAATATTTATTTTTTAATATTAATTTGTATCTTTTTATATTAAGTTATTAAATGCACTGTAGAAAACTCTTAACAGCAAATGCTTCTTACTATTGCATTTAAAAATTTAACTTCATTAGATAAAAACACTTGTAAGTTTTGCTTACGGACTTACATAAGATGCACAATTACCTTACTACCAAATTTTTTTGTAATGACATATTTTCTTAGACTTGCGCCATGTTTTATAGTGGTTTATATGTTTTTATAGTATTCGTAAGGTACGTTACTTACTTATAAGTAAGTTACGTGAACAAAACTTACGTAGATTTCATCGTTACAGCTAATGAATTTAAAACAACAAAACAATTAATAAATGAATTTAGTTTAGTTTACCTGTAACAAGTAAGTTTGATTTTAATATAAACAAAAACATTCGCGATTGAAATTCTTTTAAAATAGTTTTATTCCATGTATAGTAACCGAAAAAACCTTGAAAATTGATTTTATTTTATACTTTACTTACATTTTTGATATTAGCGTATTAAAATAATATATATAGTTTTCGGACTTCGGATATTAACACAGAACTATTCACATAATTTTCTAACCCCGATACCAACCTAACCCTGTTCCACCGCGGCGGGTCGCTCCGACCCCGGTACCCGAAAGGGGCTAATAAGTGAAACAGAGATTTATGAGTGCACAGATATGCAAATAGAAATTTGCGGTCCCCCGCCGATAAAAAGACGTCTCTCCCTGAGGGGGTCTGTTTGTCCAACTGTCGGGGGATGACGGCTTATAATTATTTCGTATCGTATAACTTTGTGATGAGCCTATATCAATTTCGTAGGAACGGTTTTTTCGCTTGTAAATTTACCATTCGTCTTTTCATATTAGGCGAAATGAAAAAAAGAATGTTTGCATTTCTATGTACAAAATAATTAATATGGTTTTAAAATATAATTATTATTAAACAATTGCGACTTGTAGTTATTACCTTGTCTTACAAAATTTAAATTAAAAAAAAAAACCCTTCTGTATTAGAATATTGCTGCGTATTTTTATTTTTTTATTATTAATTTCAGTATTTAATAATTGGTCGTATATTAATTCGACGCTGATATGCAATACAGTGTCAAGCCACATGGACTTCATTTTGAGAAAATAGCGTCTAAAGATGTCAAACCTATTCTTAACAAATATGTTTGAAGAAGTATATATCCACATTTTCTTTTATTTTTTAATAAAAGGTATAATTAATTAAAAGCAGATTGATATATTTATTGTATTATTTAATAAAAACTTTTTTCAAATGTTTGAGATTAGTGTATAAATTGCAAAATATGAAACGCACTTGTAACTCGAGAAAAGTAATTAAGAAACTTTTTTCCGTACTTATTTAGTTTATATGACTTAATTTTTTTAATAATGTTAAATAGGTGATGCAGTATCAAAATACATCAATATCTCCAAATTTGACTTTTTGCGGGTTGACACATTATTGCTTATCAGCATCCAATTATACGATTATTAAAATTAAAAAGATCAATTTAGTTAAACTCGTTAAAGACAAATTTCGTTATCTTGTTTGACGCGTCAGAAGGATAAGGGAAATGCTAATTATTTCATCTCGACTGGGGAGATGAAGTCATCTTAAAATTATCTCGTTAATTTATTGTTTTCTAAATAATCTCATTGTATTCAACGAAATGCAATACTTGCTTTTGCATCTTAAAACGTACACTTTTAGTAGGTAATAGTAAAATAAATATTAATTATCGTTAAATTAATAACGTCCTTTAAATGAAAAACCTTGTATCAATAAAAGTATTAAGATGATATTTTTCATGTTTCCTGCAACTTTTTTACGTTTCAAATATTTTTTCAGAGCTAGTAAATATTTATACAAAGTTACATAGCGTTATGAGATCCAAGTATAAAAAGAAAATAAGCAAAACAAACCAGGAACATGTCCTATTTGATCCAACACCGATGTTTGCTCATTAGAGAACGAAGGGGCACAAAATTCATCGTATCAAGTTTTGAAAATACATGAATAAACATTTTAGTTAAAGTTACCTTGTGGCTGTTTTAGGTGCTAAAATTTCTCGTATTGTATGGTAAATATTTTAAAATTTATTATGTACTTCAATTAGTAAAATATAAACTATGTTCAAAAAATTTTTAATAACATAATTTCTGAAAATTTTAAAAATATGGAAAAAGTATTAATAGGTTAACAATTCTAGATAAATGGACGAATAATACAAACCCATAGGCCGAGTGTCAACAAACTCCATCTGTTTCCATAACCAAGTCTAAATTTTCATATGCATATGACGTATTGATATAGCAGGCCGAACCCTCTTGTTGATACTGACCAACGACCTAACGAGCTGTGACCACATGAATATTCAACACACTGATACAAGGAATTAATTAATTTTCGTTGTCACTCGTTCAACAATTTGACATTTCGAAAAGATTTCGAAATTGAAATACTGTGACTTATGGCTTTAAATCTTGTATTGAATTTTAAATTGTAGCACATTAATAAAATTGAAAACTAAATAGTTGAATAAAACACACATATTTATGTTATGATAATTTTATTCGAATACTAAAAAATCGATTAAGGTATAGTATCAATGTAGCAGCTGCGAGTGCAATAAAAAATCGATTTTAAATTATAAACGTGAGCTATAACCATTACCATTACTTCACCGTAATTGCAATGATTCCTATTCATCTCGATTATAAGAGGTGTTACCGAAAATTACACGATGACGACGATAATTATATTGCAAGTCGAATAATCAAAGCGAATATGATTTAAAATTTCGTTAGCGCGTGGCGAGTGTAAGGTTACAAATAATAAGTTTCGTGGTTTTTGTTTTGGATATATGTTACTTCGTCCCCTTTTTGAACTTTACTGTAGGTGTGAAATGTGTCATTATCACATGTTAATGTCACCAGACGCAAATAAAGTCATTTTTATTTCGGTCGTCGTATTGTTAATTAAAATTATTAAAGACAAAAAATAATTTTAATATTTAAATTTCGATATAATTAAAATAGTCACAATATTATAAAAAATTTACTCACAAGAGCAAAGCTAAATGTGGTTTATAACTTCTATTACTTGACTCTAATTAAATTACAACTTTTTAAAACTCAAAATGCAGACAAATAAAATTGTAAAAGTTAAATTTCCACCCATCGATTGGCGGTCACAGTGCAGGGTGTCAACTCGACACTTCATTCCAGTGACGTGTGTAGATACGATTATATGAAACCCTCAGGGAGATGCAAAAAACGCGTGTTAAAAACAGGGATGGGATTTGTATCACTATGTCTGAAACAGATATAAGAAAATAGGTAACTCCTATATAATATTAAATTATTTATATAATTGTAAACGTATTAAAATGTCCCTTAATAATAATAAGTGATATTATTTTATTTTAATTTCTTGCCAATAATTGTCTAATTAAAAGAAATTGATAAAAAACAGAAGTTAAACGAGATGATTAAATCAATTAAAGCATTGTTTTTGCTAGAATTCGTGGCTATCCAGAGATTGCGACCGAGGGGACGAAACACCCCGCACTTAGTAGATTAGGGTTACGAGCTGGTTTATCTACTCTTGTTTAGGTAATCGCAGATTAGGGTTACAAATGTTAGTTTACACTGAGGTTTATTTGAGGTAATAATTCTATTTAACGTGTAACATTTTGGTACAATATGGCAATGATTAATTTTGTAAGGAAGTAGCTTTTGCTCTTCGCGGCTTACTTGCTTTGGTGTGGATTTCTTTTTTTGAAGTAATACTCATACGTATATAAAATATAGCTAATGATGATAATAACGTACATACCTTTCAAATGATGTCATAATTTTAAAAATAGAATCAGTGCTAACGAAGTTTTCTTCGCACGTACAAAATCCGTTCTCTCTTTATTATATTAGTATAGATATAAGTTATGTTAGTGTAGTTAGTTTTACTTTACTGTTTAGCAATGTTAATAATGACAGCTTGCCATGAAGCAGAATGATTGTATGCTTTTTTAATACCTAAAGATAAAAAACAAATAAACGCATCACACTCAACGGCCCCATTAGGATTTCATAATGTCCTAAAACACACAACACAAACACCCAGACTACAATAAACAAGGCCAAGACAACACGAACTCGCAACCGTTAGTGCTTCAGTCAGTTGCAGTGACCATTGCGCCAACTTTATTTATTTTTATGACGATGAATAAAAAGAAAAATTTTCTACAGGATACATAGTCATTATTTGTTATTAATATTGATCTTATTATTAAATTACTAGTTGCCTCCTCCGGATTTACTCACATTTATGGCTACTCCTTCGTTCTTGTGAGCCTCTGCAATAAAATATAATAAATACAATAAAAGAGCAATCCAACACAAAAATATTTTTTCAAATTGGATCGGTAGTTTCAGAGATTACCCCTATATAAACATAGAAACAAATTTTACCTCTTTATAATATTAGTATAGATTTACCCGAAAACAAAATAGGTAGTAGAATTATCACAGCATCAGAGTGCGTATATCCGATGATCGTTTGAACGAACCCGTACGTACAAGGGACAATTTCGTTAAAAAGCTCATTAAAAAGTTGTTCGAATCGTTAATTTCTCCGAGTCGTGATTTCCCGTACCGTCGAAGTTTTTCTTTTGTGCCCGTTTAATTGTGGATCTCTACCGGCTGAATTAACCAAATGAGGGCGACACACCGCTCCCGCGTCTCCGGTATTCCTTATGTACAATCGCGAACGTTCAACTTATCTTTCACAGATAATAAACAAAAAAATTTCAGGAGATTAAACATTACATATTGATACGCTATGCTTAAAAGTGAAGTCTGTTTGTTGAAAACTGCCGCTATCAAAACAAATTATATCCTGACATTCAATTTCGGATTTTTGTTCTAAATAGCCTTTACCTGTCGAACGTATCATGTTTTGATGGCCTATTGCCATTTTCAATAATGAGACGTTAACTCTCTGTTTAGACTAAACTGTCTCTAAAGTATTGTAGCCCATATAACTAATTGTAGGACGGTTAAGCTCATCTCGTCTAGAAACAAGGTCTTAAATACCCATTTATAGCTCGACTATAGACAATAGATTTCTTGAACCGATCAGCTATCCTACATGACCGCGGGAATGTACCGAACAAAAGGACGCTCGTGATCCGCGCATACGCTCACGATGCCATTAGCGGGCGCCGTGGGCGTAATTAAAGAGTTACAATACAGTACTGGCGAATTAAAAACAATTAACTTGAGCCCGAATTGAGCACAATGGCCGCACTGAGCACGACCGGACAAGAGCATGTTGAGCGTGAATTGCGACTTCTGTGCGCGACAGTACGGAGGGTATGTTTGGAAAAATATATATTTCGTGTACCCCAAATAAAGTTCTAAGAGTACTTAGACTTATCAAAGTCTAACGCTATTTATACAAGTCTCGTTTAAATTCTTTTTGTCAATTAAGTGTTTATTTTCAGAAATATAACAAAGTCGAAATGATATTATAATAACTACAAAATAGATAACTTTTTCATTAATTATAAATCTTCCAATTCGGAATTATTTTTCCGAATATAACATTTTTCACAGACCATATGAAATTGAAGCTTGAGTTAAAACTTATTTTGTTTCTGAAAACTTTTCAGAATATTTTTTTTTGTATATTTAAAAAAGCTATTTCTGCAAAACAAAAGGGAAAAAAAACTGAAGTTCTAAGAATTTTCAGAATAGTTTCTACATGCAAAATAAGCTTTTACCAAAAAAGGGGAAATAACTTAAATATATTTTTACATTTTAAAAAAGGTATTTTACCAAAACAAAGGGAAAACGGAGAATCAATCGAGTCCTTTTACCGTGTTAATCGGTCCGTCAAATTAGGTTTCCATCCCGCGAAAGTGCTGACTGCTGGTGTAATGCTGAGGGGCGACGCCATTTTGTTTTTTTTTTATTTTCGGTTTTCACGGCCTCGTGCGTCTATTACCGGCCTTTATGTTAAGTTAGTTACGCTTGGCATTTTATTAATTTTTGAAACTTGATCTTTTTTATTTTTTTACGTTGATAATCAAGTTTATAAATAAATTTTGGATTACTTGAAGTTGATTATTATTATTTTTTTCCATGATTAAGGGAAACTTAACATTTTTCTTTATTACTAACATTTCATACATTTTAAGAACAGTTTTTGACGTCAAATATAAACTTTACCACTTCTGGTGTTGACCTACAGATTTTTAAATGGCACAGAGTTATATAGAAATAGAGAAATTACAGAGTAGCAAACAAAATAAATAAAAATTAAACAACATAATTTTACTCTTTACTATTCTATTTGTCCTTATTCAGAGCGCACTTCTGTGGTTAATATAATAATAAAACTCACATATGATGTTTTATAATACAATTGGTGGCTAACATGGGGTTCAAATAATTAAGCCAGTGTCGTGTTTCGACACGCGCCGAACAAAAGAGTGAGATTTTTAGCGGTCCTCTCGAACAATTGTCATCCCCCGCTCCGAACAATCCATCGATTATTATCAATGGATGTAACGAGAAAGATTAGTGTTGCTAGCGTAAAATAAATATTACATTTTAGAATATATATTTTAAAAGATGCAGATTAAAAACGAAAAAAAAAAACAACCAAAAAAATATTTTCTAGCAAATGTCTAATTGGCAACTAAAGTCGTTAACGAAAATATTAAATCGAATTGAATTCTGGCTAATGACAGACGTTGATCTTTGACTGTTTCGATGTCTGCCATGTCTAACTATTCTTCATCATTTCACCACTGTTAAACGCTACTTGCAACATTTGTAGACATAATACGAGTATGTATCCGATAGCTGTAATTTCTCATTAAAGCCTCCTTTGCTATTAAAAAGAAGATTAAGAGCTTAACCCACCACGCTGTTCCATTACGGGTTAGCGAATATGGTCACTGCTGCGGTCAAATAAATCTTAACGTAATCTTTAGTTGTCTATCATTAATACAAGAGCTTTAATATAAAAAAAATGTTAAATCACACTAATAGTCCCTCAGATAAGCGCGTTCACAAAAAGAAATTCTTCAGCTCAATATATCAATATAGATTTTCACTACGCAAATATAAAAAAAACAACTTACTACGCATATGCGCTTTGACCAGAAGCACGGCATAGACAATACAAACCTAGGTCATAACAAACGGCCGTGTAAAAGAAAACAAAACCCTTTATACTCTGTGGAAACCATACATATATCAGACACGACAATAGGTGGACTTTTTGCGAGCGATCGTGTACCGTGGCTTTTTGAACTGGAATTTTTTCACTCCATTCGTCGTGTAGGCGGGCCTTTATTTCACCCCATGGATAGGGTTGGTTGCTGTTGAATTTTTTATTTTATTTTTCTAATTCTAATCCTTGTTTGACTAAAAGCTTAGTCTATTTGGTGATTAGTTACTTAATTTAATAATTATATCCTAAGTTTTTTCTATTTCATTTGTATACAATAACTTAATCACTTACTATAAAATAAACTATTAATACAAGGTATTCTGTAATAAATAAGTATCAATGTATTACATACTTAAATTTTACAAAACAGACCACACAGGTCTGTTTTATTACAAAAAATGAAAAAAGTAAAAAAAAATATCGACATATCGACATCCCTAGACTAAACATTAGTTTCAAACTCGGACAGCCGTCCTCCCGTTCCGTGTACAGTCATGTTCATCTAAAAACTAAGTTTAGCGTCATGTAATGCACAAACGAGTCTACGCGACTGTCTGCTGAAGCCCGCATTAAACACACTTAGAACCTTGTCGTTGAAATGATTAAAAGAATATGATTGAGCTACGAACTAATGTTCTAATCTTTACTTTGACATAGTTGCTATTTGGAATGTTCAATCGCTCATATTATTCTTAATTTATTGACGATTATACTACAGAAGTGCTTAGAGGGAAAATTGTTATATGTACTTAAAGACTTATAGTACCTTCTCATCGTAACCTTTGAAGGGAATATGTTGAAACCAGGAATAAATTTATACTATCACATAGTTTCACATGGTCCTAATTTGTTTGTACGGTGCCCGTGTTGACTGTACTGCCCATTCCGAAGTATCGTATTAGAAGCGGTGACAGTTATGGAAATAAATACATTTTTATGGTTATTTATCATCGACTCGGTTTGATATTTAATTTTATATCTCCGAAATGAAATTATAATTTCAATCTCATAATACGCATTTCAAACTATTTCTATAAATAAAAATCATTCAGTAAAATTCTATAAAAATGCAATAAAAATACTCTTAAAACGATGAAATATTATATATATGAGTTATTCATAACTCCAGCTTAAAGCGATGTCGTCGCTTGGAAACTTTTAAATAATAGTTCAAGGAGAAAAGCGTTGACCCAAAACGGCGGCTCATTTCCCGCGTCAGAACCTTTTTAAACGATCAAAAAGCACGTGACAATAATCGGGGCGCTGTTATCCGTCGAAGTGACGTTGTCAAGAGGTATCATCGGTGTCAAGCACGCACTGAGCCACTACCGCCCTCTACAATGCTCTCGTACGTGATTAAATCGCGAAATGTCAAAGTGCAAAGATCTTTGTATCGCTCTCACCCATCGCTCAATGCTCTTCTCGGTGATGTGTTCATTCATCAAAAAACCGCTGGCGGCGTATATGATAGTGCGATTAAAACTAGGGCGAGAAGTGCACATGGTTTCTTTGTTGCTTTTTTTTAATTGAGATATTATAGTTTCGTGCGTAATTTATTCAGCTTAAAATATGTATATAAAAATTACAGTAAGTTGCGTAAATTAAACATACGGATTAAATGAATCCAATCATAATCTATTTTTTTTTTAAATCACTGCCTTTAAAACATGTTACCCGTTTTAACAAAATCCTATAACCTTAACACTTATCCGATCATCCCAAGTGCGAAACACTTAAAGCATTGTAATATAGTCCTTATTTTTAAAAGTATAAGGTGTAAAATAAACTTGAAAATGTGGTGTGAACAATTCTGTGTATGTATACACGTGTCAATCTCTCGTTTTTCCGCTACAGCCGCGGTCAGCTCTTTGTTATTCAGATGAAACCTGCCCATCTGAGCGAAGGGGAATAATTAAGGGATATTTAATAAAAAAGGAAGCTTAACGCCAACCCACTTCGTACTGAAACATGTAAAAATGTTTTAGTATGTTTGTTACAGTTTAATAGCCTAAATGCCATACACGCGAATTGACAAATTTATACAATATTCAGTAAGAAAACTATAATACACTCAATAATTCCTAATGTTTTAACAATTAATTTTTTTAGCATTTTCAGACAAATATTTTGGACGATATTATAGCTATAGATTATATTATATATTAGTATATTAAATATATCCTATTTAACGTTCAAATCTCTTTTACAGCAAGACCTGTCTTTCAAAGTTTGAAGACATTTAGGTACGAAAATAATGCGCTAATAATCTGTATAGTTACAGAATATTGCCCTTGAACAATAGAGTGATATAAATTAATGATTTAGACACGTACTCATTATTATAACCTTATAACGTTTTATGTTTATTTTGATTTAATACAAATAAACTCTAACGTCTTACCAGTCTTAATATCAACCAGAGCCTCGAGCGTATAATCAATAACACCTAATGACAACTTCTCCCATATAAATCCTTGATTTAAGCCTTCTAAATTTTATCCGCGCACTAAGGAGTTTAGAATCCTAGCAGGTGATTTACTCCGTCGTTAGTCCAGGCTAATTCTTCCGCGTTGCGAGCCTGTATCACCATTCTTTCTATCTCTTTCTAGCAATCGACTTTACGACGTCATTAGTGCTATCACTAAGTATAGGACGGAAAATCTTAAACAAATATTCCTATACCAATATCAGCTTTATATTAAGCGTAATAAGATTATGGGGTGTTAAAAATAATACGCGGTACGTCGTTACGAAGTCACCTCGTGCTTTAAAGAATGGCTCGCGATAGTTAGTTAAGGCGCGTTTTGTTTATGAGATTTCGATAGTTCCGTTGTGCGCTGAGCCGATTATATTGTACTTATGGCCGCCATCGTGTGAATATCCCGATTAGTCGCGTCGTTTAAATGCTAGTCTAAAATATGAAGGTAGATTATTTAGCTCTTGGAATAATATAGTTCTGTTTAAAGAAATATCTTTCAAGATATTTTGATATAATAATATATCTACTATTAATAAACATTTTAAATTCAATAAATATTATTGTAAAATTTGTCACGTATATTTTATTGCCTTCTTTTAATCCGTTTTAAGCTTTAAAAGATAATTAAACAACATAACTATAAAGATTCAATATAATTAATGAAGAAATTGCAAAATATTTCAACAAGATACCCCAACAAAAGTGTTACAATTTGAAAATGACACATAATAAGCCGGCTCCACACGTGACCGCGCTCCGATCTGATTGCACAGACGCTTTATGCCTGAACTCGGACTATCAGTGACACTCTGACACTCTGACACTGACAGCCGCCGCTGACACCGACATCGCTCTTGTGACACTTTGACCCAGTTGACGACTTTGTAAACGCGTCGCATTGTTCTTTTGTGTTAATTGTATCTGAACGAACTGGAAACGTTCTTAATTTGTTTTTCTTACATTGTGGTCGAAATAAAATGATTTATTAATTACGTTTTACTAGATTGTTTTAGTAATTTTGTAATTGTTAATCTATAAATATATTCATAACCTCATGGATGCTCATGACACCCAGATTGTACGACTTTTGGACGACGTAGCCTAGCAATCAGCTTATGACTAAGTATGACAAGCGAAAGTATCTTTGGGCCAACAAAACAATTAACGATCTTGTCAACATGGGAAATGGATACAAATTTTTAACGTCAAACAGTATGAACGAATCAAATCTATTCTTATAAAATATCCTTGACCATCCATAATGGTATATTTTTTAATATAAAAAAATTGCAAGTAGAAATCTATTCTGCCCAAAATTTTCATTACTTTTCTGTTTGTGCGAGTTGAAAAAAATATTAGAAATTTTAGCGATAAACAATAATTTCTCTTCCCACAAGTACCCACAATAATGAAATAATTAACATAGCTACCGGTAGCCGTGAAAGTATTGTTGTGTCGTAAAGTAGCGCCACCCGCGGCGTTGTTTATGTCACAGCGATCGCGAGATAGCCTGCCTCGCATTGTGGACGAGACTTTACAGCTTTCGCGCCTTTTCGCTTTCGCGTTCCACGTTTGAATCAACTTATAACTATAGATAATACAGAGATTGGCTTTATAATATTTAATTCTGGTATTATTTTCTTTGCACTTTTTTGTTATAAATATATATTTCAATTAAAAGTGTAATAAATGTAATATATTATTTTTAATAGATACGTCATAGGGATATTATGAATCAGTCTTAAACTTGATTTTTATTTAATATTAACATACTTTATTATTTTATTATTTCGTTGAAATAATACTGAAAAATAATATACCTAAATAATATTTTTTGGTAAAATGGAGTCACAATAGTAGCCATTTCATAAGATAAAATTATTAACATTCTTAAAATTTCAGTAAAAACATTTCAATAGCACGTGTCAAATCTCGTCAAAAGTCCCGCGTCCAGTTCGATAAAAAAAAAACTTTATAATACAACAAAACCTATTTACAAATACTCGCTCGCCCGCCCACTCAAAAGGTGTTTATTTAAAAATTTCGATACACAATACGAACGCAACCTTTTTTCTCTTTTCGCGCCATTTAATGCTATTTCGAACCATTAGTATTGAATTCTATGAATTGTCAAAACTGTCACGCGATATACGACCTTATTCTTTTGGCGCAACTTGTCTATTCCCAAAACTGTCAAATTGACGTTTTTGATAAACTTTTTTTTTTTATTTTCTTTTTTGGGACACGTGTTTACAACGTCCAATTTGTGTCTATTGATTCATTGTTGCTATCACAAAAATTTATTACTTTTCAATATTGTCACCGTTATTTGGACTTTTCGTTTTATATTATCTATATAACTGTTGATTATACGCAGTTATTACATTCGTTCTTTCATACAAATCATATATTTATTGTTAGGAATAGGTTATTTTAATCACAGAATGCATTAATGTTTTGGAAAATGAAAATACTCATGACAAAATAATTATAGCAGTATTCTAAGACTGATAACTGGATGCTGAATAGTAATAATGTGTACCTATAAAAAGTCGAATTCAGGGTTAAATCTCATAATACATCACCTGTCTAATATTATTCAAAAGATTTTCAAGTCATCTAAAGAAAATAAGTACGGAGAAAAGTTTCTTAATGGCATTGTTTGAATTTCAAGTGCGTTTCATATTTTGCAGTTCATACAATAGTTCTGCGAATGGGACTGATGTATATGTGACTTATTATTATAAAAAAATTAAAAAAAAATTGGTTTACAGCGGTTTTTGAAAATGAAATAAACTTTACAACCTTCAGGCTCATAGCTCGATCATATTTTGATTTGGATAAGACAAATTAGTACTAGGCATAACATTTCATTTTTCTTACTATTAACATTCCTCCATATATCCATGCGTCGGTGCATCCTTAACTTTACCGGATTGAGAATTAAAATTTCAATTAATAGATGCTTACAACATAAAATCAATTACCGGAATATCAAATTTAAACAATGGTTTAAGTTCTGCGTTGATGAACCATTTAGTCATCAGAACAAGTAATTATATATGTACAGATTAAATAAACTCTATAAATTACGAATTACAACCCCTTACTTAATTTACACCACACCTTAAACATTAGGTATATTTGTACAGAAATACATCGTCTACTCTGTAGGTATTACTCGATACTAATACTACCAAGTTTGCTCTACATTATTAACGTAAATAAACACCTCAGATCTCGATAACGAAGGGTGTGATAGGAATCACCGTGACAAACACCCGGCCTTTATGGGTGCTAAATTTGTTTCGCTATTCCGATCTCCTTACGAGATTATTTTACGATTGTAAAGGCGCCATTGTTGAGATGAAATCGGGTACAGGGTGCTCTTTCAAGTATCAACTTGCTATCGTACTTTTGGAAATTGGACAAGTTATGTGATTAATTTAAATTTTAATAATTCAAATATTTTATTAGAACGTTAATAATATCTAGTAACACTGGCTACATATTCGGAAGTTTTTTTTATGAAATTAATTTTTTACAACACCATGTATAGTCCCACCTTCGTTTATCTCCGCCAATACTCGTGTACGCGTCAGTTATAATAAGATTCGGTCGAAAAGAGAGCTATTATGTCCGGTCTTTTGTTCGGTAATACTCATTCTTTGAGCCTTAGATGATCCCGGTTATGCAAACATCTGCTGAGCACGCCTACATTCTATTTGCGCTGTTTGTTATCTGTTGCCTTTGGTTTGGAATCTATGATTTATAATCTGCCTTCAAAGGAATATGTTTGGCTGTGTATGATTAAACTTTGAGTTTTTAAATAAAAAATGTAATAATGCTTCTATCATCAATGACACCAAAAATTAAATATATTAGGCTCTTCTTCCTGCACTGTACCCACTTTATGCGCAGTCGGCACAACGTGTCCTTCTCTTCCAATCTCGTCTATCAGCCGTCATCTTAGAAGTTACGCCTTTCATACTCATATCAACTTTCACACAATCCATCCATATCTACTTTGATCTACCTCGACCAACATATCCATCAACAATTAAATATATTAGGCTGTATGACAGAAAACCTTTGCATTTAACCTATAAATTTCAAATATCCTCAATTACTAAATAAATTGATAATAAAACCCTTTATCAAAATATGAAAAGCGCTATTAACACCCGCATGCCGCGTTTAATAAGCGGCAATTATTTTATTTTCATAAAAGATAAATATGGCGCGAACGAGTGAATGAACGAATGCGGGCAGAACGCTCACCCTTTACTCGATATCGTTTAATAGCCTGTAATGGACTACGTCGTGCGTGCTCAATTACTAAAAATCAATTTTATTAGTTTTGATTAAAATAGTTATCTAATACTTCTATGTGTACATTGTACATAGAAAACAAGATACATAAACACCAATCTCATGATCTGCGAAAAAATTGAATATTGGATTTTGCATGTCTTGAGAAGGGAGAAATTTTGACAAATAGAAAGTTTTGTATTTTCCAAATTTTCAGCTTTATTTACCAACTAGTTTAAGTTTTACACATTTATACTAATACTATAAAGAAGTAAAATTTGTTTGTATGTAGGAGATACAAAACTACTGATTCGATTTGAAAAAATCTTTTTATGTTGGTTAGCTTGTATATTGATTAAGGTTGTAGGCTAAATAACATCACGCTACGACTTACAGGAGCGAAGCAGTAACCTTAAACGCGAGTGAAACCGCGAGTGCCTACTAGTCTTATAGAAATAAAACAAGATTGAATTAATTACACCATTTATAACACAAGAACGGTGGAACATTGGAAAAATTCACGAAAAAAAAGTTATGAAAAAATCATTTCCTCATGTATTTTTGTATCGATTACCTAATAAAAAGTTAACATAATATTTATTAATTCTAAAACAGTATGATGTTTGCATGATCAGCTAGGTTTTAATATTTAAGTATTACAATTTTTTTCATGTTGAAAAAAAAATCTGTACTAAAAATTTAAATACGTTTAAAAAAACAATTAAAAATGAACATCGCGTGCAATCTAATTATTTAAATTTCGAACACGAATATAATTTATATAATTTACGACTAACGTTTGATGTCACTATTAATCATCTAATCGAAATTCAAATAAAATTTTATGGTCTTTTAAATAATAAAATAATGTTGCATTAATAAATTTTAAAATAAAGATTATTTTAATACGTAACGGACGCGCGTCTCGGTGGCGCCGGCGTTCCTTCATTACGGCAGATGGGACATTGATTTAGCGGGTCAAATCTTTTGACATCGCCATCAATACTATTTGAGCCACTAAATGTTGCTCCAACCTCTGATTCACGTGTTCGTTATGATTATTGTTATTTTGTATCTGTAAAAATTCATTCGTTTAACGAAATACCGCCTTTACATGTACGCTTTTAGGTAAAAATATACATTAGACAATTATCTACGTTCAATTGCCTACATTTCTTATTTTCCCTGTTTATCTATGGTTATTATTATTTCTTTTTCTTTTTGATTATTCACAAAAAAATTATCAATTTCCCGTAATGATGAGTATACTTTCTGTAATCTAGATGTTCATAATGTGCACATGCGATGGTAACCTCCTCAAATTGTCCGTTACTAACTCCACTTTCAAGTTTCCTTTTTATGTATAGAATATTTATTTAACCAATAAACTATACTACCTAGATCCGAAACAATTTCAAATTTCTACGATATCGTTAAAATTAAAAAATAAAATAAGGAAAGTTTTTATCATTACTACCCACTAACAAAAAAAAAACAACACTATTAAAAAATATAAATTTAAAAATGGAAAACGATAAATTAACATTTATTTTTTAATTATAATATAAACAGTCTATCGAATAAAGAAACATGAGTACGCGAGTGCATTAAATACTCAATTACTATCATTCATTAAGCCCATCTTATTCTTTGCTGGTCACTCAGACCCGGGGTCGTATCAATTATAGTATATTACATTGTTACGTCGACGGGCGCAGGGTTAATTACTATTGGACGATCTAAACGTGATATTGGACCAAAGATCAGCTCGGATGTTTGTTGTGCACCTTTCGATTTCAGCGCTTTGGGGTTAATAGCTTAACGAGTGTTATTGTTTGAAGATTCATTTAGAATGAAAATTAAAAAAAAAACAAGCTATTTGTTTTATTTGGGTGTTTATGATTACTGCATCGCTGCTGTAAGTTTGTGATGTAATACAGCCTATAACCTTCCTCCGTAAATAGGATATATAACACAAAAACAATTTTTAAAATCGGATCTGTAGTTTTAAATATTACCCTCCTACATACAAACTAACAAACATACAAACAAACTTTACCTTGTTATAATATTAGTATAGATAAGAAAAAATTGGTTTGCGAATTTAAGTGCGTATTTTTTGCCATCAATTTGCTACAGATGAGCACAAAATATATTAATACTTAATTATGTCATATATGGATGCTGATAAGCAATAGGGTGTCAACCCACAAAAAGTCAAATTCGGAGATATTGATGTATTTTGATACTGCATCACCTATTTAACATTATTAAAAAAAATAAAGGCATTTAAACGAAATAAGTACCGAAAGAAGTTTCTTAATTAATTGTTTCGATTTCAAGTGCGTTCCATATTTTGCAGTTTATACAATAATCTCAAATATTTCAAAAAAATTTTATTAGATAATAATATTAAATATATAAATCTGATTTTAATTCATTATACCTTTTATTAAAAAGGGACAGAAAATGTGGATATATACTTCTTCAAACATATTTCTTAAGAATAGACTTGACATCTTTATACGCCATTTTCTCGAAATGAAGTCCGTGTGGCTTGACATAGTATTGCTTATCAGCGTCCATATAGCAACGTAAAAATATGTCTTCTACTCGTTACTTTATGTAATTCTCGTTTTTATTGTGTTTACTTAGATATTCACACTTTCCTTTCAAGAACTATAATTATTAATACTCAAAGTACTGTCTCTTACAATTATGTCCCTAGTGCATCTTTTACTGGAGACTATCACAAAAAAGTTTTGTATGGAATTTGTATTTCATAAACAAAGCGTCACAAATATTGTACGCAATTTACATTTTATTTTATTAACAGAATCGTTTTTTACTTAAAACTTACTGCTAAAATACTTAACAAAAACTTAGAGTTCTAAGATATCATCCATATAAACCTAAAATGGGTTCTCTCTCTACCGCCTAGTAATTAGTGTTTAAATACATTGACACACCATGGGATGGAAAATTTGTAGCCAATCTTGAAAAGCCCATTTTAATTTTATTTCGATTTCTTCTCAGACATCAAATTTAACTTTTCCAAAATCGTGCTAGATTCTGTGGCTTAATGTTTGAAAAGAGAATGTAAATTCAGCAGTTTGAATGAAAATATTTTATTATGAGTAAATCATATTACAGCCTACATAGTACATTTTATCCACTTGATACACAGAACGATTCAATGTTTATCAATTACGTTCATCAAAAACAGCTGCTCCAGCGACAATTAGTGTAAGTGAATAGAATTGTTCTTGCGTCACCGTCGAAGGCGTGGACCAGGAATTAGAATTGATAGACATTAGCTGCTGAACTGGGTCGCTTTCGACCACTGAATACCAACTTCAGTTGAAAAGCTAATTTAAGACTAAATAAAAAAATTGTAATTAAAACTCGCTACTGATGGATTTATCAATTGCGTAAAAGCGACTCATTAAATTTGTCATCTCGTTGGATTTATAATATAAAAAGCTATAATATATATATATATATATATATATATATATATATATATATATATATATATATATATATATATATATATATATATATATATATATATATATATATATATATATATATATAAATCTTCTTGTAGCTTTAAAAACCCAACTAATATTATATATAATTTAGATTGAGTACCCAAACCTTACAACATCTCATACGTATAGAGACACAAAGTCATACCTTATTTGTATCCAAATAAGAAGCATTTAATTTTCAAAATTGATATTAACACGATTTAGAACATATAACATTCAGAAAAATTCACAATTCAGAAACAAAAAGTTGTGGAAAGTCACCAAGTCACCGATTTTAAAGTTAAGAAAAACTGCACTGAAAGATTTGTAAAAAAATTCTACACGGGTCGGGAATCGAATCTGATAATTAAAAAAAAAGTAAATTATACTTCTTATTATTTCCGTAAGAAATAATAATGTAGGTTGTGAGGAGTAAATGTTAGTACCACCCTCAGTGTATCTGAAAGAATCACTCTGTATATATCTTCGAAATCCACGCGAGGAAACCCGCAAGCACAAGCTTGTAAAAAATACTTAATAGCAAGATATTTAAGCATTTTCTTCAAAGGCCTTCGTAGTAATTTTTCATAACATAATTACTATCCCTGAGCCGTCTCCAACTGGGTTAATTTTTAATTACACCTCACGCATACGTCAGTTACAATTTTTTTAAGTGGTCACTTTATTACTGTGACACGTCTCTTATAAACGGTTAAATTGAGAATAACTTCTATTATGCCTATTATGACAAGTGGGTCAAGAATGGCTGTATGGTAATTTGTTTTTTTACCTACATCGAATGTGGCTGTTATGTATTTACAGCTATTTGTGTATACCGCTATCGGATCTGTTAATTAACTGTGTATTTAAAACATGCATTACTGATTTTTATTTTTTAAATGATTTGTTTGTTATTAAATGAATAGTATCTAGTAAAAATTATTTACAGAAAAAAAGAAATAAAATTTTGTATAAAGTAAATTCATATACATTTTATACAAAGTCTCAATACTAGGATAGGAATTTCTACTTATTGGTTTTATTAGGTGACTTTTGTGGCGGACCTACTAATATTATAAAGCTGAAGAGTTTGTTTGTTTGTTTGAAACCGCTTGTCTCAAACTAGGTTCGAATTGAAAAATTATTTTTGTCTTAAATAGTTTATTTATTGAGGAAAGCTATAGGGTATTACATACACGCTACGACTCATAGGAGCAAAGCAGTAACCATAAACGCGAGTAAAACCGCAAGGAAAAGCTAGATTAAAATGTTAACCAAAATATATAAGAAAACAAAACAATCCTCACATATTTTCAAATATTATATAAAACCTCTTTAATGTTTTTTTTTAATTTACAAGAAAATATCGCATATTCATTTTTGTACATTCTCAATTTCCTTCCCGAGCGCAAGCAACCCTGCATCTGGTATCATAATGACATTTTTGTTTACCGCGTCATTTCGCCGCGGAATAACAATAAAAAATATTAATGTCCTATCGTACGGGGGTCCTAATCGCATTAAGACGGCCTGCTACCGTTCACGGGTTATTATGTTTAGACGTTTTTATTCCTGGGGTCTATACCGGAAAGGATTATTACGTATTACGTTTCGAGTATCTGGCGAATGAATGAATGATGATCTTCGTAACGAGCATTCATACAAGAACTGCGTTGTATTTTCTCGATTAGATTAGATTTTCTCGATTGTTATACATGGAATAAAAGTATTTTAAAGAAATATAAAACGCGTTTTTATACGTTTTTTATTCATTTCAATCCTATTCGTCGCTGACCGCATCGCCGAAGAACAGCCGACAACATTTTTAAATTTGGAAATAATTGACATCTTTTTACTGTTATTTTTAATTTTTGGATGAGCTCAAGAACATGATACAATTCAAGCAAGGATACCTGTAGTTCCAAAAATTTTGCCAGAACAATATCTGACCGGTTAACGAGTCAAAATCAAAATCAAAATATATTTTAATTAAGTAGGCTCTAACGAGCACTTTGAATCGTTAATACAAAAAAAAAAAAAACATTAATAATGACGCTACCATAAAAGGCTAGTATAAAATATACTACAAATATTTATCAAATATTCATTTTCTCGGTTTTAAAACACGAATACAATGAAACTTGTTTTCTCAACCAATAAATAATCTTTTGCCACTATAGGGAAAGCTTCCTCGTGTAAATGTGTTATTGGGACAATTATTTGACACTTATGCGTTAATTGGTCATCACCAGCGATTACAATGACGAATATTTCCCAAACGAAATGCCGTCTCATTACTTTTACAACTCCGGTATTACGAAACAGCGACATAACCGTGCTTAATGTAGTGTATATATTCATGTTATCTTACCTGCGTTTTTTGAAGACGGTGTCGTTTATATTTACATAAATAAAACTTTGTATTTGGGGACTAGGACGTTAATATTCAAGATTATATTCTAAGCGAAAAATCGAAACTTTTTTTGTCTGTTTAAACTTTGTTTTTGATATAGGTTGATTATGCGTTTTAAAATTCTAATTTATTCTTTGCAGATGCTTGCGGCCTATCTGATGTGCCACACATAGAAAGTCTGCAAGAAAAATCCCAGTGCGCTCTCGAAGAGTACTGTCGGAGTCAGTACCCTAACCAGCCTACGCGTTTCGGCAAACTCTTACTGAGACTGCCCTCGTTACGAACCGTAAGCTCGCAAGTCATAGAGCAACTATTTTTCGTGAGGCTAGTGGGTAAAACGCCCATCGAGACCTTGATAAGGGACATGCTGCTGTCAGGGAGCTCCTTCTCGTGGCCGTACATGGCGACCATGTGACATACAATGTGGAGACAGCTCGCGGCGGCCTGATCCACGCCCTACGGCTTCCCGCCATATCTGCCGAGCCAGCGCTTCGACTTCCAGAGGTACCAGCGCGAGGCGCCCGAGGACGCCGTGACGTCATCCAGCGAGTTCCAGGACTCCGAGCCGACGGCCTCCGAGGAGTACTTCGGGGCGAGGAGCAGAAACAGCGAGAGAGCCGATCCGTGCCCGTCGTTCGATCCGATATCAGCGTTCTACCCGCCCAAGGCGACGGACCACGAAGTCTTCGAAGCGAGCAACAATTGTGAAACTCAAAAAAACGCTCAAAAAACCTCGATGATGATCGACAACCTCCTTAACATTAGAAGTGAGTCTTGTTCGCAAGCGGACGTTAAATGAACTCTTAGGGTATATTGGGGTCAGTAGTGACATAGTTCAAGTTATTTTGTTCCTCTGTAATATATTTAGACTAGAGATAATATTTAATAATGTAAATACAAATGTTTTTATTATATTGTAAATGTATATTTAATGTGATAAGGTACATGAGGCATGTTTTCTACGATGTTCATTAAGAGAGCTCTTTAAGCGATATTCCTAATGTGGAATTGATTTTATATTGATTTTATCTTCTGTAAGCAGTAATTTATTTAGGGGAATTATAAATTTTAGCGATTTTGGATTGGCGGAATGCAATAATAGAGTATCGAGTGACCGATGTGTAGAAAGGTCGATAGAATTTTTTGAAAAATAAGATTTTTAAAATTTATTCACGAAAATATTTCCGATAAAAAATTCTTTTGTAAATGCATTTCTGTTTAGGTGCACTAAAAATATTATCGGATTTTATTTGAATTGAGCTGATTTTATAATCTTCTAAAAGGCAACCAGAGAGCTATAAAAGTATCGTTAATACTTAATGTAATATAGGATTTCAATTTTTTTTCACTGGTGCTTTTTAAACTGTAAATTGTAACATTTTTTTTTACCTGTCAAAATGTACAAACTTTGTATAATTCCGAGAAAGCATTTATTGTATCGTTTTAAAAGATTTTCATAAGCAATAATAATGTTAATTTGTGTGTAGAGGTTTTTATATGATTTCATAGTGTTTTTTTTTTGTTTCTTATATCGTATTAAGAGTCTTTATATCGAAACATTTTGAATTTGTTTTATTAAAACATCCTAAGTCAGTCAGCGGCAGCAAAAAGTACAATTTTTATTTGTAAAAAAACTTTACATGCGAAATTAATGGTATGACATTAATTTAATTTCACTTACAATTGTGCGTGTAAACATAAAGTTTACAATGTCATAAAATTAATTCTTGCATGTTCAAACTTAATGCTTACACGTGATGTTGTTTATGATATAACCGTCATGAAGTTAATGTCATACTACTAATTTCCTAATGTGAATTGGGCGTTGGAACATTCAGTGAGAACAAACGTTTTGGTTATATCAATTTGATAGCGAAATGTCGGAATTGACGTGATGATGTATTGATTTTTATGTACTTTTATTGTAATAATAATTTCATATAATGTCACATATCAACGCTTCATAATATTACACGATTATTTATTTTTCTTTTAAATTTGTTCTCACGAAGTAATCCTAACATATCATAAGAAAATTTCAACTCTCTATCTATTACGGTTCACAAAAGAGATGCTATAACAATATTTAATAAATAACCCAGTGAATTTATTCATACGAGTACGTTTTTGTTTATAATTTTATGATTTTAAAACATTTTGAAATTGATTTCGTAATTATTTTACTATAAAGAATAAATATGTACTATATTTTTTTTCAAAAAGTGTTATTAAAATAAGTAAATTAAAAATAACTTGTAATAAATAACTCTTTCATATCGTTTAACCAATCACCATCGATCAGAGATTTTGAAATTTTGTGTTTAATTCAATACGAAGCCGTGTTTCAAGGCAATTTTTATTTCAAATAACTAAATAATAATAAAAAATGCAAGCACTGCAAGATTACAATTGTACTGTATTATATTATATAATTGAAATAAAAAAAATCTTTTAGATACTTCTAGGCAAAGTTTAAAAATCTCTGACGATACAACGTGACAAAAATCAATACACATAACAGATGTCTTGAAACCAATTTACATAGAGCATAAAGATATATGTTTTCTTTTTTCGTTATACTGCAGTTTTTTATTAATAATTGTATGTATATTTTTTACTCTTTCACTATTGTGAAAACTCCTGCCAAATCTACGACATGTAAAAGAGAAGGAATGTATTTATTCGCAATAATTGTACAGAGGGGTGTAATTATAGAGTCGGTGTGTTCGGAACTGTATGAGAAAACGTAATTGACGAATAAAAGATGTCTTTCTGAATTCATTTGTTTTATTTTTGTTACAAGTATAGCCGCAATAAAAAAAAAACCGTTATAATATTTCAGCTTTAGTTATCTAGAAATTCAACGCCAATGTATTTTGCATTTGAGTGTTTATCTCCCCTTGTATAGATTTTACAAATTAAGCTTTGATAAGGTTTTAAATTTTGAAAATTTTAAATTATATGACATCATCTGCAAAACACTGAGTAATTAAATGCATGATACCGCAAGACCCAATTAACTAAATATGTTAAGTTCAAATCAACCCTCAAATCAAATCGTGAGCACTGGGTTTCATAGTAATATGTCGCTCTATAATTCAAAGACTACTTATTAATTAAACGAACACGAAAAACAAGAAGAAGAATAACTATCATAGGCTACAACAAACTAAATCTTAAATCGAATTTAAACAAACCAAAATTTAATCGATAATAAAGCACTATCGAAATCGATACATCGATTTACATCGATAAGGCTAATTAATCGGCATGAGTATCGATAACGCGTATGTTCCCACGTGCCTCGCGCGTACAAATCAATGATCGCGTGCGCACCTGTTGCACGCAATGCGTTCCCACACACACAGCAAAGACATAGTGTTGGATTCTTCGTTGAGAAGGTGTTGAATGTAAACGATATTTTTTAAATAAAATGTGGTGAATACTTTGTATGCCAAATACATATATATGGACGCTGAGAAGCCATACTGTGTTAAGCCATACGGACTTCATTTTGAGAAAATGGCGTCTTAAGATGTCAAACCAATTCTTAATAATTTTTTTGAAGAAGTATATATATGTTTTTTATATTAATTTTGATAAAAGGTATAATAAAGCAGATTAATATATTTCATGGGATGATTTATTTATTGTATTGGTGATTTGTTGTATTCGTTGAGAAGACCTCTAATATAACTGAGAATTTTTAAATGAAATATGGCGGACACTTTGTATTGCATATACCAGTACGATCACAATAGTATTAGATGCTAAATGAATTGAGAAAGATTTAATGTAAGTAAGAATTTTTAAACAAAATGTGACAAATACTTTTTATAACATAGACCGCACACCATAATATTGGATGCTGGATTCGTTGAGAAGACAAAGTTTTAATGTAGTTGAGAGTTTAGACAATATGTTCGCTACATATTGATTAAATTTTTTTGTAAATTTCGTAAAATGGTCATATAAAATTATTGTAGTAAACGCTTTAAAATATCGAAAAAAAAAAAAAAACAAATTATTAGATAGGCATTAATACCCATAACTATGAATTAATTATAATTATTTGCATAAATTTATTTTCACAAAAAAATTTAACAAATAGAAAAAATATATTCGATGCTCTATTATCATCACTACCTTTAACAATTCAGTAGTCATAACATACTGTACAATTCGACAAACTTAAATGAAATAAAATAAATAAAAAAAACTTAAATATTAAAAATGTTAAGCTGAATAATCTAGTAGGTAAAATAAAAACTCAACAAAGAAACAATATAATTAAAGCATATCATAAAATCATACTGTCAGAATTTTCTATTAATACACAAAAGTAATGATTTTGTTTTCATAATAAAAATAAAAATAAAAAACCTACCCACCACACCTTTCTTGCACGTTTAAGATCGGCTGGCAGAAAATGCTTTTAGCATTAAGCTCACCTGTTGTACGCATATTGTGCAGTAAAGTATTAAATAAATAAATAAATAAAATAAATAAATAAAAATGCATTCAATTTAATATTATTATTCGCATTTAGAAACAAATCAGTGTAAAATCACATAAAATCCATGTTCGGACTTCCGACCACCTGCCAGCGACACCCCACCTGCTGCATGGACGACGATATCAGAACTTATAATACCTACAAAGGGTATACCTAACACGCGATGTATTCAAATAATTATGAAGAATCGTAAATTATAATTCGATTGCTTAATTTGCTTAATTTTCTGCAAAAAAAAAATTTTTCGGGAATAATATTTGATTTAATTGAAGTTAGTTATTTTGACTTTTATTTAAAGGATTTTAATCATGAATTTTATTAGAATATATTTTTACCATTCCTGAATCAATTGAGACTGGCTTTGATATAATGTCTATACAATCTCGCAAGGCATAACTGTACCTACTCGTATAAGACGTAGAATTTTCTAATTTTGAACCGACTTCCAAAGGAGGTGGTTCTATGTCTATCTGTATGTATGTTTATTTTTTATGTTTGTTTACCGATTTCTCCGCCGATTGTGAACGATTTTTAAAAGTGTATACATCCAAGTTAGTCTCATTGTCATCGGTCAGGATCTGATGCTGGAATCTGAATCTGAAGCGGTTGATTTTTTCTGACGTAAAATAGCCTGTGACACTTCAGGGAAGACTAAGAATCCAGTGATACCTTACACTTCAAAACCCACTGTTGAACATACCAACAACATACGTACGAAAATTCTTACCCTCTTTTTGGATCGATCGGGTTAAAAAAAATATCAGAAAAACGACCATTTTACAATTGTCGTAACATCGTCCTCATTTCGAGATTACGCTGTAACGCAGCGACAGTCAGGTGTACAAAACTAAAATCCGTTCAGGTCAGAAGTCGTCAACCGTTGGTCACGCTGCGTTGACGTCACGTCACGTCACATCAACGTCACCGGCAGCAATTAGTGATTGCACTGTGCGGAAAATCGGTAATCACGTTTCTTTCACACTATTTATTTCTAGTTTGCTTTCATTCATTTTTTTATTATTAACTGTGCCCGCGATTTCGTTCGCGTGGACTATAAGGTTGTGTCTCATTCAAAGCAAGACTTTAACTTTGTGGGCACTTTTCAATGAAGATTAAGTAGAAGTATTTTACTCAGATTAATTATTAGAATTTCGTAAAAAAAATGCCAGTGCCATTTAGGTTGCCGTATACTATTACTTTCCAGAAATTGATCCTTAAACGGGACACTAATAGATGGTGCAATAATATAGAATGTATTATTTTGGCTAGGAAAATAAAAGTAGCCTAGATTACTTCTTATACATTAGCTATCTGCTAGTGAAAAACCGTTCTAGA
Organism: Hypolimnas misippus; assembly: GCA_037950945.1. Taxonomy (NCBI): domain Eukaryota; kingdom Metazoa; phylum Arthropoda; class Insecta; order Lepidoptera; family Nymphalidae; genus Hypolimnas; species Hypolimnas misippus. Next base: position 10,324,213 of record JBBEEQ010000013.1, on the reverse strand, counting down.
GATTAGCCGGAACAAACAGACAAATATTTTTGAAATTGTGATTTTGATGTAAGTAACGAATATATTATCTAAAGAAATCAGTAAAAAGCTGTTAATTTGAAATTTCAAATAGACACTTCTATTTTAATTATATGCATAGAGAACTACGTTTCTTTTAGATTTATGCCTATTTTTTTTACCATTTCAAATTTATCTAACCCAATCTAGATTTCTACGGATTCCTAAAATCCAAACTTTATTGCATCAGAAAAAAAATATTTTATCTAGTTTTATGATTCTTATTTTGAAGATTTAATAAACTTTATCCTGATGTTACGCTAAATGTTTGAGATGGATAGATTTTTAATTTACAATAAAATACGATAATTACATCATATTTAAGAGAACGAAGCGATAACTAAATTTATTGTCTTCAACAGATAATGCATATGCCGGGGAGAATTTCTGACACATGTATATCCGCCAACCCGCAGTGGAGCAGCGTGGTTGATTAAGCTCCTAAACCTCCTTAATAGGAGAAGCCTTTGCCCAGCAGTGGGATATTAACAGGCTGTTACTTTTACTTTACTTTAATAAAAGCGTGTGTAAAAGGATTTAGAATTTGATTGCACATTATTTCTAGAATCTAAAAAAACATCGTATATTACCAATTGACACATGACCCATAAAAAACTTAGCATAATCACATGACACTGTTTGGATAATAGGTAGGTAACGTTTCTTATTTCAAGATCGGGTTATAGGTAAATTTTCAGCTTTTCAGTAGGGCGGTGGGCGTGGCAAAGGTCGCCCAATGGGGTCGGAGGTCGCGACCCCCGACCCGCGAGGCTACAGAGGTGCGCGCAAACTCCGCGACCCAATTGATTCGCGTTTGAGCTTCCCTGATTTGACGGATAGGTATTTGTAAGAAATACGAAAGGCGTATTTTAGATCGTAAATTAGTTAACTGGGTTCTGTTTATACTACTTTTATCGTGACTTCATACTAGCATTATAAATGCGAAATCTTGTCAGTGATGCTTGTGAATGATGTTCATAAAACAGATTTCCATAATACTTTATATTACGATGGATTATGTATTATAATAAGACTTAAGCTAGTTTTTATCAACAACGAGTGAAAAATATTCTATATACTCGTAAATTCATCGATACTAAGTAGATAATTAATCTAAGTTCACAAGTTTAACAAAAATAATTATATAAGACAGTAAAAAGAGGTAATCGTGAAAGCACTATTTCGTATGTACTAGCTATGCTCGCGGCTTCCTTCGCGTGAACTACAGGATGCCATGTCTCATGCAAGGCTGTGCTCTGCGGCGCCTCTCAAGGAAGAGTATTTCGCTCGCATTGTTATTTGCCTTTTCCCTTAGTTTGCCGTTCACTATTACTTCCCAGAAGTTGATTCTAACGTGACTTTATAAAAGGTGCAATAATAGAGAATGTGTTTTTTTTTATATTTGCGGGTTTGATATGGATAGAAAAATAAAATTACAAAAAAAAAATCGCAGAAGCTACTACTTATAACATTAACTATCTGCTAGTGAAAGTTCTGTTAAAATCGGCCCAGCAATTCCAGTGATTATCCGGAACAAACAGACAGACAGAATAAAATTTAATAATCATGTTTTAATCTAAATACAGTATATACTTTTATAGGCATTAATTAAAAGCGGTTGCTTTAAAATTACAAACGGACACCTTTATTTTATTTATCTGTATACATGTATATATATTTGTATATAATCAGTTCATTATCTTTTTTATTTGCTGTTTAAACGAAAACAAACTGCATACTAATAGGTACGATTTAAGGAGCTCTTTTTGTAGGCATTGTGATGTATGTTTGAAGATTCTAGCGATAAGACAGACGGACAGACAGCCAGTATCTAGTAAACGGCACTGCTACACCTATTGGATAGGAAATGTTGTGGAGACTTCATTAAAATGATTTTTATTCATGAGCTGTAATTTTTGTTGTTTTGTTTTTCGATTTTCATATTTAAATAGAAGTATTATTTTTACCCGATGGTAATCACAAATGCGATCATTTTGACTAGTTTCGACTAGATATTTGTACTTGTACGTAGGTATGTATGTATGTACGGATATATCATTTATTAGCTCGTATCGTTTAAGATTCCTGCTCCGCTCCTATGAGTCGTAGCGTGATGTAATATAGCCTATAGCCTTCCTCAATAAATAAACTATCTAACACAAAAATAATTTTTCAATTCGAACCAGTAGTTCCTGAGATCAGCGTGTTCAAACAAATACACAAACTTTTCAGCTATACAATATTAGTATAGATAGCTCAAAAACGATCAGCTAAGAAATTCTGAAATTTTAAAATAGGACTATTGTAACAGCCAAGTATGCCAACTACCAAGTGTCCAGATCAATAGCCACCCAAAACAGAAATGACATATAAAAACCTTTTTTTTTTATATAAAATTAAAAAATTAAATCAGTTGTTCGAAATTCAAAACATCAAGAACCATCTCCACTGGTCGTTGTTATCTCGAGGCACCTAATCGCGCGGGTGGTCGCGCCTGATTGTGATTGACAGTCACACGTCACCCCGTCAGATCCATCACTCACCAACACAATTTCCCCACACACCACGACATACATTACCCCTTTTCAATTTACCATTTTGGCACAAGCGCTTAAAAAACCAGCAATGTATATTAAATGTTTTTTAAGTTTGATTTAAGTAATAGTGGTTGTATTTAGTGGTAGGTGTTCGTAGTTAACTAGAGTTAGGCGTCTGAGGCTTCGAGCGTTCCTTTTGAATGTTAGTAATGTATGGGCGATTGACAGGTCGGTGAGAAAGGATGTGTTCCATCAAAAGATTTTGAAGTATTGTATCAGATAGTGTGTTATGTCCATTCATTATGCGAGAATTTTCTGTCGTATACCTTCGTTAAAGACTATTTTCTTTAAGAAAATGAAATGAGCTCTTGATTGATTTGATATGTTTATAGATTATTATTTTAGCATTATTATTTATTATCTATGTGATCGTTACCCTTAATAGGGAAATTATTCTAGTCTTAATGATTACAGGTTTGCCCTCAGGGGTTGCGGAGGTCACATGGCAATCGCTTTGTGTAAGAATCAGTAACTCGTTAATATCTGGAATAGTAAGTAAACCCTGGTATAATCGGGAAAATGCTAGGTAGGGAATGGAGATGATATTAATTATTATCTGTGAATAACGATTCTGTTTAACAGACAATTTCTTTACCTATATAGAATTTTAAATTTCAAAAAGTATTTACAGAAGTGTTTGAATTTTTTTTAATTAGCTATTAATATAATACCCTACAAAAAAGTGCACAAAATAGTTTAATATTATTTTAAAATTTCCATATAAAAAATATAAAACTAATCCGCAAAATGTTTAACCATGGCGTCTCATTTCTGTCGTTAAACGAAACTAACATCCTATGTGTTTTATCAATAAAAAGGCCACAGCATCCCTAAGCCACTATCGCAAGTGACAATTTATCTCACGTCCCCAACACATTGTTTTAGCGCGAGAGCCGAAATACCGACCCTAATGAAATTTATTGTGCTCCGACTTGCACGAGATACAGTGCGGGGATAGGTCTTGAGATAAAGAAAATAAATTATTGCTATTTAATAAGTTTGCTGAATGAAATATGTTTTATAGTAACAAAATATATACGTAAGTTAAAAAAAGACTAACTGTGTAAAAATGATGAAAAATGAAAAAGACTAATTGTGTGATTTTTCTCACGAATAAATGAAAAAATTTTAATACCAAAACTTTTTTCACAAAGAAAGCTTCATGTTTTCTTACACAACATTCTAACAGTTTTCTTGTATCTCCAAATCACTTACTGCCTTGCTACAAAAGACTTAAACAGACGTTAAACGCGTGCTTAAAAAATCCGTACTACAAATCCGCGTCTGAGCACAGTTGTGAGTTAAACATGCTTTAGATATAGATTAACATACGTTTATAGATGTCTAAAACCTATTTTAGCTGTCAAATGTAACGCATAACATTTTATCAATAAGTTTTTTTATGAGTTTATTCGCTGTTAAGCAATTTAGATAATATTTTAAGCAATGTTTAATTTTTAAACACTGTTTAGCTAAACACGTGTTGAACATGGTTTTAATGCGTCTTTTGTAGTATGACAGCTATAGTTTACCATTAGTTTACAGTAATGTAATGAACCTTTTTCAAAAAGCCCCAATACGATGCTTCTTCTGATGCAGCAAGGTCGTGTGCGCAATTATGTTATTTTAATAATATTCACAGTATTGTATATTTCGACTTGATTAGACCACTAAAAGTTGCTGAGATCCTTTTAATGAGCAGAAAAGAACCTTCAAACGTCTAAATATATCTTCTAAAATTATAGCTAGGAACCAAAAAAACCATCAAAATCGGTCCATTCACAGTTAACGATGCCTTTTAACACCTTTTTTTAGGTTGACAGCTAAAAATAGTTTTAAGAAATTCCTATAACTAAATCCTAAGATATAAAACTATTGTCACGTGTATAACAGAACTCAGAGAAATTGACATGGACGTAGAAAAAAAACCAAAAATAGCGCGCCCCTAACCGCGGTGACGTCATCCACTTATACCAGTAATTTTCACAACTTACTCGGGAGGGAAAAAACTCACTTCGTATTGCTACTTTAACACGTTGAGTGAAACAGTTCTTTAATACACTTAAGTTTTAGTGTATAATTTTGTTGTTTGAGTTTAGTTTTTATTTGTGAGACTAAATTACCGTTGGAGCAAGTGGAAGTAAAATAATTGAATGCAAAATTGGATGCTCATAACCAATACTGTGTTAACCCACACATAGATTATGAACCTTAGAAGTATATAAAACTAAAATTTAATTGCTAACTTTGCTAACTATGTCACACAGATTTTGAATCCAGTAACTATATAAAATTGTATACACAATTGCCCACGAATTTTTTTCGTTATTAGCAAGAACCAGCTATTTAATAATTTTGTGTTACAATCACAGTAATCTGTATTTATTGAGACCATTCGATATATCGCACAAGTTTTTATACTCCAAAGTATAGTCTATTTTTTATTACTTGTCCTATTTGGTAACAATACTCGGACCGTAAATCATAAATTTTCGAAACTTTTTTTTCATAATTATTTTTCATTATACAAATTCATTCATTCATTCGATCGATAATTTTTATTCCCTAACTCTTATGTATGATTAGCAATACGGGTTATTTATCTGTTAAATAAAACAAGTAAAGAAAAATAGACTATAGAAGCAAAAGTACGCATCAACTCCATTAAAAATAAACGTCCGAGACAATACAATAGATGAAAAAGAAAATCTTTTCACAAAATTCTAAATACGTCGCCGAATTGAACCAATTTACATAGTCATAAATACATTCCGGGCCCTCCGCTATTTTTCCGCGAAAATCACCCACGGGGCTTTTTTTACCCCAAAGATAAGACACGTCACAGCGTGACAGATGTCGTGACATTTACAAGTCACGTAAAACAAGTGAACGAAACTCGATGCGTACCGTGTTTAACATTTTGTCTACGAGATTGTATTATTTTCCTGACATTGATTTTCGTTTCTATATTGATGATACACATAAACTTATATGGTATAAAATACCTAGCATTTATCATTATACGTAATCATGAGAAATTTTTCTTATTTATATATAATTACAATAAAATTTTCCCGATTTTAGTTTGTCTAATCGTCTATATAAGTTACTACATTTATTTTATTGAAAAAGCAATAAAATATTATTATTTTACAAAATCAACAGTATCCCACAATCATTTATTAAACCAAACCGTAGTCAGACGCGATCCATTCAATCCCACACCATCCACGTTCCCATATTTGCTTACTGTTAATCAAAAAACTTTTGTCCCTTATCCGAAACTCACGTCTTCCTTCTGATTAATGATTTCAACCCGAAAACGGCTGCGACGGTCCGAACGACCGTAGGTTTTAAGAAAACAAACAACAAATAAAACGGTGTCGCTAATGATACGTCTAATGGTGCAGAATGATTGTCGCTACCATTAGCAACGCATAAATAGTTGTTACCGTTAAACGATCCCTTTTGCTTGGACCTGTTTGCACATCCCGGCCAGTTGAACAAATAGCCGAAACTGACACGACATCATTAATTACGTGCGTTTACTTTTTCACCGTAAATCTGAGTATTTAGTAAAATTTCACTGGACCAGAGGTGTGGGAAAAGTTCACAAGAAATATTTTATATTATAAATACGAAATATTTCTTTAACTCAAGACCTTATTACACTGTTATGTCAAAATCATTTTAATAATATATAAAACAGAGTATTTAAGTTACACCATCATATGGAATTTACCATTGAGGAGGGGAACGCTGCGCAAGTTCCAGTGGTAGCCTACTGATCGAAGAAGAACTGGACGACAAACTAATACCTGGAAGAGATCCATAGAAACTGATCTTAAAATGGTACGACGCTCATGGAACCATATCACGGCGATAGCTAATGACAGGGGCATGAAAAACTATTGCTGCAGTCCTAAGTTCCACAATGGAATAATAGGACATAACAAACATCATATTTACTTAATATTAGACAATACACTAAAAGCCCTAAATATTTTTGCTTCGATCAGTACACGTTTTCATTAAACTCTAAACATAATGCATCACCATGCACAGCGCCAATTAAGTTTTCAACGACGCGTTCCGCGCTAAGTGTCAAACCCTCAACCTTAAAAGCATTACACATGTCTAATGCGATGAAGACTCGCTATATTCCGTAACAGCGCTCGCATTATCGCCACTGCACGATCCATTACTCCTTCTTGACATTCAAATGAGACGTGTCTAACTATAGCCAGGAATGGATACGACAACGGCGAGAGATTAAAGTGCAAAAGACCACGTGCCGAGTTTTCCTGTCGCCCTCGTTGTAAAGCCAGCGAAACGACGAAAGTTGTCATCAAATACGCATCCTTCGGGGCGGGAATCAGTTTTAAAAGCCATTAGAGTGGGTGGGGTGGCAGGCGGTTGTAATTAGACTGCGTTAATATTTAACAAGTGCGACGGCGTAGAGATTAGCGTAATACTAGCCCAGCTGTGCCCGGACACCTTCTGTGAATTGTCGCCTTTAAAAAACCACTCTGTCAACATCGTCAAAAATTAATTATGTTGTGTTCTGCCTTTAAAATGGAAATTTTTGATGACGCTAATGGCTTTGTTATATCGGTGAGATAAAGCCGAATTTAAAACGATGCGATGTTTTTATTCCATCACGCTCGTCTTACTCGCACGTGAAGATTAAACGAACGGATTTACCAGGCAGGTAAGATAAAGGCGTCAAGTGAAAACATTGCGTGAAAACTCGGAAAAGTAATCCTTTCAACCCTTTCCGTGCAATTAGAATTACTCGAAGATGGCCGCGGCATCTGTGGGTTAACTAATGGCGGATGCATTATTAAAGCCCCGCGGTCGGGATCGCGGTGACGAAGGGTTGGGACAGATTATGCTATAACAGATTTTGGTTTATACTGACGGACATATGATATACCGTAAGAAATATGATGTTCGAAAAATTCACGAGTTTTCCCTTCGAAAACCTTATTTTATTAACATGAAATGACTTTATTTGGATATATTTCACATGTATTATCTTTTTCTAAAAAATTCTATGATATTTGTAATAATTTACGAAATAAGGCTCAAAACATAATGTGTAGCCATATTGTCATTAAACTAGACACCTTCAGATTGAATATGTTGGACAAAAATAATAAAACCCTTTCTGTCCTACAAAGTTTTCGAAAGTTCGCAAATATAAGTCTGTTTATCGTCCAACAACAACGAATTTAAAAATAAACTGAAACTAACCAAATAAACTATCTAACCACTTTCTTCATTATCCAGTGTATTCAAACGAAATTCCCAAACGAGCCGTTTTCTTTTCCTCATCATTAATCATATGAAACGGAACAAGTATAACTTTTTACAGAGACGAAAAATTGCTTACGTAACGATATGCAAATCTCGCTATTCACATATCCTCAGATGACCGTGGGTACTCCACGGTTATGAGAAACTTTTTAAGCCAATCAGTCACAGTCCGGGGTTTCCGGGACCGAGATTAGCATAGCCAAAAATCACAATAGCCAACTCAAGAAGTTAATGGACGGTTCATGCATAATTTTCGGTCCAAGCACAAAAGGGTTAAACAAAGGTGTTTCGATAAAAAGGTTTATTAATGTGATAGATGAATCATCGGGTCCGTTAGACCGGTCGATGTTTTAAGTATATTAAAGTGTTAGTTTTACTTTTTTTTTGGTCAATGGCTTTGCGAGATTTATTCCGTCACGTTGATTTGGATTAAGTTAGAACTTTTAGCTGTTATTTCTTTAAGTGTGAAAGACAAGAGACAAAACTCTATCATAATATGTAATACTCATACTAATCTTACATTTCACGTCTACAAAGAATCGAAGAAACAAAACTAAATAGTTTCCGCAGTTAAAAATCTTAATATTATTTGTACTTGATAAATTAATAATTTATCAAGTACAAATAATATTAAATCTAATTTCGGTATAAACGAAAAGGTTAAAATAACGTTTATAAATGAACATATTTTTAATCCCATGGAACTAAATAACAAAGAATCGGGTATTGAAATTAACAAAATCGATATTTCTTTACTCAATTTTAATTCTAAACCCCATTCTATTCTAAGTAATCCTAAACTATTAGAAGGTATCAAGTATCATTATAATAGGCAATTAGATTTGTTAAAAACAGGAATAAAAACCACTTATCAATGACCTCTTGATACTTCAAGTTAAATCTTAACACAGGCCTTAAAATTCTGGTTATGTTTAAGATGGGGTTACTTCTGGTATAAAGCATCGCTATTTGTTTCTACCGTCACCTCTTAGAAGCTAAACAAACAATGCATAAATATAGACGACTTTTGTGTCTTTCCCATAGTCTCCCATTGTCAGCATTGTCAACTTTGTGCCCTTTGAAAGGCATTGTATTTTTTTAAAGATCTTTTGTGCTTGTAACGTCACGACTGATGTGTCCAGTTGTTTTTTGTTTACTACAAACGGCTTCTGCTTTTATTGTCAGGTTTAATGATCTTACTGGTCTCTTCTTAATGAACTACTCGTTTTACGGTTATATTTAAAGCCACAATTCGTTGACAATTCTTTGTTTTATTTCTTAACTGTTTCTTAATAAGCTTAAGCTTTTTAATACAGCGGTAATAGCGGGCAAACAAGCATACAGGTCACCTAATGTAAACTGATCACAGAAACTCCTGGACATTTGCAGCATCACAATAGCCACAAATGCGAGAAACAAATGTGAGAAATAAGGAAAGACTTTCTCAATTATTTATTATTTCATATCATATTAAAATTGATACCTCTATTTAGAGTCAACGGCGTTAGTGTTAACACTACAGGAATAGCTAGAAGTTGTTTCAGTATTAATCTTTTAAGTAAATATAAGTAATAAATTAATAATCAAAACGAAAAAGCATCTAAATTCAAAATTCCAAAAATTTCTCTCGCAGCGCAAGTCAAACAAACGTCAATCAAACGAACCTCACAACTAGATGCCAGAGGTCACCGATCATCGTCTTCTTCACCTGAGCCAGGTTTTTTAACTCGCAACCAAATCACAAGTCATTGGAAACTACTCCTTATCTTAAAGCATTAAGATGAAAATTACCATCACCAAGAGCATTTATAATTTTTGCCTCCGTTACTTTACTGACGCCTCGGTTTTTTGCTTCTAAACTTTCATGTCATTCTATCGAGTAAACATGTACACAAAGGACCTAGTCACTATCCCTTTTTATTAATATCAGTGGCTGAATGGTTACAAAGGGTTTTGTTCTCATTATCCGTAATCGTACTCGTTCAGGTGTTATATTATGGTGGGTTGTGGCATTAATGAGCTTACTATTCATTCAAGGAGAATGCGCATTTAAGCAACTTTTTATTGCAATTATAAATTTGAAAGACGAACAAGCAATGTACGAACATCCGTGTTGTAATTTAGGATACAGATCATAATACCATGTTTTCAAAATTCTACTTCCAACAAATAAAAAATGTATATGATGCTATAAATCAACAAAATAGTTTCCGAATTCAAGGAAATTTTCTTGATTATTTATTAAATACAATTCAATATTGTGTTTAATTGTTATTATATAAACTTGTTTGTCCTTTGCGTATATGTTACTGCTATAATAAAATTCCAATTAACTTTACATTATAAGTTGAGTAACATTAATCTATTTTACTGCAATCAACAAAACACAATTGAAATATATGCATTATTTTAGAATTCGAGAAGATATAATAATCATAACTTTCAGAATTTACTAGGAAACTTGATAATATTTGCGTCGTTGCCAAACTTAACGTATTCTATAAACAACGCTAAATTATTATCATCATCAATGTCACTACATATAAATTATATAACGTCTCCTATAATTTTATATTTATTTCCCATTATAATGTATTCATAATGTAAATCGTATCCCCCGCTTGGACCTACTTGTTTTAAATAACTACCGAAATCACAGCTTCCTTCGGCATCACGCTGATTTGCTTTGCTCTTGTTTATTGAAATTGATAATAAATGTCACGCTTAACTTTCAATAATGGTAAATAAATTTCCGATTATTATAGCTACTCATACCTTGGTAGGAATCTAAAATCGGTAGTTCACTATTTTGAATTAAGTAACGCTCGTATCAAACACTAATCCTACTGAGCAGTTCATCTTAAATGAGTAAGGGAAACGTTCCTTTTTACATTCTAGTCCATTAATGTTATTATATTATTCCTTAGGATTAAAATTATTTTAAAATCTATAAAATTAAACTGACATAAAGCAAAATTCCAATAAATAAGAAGATAATGTGTACTAAACACAACCCCGTTTATATTTATTTAAATCAATTAAGTCTTCTAAATACTTTATTCCTTTTACATTTCATCTCCCTTGTCCATGTGGTCAGTAATATCTACATTTCAATAAAATGTATCCCTCTTTTTACCATTATCTCAAAAAACGCGTGTATGACTCGTGTCAGGTGAGTCTGTGATGACCCCAAACTTGACCTCGAGCAAGGGAAGCTGTGGTCATCTCGTATTTGAATAAAATTTTGAAGTTTATAGTGTTAATCGGTGCCGTGACCCTTGAAGATTGAGTGGATAAAGAAATCATTTTTTATGAAGGAGTATGCATGACCCTTACTCAATATTTAAGTTTCAGTGACGCATTTTTGTTATAATAAACAAGTTAAATAGAATAGTGAAAGTTTCCCCTTCAAAAGGTATTCCAATGAAATCTGTATAAGTAAGTAAAAACTTTGATCAACTAACTAATGTAACGAACATTTTGTATGCACTACAACTCATTCATTTATATCCACGAATATGTCCGCAAAATTGTAAAATATATAAACGAAATCTTTATCCTATACCTAAGTCAATGATCATCTACGAAAACGTATTAATAATTCACAAACCCAAACTGACCCCAGACTAAACACCCGTACGCGATAGTTCTATCCATAGCAGATTTTATGGGAACCCAAATCGCTAATAATTCATAAACATCGGACATCGGACCTCGAGCACTCAAAATCAATAAAAGCGAACCCGTCGGGCCAGAATCCGCTATTAATTTGAACATGTCCGCACAAAGGCCGCAGTCTTCGCCCTTTTAAGACTAGAAACTCTACAAGGATAATAGTGGATGGTCTACACTCGTTTAAGAATGATAAATTACGTAATGGAAGTCGGTATGTCCATTCCCACAGATATTAAAGCGAATACAAAGGATCGACCCCTAAGTTGTCCGGACTCACGCGGCGGTATTGAAAATATTTCAAAACACAAGATGCATTGTCTGAATCGCATGCAAATCCTTTTGAGGGTGTTCGGGGGGAAATTGGAAAAGTTGCGCTGTTTTTAGACTTTGATGTTTTCAGCTTTATTGGAGGCTAATCGCTGTTAATAGTGGATCATGCGGTGAGGCTAATATTAGCTAGAATACCGTTTCAGAGGATAAGTTGACTTCAAAGAGAAAAATGTAATATGAACTCACGAGCTTGGACGGTTCTCCCGATCGGTATGAAATTAAATTCGCATCAAAAAGTTGCTGTTTTAGTGATTATTTCTAACACAATAATGTGTGTATATACGAAATATATTAACTTACCCAATTGCCTACAATTTTGCAATGAATTGAAAGGAAATGAAGAATCTGAATAAGCTTACAAATATTTTTTTAAGTTAGCTCTATAATATGTTTTTTTTTTTAAATAATATAATGATAATTATTAGTTTGTTATTTGATTTTTTTTATGGTATAGCCATAGGATAAGTTAAATAAATAAATCAATTTAAAGACTTTCAGATTTTTCGCTGTTAGTGTTTATATAGATCAATTTTATGCTCTACATTATAATAAAATCACGATTAGTAAAGAATATAAGATTCTTAACATCAATCGCCAAGATCTAATCAGTTGGCCGACCACCAGGGCCCCAGCAATCGACAGGAGTGACAAATGAGTGAGTTGACAGTTGACACGTCGCCCCCGCGGGTGTCCTGACGTTACCAATGAAAATATTATACAACACTGGCGACCTACCTCAGCTTCAGGGTGTGATTCACAAACTTGATATTGTTTAGGCTTAAAGCGAATAGCTTAGTAGATTATTTTCGTGTGTTGCTCATAAATAAGGACCTATTTTGAGTTGATTGAAAATTCATAAAAAAATTCTGCAGATATTTAATTTATTTACAAATTTTAACATCTTACGGTTAAAGAATTTTATCAAGTATTTAATTATTTTGATGTATACTTTTACATAAAATGAAAGTGTTTATGTTTCTCATTTTAATGTACCTAATGCTTTAGATATTCGCTGTACGTGTCTCATCGTCACAACACACCTCTCCTTAACATTCAAAATTATTTAATTTTTAAAAACATTTATCTCCGTTTTTTAAAATACTTGACATAATATTATATCAACGGGTAGCACAAATACTGGTCATTAAAAACATAAAAAAAATAATAATTCATAAAACTGGAAACACTAACGTGTTTAAACAATGCCGACAATAAAATGATAATCAAAATTAATTAATTTATTAAAAATACAATTTATAATTTGTGACTAATATAATATTTAATTTAGGTACGTTAATAAAATAATAATTTACATCTAATATTTTAGAAGCAAAGTCCACATCTTGCGTAATGTCTAAAAATATGATGCGAAAATATTTATTAATTTAAGCTTGTGCTTGAGACTTAAGTCAACTTTTTGTACTAAAACGGTGTCTTTTACGACACAATACAATATCGTGTCGTACACGTTAGGCCGTTGCGTCGTGATACGGTTCGACGTCATGAAAATGCATGTTTCAACATCGCATCGTGGCACTCTATGGCGTCGCATCGTGAAAATCTACGACGTGTATCGTAAAAAAATTACGATGTTATATCAAGCTATGTGTTTTAACCCTTAACTGTTAGAAAGCTCGCTAAAGTTTTTAATTCGATTGCATTAGGAATTTATACTTTAAAAGTATGATGTATCGGACGCAACTTACCAAACGTTGTTTTCGGACACGTTCAAGCTATTTTAGATATCGACTGTGAACCGGGAATGTGTCCTACCTCAAAATTTAAGCTATAACATTTTTAATAGCATTTCTTACTATTTACCATTTTAAAAGGTAATATCTACAAAATATTTTGGCGGTACAAGGATTATATTTAAAAATATCCATAGATAATACATTAAAAGCCAATTAAAAGGTATTATAGGTTAAGTTTTAAGATAGGACATGTAGCCAGTTCACAGTCGATGTTGCTATTTTTGTCAGGTGTTTAAACATCACATTAACTAAAATTATTTCCTAGATTTAGTATAATTCAAATGCATCAGGGAAAGTTTGTACGTTTGCTCCGATATTATTAAAGAAACATTAAATTGAATAATAAAATTGTTAAAAATGGTTGAAATAATTATTGGAAAACTACATTCTAATTCTCACTCGGCGTAGCTAAAAACTACAACAAATTTTAATCATGTTGATATTCTTGGAAATAATATACAATTTATTGTCGTCCCAAATAAGTAATTCATATCATGTGTTTCAAGTTTAATAAAATTTATTTAAAATATTAAACAAACAAAGCAGTCAACCAGCTACGTTACATATTCTCGAGAATTCCATAAATGTTTTTCTATAAGGCAGATTGCAGATCGGACCGAACAATATTGATTCAACTCAACAAGCTTTATAAGCAACCGCTACCGAGCAAATCGCATTTATCGGGATTATCTCAGGTTATCGGACATCTTGCCATCTCACCACCGTACCATGACCTTGCAAAAACTAAACCAATCCCGGCCAATACGCGAATCATACCAACCATTGCTGGTTTTGTGTGAAACGATTCTGCAAGTTGTTATTGTCAACGCGCATTGTTGAGCGTTTTGATAAAATTAGTTATCATTGATAAGATTTTATTTGATTTTATTAGGTTTTAGAAAGAAGGGACGTGAGCCCGGTATGGAGGCATTTATGCAAAGTTGAACGTTTTTGTTATCGTGTCATTTTATCAGTCCCTCAATCAGAACTAGGGACAAGTCTACGGTATCGGGTATGCTAAATCCTAATATTTGTGCTTTCGATACTTATCCTTCATCTATCATTCCTATATCCTTTATAGAACTTAGTATTACTGCTTGCGATTTATTTAAAGCGAATTACTTGTAAGTTTTGCTTTCAGACTTTCGTAAAGATTTACATAAGTTGCTTGTTATTGGAATTGCAAAAATTATCAGTCAGTGCCTTTATTTTTGACGGCAACTATTATCGTAGGGATACGTAGATAACTATTACCAGGTTACAGAATTGTTTTATAACAATTACGAGAGTAAAACTTACAAATGTAATTCACGCCTAAAATTATATACGTATTTAATTTTTAATCATATTTTTATAACTCAGTAGTTGGTTCCCGCGACTTCGTCTGCGTAGAATAATTAATATGAATCGCGTATTTCTTTGAGAAATAATGAGTCGTCAATAGAAACTTTCACCCGTATTCGTTTATGTTAAGATCCAAACGCCTTTATTTTTTTTTCAATTTTAAAATAAATGCATTATAAAGTAAGAAATGTTGAATATAAGAATGTTAACAATAAAAAGGTGTTTTAAGACAAAAATCATCTGTTACGTAATTGAAGACAATATAATATAACAGCACAGACAATTTAATTTATTTTCAATTACTTAATTCTATTTTCATATCTCAAAGTCGGAAACCATTCAGCATCAAAAAGCAATTCGCAGATCTGATGAAACCAAGTTTTTTTTTTAAGTCGATTGAAAGGTAATTTAACTTATCACGGTTCATATAAACAATAATTTTGCAATTCATACCGTCATCACGGAATATAAAACTTTGTTTCTAACTTCTAAACATTTACCTTTTTTTATTAACCAATATTAAACAAACCCTTTTAAGCTCCTTCAATCAACTAATTAAAACAATCAGAAAACAATAAGAGACGGAACCTTAAAATAAGAAAAGTACTTAAGAAGTTAAAAATGAATTATACACTTTTAAAAACTAATCAAACTTGAGCTTTGTCAAATTAAAAAAAAAAACCGATCAAGTGCGAATCAAATAAATAAAACATTATGATTTTTTTACTTTTATACCAGAAACAAAAGGCTTTAAATGTAGGTTAATAAGATTAAATTGAAAATTAAAAAAAAAAGTCTTACAACCGAATTGAGACCATTTCAGCCCCAACACGATATTTCTGTTGTAAGTTGGTAAGAAGTTATGTATTCTTTTTTTAAAATTGTTTTAAAATGCACTTACGCATCCCGCAAGAGACATAGTCTCAGGCGGGTATGTGGGACTCCCGGACTGAGACGTTGAACCAGACTACCCACTAAAAACCAACATCCTTACCACGCCTCTCTTTGAGCGTCACGGGATCGCTGAGATGCATTACACCACTTAATTCGTCTTAAAGGTTTTACAACGGGGAAAAAATGCGCATAGCCAGCTGGGTTCTCCTGGGGGAATCAGCAGAAGCACTTGCTTCACGGATCCTCTCCGCGGCCTCCTCCTATGCGATTACATCTTCGCCGAAGGAAGTAACAGCCGACCATCCTCGAAGAGTTATGTATCCTGCTGATTCTGGATGCTGCAGCATCCAACCAACTATGTTATTTCAATCATTTATCATTCACATTATAGTTAATTTCGAGTAGAGGGGACCAATAGAAGTTGCTCAAATTCTTTTAACTATAAAACAGCTAAAAACATTCAAACATCTAATAAAATCTTCAGAAATTATAGCTAAGAACGATTTCAATTACATCGGCTTTCAAACAAAAAAGTCGCATTAAAATTGGTCCCTTCCAACTACGATGTAAACACAGCAAACATATAATACCCCCCTTTTTGGGTCGGGAGTAAAAAACTCTTGTAAAAATCTCTTGTATAAATTGTAAAATATTAACACGGCCTTATTAATTAAATTAATAAACAAACACTAATATTGTCAAATTGAAAGATTATTTACATAAAAAGTATTTGTTATTTGTATTAACATAAATGCTATACAATTTTTTATTGTACAGACATTTATTTCCAGCATTACACAAAAGTTTTATTGAATATCAGAATGCTGCAACGGTAATTCACTAAAAAATTAGAACAAAAAAAAAACTCAAAAATCGTCTCCAAATTTGTCCGCTGACAACATTCATCTCAATCAATCCCGTATCCCGGAGGAGCAACCCTTCAGTCCCCGGAGACGCAGCCCTCTGGCTCGTAACCCAATTAATATGAGAGGGTAGTGTCACCCCTTCCTCGCGTCGACCGCAAAAAATGTAAATTGAAATGTTAAATTAATTTGATCCGCCATCATATGTGCACTATGACTTTATTGGTGACCAATATTCGTGCCTATTAATGTAGGCACAAATATTGGTAGTGAAGTTGGTACATAAACATTCTCTATGTTTAACGTAATAATAGTAGCTAACTAGTTATGTTATATACGTAATTATTTTTGTTGGATTATGGCTTTAAAATAAAACGAAATATTTCACTTCGACGATTTTGTGTTTATTTTTAGATGTTAGACATTTGTCTAAGAATGACAACCGCGAAGTGCAAGTATTACACAGATTATATAGGTTTAGTAGTAGTAGAATTCGTCAAATTCACAACTTCTTTATTGAAGATTAATTTTTGTAAATCAAAGTCATAATATCGACAATTTTAAATTGTAATTGTTAAAGAAAAATAATTTTGAGATATTTATTTAATTTTCGTCATCAAAGTGCAAACAAAATTACATTTAAAAAAAAAGATTTGCTTGCACTAGTTGCCCCTCGCGGTTTTCCACGTGATTATGGTTATTGCTTTGCTCGTATAAGTCACAACGCGGTATCATATAACCTAAAACCTCCCTCAATAAACAGGCTATTTAACGCAAAAGAATTTTTCGAATCCGATCATTACTTGAAAGATTACCTACATACAAATTTAAAAACAAACAAATTTTACCTGTTTATAAAATTAATACCAATATAGATATAAATCTACATTCATATCCATATTATAGAATATACTCACAGGTATAAATTACACTTCAAGAAATATACATATGTAAGTTTGAACGACTATTCAACGAAACGGGATATCTGTAGCAAATTAAACGCAAAGCGAGCATGCATGAGGCACTGTAACTGCACCACGATATGGGTTTACATAGTAAATTAATTCTATCTTACTTTATATTAATTACCTAACTAATAACTCCACTCATGAGTGGACACACTACATATCGGTTGTGATTCAACTTTACTTAGGGTTGCCAGATACAAATTAACGACTACATTCCGAATGGATGTAGCGTAAAAGATTTATTTGTAAATTGACGATTTAATGGTGTTTAAAAAGTAATAAAGGGCGGAAAGGGTAGTAAATAGGTAATAAAGAAAGGCTCTCTCCGTATGGTAAGAGTGTTAGCTTTCTTCTTGCCGTTCTTCTATGTACGTTCGAGCCAGACTGTAAACGAACTATAGTCAATGGACTACATCTAGGCTCTACCTCAATAAAACTAGAAGCTACAA
This sequence comes from Hypolimnas misippus, assembly GCA_037950945.1. Taxonomy (NCBI): domain Eukaryota; kingdom Metazoa; phylum Arthropoda; class Insecta; order Lepidoptera; family Nymphalidae; genus Hypolimnas; species Hypolimnas misippus. Next base: position 10,305,963 of record JBBEEQ010000013.1, on the reverse strand, counting down.
AAGAAGTTTCAAGACAGAAAATTTACGACACGTTAAAGAAAAGCATGACAAAATCTCTTAGTAAAAACTTTTTACTGGACACGGGAGACAAGACAAAATTACGTGATATCCCAGACTTTTCGGTCATCTGGCAAGCCTTTAACTTAATACCTACATTGGTTATAATTTTTGTGTAGATCTGTATTTTATATTATATACTCTTTATTTCTCTTTAAGGAAATAAACAAATTTTTATTTTCTGGGCGAAAATGTAATGATTACTTTGATTGTAACAACAAAAAAGGCTGTATAATAATAATCGAAGTAAGTTTTAAATGCAAATATTGCGTACAATTTTATTTATTTATTTATTTATTTATTTTACAATAATCTATAACATTTCTCCCTATTATAATTACGTTAATTCTGACGGTTAATTTTTTATTTTAAATAAAAAATCAGATATCAACTGTCAACAGATATCTACATAACTGAGAAGTTACCCGAGGTAATTTTTTTTTCAAATATTTTGGTATTAAAAGTAACACATTCAAATGTACAAACAAACCTAACAACTATATAATATTAGTAAAGAAAATAAAAAAAACTAATTACAAACTTATTAAAACAAAATTGAAATAGGTGTTTAATTACATCAAATTAAATTTTTCAAGAAAGTAAAATAAGTACATTAAAAAAAAATTGAACAAGTAACACGATCCATCTAAACTGATTATCAATGCAAGTGCAGAGTTTATAAGAAGATCTCAATGGAACTTGATGAGCCATGATTGGTGGGGCGAGTGACCCTTCCAGGAATTAATTATTCAAACTATGTCGCCGAGAAAAACGGACTTTCTGAGCCGTCTAGCTACCTATTATTGTAAATCAGTTTGCACTTCAGAAGTTTACACTGGTTTCCGTGACTGGAATCGAATATTTCAATATTTTCTCTGTAATTTTCTTCTGTATTTAAATTACTAGCTGTCCCTTGCGGCTTCACTCGCGTTTATGGTCACAGCTTCGCTTCTTTGAGTCGTAGCGTGATGTAATATAGCCTGTAGCTTTGCTCAATAAATCAACTATCAAAACAAAAATAATTTTTCAATTCGGAGCAGTTATTCCTGAGATTAGCGCGTTCAAACAAACAAACAAACTCTTCAGCTTTATAGTATTAGTATAGATTAAAGTAGACCAATTTTTTAAACATTCTAAAATTATAATTTTATATAAACCTGTGATACTATATAACGATAAATATGTTATAATCTCATGGATTATGACACCCAGACCACTTTGGACAACGCTGCCTAGCAACCATCTAGCGACTGAGTATGACACGCGAAAATATCTTTGGGCCAATAAGTCAATTGACGAACTTTTCGAAGTTGAAAATAAGGACAAATTCTTAAAGTCAAATAGTGTGAACGTGTAGATATATTTCTAATTATAAAATATCGTTAATTTAGGATATTATTGTGTTATATGAGGTATAATAGCTGACAACTTTTACTGTTAACACGTACTACATCTTGACAGTTGAATTTTGATTTTTACTTCTACTAAAACGCCTCATTTATCTATAAAAATGTGGCGTGGTTTAATAGTGATAGTTCCATATAATAAGTACCCCTTGACATTAAAATAACGGAATAAATGGAACGCTGCAAAATTCTTCCATTTTCTTTATCCACTTAAGTTTCCGATTCATTGTACTCTTATACAATGTCTTGAGGGTTGTAATGCGAAGTTTTGGCTATCGCAACGCGATTCATTTTAAAAGACATTTATTTTGTTATAGTAAAAAAATCGGAAATCAAATTCCAAAATGTAATTAGTCAGCTTATTCGATTGCAATATCGACCAAATGAAAATCGTTTTTTTTTTAACTTATAATTTACAATAGTGGTAAAAAACTTGTTTGTTGTTTCTTTTGTAATTTTATTAAAATTGTAATACAATGGTACATCGAGAGGCAGTTAACCTGACAATAACCAGGTATCTCTCAACCGTAAACAAGACTGCCTCAACAAAGAGCCTGAAAGAAGCCCATATTAAAATTTCCTTGAGACTAATCCGAACACAACACAATATCAAAATTTAATATCATTTTAATCATAATTCTCCTTATTAATGTTCCCAAGGAACCCTCCGTGACTTAAAATCTGCACCTTCGATATTGAAACAATCAAAATTATACCTTATTAGTATGCGAATAAAGTTTTTAATTAAAATATCATTGTCAATAGGAAAATATGTGGGTAGAAAATCTGGTAAAAGCAGGTAAGTTCAAAGATAACGCCGTCTGCTCCGGAGTGAAGCTTAATTAGGTCGAACTGAAGCTTTCATCGGAATAAAAGTTATATTATTAACGTCCTCATTGTAATCTGTGGATTTCGCTTTTGTGTTTGTTTCGAATCAAAATAAATGCAGAGGGAAGTTGGATAACTCTATTTTCGTGAAATTATAGTCTCTTTTATAGTAGAACCAGTATGTAGTAACTATATTTTTTATTGTTCTTCAATTATATTGAAAATTCTTTTTATTTGAAAGTATCAGATTTGTCCCATAGAACTTTCATCGAACTCAACTATAAATGAAACAAAATATTATTAGTAGCCATACAAGTAAAAGAAATGCTGTATTTGGTTTTGTAATCGATTCCTTTGTTTTTCAAAAGTTTTCCGATTATATTATTTTTACGTTGCTAGATATTAATTATAATTTATACATTCGGGAACGTAACAACCATTTATTCTAACTAATAACTATTTATTCGAATTTTCTTGACACCTACCTTCTAGTAATAATTATTATATTATTCATCTAAGTTATTTTTTCTAATTTTTTAAGACACCTTATTTATGAAAATTGGTTGATGTATTTAAAATTAAGAATGTTATGACTTATGATAAGTAGAATCATTGCCTTTCTTATAAGGACCTCATTCAATAAAGAAATTTCGTTGCTACTGGAAAATTGCAACAAAGGAAATTCGCACAACAAAACATTGGAAGACTCGATACTGTATCCACAACAACACACATATAAATACTTATACGCCTGAACACAGCACACAAAGAATGTCCATACATTCTCTAATTAAAATGTAAAAAACCCGTGATGGATCGCGTCCGAGCGTTAATTAATGACTTTTGTTCAGTTTTGTGTGCTCAGTGCTGTGGAATGAGAATCGCCATCTCCCTAGCACATTGATATGTTTTAAAAAACAGATTATCGTGATTTTTTTTAGGTTTTTTTTAACATGGTAGCCCCGCTATTAATTGTTCATCACTATCGAAACATTATTTTCTGAAAGGTAATGGTGTTGGGCGAGAATTACATTTGTAAGTTTTACCTTCGTAATTGGCATAAAACAACTCTGTAACCTAATACCAGTTACGTAGCACAAAAGCTCAATTCAATTCAATTCTTTGGTTTATGGCTTTTATTTGTGCCAATTAAACACATGTTATTTTGCCAATGTAACGTGGAATAGAGAAAATACGATGGGAATTGATCGATGGCGTCGAGATTCCAACCTTAACTTAATTTTGAAAACACCTTAAAATAGTATAAATTTCATTGTTAGTCCTAAAACAACACAAAAATAGTTATAAATATAATACGTTATAAATAAAGTACGTACGTTTTTCAATTCAATTCTTTGGTAACGTTACAAAAGCTGTGGCTGACAAAATAAACTGACACTCATAGTAATGACAGTAAATTCCTTCAGGTGTAAAGCAATGAAAAACAACCTATGTAAATCTTAATGAAAATCTAGAATAACTTATAAATTTAATTATCGCTTTATACTACGAAAAAAATACTTACATCGTCAAAATATTGCATGTATTGCTAGCAATCGTTTTTAACAATTAGCAATTTAGTCACGTCATTTAATTCCACTCAATACATAAAAATATTTATGATAAGTAGAATAAATTATAGGATTTAAAACTTTAGTTTAAATACTGTTGCATTACAATATGTGATTGTTGACGTACCATATAATAATCCAAAACTTTAAGAACATTCGTTAGACAATTCATATTTTCATTTAATATTTCATTTCTTAAATAATACACGATAAATAATTTAAATTTTGTCCCATTTAGAAATCGAAATTAGTCATATTTTATGTTACAAACACTACTGTGTTTTTATAACATAATAAAAGTGTTCAAAAAAACATGTTTTTCCGGAGGCTTCGCTGATATTGAAATAACCTATTCGTTCAAATCCATTAAATATTAGTCACATAAAACTTAGAAAAAATATTGTAATATAAATTATCATTTTATACATTTTTATAGTCAAATTTAAATCTCATGTTAATTTTTGTTTAAAAATAATTTGTTTTCTATATTTAAAGCTACGATCTTATTTAATTAAGGTACTACATACAACTGGCTTCACCTATTTATCTTTAAAACCAAGACGCCTAATTCACTTTCATATATTATTAAATAACCCCGAAGAACTAACTCACTTAAGACGTATGTAATCGTGTGTATCAGTCATTTTAAGAATATATAATTTATAAATTCCAAATTCAAAAATAATTCCATTTCGAATTTCATTTAAATTTATTAAGTCAGTACAGTCTAAAGAAGTAACCAGCATTAACACACAAAGTTTTTCATTAAAAGAGGTTATATTCATATAAAAAGGTTTGTAAAAAAAAAACAATCTTCCCAATTTCTTTCCTTACTTACTGTTCCCTTTTATCCCTCATTCGTTTTTTAAGCTGGCAACCCATTTGTGACTCCTCTGGTACTGCAAATGTCCATGGGCGGCGGTGATCACTTATCATTAAGTGTCCTGCCTGCTTGTCTGTCATCTATTTTTATAAAAAAAACCGTGTAAGCAAAATTTCATAATGATAAGTATAACAAACTAATAAACTCATTTTAAATATAAATCTGTATTTGTTTAGATTCAAATAAAAGTTTTTAAGAATTAGCTAAGTTTTAAGAACAAAAAAAATGCTTTATTAATGCTTAATAAAGCAAAGATCATACTAATATAAAATAATCTACATTACTGTAATCACTTTCCAATTTCGATTTAATCATAAACATTCAGTCGATGGAGCACGAGAAACAAAAAGCTAATACAAACAGAGGGGGCCCAATTGAACGCGCGTTATTAAAGAACCCGCAACAATACCTCGATGACAAAACTCTTATTTTCAACTCCTTACTAATCGCACGGAAAACTTTATTTTCAGTGATAGACTCCCGTTAATGTTAGCATCGTTGATACTTAATTTTATTAAGTTGTTATTCTCTAGCATAACATTCTATTTAAATGCGTCTGTGCGAGGTTAAATTAACAACTTAAATAACTGTAAAAACATAAACATTATATTTATTAAAAATATAATAATAATTAATTATATGTACTTAAGCTCTTTTGAACTTGCTTTGAGAATTCTTAATGATATGTTATTTGTAAATATCGTTTGACATTAAAATCATTACTTTTAATGACAATACTATAAATTGAGCTCGTGTATTTGTGATACAGTTTAACTGTCATAGTATAACTATCTTAATACATCATAAAAACAAAACCTAACGAGTACACAACAGACTAAATTTTATTCATCTCAATTACCAACTGTAGATATTTAAGGTACAATACACTTACTTCAATTCAATATTTTTCAACATTTTTTATTGTGACATTACTTAATATAAGTATAGTCAGAGGATCTAATTTCGTCTGTCGGATTTGTCTACTCGCAATTACGAGCACTACAATACCTACAGTACTTATTACAGTAATTACAGCTTTGATATTCGTCCACTATTATATACAATTTACTCGACTTTTAATTAAGGTCCTTAACATTAAAGCCATTCTATAAGTCTACCACATCACATTCCGTATAAAAAAATCAGATTTATTTTATTTTAGTCACTTATCATTCGCGTGCAATTCAACTCGTTGCCTGTTGTTCATTAGAAGGTATTTATGTCTTTCTCTAATTAATAACAAGGTATGAGTAAACTGAACTTATGCGGAATGTCATAATGTTAGACCCATAAAATCCTCTTAGAGAAACGTTGAATCTTGTAAGCCTGTATATATATTAGATACACGTTATGAAAAATAATTTAACAAAAGTTTCGTTCAGTGCATATGCCCAGTTGACACCTTGTATAACTATTACGACTTTGATTATTATACAAATATGAAACCTCTAACTAAATTTATTACAAACTAACAGTATTAACTATACTCACATTACTGAGAGTGTAACATCGCCGTGGTGAAGAGACAAAGGCGCTGGTTAGACAGGGCGAGGGTGACGGCTGAGGTAATGAAAAACATGGCGTCACGCGATTACGGCTCACGCTTGACTTTGTGCGATTGTTCTAATTCATCTAACTGAGACGTGTTTTGGGGAGGGTAAGCTCTTTAATGTTAATCGGTTGTTGCAACATGATTTAAATTGAGAGTTTTATATGTTTTCTTTTTTATATGTTTTATTTTTAGGCGACAATTACTCTTATATGTTTTACTATTTCATAAAGATTATTATTTTTACACCTGAAAGATTTTCCACTCTGTGGCTTATTTTTGATGGAAACTCACAGATTAGGTAACTACTTATAGGGTAACTTTTACCAGATACCAGAGTTTTTTTATATCAATAACGCGTGTAAAAAAGACTAAATAACAATGAGAATACTCATTACTTCGTTACAGGTTCTTTTTATTAGATCAACTGTAAACATAAACATGTGAAAACTAAAGACAATTCTTAATATAAAAACAATAATTTTTATTTCCGATTTCGCTCGTGTTAATATAGAATTTGAAGATAACATATAGATTTTGTTATGCCGAACGACCGTCTGAAACGTATTGTTTTGTCTGGCCGGTAGACACCCGCGCCACCTGTAACTATATTTTACTATGTCTAACTTTCAATTGATATTTCTTTGTCATTTTGTATTGCCTCCTTCATTACGAAGAACTTGGTGACTAATCTCGATCAAAGAAAGGAACAACCAATTACACACGAATTATTCTAAGCACAACATGTTGAATCATATTAAGATCATTGGAATATTTTTATAAATTAGCATCCGTTATTGCGAACTTGCTAGACGGTTTTACCCGACAAATGGAATTAGTCGCACTGATTTAAATTCCACATTCTATAGGAGAACTTTTGTCCCAGCAGTGGACATTTGTAGTGGATTGTTATTTACTGGATATTCATGAACTATATAACAACTTAACTTTTTTACTTACTAACTTACTAAGTCCGACTTCTGATTAATACCAGTAATTTATTTCGATTTAATTGTCAAATATTCAACGACAATCTTTCTTCAGATTCTCTTTATAAGTACTTATAAGATAGTGTTGTAACTACGGTACAGCACTGGCCGGCTCCGATATATCACCTCGCCGTGAGCACGTGAACAATGGCAGTCGAGTGCTCGCAGCCGGCGCTTGCGCATTCTACTGTTTTTGATGAATCTTGATACTTTATAGTTTATAATTTTTTTTAGTTGACAATGTAACTTACCTTTTCATCGCGATTTGGATATTGATATTTGCATTGTTTAATTGAATATAATTTTCTTTAGGCATTATTATTTGTCGTGTTTTTTTTTTATTTCGTACGCGTAATTGAGTATGTCTTATAATAGCAAGATTTTAATATTGTTCAATTGCGTTTTTGTTTTTTTTTATAACCGATAACGTCTAATGCTGACTGTGTTTTATAATATGTAATACTTTAAAACTTAGCTTAATCAGGTAAAATACTACATGTACGAATATCAAAACCACCTCCACCCACTACAATAAAAACGTACTAAATACCACATTATAAACTAGCCGACATGTCTTGCGGTCAATACAAAGCTTTTCAAAACGTCACTAGCGTCTTCATGTTCCCACGACATTGTAGCGAAACAATTGCAAATGTACCAAAAACATCGTCCAAACACCAAGACCGATCAAGCGTGCTATATGTTTTAGACACTTTTATTCCCTCGCATTAGAGTTGATAATTGCTCGACAAGTTTTATCAAAGATGCAAGTCTTATCTTTGTAGGGCAAGGAGTCCCTTTGTAGGTATTGTCTCGGTAGTCCAAACAAGGTTTTGTGGTATTATTTCAAGTATCGGGGTCAACTATTATGCTCGCAATTTATTAGGCTATAACTCGTATGTGGGTGAGTCGGATTAAATTTGATCGATGCGATCTTCTTGGATCCTGTGGGAATTTATAAATACCGTTTAATATTGTGATTAAATCGAAAGGTCTTTGAACAGTTTCTTTGTTCGTATTTTTTCTTTATAGTAAGGTTTATATATGGACGCTAATAAGCAATACTGTGTCAAGCTACATAGACTTCATTTTAAGAAAATGGCGTCTAAAAATGTCAAACCGATTCTTAATAAATCCGTTTGAAGAAGTAGGTATACATCCCGTCTTCACTTTTCTATTTTGATAAAAAGTATAATGAATTAAAAGCAGATTGGTATAGTAAGACTTTTACTTAATAATAAGTTTATCAAATACATGAGGTTATTGAATAATCCAAAATATAGAACACACTTATTCTAAACGTAAGATTAAGAAACTTTTTTCCGTACTTAATTAGTTCAGATGTATTGAAATATTTTTAATAATGTTAAATGTGTAATGAATTATTAGAATACATTAATATCTTTAAATTTAACTTTTTGTGTGTTGACAATAATTGCTTATCAGCGTCCATATTATAGTAAGGTTACGGTTTATAGTAACCCTTAGTGGATATATGTTATTAATAAACAGTAAATACCACAACGCTCACAATACATTCCCTAACATCGCACAAAATATATGTGTATTTTAATGTGATGTAAAATTGCCTATAGCCTTCCTCAATAAATAAACTATCAAACAAACAAAGAATCAAACTCTTCAGCTTTATAATATTAGTACAGATTTACACAAACATATGTACCTACTGTTTAACATCATTTTGAATATGAACTCGTTCCACATAACGGAAATACATAAAGCCCTCTAATTATTCACGAGCTATCAATGAATATTACGCGCTGATCGAATCACGCGCCCGTACTCTTTTACATCTGTCTCTCTTGTGCGTTAGGTTGACTTTCCGCCTACAAGTGAAAGCTATTCAAACACACGAACAATATATATATTTTTACACTGCTAGAAAAATTTAAAAGTACAATAAATAGTATATATGATAAGGATGCTGATAAGCAATAATGTGTTAACCCACAAAAAATCAAATTCGGAGATTTTGATGTATTTTGATACTGTCTGTGTCTGTGATGTATTTTGATCACCTATTTAACGTTATTCAATAATTGAAGTCATATTAACTAAATAAGTACGGAAAAAGTTTCTTAATTAATGGTTTCGAATTTCAAGTGCGTTCCGTATTTTGCAATTTATACTATAATTGCAAATATTTGAGAAACTTTTTATAAGATAATATATTAAATACATCAATCTGCTTTTAATTCATTATATCTTTTATCAAAAAATAAAATAAAAGGGGGATATATACTTCTTCAAACTTATTTATTAAGAATAGCTTTGACACTTATAGACGTCATTTTCTCAAAATTAAGTTCGTGTAGCTTGACACAGTATTGCTTATCAGCTTCCATATATCAACTACTAAACTACAAAACACATAAACAATAAACTATATATAAGCTTCAAATGTCACTAATACATATTTAATATAATGGGTCTTATTGCGATAACTAATGGTAGTAATACCTTTTTCCAGCTTCAGGTCACGAGCTGACCTAAAGCTGGAGTCAGCTCGTGACCACCACGAATGCAACATCGTCGAAACGCCGGGCAATAAAAAAGGTATTACTACCATTAGTTATCGCGATAAGACCCGTTATATTAAATATGAATAGTATAAATCGCGAAAGTTTAAAATATATAATGTCACTAATAATTCTGTAGTTTTTTTTATGTGAGATATAAGTACCTCGTTGACTCATATTATTATTATATAATTTACTTATATTATCATATACTCTTAAAATCTCATTGACCGCATACTTACCAACAATTACTAAACAAAGCAACCCTTTCTACCTACTTCTTGAAAATTATGCAAAAAGTAAAATTAAAGTTAATAAATATTTTATTTAAAAATAACTTGTAACAATTTCTAAGTTCATACTTTATCTAAATAATCTATTTAATATTACGTTGCTAGTAAATATTAATAAATAAAAATAGCAGTGGACAACAAACCTTTGAATTAATTCATCGATGGCCGCTAGCAGTCCTAATTGATTTCTATTTGCCCTCTGTAATTGCGTCGCGTCGATAATAATGCATGCTACTGAGTTTTACCATTTTATATTCCCCCATTAATATGTTGTACTAGCTTTCACCCGCGACTTCATCCGCGTGGAATATTAAATGCAAATCCAAGATATAAGTCATCTTCGTTTAAAATTTCAGTCAAATCGGTTCAGTACTAACTCACTGAGTTATTCCTGTGGGAACATAAAAAATTTTTGGGATAAAAGGTAGATTGTGTTAATCCAAGATATAAGCCATCTTCATTGCAAATTTCAGCCAAATCGGTTCAGTAGTTTTTGTGTGAAATAGTAACAAACATACATCCATCCATCCATCCACACATACAAACTTTCACATTTATAGTATTAGTAGGATAATAATTTTATTAGGATATTACCCCATACTGACTATACACGCATTTATGTAGATACTAACCTCTGCCTGCGGATTCGACTGCGTTAATTTGAGGAACAATTATATTTATACAATGTTTACCTTCCCTGCTTAAATCCTATATCGTACAGTATTTCATTGGTATCTATTTTGTTTTCGCATATTTTTTTTAATTAAAATAAATTTAAGTAAAAGTAGTCTAAGTTATCCTTTATAACATTAGCTATCTATCAAAATCGGTCCAGCCGTTTCAGAGATTAGCCGGAACAAACAAACAGACAGACAGACAGATAACCAAATTTGTTTTAAATAGTTTTTTTGATGTAAGTGTCGTGTATAGGTTGCATGTGCGTTGAGTTAAAAGCTGTTGATTTGATATTACAAATAGACACTCCAATTTTATTAATTATATAGATGCCATTCAAAAGTTTCATCAGCCTTGTTCAGTTACTTGCGAGAAAGGGAAAACATGCACTCATCCATACAAACATCCATCCATCAACACACACTTATGCATTTATATGTATTTTTGTAACAGTAAATACGATCTTATTGTTAACGCCAAACTATTTACCTAATTCTTATGACACTTAAAAGGCAAATTGAGCCAACAGTAAAAAATGTTCTACCGCTAGGATAATGATAGGAACTTAATCCACTACAATGCTCCAGTGCAGATTAGTAGATTAACGCGTGTCTCATGTCTCCCTCTCTTCTTTTCAATGCAATTTCCTTCCTTGCGGCTTGACATTAGGCGAAAATTACCTTTGTAAGTTTTACTCTCGTAATTGACATAAAAGAAGTCTATAACTTGGTAACAGTTACATAGGTATCCTTACGAAAGTGTTGATTGTTAAAAATGAAGGCACTCACACAAATCTTTCAGGTGTAAAAACATGAAAAACAATCTATGTAAATCTTGAAGAAACTCTGTGAGCAAAACTTATTAGTGTAATTGTCGTCTTTTAATAAATTGTTTTTACCAATGAAACTTGCCTCATCATTGACTACATATTAAAGATAAGTCTAAACTATTTTCAATGAAATGAAATTGATTTATTTGAAACAATAACAGGATATAAAATTTTATTAAAAAAAAAAAAGTTGGAAATGCATTAGTAAAAACTATTTCGCAGCTAAAACGCCCTCTGCGTGATAATTTAGAATACAATGTCACAAGGACTATAGCCATTTAGAAGTTAATTTTAATGTAATTAATCGAATTACTAAAAAAGTTTTTTTTCTATTATATACATACATATATGTATATTCTAAAATAATGGTGTATGACGTGCTACATGGGATGTGAGTGCGCGTATGTATTCTAGTTCAATTCAATCATTCTTTTACTGTTTAAAAACCTATAAACATTTTTCGTAAAGGAAATCTGGATATATTTAAAAAACAATAGCGGAATTCCCCTCTCGGATTACATACCACAATCATATTCAACTATACGGGCAAAACTAAAACTATGCGGAAGGGGAGGTGGCCTTCACTAAGCTCATAAAACCACATATGACATAAAACGAACACATTTATTTCATCACATACATTGCTCATCGTCTTCTAAAATTTTCAAACATTCACAAATAAAACCAGCAATGTAAAATGGATTCCAATTCGTTCGAACTTGTACGAACTATTGAAGTACGATATTAGTGCGATGTTAAAAAATTGATATTTTATTGCGTCCGGGGTCCACTTTTTCGCTATATTTTATTCTCTCTCCGTCGTATTCCATTTCTAGTGACAAATGTAAGACTTGCACTCATAACACGCACGCGTTACGGGAATTTAGGCAGTATTGCAATGTATGAGAAGAAATTTTGAGATTTTCGAGAAAATGTTTGGCTTAAAATGATTTGTTGGTTGGGAACATGTCGTCACACGCACGACTGAGTAGTATATCATCTTCTCTGAACAAATGGCTCCGGGTATCTTTTGTAGCGGCGTAATCTAGTAAGAATAAACAACGGGCGTAGTTTGAATCTCAAAGGGACTAAATTTGCGTTATTCCGCGAGATGAATGTGATGATGCGGCGCAGGTTGGAAAGAAATTGCATCCATTTGAATCCGTCTATAAAAAAAAAACTGAACTGTATACTTTTTTTAATTAAAAAAACGTTTTTTTTTTTTTTAATTTAAATATTGGATCTTGTAGGCTCGTACAGATACACGTATAGGCATCATTTATAAAAAAGATTTAAAAAAAAATATTATTTATATTTTATTAGCTAGTAAAATGTCCAATACAAGCCCATTTGACACCCTGTAGAACTGTATAAATCAATTTATATATATAGTTAAAGCAATTTCAAAAAAAATTAAGTATTTTCAAGATTAGGTGATTTATTGAAAAATGCATTTGAAAAATTCTTGGGTAAATCTTATTTCCTATTGAGTATTTATTCAAATGTTACTGATAAGAACGTCATATAATTTAAGAAGACGTAAATATCCCAGCAACGATAAGCTGACGGTAACCTTTCACCACCTCGCATCAATTTGACACATAAATTGTCATTACCAGCAGTATGTGACAAATCAACTCTTTAACAGGTAAGAACAAGCCTATTTGATAATATGGTAGAGTTCATTGACCGACTACCAAAATTTAAAATACCATTTTGCCGCCGCCATTTTGGTTTTATAACTCTACTTTTATAACGTAGTAATGTTCTTAAATAAAAAAAAATAAAAACCTATATTGTTACTGTATTTAATTTAAAAAGTAGTAGTGCTTAAAATATAACTAATTTTAGCATAAGGATAATATAAAATAATGTAAAGTCCTTAGTAGCTAAAGCATATTCTTCTGTTCAAGATTATATAGATGATAAAGGTGCTTGGATTTAGTATAAGCTGGATTCACACAGGGTATTTAATGTATTTGTAACTCATAAATGTACGTTCCTATTGTAAAACTTTTTAAGAGTAACTATCGAGTTTCTTGCCGGTTCTTCTCTGTAGAAATTACATTCCGAAACGGTGGTAAACTCATTAATTAATTAGTTCTTTTGTTTTCTTATTTGTTCTGTATTAACGATTCAAAAGTTCTTGTAAAAGCCTACTTGAATAAAGCATATTTTGATTTGATTTGATAATGATAGTATATATAAGTAAAAAAAAAATATAAAAGCAAATTTATAAAACCATGCGCAAAAATATTAATTAAAAATGTCTACCAAATAAAAAAAGCGTGGGCAACTTTGAGCCCATGACAACTTATTATTATTTAAATAAGTCAATACTTTACCAATTAGAATTTAGAATTGTAGATATTAGAATACTTCGAGTATACGATAAGAAACCACGCACATACCTAAAACATAACATTCTGTCGCGCAATCAAGTAAAATTTAAATGTTTTCAACCCGAGAACCGAACCTGCAACCGGACACTGCCAGACCTCGTAAATCATTGTGAACACTAATGTCGCGTAGGTTACAACAAATTTCACGGTACAACGCAAGCGATAATATGATCTAAATTAGATTTGGTCAAGTTAGTATAATTTCTTATTTGAAATTTGACTAGTGAGAATGTTTTAAAATTCTTATTGGTTATCATTTTGTTGTTTATACTAATATTATAAAGATATTATTTAAAAGATTTGATTGTTTGTTTACTTGCATTAATAGGGTCGGAAAGTACTAGGCCGATTAGAACAATTATTTTTACGGTAGATGATAAAGTTATAGGCTAGATTAAATCACGTTACGACTCATAGGACCGAATTAGTAACTGTGAACGCGGGTAAAATCGGGAGGGGCTGCTAGTTTTATTATGTTTGGTCAACTTTTATCGTGAAATATATTTTATTTTGTTAATTTTACAATGACACCTGATGTCAAGTGATCACTGCCGCCCGAAATAAAGGATAAGAAGGAAAGGTATACACTTACAGAAATAAGAATACAAGAGGGTGGGAGTCACGCGTGCGGTTCTCACTTTTTAATAACCTTTTTGCTAACAAAATAGTTTATAAGCACATGGTGCGAAGTTAAAGCAGTTGAATTAATATTGTGAGTCATTTAATACTATTTATTTAAATAATAAAATTAATAATAATAATAATTAAAATAATTGTAACATAAATACTGTTAAGGTGTTCGAGAAGTAATAATATCATTAAGCTATTTTTTTTATTTCGCACTTTTTAGCTTTAGTAAACATTACTATTTACGAGTATGTTTATTGTCATCAACAGTTCGACATCAGATGTAAGTACATAGATTACTATTAATATATTTAAAATACAACGTATGAGTATGTGTTATTAACAATGCATTTAAAAATTAATTGCATTTTAAAAAATAATATCCCCATTAAAGAAAGCGTAATTAACCATCTACTTTTAAGTAGATAGTACTTACAAAAGAGAAAAAAGGATTGACGTTGTCTCTTATATATAAAAATTAATAATTGTTTGTGACATTTTCGCTGCCATACCGTTTATCCGATTGCGATAAAACTTTGCCAACTTATTGTTTGCACTTCCGAGACGGTTATATGCACCAAAAATTTCCATTAGGTACCGCATGTGTCGTACCGACCAGACAGAAGAATGAGTTTTAGACGATCACCCAGAATAAAAAATATACATTAACATGAGTGAAGCCACCAACAAAAGTTTACAATAACATAAAGAGGGATTTCATGACATGATTTTTATATTAATTCATAGGCTTGTCCTTATACGGAAAAGGTGACTAATTTTGCATTCCAAAGTCACCTTAATAATTATGTAATACCCTAACATGTGAACTAATGTTCCCAGTAAACAAAGCCACCTGATGAAGCCGCAGCGACCCAGCACAGTTACCTAAACCTTGCCTCTGGCGCTCAAACTTTTATTCGGAACCAGAATAACTGAGAGCGTTCACCCCTGACCCCTAACTGTTGGTCATCTCGAGACGTTCGCCGTCCTTGTCCGATGTGTGGTGTAACGTGTATGCCTGTCTCTTTCACCTCGCTGTGCACGATCCGATACAGCATGGATCGGAGTATCCTCAGAGAATTGCACTCCATTACACGGTACAAGAGTTATATTATTTTCAATTTTTTTTAATAATGTAAATAAATTAGTAATTCAAACTTTTAATTGAAAATATTTCAAATAATATACTCTAACTAGATTGGTTATAAATAAAATTCTAGTTGGACTGACAATAACAAAAATATTAAAATTACCTCATCATAATCATTATATATTACATCTATTACATTACATTATTGTGTCTTCCGTTTTTGTTAGATAAATACAATATCTCCCTTTTTTAGTTTCGCAGCAGTCAGATGAAAAGGTAGCAAATAATAAATAGCTTAATTATTTTATTATTATTTTCAAGTTTCTGTCATTCAATCGCAGCCCAACAGAACTAAAACCAGTATTTGAAGTAAAATTGCAGTCACTCTCCGTGCCATACATCTGACCTGAAATAAAGTAAGTACCTAAATAACAGGCTGTAAATATCCCAGTGTTGGGCCAAACCTCGTCTAATATTAAGGAGAAGATTAAGGGCTTAGTCCATCACGCTGTTCCACTGCAGGTTGGCGGATATACATGTGTCAGAATTGTTTTCCGACAAATTCAGGTTTCGTCGCGTTTTTCTTCACTGTTAAACACGAGATGAATTTAAGCACAAATTAAGCATATAAAAACTAAGTAGTTCTAGGGGTGGAGCTCGGTTGTGATCGACGTATTCTAGGCCATCACGGCTGAATTGAAATATTATTACTAAATCGAAATACAAACAGTAAAATACTCTTTTCTCCTCTATTTGTCTTTTACCTTTTTTATGGAATCATTTCCTTTTTATAGAGATAAGCAAAACCGTTTAATTTTTTCTAAAATTTTCAATAATTTGGGCCATTGGACGAAATCTATTAAATTTACATGGCTTAAAGTGAACCCGCCATTCTCTTGAACCATGTTATATTAGTAACTGGGAAGATGTACGAATGTTACCGCATTACTTGCCTGGTTACCGGCGCACTCGCCTTTATCATAGAACTATACTAACTATATAAAATTATGCATCAATAACTGTTGTAAATGATCAAATTAATTTATAGTTAGTTAATACTTATACAGTTATTGCTTTTTCGTAAAAAAAATACTTGACTTTAAATATGTTTTGTTGATAAGCTGTATTTTCCATTCCTTAATTTTGTATTCTCTGTGAGGGTAAGTCAAATATTTTATTGAAATTTAAATGGAATCAATCTTTATAATAACGAATTATAAAAAAAAAGAAATCAGTTCACAAATAACAAAGATATTACGTAATATATAAAAAAAATTAGAAGTTAGTTAAAAAATACTTACTCTATAACTGATATTATCTTTATTTAACTGATATTATTATAATTAAGCACTCAATGTATATTCCATGATTACTATTTCAAATAAAAGCTCTTAAACTAGACAAAAAAAAATGATTTTTGACCTATTTTATACCCTAAAAATCGGTACATCCAAACCGCAGCGCACAAATAATTATAGAGACGACAGCCGAGGGTTGAAACAACGGGGGTGCAACAAAAGAGTGCTGTAATCATTTTGATACGATTTTCACGCATCGCCGCCGAAGGATGTGGTTATCGGCCCCTGGTTAAAAATGTATTATTAAATGTTTGACTTTGTTAAAGCTATATGCTATACTTACTAGAGAAACTATATTTTTTTTCTGTCAACGTATTCTAGGCCATCCTTTGAAAATTTAGTTTATATTACTGTTGCAGTTATATCAGTGATTTATTACTAAACAGTTAATATCATAACTTACTTAATGACTTTTGTGTTTTTTTTTTGGCTAAGATTTTTCGTTTTGCAAAACATGATCTGCGCTTACTTAACTGAAAACTTAAAAAAAAAAACAAAATTATTCTTATACTTTAAATTTTCAACACAATTTATTAATTACACGAACAGTAGCATTACCCTCGTTTCAAATTTGCTTTTATAAATTAACCATTATCACCAATTTAATATTCTAAAGTATGCAATGACTTGTTTATTTGTTTTAATACAAAACTATCAATACCGACGCGGTTTATTTTAAATTTTAAGCGGCAATCTGTCCCAGCAGCCATGTTAATATTTTCACTAATTAAAAGGGCGCTCTGCGAAAACATTGAGCGCGATAACGGATCGACACTGGCAAAAGTTAACTTTAAATAACTAGCGAATTATGTTACAGCGCCATCTTGTGATGAGTTTGAGAACTATTACATTAAAACTTTTTTTAATAGTAATTTATTGTTTGAGATAAAATTTATGATATTTTGTATTTAGATTTTAAATATTCGAATATATTCGTTTCAATATTGATAACTAAATAAAATAGATAAGTATATTTTTAATTTACTTAAATTAAAAAAAAATATTTAGACATAAATACTACACTAACTATGAAATATGTATGCTTTTGTTAAATATATATGAACTTTAACTACAGAAATTCAAGGAATCAACGGAAATAAGACACAGCCGTAACATTCTTTATACTCTAAATTTATTTAGATAGAAAGATTTTTTAAAACATTTTAACAAGTTAAACGTATACGTAAATTAAGCGTAGTGTAAATTATAATCTGGTTCAAAGTTGTATTATAATCGCGTATCATATTGGCTTGAAAATATATTTTCATTATCTACTGCTGCATTTGAATGCACTACGACTGTGCCATTACGATAAGTTTAACACAGATTTCTACTCCTCATTGTTGTCAAAGTACCTAGACTTTAAATTGATCAAAGTTATAACTTGAATTAATAAACAGAAATAACTGAGACATATTTTCAATTCGACATCCACTCGGGGGTGTAACTCAGTGGTAGAGTGTCTGCTTCGCATGCTGAAAGTCCTGGGTTCAAATCCCAGCACCTCCAAACGATTTTTATTTTATTTTTATATTCCACCAAATTATATTATTCTATTATTATACTTTTAGTTTTGTATTTATCACATATAATTATTTATTTTAATAAATCATTTATTATTATACAACAACCATTCACCTTAATTCCAAGCAAATAATTGTAACGCTTAAAACCTCGTAATAAAATCAAAATTTCATTAAACATTTAAAATATTAATGTCATCGCTAAGTAGCGACGATTTTTCGAACCAATAGAGCAAACAGCCGCGCACGTGGCGGAACTCATTACGTTAGTATTTAATAAATCTTTTTAAGTATATTACCGCGAACGGATGATTGACGGACACCTGGGTTTGTATGGTGTAGGATTTTATTATTGTAAATTAATTTTGTAGAGTTCTTACAGGCAAGTCGACTCAAAGTATTTAGATATTTTGAAGCAGGCACGGATACAGAGGTGGAAAAAGCGACAAATGCGTGCATTCCTCTTCTCTGGCTCATGACTGTCAGCGTAATGTCTACTACTACCCAGTTTGGTATTTTTTGTTTCAAATTAATTTTCTCATAAATTACCAAGTACAACAAAAATTGCCTACAAAGCTCTACCTGCGTGGTTATTTTTCCTTTTTGTTATCCCTGCAATTCCTATTCTAATAACAGAAGACTGATGTTTAAATTAAACTTTGTTTCGTTTTAAGTAAAAAGGAAATAATTATAATTATATAAATACCAGTATAACTTGACCTTTGCGTTGTATACAAATTTCACCCACGCACGGGAATTTAAGTAAGAATGAGACCATTAAATATATACCAGTATATCCTGACCTTTACTTCCTTTTACGAATTTTCCACATATAGGTTTTTTATACGAAACCTATTTGAAATATTAAGCATTATCCATTTCGGTTAATCCTGTCTCGTTTATTATTCCATTTGAGCTGACATTTGCGTCAGGAGCCAATCAAATATTCATTTTGTCCGTCTGTTTTCAGTTAATGGGTTTCAGGCTTAAAAATTTAGAAACCAATGTTCACTATGAATGCTAACTATTGTAAATACTTAATAATTATTACCTTATAAATTGTATTCTAACATACTTAGAATGTAGGTACTGAATACTTTCAAATATTACTTTTTTTTTTAATGTTTCATTTAAATTATTATTTTGTAGTAGCTGTTACCTACCTACTTAAGGGACATATCCACTTACAATTTCATGCATTAATTAATTTGTATAAAAGTAGAAATTTTAACGGAACATATTCAAAACATATTTATTTGGACTGCGAAGTCTTAAATATAGCATACAAGTAACTTATAACTCAGAACTCACATGTTTACGTAATTCATTTGTTCAACTATCTCTATAAACTATAATAATATAAAGAGTTAAAATTTGTAAGTTTTTATGTAGGGAGTAATTTCTAAAACTATTGATCCAATTACAAAAAATATTATTGCGTTGAATAGCCCTTTTATTGAAGAAGATTATATGCTATGATACATCGTGTTGCGACTCATAGAAGCGAAGCAGTAACCATGAACCTGAGTGAAACTGGGTTGCAAATATTTTATCTAATACGTTGAATACAGAACCTCCTTTTTCTGTCGTCAAAAACTAACACCATAACAAATTCATGAAAATATAAATATGTAAAGATATTGATTTAAAAAGACATTTATATTTGTACAAACGAATCTAACAGACGAAACGTGTAGATCCGAACGGATTACGAGTGGAAATTGAAAAGCGAGTCAATTTCCTGCTGCGGAAAAACTTTTTACTTTCTCCTCGCTTCTTTAATGTGGATTTTGAAACTCTTTGGTTAATATTTATTTTATATTCTGAGTTTATTCAGCGTTTCGACTCATTGTGAGCAAAATGTATCTGCTAATGTACAATTTATTAGGTACTTTACTTGTCAGTTGTTACGCAATAGATGGCGCTGTATTTTTATCCGACTACGAGACGCAAAGGAGGATCATAAATTTATCAGTCTATGTATGTATGTTCGTATGTATGTATGTATGTGGATTTGTACTTTTGTGGCACTATTTAGACCAAACGCGTGGGTTTTGATAAATAATTCGTCGTTTGAATCGTTTTGACGGCACGAATGTCATAGAAAGCATAAAAATGGTCGATTGTAGGCGCCATCATCTAAAAAATAAAAAAATGAAAATCGATGAACGATGTCAAGCGGGGTATCGTTGAATACGTACTTAAAATCATTTCTAGGTTTCTGTTATCGTTTTCGGTCAAAATTGCCGTTTAAGATCTATAACGATTCTCACTTTTACGCTTTGAGACAGAATTAATATTGAGACGGTATACCTGACTGACGATGGTCCTGTTACGCAATCGAGTTTTTAATTCTTTTAATAAAATAAGCTTGCGTCCTTAGTATTACTAAATCTTATTACGCAAACAGTACAGTACAGTTTGCCAACTCATAAAATCACATTGAACCCTCAGGTAACTTTTTAAATTCCTACACCTGCTTTTAAACATAAAACGTTTCATCAAATATATGCACTTTCTTGTTTGATGTTCGGAAAAACAAAAAGATCAAGCAAAGTTTTGGAAAAGTATAGACGGTATAATATATACATATATATATATAAATACGCTGAAGTATTTTGACGTCACAAATATGGATCACATAATATATCATGACGTTGAAATCTACACTAATATTATGAAGAGGAAAGATTTGTATTTTTGTATGTTTGTAATGAATAAACTCAAAAATTACTGGGCCGATTTCAAAAATTCTTTTACCGTTAAAAATCTGCTTTCACGCTGAATAACATAGACTATATTTAACACTAGAAAAAATTAAAGATCCTTAATAAAATATAAAAATAATACAACAAAAAAACATAAATGAAAGTTAAAAAGATTTCAAGAACTTTGTCTACCCGTGCGAAACCGGGACGGGCATAAATAAAATACAAAATTCTATCACTAAAAGAGTGACCTAAAAATCCAATTAATTATTAGTATGAAAAGTCAAAAGTTATAAAACCTAATGCTATAGAATAAACAGAATTTATATTTCTGTAAAATAAAAAAAATATTATTTCTGCATAGAATATCAAAATAATCTTTCCACAGAGATTTGACAAAAGTTCTAGAAACTTTTATTTACAATTAGGCGAGAATTATACTCATGAGGTTTACACTCGTAACTGATATAAACAACTCTGTAGCTTGATAACAGTTATCTAGGTACCCGTACATAAAATTCTTTTAGATCTTCTTTAAATCTTTATGTAAATCTATGAATAAACTTACAAGTATATTTCCCGCCTTATACCTATTGCAAAATTTATGTATATCCTTTTTATTGACTCATTAACTACATATGAAGATGCATTATGTCGATACTAACACTAAATAAAAACAAATAATAATAGAAAAATATTTTTTCTCGATATTTTCAATGGCGCCAAAATTAGTCATAGAATAATCACATGTGTCTGTTTCTAAAGCCTCTTAAGACGTCAACTATTTTGATCTCCACAGTCAGACGTGGCGATGAATCCATGCTAGTGAGGGGACAAATTGCACTCGCCCATGGGAAATCTGCGGTTATTAGCTGTCAATCACTGCAGATCGAATCGCTCCCTGTAATGATGAGGTTGTCGAAGAGATTTTATATTTTGATTTTTTTTTTTCATTTCATTTTTTAATATATTTTATGGTAACTTGAGACGATCTCTATCGTAGCTGATCTTTTGAGTTTACTTTTCAAACTTTATCCTTAACCTCTGTTTAAGAGAAAATCCGAGAAAAACCCACAAGAACCTCGAGGGTAACTCTTTTAAAATCATTCAGATTAGATTATTTTTTAATAATATTGAAAATCATATACGAAAACGAAATATAAACCGCCTAAAATAAATAAATAACTAACACAAACACCAAGTCAACGACAATAACATCAAAATATATTCCCAGTAACATTATCTCAACATTTCGTCTTATTCAAAAACCTTTACAAAGTATTAATATTATCAGATATGCAAACAACGGCGAGGGAATACGCCTTTAACAGCATCGCCGCAAAACAAACGGACCCGGGTGCGAAGTTTATAAATATAAATGAAACGCCTTATCAGACGCATAAAATATTAATGATTATTCCTATTACCTCGAAAGCTTTTACAGGCGAACAAAAATTGTATATTTCTCTATCCGATACCAGCGGTTTCAACGGCATGTCTTACCCGCTATAATGTCGACAACATGACAATTTTTTTTATTTAGGCTTCTTATGGTCACATTGACGTTAAAATACACAAAGCCAGTGGAAAGGTAAATCTATTAAATTAGTTGGACGTGTTAATAATATAATATAATAATTGTTTTAACGTTTTGTGTAAAGAATCTTAGACGAAATCGCTTAAAATTCTTCAAATCTGAAAAATACTCTTCGGTTTACAAATTTTTTGATCGATCGATTTTCAAAATATTAGAGAAGTGTATATCTTAGTATATTTAAAGATTCAACACAAATCATTAGGGCGATTCACTAGCAGGCA
Source organism: Hypolimnas misippus (assembly GCA_037950945.1). Classification (NCBI taxonomy): domain Eukaryota; kingdom Metazoa; phylum Arthropoda; class Insecta; order Lepidoptera; family Nymphalidae; genus Hypolimnas; species Hypolimnas misippus. The sequence goes on along the minus strand of JBBEEQ010000013.1, from coordinate 10,282,817 downwards.
ATAAATAAAACTTCCACTACAATACATCAGAACACTCCTCCACCCCACTAATTAGGGATGCCATAAAAATTATCCTAGAAGTATTTTGTAAGTGCACTTATTTTGATATATGAATGAACTTGATGTGTTATCTCCACGTAAGTTAAATTTTATGATAAAAATATTCTTCATTATTTTTTGTATATGTATCTATTTAATATGGCTCTGTAATATGGCGTTATATTATATAGCGTATATAAGAAACATATAATGAGTAAGAAGAAGCCATAAAAGACGTTAGAGTCTAATGCAACGATGGCTACGAGTTTCCGCGCCTTTAAAATTCAAAATGACTTATAACCAATTTGGTATTTTATAAATTTTGATCACAATTTTATATTAATGAATGATAAGTAAAAATCGCTTACTTCAATGAATCATTGTTTTTTTCGCTAGAACTTATATTAAACTGATCACGAAGCGTAAACAACTAAACATCTCGATAATGAAAAAGGTAAATAGTCTTAAAATAATTGCACATATAACTTCTTTCCCATAAGTCATTCCAAATTCGTTACAACTATAAAAATCAATGAAAAATGAAGGACTAAAATCAAAAATAGGTCTTTAATCAGTCCCACTTGTAAATCCTTGCAAATCACTTTCAAATGAAACATCACGTCTAACATAACCCATTAATGCTCACAACAGTATTGCATTACACGCATCATTAGGGGCCTTTATTAATAGACAATGGAAGGGTTATCAAGATTAACGCAACCGATAATACGTTTTGTCGACAGCTTTGTGTACATTGTGCTTACAATAACACAAGATACTGAGGGTTAGAATTAAATATATTGCATTGTAATAATATACATTGATTTAACTTGGACTCAGGTATTGACTGTATAAAACCAACTGTATAAAAGGCGATCTTTTGGCTGATCACCATTGTACCAATTGGCTGGAAATAAGTTGTTAGACCAACAGAATAAAGACGATGCCAGACATCTATGATATGATTCTAAAAATGATGATTCTAAAAAGCTAAAGATACACATATTGGCTGGCCATAATTGTAACAAGGTTTGGCTGGAAATGAGTTGTCAGACCAACAGAAAAAAGACGATAACAAACATATAAACAAGATCCTAAAAGCTACAGATATATTGGCTAACCACCAAAGTTTGGGTGGAAATCTGGTGACAAAACAACAGAAAAGCGCGATGCCAGACATGTAAAACATTGACAACAATATAATAATAGCTCTAATATTAACTTACCACTGTCACCTTAAACTTGGTATCATGGGCTTGGTTAAGTTTGGTTAAAGTCCCTTTTGTATCCCCTAGGTAGTCAGAGCCATAATATGAACCGCGAACATTTGCCATGAATAAAACTTAAATAATTGTACTATGCCACTATTACTTTCGTGCAAATGCAAACAACAAGGAAACAAAGTTTTATCGCAATCAGATGAAAGGTACAAACAGTTTTACATTTGCTACTTAATAAGTTTAAAGCCTACGTTAAAAAATCTTTAATAAATATAACATATTATACCATACAAGAATATTTTGACGACAAAGAGGCATGGATTTGACAAGCGTTGATTTTCTATCCGGATAACATAATAAAAATGTAATAAAAATACATTATGTATAAATGATTTTAAAAGAGTTACTATCGAGTTTCTTGCCGGTTCTTCTCGGTAGAGACTACATTCCGAACCGGTGGTAGCTTTATTAAAATCTAAAATGAAAATATGACATGTAACTTAACAATTCAAAAGTGATTTAAAAGCCCATTTGAATAAAGTATATTTTGAGTTTGAGTTTGGGTATAATGGCGACTAAGAAACGAACAAATAGATAATACTTTTTGTATATTAGATTTGAATAACCATACTCACTGTGAAAAATAAATAACAGTGAAATATATAGATAAATTACACAGTAAAGGCGATCACAACGCTTTAAGTCATATCTCGCATACAACAGTGTATGGTAAGGATTTTGGAAATAGATAGAGCAGATCCTCAAAGTCTTTGCATAGCAGATAAATTAACTTATTAATATTACAAATTCCTGTTTCAATACGTCGTTTAATTTGTATCCAGTGACCAGGTCATTTGTCATCATAACGCGGTCTCCAATTAGCATGCTGGTAAGACACGCGAGCGTGACAAATGGTCACGTTGTCACGCCATCTCAACTAACAACTTCAAGTTTAATTAATTCAAATGTTCTAGCATCGGTATTGTCCGGATGAAAGCAATAAATAACTGTAGCGACAAGGAATAGAAAAATTCACAGGCTGGTTTATTGTTTTAATTATACGGCTAATTAAATTCTTTGTCCATTCGTTTTTATAATAGACTAAAAGTTTCAAAATATTTTAGCGATTATTTAAATTTAAGACATATTTAACAGCACATAATATTAAAAACTGTACTCATATACAGATTCATCAAGTTTATCAATTAACTTGTTGGCCTAAGATTCTCTCACCTTAAATATATTCAGTCACTAGCTGGTTGCTAGGCAACCTCGTCCAGTGGTCGGCATTCTACATGCTAAAATCTATGAGCTTATAACATATCTATAGCTATATAATCTCATCTTAATAGCAATAATATGTATTTACTGGTCTTAATACTTGGAATGTAATTCATCTATACTAATATTATAAGTTTGAGCGCGCTAATCTCAGTAATAACTAGTTCGAATTGAAAAATTCTTTTTGTATTAGATAGTTTATTTATTAAGGGTGGCTATAGGCTATATTACATCACGCTACGACTCAGAGACAGCTAGTAAAACATATTTCTCAATTACAGTCTTGGTTTTAGTAACGATTATAATTTTTTTCAAACTTACTTTATCCAAATCAACTTAATAATTTTTTCAAACCCATTTACAAATACAATTTATCTAGAAGGGAACTATCCAAATAATTATATCATATAAATCAAGATCCATAATTTCTGCCTGATATCCATTGTTCTCTGTTATTATGCATGCTGATATGTTACAAAGATCCCTGTTTAATTAAACAATTTACGCGGGTGGCTCCCTCTGATTTACGTGCTCCGACCCACCTGAAGCTTTGACTCGACCGACAAATGACACGTATGGTTACCATTTGAGAAGTGATCCTGCGGGTAATTGTGATGGAAGCGGATTTTCCTTTTTAAATATTATATTTTCAAAGACACTTACTTACATACCTATTTATCTGTAGACTATCTACATAAGTAAAAAATATCTTGTATTTTATAAACCGTATGGTATATCAGTATTCATACTAAAATATTATAAATGTGAAATTAGCATACATTTTTACGCTTATAGCGCTGTAACAATTTTCATTATTTGTGGTATAAATATAGACGAATACCTGGAGAAGGATATAGGATACTTTCTGCCGCGAAAATAAAACTTGAAATGCGAGATATAGGTGCTAAAAAGTCGCCGGAATCAACTGTATAAGTATATTGGACAGTTTTTATTAGTGGGCACTAAAATCTACCCGATCCATTTACCTTAATTGGACGATGATATGCAATACTGTGGTAAGCCACACGAACTCCATTTTGAGAAAATGGCGTCTAAAGATGTCAAACCTATTCTTAATAAGTTTGTTTGAATAAGTATTTATGCATATTTTCTTTTCTTTTTTGATTAAAGCTGTAACGAATTAAAAGCAGGTTGATATATTTATTATATTATCCAATAAAAAGTTTTTAAAGATATAAGATTATTGTATAAATTACAAAATAAGGAACGACCTGGAATTTCGAAACAATTAATTAAGAAACTTTTTTCAGTACTTATTTAGTTTATATGACTTTATTTTTATTGAATAATGTTAAATAGTTGATGCAATATCAAAATACACCAAAATTTCCGAATTTAACTTTTTGTGGGTTGACACATTATTGCATATCAGCATCCAATTAGTAATAAATTAAGTTGTTATTATTAAGTCATTGATTAAATAAGGATGTTCTCTTAACGTTACAAAAAAAAGTATGCTAAGACATATTTTGACAGATCATGACTCTGACAATTGTTGATATAAGATTTATGACGTGTGGTGTATTTTATAAACATTTATTTTATTAAGTATTTTACAAGATATCTATATTATGTATGAGTACATTCTGATAATTTTAGTATCTAATATAATGGCATTTGCATTATATCAACCAGAATCAGCTTCACCTAATGTTGGAACTGTGCTATTTACAAAATCAGATTTGAACAAGAAACGCTGGAATAAAGATAAGATAAAACTTCTTCAAGCTCGTAAATATTTACAACATTCAATTCCTTCGACACATCTTATTGACACAGTGAATGAAGAATATTTAAACAATCTGCTTTCCTATATCAAAGAATCTTATAATACTGTAAAAAGGGAAATAAAAAATCCTGAACTCAATAATATCATGAATACTGCTCTTTCTGATGCTCTTGGAGGATATCTTAAAGTGTGGGTCCTTCCTATCACTAAATATGCTTATTATGGAGGAACGATATCGATGGAAAAAGCAATCAATATGTTTCAAGTGTTTGAAAATATTAAAAGAAATCTTAGAACAGATGGTCGTAGTTGGCGAAACCCAAATGAAAATCTTTTAAAATCAGTTGCTATAGATGTAATATCTCGACCACGCACAGCTCCTACGAGGAGTATGAAGGATCCTTGCAAACATCTAGCGTATTACGAAAAAACTGATACTGATTTAACAATCCCTCTGCCAATGATAAATTGGAATATTCTTCCTATAACGATATTTGTTCCGCTTAAGAACCAATCTCTCGTACCGATTTCTTCACCGAATTCTTCCAAGATATTGTTCAATTACTACGACATTGCAGCAAATTGCATGCAAGCTCAAAGTCCTACAAGTTCTGACGATTTTAAGCATAAGTTTCAAACGTGGCTGTCAAAAGACGTAGCACCTCACCTTAACGATGATGATTTGTACATAGCTTTCGGAAGTATACTTAGTTTAATGAACGATACGAGAAAGTTTTGTGGTTCATTTTCTAAAGCGTGTAATGATAAATATGAGAAGTTGAAAGCTAAAACACTTTCATTTGGATCACCTTTGCATGGATCATCAAAAAAGTATCTTATCATAACGATAATATTTTTAGTAGAAGTAATTTGGTGTCTCCCCTCTTTGTTCTATATTATGCGCGTAAGAAAGAGAAAGAAAACAAGAAGTGTTAAGGGGTATTTCTGTAAGTTCTTCAGAAGAAAACCTAAAAAAGACAACAATAAGTTCCCTTTCTATAAACAAAGTAAAAATAATAAAAATAACTATTTCATTGATAATTTAAATAAGGATAAACAAGAACGCGGTGTCAAGCTGTCTTTCAAACCTCGCGTGAAAACATTGGAAGTAGACGTTCAATATCCTTCCTGTGACTCTAAATATATGTCCATTAAAAGTAGCAAATCATATGACCGAAGTATGTCTAGTAATCAAATAACCCTATCAAATCAATGTTTTAAGAAACCATCTTTAAAGAAGATACTCCCAGAGTTTGATTGTATCAAAAGTACCCATTCAAACAATACGTGTACTGAACCCAATGATGTTCAGAATCTAGAAAAAGTAATAAAAAAATCAAAAACTAAGCCACGAGATCTAGAGCCAACGCCAACATTAACAGTAATACATAATGAGCGAACTATTAAAGAAATTAATTATTCTCAAGAAAGTATTTTAATGAAATCGCAAACCGTACTATCTAAAGTACAATGCCAATGTTGTAATAATACTGAAGAAAGTCCTCAAAAACATTCAAAACAGTGTCCATGTACCACATGTTTCAACAAAGAAGATACCATTACGGTTAATAAAAATAAAACAACATTACCAAAACAAAATGTAAAACTAAAATCAGCATTTGAAAAATTCAAATCAAAAGAAAAGAAACCTTGTAAGACTGTAATGCATACAAAAGTAGATGAAAAATCACAAGCAAATAAGAAAATAATTGATAATAATAAAAAAATAACAGACAATATTAAGGCATCAAAAGCCAAAAATGGTAAACCCTTGCTACGCATCAGGATAGAAAGACCTCAAGCTGAAATAAAAGTAGGAATTACTAGCGTTAGGGAACATTCTAAAAGTAAACCTAGTAGGATACCAAGACTAGCTGTTAAAAGAGAGACAAAAGAAGAAAATCGTGTAAAGGATAAATGTGCTTTTACTCTACTTCAAAACAATGAAAGATTGAAAGTAGACAAAACAATTTTACGGAAAAAGAATTTAAGAGAAAAGACTCTTGACGACACCGCTATTAAACGCACTTCAACGATTGATAAAAAACTAAACATAACTCTTTAATAACGTTTATATTAGATTAACATTTAATAAAATATTTTAATCTTATATTTATGTATTTGATCTTAATATATTTGAACTTAGCGAATATTCTGTTTTTATTTACTACTTCTACTAGAGGCTGCCCCTCCTGGTTCCACTCGCGTTTTTTGTTACTGCTACAATCTTCCGCAATAAACGGGGTATCAAACGTTTATAGATTACTCTCTGCATATAAACTTGCAAACAAATTTTACCTCTTTGTAATATCAGTATAGAAGTATATAGACTAACTGTATCCGGCATGCACGCAACACACCCCAAAAGTATATAAATTGTTTAGGCCAGGAACCCTCGTAGGCGTCTACAGAACAGCCTACCAAAGTTTAATCATTGGCCGATTATTGGTTTCGGAACGCATAAAAAAAATTAATTCGAATATTTTTTTTATTTACATATTATTCTTCTTCATAATTATTGACAAAAACACAAAAAAAAACAGTTTTAATTTTTCTTCATCGGTTTATCTACTTATCGGAGCTTATAAAATAATTACAAAAAATATTAAAAATGAATTACCTCCTTAAAAATATTAAGGTAAGCTTTTAAATTAAGACAAATATATTTTATAAGTATTCAGTCTTACAGCCTAATATATCTACAAATATAGAAGCTAACTCCACACAAGTCGTACCAACACAAGCTGCACTAATCACCCTGACGAATTTATTGGTCGCGATCCGGGTGAATTATACCCGGTTGTACCCGGGCCGGGTGAGTTATTGCATATTTTGCCCGGCCAGCTCAGGTGGCCGCGGGGACGCGATAATCTGTCATTAGCTCCACTTAGCAAATTGAGTGTTCGGACAGTGGTGGATTTTGTTCACCGAGTGCTTGTCTTTAGGGTCTAGGTTACTATTATGGTTGATATTGTCATTTATCATTTTACAAATTGCAATTATAATAATTTTATGTTATTCGATAATCTATAAAAGTAAAGTAAAGTTACAGCCAGTAAGTGTCCCACAGCTGGGCAAAAGCCTCCTCTCCTATTAAGATTTTTTAGAAGAGAGAAGATTTGGAGACTAATCCATCACGCTGTTCCACTGCAGGTTGGCGGATATATATGTGTCAGAAGTTATCTCAAGGCACATGCAGGTTTCCTTACTATATTTTTCTTCACTGGCGAGTTCAAGATGAATCTTAACACTTGAAAATACAGCGGTACTAGCCAGGGTTTGAAACCGCGATCATCGGTTGAGATCGACGAGTTCTAACCACTAGGCTATCTCGACTCACTCGACTTTAAACAAAGTCTTAAATAATAAAAGTGTTAAGTAAAAAAATACCTACACCGAAAATTTAGTGACCTTAATTTTTTAAAATACATATTGTATTTAAGTTAAAACTGTAATTTCGACGCGATTTTAGTAGGTATATAAAGCATTAATAATAAAAAATAACATTGAGGATGATATTTTATCAACTTAGATCAAAGACGCATTTTTAACCAACTTCCAATAAAGGAAGTCCTCAATTCGTAGGGAACTATCTTTTTATGTATGTTTACCGATTACCCGAAAACGGCTTGACCGATTTGGTTGACTCTTTTGTTTCAAACACTCTTGATAAATATCAAGAGTTTTTTAAACAAAAAGATACATATATCAGTCACACTACCCTTTTGATACATAATTTAATAAATAACCTGTGCACTGTATAGTATATGTTTCTTCACTTGTCAAATTTAGCAGTCAAATATGGCGTAATTCAAGCCACTCATAAGAGTTAGGAAAGAAATGGATGCTGATAAGCAATAATGTGTCAACCCACAAAAAGTCGAATTCGGAGATATTGATGTATTATGATACTGCATTATCTATTTAACAGTATTAAAAAAAATCTAGCCATATAAACCAAATAAGTACGGAAAAAAGTTTGATAATTAATTGTTTCGAATTTGAGGTGCGTTCCATATTTTACTATTTATACAATAATCTCAAATATTTGAAGAACTTTTTATTAGATAATATATTAAATATATCAATCTGCTTATAATTAAATTTGCCTTTTATCAAAATAGAAAAGAAAAGATGGATATATACGTCTTCAAAAAAATGTAGTAAGAATAGGCATGACATCTTTAGACGCCATTTTCTCAAAATCAAGTCCGCGTGGGTTGACACAGTATTGCTTATCAGCGTCCAAATATCGATTGAATGATTGAACTGAATCATTTAAAAAAAAAAAATTCGAAAATTCGTGATTTTCGTTCGGAATATTGTTACCAAATAATGACAAGTAAAAAAAATGGACTATACAGTCTATCAAGATGCAGTCACATCTCCACCTTATTTAAATATTAATACGTAATTTCAGAATGTCATTGTTATTATATTAACTTCGCGCAAACGCCATATCAGAACAAGATCTCTTTCAAGAATAACATTGTTTATCTTATTTAAACAAAGTTATGATACTGCAATTAAATACACTTTCAAAATATGTCCATTAATAAGCAACAGTAAACAATTTAATCACGGCCAAGACTTATCGGGTAGGGTGACCAGTTCGCTATAAATACGGACTAATGTTCCGGGATTACGACCAATTTTGCGGGATAATCCCCGATTGACACGGGATTTGGGGCAATCGTCTTCAATTGAAACTAATTTATGGTCACTCAGCATATCGTCCGAGTGATTACGGACATCTGGACTGAATTAAATGGAATATCGTTTCTTTTTTTTTTTAATTTTTATAACTATTATTTTTTTACTACCTATTAAAGTATTTTTATTTGCTTGTAACGTTATTAATACAAAACTGTAAATACAATCTGCTTTTAATTTAATTCATTATACATTTTATCAAAATTAAAATTACATTATACTGTAAATTGTATAACAATATCAATAGTTGCAACGTAAACAAAACAAAAACAAAACCCCATTAATTTATTAAAGTAATTTTTTTTTCTTATATTTTTTATAGTCCCTAACCATTTACGAAAAATAACATAAATATTAATTGAAATTTTTAAACAATTTATTTTTGTTGTTACTTATATCAATATTAGAAACAAATGTTACAAAAAGTCTCGGTCTCGTGAAATGCGTATAATCCTACCAAATTAAATAGCCACATTGCGCAAATGGGTAAAGCCGGAGTCATCTATAATTTATTTCGTTCGGTAACCCGGGATTACAACTCTGCGTACCTTTGTTAAACTGATCCACAGATAATACTATAACAAATTAAATCATTACATAAATTTGATTTTTTTTTTTCATTTTAATATGATGTAGGTATTCTTCCAAATCACACGTTTAATTTAGGTAGCTATTATAGACTCGTAAATTAACATAACTATCAAATTACTAATAATTACCAAAGTATTATGAAATTATTAAAAAATATATATACATATATTAACCCTTTCTGCTCTGACGGTACAAATATGTACGAGCTCATTTATCGTCTAATATATTAAATACGCAAACACTTTTCGGTTTGGATTTCTAGCGGTACATTAAAGTACGAATTGCGTAAACCAATCAGAACGTTTAATTCGACATTACACTTAAAACTGCCAATTAATTTAATGTGCAAGTTACAAGTTGTAAGGCAGTCAGAGAGTTCATCGTGTGCGATTTTCAAAAAAGATTTAAATATTAAATATCGTAGGTAAGTGCAATTTTTATTGATTATTTAGTAATTACATATACTAAATTATATATTAAGATATTGTCATAATGAAGTATTACCTAATTTAATATGAAAAACTTACAAAAACCAGTAAGGACTAAAAAGTACCGTCAGTAACTTTTAGTCATAATTTATTGTTTCTTTTATTATAAAAATTTACAATAAATAATATACTTTTTTACGTTGTACCGCCATTTAACTTTAAAATTTAATAATTTTTTAATTTGTTGTAGATGTCTGATAATGGATATTTCAAAAAATACAGCTCTCATTGAAGCTCTGTTGCTAGAAGACCTTCCAGAATGTGACGAAGGGTCTGATATTAGTATTTCTGATGAGGAATCGGAAAATGTTGAGCTAGCCACGCCGAGAGGATTTGACGAAATCTTTGAGGAGGCAGTAGAAAGGGTCCTTAATGATGAAGTCCACAATTTATCGTCTTCAAATAAAGAAGTACCACTAGCAGAAGGACCATCTTCTTTTAATCAGGCATGTATGTCTCCAGTTCCTAGTCTCGTAACTGAAATAAATATTCCAATAACAACTACATCCTTAACGAAGCCAGCACATACAAAGGTTTTAGAACCAAATCGTAAGTGGAAAAAGCGAAACCTAGAGAAAAACTTACCCGAATACCTTGCAACGACTGGAGTCGCAGAAGAATTCTTTGCACATTGTACTAAACCGACAGATATATTTCTAGTTTTGATTGACGACATATTAGATAACATCGTCTACCAAAGCAACCTTTACGCCATACAAAAAAACAAAGCGTTGAATTTGAAAAAGGAAGAACTGCTATCATTTATAGGTATAAATTTCTACATGGGGTACAACTCTCGACCAGCTTGGATAGATCATTACTCTTCAGCATCTGACCTAAATAATCCACTTATCTGCAAAACTATGCCAAGAGACAGATTTGCTATGATTTTGTCACACTTACATTGTAACGATAATACTCAAATGCCTACTAACTGCAAGGATAAAGTTTTCAAAATCAGACCAGTGATTGATGCACTGAATAAAAAATTTAATGAGTGTTATCATGGAACCCGAGAAATGAGCGTCGATGAGTCGATGATAAAATTCAAGGGTAGGTCTGTATTAAAACAATATCTACCTATGAAGCCAATCAAACGTGGTTATAAGTTGTGGTGTTTGGCTGACCAAAGAGGTTATATAAAGAAATTTCAAATTTACCAGGGAAAAGACGAAACAATGAGCACTAAATTTTCGAACTACAGCTTGGGGGAAAGGGTAGTTTTGGAATTAACGGAACGAGAATGGGGTAAAGACAAAATCATATTTTTTGATAATTTTTTTTCTTCGATTGCTTTATTGGAGAAACTGAAAACAGAACATACTTATGCATGTGGTACAATTAGAAGCAACAGAAAGGGGCTGCCTGGAAATATGTGTGATGATTCAAAGATGAAAAGAGGAGACAGTGATTATAGATTCTCGAACTTAGATATTGGTTATTGGAAATGGAAGGACAACAAAATAGTACATTTAGTTTCCAATTTTCACGGGAATGAAGAAACTACCGTATCACGTAAAGAAAAGGATGGAACAAGAACTACAGTAACTTGTCCAGTGGTTGTTAAAGACTATAACACTTTTATGGGAGGAGTAGACACAGCTGATCGGTTGAGAGCCCTATACTGTGTAAACAGAAAATCAACTAAGTGGTGGCATAGGTTGTTCTGGGGTCTCCTAGATATAGCTTTTGTCAACGCCTTTGTCATTCATGGGCTAATATTTGAGAAAACTTCAGTAAAAGACTTTCGACGTTCAGTTACTCAAGGCTTAATGACAATGAAAGGAATTGGTAAGAAAAAAAAAGTTCCTACAGATGGCGGTAGAAGTCCTGGTCCTCTGAAAAGGCGCAAGTATAATTATTCAACTTTAAAAGATGTCCGTTTAGGGAACAGAGGTATACATTGGCCTACATATGCAAAGAACAGAGGAAGGTGTGAGGTTTGTAGCTTTAAGAAGATACAATCAAAACCTTACAGCAAATGTTCCCATTGCAATGTATTTTTGTGTTTAAATGATAAAAAAAAATGTTTTTTAGAATACCACGAAGTCGACGTTTGATCTCTTTATAATTACTTATATTTTTTTAAGAAGTTCGTACAATTGTGATCCTTAAAGTTACTGACGGTACTTGTACGTCCAGATCTCAAAAATACTAGTTCTAGATATAATAAAAATCTGAAAAAAATCTATGTGTTTAATTTTACCTACCTGACTAATATAAAACAGCTTAATTAAAGAAATTTACAAAATATCGGTTTGCCGGTAAGAAAGGGTTAAAAATATTGCTATGTTTATCTGTTCGTAATTTCGTTTCTTACGCGCTGCCATATCTTTCGAAAGTTATGACCTTAATTCAAATATTCAAACTATAAAAAAAAAATTTCAAGTATTTTCAAATTAAAATCAGACGCATATAAGAAAATTAAATTTAAAAAGTCTTACTAAAAGTTAAATAACGAGTAAATTTATACACCTTTTTATTTTCCCTCCAAAATCATTAATAAAAAAACACAGTCAAGACTATAAATCGCAGCACATTCGCTATCAGGAGCGGAGTCAAAAGAACTCCTTAAATTAACCCGTTGACAACGAATGGCCCGAAACCACCCCAAAAACGTCGCCAACTCGTTGAAGCTGTAATTTAAACAATCTCTCCCTTGTTTGGAAACTCGAGACCACGATATGCATCTGCAACCTTATCTGTCTAGCTCCCAACCCTTTTCCGAGGAAACGAAAGGATCCGGATGATAAAGTGTAATGCGACAAGGTTGTAAGTGCGCGCGGGCAAATAATTCCCGATTCTAATTGCGCCAGATAGGTGTGTTTGTAATTAAAGGATGGTAACAAGCTCCTGTGGGACTTCTTGAGATAGAACCGGATAGTGTTACCAGCTGTAATGTTTTTTCGAGGAAATCCTAAATTTAAATATAATTTATAATAGCTAAATAACTGAAAGAATATAAATTGGTATGACAGATTTCTAAGGATAGCGATTACGTAAATATTTTATAATTTGCGAAATCTGACTTAAGAGGTTTTTAATATGACTGATTCATTTATATTAAAAAAAAAATCATTAATATTTTAAAAGTACAAAGTTATAATAAAGGAATAATATTAAAACCTAAAAGTTCTTACCATTCATTATTAAGTCATTGTGCAGTGCTCTAATTAAATTAACTTATATATACAAAAAATATATATTATCCTACAATTTTTTATTATAATTTTGGGCAACCCTAAATAGTAAGTCCAGGTGTCTTTTGTACGACTGTGGAAGTTCCTAAAGATTATAGAAATTGGACTGTGATAAAAAAGTTTTTAATATTTTATTGAATAATTAAAACGCTCTTTGTTATCAGTAAAAGTATGGTATATGGGGTTTTAAATGCTATGCTAGATAAAAAAAACTCTATATAATTATTGTATACATTAATTCATATTCAAAAAATTCAAACTTACACCTACATATCACGTGTTTAATATTAGGCGAAAATTACACTTGTAAGTTTTACTCTCCTACTTGAGCAACTTTGGTAACAATTACCATGATCTTACGAAAGCAGTGGCTGTAAAAAACTATACAGTGGCACTGATAGTAAATTCTTCCAGGTGTAAGGCATTTACAAACCATTTATGTAAGTGTAATTCTCGACTTAAAGTTACCGAATTATAAATGTCTCTGAAAAGAGTTAGCAGTTTACTACTATATATAAGTTTCATATAATTTCCATAGACACGTTGGCGCAGTGGTCAGTATAACTGACTGAAGTGCTACGGTCGCGGGTTCGATCCCCGCTCGCGGCAAACGTCTGTATTGGCCGTACAGATGTTTGTCGTGGTCTGGGTGTTTGTGTTAGTGTTGTGTGTGTTTCCGGACCCCCGACACAAGGTCATGAGATCTTAATGGGGGCCATTGAGTGTAATGAGTTTATTTATTCATTTATTATTTAATTTCTGTGGTTCATAATCTGTAATGAAAAAAATATCCATTCCATCAAAATCTTGTGGCATCAAAGACAAGCTCTGTGACAAATAAACGGTAAAAATTTTTAAAAATATGAATTTATGATTTTGGCCACTTTTATATTAAGACTACGATATATGTAGGTATATTTACAAACCTAAAATATAATATCATATACAATAAATTAATTGTCTAGTATAGCTCTTAAATTTATAGTTTAATATTTTAGTCCCAAAGATATTTTTTACGACTTAAAAGTAATACATAATTAACGCAAAATCAGATAGACGCCAAAAATCAAACATTTATAAAAAAATGAGTATTTACACTTTTTATCAACAAATATACTTGATATATTTTAAGTCAGTTTAATGTTTTTTTCAGTCAGCACGTGACCACGACGAATGCAACTTCGTCGAAACGTCAGCCAATAAAAGAGTACCACCATTAGTTATCGCGATAAGAACCGTTATATTAAATATGAAAAATATATTTGAGCCATAAAGACGTAACATCACAAAGGCAATTTCCCTTTTACAATATTAGTACAAATCAAGAAATTACTCCAAGAAACAACAGACCTTAACCAACACCTTAAACTATTTGATCAGCTACCCAAATATCATCCTGAATCCAATTTAAATAGACCCATCAAACCTTTACGTTTCAAATTGAATGTTTTATAAAATTGTAAAGATGGGGTTTTTTGTAATTTGGTGGTAAATTGCTAGGGGAGTGAGCAAATTAATCACAGTTCCAATTTGGTGGAACAATGCGGGGTAGGAATGAGTGGGATTTCGTTATTGCTCGAAGGTCGTGCGTTGATAAATAACAATGATTTGTAACCGTTGAGTATTGAATAATTAGTACAAACATATAAGTATAACATTTAAATGTAATGCTATTAAATAAACTTCATTGGACATTTGACAGACACGTTGGCGCAATGGTCACTGCAACTGACTGTAGCGCTAATGGTCGCGGGTTCGATCCCCGCTCACGACAAATGTCTGTATTAGCCATACGTATGTACGTATATACGTGTTAGTGTTGTGTGTGTTTCCGGACCCCGACACAAGGTCACAAGATCTTAATGGGGGCCGTGAGTGTGATGCGTTTATTGGAGAATGATTGATTTTAGTGAACAAAGATCTGTTTCAGTATAAGGACAGTCATGTGACGTTCATTGTTGTACACAACAATTTTGTTACGGAAAACATTCTTAGTACTTGCCTGACTGTAAAAGTAAACACTGTATTGCATAATCTATACAATATTTACTTTAATTGTTATCTTTTTAGATGAAACAATTTTATGGATTATAATCAAAATCAAAATATTCTTTAATCAAATATTTAAATCGTCATAACTAACAAAGATTCTAGAGATCCGAGAATTAGTAAAAAGGCGATAGGTATAGATAACAAATAAACAAAAACCTTAAAAAATATATTAGGTACTGCACAAAATTCAGTTCATATTATATTTATATAATTGCACAAACTCAATAGTAAATTTAAAAAAGTACTTAATTGAAAAAAATCAGAAACCCGACTGCGCAACGAGACCATTTGTAGTCAGCAGTACCATATCAATATCACTTCTGTCTAAAAGCTTATAAGTGAGAACCGATACTAACCAACTTTAAATCGATATAAATCCGAAACGGTGATTTTTATTGAAAAACGATATAAGAAACCTAAAAATGATTTCTAATACCTATTCAAAGATCACACTGACATAGTTTTTCGATTATAATTTTTTTTCACATTATGGCGTTTAAAATCAGACTACGCATTTGGTCTAAATAATGCCATGAAGGTACAAACCCACTTTCATACATACATACATACATAGGCTGATAAAAACATTACCCTCCTTCATCGCGCTTGACTGGTAAAAACATATTGCAAAATAGACTTTTCCCTATATCAATAACTAGAATAATATCTATTTTAATACATAATTCTATTGACGTAAACAAATTAGTTACCCTCTATACATTGAATACGATGTTCTTGAAAGGAAATACAAATTAAACATCGTGAGAGATGTTAATAATGATGCGTACATCTTGCGGATGTGCCTTATTGTCATTTATGTTTGTACGCACGCACTTTTATACGGAACCAGCACGTGACTTCGTGTAGATGTTGAATATGGTATACTTGTAGGAAACTAAAAAGCGATTTAATGTATTTTTGTATTACATAGCTATTGAGATTATAAACGATATGTCGTATACTATAATCAGAAACCAAAGGAGCAGTAAGTTATAAAGAATGTTCAGGCATGAAGGCATTAGGGCACTATTTAAAAAAGTCATTCAAACGTAGATTACACTACTAGACATTTTTATAAAATCCATCAATATATTTAGTGTTTTTAATAATATATACGAATCTAAGATAAATAAAAAACTTTTTTACTATATTTACATGATTAATTATGTTTAAAATATTAATTTTTTCACCACCTTCATAATAGTTAATCTGACAAAAAGAAATAAACAACATATTCACGTAATATTTTCATTAAAATATATATGTATATATATATATATATATATATATTTAATTAAGACAAAGCTAAATTAATTTCCTAATTCGATATAAACACATCAAATCAACATTCAAAGGTAAAATTAAGATATAAAAATATTCGACCGCTAAAATGACCACTAACAATCAGAACTCAAAATTCGCTACACCTGGCGGAACTTCCACCTAAACCATTGAAATAATTAAAAAAAACACCGGAAACAGTTCCCGTTCCCTTCATCCGGTTGCCGATTGGTTGAACCTTTGACCCAACCCCACCTGTGTATATAGGACATATAGAGCACCGTATATATTTGTACCCTTATGTGTAAGCTATGTGTTTCGCCCTCAGTGACATATCGATTAACTGTCAGAGAAAAAGAGTCGGAAAAAGAACTCTTTAGATTTCG
This sequence comes from Hypolimnas misippus, assembly GCA_037950945.1. Lineage (NCBI taxonomy): Eukaryota > Metazoa > Arthropoda > Insecta > Lepidoptera > Nymphalidae > Hypolimnas > Hypolimnas misippus. Next base: position 10,265,816 of record JBBEEQ010000013.1, on the reverse strand, counting down.
TTGTTTGAAGATAACTACTACCTGCATTACTACAAAAGATGAAATAAAACCATGTTGAAAACGTGTCTAGCTAAACAGTGTTTAAAAATTAGACATTGTTTAAAATTTTGTCGAAATTGCTACACTGCGTGTAAAATTACAAGAAAGTTATTAATAAAATGTCTCACGTTATATTTCACAGCCAAAATAGGTTTTAAGCATATATTAAAATACTTAAGCTTATGTTTATACATAATTAAACTAGGTCTAAACCATGTTTAACTCAAAACTATCGTTAGATGCGGATTTGTAGTGCAGGATTTTTTAGACACGTGTTTAGCGTGTGTTTAAATTTTTTGTAGTAAGGCAGTAAATGTTACAGAACTTATTCTAAAACTTGCAATTCTTACTAAATAAACAGATTTACTGTAATCAAAAGAGAATAAATACACGTACCTAATATAATTAAAAGCTTAATTCTTGATCTCTAAATGTATGTATGATCTTAAACAACCGAAATATCAATTTGGATGTTAATGAAAAAAATATTTAGTCGTAGAGAATGTCGTCCTCGAGTAAAATCCACTTTAAAATATATAAAATGTTAACAATTAAATTATGTGAACATCACACACAAAAATAAATTTAAACCTGACGCAATATTTCCAGAGACATTTGTGTACCATACAAAGATATGGTATCATAATTATATATTTATATACAATTTTATGAATGAGTAATCAAAACTCTTAAAACAATTAGTAACATACGCTTTACGAGCGCATAAATTAATTTATCTGCGGTCATAAATTTCCTCAAAATCTCTCAAGTGCGATGGACAAATTCGAAACGCTTATTTATTTTAGATAAAAACGTCTTTGAACTAAATATAGATGAACAGACACCGTCTTAATATTTCCGCTATGAATTTTATAAAATATCTCTTACGCGCGGTTTCGCCTGCATTAATATAAATTTTGCTATGTCTGACTTACTCGTAAAACTTATTTTTTAACCCCCGATGCAAAAATTGGTGTTATGAGTTTGACCGGTATGTGTGTCTATGTGTCTATGGCACCGTAACTCCTAAACGGGTGAACCGATTTGGGTGTGATTTTTTTTATCTGAAAGAGGATTTGTTAGCAAAGGTTCTTAGATGTGTTCTACCAAAATTAGTCCAGCCATTTCAAGAACATGAGCACTTTTCTTCTTAGCTGCGAAAGGTATCTTAGATGCACAATGAGTAAATTTGAAACACAACATGCAATATAACTATACAAAATTATTGAATTCTTGGTCTGATGCTGCAGCCCCGATCAGCAGGAAACAGAACTCCTCACTAATGCAGAGGTATCGTGTTGGTGCTCGTTGAAACAGTCTCAATGAATGATTATCGGTTTTTTTTTTAATTTTCAATTTTAGTAAATTATCATTATTAAAAGTTTATATCATGAATTATTTTTTCAGAAAATTAAAATTTATTAATTAATATATTCCATGCCAATACCGAGACGTGCCATTAAGCTATTCCTTGCAACTGGTCGCATATTTCAAACAATTAGATGAACCAATCGCGGCCAATTTGAGCCCAGCCGGCCATCATGACGCAGATAATTGTTCTAAATTTGCTGTATACGAAAAAAGCCGGCACTTCATGAATATTATTTCAGTTTTGACACGAGATTTAGTAAAGTGAAATTAAACAACACTGGAGGTATGTCAAATTTTATTTAAATTGATTTTTTTATTTTAAACAAATGATTCTAAATCTATTTTATACTAAATTAAAATAATATATATTCTAAATTTTAATATTTGTATTGTCTAAGTAATGATAATTGTGTTTTTAATATAATTAATATCGTAATAGTTTTTTTTAATAATGTCTTAAGCTATGTATTTAACTTGTAGGTACTGTACCCTTATATTTGTAATCAATCAATATATAAATAAATAAAGGTATCTTGCATTAGTGATATTGAGGAATCTATTCTAAAATAGCATCTTTTATAATAACTAAAAGTTATAAAACGTAGAAATAAACATAAATTAACAAGAAGTTCATAGCAAGTATTCCAAAAAAAATAATAAGTAAGATTGACGTTTCGTTAGATAAAAGCAAACATAAAATACATACATATATAACAATCATCTATTAAATTAAAAAGACAATTCCACGAAAATCTAGATTTCAAACATTAACAGTGGCTTCTATTACGCCAAGAGCAGGCGGTCAGAGCGGCCATAACTCAATGAACAATAGCCCGGGCATTCTAATCCAGCCGCGTTGGCAACGTAATGAAATTCCCAGCTTATTGCCCGCGGCGCTGCGTGTAATGACACGTCACAACAATTAACCGGTCAAATTGGGAGATGCCTAGATTCAATGTTTATCCGCAACGATATAATTGTATAAATTATTGGGTGTGGACATTGATCTGAACGACGAACTTGGTTTGTTAATGATGAGACATTTTACAAACTGATAAAATTGGTCTTACGAACTGAAGACTCACGCTTGACCGTTTCTAATCAAAACTAATGTTACTAACGTCACAGAATATATAGTATAATTTTACGCAATTATAATTTTTCGTCCGCGTCAAACGTTTTAATGGTATATTTTGCCTTTACATATTGGCTTTGATTTTCTATCAATTTTGTTTACAACGCAGTGCAAATACTCATACAAACTACGTAAATACAGAATTATATGGATGCTGATAAGCAATAATGTGTCAACCCACAAAAAGTCAAGTTTTGAGATATTGAAGCATTTTGATACTACATCACCTATTTAACATTATGTAAAAAAAATTAAGGTCATATAAACTAAAGAATTACGGAAAAAAGTTTCCTTATTAATTGTTTCGAATTTCAAGTGCGTTCCAAATTTTGCAATTTATAAAATAATCTCAAATATTTTAAAAACTCTTTATTAGATATTATATAAAATATATCAATCTGCTTTTAATTAAATATACCTTTTATCAAAAAATAAAAGGTGGATATATACTTCTTCAAACATATTTTTTTAAGAATAGCTTTGACATGTTTAGACGCCATTTTCTCAAAATGAAGTCCGTGTGGCTTGACACAGTATTGCATATCAGCGTCCATATATTAGTAAACCTACTCTTAAAAAATCAAAGTTACGACGACTCTCCTTCCTAACCACAACACATGAACACTTATACCATTTAAATATTCCTTTACAACAAATCGCTAATAAAGGGAAGTGCTCTACAAACTAACCCCATTTTCCACTAAACTCTCCGCGATGTAAGAGCTCTATTCACCACCAGAGGGCGCCAGGAATTAAGCGATACATTCAGCCACGGACAATAGCAGGTGTAGTCGGGAATCTGCATACTGACTTTAAGTAATTGGCCTCGCTACAGGGTTGTCACTTGCGTTCATTAATTTTACTTGTATTTACTATTTAGGCAGTATTGTTAGTTTCGGAAACGTTACGCGATGAATCTCATATTATGAAATTGATATAGTTTTAGAGTTGTTACTTGTTTTTTCTAATTTTATGGATCGGATTTTAAGCTTCATTCCATGACACAATGTATTTTAGGAGACGTTCAAATATATGTAATATTTATCGCAATGTTTGAAGATTTTTGACCCCCTAATGTAACGCGCCGTAATATTTCTCCTTCCTTCTACTTCCACTTAACACTTAAATCGCCAGCTTTATCTATCAGGCAAAATAATGTCGCACAAATCAAAATTAAAACTCAATCAATATTTTATTCAAGTAGGCTTTTAAGCGCACTTTTGAATCGTCAAAACAGATGAAAGTTACTTAAATTAATGAAAAGCTACCACCGGTTCGGAATATAGATAGAACCGGCAAGAAACTCGATAGGTACTCTTTTAAAATTGTGTTATTAAGTATATACATTTAAAAATATATTAAACCTCAATCATCATAAATCCATGCATTGTTATCAAAGTGCCTAAAAGTCGTTAAAATACCGTTGTTACTGTTTTAATCCCGCCCGACAACGATTGACTAACCCCAATTACGTTACATAATACTTGAACGCTCCCTATTGAAATATTAACGCCATAGCTAATCGTCTTATTGATTTTAGTTGAGATATGAGGTATTCTAAAAACATTTATTTGATTACAATAGTCAAAGTTACCTTGACTGATTTATCACATATCCTCATAAACCATAACTAAAAGGAAAAGTAACTTATTAATATATACAATAATTCTTGTTTTTGCCAAAATATAAAAATAATTTTAGACACAATGTAAATAACGAAGTTTCCTAACATATACAAATGGACGCTGATAAGTAATACTATGTCAAACGACGTATCGCACGGGAGGGGCAGCGGATGCGCATGCGCAAGCGATCCCGAAGCCTCTCCATTTCCGAGAAAGGCCATCACAGGGGTTTTAGTGGGTATAAATCGGCACATAACCCGATCTCCCCCCCAGGAATCGGGTATCTTTCCGAAGATTTCCCCTGCGTAAACAAAAAAAAAATGTCAAATGACATGGACTTTGTTTTAAGAAAATGGCGTCTCAAGATGTCAAACATATTTTTAATAAATCTGTGTGAAGAAGTATATATTCGCTTTTCTATTTTGATAAAATGTATAATGAGCAAATTAGTATAATAACAAACATGGAACGTATTTGAAATTAGAAATAATTAATTAAGAATCTTTTTTCCATATTCATTCAGATGATTTGATTTTTTAAATAATGTTAAATTGGCAACGCATTATCAGAATACATCAGTATCTCCGAATTCGACTTTTTGTGGGTTGACACATTATTGCTTATCAGCATCCAACTATTGGAAAAGTAACTTCAAAATCAACGAAGATTAAATCGAGCAATATATAATTCTTTTTTCAGTCGAAATAGAAAAATATAAACAGATACAATGTACATAACGAAGTTTCCTAAAATATACAAATATAAAATATGTAAAAAAAAAGTCTACAGGCTCGTTATCAGTTGAAACGGAAAGAAGGATATCCTGAACGCAATTCCTAAAATCCTACTTTTTTCTTTATTATTTCCTCTTTTTAGTACAACCCTTGTTAAGGGGAGTGGTAGGTCGCCTACAATGGAACTCCCATCACAATGAGTGGCGCCTTCATTATTTACAAATGAGCGTATAAATCTACCGCGGACGATCCAGCCAGCCATACTAATTGCGAATACACGTGTCTCACTTACTCTCATCCTTTCCCTCGTCTGTTAGACAAGGACAGAGCATGTATTAGGTCGTAATCAGTCAGGAAGTACAGTTATAACAATAGCCAAGACGTTTAGGAAATCATAGCGAGATGATAGCTCGTTTAGTATGCATAACGCTTTGACACGATACTTTGTCGTGAGAATTGTGTTACCGAAACTTAACGTGACATTCAAACAATGTATACTACTAATACTATAAATGCTAAAATAATTCTGTTATTTTTTTTTTATTGTGAGTCTTTTTAACAATCTGTCTTGACGAAATTAAAGACATAATTTAACACTATTTTAGAGTGTTTTCAAAATTTAGTTAAGGTTTGATTCCAATCTCCATCGTGTTTTCTCCATTACACGTAACATTGGCGAAATAACATGTGGCTAATTGGCACAACTCATTAACCAAAGAATTGAATTGAATTGAATAATTTTTAGAAGACATCCTTGATATTTGAAGTATCTACAAAGTTTTGATTGAAGTTGAAGTTGGCACAGTGTTGGTAGTTGGCACTGCATCTGACTGAAGCGCTAACGGTCGCAGGTTCGATCCCCGCTCACGGCAAGCGTCTGTATTGACCATACGGATATTTGTCGTGGTCTGGGTTTGTGTTGTGTGTGTTTCCACAGGACACAGGATCATCAGGGTCGTTGAATGTATTGCGTTTATTTATTTAGTTATGTATTGAGAGCTATTTAGCGTAGTGGCCAAAGCTAACGAAATTTCAAATTTATATTTTCATACGTCTAACTAGATGTCGATTTGGTGGCAATTAAAGTGCCTGTAAGTGTGCTGGATTATATTTCGGCATATAGCTTTTGCTTTTCTTGTATTTGTATACACTTGTTCTAATACATTTGTAACGTCCTCTTGAAGAAACCAGAAATCACGCAGGCGAGACTCAAATAGTAATTTTAACTTGAATTGTTTAATGATTAATCTTACATAAATATAATAAACGCGAAAATTTGTATGTATGGATATGTGGATGATTGTTACTCTTTCACGCAAAAACTATTGAATGGATTTTAATGAAATTTTACAATAACATAGCTTATAAGCTAAAAGTCTTATTATTATGTGTTTATATTATTGTAAAATACAAGAATAACTCTTAGACTACAAATTATAAAGATATTGTATGAATTATCCAAAATATAATGATAAGTGTCAAATAATTAGGATAAATTTCTGCCATCTGGGAGCTGCAAAAACCATTCTGGCGCGCGCTGCAAAAACCATTGGAGTTCTCTTAAACTAATTCTGTCTATCTATTACGCCTTCAAGACTAAGCCGCAACCAATTATGATGAGTTTTAGTATAAAATTAGACAGGACCTTGGAAAAGATAACAAATTAATCGGCACTAGCTAATATTACATAAAAAAGAGTTTATGAATTATTCAAACAAACAAACAGTTGTAACAGAACTCAAGACACATTATCCTACCACTAACACTCTCAAGCCCTCGAAATAGACATTCAAATAAAGCATTACCGCGCAATAGACCCTCTTTAAAAAAATCGGCAACTGTATCAAGTCAACAACGTCTTAAAACGATTACAGACAGTCGGCAAGGTGTGAGGGAACACGCAAATCGCATTAGGTATGTTAAATCTCAGCCCCCGAGGGGATGAAATGCTTTTTTACGCGATATTTTTATTCGTATCGCTTACTTTTGTGATTATTGCTCGGGCGCCATTTGCATTGCTTTGGGTGTTGTGGAATAGGATAGTTTTGAGCGTTGGGTATTGTTTGAAATTATTTTCGAATTCTTCAACATTTTTATGCAATGTCTTGTTTACTTAAATTAATCGAGACTTTATCATATTGATAACAGGAAAAAAATATATACATTTTTAATAGTTTTACTTTGTACCCAAGATGTACTTGGAAAGTTAAATAGATCTGATATCTCAGCTGTGGAACTCGCCAGTGACAACTTATATAAATGAATGATGACACTGATTTTAACATACATTATTAACAATATACTTCATATGTGACTTAGTTAACATACTTCATAAACCAAATCACGCAAACACAAAGTTCAAAAAGTATCAACTTAGAGTTACTAATCACTTAGTGAGTCTTGATACTTTACTGATATTAAATACGAACAGTTTTTTTTTTTCAAAATTGTATACAATTATTAATAAAATAAATAAAGTATCAAAACTTTCCAATCGTCCAATCCACGTGACGTTTCCCTAAGTCTGTTTCCAAGGAGTTGTCACAATCCACACTGAATCAGCGGCGCAGATGTCAGAAACTCCTTCAATTTACTTTATACGAGTTGTCACTCTTAATCGCGGTTACGATTCTTTTACTTACTTTTACTTATGTCGATTTTTTGACGTCACAATTATCGATTTTTTTTAAAGTTGACTTATACAAATAGTCTTTATTCTACACCAAACAAAGAACAACTGATACAAAACAAAGAAAGAAAAAAAAATAGTGTAAAGCATTTAATTATATGTAGTAGGTATGTACTTAGTTCAACAATGATGATAGATGAATTATTCAGATTACCATTTTTTGTAATGTTATTTCGAACATTTAAATTATTTTTAGTACAATTTGTAATTTCAAATCTTTTATTGATTTCTCTTTACGTATAAAATATTCCATAATATTTAACAAGTGATATTATTCCGCCCTTTTGATTATAAATGTCGCATAGAACTAACCTTTGAAAAAAATAATAGCAATTATTTCCGACTGCTACCAACACTTCTGTGATATTTGAAAATTCCACAAAATATACTAAATTAACACAATTGCAAAGACATGACAGGTCATCACGGCACCCTTTTCGAAAAATAAAGTGTTATTTGATGTTTTTTTATAAGCGGCCCGTTAGATATTCACACTCGAGTTAGCGATTATTTAGCAACCCTCTAACCCCTTTGTGTACAATCGGATAAATGCCACCCATTTCCTGTCATGTGACTTCGTAATACTGAATGAAAAGTCAAAAATATAATGGAGCTCCTGCATCTAGAAGTTGGTTCTTGCGAATGTGATGCTCATATTTTCCAGCTATCTCTGGAATCTAATTCATTTTTCAAAATAAAAACATTGCCTAGAAAGCGTATATTTATTGACTAAGCTCCACGGTACAACACTATCATAACTTGTCCATACTAGACAAAAGCCTGCTCCTCTATTACGTCAAAGGAAAAAGATTGATCCAACAAGATGCTACATTACTTGCACTACTAATTGTCGAATATAATAAGCACCATTCATATTATATATAGCTGACGGTCAGCTCGTGACTACGACGAATGCAACTTCATCGAAATTTCGGGCAATAAAAAGGTATTACTACCATTAGTTATCGCTATAAAACTCGTTCTATTAAATATGAATAGTATAAATCGTGAAAGTTTAAAATATATTATAATAAGCACCAATTTAGCGAATTAGACAATACAAAAATTTCATTCTTTAAAATAAAAAAATATTTATTAACCTCTATACTAATAAATATAAGCTATGACAATACTAAGTTTTGTTAGAATTAATTCTTTTGTATATTATCATATCAATTGTGTTAGAAATTGGAACATATTTCTGCTCAAAAGCTGGATTGGAAAAAACACTAGGTTGACGATTTAAAATACTTAAGTCTTTTAAACTTTATAGAGATAGAAAAATAACTTCCATCTTAACAAAAACCACAATCAAACAAAAGTCATCGCACCAAAATAACGAAAATCCATACTAACAATCGCAGGTGCTGTTAATGATCCACGAAAACCTAGAAGGGTTCTTTATTCCCCCGCAGAATTAACTCTTATTTCAATCCACGGAGATAACGCCCCGAATAAAATGATAAATTCCTTTACTACCTCAAAAATAACCCCTTCTAAAATGCATCAAAATTAAATATAATCTTTCGCTTCAAAGTTACAAAGGCTCGGAAGGTCAACTATAATTGGTCATGTTTTACAGCTTCAACAAAATCAAGTTAATGATTTGAAATTATTACTTGGGAGGAGGAATTTGCGATTTATGAAGATAATCCGACTTTATTAGCGGATCTTTGTAATACCGTTAAGGGTGGATGTTTCTCGTTTTATATTACGCCATTTATCCCAATACTTAATAAGCCTCGCGGTTTTGCCCGCGTTACATTTCGATATTATCCATATTTGGTAGAGATATATGGTTACTGCTCCAATCCTTAGACTCGTGAACTATGTGGCCTAAAACCTCTTTCAACTTATTAGAGTTAATTATTTTTTTTTTCAAGCGTAGTTAATCCTAAGACTAACAAGTTCAAATAACCAAATTTAGATTATGATAAATAGCAAAGCGTTAGAATTATCTTCGGCATTACAAACTAAATTAACAGTAGATTTTTTTTCAATCTACGTCTTAACTACATCGGTAAAATGTATACTTGATACATATTTTAGTACCAACATTAAAATGAAAAGTATTTAAGTACATTGCTAATCATTAACTATTTTCAACACTACAGTACACTGTGTGCTGTTACTAAAGAAATATAAATTAAATATATGTGACAATCAGTTTATCGACTAAACCAATTAACTAAAGAAGTCTAAATCATAGCAAATTAATAAATACAAAACGAAACACGATATATTTTCTTTAAAGTCCTATAGGATATTCATAGGCTAGAAAAATGTCACCATCAAGACCACATATTTTATAGAGTTCATGCCCTTTAATGCCTATCGTTTAAAAAGGTCGCGAACTGTAGCCAAATGCCACGCCCTTTGCGCTTTGCTTGTCCCTTAGGAATACTAGTGGCTAGACGAAACGGTTTTAACAATACAAATCGGTTATGTTTATTCCCTATATCTTACAACAGTTTTGATGAATTAATATAGTTTTGTATATTATTAAAGAAATTACTTATAATGTTAATGTATCAAAGTATTTGGAAAAAAGAATTCAAAATTCTGTATATTTTTAATTTTAATCAATATTATATTTAATACATCTAATCAAATGCAATCACAAATTATCTCACTAATAACTCAAATCATGACCACTAATTTTAGGGTCGTCAATTTGAATTAAGATTTACGAATTTTTTAGTTAATAAAAATTTAACTCATTAGTTAATTTTTACTCCTCGTGTTAGCTTTTATCAGGTTTCCTGCCATTTCCAAAATGGATCACGCAATTCGAAATTTAAACTCTCCAATGGCGGTCCCCTTGTATGACGTATGGGGCCCAAGGGAGTGATCAACTATAGACAAGCCAACAAATTATAAATATAATGTTGAACCAAGAAAAATAGTATTGGTAGTGTTGTACCCAATTTTAATTTAATATAGGTATTGATTATGAACATTTCCTTGTACCAGATACATATTATATGTACAATCTCTTTTTAATTTAAATATATAACTAAATTCAAAAAATCAATAATCGATTGATGAAGTTTTAATAAAGCAAGGTTTTACTACGATTGATTTAATATTAATCTGTTCTGTTCTCCAACCCTGATTGTTTTAATCGAATCTTAATCAAATTTAAATAAAATAATCAAGTTTTTAGTAATAAAATCGATTCAATGCATAATATATAAAATTACAAATCGTCGGTTGCTAATTTGTAAAGATATTACAAGCACTAAAATAAAAGAAAACATTAAAAGATTTAAATACCTTCTCCGTTTTGAAAGTTGTTTAAAACAGTATTAATTTTTCAAATTCAAGAGTTACGAGTAGGCCACGTTAATCCAATTACAGTTGCAGGTTAAACGATTTCTTAAAGTTCATTGTGATTGTTAAATGTGAATACTTTCCTACATTAAACAAGTTAGTATCAAAATAGATAAAAAATATGCCTGTAACAAAAACTTAGCAATTACGTAAGTCTGTGTAATGCTTTATAGAAATGTTAAAGGTGATGTTATACCTAATTAAAAATATTTTTAATATAATCTATATTTACTTTATTAAAATTTGATATTCATAGATAATATTTTAATCTAATATAGATTTGTAAATTGTAGCTAATCTGTTCGTGTGTTCAGATTTTTTTCGGAAATATTAATGTTTAAATAACAAAATAAATTATTAATGTTAATTTTTAAATTTTCCTCTATTTACTAAGCAAATAAAATCTTTCGCCAACAGTTTTTGCAACTATTTTACTGCCAATGCTGTTAATGTAACAAGCGTAGGGCTAAAACAGGAGGTTATTGTTTGATACAAGTTTTATACTGTGATCCATCATAGTCTATTATCAAATTATAGCCCTCATCCTTGCGACCCATCCAATTATGGCGCCTTAATTGCAATTATTGCAATTTTCTGTTTGTTTCTCATATATTGCGTTTACACACATGGCATACCTTCACACGGATGATCATTGCGTAATAATATATCAAATTATTACATTAACGTAAAAATTAATTCAAATACATGATTAAAAATGTCGACTTTTTGAGATGAATTTAAATGAAATGTCCGCTTGGACTAAAAAAAGCTTTGCCAATATAAAATCCGAATATATATAAGTGATTACATACCATTTGAAATCTGAAAGCAAAACTTAGATGTGTAATTTGTATTTAATCACTGATATATATTATAATAAAATTTAGGGTTATTTATTCAAACAATTTAATGATTTGGTTCTTAAAATTAATCATCAATATAATTGTGAGAAATGTTCTCCGACATCTATATGTGTATAGGTTAGGTTAGGTTATCCAAATCTCAGTGGCGGATTAAGCTTAGCATTCCCTGTAGCAGCATATTTACAGACATAAAAAAATAATTATCTATATAAGAATGAAACATGATCAAAAGTTTTTGTCAATTTTATTTTAATTTCGATGTTGTATTTTTTATGTATCGTTGCAATAGTGCGGGGTATACATATGTGCTCCTTCGTTTCCGCAATGTCAATTTTTAAACCGATAAACGCACCGTGTGTGGGGCCGGCGTGGTAGTCGTGGGGTGTTGGTGGCATTGTGTAGCCTTCATGTGACACTAAAGGGGTTTTCAAGTGTGCTTTTCAATTTGCCGTCGACAATATGGGACAGAGCTATCTGTCGGGTAAATTGAGTTTTATAAAACCTTATGTGTGTGTTACTACTAATTTTAAATGTTAATTAACTTATTAATGTACTTTTTATCTGATGTTGTAGTTTATATTGCGATGTGAGTCTACACAGAGCCGACCAAAATTTATTTTATGTAATTGCGTACATTATAATAATGAATTATAGTAAGCGCATTCGAAAAGTTATAAATTGTGTTGAAATTTATCTGATCAATCAACGTTTTTTTCTCGCAAAACTACACTAGATTAAAAGTTTTGTCAATTGTTAAAAAAAATTAAATCATAATGCGACGTTTGTTTTCTCTGTTCTTAGTCAAATCAAGTTGGTAATAGTGTGACTTTTTTTCAATAGTCGATGGAAAACCTCTATGGGCAGGGTGCACCGGAAATGAAATCGAACATGCTCGATCGCATCGTTGGCCAACTGTTAAAACCTACAGCTCTACGTGATCCGTTTTTTAGTCAAAGGTTTTTTTTTTTATTATTATATTATCTTTAATGAACCTTCTTTGTAGCCTTATAAAGCGGCATTCTGGGTGCCAATATATATACAATATTTCTTCATTTTTGTCGTTAGTGTTTTATACCTAAATATATGTTACATTCATACGATTAAACGTTAAAAATCTATACCCATTTTGCAACTTTGAAAGCTCGTCAATTAATATATTGGTTATTAACGATACTCTCGCCTTTTATACTTAGTCACTAGCTGGTTGCTAGTCAACAGCGTCCAAAGTGGTTGGCATTCTGGGTGACAAAATTCATTATTTTATAACATATCTATAGTTATACGACATCTATGATTTTTATTTCACAATATGTTTTATTAAAGCAGGCGTTTTCGAATCATAAAGTAACAAATAAATATTTTATTCCAATATAAAATTACCACCGGCTTTGATTTTTTGTAATACTTTAAAATTTTTAATCTTGACTTAAACGTATAAAATAGATCAACACATCATATATATAAATGATAAATATTTCTTATTCTCATTAAGAACCAATTAATAATACAAATAAATTAAGGGTCCAAAAAAAAACATTTTTTTATTAATTTATCAATTTACGCAATTTTTCAAAGTTTTGAATACATTTCTATATTAACAGGAAACTGCTTCCCTGAACGAAACAAGCCTCGTGAAACGTGGCCGGAATTTAGAATGTCACTTTATAGATTTTGAAAATGGCGACACACCTGCGTTCTATATTCAATTTAGAAACACGTAATGTTATGATCTGCATGATGTATTCATGCAAATCATAAAAATACTTAGATTTATTCCATACTTTACAATATTCAACAAAAAAGAGCTTAGATAAATTCCGAATATTTTAATAATTAAAAAAATACAATTATTTATTATTAGTTGAAAAAGTATTTTTTTTATTTACTGTTGATAAATGATTGGAAATTTATATCATCACAGTCATAATTATACCCTACACGTGCTAAAGTAAATCTAGGTATTTATCTTTATTTATGTACTTATGCTTGAAATAATAACTAAACTTATCGATTTACGCATATCTGCAATAATGTGCCTTGCAGATATTTAGTTAACATTTTTATTTATTTGAAATTCAAAGACAAAATTATTTTGTATCAATTATAATCAAACAAGCCTGTTAATTTTTGTTAAAAATATACTTTAGGGCAAAACCAACTCCGAAGTTAAATGAGAAATTAGCAGAAAAATTGAAACCGTCGACCGTAAATGAAAAATTAAAAACTGCCGCCGGAAGCGGTAGTGCGGCCATCTTTCTTCTAAAAACGTAATGGCCTTAATTACAAATTGCAAAAAACATACCGCCGCAATGATTATGACTTTAATCGAATTTTAAGATCTTTTTTGTATGAATTATGTTCTGTTTGTTGTTGACTTTGTTTGTTTCATTTTTTTATTTTTTTTTGTTTGACTTAGGCAACTATTATTATCTACGGAGGACTATTATGTTGATATTATTATTATAAAGAAGTAAAATTTGTTTGTCATTTTATATATGCCTGGATCTCTGAAACTACTGATCATATTTGAAAAATTATTTAACAACCACTACTAACAATACAACAACTTAGCCTGTTACCTATTTATTGAGGAAAGTTGTACACTATATTACATCAACTACGGTTCACAAAAGACAAGTTATAACCATAAACGATTGAAACCGCAGCTAGTAGGTAATACTTGTAAGGTTGTTTAAGAAAAAGAATTTACTCTTTACAAGACATAAGTCTCTTAACTTAACTAATTATTAACGGTTCTTCAAGCTATTATTTTATTATGACAGACGCGTTGGCGCAGTGGTCACTGCAACTGACTAAAGCGCTGACGGTCGCGGGTTCGATCCCCGCTCACGGCAAACGTGTGTATTGGCCATACAGATGTTTGTCGTGGTCTGGGTGTTTGTGTTAGTATTGTGAGTGTTTCCGGACCCCCGACACAAGGTCATGAGATCTTAATGGGGGCCATTGAGTGTGATGCGTTATTTATTTATTATTAAGTCGTCAAATAAACCGAATTTTTGTATCAATCACATTTTCTCATCATACACATACAACTCACACACATAAACATCTGTATCAAGGTATCAACAGTATCTGTGTAAATGAAATGCAAAGCACCTATCAGGTCTGGTGCATTTAGCAGAGCGAAGTGCTTCGGTGACTTCCGGCCGCAGTCGACCTAGTTGTGGCCAGGGTTGCTTGGAAAAAAACTTTGTCCAAAAATGTATTTCGTTAATTCGTCTCCAAATATTTTTGCACGTTCTAATTTTATTAATTTCATTTATGATCAAAATACACATTAAACTCGACGCAAAAAAGTCTACTCCAAATAAGTGGTATCTGTTTTTTGTATACCATTTTTCATTAAATATTGATTTTATCTATATATTTTTATTTAAGAATGCGGTAGTCAGACACTTTAATGTCCCTAAATTATTGTTTGTTATATTAAAATTATAAACTACAATTATATAATTAAGTTTCAGTTTTATGCCATTAAAGATAACAGTATAAGATACATTAAATTAAGCTTATTTATTATGGAATTGTAATGCATTAAATTCCCATTATAGATTTTTTTTAACTTAAAAAAAAATTTTCATGTTAATGAATTTCAAAATTAACAGTATCCGGCATGCGTCGGAATGCCACCTAAAGTATATAATTTTTTGGGCCAGGAACAGTCGAGAGTATCCTCAGAACACTCTACCAAAGATTTATCATAATCCGATTAATGATTTCTGAAAGCATAGAGAAAAAACAAACAAATATGGATTTTTATTTATATAGAAGATTAACAGATGTAAAACTAACTATTTTCTACCTGTCACTTAAACATGTAAATCAAAATTGTAAATGACTAAAAAGTGCATTTCAAAACGCATCCCTAACGAAAAAAACGTCATTATTGTAATGGATGTCACGGGCTGCAACTCCACAAGAGCTCTAGAAAACATTTACCACGATATTATAGTACATGTTTAACTGAAATCGACCTTAAAACCTAGAAAATAAGTACGTTCAGAAATACATTAAAAGTTTGCCATCGCGATGGCTAGATGGTGCGACATCCGCGAGAGCAACACATTAGCGACATCTCTCCGAGTGAGAAAATTACACAGAAATTATTATGTTGAGTTTCGCGCGCTTTTAGTGACAGTCCTTTTTTAGATATACGATTTGTTTTGATATTTATATAGTATTCAATGACTGCATAATTTTTATTTCACAGTTTGTTTTGACTTTTGATGGTGTTATACTTGTTTCATTTTCTTTTGCTTAAAATTATTATGATATTTTATTTACTTACATCACTTATGTATAGTTTAATGTTGAAACAGGAACGTAATTTAAAAAGCTTAAGCAATATCTTCCTACAGTTGCTAATGTTTTTTAAGACGAAAAGCACATGACAGTAATTTTATACATGCTTACAAATAAATACACCATTGACTATGCCACTGTTTTTGGACCAAACGTACCAAATTTTAATTATGGGTATTTTTATTTTAAAACCTCATGAAAATCGGTAATTTACTAACCAAATTGTTCAACATTAGCTGCCCCTCGCAATTTCGCTCGCGTTTATGGTCCTGTGAGTCGTAGCGTGATGTATGCATGAATATAACCCTTCCTTAATAAACTGGCTATCGAACATACAAACTTATACTTCTTTATAATATAAGTATTGATAACATAAGTGACCACATTGCAGGTGCCTAGAACCTACACATTGTTTAAATACATGTGATTTAAATCTGCATTTTCAACCGTCTAAAAAGAAGAACGAAAATGACTAGAATAAGTACATATATTATCCGTATAAACTAAATTACGTATTTTCATTTTACATTTTTTAAGAACATAGTAGAAAATGCCGATATTCCTGAATAACATATTTTTAAGTTATTAAAATTACAATGTAAACAAGGTTAAAGTCCTGCTATCAGCACTTGTTTCACTTTAAAAATATTTATGAAATATTATTATCATTTTTAAAATTGTTTTGCAGACCTTGATCTGTTGGGGGCGTCAGTTAACATTCCGGTGTAATTAATTCACTTACTGTACATACAATTATACATATATACATATATCTATACTAATATAAAACAGAAGTTTGTTTGAACATGCTAATACCTATCTGATATGAACAATATGAGTTTTTGCTTTAGATAACTTGCTTATTGAGGGACTTGCTTATAAAACACGTTTTAAAATAATTCCCACTACCTGTAGGTTTTGCAATTTCACAATATTACCAATGATCACGAGATGAATTTTAATTTTTTTTAATACATAGAAAGACACTTGAAAACTCAGAAATGCTAGCCAAGCTATGAGTCTTCATCATATGAAACGACGTTTTATATTTATTACGTAAGGCACCACCTTTTTTTCAAATTTCCGTTAAACTACCAATTTTTCTGCCACTAGTCAATAAAATTACATTAGTTTTCCATTATGAAATATTTATCAACGCAATGTAATTTGTAAATAAATAAATCAAACTTTTTTAGATAAATTAGTATAATGAAAAACACTTAAAAGCAGTACGCAATGACCTCATGCTTGACTACGCACTTCTTAATATGCGTTCTAGACTTAATCTAGGAATTCTAGGACATAGGATTTAATATTTAACACCTACAATACTAACTGCGCAGTATTAATCATTACGCCGACAGAATATAATTATGATTATTAGATTGCATAACTTGAATCGTCTAATACAGTAACACAACTTAGCTTTAACTGCCAAAGTATTGGGTTTTATACCAATTGCATAGAAATAATGTATATAATACTTTTTCACTCAGATTGATGTCTGTCAATAATGATAAAGAAGTTCTATATACGAAATAAATAAATAAATAAATAAAAATATTGTAAAAAATAATCCCGACTGTTTGATTAAAGTTATAAACTTTATAACACTGCCTCTTCCGCAATAAATCGAAACAAATTTACCTCATAGATTTATATTAAGAATTCATCAATTTCTACGTGGCCCACAAATGCATTGCAAGCCTAAAAAGGTATAAGAAATGAAAAAAATAGGAAATAAGGAAAGAAAAGGAGGAGGGAGTTAGGCTTTCGGCTCTCTCACTCACCGTACGAAGTGCAGATAAATTAGCTACTTCACGCTGATCTTCTGTGAAAGTGAGGTACTGCCCCGGTCATGTATACTAGCCGTAAGTAAGCTACAACTAGGCTCTACCTCAATCAAAATAGTGGTTTGTAACTGTGCCTAATTTCAGGCAGTAAATGATAAAAATATATTAAAAGTATATTATTTACAAAACGTAGCCTTGTAATTCCGGTTTATTAACGTAATTTTCATCTACTTTCGAATAGCCTATAAAATAACCAATGTAAATTCCTATTTTTGACACAATCATTTTTTTTTGTTATCATTTTTATTTATTTAATTAAAATCATGCTTATCTTCTTCATATCAATAACGATTATATATATATATATATATATATATATATATATATATATATATATATATATATATATATATATATATATATTACAATAAAATCTATGCCATATTTAAATACGCAACAGGAAAATTAAATAAAAATGGAAAAAATGTACAAAATGTGATTTTTTTGTTTATTTGATTAATAAATAATCTTAATCAATTTCCGATTGTGTGCTATATAATAGGTTTACACTTTGAATATTTTAATTTGTTATTTATATAGTAATTAATTAGGTATTAAATTGATAAAGTAAATTGATAAAATAACTCTTATTACTCGTGGGTGGTCCCGTCCGCTTATTTATTCAAATGATTGAAGCTTCTGACAATGACTTTTTAGATAACGAATAACTTAACTTCGTAAACAAATAAAGTTAGAACAAAATATATTACAATGTCTACTGTTTGTATTATAAAAAAAAAAAAAAAAAACGAAAACAAAATAATTTTAATGTATATTAATTTTGAGAAAAAAATGTAGAAAAAAAGCTTATGCTGTGTATTTATTTACGTTGTTAATTATTGAATTGAATATTTATTCTTATATTGCACGTACTCGTGATGAATACGACAAGTGAATCAAAAGTTAGTTAATTAGAAATTGTATTATTAAGATTTAATTACTTAACAGAAATTTATTCTTTGTAACTTCAAAATATGGCTGATATAATTAAAATAAAGTTCTTTACTTTACTAAGTATTCTTTATTATAAAACCAAACGGCCCAATAATGAAAAAAGCATTATTGAATATTATGCGTACATATATGTCTTAAATATCATTTTTTTGATATTTTCTTGATGTTTCATATTCCCTCATTTCTCAGTCTCATGAACAACCTGAGGCTTAAACTCTAAATCCAAAACCTTTTTGAGGCTCTCCGCGTACATATCCAATCTCTGCGTCATGTAGTAACAGCGGCGATCTCTAATCTGTCTGTTCATATTCAAATCCATTACAGCAATCAACAGACCGTCCTTCGTGCGGGAGAGTCCTGGGCACCGCACACCATCGGGACCACAGAAGTAACTCGAACCATAGAAGAGCCCTATGTCCTTATGAGCTGGTTTACCATCAGCTGAAGTAAACTCATTAGGGAACTCCTCATAACCAACTCGGTTAATAGCCGCCGTGAAGTAGCAATTTGTGATGGCAGCGTTTCGGGCTTCAACGTTCCACATGTACTCGCTTCCAGCTTCAGCGGCAATAGTTGCTGATGGATTGAATACAATTTCAGCGCCGTTCTGTCCGAACATCATCCAATTCAGTACGTGGTGACGCCCAAAGCAAATATTGACAGCTATTTTACCATACCTCGTCGCAAAAACTGGATGTCCTGTATTACCTTCCATGTAGTAGTTTGATTCGTTGAAGTCTCCGACCCGTGGAATGTGATTCTTACGGTGCTTGCCAATAACGTTCCCCGTGTCGCTAATGACAACAGTGGTATTCCATAAAATGTCTCCGTGATTCTCATCCCTCTCGAGGATCGATGAGACTATAACCATGGCATACTTAACAGCGAGTTCGCGGAGGAAACGAGTTGTTGGGCCATTTTCAGCAGATTCAGCAAATTCGCACCATGGCTGCTTCTCTCGCGTGCAGAATGCGAACGGCATATTCCATAATTCTTGGAAACAAAGGATGTTGACGCCTTCCTGACCCGCTACGTCGATAATCTTTTTAACTTTAGCAAGGATTGCATTTTTCTGCTCGTTAATTGGACGGTCAGTTGATACACCGACGGAGTGCTGGATGATGCCTACTTTCACGATCCTTGGTGGCCTTGTCGATTCCTTCTTAGCAGGAAAGGCGTAAGCAGCAATTTCGAAGTTATTTTCTTTAGCAGCAGCAAGAGATGCCTCCTTTATTTGTACTTCATGGTGGTTTTTTCGACCGTAGTAGATCCTGTTAAACTCATCCAGGTCTCGACCGGACAGGTTGTTGTTAATAATAGCCTCAAGGCTCTGCGTTTCTCCTTCCATTGCTATAGATTACCGGTCGCTACCGAGTCAGCGTCAACGACTGATTTTTCTCGATCGTTCCCGGCTTTAAATAGCTGCACCGGTTACACTGCATGAATAAAAGACGATGGTTACTGCTTGTTTATTATGGATCCCGTTGACCTTAGGCCTTTTAGTGATAAATTCAAACAATACTGGAAGAAAATATTTGGCTTATCTTTACAAACAAAACTTAGATATACGTGACCAAATGAGAGGGTAAAGTCGTATACAGAGTTCATTATAATTTATTTAAATAATAATTGAAACTAAAACTATGATTGTCTTAATTAATATGCACATCTTTTAAATCTAATATTTTAGACGTTGGTCTAAAATATTAGATTCAATCTTATATTTGTTTAAGTATATCAAGCATGGTTTTCGATGCTATAAATTACGTTTTATTAAAATTCTAAATTATTAAAAAAAATAATAAATTATTAAAATAGGCTTTTACTAACTCATTCGAAAAGTCAATTTACAAGTTTGTCAAAATAGGTTATGAAGAACTAAACTGAAGTCCTTCATAACCTATTTTATTTACAATACTAACTCTATAAAGATTACTTAAATAAAAAAAAAATCCTGTTCCATCCAATTTCAAAAATATATTATATATTCTCAAAAATATATTAAATGTTTTTGTAATAAATGTCTTCTTCCTAATATCTTTGCTGCAATCTGTACCAAGTATTATAAACAAGTCTTTACTTATATGTAAATGACGCTTTAAGTATCGGGGCTCGCTTGGCCAATACATCAAGTTTCCAGTCCGTATTGACTATTAATCTATTTATAGTTGGTATATAAAACCAGTGTATACCAATTGATACTTACTTAACATCGTCTTACGTAATTATTTACTATCAGAGTGATAACAACATGGACAGTTTCGATAATTTAATTAAAAACCGTTTAAATAAAGACCATGTGAAGCAATTCAACAAAATATATTATGGAAGAGAAGATCATTGTGAAATAAAACTAAAGGAATTAACTAAAATTGAAAGTAAAAAGGGTAATTTTGAAGTTGCGGGATATTCTTTTAATGCTGCGAAGGAAGAACTTAGAAAACCTAACATTTTGAGGTTAGGTTTGATACAGCATTCAATTGTTTTGCCGACTGATAAGCCGGTGCATGAACAGAGACAAGCTATATTTAATAAAATAGAGAAAATTATTCATGCAGCAGCCTCTGAAGATGTTCGGATTCTATGTTTACAAGAAACGTGGACGATGCCTTTTTTTCTATGCACGGGTGAGAAGAAAAAATGGGAGGAATTTGCAGAACCGGCTGTAGACGGGCCAAGTACGCAATTTCTTAGTAAACTGGCCAAAAAATATGAAATGGTGATCATATCTCCTATATTAGAAAGAGATGAAGAGGGTAAATGGTGGAATACTGCAGTTGTGATCGATGAAAAGGGTAATTTTATGGGTAAACATCGTAAAAATCATTTACCCAGTGTAGGTAGCTTTAGCGAAACATCTTATTATGACCCCGGTAACCTCGGTCACCCTGTGTTCGATACTAAATATGGAAAAATTGCTGTGAACATCTGTTATGGACGACACCACGGATTAAATTGGTTGATGTTCGCTATGAATGGAGCACAGATTATCTTTAATCCCGCAGCTACTATCGCAGAATTTGGCGAAACATTTTGGGGAATCGAAGCTCGTAACGCCGCGATAGCCAATCACTACTTTACTTGTAGTATCAATAGAGTTGGTACAGAGGAATTTATTGTAAATAAAGACAAAAAAGTTAGAACTTATTATGGATCCAGTTACGTTACTGCTCCCAATGGGTCGAGAACACCAGGTCTTTCTAAAAATAAAGATGGTCTACTTGTTGTTGAACTAGATTTGAACTTATGTCGACAAATGAGAGATCAATGGGGTTTCAATATGACTAGTCGCTTGGATATGTACGCGGAAGCTCTTGCTAAAAACAATTTAAAATAAAATTGTGTTTTTTATTTTCTTTTATTAAATTTTATTATATATTAAAAATTTGACATCAACCAAAATATTAAGATCGGTTTATAAAATATGTAAATTATTATTAAGCCCTTAATTTAATTATAAATCTAAATAATTCTTATAATATTTTATATTAAATGATATTGTACAACATTCTTTATTTTAGTCCCCACACTTCTATATTTTTTATCTGCATTCATAACATTAGTATTATCTGTACTAGGCCGATGATATGTCATTTTTCGTTTTCGAATATCACAATTTGTTTTTCAGTAAGTGTTGAACGCTAATGAATTATTAAATTTAAAGAGAGAAATATAATAAAACTGAAAAATGGTAAGTTATTATAATTTTATTTTATTTCAAAATATTCCTTATACCCTCTACTTTAAATTGTTGCCGGCTTAATGTAGCATCACAGGCTTTGAAAAAGTATATTATTGTAATTTGTAAATAAGTGAGTTAAATGTCTTAATGATATGATATGAACGTGTTAAATGAACTATTATTTACTATTGAGTTAATTTGTGTAACTTTTTTCTAGTCAATCTTAGCATACAATGGAGGTGCGGTGGTGGCTATGAAGGGTAAGGACTGCGTGGCCATCGCCACAGACAAGCGCTATGGTATCCAAGCACAGACAGTATCGACAAACTTCCCAAAGGTTTACCAGATGGGGCCTGCACTTTTCGTTGGTCTTCCCGGCTTGGCCACTGACACACAGACAGTGTATCAGAGACTTAAATTTAGGTGAGATTTAAGAAGTAAAGACTATTATTATAAGATCTTTGTACAGATCTCTTCTAAAAAAACATATTTATATATACTAAACATCAAAATCAACCTTTATAGTTTCTTTGTATAATGTTTGTGGTTATTTTAACAACAGATTTGGACTAGCAACAAAAGCTGGTTATTACAACAAACTATGTATGGAAATGTGAAACTTAAATGCACATGAAATACCTCATTCCAAACAGTTGGATTAGTAGTATTGTTTTTGTGTAATTATTGTATAGTTTTTTAACTAAGGAATAATAATAATAAGCTATTTGTATCTTAATTCATAAGTAGCATATAATTAACCTGTATCAATTTTTTATTTCATTTATAACCATAACCTTTGTCATTAGAATGAACCTGTATGAGTTGAAAGAAAATAGAGTAATGAGGCCTAAAACATTCTCAGCGATGCTCTCAAACTTGTTATATGAGAGACGTTTTGGGCCATACTTCATTGAACCAGTCATCGCTGGTCTGGACCCCATAGATGATACGCCTTACGTCTGCAACATGGATCTGGTAATTACACTATAAGTAACAACTTTAAATTATGATGTTTATATTAAAATTATAACATATATTTTCATGGAATTTGTTGTGTTTTTCTTATAAAGTAGAAAGTTAAGCATGTTGCATAATATGTAAAAAGTGAAAAGACTGTATTTCTTGTAAAAATTACTATTATCACAGATTACTGTAAAAAAAATTATTCTATTAAATATAAACAGTCTAATAAAAATTGGTCAAAATGTTTAGTCTATAAAATGTTAATTTTTTGCCAACATTTATATGATATGACACATTATATATGATATAAATTGTACATATGTGCACATGATATGTAAAAATATTTTAATGTGGACTATTATCTAGTCAAATGTAAATGTTAAACTTGATACATAACTAGTAAGATAAATTCTTCATTATTTTTCAGATTGGTTGCCCCAATGAGCCTGAAGATTTTGTAGTATCAGGTACATGCACAGACCAATTATATGGTATGTGTGAAGCTTTATGGGAGCCTGACCTAAAGCCCGATGAACTATTTGAAACTATTTCACAGGTAAATATATATATCTTTATTAGAATAATAGTATACCTTGCTCTTCTTCCCATATTAAATTTCACTTGCCAGATGTTTACATTTATGGATACTGCCAGAGCAATATATTTTTATAATTAAACTATAAAAATATAATAATCTGGTAATAATCACAATTTACATGTAAAACTTCTATAAAATTCTAATGTTATTACATAGGACATCAACCATCAAAAAATGCTTACGTATATTGATACAATTTACAATTATTTCTAAATTGCTTTAAAACTTGAAAGTGTTTACTTTTAGTGCCCTAATTTGGCACACAGCTTTTGTAAGGTTACCAATAGCAATAATCAAATATAAGGCGAGAATTACACCTATAAGTTTTGCTCTCAGTCTTTCATAAAGATTTACATAAGTTATTTCTCGTTGAAAGAATTTACTGTCAGTCAATTATTTCTGACATTTACAACTTTCGTAACTACATTCGACGTTACTAGGTTACATAGTTGTTTTATATCACTCTCGAGATTTACTACCTTACCAATAATGTAATTCTCGCCTAAAAGTAAAACTTACAAGTGTAATTCTTGCTTCATAGATCTAATAACTGTCACTTTGAATTCTTGACAAACAATATTATAGAATCTATTATAAAAAGAAACATTATAATAGTTCTTTATTAAGAATAACCAACTAATTTTTTTTTATTAAATACTGCTTACAGGCTCTAGTAAATGCAGCAGATCGTGATGCCATATCTGGGTGGGGTGCTGTTGTTTACATCATCGAAAAAGACAAGATCACAGAAAAGCATGTTAAAACAAGAATGGATTAAGTTATTGTAAAATGAATGTATGCTTTTTAAATAAACTTTGAAAAATTCTAACTTCTTATTTATTTTTAAAAGTTTCAAAACAGGGGGGTTCTACTTTATTATGGACTTATATGTTCACTGACTTAAAAACGGCTTGACCAAATTTGGTTTTAAATTAAAAATAACTAGTATAAGTGCCATTGCCATGTCATTGAAATGAACGAAGTTATGTATTTTATTTTTAAATTCAGTTCCCATCTAAATCTTTTTATTACGGAAAGAAAGTTCATAAGAATAAAATAAAACAAAGTTCAGATTATTGCTTTATTGTGTTCAAAATGTTTATAGGCAAAAATTAATAACAGTATTGAACAAACTTCAAATTGTTCGCTCATTACCTACTAATTGATAAACGTAATACTAGCCACAATAGTCTTAAAAAAAAAAAAAAATATATATATTTTTTTTTTTTTTATATATATATATATATATATATATTTATATATATATATATATATATATATATATATATATATATATATATTGATTTCCAAAGTACCGACACGATAACTTTGTTTTTAAGTTTTTTTAAGAAAGATATTGTAGCAATTGCAAACTATATAATATTTATTATATAATTTGTAAAAAAAAAGAGAATAATTTTATCTTGCAGTAATAACCAAATACTGAGCGAATTAACCGCTATAATAACACCTATTGTATTAAAAAGTATACACTCATAGGGAAACATAAATAAAACACGCATATTGCAGAAACTTTATAAACTGAATATTTAAAAAATTAAAAGTTTAATTAATTTTTTTTCATACACATTGTCTTTACAAGAGTAGGAATTAGACTAGAGAATTATAACATTTCAATTGTGTCGCTTAAATACCGATAATTAGCGAAGCATCTGTAGTATTCATAATAAATATGCGCCATTTCGGCTGTAGCTCCCTCACCGTTAACAAAATATAACCTATTGTAACATTACAATTAATTATCGACCTAAACAATGGCAACACATATGACATATTGAATCATTTCATGACTAACACATTGTTCAGGAATCAATGTTGACACATCAAAAAAAATTGCATAACCTCCAAAAAGGTAACTGATTCTCGAAAGTACCAAAAAAATAACGCATCACTTAAATTTTAAAATTTTACATTATTTGTGTGTTAAATGTGCATAATTCGAATAAGATTATAACGACGGACCGTCTCGTTTAGATTAAAATTATATTCTAAGTTAAACAATATCTATCACAAAAGCTATCTTTGACAAAGTTTAAAATCAATGTATGGGGCTTCTTTGAAAGGGAATACTGATTTTCATTTCTCGAATATTTTATTTTAATACACATACATCGAATCAAAACAGAACGATCGGAAACATCTAGAACACATCGTATTTAGAATTTCGAATTGTAAATTCTCACTCAATTACAATTCAATATAAACATAGACATAAAGTTATGGTCTGAGCATGAGTTGAAAAAATGGCCGTTCTGTATAAAAAGACGAAGCGATTTCTAGAAAAATGCCTGTCTTTCTCCTGTAAGATTATAGAAGGCTATGTGAAAAATACAATTATATATAAATACAGTTGAGTGCAGTTTTTTAGGATAGGATTATTCAAGTTATTTTTTAAGATACAGATAATCGGAAATTACCAATGAAAATCATGGAAAGAGAAAACTATTGATCTTGTATTTGTTAAGTATCTCTCGCGCTTTTTCGGTTAATTTTTGTCTTCTATAAAAAACCCAGCGCATATCTCTATGTCTACAAATACAACCGCCGCGTTACAGTTTCGCAGAACAACATCACAATGATCTCAACAACAATCCAAGTCTTAATTCTTTATAGAATAATAAATAACAAAATCTTATCAATATAGTTTTAACACTACGCTAGACAGATACTAAGCAAATCATTAGACATTGGCAAAAGTAACGATTTAACAGCGATACCAATCACACCGCTTCATCGTAACAGCCATTTATCGTATATCGAAAATTTACATCGAATTCAGCGTTTTAACATTAATTTCATTAACTCTTCAAAACTTTTATTTAACAATAATATTCATTACGTACTAATCTACAATAGCGGAACATTATAAAAGCTAGTAACGAGTTATGAAAATTATTGCAAGGTGTGCTTCGTAGATTTAAAAATGTCGGTTCGAGACTTTAAAGTGATACGTAATAAGAATAACAGCCTTTAATAATTTCAACCTTTAATACTTTCACTCAATCTAAAATCATTTCAGCACAGCACAAACGTAGACACTTTTTGTATCTAGTGAACAAGTTAAAAGATTGAATCAGCGCCATCTCGTGTTAACAAGGCGGAACAAAATAGTGAGCACAGCGAACAAAAGTAATTGGTAGATGGAAATAAAAACGCGTGTGATTATTTGATTATTAAAATTTGAGTGTGAGCGAAAATTTCGATACGTCGCATAGTTAACGTCAGTTAATTTTACATAAAACTCCATTATTATTCGAAAAACTAGCACTACAATTGCCGAACACATTGAGTGACATTCTTTTGAGTCAAGTAGAAGCAACTGGACACTTTGGTTGTTTGTCCTGAGAGTTGTTGATTTCATATTGATTATATGAAAATAAATTATTGACTGGTGTCTTGTATACACGACTCGAAAGTGTCTCCGTTTGCGCAGCACCTTAGAGTAGAATTTGAGTTTTCTTACTTTAAAATGTTAAATTATCTTTTATAAAATTTACTTATAAAGTTAATTCACACATTTTAAGATATCGTGATGTCGTTTGGTTATTTAGTTATGGCACTCAATAGTTAAAAGCTGTTATTCAAATAATCGATCAAAGCTAATCGAGTTTTATTTAAATTGAAATCTTCGGTAATAGTCTCATACCGTGTAACTAGACTCCCTATACAGTCCAAAATTTGAATCAAATATTAAATTTCATTATTTGTGAAAATAACGCTTTTTTCATTATTTCATAAAAATAAGGTTTATTGTCATCAATAATGGAATTTTAAAATTAGTTTAAAATTTTTGACCTTATAGCAAAAACTAGACATCCAGTATTAGACTAACACCGACGAAATGTTTACTTATTATTAAAAAAAAAATACGTGCATTAGCACAGAAGCTATTGAATACAATGGAAAATTGACAATGGTTATAAAATTCGTTATCGACTAAATCGAATTATGTAAAAAAAAAAAAAACAAGTATCTAATATAGAATTTGTAAAATATCGGTAATGAAAGCTGGACAAGGTATTTGAAGTTTTCTTACATTCTATCCGTAGTTAGCGAACCATATATCATTCGATTTCGGAACGAATGAATTCGAATGAACATATATTACTCATTCTTTAGATCAGAAGCTTAATAGCTTATCAAATGACAGTTGTGCACCGACCATTGTTTATAATCTATGCCTCTTTTAGTGCTCACAGATGATAAAAATGTAAAATATAATCTTACAACACCCTGTCAACTCCGCATTTGTTTTATATAAAATAATATATAAAGCTTAGTACACAAACACTAATCAAATTAACTTTAAAAACCAATGCAAAATTCAATTTGGAATGATTTTTTATACTTGATTTCTTCTACAAAGTCAATCTATACGGATGGACTATCTATAGTAACAAAACAAAAATTACAAGAAGTAATCATGTATACAATATTTCGAAACTAATTAATAAAATGGGATGATTTATAAAATACGTCACTCGATAAAACATTCTGTACGCTTCTTCGTTTTGTCACATTACGTCAAATTTAGTTAAAAGAATTCAATGAATTTTTTAAAACGTATTTTACACATAACCCCTAAAATCATAACAAATATCATAACTTTATATGAAAAAAGTGCAAATTATATTTGAAAATACATTTGTATTAATGCAGTCAATCCATAAATCTCTACCATATTGACTATGTACGATAGTGACGTCTAGGTTTCTAGTTAATGGGGCCCATAATATTATTAATAGTTTAATATTATTTGTTTTATAATACTTTGGTATCCTAGAACGTCGGTACCATTCATTTAACAGACGGTTTATATTTTCAGATGACCATGTATCCTAGAACGTCATTACCATTCATTTAACAGACGGTTTACATTTTCAGATGTTCAAACTTATCTATGGAAACATTATGTCACGGTTTCTTAGAAAACATTTTTGATGCGGTAAAATCAGACCCGTTATAATATGGCCGCAATTTGACCGCTCGCAATACTCGGAACCCAAAAGATTATTCAAACCACGTTCGACAAAATTTATCCTGTAAATTACATCAAAGCTATTATTAGGATTGAATAATCCCCACTTCGCACATAGCCAATATTTCGCTCATTATAAAATTAAAATAAAACGTACTGAATTATATATATATATATATATATATATATATATATACCTAAAAAAAAAAACATTTTTATATACTTTATCGTATTTAAAATTAAAATATTTAAATAAAAAACATAATCCGTCATCGGAACAAAATAATAAATAAACAGTATAACCTTTATACAGCGTGCACTAAAAGAGGCATCGTCCAATTTTTTTTTCGTTTAGTTCCCTTCTATTGCTTTGGCCACAAACTCTATGAATCGCTTTCCGTACTGTTCGGGGTCGCAGGTCGAAATCCCGTCGACGTTACTCCCGTATTTAACAGTCTTCGCTGCTTTAGCTGCCTATAAAAATAATAATTTTTTTAAAGAAACATGCGACATAAAAAAAAGCTTAAAAGCAAAATTTATACTTCTGAAAATGAAGTTTAATTATTATTGTTTCAAAACCTTACAAATATATAATAAAAATTCAACTGACATGGTTATATGTAATGTTAAAATTTTATATCGATCGAAAAATAAAAATGTTTAAAATTTTGAAAAAAAAAATACTATAAAAATTAAAAAAAAATTCTGTGATACGGATTTTTCAATTATAAATATTTCGAACACATTAACTACTATAAAAAACATAGTTATATATTCAAAGAATTACCTGTTTCTTGACTCCATAATGCGTCAGTACGTCAATTAAAGCAACGAAATATATTTCTTTCTTTGGTGCACCTGTAAGAAATTGTAATTTAAAACCTTTACTAGTTCATTTCTTCGAAAAATGAATATAAAAACTTAAAAAATAAATAAATAAAACGAAATTGAATACGAGTAATCTAAAATAATATGTTCGACGACATTATAAGTCGGAGCCGAGTAAAATATTCGAAGTTGGTTCCAAGTAAAACTTTTTACGTATTATTTTTGACAAGGAAACATTAATTCGTTTTTGACGACGATTTGTTTATCTATTTAAGTTGCAAATATGCCATATTAATAGGTTTAAATCACAGTTATCGCAGCAGAGTTCAAACTGAGCATGTGTTAGACATTTTACCAGCATTACCAGAATTAATATTTAAAAGTAAAAAATTATATTATATTTTTCTTTAATTATTTTTCATAAATGATACTCTGTGTACTGTATGAGCGTACAAGATTCAACATTTAAATGGTTTTATTTTTATTTAAAATAAATTTAATTTGGTTTTTACTTAACGCTGGTAAATGTCCAACACATGCCCCGTTGACACCTCGTATTAATATTACAAGGTATGATTTAAATATATGTACCATCATGACTGGGTATGGCGTATATGTCGAGTTCTGGAATAATGCCTTCATAGCGCAGAGAAGACTGGCGACCCAGTCCCCGGGGACTGTCTGGAGGAGTGTTGTATCCCCACCTGAAATGATATTCGTTTTCTTAGCTTTCACAAGTACGTACAATTACTAAGGTACTATGGTAACAAATATAAAACAACTCTGTAACCTAGTAGCACATACGCCGTAAGTACCTATGAAAGTTATAAATGTCAAACATAAGGTAGTGTCTGTGGGTATAGTTCGTTACTTGTCCCCGTGTCGTAGTATCAGTGGGCACAGTTCGTTACTTGTGCTTGTCCTCGGGTCGTCAATGTCGGTGGATACAGTTCGTTACTTGTCCCCGTGTCGTTAGTGTCGATAGGTACAGTTCGTTACTTGTCCCCGTGTCATTAGTGTCGATAGGTACAGTTCGTTACTTGTCCCCGTGTCAAGTGTCGATAGGTACAGTTCGTTACTTGTCCCCGTGTCATTAGTGTCGATAGGTACAGTTCGTTACTTGTCCCCGTGTCATTAGTGTCGATAGGTACAGTTCGTTACTTGTCCCCGTGTCGTAGTGTCAGTGGGCACAGTTCGTTACTTGTGCTTGTCCTCGGGTCGTCAATGTCGGTGGATACAGTTCGTTACTTGTCCCCGTGTCGTTAGTGTCGATAGGTACAGTTCGTTACTTGTCCCCGTGTCGTAGTGTCAGTGGGCACAGTTCGTTACTTGTGCTTGTCCTCGGGTCGTCAATGTCGGTGGATACAGTTCGTTACTTGTCCCCGTGTCGTTAGTGTCGATAGGTACAGTTCGTTACTTGTCCCCGTGTCATTAGTGTCGATAGGTACAGTTCGTTACTTGTCCCCGTGTCGTTAGTGTCGATAGGTACAGTTCGTTACTTGTCCCCGTGTCGTTAGTGTCGATAGGTACAGTTCGTTACTTGTCCCCGTGTCATTAGTGTCGATAGGTACAGTTCGTTACTTGTCCGCATATCATCGGTGTCGGTATAAAGTCATCTGTCCATGTCACATCCACGTCGGTGCACAGAGCTCGTAATGGGTCGCCGGCGCCGCTGTCAGTATAGAGCAAGCCACCTGTCGCCGTGGTGCCGGTTGTCGGTGTCGCTGTCGCTGTCGCTGTCGTCGCTGTCGGGCTCGGCGTCCCGCTGGCGCGCCGCCTCCGCCTCCGCCTCGCCGCGCCCGCACTCGTGCACGCCGAGCAGCAGCGAGTAGTCCATCAGGTGCAGCTTCGTCAGGAACTGGTTGGCGAGACGGCACAGATTAAACATGAGAACCTTAATAAAGGGAGTGGTACTTTCTACATGGAATTACTGACTACAGTTGACTCGACCGGGGCAGTTATACACTCTTACAGAATATCAGCGTTAAATAGCTAAACATAGCTATTGCATACAACGCAAGGCTAGTGAGGACCTGGACGCCTAGTCCCTTTCCTTAAAATTTTTTCCAGTTTAAGTAAAAAAGAGTTATTCAGCTGGCACATATTTGAGTAGCAGAGGGCGCTTAACATTAGGTGACCTTACTGCTTCTTTATCCACTTCTTTTTACATTCACAAAATGGCATCACTGTTAGACCTAACACACATTTCCAAGTATTTGAACTAGACATTTCTAATATGATCCAATATAGAAAAAAAAGAAAGTAACCTATCGATCCCTAAAGTACACCGTTTATCATCATTTACCTCAACATCAGCAGTGAGAGTCTCCAAGAGCTTTTCCTTAGCCGCATCACCGATGTCGATGCGAACACCTTGTTTAATGAAGTCATTATCCTTGAGCGTCGGCAACTCCTTCTCCAACTCCTTCTCAGACGCTTCACGGTCAACTGTGGATCCTTTTAAGTCGTACTTCCTGTAATGTGAACATTTATAAGCATAAAAATAATATTTTTAATTCTTCCTAGACTAATTTATACATAAAATAAATCAGTTTTTGTATTAGCTTTGTATTCATGTTAAAAGTTAGAGCAGAGCTTGTCGTCTAAAAAAGGTAATTTCATAGACATTTATATGATTTCTTTATAATTACGCAAACTAAGCTATATTCGCTAATTACGTTTTATGATTATCTAATTACGCATTATAAATTACTAGCTCCTCCTCGCAGTTTCACTCGCACAGTCGTAGCGTGATGTAATATGGCCAATACATTACCCGATAAACGGGCTATCTAATTCAAAACGATTTTTTCAAATTGAATCAATAGTTTTCGAGAATACCCCTACAAACAAACTTACAAACGAATTTTACCTCTTTATAATGTTAGTAGAGATAATCAATAAGAACACCCGGGGCGACCACCTAGTATTTCATAAATATATCTCTTTATAATTTAAGTATAGATACATACTTATGAATATTAAGGTGATTGGAGAACACGTTCCGAGTGGCCACGAGGTAATGTTCGATGCCGTCGACCGTCAGCCGGTACATGCCGAGGTACTGCGGTAGGAGAGTCTTACCGTGCCTCTCTACTATGTACTGGAAATTATGTATCAGTATAAGTTTTCATACATACAAGGTGTCAACTGAGCTTGTGTTCAATATTTTACCAGCTTTAGCAGAATCGATATTTAAAATAAAAAAGAAAACTAAACAATTTTTTTATTTCATAAATAGTAAGCCTATACGTATGTGTATACGATATGAGACTACAAAATCCAACGTTTCCTCGGATACCTTACATAGTTCACTTCCTAATCAATGATACGCGTACGGTACTCGAGGCTGTATCCGCATACACACTCCCTGGAGTACGCGTAGTACCCTCTCGACAGAGATAACAGTGAAAAAATTAAGTAAATAACAATTAAATGAACTTTTTGTACTTTTATTTAGATATGGGGTTCCTAAATAATCTTTCTCGTATCATATTTCTCACGACCTATATATATGTCCGTAATAAAAAGACACAAAATAAGATTTTTTTAATAAATATGTATCGTTTCCCGAACGAAATTTCTTAATTTCAAAATCAGTCACATGGTTCCTTTCCACAAATTTACCTAGCACTCGTAATTTCAGATTTCTCCCTATTAGCCCATCTGAACGAGTACCCTGTAGAACCTGTAGAACCTGGATGAACCTGGATGACCGACCTTAGCTTGGTATTTTATTTATTTTTTTTTTTTGCAATGTTTTTTGATATTTAAATATGGTAGTAAATAAAAAGCATTAGTGGCAGTTATTATTGCCTAAAAACACGGATAAAAAGTTTTCTAAAAGCGTAACCTAGTTAGATCGATTTATCGTCCCGGAAACCGTCTGCATACTTTGTTAATATCTGTAAACGTTGTATCCAAAGACAAAGGCAAATTCAAATAATGATAAAAAGAAGCTTATTCCACTATTCTAAAATGAGATGTACAGGTGTATGTTGTACCTAGACAAATATTTAAAAAAAATTAAGACGGGTTATAGTAAATTCTGTGCAAATTAAAAAAAAATTAAATATTACAAATTTATGTACGCTTTATTATGTGAAATTGTATATTTCTACGAATATCATAGGCATGATGTATCAAGAGATTAGATACAAGACGGCACTATCACTTTTAACCGGATAACTTATCAACTGTTTGCGTTGGGATTCTGGCGATGTTGAATCATTGAATGAAATGGTTTTAGAAATTACAAACTACAGGAAAATTACAATTTTAATTAATTTTATGACTTTATAAAGTGATATAATATCGCTTATGTAACAATACCGCGTAAAACGTTGAGGAATATTCTTAATTAACTATATAAATGGACGCTGATAAGCAATACTGTGTCAAGCCACACGGACTTCATTTTGAGAAAATGGCGTCTAAGGATGTCAAAGCTATTCTTAACAAATTACATCTCTTTTCTAATTCGATAAAAAGT
Source organism: Hypolimnas misippus (assembly GCA_037950945.1). Taxonomy (NCBI): domain Eukaryota; kingdom Metazoa; phylum Arthropoda; class Insecta; order Lepidoptera; family Nymphalidae; genus Hypolimnas; species Hypolimnas misippus. Next base: position 10,231,335 of record JBBEEQ010000013.1, on the reverse strand, counting down.
ATAATGAATTAAAAAGCAGATTGGCTAGTAAAGAGTTTTATCTAATAATAAGTTTTTTAAATCTATTGGATTATTGCATAACCGAAAATATGGAACACACTTGAATATTTTAAACATTAGATTAAGAATCTTTTTTCCGTATTTCTTCAGATGACTTGAAAACTATTTGAATAATATTAAATACGTAACGCATTATGAGCACACATAAATATCTCCGAATTCGACTTTTTGTAGGTTGACACATTATTGCTTATCTGCATCCAAATTTGTACATACACACTCATTAATCATTACACTATTCTAAAGCATTTTATACGAAATAAATAGTTATAGTCTAAAGTATGACTAATCATAGGCACAATATCGATTAATGATTCTGAAATATATCGTTGTGAGCAGATGAGTGATTTGATTTAACCCTTAATAGCCTAGAGTTTCAAATCAGATAACAATCTTTTAAACCAAATGTTAACATTACTCTTAATTTTACCCTAGGTATATCTGATTTCTTTATGGCCCTAATGCCTGATGTATCAAAATTGAGTGATTTTTTAACTATTCTTCACTTCAACAGTAATATTTAAAAATTTACAACTTTCGTAAATCAGACTATCAAGGGTTAACCACAAATGATTTAATGTCCGATTCTGTAATCTATACTAATCTTTGTCTTACATGATATTTGACTGTATCATAAAATAAAACGGATTACGGTTTCTGTAACACAATCCTTACCGGATTATTCAAGATAATCTCAGTTCTGATTTTTACAAGACTTAGCAAGAAAGAGGGGAATGTTTATACCGCGCATTTATATATGTATGTGCGTAAAAATGTCCTTAAGGTTTTTAAATGTAAGATGTCAAAGCTGTCAAAGGCTACATATGTTACACACTTCGTATTTACAGAACTTAAATTAAAATAATTCTAATTTTTACGGTCATCTACTTAATGACCACAGACTTTAATGTCACAAAATGTTATAGAACAGTTATTTATTGCTTTCAAAATCATTTATTATGAACTAAAGAATTATATTAAACTAAATTTTAATTACAAACTTAGTGTTTCACACAGTTTGAATTCGGTTACTTTAATACTAAGGGTGCGGCTGCGGTAAAACTGGCGAACCGTTGTGACGTCTTGTAATCTAAAGTGATTAGTCGATTTGAAGTGTGAGGTATTGTTTTTAGACATTCGGATATTTAATATTTAATTTTAATTACAAACTTAGCTAACTCGTTTCACACAGATTTTGAATTTGGTTACTTTAATACTAAGGGTACGATGTGAAATTAGCAAAAATCAATATGGCAGACGTACTGTCAAAACTGGCGACCCGTTGTGACGTCTTGTAGCTTAAATTGATTGGTCGTTTTGAAGTGAGGTATTGATTTTAGACATTCGAAATTTAATATTGAGATTATTTTTGTCGTTACTTTTATTGTAGAAGTAATATCATTCTTTTGTATACGTTTCATTCAGTTAAGTATTCCGTAAAACAAAACTATATTATAGTACGCTGCATGAAACTGTCTTACGTCGACCGTCATGCGTTGTCACAAACGGAACTGATACTCATGTTATAAGATAAGAAATTTAAATGGTCCCTAAATACGAGTTCATAATTTTATGGCGTTAGCAATAAGTAAATAATTTAGCTAATTATATAATGTGCTTTATTAATTTATATGCAATCTGTGAGATGTACAAATTTTATGTCTATAGTATTATAACATTACTGTAACTCTTTTCCTATGATATACACTTTTCGTGTTTGTTGAACAACTCCAGTCTTTACAGACTAAAAATCTATCTCTCATTATTAAAAATATATATATATATATTGCTAGAAGAAAAATTTCTAGTCAAAACTCACGGGATGGTAGTGTTTCAGGAAGGAATGCATCCTCTCCACCTCCTCCGAGGTGAGCGTCTTCAGGATGAACAGCCTATCGTAGCTCTGGTAGAACTTAGCCCCGGATTTACCCGACGAATCGTCCGGAATCGGTTGGGATCTGGTGACAATTTCATAAGACAATTTAGCTGTAGCCGGCATGCGTTGCTACGCCACCTAAAAATATAAATTTATAGACCTCCGTGGTGGCGTCACGAAAACACTATACGACAATTAAATCACATTCCGATCCATTTCGGTACGCATACAAATAAACAAACATTGTTTTGGTTGATTTGGATTTCTTTAAGGGCAATGGAAAGTTAGAAGTCATTTAATAAAAAAATCTTAATTAAAGTAATATAACAAACATTAAACCTATCTGGCCATTATGATTTTCTATAAATTCGAACTTGAGTACTTTACGTCTATTTATTTTTTTAAACGATTTGCGTTACGTATTCGTTTACTAGATTTTAGAATTCAAACTTTGGGCATAAATATTAAGTTTCTGATCTTTCAGAGATATAAATCCAATAGTTCAAGCATTATGTGTCAGTAAGTCAGTGTATGATTTTTATTTTAATTTTACAAAGTCGTGTGGGCCAAAAGATAAAAAATATAATTAAACTATTTCAAATACAATTTTAAACAAAAAGGAAACAATTGGTACATCTTATTTTTATAATATGATGTATCTTTGTCTTTAAAAACAAGCATAACATTGTGAATTAAAAACTTTAAACACAAAAATATAAGTTAATAATAAAAAAAAACCTCACACGCACACTGAAATTAGGAAAAATTCGTAAACTCATAACACTTCATGTGTTTTTTTATAACGTTTAAGGATTTCTTTAAATATGAACATGATTATTTTAAAAACGTGAAATTATTTTGAGTCATACTTTTTCTTATATAGTATATGTATATATTTAGTAAGGAAAATTATTTTATAACACTAAATTTCTCCCCACGCTGCTCCACTGTAGGTTGGTGATAGCCAAATATATCTCAGAATTTTACCCAAAAATGAAGGTTTACAGACTGTTATGGTTTCCTAGCATTAATTTAAAGTCCTTCGGTTAGGACATATTCATTCGATTTAATTTTTATTTTCTTATCACACTTGTTAAACATTGGCGTAATAATAACTAATTGGCGTCTATTCTTAATACAAATAGTATACTTAAAATATTTATAAATCAACCCCCACCTATGTTAGTTGAATCGTGCTGTTGATATGTGCGTCTAAGGTTAATTGCAACTGTATACATATATACATCCCTTATACAAATCTTAAATATTTGATTGAAAGTGTCGTTGACAGTGCCTATTATACTTACCTCCAAAATACAGCCTTGTAAAGTGCGATCATGTAAAAAACCTGCCGCCATTGTGTAAATAAATATATAAATACATATATTTCATACATTTGGCGATGATATTGCTTACATATGAAAGGTATAGGAAGAATTCTGGGATATGGGAACATTTTAAGACGTTTAAAACACAAAAATAAAACCAAGGGGACCTTGCAAAACTGAATCTCACAATCTCAAACGTTTGATGCTTTTAACTATATATTTATGAGTGCTCTTTGTTAAGAAAGATGACGATACACAGCGACAGCCAGTGTCCGTGATATGCGAATGAATGCCGTGTCAGTTTAGAGGCACACTAAAAAATTTGTTATTAAAAAAAAATCATACAGCGTTTAGTGAAACTCCGCTGACCTCAGTCGTTTTATCGTCAAACCGCGCTTGACGAATTCACTCGCATCGTGGAATATCCCCTCCTGATGATCGGCTTTCAATTCGCCGACACCAGATGGCGCTGTAGCGGACCTCCTCAGCTTACTGTTAAGCCTCTTCGTCCTCCTCGAGCAGAGGTAGTTATCTGGCTTTCTAAACCTAGGGAGAGGATGGGTGGTAGGAACGAGGATACCAGTCCGAATAATATGGGGGTAGAAATAAATATACATAAATATATCACAGTTACAATGTACGATAGAGCTCGTTAGCGCTTCACACGTGCTCGGCTGTGTCACGATTAGGCTACAAGCGGTATGAGTGTCTTTACCTTGTCAGCGACTCCTTGTAGTCCAAGTCATCGATACCGAACCTCTCCCTCAGGTTTCTGAAGACGAGGGGACAGTATTCTTTCACCTTAAAATGCGATGGCATGTTTTCTCTGCAATAAACGAAATTTTGTTAGCATTTATTATATTTTTTATCTATGTCCAACATATACATTTCTTGTGATTTTTAAATTGCCTACCCATATAAGAATGTAGTAACGTAATTGGCTACAAATATAGGGCGAATAGTGCCTGTTATCTTTTAATAAAAAAAATCATGTATTAAATATAGAATAACATTGGTATGGTATGGTATTGGTAACTACTGGTCTCAAAGATATGTCTATTTCAAATTGGTTTACTATTTTGGTAACAATTGGCATTCAAAAATAGTTAAAGAAAAATATACTTTCTTTAATGACTACTACTACTACTGCGTACAATTTTTTCAACAGCTGCAATGCAGATAGGTTCTAAAACCAAATTAAGCATGCACAATCTCTAATTTTCATATCATGTAATATTCATCTTTATATGAAAAGTATCAATACTAATATTATAAATCTGAAGAGTTTATTTGTATTTATGTTTGAACGCCCTAATCTCAGAAACTACTGGTTCGAATTGAAAAAATATTTTTTGTATTAGATAGTTTATTTATTGAGGAAGGCTATAGGCTACATTACATCACGCTACGATTCATAGGAGCGAAGTAGTTAGCATAAACGCTAGTGAAACCAAAAGGGAACAGCTAGTTCTAGATACAATACAAGTTGAGGCATAAAATGTACAGACACAAATATTTTTCTGTCGAATATGTCTAACAAGAATAGTTTTTAAGAGAACAATTGAGTATAAAATATAAATCATGAACATAAAAACACGTTAGACAATAATATGAAGAAACATAAATGCCTGTTTCATTACATCGCTATATTAGTCATAGACAAATTTTATTTCTCATTAGTTATGTCTATTACATCATTTTTAAAGACATGAAAACAATGAATCATTCATTTTTTTATGTATTATATATTAATAATATGTATCTAATATTAAGTTTTTCGTATGTATGAGATTATTGTACATTTCAAAATATGGAACACACTTTTTTATTCGAAAAAATATTCAATTAAGAAACTGTTTCAGTACTTATTTAGTTTAGATGTTTTTGAATAATGTTAAATACATGACACTCTATCAGAGAACAACATTATCTAAAAATTTGACTTTTTGTGGGTTGACACATTATTGCTTATCAAAATCAATATAAGTGATAGAGTTTTGGTGAATTTGTCTATGTGTAAATATACAAAGATTCACCATCATCATAATCTTAAGAAAGACAAAGATTTTATTTATATAAAAGGTAATCCATGTGGTGTCAAAGGTGTAGTCTTGTATATAATAAAAACATAAGACGATAAGGTAAATTTTTGTAATTAAATTTTAATGCCTTTAATAAAAAATTAGAGCATTGTCATTAAATCATAGATTGAATTAATCACTTTCAATTTATTCAGACATTACTTTTGACGCACAAACTCTGATTTTATTGTTCTATAAACTTAATGTATTTTTCATGACTAAAAATATTTTCAATGTAATTGTCTATCTGGTTTTTCCTAAGATATCGTTCAAAGTAATATATAGGAAGTGATTCATTCATAATGCGTCAATAGGGAGAAATGGGAACTGTGTGGGCTAAAGAAATTTGTTGAATGGGATCATCTCACCAACATTGAAGTTAAGAAGAAACTACATTCAATAATTCGAAGAAAAACTTTACACAGCTCGGAATCAACCTGGTAATTAAAAAAAAAAACTTTGTTTAATTTGTTCTTAATCTTAACTTCAAATCAGGTACTTAATTGCTTTCAACAAGCTTTGGTAGTTCCAGATTTCATAATAAATTATCCTGTACATTTTTATTTGTGAGATCATTGTCTTATTAGGGTTCCGTACCTTAAAAGGAAAAACGGAACCCTTATAGGATCACTTTGTTGTCCGTCTGTCTGTCTGTCTGTCTGTCTGTCTGTCTGTCTGTCTGTCTGTCTGTCTGTCTGTCTGTCTGTCTGTCTGTCTGTCTGTCTGTCTGTCTGTCGGGATGTCAACCCTTTTTTCTCAGAAATGCATAGACGTATCATGTTGAAATTAATATCATATACTTAAGTCTACGATGACATGCGGCCGTGAAAATATTAAAGTTCTAAGTCAACGCAATCAAAAGATAATGGAAAGTATGTCGTATATTTTGACCATTTTAGCGTTTTCGCAAGGGAATCAAAACCTATAGGGTACTTCCCATTGACCTAGCACGATGAAATTAGGCAAGAAGTAAGATCTTATGGTACAAATAAAGGAAAAAATCTGAAAACTAAATTTTTGTATGTATGTTTGTCTGTTTGTAAGTTTGTCTTTCAACCTTTTTCTCAGAAACGCGTGAAGGTAACAAATTTTTATCAACGTCAAGTACTCAGAGTTGTAATTACTAAGAGCTGTGAAAAAATCAAACTTCTAAGTTAACGCAATCAAAAGATACGGTCATTTATATCACATATTTTAAGTATGATAGCGTTTTTAACGTTTTCGCAAGGGAATCAAAACCTATAGGGTACTTCCCATTGACCTAGCATTATGAAATTTGGCCAGGAGCAAGGTCCTTTAGTATACATAAAGGAAAAAATCCGAAAACTGTAAATTTCTGTTCGTGTGTCTGTCAGTCTGTACGTCTGTCTTTTAACTTTTTTTCTCAGGAATGCGTAAATGTATCAAGTTGTAAATTGATCAAGCGGAAAATATATTAATCTTAGAATTAAAATTATATGTACTTGTAACAAATTAACATAGAAGTTGACCATGGTCAAAAAAACAATTTTACAAACACTGAGAAGAAATTTGTATCAATACAAAAACATTAAAAAGCAGCAAACCTTTATAAACAACGCAATGCAATCTATATATCGCAGCAAACAAAATACTAGCGCGATGCAGCGTACAGCTAATGCCATCTATTACAACATTATGACATTAACTGTGATATAATTCTGCTCGATTAATAAAAATTTTTATTTTAATTATTATTTAAACGCGCTAAAAATGATAAAATAAACTTTTCATTTAAAAGTTTTATCGTCGATTTATAACGTCATTACGTAATTAACATTCAATATAAGAGCTTCACGCGATTTGATTTAAGTACTCGTATTGACTTAGTACGAAAATTTTAAAATTAAATTCAAACAGATTGAGTTATTTAATTTACTTATTTATCTACACATATAAGTCTTCTGGTTATTAGTAATATAATTAGTTATTTATAAATAAACAATTAGTTTTGTTCGAATTAAGGACTAATTATTTTCGTCTTGGCAACACTAATATATATTTCGATATTTTGATTGATAATGTAAATCTAAATATTTTATGAACGTAGTGCAGGGGTAGTGGAGTGTAGTAGAATATAAATAAAAATAAAACGAGAATAAGTCAACAAGTTAGTTCATTGAAATTGTCAAGAGATGGCGCTAGGTGTATCCTGAATCGCGCTATAACTTTTTTTTGAAAGTATAAGGTGTATTAGTACTTAAAATAAAATTTTGTGTTTCCATGGATTGCATCCATGACCGTGTTTTAAATTAAAGTGCTCCTAAGTAGTTTCAAAATAGTTTTTGGGACGTGATCCATATTTACATAATATTTGATTATATTTAAGCGACTTCTAAAAAGGAGTGTTTTCAATTCGACCTTGTATTTAATTTTTTTTTTATGTTTGTTCGCCAATTACGCCGCCATTTGGGTACCGATTTTCAAAATTTTTTTTTTGTTTGAAAAGGTATACTTCCAAGGTGGTCCCATTGTCTTCAGGTCAGGATCAGATGATGGGATCCTGGAGAAATTGAGGGAACTCCTCAAATATTATAGGCAAGCGTATTCCGATTTAGGTATTTTTGATAGTAACTTATGTTGGAACTGATGATGAAGACCACAAATGGCGTAGATGGGTTAGTCTTATATAGATTTCTATAAGTTTGTACGGAACCCTCGGTGCGCGAGTCCTACTCGCACTTGACCAGTTATATAAATATAATTTAGGTATATTTTTGTAATTTTGGTATAATTTTCTTTTACTAAATTAATATTGTTTTATTTGGTAAATTTTATCTACATTTATTATCAGACTCTTAACAATTTTGTTTTTCTTGCATATATATTTTTTCAAAAACTATTCTAATTTTATTTTATGAATAAATTTATTGATTTAAAAAAAGGATAAGTTTTCTAAATGCTACAAGTGTTTTTGAGTCTTCATTATTGTTTTACAGTTAATAATATTTATATTTTGTATTAAACGAAAATTAAAAAAAAATATATTTACGTCATTTTAAAACTGTATTAAAATCAGCAATTCAGTATGCACCAACCCAATATTCATTGCTATAAATGAGACTATATTTAATGTTAAAAGAGCGTCACCTAATTTACTATACTGTAATTGGCAAAATGCTAATGAAGGCCAGGGGAGTGACTTGACTAATTCATGTGTTCATCTTCATTTTTCGGTACATATAAAATTATATATTATGGACCTTAGTCATAAAACTATCTATTATAAAATTTAAATGATAAAAACTTTTTCAAAAATATAATCCGACTTCGACACCAAAACAAGTAAACTAAAAAGTAAAAAAATAAATGTTTTCTACTGCATTTTCAAGTCGGTGCCAGGTAGAACATTCGAAATCAATCAAGTAAAAACTATTATTTGTTATTTACTTTTACATATTATATATTTATATATACATACATATAATTTCCTAAGTTCATGCAATTTGCATCTGATATCTTACAATGCAAAAATAAAAAAAAACATTAAGTGCGAGTCGGCCTGACATAGACTTTCGAGATAGCAGATGAAGCTTAGTAATATGGCCTCTTGATACGAGCACACAATCAGAGTATTCATAACTTTTTTCAAGTACATTAAGTACTTTTTCTCAATTGACACTTTGTCGGGGATACTGCAAAACTGCGTATCTAGCTTTTCCTATAAAGTCTAAATTTTAACCAAATATTAAATTAAATTATTGATAAAATGGTCTTAAGGATATTTCCCATTATGCATTGTATTGTATTTGTATTGTCACCAACAATATGTCATAAATTATTTATGTTATGTATTAATTTTACAAATATAAATTATAAAAATGTTAATGAGCTTGTTTTTTATAAATAATGAAATTTAACATTTGATTCAAAGACGGGCCTTATCAAAAGCTAGTTACGCGATTTTGCTCTATCGCTGACAATCAAGAATAAAATTAATTTCATACTTGTTAAATAAATGGTTGTCCACTTTGAGCTTGGAATAAGCTCTGAAGTCATCGGGAAGCAGCATGACTGGTATGGTAACATGGCTCAATTCATTTATCTGAAACAATAACACATTAAATTGTACCATTGCTATTGTGTAATACATAAATCTCTACTAATATTATATATCTGAAGAGTTTATTTGTATTTTTGTCTGAATGCACTAATCTCACAAACTAGTGATTCGAATTGAAAAATTCTTTTTATGTTAAATAGTTTATTTATTAAGGAAGGCTACAAGCTATATTACATCATGCAATAAGAGGACCACTAGGGACAGCTACTAATTATATATAGCATTTAGAACAATGGTATTTTATAACTATAGGTAAGTTAATATTCATGCTTTTTATGTTAAGAATTTGTGGCCATTTCACCTTTGACAGTAAAATAAAATCAAATTGTTTTATTTCAATTTGTAGTAATCACAAATACCTAAAAAAAAATAAGATGTTACTAAAGAAAAGTTATTTTTTGAATATAATAATACAACTCAATGATAATACCTATCAAATGCAGTTTAATAATTTACTAAAGGTGAAAATTTTCACATGACTTTGTTCAAGAAGACTAGGTAATTTCTAGAAATTTTACACAAAATAACAATTTTAATATCATGTTGCCTTTCTCAAGAACAGTTTTCAAATAATATATATATATTTTTTTAATGTTTCATATTAATTAACAGCCTAAATTTAATAGTCTTTTAATGTATAAAGATGATTCATGGGAAGAAAGAAGGCATTTTAATATCTTATTAGCCATTGTAAGCATCATAAGGTTGTCATGTACAAAATTAGACATACAAAATAAGGATTACTAAATTCTTCATAACATGGTGTCATGATTTCTACAAAGATCATGAAATTTAAATCAGAAACCGTTTAAAACCTTTATAAGCAATAATTATAAAATGTTATAATGAATAAATGTTTTAAATAATATTATCTTACTAAAAACTAATTTGCCTTGCTTTTGGTAAGTACATATAAAATATAAAAAAATCTATATTTAAGAGAAAAGTTATTTGAGTGACCTTGAATATTACTAAGACATGATCAGAACATAAAACAACATTAATTTTTAAAAACGCTATATGAAGCTAATTCGAAATGTATTTGAAATAAAAACTTCATAATATTTATGAAAATTAAATCATATCATATTTATATCATAGCTGATAGATTAAATGTTGTTGGCTCATTGTTTAGCTTTTAATCCTTCAATGCTATAAACATCTATATTTAGAAGACAATAGAAATTTTTATTATTGATCATTTGCCAGCAATCAAAAAATATATTAAGATTTATATAATATTAAAAAAATATATTTACACACAGAAATACAAACTTACACAAAATATTAATACAGAAAATGATGTCTAAAGAATTTAAGTATATTTTTAAAAGTAAAAATTTTATTGATGTTTATGTATGTATCCACAATAAGATTTTGTACATATAATTAATTATAAAGTGGTCATATAGAAATAATGTAATTACCGTGTGATTAACACCCCACATAAAAACAGACAGTAACGGTTCATTAGCACGAAACAATTTCACTTTTTGATGTTTCACGCGAATATGTTTCTTTTTCAATTTGCTCAATCCAGTGGTGGGAACGGACATTTTGGATTTGTTTACAAGAATCGGTGCACAGCCACTTATTAGAATTTAAAAGGATTTAAATTATTTAAACCATGTTTTCAGTAAAACAAAACCGAAGAGACGACCAAAGAATTTGAATAAATAAGAATTTTATTACAGAAACTCGACACCCATCGATAGGGCAAACGGCTTTTTGACAGTCGAATTAGTAAATACAGGTTAAAAAAGCTGTTTTGATGATCATCAGTGCTTCGAAAATAGATAATAAAAATATTGACTTACATCTTCACAAGACCAACTTTATATTTTTGTTGTGTTTTAAGTGAGTATTACACTTATAACTCTTATAAATTTATTTATGAAAAGAAATATTTAAGATTTGATTTTGGTCGCCGAAAATAGCACCCTAACGGATGTGAACTCGTGACATACTAAAAAACGTAACAGACTGGAAGCATTGTAGTGGCTACTTTACCATGGGAAAAAAGATTATTGTTTTATTTTTTTATTAGCTGTTATTTAGAAATGTAGAAATTTAGGTCTTAAATCAAGATAATACCTCAAAATCTCACATAACAATGCTTATCGTAAAAGAGGTCAAAATTTTTTAAAATTCGAAATCGATTTGAGACGAAAAAGTAATTCTGTTCAAATATTCAATGAAAACTAAATGTTCATTTATACTTCAAATAGTAAAAAATAATACCCCTACTGTACAACTAAATGACGCAGATAGTTTCGATCTTTTGCGTAGAATCTTTTTAATTTTAAAAAGTTTGCGTTTAGAAAGATATTGTGGAGATAGCTAACTTATTTATACCGGTAATCAATCCTTTTTTTAAATAAATTCTTTCGTTGTTTTGCCTTTCATCGCAGATTATATATCCTTCCCTTTATATATTGAATAATTTTAAAATATAAAATACACTCTATTTTATTTTACAAGTTGGCAACTTTATTTAAGTAGACTTTATCATTGTAAATTTTGTATTTAATAATTCAGTATATTTTTCTGCTTATATATTGCAGGATACAAAAAATGTTGACGAAAATTGAGTGTAGATAACAATAAATATTTAACTCTTTATAGTTAAAAGTACAAATAAATAATTAAAGTTAATTTACATATGATAATCTCGTATTCATCGCGAGTGAATTCTTCGGCACAGTGGAAATTCTACAATCAAATCGAATTAATTAACAAAAATAATGGTTGTCCCTAGTCCATTTGTTTATTGGGCACAAACGGACAAAGCTATATCGTTAAAAATCGATTTGAGAAATGTTTTAGAGCCTGACATTAGTGTATGTGATAATAATATTAAATTTGCAACTCGGGGAGTGGGTGCGCATGGAGATAGCCAATATGAATTTAATTTGAATTTATTTGCTGCAGTCCAACCAGTAAGACTTTAATATTTTAATTAAAAATAAGTAAGATTATTATGTTATGTTGCAAATAGTGGTAAAAATTTGAAGTATAGAATTTTAGTTTAATTTTCCCCTAAACTAGGATGGAAATGTAATAATAGTGATTATTACTTTTGGAAATAAAGACCACGCAAACTTAAAAGACATGCATATATAATATATGCAAAATTCTCATCTTCACAGAACAAAAATGGAGATCCCACAACAGTCCGAATTTTCGACAATAGAGTTGAAATTGTTTTGGAAAAAAAGAAACCATCATGGTGGCCAAGACTTACGGCTCAACCGCAGAAACCAGCTTGGCTGAAGGTAATATTGCCACCAATCTAGTAAAATATTTATTATATTAAATAAAACACTTCGTACTCACACAATAAGACTAAGGTGTCCTGATTCTTTACATTAAATTAGGAATATATTTAATGTTAATGTTGTAATTAGTGAGTATTTACTGTTAGTTGGAGTTTTAGTCAAACTAGAAAATAAAATATTAAAATAATATATCGAAATATCTCTCAAAAAGTGCAGTGAAACATGCTTATACATTCTTCTGCTTAAATTTCATGCAATAACATAGTGAAATTTATTTTATTGTAGATAAACTTTGATTTATGGAAATCTGAAGATGGTCACGACAGTGAAGATGAAGCAAGAGACGTAATGCAAGACTATCCTGGCATGTATGACAAGCTACAAAAAGAGGAAATGGGCTACAGAAAAGGTTAGATATTTTTTTCTGATTTCTTAAATCTATCAAAACCATTGAACAGATTGTGTTGAAATTTGGCACTCAAATAATTATGATGTAAGCATTTTTGATAATTTGAATATCTAAGAGGTGAAACAGGGTTGCCAGCTCAAGTTTGTATGGAAAAATCAAACTCGGCATAAGTGAAGCCACTGGCCAAAGGTAATAATAATATATATATATATTCAGTCACTGTTAAAGGCAGACATGATAAACTATAATGTAATTTGTGCTTCTAATTGTTGTTCTAATTAATACATGTAGTGCCAAAACCTTACTAGGGATACAACATTGTTTATAAAAAACATTGATGTAAATACATCAAAGTTTTTGAATGTGTAACGTTAATGTTCAAAACATTGACGTTTATAAACGATATATTGATGTTTTTTCGATGTTTTTCTAGACTGGTACTATTATGAAACACAAAAAAAATTAGTTTTCTCAATGTTCATCAATATTTATATGTCGATGTAATATGCATATTGGCTGCTATAAATTATTTATTAGCTATGAATTAGGAGTAGAACACATGTAAGTCATCAATATAACATAAATAGGCTTAGTTTAAAAGGCTTAAGAAATAAAAATTTGATTTACTTTTCGAAAAAATTAAATACAAATTAATCATATTATCTTTTATTAGTTACTAGAGTCCTGCCCTGATGTTGCACAGATACAATGTAGTTTTATCCAACATCATATAACAAATTCTCTGCTTCTCTCTATAATGCTATAATATGTATACAAGCTTTGGTTAATATGCAAACAAATACATATTTTGATGGAGCCAAAAAATACATTTTCCTAAAACATTGTTCTTGGAGAATGACATATCATCGATGTTAAAACATTAATATTTATAAATGATACATAAATGTTTTCTAAAATTGATTTATTGTTTGCATTCCAAACACTCACTGCTTCAGTGTCAAAATTCTGACACCAAATGTACAATTTTATAGCACTAATAGTATTAAAATATTCTCTTTGGTTCCTAAAATATTGTGGAATATTATTCTACCTGTATTATAATCTTAATCTAAAATCTTGCAAACAAAGGTTAGTTTGACCTTTATATTGTTATAATGTTTTTGTCTTTAAAATAATAATAATGTTGATTTATTTTTAGCATTAGTTAACATTGAATTTATTTTATAATATTTATTATTGTCTCAATCAGCAGAAAAATAAATATTACAAAGTTTTATTTTAACACTAGCTCATACCTCGATATTCGGCCACGACTATGTCTTGGGTTTTATTTTTTGCGGAATCCTCATTTTTTTTTTTTAAGTAACTTATGTTACTCATTACTATAACATTTTGTATATGCCAGAGAAAGTTCCGTCAAAATCGATTCAGCTATTTCGCAGATTAGCCAGAACAGAGACTGACAGCCAACAATTAGTTGATATAGGTAAAATAACCGAGCAAGAGACTAGCTTTAACCCACTGACGATTACTACTCATAAAGAAATATTAAAAACAAAAATAAAATTAACTAAAGGCCGGCAACGCATTTCGTAGCTCCTCTGGTGCTGAAAATGCCCATGGGCGGCAGTATTAACTTTTCATTAGGTGATCTGTCAGTTCGTTTGCACCCAATCCTGTAAATAAAAATATATTTATGGGCTGGCTGGACCTGAGCAGCATCTCTCGTAGAAGATCTGCCTGCAGTAGTTAATATAGCTGCATTTCGTGCTATGAGTGAGGGAGCCGGAAGCCTAATCCTCTCCGCCCGTCCTTTTCCTTACTTATTTTTTTTATCTATTATTCCTTTTCAAGGAATTTTTGGCAAAGAATTTATGGGTCCTCTGGTGGTTCATATGGCTGGCGATGATCACTTAACATGAGCTGACTTGCATGCTTGTTTGCCAACTATTTTTATAAAAAAATCTGCTGCTTTGTAGAAAGACAATACAATTTTATTTGTATCTATAGATGAATGGACATTTATATCTTTTAAACCTTGAAGTCAAGGATTTTATATAACAAAAATGTCTAAAATAGTGTATGATGCTTGAGTTGTGTCTAGAAACTTTAATACGATTTAATTAACATTGTATTGGGTTTTTTCGCTCTTTTTGTTTTAAATGCCAAATTCACAACGTAATCTTTTAATTTATCACAATTTATCTCTTTCAAAAATTTTATATTGTGTTGCTGAATATTGTGTTTAAAATTCAAACAAAAATGGGGAGACCCTTTTTGTAACGCCTCGAAACTGCAAAGACGAAAAAAAAATAATTGATAATCTTATCAGCTATGAGCGCCAACCTGTATTACATAATTATTAATTTCTAACATAATTAAGATAATACCCAAGATAATTTGAACCAGTATTATTCGACGAACGACATTTTAGCTAAATACAATATTAATAATATAAAAATGGTGTTTCCGCTTTCAGAGGACCTGAAGAAGGTATATCTTGTGCTTTACAATCTATGTCAATTAATTGGATATGTGTACATATTGAGCGTGATGGCCATAAGGTATTTCAAGCTGGAATATGATTCGGTGGCAGATACATATGAACATGTGGGTCCAGCTATGAAGTTTCTACAGCTTATGATGTTTCTAGAAGTAATGCATCCTCTATTCGGATATACTAAGGTAAGTTGAGAAGTTGTGAACTTTAGACTTACAAAGGTATTAGACAACATCAAGAAGTCATTTAAGGTTTAAATGCCTTTTTGATGTTGTTTTGTCTTGAAAATGTTTTTATTCTAATTTTGAATTTATTATCCTTTTTTGAATTCGAATTAATCTATCACCGTTTGCAAAAAAAATGTGAAATATATAAAAAAAAATTAAGTGTAAAAATGTATGAAAATCAATTATTATTATTATTAATGTCATGCAAATTGAAAATGGTTAAAAACAAAATTTTAACTTTTACCATAAAAAGATAAGTATTTATATTCTTAAATCCAATCCATCCATCAATATTATTGATTCTTCAATGCCAAATGTTAAATATTATAAAATATTAATACACTGCTAGTATATAACATATCTTTACGAAAATGTAAGAATGTATTCCTTGTTTCACGTATGTTTTACACGAATACGAGGCGAGTCCGAACTCGAGCATTGCACAGTCGAGTAAACACGACTTTAAACATTTAATGCATATAACATTGTTAAAAAAATTATTGAATTTTCTTAGCCGTTAAAAGACATGTATAATCTATTATATATTTACTTGACTTTTTATATTGAATATAACTGACTGAGTCGGCTCGTGTGCACGACGAATGTAACTTCGTCGAAACGTCGGGCAATATGACCCGTTGTATTAAATATGAATAGTATAAATCGCGAAAGTTTAAAATATATAATTTACTTGACTTGTTTGGTATATAGACATATCCCGGAACAAAAATAACAAATTTTCAATGTATTCAATCAGGCCTCACGTGATTAATGGATAAATATATTTTCAGGGTGGAGTGCTGGTGCCATTCCTACAAGTTAGTGGTCGTGCGTTTGTATTGTTCGCTATGATAGAGGCGGAGCCGAGGATGCAAACGAAGCCAGTTGTCTTCTACTTGTTCATTATTTGGAGCACCATCGAAGTTATCAGGTAAATATGAAATGTATACAGGGCGTTCGACTTTTAATTTAGGTCCTTCAAATGGGGGTTAAATTTGTAAGTTTTACTCTCGAGACCGATATAAAACAACTCGGTAGCCTAGTAAAAGATACGTCGTAAATAGTAACGAAAGCTGTGAATGTCTAAAATAAGGCACTGACAGTAAATACTTTTATGTTGTAAAGCATGGAAATTAAAGTCTGAGAGCAAAACTTATAAGTCTAATTCTGGCATATTTCGTATAAAAAGTCAGACCTTTTTACTTATAAAATAGTTAAATATTTCAGGACCATTGCATTCATATCTTATACTTTTTAAGTTCACTTTACTCTTACATCGTAATAAACTAAAGAAAAACAAAAACTTTCTAATGATTGCTTGTGTATGCAACGAGTCCAATTGCGATAGATAAGCGAACAAAATAAAAAAAAATAGATTTTTATATGCTATGTGATGTGTTAAAATACTGGTTTTAACAGTGTTGATAATTTTAGATGGTACGAATTTAACTGGCCTTCTATAAGATTATAAATATGTAGATATATATAATTAAAATATTCTAAACGTTTTTTACAAAAAAAATACGCATTTGTTTTAGTAATGAAATGAAAAATGTCTTATTGTGTAGTTGAAACAATAAAGACCAAAGTGCAATCGGAACTATGGATTAATTAATTGTATTATTTAACATAATAAATCAATGCAATATACAGTTTTAAATTAAAAAATATTTAAATTTATATATTTATTTGTCAAATGATTCCAAAAATAATAGAATACAACCTTAAAAATTCTGTTTATTACTACAAATGCTGCTAAAACTATGAAAATTTTTCTCTTTTTCTTAAAATCACTTTATCTAGATCCAATTAAGAATGAAATTGAGGACTACCCTCATTGCGATCCAATCTGTACTTTTAATATTTAAGATTTGCACAGTTAAATAATTCTCAGGGTACTTTTTTGTCTGTTGAAATACATAGTTTAGAACTGAATTGCAAAATTATCTGCGGTACAATTAGTGTGAGGGACAAAGGACTAATTGTACTGCAGATAATTTTATTACAGTTAAGGGATCTTAGTCCTACATGAACAAAGATCCCTCATCTATATGCATTTTATATAACAAATATTTTAATAGCATTTTTTCTTTCAGATATCCATTTTACATAACGCAATTATACAAAAAGGATATTTATATACTGACTTGGCTTCGTTACACAATGTGGATACCTCTGTATCCGTTTGGAATTTTATGTGAATCAATGGTGATCCTACGAAACATACCATATTTCGAAGAAACACAAAAATTCACTATATCTATGCCCAATGAATGGAATTTTGCTTTTCACTTACCATCATTCTTAAGGGTTTATTTATTACTGCTAACTTTCCCAGGAATGTACTTTGTTATGAGTCATATGTATAAATTGAGAACTGTAAAATTGAAACCAAAGATTGTTATTAAGAAATGCAAGTAACTGAGTTTCATACTGACCTTTTGGGTTGTAGTGAACTAATTAATTTATTTGACTGATTTTAAGTTTTTAGAATTTTTCTGTTACATTAGATTAATGGTTAGTGTTTTTAAATGTAGATTTCGTCCAAACTACACTGAAATAATTCTTCCATTGCATATTTGGATGCTGATAAGCAATACGATGTCAACCATACAGACTTCGTTTTGAGAAAATGGCGCTTTAAAGTGTCAAACCGATTCTTAATAAATTTATTTGAAGATGGATATATACGTCATATATCTATGTTTTCTTTTCTATTTTGACAAATGATATAATTAATTAAAAGCAGATTAGTATAATAAAAAAATTTATCTAATAATTATTTTGTTCTATGTATTTGAATTTGATTATTGTATAAGTTGCAAAATATGGAACACGTTTGAAATTCGAAACATTCCTTTAAGAAACTTTTTTCAGTACTTATTTAGTTTAGATGACTAAAATTTTTATTGAATAATATTTAGTAGGTGATGCACTATCAGAATTCATCAATATCATAGAATTTGACTTTTTGTGTTTTATTTTAATTTATTTATAGCTTTTGGTACTGCGGTCTATGTCCGCAATAATTCTACCAATGTCAATGTAGTGGGAAAGACAGTAGTGATTGATTGGTTGTGTAGATTCCTTATGTATTTCTTGTGATGTATTCGTCAGTTAGAACCTGTTAAAGAACAATACACACATGTGTTAATAATAAACGTCACATTGTTAGACAAAGATTTTAAGTACCCTATGTTAATATAATATAAATAAAGACTACCTCCTCAAATTATAATTTAATATTATTTGACTGTATATACTGACATAAAATTTTTAAATGAAAGGATTATTTGAATTGTGTCTCCTACACTGGATAGTGGTGGGATGAGAGATCTCAGGAGGGATTTTTTTTGTGGGTTGACACATTATTGGTTATCAGCATCTATTTATTCTTTTAATTTGAAACAACATTTGTTTTTTTTTTCAATATTTAAGTAGGTATCTTAAGTATATGTTGCCAATTGTGGTTGTAATTCTTTTGGGGTCGTTATTTTTATCAACACAAATATTTGGGGGAAATAATGGTAAGAGAAATATATATAAGTGCAATTTATTTTTTTGTATAACTTATAATATAATTTCATGAATACTATAAGATTATGGTGAGCATTACATTATCATAAAGATCTACATAAGTTGTTTTTACACATGAAAAAATTTACTGTCAAGTGCCTTTATTTTTAATACACACAGCATTCGTAAGATTACCTAGGTTACTGTTACCAGGATCTCAGATGTTTTACAGAGTTGTTTTATATCAATTACGAGAGTAAATCTTACAAATGTAATTCTCGCCGACGATTAAGCTGTCTAATTTGATTTTACTTCGTTAAAGTAGAGCCTAGCTGTAGCTTACTGACTGCAAATCTTATATGGTCTGGTTAGACCAGGGTGGTTCCACGATCTCGCAGAAAATCTATGTGAAGTAACTAGTCTGCGTTTTGTATGGTGAGTGAGAAAGGCGAAGCCCAAACCTTTCTCAATTCCTTTCCTTATTTCCTATTCCCGAACATACATGTCTTATTTGAAGCTGGCAACGTAGTTGTGGCTCTTATGGTGTTGCAAAAGTCCATGGGCAGCGGTGATCACTTAAGGTCAGGTTTCCCACTTGCTCTTTTGACAGTTATTTTTATTTAGAACAAACTTAGATTCATGAAATACACTGTTTTTATATACTCAAGATATATTTTAAACTCTCTAAATTTTTACATTTGAATTTATGTATGATTATTTATTTATAAAAAAGAATAGTTTTGTTTTGTTTTAAAAGTTATATCTTTGTTGCAATTGTTTATAATTTTGTATGTTATGAATGCTTATGAAAATAAATGCACTTTTCTATGAATATGAGTTTTAATTTTTTGTTATATATATACAAACAAATAAAATTACGGTGTTTATAATTTAAAATTAACAGCTTGTAACTGACTACTTACATCAAAACACAATTATAAAAATTTTGTCAGTCTATCTGTTTGTTCAGGCTAATCTCTGATATGGCTGCAGATAGCTAATGTTATAAGGATTAACTTAGGCTATTTTTGTTTTAATTTTTTTATTTATTTTAAATAATAATGTAAAATATCCAATTGAAGTAGAAAAGGTAGGTAAACATAAATTGTATTATTTATATAAATATATAATTTCCTCAGAGAATCGAGGGTGAAACTGCGGGACACAGCTAGTATTGAAATATACATTTATCAGTTTTAGGTTCAGAAATAAAAATAAATGTGACAAAAAAATTCCAACTAATAAAAGAAATTTTATTAAGACCAAGCAACTACATCAATCAATTTTATTCACATATTAAATATCAAACTGCTTTCAACATCTATTTGCACTAAAATTACCAATTTTATGGTATTAAGTCAGGCATTAACAAAACAGTTTTAATTGTTTTTACTCAACGTGTTATGGTAACCAAGTGTTATTAGACATTCTTAATGACTGACTTATTCAAAATTCTGCTTATGAGTATTTCAAAAACAGGCACTTAAGAGCGCAGTTTGATGTAAGCTCTTCTAAACCATTCGAATGGGGAGCTGTGTGCATAGTATTCATGGAAGATGGGTTCCACTAGAGCATCTGGTGGCAGCATCTTGTACACACGCTCACCGTAATATGTGCCGACCTTAAAAAGAATCATAATATCAATATTCTTAATTTTAATTCTGTATACAAATATATTGCCATGTGTGAGTTTCGCCAAAACAAAATGGCACCATTTTAAATATATTTTTTTGTTTAAATATATTTTCATGTGATTGTTTAGTTGAGTAAAGTAAATTAGGAACAACCCATATAGCCAAAAAAAATATATATCTGACTGGTATATTTAGGTTATTTGATGTTTGTTGAGTATATGCATATCATTGACAGATTTTTCCGAATTTTATATCAAAACATGCGCTACGTTTCGCTGTAAATGATTTGCCATTGTCCGTCACCTATTTCACACATAGTCAATAGAATAGCATACAACTCAAAACGTAAGGTTTTTCCAACATACCTCCCATCCAGGCACATCACGCATAAGTTCAGCTTCCGCGTCGCGGTTCCTACGGAGCTGTTTCAGGTATTCCCTGTCCCTTTCAGCCAGCAACATGGGATAAATGGCCATTTTGGCAGAGCGCATCTCAATTTCATTTTTCTGTATTCTCTTGGCAGTCAAATTGTACAAATAAATTGATATTAGTGTTATGCCGGCATAGCCAGCGAACATAGTATACCCTAGAAGAATTAGAAAGGAATTAGGCATTTTGATAAAGGTAAATATCAGAAGAATCATATAGTTTCAATGAACTCCAGAAATGTAGATTTATTGGTGTCAAATGAATTAAAATGACTATATGAGTATATAATATGAAGCAAACGAAATGAACTCTATCAAATATATTTAAATATTTAGATATAAAATTTGTTATTAGTACAGACCTAACCTATTATGAAGTTACATAATATGTTATCGATTTATATTAAAAATGGTATTTTAATATGAATCTTACCACTGAAGTATTGTTTCGCAGGTAGCCTTTTAAATGGAATAGGTTTATAGCCTCCCGGAGGAGGCAAATCTTGTTTTCGGGCTATCTGACAAGCCTCGGCCATTTTTAAGGTTTGACAATGACATTGGCAGTTGCTAAAAATTTACTTTTTTGAAGAGTTCGCCATTTTGAAAACAGATAATAAACAAGATTAGATATCTTGTTGGCTGTAGCAAATTAAACAGATAAAAAAATATTTGCTGACTCTAGTCAAAGAGTATGACATTATGACCAGCATGTCTTGTCCTAGCAACTTGTAAACAAGCATAAGTTGTTTTAATTATTTGACCCCAAAAATATTAACGCTCGTATTCCTTAACAATGGACGAAGAAGTACAAGCAGATATTGCAGAGCCTCTTGAAGAAGAGACTGAATTAAAATTAAGACCGTTAGAACGGATTAAGCTCAACCCTAAAGCACCCATTGAACCTTCGGCATACGGTAAAGGAAAAAATTTCAGCCGACCATGGATTCTACAAGATGGTCGAGAAGTACCTGAACAAGGAAGTGAAATGCGTGATAATTATAAATTTCCTAAAAAACCTAAACAAGCCGAAGGTACCACTAAATTCATATATATTATAGTTTTGAATATTTAATAATAATTATTAAAATATCCAAAAACCCAAAATAAAAATAAATATATTCCTATTTATATTTAATATAACGGGTCTTATCGCGATAACTAATAGTAGTAATACCTTTTTATTGCCCGACGTTTCGACGAAGTTACATTCGCCGTGGTCACGAGCTGACTGGTGTACCGCGCGCCCTCCGGCGACGAGTGCGCGAGTTTTCTTCGCCTACCCTCACAATATTAATATTGTCTTTACCGTTATTATAATGCTGGGAGCACACCACACTAACACAATCGGTTCGCGCGAACATTGTTCGAGGTACTTCACTTTTGTTAAATTTATTTATCACCGGGTTCCAAGCGGCCGACAATTTAAATCCGTCATCGCGATTGAAGAATCGTTAGTGTCGTGTTAGTGTGGTGTGCTCCCAGCATTATAATAACGGTAAAGACAATATTAATATTGTGAGGGTAGGCGAAGAAAACTCGCGCACTCGTCGCCGGAGGGCGCGCGGTACACCAGTCAGCTCGTGACCACGGCGAATGTAACTTCGTCGAAACGTCGGGCAATAAAAAGGTATTACTACTATTAGTTATCGCGATAAGACCCGTTATATTAAATATGAATAGTATAAATCGCGAAAGTTTAAAATATATAATATTCCTATTTGTATGACTATAACAAAGTGTCTTAAATTTCAGAAATAACGATTTTTATCATAGAAAAATTATTTTGTATAATATTTTTAAGTTAATATTGTTTAAAGGTATACGAAAACGTATGTTAACCGACTTTTTTTGGGAGCAAATGCTGGATGAAGTTATTGAGGAATTGGCAACATCAGAACCTGTTGACGAATATTGTTCAGAATATGATGCTAACTTTGTAAAAGATCAGTTTGAACCACGCAATTTAGAAGTCACTGCAGATAAAAATGTATATAAAAAATATATAAAAGTGTATTGATTTATATATAAGAAGATTTGAAATAATTAAGCATCGTTTGTTTTTTTAATATGTCCACAGATGCACCTGAAATATCCTTTATATGGAACTGGATCGAGCGCAATAACATACTACAGCGAGAATATTAAAAAGACTGGGCCTGTAAGTAATTATATAGAATTATAATATAATTTGAATTTTGATTAATTTTCAACGTTTTTGATCTACAGCCTCTATGTAATGTCTTTCATTTCAGGGAGAAATATTGGAAAAATTTCGAAGATGTCAATATTTTACAAAACCAATGGAAGAAAGACTAGACAACGGTTGGGTTTTGTAATTTACTTAATACTATGAAATTCTTGTGTTTATATATTTTAACCTATAAATAAAATATTATTAACAATTTATAATTTTTATTTGGTTAAAAAGATAATCATTAAAATAATAAGTCCTCATCTTCCCAATTATGTGGGTAGCACTCGGGTTTGAAATCCCCAGCGGACACAGTAGTCGAAGAGATCGTAGTGCAAGGCCAAATGTTTGCTAGACATTCTAATGATTCCTTGGGAGACGTTGGCGGCGTGATGGATTTATCTGATGTAGCAAAAATATATGAGAAAACCAGCAAGTTAAAATAAAATATTTGAAAATTAAATTATTAAAATAGCTGCAGAGACCAAACTAACCGAGTTGCGTAGTTTTTACATAATAGATACAAAGAATATTATTAAGTGTATTTCTTTTCATCATTTGATAACTTGTATATTTTAGAAGAACAAAAATAAATGTTGTAGAATTGTTGGGAAATAATTAGAATTTGCGATGAGTTTGAAATAATTGTAAAATTTGTTCCTTAACTAATCGTTCATAGCAATTAAGAACCTTTTGATATACCGACTTTTTTAAAATTCATAGTTAAAATAAAGAGTTTATAAAGATTCACTAACCACTATCACCACAAATAGGTTTCTTATCAGTCTTAATATTAAATAATTTTTGATTATAGTTTTTCTTCGCTTTAACCATCTTTAATCGATATAACTCCTCTCTTTCCTTTAAAAAGACAAAAATAAGAAAAACTTTAGTATGTTAGTAATAATTTTCAGTTCATTTATAAATACGTATGTATGTGTTAAAAAGAAGTATATAAATAAATTGTCAAACCCGTTCATCCATTTCCGTTAAAATGTAGCTTTCCGTGTTTCGTAATTTGGGCATTATTACTTTCTCGATACCATTTACCTTTCTAAAATAGCAAAAGATATTAAAAGCAAATTGATTTTAAATACCTCAACAGTAACATTTACAAAAATAATACGTAAGACCTTAAAGTAGATTTAATAGCTTCATCAAGTAGCAAGCACGTGTTGCGTAAAGAGGCGAATTTAATTAAGAGCTCTATAGCCTTTTTGAAAGCCTTCTTAGTTTCAGCTGTTCGATGTCCCCCGGCACCAAGGCCAGCATAACGCAATACATCGTTAGTTGACGTATCTTCAATGATTTGAAGAGACACTGTGGAAACTCCAGATATATTTTCTGGTACTCGTTGTACACGAATTTGTGCCTGTTTTGATTATTTAATAAACATCCATAACTATACGTATAATAAATTATTACTATAATTAATAATTAAAAAAACATAGCCAATTTTATTTATTCTTATTACCTCCCCTACATTTTCCAGTACCAACGCATTAGACTCGCCATTAGTAAATTTTATAGCTGCAAGTGATATATATGCTTCTTTCAATGTATGCCCTAATATTCCTTGAGTTGTAGATAATTCAGTTGCAGTTTGTCGACCTCGAATACGAAGAGCTTCTGCTTTTCTTTTCAATAACTGATAACCCTTATTTACTTTTTCCTGACGGTTTTTGATGTCACGTAACATAAATAAAGAAGCTGTTACTGGATAACGATTTTCTGTATTCATTGTTCTTAAGTGTTTTAGGTATAATATTTCTTTCTTGGCTCTATTCCTTTTTAATTTTAAGCCGTTCTTTTATTTTTTTTTCTAATATAATAATGAAAATGGCGTAAAATCAAGTCACATTTCTATTTTTAATAATAAACCAAAACCAGCCAAGATAATGTCAAAAATCGCAAGACTTTATTGCTGCATTACTAACTCTTTAGTTAGGTTCTTGTGTTACTGGACAACATGTGCATGTTGCGCCTCTGGTGACAAAATTGAGTACTATACATTTCTGAACGAAATAGACGCTTCTATAATCTTTGGTATGGTTTCTAATCCCTTTCTTGTTTCAGAACTATATCTTCGAATGTCAAAACACAGTCTTTTGCATAAAAGATGCATTCTTCGAAAATAACATAAATAAAGGTTAAACAAGACTATAATACCCATTAATAATGTCTGGTGGGCTCATAGATAAGGTTTACATAGGTTTGGATAATGCGCCGGCCGCATTCGATATTAAATCAAGAATACTCGGACCAGTAAGTGATTCGACCTTAAGATGTAAAACTCACGTTTTTACATATAATTTGCATTAACATGTCGTATTTTTTTGTTACAGAACGGTACTAACCTTGAGTATATAAGATCAGAGACAGGAGTGGTCGCTGTTTTGAAAAGTGACAAATTTGAGCCACTGCATTTAGCACTTCACCACACGAGATCAGAGGCACTGGCGGCAGCTAGATCATTAGCGCAGAACCTAATCGAGACTATTCGAGCGGAGTTAGCACAATGGAGTGCTGCTCAAGCGGGAGGTCCACCACCTGCGCTCAATGTGCCACCTCCGACTCTCACCACGACGGCCGCGCCGCCACCTGTACCGCCACCTGTTGTAACAGTAGCATTATCTACCCCCTCGACACTGACAACGACATCCCATCCATCAGTTATTCCTCCAGTAGTCAGCGTTGCACCTGCTACAACACCATTGATGACTGTTAGGCAACCAACAGTCTTACAGCTATTACCACAGCAGCAATATGTGTTAAATCAAGAGAGTGGTCAATTAATACCCATAGTTCAGCCAGGAGTTCAAGTATCAAATACGAATTTCACGTCGCTTCCTTTAGCGCAACAATTAAGTGCAATACAGCAGCCAAATTTTGGTGCTACACAGATTGTCGATATATCTAGTATGCAACCTGTGAATGTTACGCAATTACGACTCAGTGGGGTTCCATCATCGATGTCTATGATCTTGCCAAACGGCCTGACATTTCCCCAGGCAAGTTTAACAGGTGCTGATACAACTACCGTTAGTTCAGCTACCGCTACCCCAGTAGTTTGTGCAGCACAGAGCACTAATTCTTCACAGAAAATCTTGTACAGTACTGATAAGGGAGATAAAGAAGTAAAATATCATATACAAGGAGCAGAAACAATGCAATGGACAGTTCCAGGGTCTCAAACTATGCTAATACCATATCAGCAGTTGCAAGACTTAGCTTCAAATCAAGGCTTGACAAATATTCAACCTCAGCAATTTGTATCTGTAAGTACCAATTTATTACTTCAATCATTCTAAAAGTTAACGACAAATTTTATAGTAATTATTATAAAGAAAAAGAACTTTATACCACCTAAAATAGTATTTGTTTGTATTTCATTTAATCCTACATGGCAATTACCATTACAATTTCGAGTTTTTCATTTGATCTTTTGGGTTTTTTCTTAATTTTCTTTTTTTCCTAAACCCCCCAGTATACACACCAAAAAGAAATCATTTAAACTAAACCTTTGGAACTAGTGCATTTATTTTAAAATGAAAATGTATTATATTTCAATAATTTTTTTTCTATTTCTTTAATAGATTGCTCCAGCAAATAGTTTTCAACAAACATCTCTACCATTATCGCAACTACAGCTCCAGCAGTTGCAAGCAACGGGCACAATAATGCAATTAAATCAAAAGGTAACAAAATCAAATTTTATTCACTTATTGTTTATTTTATATCAAAACTATTTGATTGTTGTAGAGTTCTATATTTTTATTTATTGTTTTGTATGGCAATTAGCTGTGATCATAAAATTTTATGGAGACTTGATATTTATATAGGTTTAAGATATGTTTAAGAAACATTTTTTCTACTAATTTAAAAAGTATTTATATTTGTATTTGAAAATCACATAAAAAATATGATAAGTAACTACTATCTGCCTTACTACAAAAAATTTAAACAGACGTTAAAAGCGTGTTTAAAAAAAACCATACTACAAATCTGTGTCTAAAGACAGTTTTGAGTTAAACATGCTTTAGATATAGATTAATATGCGTTTAAAAGATGTCTAAGACCTATTTTTGCTGTCAAATGTAACGTATAACATTTTATCAATAAGTTTTTTTATGAGTTTATTTGCTGTTAAGCAATTTAGATAATATTTTAAGCAATGTTTAATTTTTAAAAACTGTTTAGCTAGACACATGTTCAACATGGTTTTAATGCGTCTTTTGTAGTATGACAGTATATGGTTTACTAATAAAAGTATGCATTGGATTGGATTGGTGTAATTTTTGCATAGAATTTATATATATGTATATACAAAGGCTAGTAAATGAACAGACAGGACACCTGATGTTAAGTGATCACTGCTTGACATTTGCAGTACCAGAGGAGCCACAAGTTCATTTCCAGCTTTAAAAGGAATAAGGATTGAAAGGGGAATAGAAAGTAAGAAAGGAATTGGGAAAGGAGTTATATTTTAGGCTCTTTCACTCATTGTATGAAAATAGTTGCATTTCGCTTTTATGAGCTACTTCACGACGATATTCAGTGAGAAAGCCCTGGTAGAGTCAACCCATATACAAATAGTTCTACCTCTGTGTAATTTTTTCTATTTAGACTTCTTTCAGATTTTTAAAGTCAAGTGCTAGTTTAAGTGAGTTTTAAACAAAATAATAAAAAGATAAAAGAATTTATTCTAAATATTGTAATATATTTCTAGGGGTACGGTGTATGTATACATATTTTATCTGTGATGAATGTGATGGCATTGTATTTTTTATGACTAATTCTGCATTATATCCAAAAAAACAAAACTATGTTTAAAGTCCATGGCAATTAAGTAGCAAATATGCTCATTAAATGAAGAATATAATGAAATGTTTTAAATTTTTAACAGCCAATAGTAAGCAGTGCGTCCTTAATAAATATTATTTCTACTGGTCAAGCATCCTCTCCACAAATTATATCAGTGAGCAAATGCAAATATTACATTAGCATTTCACCGTACTAATATAATTTCTTCTCTTTTCTCCCCCCATTTCCCATTTAATATTAGCTTCTATTAATTGAAATATTTCTTTGCGTCATTAATTGTAGATGAAAGGAATCTGTTACATGGTAACATAGTTTCAATTAATTTCAATCATTATTTAACGTAATTTCAATGTAGAGTTGTATGTAACAGTTTCTTTAGATTTTTTTGCAGCTTTAATTTATTACACACTAATTTTAGTTGCAAATTAATGCCCATATAATTTTGTCTTAGTCTTTTTTTTTTTATTATACCATCTGTCACATTTTCCCGCACTATTAGCCTTTCCATTAATTGGTTTGTGGGCTTTTTCGATGTCGTTCGTTTATGCTTTTCAGCTTTTATTAAAGTTTAAATTAGTATCAAAATTTTCAGAGTTCATCTACGCCTACTAAAAATTCGGGTCAAGAGGCGAGAGGACAAAAAAGATTGTCTGACGGTACACCAAGTCAATTACAATTGCGACCGATTGCACCAGCCGGGTAAGCATTTGATTTACTTATTTTCACCACTTATTTCACTTCTTTTCCAGATATTAAAACGAGCTAATATGTTTTTTGATATATATTTGTGAAAGTACATAACACTAATCAAGTAGCGAAAAAAAGGAATTTTAATAAACTTTTATGTATCAAAAAAAACTTCAGTGTGGTACATTTTTTTTTATATTAATTGTGTACTTCCGCATATAAAGATATTATCTTAAAACATATTTAGCAGAATCTTTAATCATCGCATCTGAAATTTGGGAGGTGTGGCTTCAAATACTAATTTTAGAAATATTCCAGCCAATTCAGAGAACTTAAAGATCTAACTTTTTACATAAAATCCCGAGTTTCCCTTGTCGAAATAGATATGAATAGTTTACAGAAGAATAAATAATTTAATGGTCACAAGATAATTTAAAAGCATGCTTTTGAATACGGTACTTTAATATTTTAGATTGTATTCTAATTTTTAACAGCCATCGTCGATCGCTTAGACCGTGATTGGTCGATTTTGTATATCGAATATATTTTCGTGTGTATTGAAACAATACGATGCCGCAGGTCGCATGTAAGCCAGGACAAGAGTTCGTCGAGAGATTCGAGGTCGTGGACCGCCGCCGCAGGTACATTGAAGATTTAATGTCTTGCATTTTGTATCCGAGATTGTTTTATACGGTTTTAATTCAGCAATAGTACTCCATGAACATGTGTTCTATTTTTGAATATACATAGGGTTGTCATACTTTCGTTGTTCATTGCCGCAATTTCAATTAACATAACACCTGTATACTCTAACAGTTTCTAATTTATGAGTTGCAAGACAATGAAATGTCACGATGTGTCCTTCGTTAGAGTATCGTTATTTAGAAAACTCGCATAATTTCACGCTTTTATATCCACCGGTTTAGTCTGCATTGTCTATCATCAATGTTAGGGTTTTAAGGAAGAAATGGCAACCCTAATATATAGAGCCTGATTATGATTTAAGTAAAACTATTTCTCCCAAATTATCTCGGATATAAATTGTTCCAATACTCGTTATTTCTAACTAATCCAAAACTCTTGTTGAATTTATTAATATAAATGTATTGCGTAGAACTACTCCCTTTAAATCGCCCTGTACTATTAAGTTTTTAATAAAGTTATGCTCAGCGATTTTTTTCAGGTCACGTACGTAAATATCTTTTTACTCTGCACTTCAAAAACTTGCTTTCTTGTGGAGGTTGCTACTAGTTTGAAGATTAATTTAACATATAATAATTAGTTTTTTTTATATTTTTTTAGGTCGAGTTTGAAAGAGCTTCAACACTAAATATTTCTTTTTCCAAATTTAGTAAATTATCTGAACGTAGTCTTTTTTTTTAACGTAAAACTTTCGAAATGAAGTTTTTGTACCTTTACAGCTATTTCTTCTTTCTCTCTTGATTTGGCGTCTGACGAGTATCTACGATTTTAAAATGTTATAAGTGCATGTTTTATAAAATATTTTTTTAAATAAAAAAGTACAAATTACGGGAACATTTAGGTATTGCATATAGCGTAACAACTTACAGTTTGCGTAAAGTTAAAACAATGCGTAATTGCGTTGTTTTTATTAATTAAATACTGCGTTTTTGATGCTCATAACTTAGTAATTAGCAAATATTATCATTAACAGGTTCACTGCTGCCGACACGCCTGGCGTGTTCATTTACAATACATTGAACACGTAGTGGTAGTGAATGTTTTAACAGCGTAAAATTTGGGCAGACTTATCTACCTAGATTATGATTTAGGTTAAATTGGAAACTTGAAGTAAATGTGTTCATTTTCAGCTTCCACTTCATCAACATCTTCATTCTCAGCTTTATCATCTTACAACATATTAACATCAGTGAACGTTCGAATGATTATGGCTTCTTTTTGTTCTAATTTTATTGTAGTCATTTTTTAGTTAGAAAAGCATAGGTCTTCAGTTGTGCAGGTCCAGAGTTGCGGGAATCTTCAAAAGGGCTTTAAGTGTAAAAATTGCTTGTAATTTAGAGTTTGTTTTCGCTTTACTTAGATAACCAACATACATTTAGGATAGCAGATAAAATAAACGTCATAAATAAAATCAGCTCCAAATTACAATTTTGTAACTCGTTTAGATTAGAATTTTAAAGTAAGCCATTAAATTAAATTTCGTTTTAATTCAATAAAAAATCAATACATAAATTTCTTTTGGCGTAACAAAATTGCGTAAGAGGGAAACCTTATCGAGAAGCGTAAGCGTAATAAAGCAAAATTTTGCGTAAATTATATTTAATAACAATTCTCAAAGCGTAATATTAAGCGTTCTAAAAAGCGTAACTTATAAGCTTCAAAAGCGAAAAAGTAAGCAAAGCCAGATTTATTATCTTTAGAATAATTAGGATATGCTTTTTTGTTAATAACTCGCTCCTATTACTGATATTTTTGGTTTTATAATTTAGTACTTTCTTTACAGTAACCAATCAAGGCTCAGACATCAAGAAATAGTATGTTCGATAATTCAAAGAAACTACAATACAACAAGGAAAACAATTTCTTATTAGTTATTTTTTTCGCAGATTTCTATTCCAACGCGTGTCACAGCCTAACAATTATCATCAGACAAGAATTGGAACACGTCTACTTTTATTGTGCATGAAGAATTTGCAAATGCGTAACTTCCCAAATGCAAATTGCGTTATAAGTTTTATATGTATATATATTAATAATTGGTGAATCATTTCTACAGCTAGAGACAACACGATGGTCAGCATGGGTATGAAGATTAATCCGGCACATGGGACTATTATACACGTCTCGTCTGGACAACAGACTAAGTAAGTAACAATTAATTTCTCTTGCCATATCAAATATTGTTTTCCTGTTTATACATATTTCCATGCTACATATTTCCCATGTGAAAATAATTGCCAACAGTGTATGACCGAGTCGAAAAAAAAACTTGATAATTCAAGATGGTTATAATGGGATTTTTATTTTAATTATCTTAATTTTTTCAGAGGTGTTAAGTGAAATTGTGTAATTGAATGTTGCTTAATTAAATTGTTTCTTTTTATAGTGTATCAGCATCAACAGTAGCCCAAGACGGCTCTGGCATGTATATAAAACAAATAGATAGGAATGCTATCCAAATACAGACGAGTAAAGACGGGCAGAAGCAAGATTTGACAGCTAATAAAATACAAAGCGCAGCGCAGAACGTGCAAATGATAACAGTTCCCCAAGGAATGACGGTACTGCAAAATCCACTCAATATTAGTCAAATGCCAACCGTGATTGGTCAACCGAACAGCCAAGTGTACATGATACCAGCCAATCATCCGAATTTGGTACAAGGAGCTCTACCTCCCGGATTATTGGGACAACAAGTTCTACAACCGGGACAGAATGTTACTGTCATGCAACCAAACCAGCTCGGGATGCCAGGCGGTGTACAGTATAACGTGCCATTAATGCCAATGAATATGCCGCCTAACTCACAGTACATGCCAGCGGGATTGAACCTGAACGCGCAATTATCAGCTCAACAATTAAACGCAGCGTTAGCCGGGCAGCAACTTGCAAATTCTAATCTAACAGTTTCGGGAACGATACCAATCGTTCAAGCGCCACCATCCTCTCCGATGACGAATACTCCTACGATACCTGCGTCACAACCACCTCCAGTACACCCAGTTCAGATTTTACCCCAAAACTCCAATTATATTACCCCTACATCGCAGTACGCGGGAATGCCTCCCCAGTACATGATGCAGACTAATTCAGGGGCGTTAACTATGCCAGCGACGAATCAAAACGTTCAGTATACAATGCCTACGAATCAGGCTACTACTCCGGCTCCTCCCACAAATGGCAACGGACAATCGAACACCCCCGAAACCGACAATTCAAACGGAACGAGTAATCAGACGAATTATATTTCCTCGTCTCAAGATAACAGTTACTCGATGTCTGGAAACACGTCCGTTCAAAACGCCTCACAGGGTTTTACAAACGACGGTAGCACCACACCAACCGCGGGGTATTCAAACAACAATCAGTCCGTGACCCAACAGGGTTACGGAACGACGAACGGAAACGGTTCACAGAATGCTGGTTACAGCGTCAGTCAAGCTTCTACACAGCCACCGAGCTACCCCACGAACGGTTCAAATCCCCAGACACCCACTCAATCGTACGCGCCAACAACACCAAGTACGCAAAACACATCGCAAGCAAACTTTTCGCCATCAACAACGCCCGCACCGAACCAGACATACCCCGCGCAAAACATGGCGGCCATGCCAAACGTGCCAACGCAGAACCCGTATCCGAATACGCAAAATCCGTATCCGAACGCGACCGGGCAGAATCTGGCAGCATATGCCAGTAACCAGTACCAGTACACGAGCCGGCCATGGTTCAGGCCTCGCTATGGTTCACCGCAAGGATCGCCATACAATGCGCCCCCCATTCCCGTACCTCCTCCTGCCAACTATAACTACTGGCAGGATAGTTGAGACTTGGACATCATCGAGCCGGATATAACACCCGACTCGTGACACATCCCTAGCACGGAACTGATCAATATTTTACTATTGAATGATTTACCTCTCCAGTTTTAAATCACGTTGATGTTTATTTCTATTGTAGATACATAGTGTATATTTGTGATAATATCCCAGTGAGTTGTGCTCTAGAGTGCAGCGATTCGATGTGACTAGTATACCCTTTTTACTCACCCTATCGTTGAATATTTCCGAGTCCTATATAATATAAACTGCGTGCCTGGGAGACGAGAAGAATCTATAGAATGTAAGATTTTATGTAAGAGAGACTGCTTTAATATTAAAAAAATTACATTTATAAAATGTATAAATAAATATATGTCTAAACTGTATTTCCTTTTACTTATTATCTAATAGATTTCTAGGTAGTTCAAAACCTGATGACTATAATTTTGCAAAATAATGGGCTAGGGGCTTAACAAACCCAACCCCCTCCCCAATACAGGTGAGATGCCTAATGGTTAAAAGACGTCGATCTCAACCAATGATCACAATTTCAAACCCCGGCTAGCACAGCTGAGTTGTCAGCTGCTAAATTTGTGTTAAAATACATCTCGAATTTGGCGGCAAAGGAAAACATCATGAGGAACACTACATGTGCCGAGAGAAATTCCGACTCACGTATACACGCCAACTCACAGTGGACCAGTGTGGTGGATTAAGCTCTAAAACGCCTCCTTAATAGTAGAGGCCTTTGCCTAGCTGTAAGACTTTTACAGGCTGTTTCTCTGTAACCTTACATTACTTATTATTTTTTAAGCTGACAACGTATTT
Organism: Hypolimnas misippus; assembly: GCA_037950945.1. Lineage (NCBI taxonomy): Eukaryota > Metazoa > Arthropoda > Insecta > Lepidoptera > Nymphalidae > Hypolimnas > Hypolimnas misippus. Next base: position 10,196,903 of record JBBEEQ010000013.1, on the reverse strand, counting down.
GTGGCGTCACTTAACATCAGGTGTCTCGTTTGCCAACTATTTTTATAAAATAAAATAATATAATATATTTATTATTATAACAGTTCATATTTAGGTTTAATCTACTGAATTTTAGCTACAGAACAAAACTAGTCTATTTTCCTACTTTGCTACAATTTTAATAACGTATATGAAGTATAATTTTACACTATTCTATTTAATATACTAGAAGTAATATGTATTGTAATATATAGATAGGACATAAATACAAAGCCAATTCAACTTGCATAACCATTTATTTTTCTACAAAACATGATATGCCATCGCTACCTTAGGATACGAAAAATATAACAGTACCATTTAATGTAACATGTTTTATAGCTTTACTTATAAATTCGGTGATTTTTATCTTATGTCATGTAATCTCACTTCTACGTTAAGTAATTTCACAGATCTTTAGTCTAAAGTAACAATTAGTAAGTGAAAATAACAGCTTACATTACGAAATAATGGTGGGAAAAGTTATTTCTTTTTTATATGCAATTGATTTTTTAAAATATAACATATAAAAGTTAAAAGTAATCAACATAGTGTTTTCTAAATTAACACGAATACTAAATATTTAAATAAAACTATTTTGAACTTTTATAAGTGAAATAAAAAATTAGGAACGGTTAATGGTATTTGAAGAAAAAAAATACTCAAAGAGTACAAAGACTGAACCATGAAATTATTTTATGAAAATAATATACTGTTTTTAATCAGTCAAAAATAGTTTTATTTCAGTGTTTAACTTACTATTATTTAAACCTAATTCTAAACTACGATTATAGGACTAGAAGATCAAACGAATTTCAATGAATGTGTTAAAGGACGGAGAATTCACTCCAAGCTCATTGGTTGAGAAATAATTTTAGAGAAAAACATTACCCTGACTGTAGGCTGTATTTATGATAAAATATTTAATATATTGTCAATAAGATTAAAATAACTCCTTTAGTCGTAAAAGTACTGCAATCCCTTTAATGGAGGCACAATATGACTTGTCTAAGATTGTGAAACTGATTTAAAAGTTTATTGTCACAGAGTCACTGAAGATTAGGGTTAACGTTTTTATATTGGATAAAAGCCCTTGAAGACTAGACTGTGTAAAATATATATTTTAGCCAACTACAACGATATTTAAGTTTGAATTTAAATTGTAAGTATTGAAATAAAACTATTTTAAACGGATTTAAATCGCGTATATTAATTATTTTTATCGTGGTCACGAACGCTGCAAAGTGCTCGAAACGTCGGGATGATAAAAATAATTAATATACGCGATTTAAATCCGTTTAAAATAGTTTTATTTCAATGAATAATAATCGCGAAAATCTAAGACAACAAATTGTAAGTATGTTACTGACTTAAAGAAATGCATTAAATAAATGTATAAAAATTGATGTACATATAATACCTATACTTTATAAACATATACAGTATTATAATTAAATTTGTATTGAACAGTAATATAAATAAAAAATAGTGTTGTGGGCACCTTACAATTTAAATCGTCAACTTGTCTTCAGTGACCTATCCACAATATGTGCAAACTATTTTACTTACAACATAAAATGCTTTATTTTCTCGTTGTCTATATAAAAATAGATTCAGGATATTTATTTTTAGAGAATATTACTTGCTATGTAATAGTGATTCGTATTTTTAAACTTCTATTGAATTTATTGTCTTAATTTAGGGAACAAGTTTTCCTATAAATACAAAACAATCTATTTTTCGCGCCATAGCACCTGACGATATAATTTCTGAACACATTTACGATCAAATTTTCTTTCTATTGTTTTGTATATTACTGCCTGTTCTTTATTTAATCACAAATCATACACTTGGCACACCTTTATAATATCAGAATACTTATTTTATTACTTCTTCTATATTTTTCATTTCAGTAGAAATTGTACATGATGTCAGAAATAATAAATAAATATTACATGAATATCAGAAATGTGATTTTTCAAACAATTTTTCAAATATAATTTTAAAACAATTTTAATTAGTTTAGTCCCAGTATCAACGATTAGCTTTAAATTAACATTTAAGATACATTGCAAATAATAGAATTATGTTATATAGAGGCGTAAACATTTTTTTAAAATGTTATTAGAAGAATAGATACCTAAAAGATTATGTGAAATTTCTATTGAAATGAAATATATACAACGGCACACAATTCTTAATCAAAATTATTCTTTTCTTTACCAATTCAAACCCAGTTGTGTAAAACACACAGGAAACAAAACTAAATATTATTCCTTACAACATAAAAAATACCCAACAACTTTCATAATTTCGTTATTCCATATTATAATCTACATTTAATAATATTTTAAGCACTAGTAATACATTTGTTTGAAAATAGCCTTTGTAACATTTTATTAATATCAATTCGCACGAATACGATCCTTAAGAAGTCTATAATATCCGATTGGAAAGTCATTAATTATATTGTTATAATTAATGCAATTTGTAAATATTTTTAACATTAAAGACGAAATGTTTTTATTTTCAAATATTATAAATATTTGCACCTGTTAATTTGTATAAATAATTAGGTTTTTTAATGTAAAAATGTTAAACTACATTGTAGCTTCATATTTGTAACTATTTATATGTCTGGAAGGAAATGAAATGCGGAATTAGAAAAAATGATTTAACTATTGACGATTTGTATGGTTTAACATTTTAAGTGTTTAATTAATCATATAATTGTCATTCGTCAATAATTACATAAAATTGTTGAGTCAAATCATTGACGTTTTCAATCGATTACCTTAATTTTGACTTAAAGGAAATTTTTTTTATTTAAAACATAGAGCGAGTGATAATGAACTTGATAATGACTTTGAACAGATTTTGAACAGCCTCGTATAGAAAAGATGCCATAATCTTATTTTACATTCTCTTTAGATTGTAAACTAACAACAATTTAGTTGAATATAATTTAATACTTTGATTTCCTTTGAATAGCTTCATTTTTAACAAGTTAGTGTCAATGGTATATTTATAATTCAGAACGACTACAACCCTAACTATTTAAACTTTTACAAAATATCTGAACTCTTTGTAACTGTGACAGTTTTAATTCCATAATTTATAAATAATTAAAAACTAGAGTTATTTAACATAAGCATTATCATTTAAAAGTATTTCAGAAACTAGTATAATTTGGTGTTCGTAGTAATGTTTGCATGTTGTTGTTTTTGTTGTTAATTCAGTAAGTAATGAACTACTTATCGACTACACAATGAGTGTCATGTATCAAAACTGTTTCATAGAACAGTCTTACTATAAAATTGGAAGCACATACAGTTACTTCATACTGATACACATATTTAGCCATAACTAAATATGTATGTAATGTAATAATAGTTTGGGGAAAACGTGAACAGATCCACGGATATCGCTCTCATTATCTTCCGTCTCGCTTACACAATTGTTTAATTTACATGTAAGAGCGAGACGACACTATCCATATGGCAGAGCGATACACAACTAAACGATAACTAATTAAGTACAATAACTAAAACTACACAGTGGAGACTCGATTATATTATTTCACCAATAGAAAATTACATAATAGGTGTATAATATTTGTAACACTTTGTGGGCAAATCGTGTTTGTGATTTTTTATATTGCTTAAATCTTGTTAAGTCTTATTGCTGATAGTATCTGTATTACATACAATTTGATCTTAACTGATGAATAATCTAAAAACTCTTAATAAATGTTGATTTTTGGAAGTTGTTTAGCGAATAAACACCTTACATTATGTATGTATTAACGTCATACGTTTCTAGAGTTAATAACATAAGAATCGTTTTTCTTCATATATTTAATTATTCGGATTCCCGAATCTCCCGAAATTCCGAATAGCTTACAATACGTCTAGTTAATCGAGTTTCCACTGTAAAACTACTACTATTCGGAAGCACTCACTGTAACTTCGCACATCTGGAGCAGTAGTCGTTATTAGCGGGGCTGCCATAATACATGCAGAGGGGGGCGCGGCAGGGTTTAGGGGATGGGGGGCGGTCATCATAGAAGGTGGACTTGGATAGGTACAAGGTTCGATCCTGTGCAGGTTTCACGGATCTTGTGGTAAGTGTTCTGGCTACTTCGTGGGCAGCTCGATCTGCTTCAGCATAGAACTGGGATCGGCCAGTACCGTAACGAGGTTGTGTTGGTGCGGTACGATTTTCTTCCTTTCTGTTCTTTTCCGCTGTGTATCTGTAATTGATAAATTAAATTAAAAATTATGTAGTATTTTTTAGTTGATGTAGAAAAAATGTGATAGATAAAATATATAAGATTAAGTTAACAGAGTGAACAATGATAAGTCACATGTATCTTAAAGTAAAATTCCGCCCCATAATTTACAGAAATAAAGAATTTTTTTATTTTTTTTATAATATTTGCGTAACAGTAGCTAGTGTTTATCCTCAAGTAATATTAGAATTAAGACATTTTTTTTTTATGAAATAGAGCATTTACTTAAATGCAACGTCAGCAAATGTCAACAAATATTGCGAGTAAAAAAAGCCTTTCTTACCCAATCCAAGCCTCATTTAGATAATTCTTGACCATTTCCTCTTGTACCGGCGCCCTCGCCGCCAACACTCTACAACACAAAACCTCACAGGTAGACTGCCTCCTCATGATACCTTCCTCTGGATTGCTCTGACTGCCACTTTTACCGGTCAGCTTGGCCATGGAACCGAAATTCTTCTTTAATTTACTGCTCATAGACCGCCCTATACTGCCAAATTGTTTTGCTACGGAATTTAATTGTTTGGAACTCTTTGTTGAGAGAGCATCTAGAGATCTCCTTAGTTCTTCTGGAGGGGGGGTTTGGGAGAGGCATTCTACTCTTTCTAGGTCGAGGTAGGCGGCTAACATGGCCGATCTTTGGTATTCGTCTGGTAGAAGATTGTTGATCGTTTTCTGTTCCGGTTCGACGTCCCATCGGAAATCTTCTCCTGGATCCACGCTAAAGCTGAAAATGGTAAAATTACCCCCATTTAATTTTTATTTATAATAATGTATATATTGTAATCAATACTGTCTGTCCCGTCCTCTAAAATGGGTTCTAAAAGTCTATATTGGAATCTTCTAAATAAGAAAAAAAGTCTTAATTATTACCAATTTTTTACCCCAATAATATCATTTGAGATGTTGAGTTGCACATACATAATATAGTTAATTAAAGTTTAAAAAGTATATTAATAATATTTACCGTATAGGCATAGGGTTACCCGCTTGGTCTTCTAATGGGACTCTCGCACCATCAGTCGGCAAAGGTTCACACGGTACTAAAGCTGAGAAATGACCAGCATCGTAGGCCAGTAGTATGGGCGCTTTACTGCACACTTCAGGCTCTAGCTCCAAGGGCAGATAGATACCGCCGAAGGGGATTGGTGCTATTGGATCGCCGCGGAAATCCTGTAAATAATATAATTTACTTTATTACTGCTGTACAAAAAGGTGGAGGTTTTCTTTTTATGTATGTTTACAGATTACACGATATAGGCTTATCCGATTTGGTTTTCTTTTTATGAAAAGGTCTCGTCCTATTGGTCAATTGAATTTTTCAGTGAAATCGGTTCAGTAGTTTGATTTTAAAATAAAAATTACTTTCATATCAATCAAGTAGACGAAATTTCTTGCAACAGATCTCATTTAGCTGATTCCAAGCTGGGTGATGCTTCGCGCTCCTATCACACGCGGTTAGAGTATAATGCAAAGGCGCGGTTTCATATGGATCTGATGATCACTTATTGTTAATAAATATTGATTTTCGCAGTGCGACCACGAGCGGTCAGTATCGTTTGAATATGGAACCCGCACCCTGAGCGCGAACACGTGCAGCAGCTCGAGACCGGAGCAGTGCGGCGCAGCGGGTCGTTTGAATATGGAACACGCACCCTGAGCGCGAACACGTGCAGCAGCTCGAGACCGGAGCAGTGCGGCGCAGCGGGTCGTTTGAATATGGAACACGCACCCTGAGCGCGAACACGTGCAGCTGCTCGAGACCGGAGCAGTGCGGCGCAGCGGGTCGTTTGAATATGGAACACGCACCCTGAGCGCGAACACGTGCAGCAGCTCGAGACCGGAGCAGTGCGGCGCAGCGGGTCGTTTGAATATGGAACACGCACCCTGAGCGCGAACACGTGCAGCTGCTCGAGACCGGAGCAGTGCGGCGCAGCGGGTCGTTTGAATATGGAACACGCACCCTGAGCGCGAACACGTGCAGCAGCTCGAGACCGGAGCAGTGCGGCGCAGCGGGTCGTTTGAATATGGAACACGCACCCTGAGCGCGAACACGTGCAGCTGCTCGAGACCGGAGCAGTGCGGCGCAGCGGGTCGTTTGAATATGGAAAACGCACCCTGAGCGCGGCGTCCGCGAACACGACGACGGGCCGCTTCATGACGTGCGCCAGCGCGAACACGTGCAGCTGCTCGAGGCCGGCGTAGTGCGGCGCGGCGGAGGGCAGCGGGCGCGGGCGCGGCTCGGCGGAGGCGGCGCGCACGGCGTCCGCCCACTCGCGCTCCCACTCCGCCTCGGACGGCGTCAGCCCCGCCGATCGCAGCGACACGCTCTCCGACCAGCGCCAGCGCCGCTTTATCGCTTCTGCGTAGTTACATTCATTATTAAAACGGGCCATGACACGGACTTAAAAAGAAATCAATGTATAGTCTATTTTTCTTTACTTAACACTTATTTAATAGACACATTATCTAGCCACACATAGCCACAGTTAGAAAAGAAATTATCGATTGAATAATTGAACTGAATCATTTTTTATAATTAAAAATTATAATAAAAAAGAAATGGTCGAAAATTCGTGATTTTCGTTAGGGTCAAGTTGTTACCAAATAAAGACAAATAACTAGTCCGCCATATTGGACTTAGAATGACGTCATACTAGATGTACTATCCAAACTTAAAACGGGCACACAGACTTTGACAGAAAATATCAATGTAAATAACTAGTCCGCCATCTTGAGTGTTCCAACATGTGGGATTTAGAATGTTATCACACCAGGTTTATCATCCAAACAAAACGTGTATACAAAATTTTAACTCAATTGGTTGAATATATCTTATTCAAAATTGAGTAGCAATATTCCACCCAAACAAACATAGTTATATACATACATATTTTGCTATTATAGAGCAGTTTTGTCTAATTTTTTAAAGTCTTTATTAACCACAAGTGAAATTTTTGAAGCTGTCTAACAAATGTCACAGTTATCTAGCCGGATGGATATATTTATACAATTTTCTACTACCTAATTGTAAGACAAGGGTGCTGAAAACAAAATTAACAATTATTAGTACATTTAAGTTTGCTAAAATGTTATCAACTAAATGTGATTTTGGTGCTATATATGAATATTCCATAGACAATCATTACCAGTTATGACTTTTGCAGTACCTAATTGAAAATTAATCTAAACAAAAATATTCTACCTAAACTTACTTGTCAATACATCGCCACCTTCTCCCGATAACAAGGCTTGCACCTTCGTCCGTAACGCCAACAAGCGATCATGGAACCCATAAGCAGCTAGCGAAGCCGCGTGAGGCAAACAATTGCCATCACCAGATGTCGCTAGCGGCAATAACCGGGGAGCCCCCGGAACGCGACCGTGGCGCCACCAGTTCAATATACTAGCCGACTCTAATGTCACTAGCGTGGCTGTTTCGAGAAGATCCTTTTCGATGAATATCCTGTAAAAAATAAATGACGTATAAAGCAAAAAAATATGAGCGTCAAATGAACAAAAAAATCGTTACAATACGATTTCTTATAATAATTAAAAATAGGTCTCACGAAATAACAATATAAAATAATAGTTAAATATTTTATAAATGTGTAAAAAAATAGTAATTTGGAACGTAGTTAATGTTTTGAATGTTATAACTAACAGGAAAACTAAATAAATCGGATAATTTATTTCAGTATGTTAAATTAGTTTACAATACTTTATGTACTTCAATATGTTGAATTAGGTTACATTACTTTAGTAAACTTTTAAGTTTTTAGTTACACAACTTATACTGTTTATATTGTGATAAACAATGTAACTTTGTTTTATAATAATAATAATAAATAAATAAAATAAATACTAAAAACAGTCTAATTGGACACTAGGAACATCGATTGAGTTATGTACATTTTTACTTTTTAATAAATGGGGCGAAAATATCTAGTATGGATGTGTTTTTTTATAACTAAATAAAAAAAATTCAGAAATTGCGTGACTGTTAGTAAGGCATTTTGATGATTCAAAATTTACGATACATATTTCAAATGCGCGATTTTTCTTGCGTTTATGCTTCTTACTGCTCGCTCCTGAGTTCTAGCGTAATGTAATATAGGCTATAACATTCCTCAATAAACAACTATCCAACGCAAAAAGAATATTTTATATCGCATCAGTTTTCCTACACACTAACTAGCAAACAAATTTCAGCGCTTTATAATATAAGTATAGATGAATATTTTCTTACAAAAGGCGTACAATATACACACAAGTGTCAAATCAAATCCTTCAAGTTAAAAGAAAACCATTACGGAGTCGTGCACCTTAAACATTACAATAAGGTGAAAAGAATTACTAAAAGGTTTCGCGTGTCGGTATTTTCTGTAACGACAATAAATTCCAAGTTCAAGTTACAAAAGGTTAAAAGAGTGAATGGTTTCAAGGGTTCATTGGCTGAAAATGTTTAGCGCGTTACATAGGGTTGGGCATGAATCATTTATGTAATCGAATACATACAATCAGTTGCTAATATATAACGTGCACTCCAATAAACAATTGTGAAATTAGGAATAAGTGTTACGATTGACTAAACTACTACACTAACTGAACTAAAATGATATGTTTTCACAGTGCATATTTTTAAAAAGATTTTTAAAAATATATTGTCTTGTATTAACATGTATAAAATTTCAAATACAGATATAAATGGATTTCAGAAATGGGTACAAATTGAATTGCAAGATCCAATGATAATTTGAACATGCTTGTTCAATAAAAAAAAATTAAATTAATAATGTTGCTACATTAAAACGACGTCCTTCTATAATTTATATATGCTATATAGTCTGAAGGACTTTTACAAAGTCACAGATACTAGTACTTAAAATAAAGACACTTGTCTAAAATGTAATGACAAATTGCACATTGAAAATAGTAAGACAATGACAGTGTGAAAGACAATCGTAACAAAGTTGTTATAGCGAGACTTGCTAGAGTAACACGTACAACACGATCGACATAGTTTTGTTTAATGAAAAATTATATACAGCAAACTTATATTCAATATATTATTTCGTTTAAATCTATATATGCATTTAAATAGCAAAGACAACCTCATCAAAGATTTAATATGGGCCTTTAAATAATAAGAATCTCTCTAAAGATATCAATTTACACAACATCTCGGTGAGCGTTTTAGACCGAATATATAATCGGCTCATATTTTAACTGATAGCATCTGCTTAGATTCCAGTGGGTGCATGTTCAAAACCCATTATGTCACATTTTTTGTTATATTTAAACGTTCTAATCGAATGATTTCATAAGTGTTACAAAGTCGGCCCATCCCTAGTATTAGATGGATTGGCAATTTGCCGAGACACGTGCGTGAAACGCAATGTCACGGTGACTCGTTCGAGAGGCCAGGAAAAATCCTGGCTATAAATGACTTTCATTACTATATCCGTAAGAAAACTGAGTGTCGATTTCTGAGTAAGCTGAGTATTTTAGTGACAAAATAATGATGATGATTCGAAATTTTTTGATTCATTATTTTTTTTATATATTTTTACGAACTTGTAAACGATTTTTAATAACTTTAACAATAATTTGATCCGTTTTTTAATTTGGACATTTAAAACTTTTTGTTACTTAAAAAAATATCAATAAAGAAATGGCAAGGCATATAAGTATGATGAATTGATTTTAGAAGAATAACTATGTAGTCGTTTTTGGTACTTCCCGGTGAAAATTACATTCCAAACCGGCAATTGATTTACATTAAAATATAATATTTATAATTTGACAATTAGAAAGCATCTTTAGAAAGATTAATTGAATAAAGCATATTTTGAAATGTGTATTAATTAATCGTTCATTAAATAGCATTTACAAATGAGAAATACTCGTTTCATCCTTACCTAAAGTCCGGCGGATATACCGATATATCCGGCAGTAGGAGTATGTGGTCGGAGGTCAGTGTGTTCGGTTCCGGCTCGGTGTTGCTTCGCAGCGCCCACACAAGCCCTTCGTTATCCGTCGCCCTTGATATGCCCCGGGAGAGCTTACGACCTGGTGACGAAATAGGTATTCTTGATCGAGTATATTTTTTGATTGAATTTAGTTTAATTTGCTTTTTTGTTTTAATTATGTTTCGTCTTTTAATTAACTTTGTTATTTCGTTAATCAAGGAAAGTAATTAACCATAAACACAATAAACTACAAAAAACAACGTTTTCCAGGCTTGAAATTTTGTAGGTTAATTTTTTTAGATGCAAGAATCGACGATTATCGGGTTTTGTGAATTCAATTCCAAAGAACGATTGTGATTATGGGCTCATAACTAACTTCACTTATGGAACCATAATCACATAAATTTTATTACCCCAAAACTTTAACTAGAACAAAAGTAGATCATGTTTTATATATAATTGAATGCTTTAACGCGGACGCTTTAAGGCTATACCCTACTCTCCCCTAATTTTTTTTTCGCGACGATATTAGTTAATCTGGCAAAGAATATTATAAGGAATCTAAAAACAAACATACAGGCGAACAACAAAGTAAACTTAAAGGGTTCCGTTTTTTCTTTTAAGTTACGAAACCCTTAAAAGCAAGAAAAATACGGAAGATTAATCATTCTATTACATGTTACACGGAAGACTGGTATTGTACACAATAATATATTATATGGTTTAAATCAGCACTGTATCTGTGATAACAGATAAGATAAAATCTGTTTATTTGAAATAAGTGAATATGACTAATCGTCAATGAGTGTAATGTTCGTAGTATCATTGTCTAGCGGTCCGTCTGTTGCTGTTGCTAGTGATAGAAAACGAAATAGATTTTATAAATAAAAAGTGGAATATAGAGTTTTTGTAAACGCGCTAGTTGTAAAATTACAAATGCGATTAGAAAAAATATTTTTACATTAACTTTAACAGTAAAATAAAAGACTATTATTAAGGAAGTTAATAACAAAACTGTAAGTAAAAAAAAGCGACAATCTATTTATTGAGATCATTTCAATGAGCCACTACACGATACTTCTGTCGTTATCTGCTGTAAGTTGGTGAGGACTCGCGTATCCTGCTGATTTTAGATAAACCTGCAGCATCAGGTCAAGGTTAAAATGTTATTTTGATATCATTAGTATAGTAAATTTCAAGTCGATATGATCAGTAAAAGTTGAGAAGCTTTTTAACAACTAGAAAAGAGCTGGTATAATCTTGAAACCTTTGAACAGATTTTCATAAATTATGGCTAAGATCCATCTTTATTTTATCAACGTTCAAACAAAAAAACTGCATCAAAATTGGTCCATACGTTCGGGAGCTACAATGCTAGAGACAGACACCACAGATATACACGTCAAAATTATAACACCCATCTTTTTGGGTCAGGGGTTCAAATGTCATTTATAATAAAATCAAACGGAATTAAACTTGAGAATAAGCTTAAAAATCATCCAGACGTTTACTGTCTTACTACAAAAAATTTAAACCTACGTTAAACGCGTGTCTATAAAAACCTGTACTACAAATCCATATAAAGACAATTTCGTTTTTAACATATGCTTAAAACCTATTTTAGCTGTCAAATTTAACGTGTGATATTTTATTTCTTTATAATTTTACACGCAGTGTAGCAATTTTTATTAATCATGTTTGATTTTTAAACACTGTTTAGCTAGACACGTGTTAGACATGGTTTTTTTTCATCTTTCGTAGTAAAGCAGTTAGTTTTTACTAACTCTACGACGTACGAAATAGTATAAAGTAATATTCAAGTAAATAATGTCATGAAATGTCACTTACACTCGGGGGCTGGCGTGAGCACTAGGTTCGAAGGCGCTGTGTATGACATGTTTAGGTCAAGCGTTCCAACAGACCGCTCTGGAATCACATCGCCGCCTGCTCGCGGACGAAGTGACGTACTGTGAACTCTCTCTGAAAGGAAACATGATATACTGTTTTACATTCAGGATTAAGATAAATCCGTCTCTGTCTACTGAAGCGAACGGTCGCGAGTTTGATCCCCGTTCGTCAAACGTCTGTACTGGGCTTGTCGTGCTCTGGGTCCCGAGATACTTACCGGGGCCTTTGGTGTGATGTGTGTTTATTATTTACTTAATGTTACAATAGGTGCTAAAATCTATACTCAATATTATAAAGCTGAAGAGATTATTTGAACGCGCTTATCACAAGGTTCTAATTGAAAAATTATTTTTGTGTTTGATATTATACCTATTGATTGAGGAAGGATAGGCTATATTATATCACGCTACGACCATAAGAGATAGCTAGTATAGAATAACCACGCTTTAAGACGATTATAGATAAGCGATTTGCTAGTACATTTTGAAGAGTTCCGTTCTTAGCTCTAATTTTTATTGGATTCTTAATCTAATTTCAATAATAACAATATGTTACATTAAAGAGAAAAGAACAATTAAGATTAAGGTTCATAATCGACGGATTATCGCGTAAGCTATACAAATAAATATTAGTCGTATTGAGTACCTCCGGACTGTCGGAAATTATTTAGAAATCACTTTTAAGATGGAAACTTTGCTTATAATAAAACTTTAACACTTTTGTGTGTGTATACTGTATATGAAATGTTTGTTGAATAATCGAAGTACTTATAATTATTTTTAGAACTGTCGTCTATATAAGTACATGTTACGCTGAAATGAATGAATGAATCGCGCGCTTGACTCTCATATCAATACCAAGAGTAATTTTGAAGACTAGCGCACATTTTAATTAATAACCGACCAATTAAAAAATGTGATTATAAGACGGATGCTCTATTTACGTTTTCTTATAACATTTCTGCCAAGTACATTCCAAACACAATCAACACCAAACGAAATAATTTCAACCACCAGATGTAAACACCTAATTAAATTGGGTACAAGTATAAAAGTGAATCATTTTCTCATCTCATGTCCTATAATGGAAGATATTTTTGTTCCTTCACGCGTTGCGTTGTTCAAACATGACTTCAAAATATTATTATAGACGCGCGTCCGTGCCAAAACAGTCGTCATCGTACATCGACAAATCGTATTCGATATACAATTCTAGAGGTTTTAAAATAGGTCACTAAGTCATGTTTATTAAATAAAATCATATGACTGAACTATACGTATTGTAACTGCGTTCTTAATGTATAATTCAAAATTTGTTAATGTTGTGTAAATTAGCTGTACCGTGTAAAACGTTTATGTTAATATTCTAAACATAAGAGGGAATAAAACTATTTTAAACGGATTTAAATCGCGTATATTAACTATTTTTATCATCCCGATGTTTCGAGCACTTTGCAGCGTTAAATACCCTGAATAATAATTGCGAAAATCTAAGACAACGATATAAGAGGGAATATCCAGGGTGGTAAGTCAATATATTTTAGTCTTGACATTAAAATCCGTCTCAGTACAGGATCATATTGACAATGCTTTTTAGGTCAACTAAATTGCAGAAAAATTTTAACAGAAGTTAAACTAACAGACTAAGTACAGAAAGTGGACAGTTATAAAATAATGGATAGTTAAATTATCTAGTTAAAGCATATTTATCAAGAACCTACGAGTATTCACTTCACGCCTAACAGTATCCCCTCAAGATTTTATATTACAGTTATTCCTTGCTCAGTGTTTAAGTTATCGTTATACTTTTAATTAAGTCACTGCTGATACAGAGGGATAGACAAGACTTTTATATTTTTATTATTGCGATTAGCATGGAAATGGATAAATAAGTTAGTATGTATTTTTAAGTCTCAGTGCATGCCGATCATTCGAGGGCTTTGATGAAAGACAATAGGAGCAATGGAGCGCGCACCGGATGCGATTGACGTGAACAGACGAACGGTTCATTGAGCATGCGTATTACATAATTTTACACAACACTAGCTTTAGCTTCCAGCTATACTTGTATGAAAAATCCGAGAAATAAATAAAAAAATTATGAAGTAATTGTTTAATTACAAACGAGATTGTACGGTTGATAAACACATGGAACCTAGATGTGCCGAACTTTAGAGGAATTTCAAAAAACTTATTTAAAATCTAACTGAAACAAATATGTTTACATTTTTAAATGATTTAGACTTAAGATATTGCAAGAAATATTATTATTACAAAAGTAAATTATTTGAATACTTTTTCTCTGAGAAATTCCATTATTAACAGAATTGTTAGTTACGAGTAGAGCCAGTAGAGCAGTGGCACATTAAGCATGTAACCCTTTATTTAAGTTGAGAATTACATTTGTAATTTTTACTCTCGAGCGATATATTACAACTCTGTAACCTAGTAACAGATACGTCGTAAGTAGTTACGAAAGCTATGAATACCAAAATGAGGCGACAGTACATTCTTTCAGATGTATGTAGTAAAAGCAATGATAAATAACTCATGTAAGTCTTTATGAAAGTCTGAAAGCAAAACTTATAAGTATTCTTCTCGCTTTAGAGGAAAAAGGTATTGATATATTTACATGTATATTACTTTAATTTTTTATTGGAGGTTGACACCACCTTGAATAAGCTTTACAAATAACGATTAGTATTAGAGTATTTTTTGTGTCCTTGTTTTTTTTTTTAAACGCATCACACTCAACGGCCTGCATTAAGACCTGGTGGTTTTGTGTCGGGGTTCCGGAAACAAACACAACAGTAACACAAACAGTGAGCAGGGATCGAACCCGCGACCGTTAGTGCTTCAGTCAGTTGCAGTGACCACTGCGCCAACGTCAATTGTCAATGCCTGTTCGCATTTATTAAGAAGAAATAAGTCACAATAGATCACAATAAAGATAAGGACGCATTTAATTTATTAAAAATCGTAAAGAACAATTGTGTTCCTCGAATCGTTCGTAAAATTATGAACTTATAAAATATATTCCGCGAACCAGACTGCCTTCGTGACAATTGTATCGCACGAAAATCTTGAGTTTTTTGGAATTTAATTTAGATTATTAGTGTAATGTTGTAACGGTTACTTTAATTACATGAGTAACTATTGGATATCAGTTTTTTATACCGTCTTTTAGTTTTGAGGATTTCACGTTGATAGTGAAGTTTTTTTATTAAAACATTTATTTATAAATAAAATTATTAGCTACCCGTCCCGGATTCGTTTGGCTTTTTACTTTTCCGTACAAATATTCAAACATTTCATAAATTTTGTTCTGATAACAAACACAAAAAAAAAAATTAGCAAAACAGATGCAGTCGTTCTGATGTGTATACAAACATTCGGCAACTGTTTTTTATTTATATGTATTACCAATTTTTGCCCGCAATTTGTTAGTTCTAAAAGTTACATCTCCGGCTCGAGCTGAAATCCGTCCCAGTTCTTAGTTTAATTATAAAGTTTTACAGGCAGGATATAGCGTAATTAGGTCATGTCTTTCAAGATGAAAAAGTTAGAAGTTTACTTTTTGGAACGCCGAGATATACTAAAAAAATTGTATAAAGTCCAGTCAAAGTTAGGATCGAAACTTGTTAAACAGAGTGGAAATGACTCTTTTGGATATTTTTAGATATGTGTGTTATTGAGGACAGCGGCTCTCCGTGGGCGAAATTGGGATATGAGTTTTTATTTTGGTAATCGCTGGCCATTTTCAATAATGTTATGTCAGAAATATTATTAAATGATTATAGTTATTTAGTAATACTTGGCTATCGCAAATGATTCATCGGGTTTTATCGTCTTGTACTTTCGATTATCACAAGGTTCAGTATTGTAAAAATAAGTAATGAAAAAAGCATCATTTGAATCTTTGTTCATTTCGTCGCATATTTCATTGCATGTCATCAACATTAGGCTGCAGAATTATAAAGAAATGCAAAATAGCAACTAAGCAACAGAATGAGTATTATACATTGTAAGAAAACTATAATCTTGATGGACAGGTTACGTTCTAAAGCCAATTGTTATATGGACGCTGATTAGCAACACAATGTCAAGCCACACGGACTTCATTTTGAGAAAATAGCGACCAAAAATGTTAAACCTATTCTTAATAAATTAGTTCGAAGAAGTATACTTGTACCATCTTTTCTTTTATATTTTGACAATCGATATAATGAATTAGAAGAAGATCAGTATAAAAAGGTTTTATCTAATATTTTTTTTTTCAAATATATGAGATTATTGTATATTTTAAAACATAGAACACACTTTAATATTCGAAACATTCAATTAAGAACCTTTTTTTCGTAGGTACTTATTCAGTTTAGATGGCTTAATTTTTTTTAATATTTAATACATCACGTCGTATCAGAATACAGGAATATCTCTGTATTTGCCTTTTTGTGGGATGACACATATTATCGTGTCCATATGAGAAGAATCTGAGGCAGTTTCGCGCAGTTTAGGTTCGGAAGATAATATAGCGTAGAGCATGCAATAAAATAATTATGTACAGTGTGAATACAATATATATATACATATGTACTTTCACTTATTTGTTCCGTTACTTAATAATATTAATACTGTTGCTGATTGTGTTCTGCGGTCTCGTGTGTTTTAGATTAGCTGGTTCTCAGATTACATACATACTATTATTTAGAACAAAGAGGCCTCTAAAGTGTTATTTTATTTAAAAGATATACCTATTAAAAATAATAGATGAAAATTAACAGTTAGCAACAGATAAAAAGACTGATATGGTTTTAATCATGCACTATATACCACATTATCATTTTTAAGATTTTATCTAGTTTATATATTATGCGGGATGCTGTAACAGTTCTCGAGATACCACGCTCATCTTAATTGTTTACATTTTACAAGTTCTGGTTGAATAACGAAATTCACTAACGTTTATGAACCTTGAAAACATATTCATCCTTTTATCGGGCAGTCAAGGGAGTTATAAATGGACGCTGATATGCAATACTGTGTCAAGCCACATGGACTTCATTTTGAGAAAATGGCGTCTAAAGATGTCAAACCTATTCTTAACAAATACGTTTGAAGAAGTAAATTTCCAACTTTTCTTTTATTTTTTGATAAAAGGTATAATGAATTAAAAGCAGATTGATATATTTAAAATATTATGTAATAAAAAGTTTTTCAAATATTTGAGATTATTGTATAAATTGCAAAATATGGAACGCACTTGAAATTCAAAACAATTTATTGGGAAATTTTTTTCCGTACTTTTTTAGTTTATATGACCTTAATTTTTTTGAATAATGTTAAATAGGTAATACAGTATCAAAATACATCAATATCTCAGAATTTGACTTTTTGTGGGTTGACACATTATTGCTTATCAGCATCCAAATAAGATGGCTTATTTAATTTTTCATTGTAAATATATATAACTCGAAGGTGACTGACTGCCTGACTGACATAGTGATCTATCCCAAACCACTGGACGGATCGGGCTGAAATTTCGCATGCAGGCAGATGTTATGACGTAGGCATCCGTTAGGAAAGGATTTTGATTAATTCTACCTCCAAGGTGATAAAATAGGGAATGAAAGTTTCTATGAAACTTTGTCAATTTTAAACCGATTGGGCTAAGACTGCACGCATAAAGCTACTATGACGTAGACATCAGACATCGCAGACGAAGTCGCGAGTATCAGCCAGTTATTAATAATGTTAATATGAGAGAGCAATATGATAAAAATAATTATTGCTGATATTTAATATAAGGGCTCTTATCGCAATAACTAATGGTAATAATACCTTTTTATTGTCCGACGTTTCGACGAAGTTGCATACGTCGCGGTCACGCTGACAGTCAGCGTTATATTATAATAATTATTGCATTAATTAAATCGACCGGACATCACTTATTGGGCAGGCTAATAAAAGGACGTGTTTTGTTAAATTAATGAAATAATTGTTATTATTATTTGAAAAACAACACGAAATGTAGAAGGATGAGTGCTTGTTATTAGTGTCCGACCACTTTCGACCGTACCTTTGTCTTTGGATAAAATTTGACTTTGTTGACTTGACTTTGTCTATGGATAAAAATCAGCCGAATCTTCGGCTGAGGTTAAAGTTGAAGTGTTTGAACAAAAATCAAAGATACTATTATCCGAATAATAACATTGAAAAATATATTTTTCTATGAATCTTTCATAAAATTTTAATAACATTTCATTGAAAATCTGTACGAGAATATAATGTTTCAGAGAAATTGACGACATAGTGGTTTTTAGGGATGTTCACTTAGCATGTTCTGTCTCTTATAATTTAGTCCTATGAGACTACGTTTACATACATATATACATATGCTTACATTATTATAGTTGCATATACAGAATTTAAACACACAATATATAAAGACCATGTTTAGAATCGAAGTTTCCGAATGGCGATTTAAGTTAATGAATGTTCGAAGGTTGACGGCAAAATGGAATTTCGACCTCGATATGTTTCCCGATCAATCTAGGTTAATTTTCTTTTAAGATAAAACGTTTAGTGAATAAGTGTCAATATATATATTTACGAAATTTTGTGATTAATTCAAGTTGTTTTTTTATATTCGTGTATAAATAAAATCGAATACTAACAAACTATTATGATACTTAATTTGATGAAATACTAAAAAAACATTATCGTTTTGTTTGCGATTTAATTTAAAACACTGAAAATGTTATTTAATTTTTTTTTTGGGTTTTTCGAAACTAATGGAATAAGTGCCTAAGTCGTTTGTATGCATAAACTATACACATTTAATTTTTTTTTCAATAATCAGCAAAATAAACGAAATAAAAAATATTTACCATCTGAGTGACTATCACCAATAGGATTGGCTTCCATCACCATGATGATGACCCTGAAACAAAATAAAAAAAAAAATTAAAATAAAAAAAAAAACAAAAACAAATAAAAACTTTAAGGGTCGACGTCAGAAGTGTACGTCAGATGAACAGTATTCGATTGCGAAAAAAAACATTACCTTAATCAAGTATAAGATTAAATTTTATGTAAAATTCTCGGAGTAAATAAATAATTCCGCCAAGACGACGCAGCGAGTAAAAGCTTAAATATGTAATGAGTTTAAAACTCAATGTCGATGTAAAATTATTTTTGAGTCGGTATTACTTATATACTGTTATTCGGGGTTTTCTAAGTATATATTATTACTATATGCATTATTCTATAAGGCGTAAATATAATCAATTTTTGTTTTAATTAGACGATATCAGTAAACATATTTCGTTCGAATTTTGGCCCTAATAATGTTTACAGCGATCGTTGCCAAAATGTTAAATGCAAAATTAAAACTAAACACGCATGCAACGATGACACATAAACCGCCTACACAAGGTTTAAAATAGCGTGGCATGACTAAAAATAAACGGGAGAATGACCAGTTACGTTGACCGCTCAAATTTAACATTGCTTCGTGTCTTTTGACGGTTTTTGGTGAACCGGAAGGTCATTGTAATGTGGCCATTTTTAAATCTATGATAATATTTTAACAGTGCAAAGATTTGAATATTAAAAGCACTGCTGTGGAAATTTTCACCGTTCGTGGCTATGAATTTCTACAATGGATATTTATGAGGTTATTAACAGCACTGTTTCAAAGAAATGTAGAGTTATTTTATAATAATATTATATTGGAAATTCGTTTCATTATTCGTAAACGTATTTTTTATATAAATGAAAATTTGCAGTAATTGGAATGAATTTATTAATGATATATACATAAAAACGTCGAAGCAAAAATGTTTATGTATGTAATGTTTAATTACAGTTTTGAAGAAAGTTGGTACTAGATTTTCTTTTCTGATCTAAGCTGTTAATGACACCATTCATAAGAGGGACAAGGAGGCGCACGGCGACAGAGACGGACGGCGAGGAGTGACATGCGCGGGCGCACTGACATTCACTCTCGAGCGGTGGTGGCAATTATCGTCTTCCAAATCACATTCATTGTCATTATTCATTAACCAATAAAAATTACAGTCCTACTACAAGTATCGATTCATTTCTATTCTGCCTGCAAGATACATCATAAACAAAGCAATAACTAAGTTCTGAAGTTCTGAACTAGAGAATCTGCTGACAGAATTTAATAACATAGCTTATTAGATTTTTCGTGATACGAAGGAAATATACAGTCAGGATAGCGAGTCGAATGGGACATAATCACGATTGACAACACATGCATAGTCAATAGTGGTTGTGTCCCAATCCTAACATAATAAAATCAGCACTACACTATATCACAAAAAAATCTGCGTTCTACAATGGCGCATTTGCGCAGTTATGGCCCACATGGTAACCATAGAAGTCGATTACAAAAGTGTTACGTAAAACATGAGGTCTTAAACGAAACCGTATAAGGCCTCATCATATCGCCTGGGCGTGAACAAATGCTCTACAAAGGAAACGCTTTACATTGTGGGCGGAAATATAAAACCGTTAATAGACATATAAATAAAAATGTGATGCAGTCAGCCCACGTTTACTAAATGAGGATTCTTAATAAGGAATTACATCTTTGACATCGTTTGTGTTATGTATATATTAGGTTATTTTTTATTGACTTCTAAAAATAGTAACATTTTTCTCGACGTCGATAAAAATTTCAATTAAGTTTTGGATTTTGTTGTAAATTAAGTGCAGGAGAAGAGACCAATCAAAAGAAAATAAGTGTACGACGAAATCAAATTTTGTGTTTAGAATGATACTTTATTGTACACCGCAAAAAATAGAACAAACAATTCTTTAAATATCATGTTGATGATGCCGAACAAAAATAACTTAAAATAATAATATTTTTTATTTTACTTTTTTAATGCTTCAAAAATTAATTGAAGAATTGTTATTTGTAACATTTGTATAATTATCACATTGGACATTATAATATTAAACAAAACAAGCAAAATCACTCTCCGTAATTAAAATGTTATTAGTATATTTTATAACAGCTGTGCACGTTCTAGCAAATGAAGCTAAATTCTCTTGAGGACATGATGGAGAAACATCAAAAGTTAATATTACGCTCCAAATAAATATGATTTTCGCAGCTAACTTTAAATGAAGTGTCTGGATGGGTGGAGTTCGAAAATGTTCGTCAACTCCAGGTAAAATGTAATAACAAAAAGTATATGTTTATAATTTTACTAGCTTTTACTTGCGGGTTGGCTCGTATTAATGTAGCAATATGTTGACTTTTTTGCAAGGGCCCGAGGTACACCAGTCAGCTCGTGACCCACGGATGCAACTTCGTCGAAACGACGGGCTTTAAAAAGGTATTACTACCATTAGTTATCGCGATAAGACCTGTTATATTAAATATGAATAGTATAAATCGAGAAAGTTTAAAATACATATTATACATTATTAATTTAAAAGTCTGATTTATAATTTGATCACTCAAGTTTTTCAAAGCTTATTTAAAATTTGGATCAAGACGGTTAATTCTTAAAATCCATCCCATTGTTTCCGCAAAAACGGTCTGTTCTAAACAGTATTATTAAGAAGAATATTTAAGCCTTGATACCGACAAATTCACCAATAAAGTGATTTTCACGAAGTCATTGACCTCGTTATTTAATTTATTATAAGTACTGTTCAGAGTACTTTCCGACTTTTCCGTCCTCAAAACGTAATTTGGGGCAAGGATAGAATTAGTATCTTCTGATGTCAATGACTATTGAACCAGCTGAGCTCATGAAGCCTTATTATTGAATTGTAATCAACCAAAGCCGATTATACGAGCTTATGCAATAAAGTAAAATATTATTTTGTTTGCACTGTTAGTAATTATATTAGTGGATTAAATTTTGAGAACGAATATTCAAAAACGGTTTCTTACACAGATGAAAGAGACAACCTGCACATTTTGGGAGTCATTTAAATCTGTATTAATCCGCCTTTTCTCTTTCAAAGGAGGTATTTTTCAGCGATGGGATATTTACAGTCTGTTACAGTATGGATGAAAGAAGATAGTATAAATACAAATATCTAGGCCAAATCTAAAAGCCTAATGTATCCATTTTGATAAGACTTCTACTCTTTAAGGTTAAGCTTAGGTATTATTACGATAATCCTATTTTTAATTACACAAGGTCAAAGTCGAGACAGCATCGGTTTTACAAATATAGATAAATCTAATAAAGTATCAAATCTCTGACTATTAGGATGTATCATCATCTAAATATATACAACTCAAAGGCGATTGACTGACTGACATAGTGATATGTCAACGCATAGTCCAAACTACTGGACGAATCAGGCTGAAATTTGGCATGCTGGTAGATGTTATGACGTAGGCATTCGCTAAGAATATAATATATAATATATAAGGATTTTATTTAATTCCACCCCCGAGGGTATAAAATAGGGGGTGAATTTTTGTATGAAACTATGTCAATTTTAAACCGATTGGGTTTGAGACTTTGCATGCATAAAGCTAATATAAGGTAGGCATCACAGACATCGCAGACGAAGTCGCGGACACAAGCTAGTTTAAAAATTATACTGTGGTATTCATATAATAGAAGCACTTTTTAGGATTTACTAGCTGTGTCCGTGACTTTGTTCGCATAGGCTACAGTATGCTTGGCATGTCTCATGGAAAGAAAGGCTGCAGTCTGCGGTGCGTCTCGAGAAAGTTCTTTTTTATTAATTAGAATAAAGAGAATTTCTGAAATAAATGTATCCTACGACAATGCTTAAACATTAGCTATCTGCGAGTGGAAGTCCCATCAAAATCCTCCAGCCGTTTCACGGTTCTGAACAAACTGATTGACGAACTGTACCCTGATGTGTGGATTGATGTAAGTACCGTATTTACGTTCATATGCATTTAATGAAAAGCTATTAATTTGAAATTACAAACAGACACTCCAATTTTCTTTATTTCTATGGGTTTATTAAGTTACTAGCGGTCCTTCGCGGTTTCACTCGCGCTTAACATATGACTTTCATACAAACTTCTAGCCCGGTTTTACTCCCTAAGGGTTCGAATTTAGCAAAATCCCGTCTTAGTGAGCACCTTCGTCCTCAAAAGAACTCCCACGCAAAATTTGAAACTCCTAGCACTTGTTGAGATTTCGTGATGAGTGAGTGATTGACCTTTCGCTAAAAAACCTTCCAATAAAAAACATATTTTAAAACTGTGACACCTATTTAACATTATTAAAAAAACATTCAAGTCATCTAAGTCTAAGTACTAGATATAGGCAAAATAAAGGATTACTAAAAAGGAAGTCCGTTCATTGCTGTGATTCTCTTTGTTTATTTGTTGTTTCGTTGCGAAACGTTTTTGTTTGCTTGTTTGTTCCGTTGCTAGGAAATAAAGTTAAGTCTGATTTGAATTCTTGTAGAATATTGTTATGAAGTTGATTTTTGTTGCTTATTATTCCTAAGATATATATTAAAACATTATATTCATCCTACATCGAAATAAGTAGTAATTACTGATAAACAAATTAAATTATTTTCGTTAAATATTTCGGGAAAATTTTTTCATAAAAAAATATTTTAAAATTAATTTACATAACTTTTTAATTCTATGAGTAATACAAAAAAAATACTTCTTTTTACTCTAATTTATAAAAACAAATTTCAAAATTTTGCGCAATAATTTTTTTAGCAAGATTTTATTAAATACTGTTAGGTATAATTACAAAATAAACCGATGGTTGTTTTGAAACAAAATACTAAAATAGAACTGATAAGACGTACATACGGCATAGCTGTCCATTTATGGTGATTCATAACACCTTCTACTATAATTTCAACGTTGTAGCCTTGCTGAAAGTCTATATATAATAAATAAACCTCTGTCTGTGTTGGGATGTTTATTATAATAATGAAGAAATCTTTAAAATACCGCGTATTTGTAAGCTGTGTGCAATTTTGACTACTAGCTGTAGCCTGTGGTAGACCGGGCTGGTTCCACTGGGGCCGTACCTAACTTACACAGAAGTTCGGCGTAAAGAGACTCATATTTATGTAGTAGCTTTCACCCGTGACTTCGTCCGCGTGGAATCGTAAATGTAAATTCAAGATATAAGCCAATATAAGCCAAAGATGCTGCAAATGTTCATGGCGGTGATCACTTAATATCAGGCGTTCTTCCTGCTCGTTTGCCAGCTAATAGTTATAAAAATAATAATAAAACTCAGTATTCAATACACGGTCACAGTCCAGTCTTGGTTCAACGCTTTGTCCCGAAAAATCGTTTATAAAACATGATTTTGTCAAAAGTCCATATGCCCTTGAAGTTGTTGAAGATAATTTTTTTACGCTTTGAGTTTATCTTATAGTATAAAAAGTGGGAGAAAATTGGTATGTGTTATATTAATAATTAACATATAGTTTCATAACGAATTGAAATTAATTCAATTTGTTATGAAACATTCAATTGTCTGGTTTCGTACGCTATCGTAAACAATAACGCAACAGTTATTTGGCCAGACTCATAATGACATCGTGTATTCTCGTCATGTAGCTAGAGAAAGCGCATCGATTTCATATAATTGTTACATTGAACTTCGATTAGCCACGCCGTGTGTTATGGAAAGCAGATCCGAGATTAAATTACGCCAAAATATTAGTAACGTCAAATGGTGAATGTATAGACAAATCTTTATTTATATATTTTTAGCTTAAATAAATGATGTAGTAGCCAAAGATATTGTATATAATATACCAATGTGTTAATCTCATTGATTTTGGCAATCTAAATAACAAGCACTTTGGACGACGTTACCTAGCAACCTGCTAGCAACTCAGTATGACAGGAAATATTTTTGGACAAGTCAATTGACGAGCTTTTAAAGTATGGAAATGGGTACAATTTTTATTAGCGTCAAACAGTGTGAATGTAATATAGCTATATTTACTATTTAAAAGAGTAACTATCGAGTTTCTTGCAGGTTTTTCTCGGTAGAATCTACATTTCAAGCCGGTAGTAGATTAATTAGTTAAGTAGATTTTTTTGTTTCTGTATTGACGATTCAAAAGTACTTGTAAAAGCCTACTCGAATAAAGCATATTTTGATTTTGAGTTATAAAGTGTCATTTACTAGAGCCCGATTCAAAAACATAAAAACGTTAGGTCTTAATTTGCATTTATTTTTTGGCTTTGGACATTTATTTTTATTATTACTACTACTTTGGCATAAAATATTTAAGTGTTTCGCGCTAACGTCAAATATGAAGACAGGTCTGGATCTGCGCACGCGCATGTGCATATTGGGAACACAATATGGACGGACACCTTTTGGACATGTTCGCGAGTGGTTAGCGACTAGAGTTCGCGGCAAAAGACAATGATTTGTGAATACATCGCGTCCATAGCGTATTTTCGCTTTAGTTTTTTGTTTAACAAATGGATTAATTTGTAAAAATCTGATACGATTTGTAACATAAGGTGGAGCTATTTTTGATTTTAGAGTATTTTTGACTACATTAAATATTTATTACAATTTCATTTCCCAATGAAATTGTTTTTACGAAAAAATTTAAACGAATTATTTACTTAGAAGTTAAAGTCTACCAAAATAAATTATCATCACCGAATATAGATTAGTGTAAAAAAAAAACCGTAAAAAATATTGTTATCAACAATGGTTTGTGCTAATTCAATAGCTGTGACTAATATCATATGAATTCTTTACTGTGACGCGTTTTAATAACTGATAGGAGTGTTTACAATCATTATATGGAGAGTCGTTATCAGAGATATCAAACTGTTACCATCTTATTGTCATGGTTAATAAAAATACTACTAGGATTTCAAATGCTCTTTTATATATTAATGCAAGCTTCAGGTGCATGTTATCAGATATAATTGTAATAAAACTTGAAGAAATAGACTATTAAGAATCATTATAGAGTGATACTTAGCTGTGGCTCAAAGCTACAGCTTATATACAGATTGGCTTGGAAAATCTTTTTTACAGAAAATCATTAAGAGAGATTCGTCCAGTAAAAGAAAGACCCAGAACTCTTAAGAATCCCCTATTTCTTTCTTTACTTTATTTCCATCCCTCATTCCTTTTTAAGCTGGCAACACATTTGTGGCTCCTTCGGTGATCACTTCACATCAGGTGATCTGTCTGCTCATTTGTACATTATTTTTATAAAACAAAAAAACTATGTATATAAAATCGTGAGACCACCTAATATAAAATATAATATAAAATCTTGTTTAAAATGAAATATATGCTAGGTGCAATAATTAAAAATCACTAAAAACTCATAAAAATAATTCTTTACATATCAAACATTTCCGTGACATGTTTATGAGATCTATTAAAATAAAAAGTAAAATTAAATTGATGCATTTAATGTATCATTTCCTTGTGTTCACCGAACGCATGCTATAATCATGTCCATTACAGAACTTGTCCATTTACTAATTACATAATTAATCACATTTAGATATTGTATAATGATCAAATCATAATTTATTATGACTATTAATTGTTAATTGACAACTTACTCAAACATTAGAAAACACAAGTGTCTAACACTGATAAGAAGCAAGTGTTCTCTATTAATTTAATGTTACAATAACACTTCTTATGTGTATGTATGAATATGTAGGATTTTATAGGACAAAAGACTCACGTCAGTTTACGGCGAGAATTCACTTGTAATTTTTTCTAACAAACTTTCATAAGATTTACATAAATTGTTTATACTCGTACTTGTTTTTACACCTGGAAGAATTTACTGTCATTCATTCATGTCATAATCACAGACATGGATAAAAGCATACAATTTCGAACAGGAGTGCCTTATATCATACTACCAGTTGGTGTCTCCAATTTCACTTGTATAAAAATTTTTCCTCCACTATTTCGCATGTTTTATCTTATCTCTCTAAAGTCCGATCTATATCTCTACTAAAATTCATGGAACAAACACACAGGGTAAGTTTCGTATTAGTTTGGAAGGATTATTTAAATTGTATTGGGAGTTAGTTTATTTTGAAGTAAGTATTTCTTAAAAAACTACATTTTGAACTAATGTTGAACATTGAACTAAAAATATTTTTTAAAGTAAAAATTAAAAGTATTAAAAAAATTAGTTGAAAGATCTGTATATTTAAAAATAGACGATGTTTTACAAATATAGATATGTTAGTTTATATTATTTGATGCTAGAAATCTGCACCTATTTCTACTTTTGATAAGCCCATCAATTGACTTATTGGCCCGAAGATACTCTTGCCTGTCATGCTAACTCTGGCTGATTGCTAGGCAACGTCACCTCAGTGTGATCATTCTCAGTTTGAAAATCTATGAACTGATAACATATCTATAACTATACAATATTGTTAGTAAAAACTGGCTGGCTGAAGTCATCCAATACATTTATTACTCTGTAGATTAGAAATAATTGACAAAGTTGTATAGAATAGATTATAAAGTTAACATGTCCTAAAAAGGAATTAATATAATAAATATTGATATGATATCTATAAACTAAAATTGAAATAGAATTGGTACTTTTATTCTAGTCTTTTTTATTCTATATCATTAATTTGTTTTGACTGACACATTGGCGCAGTGGTCACTGCAAATGACTGAAGCGCTAACGGTTGCGGATTCGATCCCCGCTCACGGTAAATGTCTGTATTAGCCATACGGATGTTTGTCGTGGTCTGGGTCTTTGTGTTAGTGTTGTGAGTGTTTCCGGACCCCCAACACAAGGTCACGCGATCTTAATGGGGGCCGTTGAGTGTGATGCGTTTATTATTATTATTATTTATGTAGTTTGTTTTATATTAAAGATAAAATTTTGTTAGAAGCAAAATAACCATAGTAAATTGGCCTTTATTTATATTTTGTATAAATAAATTTCAATACTAATGAGGCTAGAGGAACTAATTAGACTCGAGATTCCAAGAGTTGATGACCTCCATCAACTGTTCCTTACTCTTAGTGAGTTATAAATATATTGTACGCTTGTTGCTGCCAACTTTATATAGTCATTTTTATAACTATACTAGCTGTCTCCTGTGGTTTCACATGGTTTTAAAATTACTGCTCCATTACTATATGTTATTGAATGACATGAGTCAATAAATCTTTTTCAATACAGCAGGTTATTTAATATGAAAAAAAACAGTATATGTCTGGAAGATCTTGAGATTAAAACACTCATACAGACAGAAAAATTCCTCATCTGTTATATATTAGTTTACCAACTTTATAGTTAATAAAGTCGGTAAACTGGTTTCTGCAACTTCATCTGTGTTGAAATTTTCATCCTCTATGTTAACCCTATCATGTTCGATTTTCGCAACACAAACAAGCATATTTCTTCCTCTGACATTTCATCTGTCTCTATACTAAAATCCATCAGAATTGATCCAATGGATTAGGGATGAAAATGTAACTATCAGACAGAGTAACTGTCATATTTGTATTATATAAAGTTAAATATGTATAAGAGAAACAATGCCCAACAAAATAGAATAAATGAATAATATGTAGCCAATGTATTTAAAACAAATTAACATATACCGAGCAAAACAAAATATCACGTTATTATTGTATTTCTATATTAGTCATAATGTCTTTTAAGGACAGTGTAAATAATATAATACATTTGTAATAATTCCATACATGGCGAGAGTTACATGTTTAGAAGATGTGAATTTTTCTATTTTTAGTATATACTAAAAACATTGCAAGAGGACTTTTAAATATGCCTAAACTAGACGGTACACATCACACTTTAGCTTTAATTTTGTGAGATAAATTTAATAATTCAAAGAAAATCTATTCTCAGAAATATAAACAGCAAATCAGTAAATACTATTTTAGCAATTATCCAATAATTTAAATGCCTATAGATAATACAGACAAAAAAACTGCCCAAGTTTTGATAAACTCGTGACACATAGTTGAAAATATTGTTCTATTAATTATAATTTGATAATGGGTCGAAAATATTATTTGGTTTTTATTTTATGATTAATATTTTGTACATTGTATAACATATATAAAATATTACTTATAACAGTGTTTTGTATTTGATTAAAGATTTAATTTTTTGCTTTATACCTACTAGATATTAAATGGAAATAAATTATAAAGTTAAGAATCTTTTTAATTCAACATTATAAGGTTTATTTTGTCGGTTTAAAAATCGAACAAAGGTTTGTTTGATGTTACAAAAATATGAGATTTAATTAAAACACAGAAAACATCTTGCATTTAAAAACATATGTAAATTGTAGAGCACAGCTGCCGTTTTTAACGATGACACTCTTCGGCTCAAGGTTACACGGAACACAATTTAATTTCGCTTTTTATTACAATTTAACACGTTTTATCCGATTAATTAATTGTTTGTCATATCGTACATACTAACAAAAATACCACTTCCGTAAATATACTTTAATCTTTGCATGAAAAAACGAGCAGGTGATATAAATATTGTGCGTAACAAAAATTAACTCACCTGTAAGGGCTTAGCTTTCTCTCAAGTGACAAATATTATCCATAAAACACTTCAATAAATATTAAAAACAAAGACTTGCTGTATAACCACTATTTTCTTCTAATATTTACAGTTTAACAATATTTACAAATAGAGCACTTTCTACTGCGCGAAGCACTTGTGAAGAGCCATAGACAATACTGATATTTTGGGATTGACAAATGATATTTTGGGTTAACCGCACAATATCGATAAAATAAGAAATTATAATTTTTAAATAAGGTATATTTATTTAATTTACTTCATAACATAAATAAAACAAAAAATAATTCTATAATCAGCAAGATTGATGTTAATAAATTGCTTTAAGCATACGTTGTTACTGTCGATAGTCGATAAATTACACATTACATATTCTATGTACAGCAATTCTCTATGGAAAAAATGTTGCCAGATTCTTAAAATTTGCACATTTTTGTTGAGATATCGAACAAAACAGTTAACAGCGTCGTATCTTCATTAAAAATATGAAAAAATGTAATAAGTAAATATGACAATTGATTGATTTAAAACAAATATCTTGTGATATAACAATTTTATTAGATATAACATAATTAAATAAAGTAAACTACTTTTATGTAATAAGTTTCAAATTAGAATAATCAAGCAAAATAACGATTATGATTATATTGATTTTTTATTTTGATAAGTTTTATATTACCATCTTTTATCAAAGTTTATTTTAACCCATACTCAAAATCACAAATTCAATAAACATGAACTTGTCTCAAATATACTTAAGATTCGATTAGTTAAAATAATTCCAGGGAAATAACATTTTGTAATTGTGGCAACATCAATTATAATTTCCGATTCCGGCCGGGGCGGCTAGCATAGAAATACACTAGTAGCAGAGAGGATAGCCTAATTGGATCATCTTTTCATATTAAGCTTAAGCTTCGGACGTGGGCGGTATCAAAACATTGAGCACGATTCGCATGTTGACGGACTATTTACAATTTAACAATATTGACTGAAAATTAAAGGCATGTGAATTGTTATTGATAAATATAAATGTTAAGTGAAAGGCAGTAGTGAAATTAAACAGATACTGAGTATTATATTTCCTATTTATTGACTGAAGTGATTTTTATTAATTGCCGGAAAAATGACAGCGTCCACAATGATAGAGCTGGAATCCTGGATAATCTACCAATGCGTTCTAAATGAATGCCATGTCTCCAGTACATGTATGTATTTAAAATTTATCATGTTATTTTTTTATCAAATTGCAAATTCCTAATTTTATTGCTTACTTTTGAATTATTCTTCAAAAAAAAAAAAAAATTAAAAGTGCGCTTTTAATGTAAATAATTATAAAATTTTTAGATGATTTTTGTACTCCGAAAGGTTAGACTAGTAAAGTAGCCTTGTAGAATTAAGCGGAAAATATTTTTTAAATAAATAAAAAAACATAACGACTCGTTAAAGAGAAGGTTTAATTGCACCATCTTGCGGGTTTTACTAAATGATCTAAACATGGTTAATTAAAGTTAATTGACGATGGTCTTAACAAGAAAAACGTCTGCTCTGTCATACAGCTGAACATCTTCACATCAATTTAAAAAAGGAATACGAGTATTATTTTACTGAAAATTAAAATAAGTACCATGCAACATTAATATATATACTTTTAATTTAGAGAAGGAAAATATTTATTTTAAATTATCGATGTTTTTTGTAATAATTACTAAGTAATCATAATTAAAATATTTTTCCTGGTCATATGAGGCACAATAAAAATATATTAGTAAGCACCTATCTAAGGCGATAATTACACTTTTAAGGTTTCTCTCAGATTTTCATAAAAATTTACATAACTTATTTCTCATTGTTCTACATTTGAAAGAATTTACTGTCTTGGTTACAGAGTTTTTTTATATCGCCCTCGAGAGTCAAACTTACAAAATAATGTAACTCTCGCTCATAATGATGTAACGCTTACTTTAATTTAAAAGTAAGAATATTCTGAAAATTAGGTTTATCGTACGCAAAAACAAAAGAAAACTACAATATTATAAATGCGAATGTGACTTTGTCACGGAGTACAATTTGCTGCGAAGAAACACTAAAAAAATACACTCTGCTCATTAATTATACTTATTCACAAATAAAAACTAATCAAAACGATATTTTAAAGAAACATATTATAGAAAAACCTTTATTTTGTATACGAATAATTAAACATCGGCATAAAAATTTATTTTTGTTTTTTTTAAATCGATTGTTCTTCCGTCACACCTTACCACAAGACTCCAAGGACGCGACCTTCGTTACCGAAAGTTTTATGAGCATAGGTTGAATATTCCATAGAACAGCGTATGTATACATTGATATATGTATATAGTTGTTCACTTATACATATATTACGTAGTTTCATGGTTACATACAGATGAAGCTTACATTCAAAACAGGAAAAGTTCATAAGGATAAATGCCTAGTATTTTCGTATTTTTAAGTTATATGTTAAGTAAATATTTTACATGTATAGGTGGTGGTTTTATGAAAAATATACCATTATGAATATATTATATATATGATTATGAATAAATAATAATTAGAGGTGTGCAACCTACATCGTTTTTTGCGAGTTGGCTGCTACACGCATTGTTATATTAATGAAGATGGCATGTAAAAAATAGTACATTATTTAACTTACAATTTTAAAATGCTGGTCTGTTATTACTTACCGACATTCTATTTTATTAGGTACATATAGAAAAGTCACAGGACTCTATAACTTGAAACCTTAAATTTTTTTATTAATTATTTGAGAATACATTTTGGGCATGTTTTTTGTATGACCTACTTTGTTTTCGTTTAAAAAACTTTGTTTAATAGTAAAAGAATTTTTAAAATCCACGATAACAATCTCACGAACAAGATTTAAAAAAAAAAGTAGGTATGAGTAACCTATAGGCATTACCGTAGTCAGATTAAACGTCTAGTTTATTAGACTGCTTGACGGCGCCGGCGTTAAAAATAAAATCCGTTTACAATCTTATTAGGTAAAAAAACAAAGAGGTAATGCTGCCAGTGTTTTGGGCACCTTGCCTCACTGTGACATCGATACTTATTTAGGTTTAATATAGTTATTTTTAATTTCTTTTTCTTTTTATTTTTAATAGAATTATTTGTTTTTTTAATGTTAATTATATGGTAAAAGAAATAATAAATATTTATTATTTGATATTATTTTTGCATTGTTAATCTACCAAAATAAGAGAACATAGGTACATATCATCGGTAAAGTTCTAACAACGCGTAAGTCAATACTAGCAACTTTAAAGGGAGCGAAAAAACAGCGTAATTTTTCATACACCAGTATGAATTAAAAATAAGTCTAATTTTAAGTATACAAAGTAAAATTTTTGAACATTTAAAATTTGATTCAAAATGGTATCTATGAAAAATTGTGCAATTTTAAAGATCTCCTTTAAAGCTTGTTTTTTTTAATTACGCGTTATGAGAACTTCACTAGCGATGTGTAAATAATATTTGATTAATTATTTGGATTTGTGACATTTTTATTTATTTTATTTATTCGTAAGATACACAATCAGTATACACACAATCACGTTTATAATACACATTTAATTATTCTTATTCTGTGTGGTACGCCATTGCAGACGTATACAACGTTTGTTACAAGCAACACAAAATTTTCATATATTTACAATTGAAGTGAAACTAATATACACACGATAAGATTATGTAAACTAAATAATATAAAACAAGCAGAGAAACCTTAATAGAACTCACAATTATTTAAATTAATATATAAGATAAAATATTTTATTTTATTATTATTGATTAGTTATTTGGATTTGTGAATTTTTATTTTATTTTATTTACCCTGATATATGGTAGAAGATGGGTAGCGAATAATTAATAAAAAAATATATGTAGATGTACAATTATTCATGAATAGTCTATAAGATTTTAGACAGTTATAAATTTAACAGGTATATGAAACGAGACTCCTTGAAATACGTTAGAACTGGTTCGTTTCCCAACCTCAGTTTCCCAAAGGTATCGCTATTCCAATTTAAAATTTCAGTTTCAGTAATTGATACCTTATCTGGAACCCTTTGTTCTGTCTTCAAAGTTAAATTGTTAAGGGTTGTGAACACTTGTTATTTATTAAATATTTAATAATAAACATAGTCATTATTTATAGTATAAATAATAAAACATATTCGTCGTCGTCATTAAGACATCAAATAGTGACTCGTAATACAATATGGCATTAATTTTTCGTCAATAGCACTAGTCAGTATGTTGGGCTGTATTTCGAAACACTAATATTGTGTTTAAATAGCCTGTAAACGTCCGACTGCTTGGCAAAGTTAGGAGCTTATTACGCAGTGAAGTTCAATTAGGGAAGTGTCAGAATTTTTTTCAACACATCCATCACGATGTTTTCCTTCATCTCTGAGCATAAAGTATATGAATTTACACTTAAAATCTCAACGGTGTGATTCAGTGATTAAACCGCGATCATTAGTTGATCATCCATGTGATGTAAAACAACTAGTGGCCATCTCGGATGTCAATTTTTTTTAATTTCAATAAATAAACTTACAATATAATATGTATATACAAATAAGACACACTTAAATATTTATAAATCACAATTTCTGTTCAAATCATATCCGCGCGAATTGGTGGCAAGAATGCTGCAGCATTTCCAATTCACATTTCCGATGTTTTTTTAAAATATTTGCACTACTATCTCAAGGTCCAAGTATTTCGACTGCGATTCAATTGTTCAATTGATTGTTTCAAAATTGTATTGTAAATGTTTGTTTCTTTTTATGACTTCTACTTCAAATGATGTCTACCCTTCTCTCGTAATTGTATAAGGATTTGTAGAAACTCTTTAAAATAATAAAACATTTTTTCTTTTTAATATAGAGTTTAATTACGAGATAATACTTTTTATATGTGGCAACCCTATATGTTATCTGAGAATTTAACGACGTTTAATTGTTCCCCAGTTTCTTTACGATTTAATTATGCATGGTAAAGTTAAGGAGCTTGCTGTATAGGGACTTGAAAAAATTAAATAAATAAAACTCGGGTTATTATGTGACTTTGCGCCTTAATTTCTTTCAATCTTTAAAAGGATTTAATGAAAGATTTTTCACTATCTTATTGTTTCATCAGCGACTTTCTAATAACAAAAATTTTTAACGTTAATATTATAAATTAAAAAAAAATACATTCATTATATTTTAATAATATTAAATGAATTCAATTCAAGATAACGTCATGTTGTATAAAAAGTTTCATCTTTTATGTGAAAATAATGGTATAATTTTATCATAAAAGGTTAGATTTTTTAAATAGAAAATTCTCTTTACAATTTGTAATGAAAGAAAAATTATGGACGCTCTGTATAAAAGATATTTATGTTTTAACGGACGACTATTTATCACGCTAAAAAAATAATCTCGGTTTCGTTGGCGTACCTACTCGTAGTTATAAGTTTCTAAAAAACCTTTCAACACTTATTTTATTTGTCATTTTTAATGTTGTCTTTTTTTTTCTTAGTACACAAAGAAAGTATAACCAGACTTATATTTTAGATAACTGTAGAACTATTTCAGTTGTCTTTATCATTTCATTATATCGATACGACAGTTATGTGCTCCGTTTTTAATAAAACAATTTCAAGTGTCACATCCCTAAAAACGGCTATATAAATTTCGATACGAACAAAAGCAATCAATGAAGTATCAAAACTTCGTCGATGGGTATTTGTTTCAGTAACAGATGCTCAATCTCGACTCCCATGTCAATGTCCTTAGAAACTTGAACGGTTCGGTCTCATTGTATATGTTCGCTTCAAATTGCCTTCCTCCGGAGCTTATCCCTTACAAAGTTTTAGGCAAATAGATTTAAAGCAATCTTGTGCAATCAATAAAATATTAGCATACAGTTTATTAGAAACGATTTGTTGGAGAATTTTGTTGCTAACCGTATGAATAAATTATTAAATAGTAAAAAAATGTTTTAAATAAGTATTTTAATATTAAAATAAATAATTTGTAATTCATAAAAAATTGTATTGACATAATTATAAAAGAGTAACAGTCGAGTTTCTTGTCGGTTCTTCTAGGTAGAATCTACATGTCGAACCGGTGGTAGCTTTCTAAGTAATGTAATAATAATATAATTTTTTGTGTATTGACTTTGTTGGAGAATTTTGTTGCTAACTGTATGAATAAATTATTAAATAGTAAAAAATGTTTTGAATAAGTATTTTAATATTCAAATAAAAGGTTTAAAATGAATTACGATGATAGATTCATTTAATATTATAATTTTCAGCAAAATGAGCACAAATTAAAAAATCGTTTTTCTTTCAAATTGTTCCTTCATCACAGTAACCTTCAAGCATATTTTCCATGATATTTAACATTGAGAAGCAATAAACTTTGTCCTTGTACGTTGGCGCGATAATGTTCAGGATTCCAGGAATGTTGAATATGAATGGACGAAGGTTAGAAGTTATGAGTGCTCTTACAACTCTGCATTCCATGACTCTTGTGGTATTACACCCGACCTTCCATGGCACGTTTATAGGCCTCGGAAAATACAATAAGTATGAGAAAATTATAATAAAACTTAATAGATTTTTCTTTCTTTGGATGTCTCTCGATAATATGATATCGCTTAAAAGGAAGTTTCTGATTTCGACACATTATCACCCCACAAAATTGTATCTTATAGTTCCAAAACCCATAAAAAAATAAAATTATCTCTTTAGCTACAGACTGAGTTAAATAAAAATAGTTTTTGATCTATTATCTTTATTCTTCGATCTGTCTGTACTGGGTTAATTTTCGAAACAGTTTAACGTATGGTAAAGAGACTTTCTTTGACAGATAGATGGTAAACTGCTAAAGGGTATTTAACTAAGGTAAAATATATAAACTGTTTTTCACTAGTAAAAATACCAAATAGCTGTAAAGTAAACTGCAAAAGTTTGTCTTTGCAAAAATAGATTTAGTCTCATCAAATTGGAATTAGAACGTGTCACAGACAAGCTTGTTTTAAAAATTAAATTAAAATGTTAAAAAATGGTTAAAGTTCTGTGACAAACAATATTTATACAATGTTATCCAGACATCAACGACAGCTGGGACATAGCGGACAAGACACGAGGGGTCTCATTATAACTTGTTCAGAAAACGTTGACTCAGAACTACGTGACATAATAACATAATAAGAAATAAAAGAAAGATTTCGGACGTTGACTCTTTGTTAATTTTATTAAACATTTTAAAATTGATAAGTTCGTAAAATAGTCAACAATTTGTTGATTTCCATTTTTATGTTATTAAATAAATTAAGCTAAAATATAAGTTCCTAACAAATAAAATGTGCATTAAATAAACACATCTTCGATATTTAAAGTATTAAAGATTATTGATATTGAATCTTTTCACTCCTAAGAAGATAATCTTTTAAAAAATCGCCTATGACTGTGTTAAATTATTTGATAAACAAATATTCGTATTTATATTGTACGCTGATTTTCATACAGGATGTTTAATGAATTTGTAATTCATAAAAAATTGTATTGATATAATTATAAAAGAGTGACCGTCGAGTTTCTTGTCGGTTCTTTTCGGTAGTATCTACATTCCGAACGGGTGATAACTTTCTTATTAATGAAATAATAATATTTTTTTTTTGTGTATTGAAGTTTCAAAAGTGCTCGTGAGAGCCTACTCGAATAAAGTACATTTTGATTTTGATTGTGGCTATGTAATTAAAGAGTAAATAAGTATTAAACACAATTTCGAAAACTTACGTGTTAAAATTTTCAACTGTGTCAAATTAAAGATCGATCGGTTTACTTTGATTTTATAACATTAATAGCTAATCTAAGCCTAACACAGTACAAATACATCGAATAAACTTTAAGACGTGTATTTACTAAGCTACATTATTAAAGTTTCTCAATGAGTCCCCTCGAGCTAAACACCGTCGTAAAAAAGGGAAGATGTGTTCGCAGCCGGTAGAGCAGGTGGGGAAACAGCTGTTGGTTTTAACGGTCGCCTTCTTTATCCTGCACTGTTTATTTACCTGCGAAATTACTTTCTGTTCTTATTGGGGTTCGAGAAAATAACTCTTTAGCGTCTAATATAAACGGAGGTAGAATGATTTTTGCTTACAGAGAGATTTTTCAAGGATGTAGTCTATGGTTAAAAAGAAAATTAACCTTTCTTGTTTCTAAAAATATTGTGTTATTTATGAATATTTTGTAAGTTTATATATTTAATAGCGGGTAAATGGGCAGGTGGGTTACCTGATGTTAGTGATCACCGCCTATGAACATTTACATTTGCAGCGCTATCGGTGTCGTAGATATATTGCGAGCTCATGGTACGAAATGATATTTGACGCCGTTTTTCTGCGACAATGTGTCCAGTAAGTCGATTAAATATCTGTTCATATATCCCTACAGGAGGCTGCTAGTAACTGATATCCTGGATTTAAACAAGTTATTTACCATTCGGTAAGTGAAACCGTAAGTCGAAGTTAGGCGAGAATTACACTTATAAGTTTTGCTCTCAGATTCTTACAATTTTTTGCAAAGTACCTACATAGGTAAGTATTACCAGGGTACAGAGTTGTTTTATTATATTAATTACGAGATAATATATACATAACTTTGACACTTAGGGTCGTCCATTAATCACGTGATGTTCCTTAGTAACTGTATAGACTACCCCCTCTTCCCTTGTGTTACGGGGGGAGGTTTTGAACTACCTCTCATCCCCACCTGAGATAACGTTTATTTATGCAACTGTTTATATACCTATGTATACTATAGCTTATAAAATTTTCGAAAATAAATACATATATACATACATACATACGTGATATCTTAGAAAACCTCCCTACCCCCCTAGTGATATTTGGTGATTTTTTCCCAGACCTCCCTCCCCCCTTTAGGCCTGATGTGATTAATGGACAACCCCTTGCAAATATAATTCCCGACTTCAATTTAAAATAAATGTGAAATTCATCTATACTAATATTATAAAGCCGAAAAGTTTGTTTGAACGCGCTAATCTCAGGAACTACTGGTTCGAATTGAAAATATTTTTCTGTTACAAATTTATTTATTGAGGAAGGCTATAAGCTATATTACGTCACGCTACGACTCATGGGAGAAAAGCATTAACCATAAACGCGAGTAAAACCGCGAGATGCAGCTAGTTATACATAATTGTACATATAATTATTAACTCACCTATATTTAATTGCTTCAAAACATTTATTCGTATGGGCTGTTTACGTTAAATTGGGTCAGTTTTAATTTCGCGTATTTCATTCGTCAATTTTATACTTAGCGAAATGAAATATACGATGTATTCATAAAATAAATATAGAGCTTTTAATTCGCATTTCTTTTATATATCGTGGTAGTGTATGCCGCATTTATATATTAAAAAGTAGTCAATCATGCTAGTACATAATATAGAAGTAGTTATCGCATACTTTAGTCTTAAGCAATCCAATGTATTTTAATTTATCTCAATACTAGCTTTCTCTCACGGCTTTGCTAGTGATATGTAGTTAAAAAGTAGTCATCACTCATTGATGTATATACTATCTAAATATTATATAACTCAAAAGTGACTGACTGACTTAGTGATCTATCAACGCACGGGCCAAACTAATGGAGGGATCTGACTGAAATTTGGTATGCAGGTAGATGTTATGACGTAGGCATCCGCTAAGAAAGGATTTTGATGAATTCTATCCCCAAGGGGATAAAATAGGGGATGAAAGTTTGTATGAAACTGTCAAATTAAAACCGATTGGGCTAAGACTTTGCACGCATAAAGCTACTATGACGTAGGCATCAGACATCGCAGAGGAAGTCGCGAGCAACAGCTAGTATTATGTAAAGTTACCATCTATCCTCACAAACTTTTGCATTTATAATAGAAGTATAGCTTTTCATTCATTTCATCTTCTGAGATTAAGTTGTTTTCGAAATTTCTTGTTTAGTTTATGAAGGAAAGTGACCTTTCGCTTTTATACATGCGGTCCCTCGCTGTTTCACTCGCGTTTAATATAGGACATTAAAACTTCCAACCCAGTTTTACCCCCTTAAGGGTCGAATTTTGCAGAACCTCGTGTTAGTTTTACGTCCCAAAAAGAACCGCCATGCAAAATATGCAACTCCTAGCACTTGTAGTTTCTGAAATTTCTTGATGAGTGAGTGAGTGACCTTTCGCTTTTATACATATAGATATATGTTTACTATTTAGATCGATTTACCAAAAATCGTCACGACCCCTAAATAATGTACATTCTAAATAAACAGAAAGACGTCGAATTAAAATTTATTTTTCATTAGGATCTCTGTCGAGAGCACTACAGTAGATTGGATTACATTTTTAATGTGACATTTCAAGCGCTTTTCAGACTGTAATAACATTCCGTATTAAAGTTTACTGCAACTGTGACAAAAGGTTGAAATTATATATGTGTTTTGCTGTAGAATAAACGTGAAACTCAAACAATAGAATTTTTTATGTAAAAAATACTACAGAAGTTCAAAATGCTGTTGAGTTAATCCTTGACTAAATTATAGTACGAGTAGACACTATTGTTGACTAGAAAACAATGGGTGAAATAAAACGTATATTTTGTTATAAAAATAACTTAATATACATATATACGTGTATACTGATAATTGAACAACTTTTTGATAAATTTACTATTAAATATTTTATTTCAATGACTTTCATTTTAATAACACTCCATCAAAAACGATAATTTCTATTCGAATTATAAATAACACGATGACGTCTTTCTAAAATAAAATATTCAAAACAAAATACGTTACTTATAAGAAAAAAAATAACTAACTTTAAAATTAGACTTTAAGTGGTTACATTCGTGAGACCACAAATATATGACTCATAAAGTGATAACTCCGAGGTAGGTTATTTATATTAATAAATGCGGGTTGTGTTCGTTTAATTAATCCGCAGTCGTTGCCGGCACGCCGTATTTCATAATGAATGATCAACTTACGTACATCATGCATCTCGAATTGCTTGATAAATAATTCACATAACGCTGATGGATTTCGTCCGCATCAGTTCTGATGTTTCAGCGTACGCGTACATGGCATATGTAGAAGGTGACATAACAAGAGTTTTAAAAAAAGGGCAACGAACACCGTCCACCCGACCTCAAATTTAAACGTAGAACAGTAACTTTCATTTAAAGAAGTGTCATTACATTATTCGTGCGAATTTATATATTAATTTCGTGTTACATATTAAAAATATCGATCGTTATTTAATTTGACACAATTGTAAGTTTTAACACGTAAGTTTTCGGAATTGTGTTTAATGATTATTTTATTTAACTTATTATAAAAAATAATGATAAAGTTGCAAAAAATAATAGACTCAAAAATGCAATACAAAATGATGAAGTGACACCTAGTGATGATTCTGTACTTTGTTTTTAATTTTATTTTATGGAAGTACAAAGTTTTATGTCATCGCTAAAACTTGCACGTTTGCCAATGTTTTGTCACGTTTGCTGTGTATCGGTGAAATAAAAATATGTAAAATTGAACCGCATACATAGCAAAAGAATATTTCCATTTATCCATACTAATATAAATCTGTCTGTTTGTTTGTTCACGCTTACATTATTAAAACCAATTTTTATAATTATTGGTATAGATGGTAGAGACCTTAGAGAAAGCCTATGGTACTAAAAACTTAGTATAGAAAACCCATAATTTCTCAAGGAAATATGCTTTTCATAATTATTACTCCACGCAGAACCAACCTTTACATATTCTATTTAATTCCAATAGAATACGCTAAATACATTATATTTCTGGTTATGTGCAAAGAAGTGATATGATTCTATTTTATCATATTTTGAATTACATTTATAAATTCAACAAATCCTCAGCCAAACGCCGCACTTACAAGGAAACCGGTAAATGATTCAAATGTATGATTCATACAAATAGTGGGTACAATCACTGTTTAACCGTTCTTGACGTAATTATGTAGGTACGATTTAAATCGACGTAGATTATTGCACTTCTTAAATATATATTTTTTAACATATTCCTTGTTTAGACGAGAATTACTTATAAGTTTTGCTCTTAGACTATTGATAAGTTGTTTGTCATTGCTTTACACCTGAAAGAGTTTACCGTCAGTGCCTTATTTTTGACGTTCACACCTATCGTAACTATTTACTACATAATGTTACTAAGTAACAGAAAAGCTTAATATTAATTTCGAGAGTTAAACTTACAAATGACATTTTAAAATGTTTTGTTGAAGGTAATGGTTATAAATAAACAATGTGTTTGATATAAAATGCATATTTTTAATTTAATATTTATTTGAATAAAATTTGAAATCGTGATGTCTAAATGAATACTCTTTTTTCGTATCTAGCAATCCATTAGAGCGAAGGTGTCTTATTTATTCATATTTTATTATTTGATGATTTTTTTTTTATAAAAACCCTCTTTTTACACATACCGCTCGATCGTATATAATACTTATCGTATCGTATATAATAATTAATTACTTTTTACTTTGTCCGCGTGTTTTATAGATCTATACATATACATTATACATATTAAACATACATATATGTACAATGACATGTCTGTATTTAATTTTAAACCAACGCCATTACTTTAAAAAAAAAACACCCTTTCCACAGTCCATATAATTTTTTGATTGTCTCCAGAACTGAAACAAAATCGGTTTTATTTTTTTAGGTTCTTTTGTTACTCTTCCTAAGATTTTTTTCCTAACTGCTAAACAGATAACGATGATCCTCGAGCAGATAGATGCATTTATAAGAATAAAAAATTTTAACAATGTTTTTAAAATTAAAGTTTTAGAATTAAACACGGATAAGCTACTTTTTATGTTATATTATTTTCGAAAAAAACTTAACCTTATTTCATAATTAAAATGTCCGAAGGCATCAATGTCACTCCTTTCTGGGTCAAAATTATCAGCATTTTTCTTTCAATGTACATATGTAGTATTTGGTGTCCACGAGAAATATACGTGCCAAAGAAATCAATATATTGAATTTTATAGAAACATCGTAATGAGTCAACGAATGAATGGTGCTTGTATTTCATATTTACTTGCAGAAGATTATATTTTTACAATGTAAAAAATAGGTCATTATTTAAGAATATTGTGTTTATTTTACGATGTTTTGCTAAAAAAAGATAACAACTTGACAGGTTCACAACTATTATTTAAATTATCGGTTTATTTAGATTTATTTTCTAATTTTTGTAACACGATGACATGATTTCTCATTTAAAATTAAACAAAAAAAATATTGTGTCACGCCGTAAATTTTTACGACGCGTCGTAACGTTTCAAGACGTTGCGTCGCGTCGTATCGATATCGCAATGAGGCTATGTGTTTTGGCAAGGTTTTAGCTGTCAGTTTAAGAAATAAAAAACTCATTTTCTAAGGCATGCAAACTTTCCCTGTAAATCCTTAAATGCTTCTCTTAATCATTAAATTTGTGACATATTCTTATGAAAAATTGTAACTAATAGTTTCATATTTCTCTTGACTGACTCATATCAATGAATTACCTGAATAATCTTTATTTTGTCAAAATAGCCGTCTATCTATCGTAATATGAATATTAATATGACACAGGTCAATGAACCTGCTCTCTCAGCGAGAAATTGCACGCTGGAATTCCGTACATCTCAAATATTTATTGTATAAGACCTGTACCTGCTTTATTCGCATGGCTTTCGATTATACAGATAAAGTTATTTAATATTGGAACCCTTAAACTTCCTGGTATATAAAATATTTATGATATATTTTCACCCTGAATATGAAAGAATATATATTGCTATAAACTTACTGAGGTAAGTTTTATTTAAATCGTTTTATAGTAAATGATGTATTTTCAATTATACATACTCGAATAGATAAAGTTATGTACATATATACAATGATCATTTTACTCTTTACTATAACTCGCAGAAAATATATGCTTTTAAAGAGTATACTTCCTTATTATCTGTAGTTTAACATATGCAATGCATATTATACATATATAAAACATGG
The DNA here is from genome assembly GCA_037950945.1 of Hypolimnas misippus. Lineage (NCBI taxonomy): Eukaryota > Metazoa > Arthropoda > Insecta > Lepidoptera > Nymphalidae > Hypolimnas > Hypolimnas misippus. The sequence goes on along the minus strand of JBBEEQ010000013.1, from coordinate 10,152,972 downwards.
ATTTTAATAATTATTAAAAAAAAGTATTAATGGCGTTCGACTTGATTCGTCTAATCGTAAAAATTTAATTTTGATAAATTCAATTCAGTTCTTTGGTTTAAGGCTTTTAGTTGTGGCCATTTTGATAAAATTTACACATTGCGTCAGCGAATCAATAAAGATGTGCATTTATTAATAAGTTAATTTTTATTTTAATCCGACCATAAAAAAAATGTTCTAAATTAGCAGAACACTTTTTTTATTTGTATTCCCCGATTGCTCAAAAAATAATGAACGAAGTCGGGTTAATTATATTTTGTTTGAATCAAAATCGCTTACGAAGTTCATTTTTAAATCGAAACTATAAGTATGTCTTCTAGAAAAACAAAATTAGGTTTTTACTTTTAAAATGTATTTTATAATAACCTTGTTAATATACTTTTTGCTATAGACATCTTGAAACAGTCGTGTGTAGATTTATTCAATTATTTTAATAACTTCGATTGTGGGCCACAAGTCGCGTGCTACAATTTGAAAGTGCGTCACCCGAATTAGTATCGCAGCATCTGCAACAGTAATATAACAGTTAGCCGCGGTCAATCCGGTTCTGTGCCGGGTAATTGATTTTAGAGGACTCGTTCTCTTGATTGCAATGTCAATGGTATTTTAATTAGATGTGCGAAACTGGTTACTTGTTATTTTTTGGGTGTCAACTTTCTTCTTTTTTGTGATTGGAAAGTTTTTTCTTAACTTGGGATGAGTTGTTGGGAAAATAACAAATGTGTGTGGTTTTGTTGATATTAAGTGTATTTTGAACTGAAACACATAGTGTCAGAAAATTCTTTCAAGTGTAAAGAAATAATAAATAACTTATGTAAATCTTTATGGAAGTCTAAAAGTGAAGCCTAAGAGTGTAATTCTTCTAACTACACTTACACCTTAAGAGAACTTACCGTTAGTGCCTTTATTTATGATAGCCATAGCTTTTGTAAATTTTACCAAGGTAACTGTCACCAGGTCTTGTTAATGTCAGTTACGAGAGTGAAACTTGTAAATGTAATTCTCGACTCAAAAATTAAATTTTTGAAAATATATAATAAAGTATAAAAATTTGTAATCAAATTCATCATTTTCGAAGTAAGAAATATGGGAACTGGTATTTAGAATGCGAGATGTTACTAATAGAAAATCGTAGTAGGTATTTGTTCGAATACATTACTTTATTTGTATAATTAGCATAACAAAGCTTTTAAGTATACCACAGATCGATTTACTGATTACTTAAGTATTCTTTCCAAAGCCTGTCTCGCTCCGCATAAAAAGTGAAAAACAATATACTTTACAACATCCCCGATACTTTTCCAATCAAATTTCGAATTCAATTTTCTCCAACCGATAAAACCAGGCCTCGAGGGTCCCGTTAAAATTACCTAAACTAAGTTTATTCTTAAATGTCTCGTTTCAATCTTCGTCTGGTAAGTTAAGATTGAATTTAAAATGACACTCATCCGATTGCACGTTTTCCATACCATTACCGAGTAAGATTTAGAGAAAGATAATTTTAGCAAAATTAAGCATTGGTAACAATTATCTTTGATACCTGAATTTTAATTACAATTTTTGCTGTTCTAAAATCAAGATTGTTTAATTGAAAATAATTTTAGGTTTTCAGGACTTTTTCGCATAAAGATTGTATTAAAATATTTACTTAAGACAAATTATATTACAATACCTAGCAATAATGATATGAGTTACAGTGTTAAAAAAAGTATTTGTTTGTTTATCCATGACACATACGGAGTGTAAAAACGATCAAAAATTTCACTCTATAACCAATTATTGTTATCCAAATCCATTCAGACATATAAAACAGTCTAAAAACTCTATTCACAAAATAGCAACACTGCACTGTTATACTTATAATTTATAATTATATAAATTTGCCTGTATAATAATACTGATATTGAAACGATATTAGTAATCTTTTAACGAGTGGGACAGCAATTTGATACCGTCATTGTTACCGCGAGCCGGCCTTTGTTGCATTCGCCGATTAAATTTCAATCCGTTTATTCTACAAGGTTTTCGAGAATTATCGCATTCTTATATGAATGTGTTAAATTCGAAAGTTAGCGATTAACGCTTTGTACATAAGTACGATTAATTTTATGTTTAAATTAATTTTGAAAGATATTTTCTGGAGTTTCGTCGGCTATGTAATTGGATTAAGTGTTACTGTAAGTTTATTTTTGTAATATATATATTTATAAATAAAAATAACATTCTCAAAATAAAGAAAATATTATGACTTATTAACCTGGATGATCGAACTTTCCTCGTTATTTTTTTGGTGGTAAATCGTGTTTTTCGGAAATTATAATCAGATGTTATTCGTAAAGAAAAGAAAATGTTGCAGTTTTTGATTAGAAATCTGTTTTATGTGTTTATCGCCCGTAGATAGATTTATCGCCCCCGAAACCGGACACACCTACTAAATTGTATACCAAAATTCATGAAAATCGTTGGAGCCTTTTCCGAGATGCAGATTATATATAAAAATTTACATATATGCAAGAATTCCCCGTTTAAATATATTAGGTAAAGTAGTAAATAAAAAAACTTTAATTTTGAAAACGAAAAACATAATAAGATTTTTATTGCATTACAAAATAGGCAAAGAAACTTTAAAATTTAACTCTATCCTTTTAACATTTTTTGTTATGGCCCTCAAGGGATAATAATATAATGGAACAAGGCCTTGGAGGAAAAATGTTAATCTCGCCAAATATTATAACAAGAATTACTGCATTTCATCTTTGTTCGTTGTGAAAAAGATTTCTGTTTTTTACATTTTAACTGAATTTTTTTAAACATTTTAATTGCAAGAGTCGATAAAACGAGAACGTAATATTACTTACAAATTTTTCATTAAGTTGTTATTATATAGGTACCTTTTATAAAATCTGCCTCTATCTGTATTTTTATAATAAAATAAAAAATTACACATCAGAAAATTTTAATATAATAAAAAGTATTTTTTTATGTAATATTATACTAGACAAAAAAGTTGCAGACAGCTTTTATAGGTAATATTTTCAAAAATAGTCTTCTGATACACAAAGTGTTTTAAAACATCACAATTCAATTGACATTAAATATTTTTTTTTATTTTGAAATAATTTAAATTATTTCAATGGTATAATTTGTTTCAGTTCTTCCAAGCTGAAAGTCGTCTTATTATCGATCTTGTGAATATTAAACAGCCATTAAAGGGGTAATTTTACAACTTTCCAACAGTTACATAATTCGAAATTTCTTAAGCCTCTAATATATTATCGGATGACTTATAGTCGCGACTAAAAGACACGATTTATGCCACTCTGCAGGATAATTGTCAAAATTTTCGATACATTCTGATATCATTTACACAATTTTATTTCTATTTTTGTGTTGTTCTAGGTTAAGGACTAATAATGAAATTCACACTATTGTAGGATGTTTTCAAAATTTAGTTAAGGTTGGATTCTTGACCCCACCGATCAATCTCCATCGTGTCTTCTCCATCCCACGTGACATTGGCGAAATAACATGTGTCTAATTGGCACAACTAAAAGCCATTAACCAAAGAATTGAATTGAATTGAACATTTAGACACATGTTATGTCCCTGATGTCAATACTTTCTGAAAATGAAGTATTAAAAACAATTCAAACAGTCAAAATATTGTAAATTTTGATAGCAGTTTTCGACAAAAATCTCATTGCTCACTAACGTTACGTTATGCATGTGCTATTTTATGGTCACAGCAATAATTTACGGACATGACTTGTCATTTAGTGGCTTCTCTGAGAGTGACATATTTGAACACTCGTGTACTATGTTATTGTGTCACAACCTCTGACACGGAGTGCACATATAAGTCATTCCATTTGTTGCGATCATAAATGGATGCTGATAAGCAATAATGTGTCAACCTACAAAATGTCAAATTCAGAGATATTTATGTATTCTAATAATGCGTCATCTATTTAACAATATTCAAAAAAAAATTAAGTCGTATAAACAACATAAGTACAGAAAAAGTTCCTTAATTTAGTGTTTCAAACGTTGAAGTGTGTTCCATATTTTTCAATATAAATAATCCGATGGGCTAGAAATTTTTATTTTTTGATAAAACTTTTCATATACCAATCTGCTTTTAATTCATTATACCTTTTATCAAATTAGAAAAGAAAAAATGGATTCATACGTCTTCAAACAAATTTATTAAGAATAGGTTTTACATCTCTAGACGCCATTTTCTCGAAATGAAGTCCGTGTGGACGCAGTATTGCTTATCAGCGTCCAAATTGCGTACGATAATATGTTTCAAGCTTCATTAGCAGACGTCTTCAATATTTTAAAACTAAAGTTTAAACAGCTAAGTTAACTTTGCTAAAACAATTCGGTGCCAGTCACGATTCCACGCGACGCTAACCGTGTTCCTTTATTTTGTTGGTTTACAAGTATGTTGTCATAGTAATGGGAATACCATTGTATGGGCTTAGGCTGTTCGGTGTAAGGGGAAAATGAGTTATGTTATTTATAACGTACATCTATTGACTATTCAATCGATATTCGTAAAGATTGTTTTTTGTTTACGAATAAAAAGTACTTACGTGTAAAACAAATTCGTAAACAAACCACAGATAAAAAATGTATGTTTTTTTACTTTTCTATGAGGTAATATTTTGGAAAACGTATTAGCATATTTGGACGCTGATGAGCAATACTGTGTCAAGTCACACGAAGTTCATTTTGAGAAAATGGCGTCTAAAGATGTCAAAACTATTCTTAACAAATATTTTTAAAGAAGTATATATCAATTTTATCTTTTATTTTTTGATAAAAGGTATAATGAATTAAAATCAGAATGACATATTTAATATATAATCTAATAAAAAGCTCTTCAAATGTTTGAGATTATTGTATAAATTGCAACATATGTGACGCACTGGAAATTCGAACCAATTAATCAAGAAACTTTTTTCCGATCATATTTAGTTTATATGACTTCAATTTCTTTTTGATAATCTTAAATAGGTAATGCGGTATCAAAATACACCAATATCTCCGAATTTGACTTTTTGTGGGTTGACACATTATTGCTTATCAGCATCCATTTATTGTTTCTTCTTGTAGTGTTACGTTCGTTTTACGTTCAGAAGTAACGATAAAACAAACAAATTCTTCTGGTTTATATCTTTGATTGCTAGCGTTGTATGTAGCTGATGGTATAAAGGTACTCTATGTTTAAATTTTCATCAAAGCCTGTTTAGTAGTCTGCATAAAAGAGCAATAATAATCTACCCTTACAAACTTATTTATAAATAAATAAACGCAACACACTCAACGGCCCTCGTTAAGATCTGGCCTTGTGTTGGGGGTCCGGAAACACACACAACTCTTACACAAACACCCAGACCACGACAAATATCCGTATGGCCAAAACCTTTGCCGTGAGCGGGGATCGAACCCGCGACCGTTAGCGCTTTAGTCAGTTGCAGTGACTACTGCGCCAACGTCAATTGTCGATGCCTGTAGTAAGTATATAGATTCTACAGGCTTTAGACATTGGTTTTCTTTGTAATTGTGAGTAAGGCTGACAAGTGTAAAGCATTACCCTTGCTTTACCATAGGTATATATTTCACAATGTCAATGTTGCCAGCCTTGAATCAATTGTGTATGTGTGTACGAACTTTATATATTTATTATTAGCAATTTTATCGTAACGTCTCTAGGGAAATTATTGTCACACAATGTGTATGATCTGTTGAATTGATAAATATGAATGAATATGATAATTAATGTTTTTTAATTTTGAAGTCTTATAAAGATGTCGATTTATATCGACTTAAAGTTCCCGCTAATTGTAGGCTTTTTATAGTTTAGTGTACTAGATACGTATAATGTTGATATCGACTTATAAGATTCCAACTAACTGTAGGCCAGTTAACTCTGTAACTATTATCTAGTCTTACGACACATCTGTTATCCGATAAATCTATCAGCTGATTAAAAGTCCCTAGTCTGCAGGGGTTTTTACTGACGAAAATTATATAAACGATTATTCTAAACGAAATCAGCAATGTTTAACAGAAGCAGGTTTATTTGAATACAGTGATAAATGTAATTAATGCGAAATTGCGACTCGTATATAAATTATTACTGCAATTCGCAGTTACATAAAATGACTTAGTGGCCTATTCAGTTTACTCGTAAAGTTACGAATGAATACGTTCTAACGTGACAAGTAAAATAGTAGGTAAACTTTGATTTATGATTAAGAAAATCTAAATCGGGGACAGGCTGTATTTAGAATTAAAACTGATTGAAACTAGGATATTTCTCGTGGATCTAATTTTAACCGACATTAAAATTAGGAGATTCAACAATTGTGTACCATATTGTGCAAACTCTGATGAAACCTTTCGAGTTTCGTCTATAGGGATTAGAACTCCTTATTGGTCGACAGTGAAGAAAGCAAATCGCTTTATAGTTAAATATAATAATGCTGAGATGATCTAGTGGTTAGAACACGTCGATCTCAATTTGTGATCGCAGGTTCAAACTTCGGCTAGCACCGCTGAGTTTATAAGTACTTTTGTCTGTAAATTCATCTCGTAATTGCAGTGAAGGAAAATATCGCGACGAAACTTCCATGTATCGGGATAAATTCTGACATATGTATATTTGCCAAATCGCATTGGAGCAGCGTGAGTTAAATTTCTAACGTTCTCCTTAATAGGAGAGGAGTTCTTTGGCTAGCAGTGGGACATTTACAGATTGTTACAAATACTATAATGTAAAGAGTACAGTGAATCTTTAATAAAAGACGCTTACATTACTGTTTCAGGCGAGAATTGCATTTGTAAGTTTTACTCTCGTGACTGATATAAAACTACTAAGGTAGGAAAACAGTTGCTATCGAAAATAAAGGCACTAAATTCTTTCATGTATAAAGAAATGACGAACAACTTATGTAAATCCTTAGAAAAGTTTGAGGGCAAAACTTATAAGTATAATTTTCGCCTATCGACTATTTAGTAAAAAAATCAGTCATCAGTCAATACACGGAATAATAAGCAAAACCTTTTAAAAGATCTAGGGATAAACGTCTGATGGAAGAATTTTGGATATTGTTCATCATTTTTCAAAATCTAACAAACGAAGTCCTGGGCACAAGCTCACGTACAATAAATTAGGAGATATTATTAAATTCTCGGAAATCCACGTAACATTTAATGTAGCGAGTAAATTATATTTATGTGATAAGAGTTTTCGTAGAAAACATACCGCAGCGTTCGAAGAAAACCGTTTATTGAAATAGAACGAGCAATGGTTAAATAAAATGAGCTTGTAATTTTATTGGAATTTTTATCATTACAATAAAAGTTATTTTTTTATTGTTTTTTTTTTATAAACAGAATTTTTGCACAGATAATTTTATATATACCTTACCTTAAAATAAATCAATTACAAAGAAATGAAGAAAAAAATGGAATTAAGTAAAAAAGTAGTTCAAAAGCGTCAAAAGCGATACATTATTTTTATTTTTATTTTTAACCTTTAAAAAATAAGGCCTCGAAGTGACCTCTAAAATAAATGATACTTCGAGAAACTTTTTTAGGTACAATAAAAATAAATATTAACGAAAATATAACCCCTTTCTCCAAGGTCAAATCTTTATCGAAATTCATCAAAATTGGTTCACCAGTTTAAGCGTGATAGAATTATTTTAACCATAAAAATATAAGTATTGATAATAGAAAAGTTAATATATTCTATTATTTATAAGACACACATAATGAATACGAAACTTAAACTTATGGAGACGGAGCCACGTTGTTCGAATTTAGTCAACATTATAGTTGGACGCTGATAAGCAATACTATGTCAAGACACGGACTTCATTTTGAGAATTAAACGCATCACACTCAACGGCCTCCATTAAGATCGCGTGACCTTGTGTCTGGAGTTTGGAAACATACACAACACTAAAACAAACACCCAGACCACGACAAACATCCGTATGGCCAATACAGACATTTGCCGTGAGCGGGGATCGAACCCGCGACTGTTAGCGCTACAGTCAGTTGCAGTGACCACTGCGCCAAAGTGTCTGTCATACAATAAAAAGTTATATCTAATAATAAGTTTTTCATTCAAATTATTTCAGATTATGACATACTGCAAAATATGGAGCTTAAATATTCTAAACATTCGATTAAGTAACTGTTTTCCGTACGTATTTCAGTTCAGATGACTTAAAAAAAATTTAAATAATGTGCATTGTCAGAATACATCCATATCTCTAAATTTGACTTATTGTGGGTTGACACATTATTGCTTATCAGCCAGTTATTACCTACTCGAGGTTCCGTGACGCGTATATAATGTATTTACAGCCGATACTTATACGATGAAAGTGATAAATAATTGTGTAATTTGCGACGACCCAAAAACTGATAACATTTTTACAAGGGTAGGGTGATGATTTATTATTTTGTGAACTACGCACGTACTCTAGATATGGTGGTATCGTTTTTGAGTGTCAAAAAGTGTTATTTACTTTTATATAACACTAGCCGCTCCTTGCGGCTTCACTTGTGTTTATTGTTGTTGCTTCGCTCCTGTATGTTGTGTTGTGCATGATGTTATAAGGCCAATATTTGGGTTATCCACTGCAAAAAGATTTAAGATTAAGATTTTAAAATCTGGTTGATTTCTATCATTTTCTGTGTTCGTTCAATTGGGTTCCTAGACGGTTAAGCAGTGAACATATACGCGGGTGAAACACAAAAGGCCGGCTAGTTTTATAATATAAAATGAGATTCACCATAGCGCCTGAAATTTAGTTATGGACAGTCCCTGATGACGAGTAAAAAGTTTCCTGTTTCCCTTTGCAAGATCTATATTAATATTCATCAATTTGGTTCAGCGGTTTAAGTGTGACAGACATACCTTACATTTATAATATTAGCGTGGAATATATTATTGCATATTTCTTACTGTTAGCACACAGTCTTTATATTTCAATTCTGGGTAATACGAAGTGCTGCGGAATTTTTTAGTTATTGTAATATTAATCCCACGATTTTACTTGCTTCTCGAAAGTCAAGTGAAATGATTTCTTCTTGTCTTTAATATGTTGATTGGAGTAACAATTGTTTATTAATTTTTTTATAAGACTTACTTTTATTTATAAAATCTATAAAAATAATTTACATAATCTATATATAAAAAAGAAAAGTCACTCGTTATGAAATTTCAAAAAGTACGAGTGCTAGGAGTTTTTATTATGTATGATGATTCTTTTAAGGACGTAGGTCTTCACTAAGAAGGGAATCGTCATCTAAGGGGGCGTAATCGTCATCTAAGTTAAAACGGGGGTTGAAAGTTTGTATGAAAGTCCTATATTAAGCGCGAGTGAAACCGCGAAAGGCCGCTAGTACTTAATAAAGCTGATCTAGCCTTAAAAAAAATTTCAAAGTACATTATTTTTAACCAAAAAATTGTTAAAAATAATAACGGACTTCTGTTGTATACATAGACAAATTGATCGTAGAAATCGCGGGGCATTTGCTATTGGGAAAACGTAAAAGAGAACAACATAAAAATATTTTTAAATTTTAAATGGTAACCCTAAATATAGCGCGTTTCTTGATAATACTTGAGCATTTCCGCTTGTTAATCTCACATTGCATTGTATTTGTATCACAAGGAAATGTGTCATGAACGAAACTTCCGCCGCGAGATTACTATATTTATAGCTCGTTTTTATTTATTACGATCGGAGTTAATTCATTTGGAATTAACTCCGATCCTAATAAAAAAATAGGTTTTGCATAAAAATATGCTATAGTCAGGGGCGTAACTATAGGGTGTCTGGCAAAAAGCCACGGGCCCCGTAACCAAGAGGGCCCCGGCCTAAAAAAAAATTATTGATACAAATCTTATTAAAAATAAATTGTTATTTCATTTAAAATATGTATATTAAATATGTATATTCCCTTTGTTCTTTTAAAAAAACTTATTAGATACGTTACTAAAATGCACACAATATTACTAATAGTTTTTAGTAACTACTTAAGTGATTCATTACAATTAAGTTCTAACGAGACGATTTTTACTTGGAGGCCCCATCCAAAGAATTTGTCACGGGCCCCAGATGCCGATTACGCCTCTGGCTATAGTACTCGTACATTATTAACATACTTAATATAATATTGTATAAGTTTATATTTACTTTAAAAGATTTTATGTAATTTGACTTAATTGTTAACTGTTGATGACCCGTGATACACTGCACATTTGCACTGTTAGTTATGTAATATTTTTAACTGAAATCTATAACAATATTACATTATATTATAAAGAGCTAAAATTTGTTTGTGAGTTTATATTTTATATTGAATGTTGGGAGTGATCTCTGAACTTATTGATCTGATTTAAAAAAAAAATTGCATTGGTTAGCCAGTTTATTGAGGAGGGTTATAAGTCTATAGCCTATAGTAAATATAACCATATTACATTACGCTATGACTCTATAAATGCGCATGAAACCGCAATGGGTAGCTTCGTAGTTTTTAAATATTAATTTTGAGATATTCACTTTATTGTTGTCATTAGAGCGAAAAACGATCGTCAAAATGGCTTATCAAACATCAGTTTTGATGTAGTTTTAAAAATTATTCACACCGACAAAAACACCTTGTAGAAATAATATATGTATAGATTGCTCACACATTTTAACCTACTAAATATGTTGAAGAGAATATAAAAAGACGTGGTACAAGATTTTGCACTAAACCAAACGCTTACCGCATTGCTAACAGATTGCTAATTATAAACACAGATTATAAATTCCGCTTCGTAATAGTTGAGTTCAACAGATTAAATAAAATTATCGTTATTAAAAAGAATAGTTTTCGAGAAAGAGTTCTTAAATAATAAAAACAATTTTTTTTGCGTATTTTACTAAGAATTATAATAATAAAATATGTTTCACAACGGTGTTGTTTTTATAAAGAGGTTAGGTTAAAATGATTTAAAGCCACGTGTAACACATAGGGCATGGTATGTTTATTATTTATTTTAATGTCCGTCGTCACGCAACAACGTACGATTAAAATTAAATATTAATGAAGAATACGCTATTTATTTGAAGCAGTTTTGCCTTAAGTTGTATTGATTCTTATTTTTAAGGAATTCTTTAATACAATCTTTACTGTGTATAATAATAATCAGTTATAAAAAATGGACACGAATAGAAACGACACATATACACAGAAAAAATCTCCTGTAAAAGTTATGAATACATTAGTATTTAAATCGTTTCATATTTAAGAAAATACTTTTGTGTATGAAAACAATACCTTAAAGAGGATACTTAATTCATTTTTGGAGCACTATTCATGAGCTGCAATTATCTCATTAAAAAAAGCTAACACGACTTTCTATTAAGAAATGTACAATTAATTGCATAAGACGCTTACGCTAGTGCAAGTTTTAATCGAACTATCGTTATTAAGTTAATATCTAAGATATAAAATACTAATATAACAGAGAAAGCTAATTTTGTATGTATGTAATAAATTCTAGAACAATTTAACCTATTTTAAAAATTATAGTACCATTTGAATGGTACTATAATTTTTAAAAGATTATAATTTTCGTCGATGGTAATATGCACTGTTATATATTTTATATATATGTCGCTTTAGTTTTGTATGGTCCTGCTATTCTATTAATGGCCTAAGCATTCACCAGTCAGTTTCTTAAATACTGTAATAGGCGGTATTATAGCTCAATATTGTTCAGGTCGCTAACTGAGGCTAAGCTGCGTTATACGTATTATTTGAAAAACAGAATCTACATTATCGCAATTGCTTGCAGCTTCGCTCGTGTTAGCTAGTTTAACAATAAAGCATGAAATGGATTCTAAACAAAATGAATTCGAAAAAATTAAGATGTTTTATTTATAAACTATGCTGAAGAAAATCTCTCTCACCGTGTTTAAATGTAAATAAAAGAACATTCGAGAATGCTAAATTTATTCATAAACAGTATTAACACTTCCCAGTGCATCTTAGCTCAGTCAACGGAACAGAGACGGTTGACTAGAAAATTAAATATTATCACGCACAATGCTATCCACACATAATTGACTTAGTCATTAGAGGTCCTTAACACAGATCTCAGTTAATAGATATAACGATTGACTAAGTGGAAATATCTACGCTTAGAACATGTGTATGTACTTTAAAAACGTATTATAAATGCATGCTGATAAGCAATAACGTGTCAAGCTACAGAAAGAATTCAGAGATATTAATGTATTTTGATTATGCGTCATGTATTTAACATTATTTGATAGATACGTTGGCGCAGTGGTAACTGCAACTGACTCAAGCACTAACGGTCGCGGGTTCGATCCTCGCTCACGGCAAATATCTGTATTGGCCATACGGATGTTTTTGGTCTAGGTGTTTGTGTTAGTGTTGTGTATGTTTCCTGACCCCCGACACAAGGTCACGCGATCTTAATGGGGGCCGTTGAGTGTGATGCGTTTATTTATTTTATTTATTATTATTAAAAAAATTCAAGTCACCAAAAATTATTAAGTGCGGCATAAAGTTTCTTAGTTAATGTTTCGAATATTGAAGTGACTTCAATATTTTGCTATTTGGAATATGTTTGAAAAACTTACTATTAAATAAAACTTTTCATGACACCAATCTGCTTTTAATTCATTATATCTAATATCTGGGTATATACGTCTTCAAACAAGTCTGTAAGAATAGATGTGGCTTGACTTACTATTGCTTATCATCTTCCAAATATGGCAATAAAGCGATATAGTTACTATACATTCGTACATACATTAAAAACTATAAATGGGTCGTTAACAACTTTTTTAAAATTCATTGTATTCTTAATTTTGCTTTGTTAAATTCCTCGCTTTGTCCATCAAGCATGTGCTACTATATCACGAATCAACACTTAAATATTTTTTTGGAGCAGTATTGTAACAATATCTTAGAATTGATTAACGCAATTGAAGTCTAATGTGAATATTAAATATTACAGTTACAGATAACCACCTGTCCCTGTGCAGTATCAAAGTAATTTTTAATGAGTTAATGACTCATGGTACTAAGAATTAAGCATTTATTTATAACTTGAAAACAGTTCATTGGCAGTTTTTGGCGGCAAATGATTATTATTTATATCGAAGGTAATAAAACTCTCGTTTGATCATAATTTTATACCACGTGACCAGCTTTAAAAACAAAAGATAAATAAATATTAAGGGGAATGTACTCTTTTGATTTCCGTCATAAAACCGTCAGTGTAATGGTGTAATTTTAATTCTCAACTTCTTGATCCTTGATGTGTGACGTTTTTTTAGGAAATCAGATAATACGAATATTATTTTGTACATGTTATTACTTAACATGATATGAATTTAAACACAAAAATAAATAAACGCATCGCACTCAACGGCCCCCATTAAGGTCTTGTGACCTTGTGTCGGGGTCCGGAAACATACACAACACTAACACAAACATCCAGACCACGACAAATATCCGTACGGCCAATACAGACATTTGCCGTGAGCGGGGATCGAACCCGCGACTGTTAGCGCTACAGTCAGTTTCAGTGACCACTGCGCCAACGTGTCTGTCAAAAATCAAAAATGCTTAAAACCTTCTATTTCGGAATTAACCCTGCGACTATCGATTAAGAATTAAGTCTACAGAGTCAGCTATTGGCTCAGCAAGTAAATAGATCAAAGTAATTCAGCAAGTAAATAAAGGTATTTTTAACGGGACGAAAACTACTTACTTATGAGTGATATTTTCAAAGACAAAAACTCTGTATTTAATTCTTAATATTACTTAGGAACACACATAGATGCCAAGACACATTTCCGTTTCAAACCTTGTAAAAATGTACATAATACAAGTTACATGACCAGGGTATGTTGCGAACAGTTGCATTTATCGCTTACAATTGTCGCACCAAACGAGCTAGACTCCAGCTATCGTGTGCGTTGGACAATACCTAAACATTTGAACCGTTGAAATATAAACTCTACCCCTTAACCTTAAGGTATATATTCCTCTGGAACGAGATGATACCATTATCCACAGACGCACGTTTTCCGCCTAATTTATTATAAGGGCCGTCGCTGATACGAACTAGTCTTTTTATAGAGGAGACGCAGAGGCAATAATATATCGGGATCTATTTTTAGCCTTATCTAGTAAATTCCATACATATTGGTCTATACATATTGGATCCAAAGCCAATACTTAACAATGTATATTCTTTTTTATAAATTCTGCGCAGTATTTAAATTCTCTCTGGTTTAAAATGAGATATATTATATAAAATCGTAAATCTAAGAGATATTAAAAAAATATTAAACAGTTTTTTAAGTTATTGAATATAATTATACACAGAAATTTCATAAAGTAAATTATTTAATTAACAAAATAGCTCTAGCTTTGAAAGAGATGCACTTTACATACCCTTAAAAATATTTTTTCCAACACTTTAAATCTTTAAAAAATCTGTTGAAAAATAAACATTTTTTTCGTAATAAGTAAATGATTTTAAAATAAAAACAAAGGAGAATAAATAAACTTTGCTAAGTGCATCATGATTTTGTTACCCAGCCTTTTACCATTGTTTTATCCAATTTCGTATGAAAATCATCAGGTCAAGATTACGTAACTATGTTAGTTTAGTATCATTAAAGTCACGGTATAGTGAATTTCGATCAGACCAGATCACATCTACATTATAGCTAAAATTTATCCCGATTACTTTCAAACATAAAAAAATCACATCAAAATCACTAAATTCGATAGGGAGCTACGATGACACATACAGACACAAAGATATACAGAAGTTTTAAACTTTAAACATGAAATGAAAAATTGCGACAGAGCTGGATTACAACTTGAACCTTCCCGTATACATTAAAAGTTTTGTTTTTTAATTTGTTTTTATCTTAGACCATTTAACATTAATGCTTAATGGTCTAAGGTTTTTATAGATTTAATTGTGAACGCATAGATTGTTAAAGGAATGTCTTGATTTTTTATTCATACATTTATGTATTGTGCATAAAAATAAATGAAATAAAAACATTACGCAGTAGCAATGGTTTAAAATATCATACAACTGCAAAGTAATATTCCAAACACATAAGAACAGTAAACAGAGATTCCCTGAACTATTTATTTTTCATATAGTTAAAATAAAAAAAAAAACACCGAACTATTGTTAATATAATCACAGATTACAAAAATGTCAAATCGATAATTGAATAGGCAACACAATAGCTTCGTTCTCTTTAGTACAACACTATCGTATAATATTTCCTACGAGGATGTCTTTTCAAAGAACATCCACACATGTGCGCATCCAAATCCTTTTTTACCGCATCCGGCGAAGCAGATAAAAGGATTCGAAAATAACTGTAATAACGACTTTGTTTTAAGGCGGGAATTACATTAGTAAATTATAATCTCATAACTTAATTATGTAAGCTACTTACGAATGATATTTACTAGTGTAAACTCTAAGATGGTTACATAAGCTCTATGTTTATTGTTTTAGTTAGCTCGTTTAGAAGTATAGTGTAAGTAGCTTACGTATAGCTTATGTAAGTCCATAAGAAAAAATTACTTATGTGTAAGTAATTTTTAAAAAGTTAAAAAGTTTTTTAAAGAGCTGTCTTCCCGCCTCGTCGAAACTACTGGTGACCGAAGGGCTGGCGGCTACCTTAGCCAGCATATCAGTCTGGCCATACAAAGAGGTAATGCTGCCAGTGTTTTGGGCACCTTGCCTCACTGTGACATCGATAGTTACTTTGGTTTGAATAGGTTTCGAAAATTTTATCAAAAATCTTATGTGTAATCTGTGTAATTCTCGCCTCAGATCAGACAAGATTTCCGCCTGACATGACAACTTTACCTATCAATTAAAAAGATTCATTAAAATTGGTCATAGAACAACTAAAAACCATTAACTTAATTGTTATTTACACATAAACGTGGATATTTCTTTAATTGGTCAAAATAAAATTACAAAGGTGCTAGAAGCCATTATATTTCTGCCGATGCCACTTAGTTGCATTATAATAATGGCATCCTAAGTAAGATTATATATACGTTACTACTACTACGTTTTACTACTATTAATTGAGAACCTAATCCTTTTTTGAAGTTGGTTAAATATTCTACAAACATACATTTCATATTATATGCATTTGTAATGTTAAAATATAAATCGCGTGTATTGTATGAAACCGTAAAAGGTTGAGTTTCGTAATAAATCGCGCTAAGAGAACTGAAGAGACTTGGAGGATGTTCAAGAAGCCGTATGTTTACTCTTTGTCGTCGTTCAGAAAGATTTAACGCGATATTGCACTTTAATTTAAAAACAACCTGTATTTTTTCGTTTGTGTTTTTTTTTCTTTTTTCGTTTATTATTTTCTTTTATTTTCAGGAACTGGATGCGCGAGTTTTTTTTTGCCGTGACTTTTTAAGTTTTCTTCATGGTAGCCACTTGTAAGTTTTTTTTTAATTTTTTTTTTGTTTTATATATTATTTTTATTTTTTTAACGGATACTAATAATAATTTAAGTTTGTTATTCCGCTTTATATATTTTTTTACTACTAACAATAAGATAAGTTTATTTTTAACCGGCGTACCTTTTAAATATCCTTCTATTAGGTGTGTAATAACAAAACTATTGTTTTTTCTTTAAAACCATTAATTTCCAGTCACACTTATTTTCCAGGAATTTTAGAAATTGAACACGATCAACATTTTTACAATTTTTTATTCAATAAATTTTACGTAATATTTTATAATAACAAATTTGATTATATTATTATGGTTTACTAATTAAGTATTATGTATACGTGTAACTACCTATAAAGGATACTGATTTTAAAAATAATGAATTTTAGCACAAAACATGACGAATCATTCTGTAAATAACGCAATGTACACACCGCAGATTAAGCTCATTTAATTACACACAATAAGTTATATTATTTATGAAATATAAATTACGTTATTATAATATAAATTTTACACTGCAAAATGTAAGGATAATTACTATACAAATAAAGTTCATATGGAATAATGGCAAGAATGCCAGCAGATTTTTTTACTAATTTTGTGGTAAAAAATTACGCATCTTGTCTGGTCGAGATAATGGAAAAAGGACGTAAATTTTTTACCTTTATTTACACTATTGTTACTCCATGGTTTAAAGACTGCAAATGGCACGTAAACAAAATTTTGGAATAAGTGTCAAATATTTGCGCTGTTTAGCCGATTCAACATTTTCCGTTCCACACTTGACGTCACTTCCCTGAGACCTGGCATGAGTCTTCGACAGACTTCTCATAAAAACCAGTAGCTTTTTATGTTCAGCTGTTTTGCCACTTTCTAACACGATGTATTCAATATACGACGTACTTAAATTAGAAACTTTCAGAAGAGCAAAATAAATTGCATATTTAAACAAGTAAAATACATATCATTAAAAAGGATGCATTTTTGATTAATAATTGTCTTTGAAAAAATTTACAGTTTTGTAATGTTGCTAATTTTGACTTAAGTTGTTTAAGGCGAGAATTAATTTTCTTAGTCTTACGCTTGTAATTGACATAAAACAATTCCGTAAACTGGTAACAGTTACCTTGGTAACTTTACTGTTGCTGTCAAAAATAAGAGAACTTACAGTTAATTCTATCAAATGTAAGTCAAAGAGAAACAACTTATTTTAATTCTTATAAAAGTCAGAGAACAAAACTTAGAAGTGTAATTCTCGCCTTAGAATTTAAGCCACGTAATTCCAGCAGGCTAAAAACGAGCAGAAACACTGAGGGTGACAAGAGCTCTTTCGATTATTTCATTATACTATATTAGTAAGTACAGGACATACTAAATCAAAAATCAAAATAAAAAAATACTTTATTCGAGTAGGCTTTTAAAAGCACTTTTGAATCGCCAAAACAAACAAAAAGTACTTAAATTAAGGAAAAGCTGCCATGAATAATAATATTATTGATAATGCGACCTTCTAACTCATCAGAGTGTGTCATATCAGTTATGATAACTGGTTTTCTATGATCATTATGGCGTTAGCACTGAACGGATTTGCATAAAACATGAGTATGAAAGGAAACGTTATATCACACGCGAGGAAATGGCATTCCGAGAATATGAAAACTTATTACTGACACTTATTACTCAATGTCAAGTATGTTGTGACTTCGAAAATAGTTTATGTGCTTTAAATTTTATTTGTATTTATTTTTATCCATTTATAGTATTTTGAATGTGATGAAACTACGGAACCATTGAAACCATTTAAAAATTATGGTACCATTTGAGAAATACATAGAAGAATGCTTCTAGATATGTAGGCTATTATATATTATTTTAAAATAAAAACTATATTAACGTGAACGATAAAAAGTTACTTGTTAATATTAAAACTATTTATATAATTTCTAGAAAAAGTTAAATATTTCTAAGTTCAGTAAATAAGATAAATTTATAGGTTTCATCAATTTTGTAATCCTAACGTTTATTACACATTTTTTATTTCCATAATTAATAAGCAGCAAAGATAAATTAAAAAAAAAATAACAACATTGTGAGCTTTCAAAGTCATCATCGTAAAGTCAACATATGTAAAATTATATCATTAAACAGGAGTTTTTTAGGGCGATCGATATGTGACTATTGCGTACCTTTAATTCTTTATAGAATTATTTTAATTATATCTTTTAAAAAATTTAATTCCAATTTAAATCAAAGAAGACGAGAATTTAATTTCATCTTATTTTCCACTCGTACGAATCTTAACTTTAAGATTCGACGAAAATGTTCGTCGGAAAATTGTGATAATAAAAAGCGACGAAAGACGAGAGTGGATTTTTCTCAGCGTAACATAAAAAAGCAGGCAATTTTAATCTGCAATGTAAATTTTGTGTAAATGTAATATCTCGTTCAATTGACTAAATTTTGTAAGAGAAAATTACTTTATAAGATGAGACGCAAGTCTCAAATTTGTAATTTTAAAGAGCATAACACGTCTTCTCACACATGTATATCTTCAATTATAAAAATTATAATAAGGTACAACGGTGGTTAATATATATAAACATGGACGTTAAATAGGTTAATGTATGAGAAAAATATTATCGAGACTAATGTCTATGTAACACATTAGGTACGCTTTAAATATAACACATATTCTAAAAGAGAAAAAATACCAAGTCCAACATTATGCCCAATGTACGCGGGGGTAATGCTTATCATAATTTTTTTTTATTTTTTAAATAACTTTTTAAAGTTTTTGTGAAAATCGGTTCAATAGTTTAATTTTTAAATGAAAATATAAGATAAGAATAAATTAATATCTCCAAATTTGATTCGGTGTGAGTTGACACAGTGACAAGCAGAATACATCAGCGTCCATATATGACAAGCAAACAACATTAAGTATTTTGATTTGGTTTATTTTTTTTAAGTCTTTGTTATTTCAGTTTTGTTAAGTATAGGTGTACGGAAAATATGAAATACTCATAAGTATTACAGCAGCACCTCACGCTGTCCTGATTCAATCGGTCAAGGTGTAAGTGCGGCTGTCCTTGTTTCTGTTAACTGTTCATCCGATTTACTTCAAATATTGACATGAAATCGTCCCCTTAACGCCTTATAATATTTACTAGTGGTCGCCTAGCGGTGGGAATTCGACCGTAGTTCATTAAATTTTCAACCGATGTCAAGACTGACCACAGATCTAATAATAAACATAGGCATAGTGAAGTAAAGTAGTGTATATGTTCATGTAGGGTACGGTAAATTCAGGGTAGTGTGTGTAATGTTTTTTTTTTGATTTAATACATTTCTCAAGCATAATAAAATATTTAGCATTCCTCGCTCCTTCTCTATATAAACTATAGGTGTGTTAAATTTCGTACTACTCCGTTCGCGCAGTTTTCGTAAAAAGAGGTACAAAGTTTTAGCTTTATGTATTAATATATAGTTATAGATTACCTTTTGTAAATTAGATTTATCTTTGTTATTCTATAATTTGCTCGGAAAATCCTTTTATAGCTTTTTCTTTGCGAATTGTTATGTCTTTCAAAATAAACATAAGTACATATATAAAATACTTTTGACTTTTAACCTGACGATAAGTGATCACCGTTGCCTATGGACATTTACAGCACCGGAGAAACTACAATGTGCTGCCAGCTTACTTTGACTACGAGACACTGCTATATTGGACACCGATTCTTTTGTGAGTGTGTAGTACTACCCCGGCCGAGTTAGCCAAAAAGAGTCTACTAGAATAATTGTACGATACGAACACAGCATGTCGGTGTGTGAAAATAAGTGACTCCGATGGTAACATTTTTTGTCAATGATGCCAATTCATGCCAATAAACTAAATCGCAAATTTTTGAAAGTGGAATATTTGTGTCGAAATTTCTTTAATAATCTAAACAAAGTTTTGAAGCAATTATCTATTAGAACTTGTACCGAGTGTTGATGGTAATTTGGGTTAAAAGCAATGCTATCTTAATATAAAATGCCACTTACTTTACTAGGAAGATCAAGAAAAAGGTCACATCAACATAATATACAGATGAACGAGAGCATCTCCTTATAAAATAGTACAGATTTAGATCGAGCACTTAGGATGATGATGTTTCCATACAATACCTTGTATCGAGGTGAAATGTGCCGATATGGGAAAGTTATTGAGAATGTCTCAAAAGGCATTGATTGTATTGAATTCTTAGTAGTGATATCTAAGTATGCGTCTTTGAGAACGATTGCCATGGCGACGCTTTTCAAGAGAAAATCGAAGGTCCAATGCGCTTGATATCACTGCTTTGTTGTGTAATTCTAAAAACCTTTTTTCTATTTCTATTTCCGATGAATTTTTCATTGATACATGTAGAAGGCTGTTACCTTTTACCCGATTGCGTGACGCAACGGAGGGTAATGTATTTATCAATTTATCTATGTACGTGTGTATGTATGTGGGCTTATATCTTTGTGGCGCTATTAAAACCAAACGTGTCCACAGATTTGGATTAACTTCGAAGAAACGTCGTTTTATTTGTCATGACGGCGCGAATATCATAGAAAGCATTAACATTTTGAAAAATTAAAATGGCTGACGTCCATACGTCATAAAGTAAAAAAAACAAGTGATAATCGATGAACTATACTCATACCGTTTTTCAATTAAAATTAGGTTTAGAATCTATAACAATATGAAGTTGATAAGATGCCCATAGACATTTGAACAGAACTGATATTGTGACGGTACTGCTGACTGCAGATGGTCTTATTACGCAGTTGGGTTTTTTATTTTTTTAATTACTTGTTACGATGTACCTACATGTATTGGGCTAAAAGTGGTTTATATATAATTGATTATATTGTAGAGACGCTCAAATTTAAAACTTTGTGGTGTATTCAAATTCTTGTACCATTAATGTAGATGGCAGTCCCGCAAAATCTGAATACGAGACTAAAAATAATCTTGATTATCATAAAAGGCTTTCTATTTAATTAAAATGCAAGTTTCATAGAAATGCCGGCCGTAGCTAACTATTATATTATATTTTTGTAAATGTAATTATTTGCATGTGTACGTATTTGAAAGTAATTACTTAATTTTATAGTTTTTCAGAATTTCTACGATATTTAATTAAAAAATTCAAACTTACGCGGATTTTTTTTAAACTATACTTTTAACCACGAGGTTCTGTATATGGATAAATAGGTACCGAATAAGTAATACCAACATAACATTTTTTTTTAAATATTTAACTTCATTTTATTAATCTCCGACGCAAAAAGAGAGGTGGAATAAGTTTTTACCGCAAAGTGTTTCTGTCTGTGGCACCGTAGCTTCTAAACCGATTGAATCGCGGTTTTTTTTTATTTGAAAGAGGGTTTTCTAACGATAGTTCTTAGACATGTTCTATCAGAATCGGTCTAGCGATTTTTAGTTCATTTTAAGCTCTCTCTGCCTTACTACAAAAGATTTAAACAGACGTTAAACGCGCGTCTAAGACAGTTTTGAGTTAAACATGCTTTAGACATAGATTAATATACGTTTAAGTGAGTTTAATAGATGTTTAAAACCTATTTTTGCTGTCAAATGTAACGTATAACTTTTTCTCAATAAGTTTTTTTATGAGTTTATTCGCTATTAAGCAATTTAGATAATATTTTAAGCAATGTTTAAATCTTTAACACTGTTTAGCTAGACACGTGTTCAACATGGTTTTAATGCGTCTTTTGTAGTATGACAGTTTATGTCTTAGCTGCTGTAGTAATCTTCGATGTATAATAAGTAAATTTTAAACACCTATGCATGCAAATTAACGACGCAATATTATGGAATTTTTGGTCTGATGCTGCAGCCAGTATCAGCAGGAAACACAACTCCTCACCAACTTACAGCAAAGATATCGATATCTATATATCGATATATGTTGGTGCTCGTTAAAATAGACTCAATGAATAAATTGTTTTTTTTTTTAATTTTTATATTTAGTAATTATTTTTTTATATTTGAAAAAATAGAGAAGCACCTACAGTTTTTATACAAGTAAGACCAAACAGAAATAATATAACACTGGAAGTACCAAACATTTCATTTTTAAGTAATGTAATAAGTTTCTTATAAGTTAATGTTATTTATATTTATACATAAATCCTATAGGTCCTAAGGTCTTTGTTTCAATATTCTTTTAAAATGGCGTAAATAAGTCTTTTGTTTCGCAGAGGTCGATGGCATTGAACTTTAAACGTTTTATAGTAATATGGCGTGTACCCTCTAAATAATTCGTAGGGTAACAAAAATCACAATCTAAATATATATAATTCAAAGGTGACTATCTGACTGACTGACATAGTGATCTATCTATATCTACGAGGGGTGATCCAAAAGTAATGATAATTAGTTATTTCTTGTGCACACAAAAATACAAAAAAAATATCAGTCACTTGCTCAGTTACCCACTAGTTCAGGAAAAAAAAATCATATAAATAGGCCACGATTCCCGGGAGCTACATTCATTTGAATACGGACTGTCAAGGAGTGAACATCAAAATGGAAAAATACGAAATCAGAGCTGTCATTAAATACCTCTGCTTGAAAAAAATGTCTACCAAAGACATACACAGCGATTTGGTGGAAACATTAGGGGACTCTTCTCCTCCATATTCTACAGTTGCACGCTGGGCTAAGGAGTTTAAGCTGAGAAGAACATCGACGGAAGATGAACACCGCGAAGGACACCCATCGACGTCCCTCACTAAAGAAAATATGAAAAAAGTTGAAGAAGTTGTATTGGAAGATCGAAGAGTGACTATCAGGCATGTAGCTGAGGTTACAGGGATCTCATATGGCAGCATTCAAAGAATCTTTGCGAACGAATTGAATATGAGAAAGGTCTCCGCGCGTCGGGTACCGAAAATGTTAAACGACGAGCATAAGAAGAAACGAGTCGACATGTCAAGAGCAAATCTCGAAAAGTTCCAGGCAGACAAGGATGACATGGAAACGATCCGATGAACCGACGCCGAAGAAATTCAAAGTGTCAAGCTCAGCAGGGAAGGTTATGGCGTCTGTTTTTTGGGATGCTGAAGGAATAATCATGGTGGACTACTTGAAAAAGGGGGCCACTTTTACAGGCTCCTACTATGCGGAACAAATAAGAAGATTGCGGGAGGCTATTAAGGAGAAAAGGCGAGGTAAACTGCGGGCTGGAGTGCTGTTCCATCAAGACAACGCACCTGTTCACAAAGCTGCAATTGCCATGGCTGCCATTCAGGAAGCGGGCTTTGCGCTGGTGGAACACCCCCCCCTATTCACCAGATCTAGCCCCCAGTGACTTCTATCTCTTTCCACGACTCAAGGAACACCTCCGAGGCAAGAAACGACGATGATAGCGACGTGATGGCCGCGGTTGAGGACTTTTTTGAGAGTCAAGATGAAGATTTTTTTTCTAAGGGAATTTTAGGTTTAGAAAAGAGATGGACTAAATGTATAGACTTGCTAGGAGACTATGTTGAGAAATAAATTTATTTTTTTATTTTATTCATTGTGTTTATTATCGATTATCATTACTTTTGGATCACCCCTCGTATCAACGCACAGCTCAAAACACTATACGGATCGGGCTGAAATTTGGTAGATTTTATGACGTGGGCATCCGCTAAGAAAGAATTTTGATTAATTCTACCCCCAGGGGAATAAAATAGAGGATGAAAATTTGTATGAAACTTTGTCAATTTTAAACCGATCGGGCTGAGACTTTGCATGCATATGTATATCTACTATAACGTAGACATCACGAGCACCAGCTAGTAATTAATATTTACTTTGAAAAGGTTATTTATTAATTTTAAAGAAAAGGAGCTTACTGCGTTTGTGTTCTTTTTATGAGTGATTTTTTTTTGTTATGGTAGACAGTTTCGTTGTTTATTAAACAACATGCGGTACAATTTTTAAACGACAAAAAAGAAGGAGGTTCGCAATTTGTTGGGCACTTAACATAACGTTTTACTTGGTACCAACTTTGCATGTTTTACTTAGCACCGACTACAAAATGTTGTAGAAAATATTTATTTTTTGTCATTTAGTTTATTTATAGCTATTTAATTCGTTTTTGGAATCGGTTCATTTTTATTAAAAAAAAAAATTATCTGATGTAGATATTAGCGTGCTGATTATTATGAAAACAAGGACTTTAATTGAAGACATAAATGGATGAAAGTAATATGCCGCAAAGTTCTAATTTCGAGATCGAGAGAGCGCCTGCTTTAATGTTTAATAATCTTGGTACACACATGACTCTTTGTCTAAGCATTGAACAGCGACACTTACCACGTTGTATTATTCACACTTTCAGGCACGTGAGGTTAGATATGGATTTTTCGTTATTAGAAGAAACCTTACTAGAGGCTGCCGAATTAACAGAAACTTAATTAATTTAAAAATACCACAATAATTTATATTAATTTTATATTCATGAGAGCTTTCTCTCATTTTCACCCTAAGTTTCTTCGTGTTTATACTGTAGTTATGTAATTGAATAATTTTACTTACAGACAATCAACTATAATGAATTTAAAACAAATGGTCACGTGACTCGTGGTAGTCATGAAATATCAAAGTTGATCATGAAATCTAGAATTAATCAAAACCAACACCTAAAGAAATGTAAAGTAAAAAATTTATAAGTAAGTAAGTAAACTAAATAGGTATACAAGGGAGTCGAGAGCATAAGTGCGTCATGTCGTTTTCCGTCATAGCATAAGAATCGGTTTTATGCCAAGCCCTGCCAATAGATTTTTCAAATAAAAAAAAACCCTTACAAAACCAGTTATAACTGGCTAAAATAAAAAAAAATGATAAAATTATTTACGCGTTCCAATATGAATAAAAGTACAAAAGACTTGGCTGTACAGTTTAATACCTTTGCCTTTTCCCTCTAAGGAAAGAAAAAAGTGGAAAAAAAATGTAAGCGTTTCTTAAATTAAATTATCAAAATATGAATAAACAGTAAACCGCTCTCACGTCTCACTCATTGTTTTTATTTTTCTTATAACAAACGTCCCACGGCCGAAACTTTCTCATGTACGAGTTTATTAATTGTCATTCATGTTATGTCTTCTGACTGTAGACATATCTTAGACAAACGAAAATTATAATGGGTCAAGAATCATATGATTCTCAAATTATAAAGTTTCTTTCACATAACACGTTTAGACGCAATGCTGACGCTTCTGTGGCAAATGTATTGCTTAAAAATCAGGGAGAAAGAAAAAACGAACAAGTAATAATTAAAAAAATCAAAAACCCGACTACCTAACAAGACCATCTGTTGTCAGTAGTACCGTATCAATATTAGTTCTGTCTAAAAGCCTCTAAGTGAGAATGCTTACGAACCAACTTTAAATCGTTATAGATCCTAAACGGTAATTCAGGTTGAAAAATGATACGAGAAATAAAAACGATTTTTAAATACCTATTCAACGGTACCCCACTTTAAACGGTTCGTCGATTTTCATTTTTTTATTTTTCCCATTAAGGCGTCCATTTTGGTTTTTCTTAATTCATATGCTTTCTATGACATCTGTACTCCTAAAACAAATCAATTGACTTGTCATTTATTCAAATTGGCCTAATGTCTATGTAGTACCAATAAGGTACTAACCCCCATACATACATACATCGAATGATAAACACGTTACCCTCCTTTGCGTTGCGCAGTCGGGTAAAAACCAGGACGAAAAGGAAATCTTACATTTCTTTATCAGATATTATATTATATAGTAAATAGAGAAGGAAAGAGAGAGAGACAACAAACAAGTACCTATGTACTTTGTACAACATTATAGATAATACGTTTAAAACATTATTAACCGCAGACATAAACAATTAACAAAGGTTTAAAAACATATTCATTTACGTTGAGTTTCCCACAATTTATTAAATTAGCTGCCCCTCGCGGATTCACTCGCGTTTATGGTTACTTTTCCGCTCATATGAGTCGTAGCGTGTTGTAATATAGCCTATAATCATCCTCAATAAAAAGACTATCCAACACATATTAATTTACGTTGAGTTTCCCACAATTTATTAAACTAGCTGCCCCTTGCGGATTCACTCGCGTTTATGGTTACTGTTCCGCTCATATGAGTCGTAGCGTGTTGTAATATAGCCTATAATCATCCTCAATAAAAATGCTATCCAACACATATTGATTTACTTTGAGTGTCCCACAATTTATTAAACTAGCTGCCCCTTGCAGTTTCACTCGCGTTTATGGTTACTGTTCCGCTCATATAAGTCGTAGCGTGTTGTAATATAGCCTATAATCATCCTCAATAAAAAGACTACCCAACACATATTAATTTACGTTGAGTTTCCCACAATTTATTAAACTAGCTGCCCCTCGCGGATTCACTCGCGTTTATGGTTACTGTTCCGCTCATATGAGTCGTAGCGTGTTGTAATATAGCCTATAATCATCCTCAATAAACAGGTTATCCAACACAAAAAACTATTCTTCAAATCGGATCAGTAGTTTCAGAGATTAGATAAAAACCTTCAAACTTTACCTCTTTATAATATTAGTATAAATTGACCGTCTTGTATTACATATTCTGCAGTCTACTCTCAGTCTAAGCCCTAAGGAGGTGTAATGCACAAAGCAGGCCAGCCGTGTCAAGGATACTGCTTTGTTCCAGTTTCTGGATCCAGTTTAAACCGGTTTTACTAGTCCGAGCGTAATAGTATTATGATTCCTTTTGATTACTGTGAGAATTCTACCAAGACGTGGATCGCCTTCTAGTGTTCCGTTTTCCCACAAATATGAAGTGGATAATTTGAATTGTTAGTTCATGTGTGATTAGTTTTTGTGTTAAAATAAGAGATAGATTAAATAAATAAATATATAAATAATCGCTTCACACTCAACGGCCCCCATTCGGATGATCCTGTGTCGGGGGTCCGGAAACACAACACAAATACCGAGACCACGAAAAATACACGTATCGCCAATACGTTTGCCGTGAGCGAGGATCGAACCCATGATCGTAGTGCAGTGACCATTGTTCCAACCTGTCGTCAAATAATATAATGCGTCTTTAATATGCAGTTTATGAATCCAGCTTTTGCTCGACTCGACTCATCTAGATTTTATTGTGCTAGACGACCGACCGTCTTAAAGTTATTTTTCTGTCAGGTCGACCTATTGCCTTCTCGCAAGTGCGAATAATAAGTTGACAAAGTTTCATCAAAATCGTATCAACGGTATAGTTACATTTTTATAGTTACATTTAACAAATAACCAAAATAAAGTAACAAGAAATAAATCTCAGAGACGAACTTCCAAGTTAGCAAGAAGTCTTGTCTAAGTGGATAACTTAGTCACTGCCGTCGCCTAGAGCCTGAACAAGTTGGCACTTACAAAGTTTGTGCGCATCTGTGCTTCAGATGTTTTAGGTTTAATAGTAACTTAATAATTAAAAACAACGAGAAATTTCAACTTTGTTGTGTTTCATAGATATAAGAAGATTTTGTTTATTGGCTGTTGCGTTGTGATATAAAGGTCTATTTTAGTTGTTTAAAATAAACCATTCCACAAAATTCGGTATTAGTTTTTGTATATGACCGAAAAGGTCTCTGTATTTAACATCAGATCTACATATAATCAAAATAAACTATTACGTTTAGGATCTTATATAGTTTATATAAAAATTAGTAAATAGTATGTATCAAAAATATGGTCTTAATTATTTGCAAAAAAATACTAACTGCGTAGAAAAAAATTATAATAAACAAATAAAAGTAACTAACGCCATTTATTTGGATTTTTATTCCCAATCACTGAATCGATTTCGATAGAATTTCTATGAAACTAATAGGAGATAATATATATACATATATATATGAATGAATAAACCGAATCCGTCCAGCCGTTCGAGTAATCGGTGAACATTATACATATATGTCAAAAAGTTGCCGAAGAATTGAGAACGTTTTCCTTATTTGGAAAACAGTTAAAACCATGGTAAAGAATAATGCTTTACATAATTATATGATCTTTTGTGATATTTTCCTAGTTTGTTAGGCGTTAATCACCGTCTGCTATAAAAATAACATGTTATTCTCATTAAAAATATTCGTTCGAGCGAAACAGTCGTCTCCCGTCGCGATTATTACGCATCACTTATATCGTCATGCTCGTCTTAATTAAACATAAAATAAATATTATATCACGTATTACCTACCTACTAAATGTATGACTAGTTTTTTTCCGTGACCTTGCGTGACCTACGTACTATTAAAATTTTACGTATTTTTAAGATCATTAAAGTATTAGTCTTTATACTACGAAGAAGAGTGGGAATATTTTAAAACTTATAAAATTAAAGGTTAAAATAGTTTATTAAGTTTATTAAATATTCTGAAAGAAATTATTTTACTTTTATATCAAAAACGAGTGTAATAGTAAATTTATAATATAAATAATAGTCGATTTGACCATAATACATAATCTAGAAAAATGCTAAACGAGTATTTAATAGTTCAAAAGTCCTAAAAAATTGGTAATAGCCGTTAATGTCATTCATAAAACAATCCTATTAATAATTATCGAGTTTGATTTTAATATTATTTTTGTATTTTCGATATAATTGTACGCTGTACATTTGGTCTTATTTTGTTTATTCAAAGAGCTGGAAAACTCATAGGCTGGACACCTGATGTTATGATGAAATACGGCAAGTACACGGTTAAGCAATGTTTTAACCTAAAAATAATGGATAATTAAAATATTCTTTTTAATGTAAAACTTAATTACTTATGATTTTTATGTAGTGGGGTACAAAGTAAAGTGTACCTTTATTGTGTAGTGTAAATTCACACAACGTTAAGTTACAAATACGCCAAAGTTTTTTTAACACAATTATTTTCAGTCATAATATTTTTTTTCTTTAACCGATAATGGCTTTTACAACTTTTACGACTAGCAAAATATTTTTTTAATAACGCAATATTCGTTAAAAGTTGTTTATTAAGTAACAAGAAACAACTGACTATATCTCTATTATAACAGAAATATATTTAAACAAAATAAAAACACATAATGATCTTAATTATGATATTTATTAAACACAATAATATAACATTATAACTAACATATGCCTACTTATAGTCAGCGGGTTTATTTCGTCTGTCGGGGTTAAACGTCTGATTAAACGATTTACAACTAATATGACTAACTAGCTTTCACCCGCGACTTCGTCCGCGTGGAATAGTAAATGTAAATCCAAGATATAAGCCATCTTCATTTCAAACAATCAAATCGATTGAGTAGTTTTTGTGATAAAAAGTAAAAAGTTAAAATTATTCCTGTGGGAACTTTAATTTTTTTCCGGATAAAATGTAGCCTATGTGTTTATCCATCTTCATTTCTAATTTCAGCCAAATCGGTTCAGTAGTTTTTGCGTGAAAGAGTAACACACATCCATCCATCCATCACATACTAACTTTCACATTTATAATATTATTAGGATAGGGAATGTTTACATAAAAAAAAACTTAATCTTTCCAATGGAGACATTAATATGAGAATTCAAAAGTAATATAATCGCAATTATGTAAATAATAATAAATAAAGTTTACGATATAGTTTAATAATACTTTGTAAGTTTTTAATTAGAACCTCTTTAGGTATGAACTTAAGAGTTACAACCGAGGTCAGTAAACATCCTTATACCCATTTACGTTCGTATTTTTTACGACTACACGTGGACAGTCTTGTGACCAAACCTAGGCACTAACTAATATATGAACGGAAAAGTTTTGTACGTTAGTACTTTTCGAATAAAGATAACAGTTTTACTGTTGTAGAGTTTAGTAGTAACAATAGATGATGATAACCAATTTTGATGTTATTGAAAAAGTAAAAAAAAAACGACTAACTAAAAAAGTGATACTATCAGACGGTAATAATACAGGTGTGTTTATTTTCGAAGTTATCTGGTTCGATTCCTGGCTAAGATAATAAATATTTATATCGTTATTCCCCATTCTTTTAAATTTGGCCTTCTTGGATTTATTTTAAAACAAAAAGCGAGCGAAGCCGCGAATTAAAGTAAACTTTAAAATTAATTTATTTCGTTGTAGTTATTTCGATACTTTTCTGTACGATATGATGTTGGATTTACAAGATATTACGTTGCAGTTTTCGGTTTTCATCCTCGCGTAGGTGTTTGCTGTAATGTAAAGTTAGGAGACTAATAAATTATGATAAACTGTCACTATCGAATCGTACTATATTCTGATAGTAGATTTATAATTTTTGTGTCAAAACGTCTCATTTAACTGTTGATGGCAGTTTATTTCTACTCTAAATAATAATAAATAATAAGAATCTTCTAATAAGTACCCCTCAGTAAATACATTTTTTTGATATACAAATAAATACTGAACATTAAACAAAATTGATCACTTGATTGTAAACCATGCCCATCTAGTAATTAAAATTCACATATTCATTAAAAAAAATAATCTCGATTACTGTATAGACACTCAAGAGGTTATAGAAAAATAATTTTCATATAATTTATTCAATAACATACAAATTAAGAACTATGTATTATTAAATCGCAATGAAGAACAGTTGGGAGAAAACAATGGAGTTTTTATATGAAAAATTAACCTATTATTTTATATAAATAATAAAATAAAATATATAAAAAATTAAATTAAGTGTCTTCGATCACTTTTAGCTCAATACATTTAAAAGCGGAAAGAAATGTCATTTGTAACTTTTTAAAATGAAGAATTAAATTTATAATTTGAATAAAATTATTTTTATTTTTCTATTTTGTAGTGTAAACACCTTACTGCGCTATTCTACAATAAAAAATATACTGTAGTCGTTCCACACAAAAATATAATCTTGCGGTTACTCACGATCCGTTAAAATCGGTTACATTTCAAAATAAAACATTGATTTTATTGCTTCGCTTTTTGCCGCTAATGTGTGATATAGCTGGAACGTTGTTACGATTTTTTCCATAATTTAAGCGATTCCCTTTGTTTGATAAGTTGGATAGGTGTATTCCTTATTTATATCATAGGACATATTATTAACAACCTAAGTTAGATAATGTATTTTCTTATTAACACTACAGAACAATGCTAAATGGTATTATTTGTTTTTCATTATTCACCTCTTTATCCGTTTCTTCGTCTGGAAAATTTCTTTAGAG
Source organism: Hypolimnas misippus (assembly GCA_037950945.1). Classification (NCBI taxonomy): domain Eukaryota; kingdom Metazoa; phylum Arthropoda; class Insecta; order Lepidoptera; family Nymphalidae; genus Hypolimnas; species Hypolimnas misippus. The sequence goes on along the minus strand of JBBEEQ010000013.1, from coordinate 10,121,078 downwards.
AATATTGTAAGTTATAATATACAATATTGTCTAAAGACAGTTTCCAGATTTTTTATATACATTAGAAGTACAGTCAAATTACTAAACGTTAAGCATATCGATACCTCCCACGTAAGTTGTTGTAACCCCAAAATTACAATTTTACAGTAGAGCACTTTTAATCCGTTTTAGTTTGAAAGTTACAACAAAATACGCCTTTTTTCAGGCGTAGTTTGTTGTAACTTTCCTTGAAAAAAAAAAAAGATTTTTGGTATTCTTTCACTTTGAATGCATTAAACAATGCAAATTCGTGTAATATTCAGTAAAAACGCTAACGGCAATTTTGTGGCTTACAATAACTTACGTAGGACCTCCCACGATATATTCTAGCTATAGCCCACTGACAGCTCAAATACGGGCTAACTCGACCGCGGCAGTACCACACTTATATTGAAAATCATCGTAAAATAGCTTTTTAATTTCGCACGGCGAATGAGAGGGCCGGAAGCCTAACCGGGTTTCCTATTTTTCTTCTTAAAAAGATGGGAAAGCCAATTCCTCTTTATTCTTCTTCTTCTTTCTTTTTTTTTCAACTTGCTCCCTGGTGTTGCAAATATCCAATGGGCAACAATATTCATTTGACATCAAATCACCCGTCTGCTAGTTAAAAAAACCACTAAATCTCATTCTGCTACTCGTAATATATAGTTAATTATCTATTCATTGTCTCTATAGAGTGACAACGGGAGATTTTTACTCAAAATTAAGTAGTTTTTAATCCTCTGGACTTAAACTCTTAAGACACACTAAATTAAATTTGTTGAGACATACGAAGGGTACGTCTGAACAAATATTATTGTAGGTCTAAAGTAGTGTCAACGATCGCCTTTATCTGGTATATATCTCTGGAGTTAATTGGACGTGTACTGTTGGAAGGCAATTGTTGTCAAGTACTAAATTGGTACTTACTTAGACGCAGCTTAAGCTAGCTCACTTGGACAGTATAATAAATAGCCATTTTGTCCGTTAATATATTTAATCTTACGAACTTGGTCAATAATTTTTAACTGGTTAATATTTTTTTTGGGTGACGAAAGATAAGTTTAAAAAAAACGTAATTGATAACATTTTAATTATGAAAATTAATTATATTTCACTAATGTTAAGATAAATATTAGTTTGAAACAAAAAAATACTATGTGTGTAATACTGCATGATCAAAATAAGTGAAAATAATTTAACAACATGAATCATATAAATTTATTTAAGCATTATCAATTAGTGATTATTAATTTAATACAATGATGTCTTAATATTATTCACTTACCCTTAAAAATTTTATATCATTTTATAAGGATTCATCCACGTCTTAAGACTACTAACATCCTGTAGACATTACAACAAGCCATTAAAATGAATATAATAACACTCGAGTCCTTAAACTAGACAATTAAGATAATAAGCTTCAGATATCTACACTAATTGGTAATTAGCAACGTCTTGCCTGGATGATGATAATTGGAGTCATTTTCCATCTTAACAACAGACTTTAATGAATGTAGAGTTCACGTGTATATTTTGTTAAAGCGACGACCGATGTACACTTGACTTAGATAGTTAGTTGCCTAGCAACGAGTTGTTGATGTCAAGAGAGAGAAAGAGAGAGAGTTATATTATTACAAGAGTTGGAAAAAAAGACATCGACTATGAATCTAATGTCTTCTTATTATTTACTTTGAAACTCTTTAAAAATATATGCTTGTACAATGTATATATAAGACATGTATGTATTGGAATACCAAACTTACTTAAAACACCTCTATATTATGTACAATAATAATAATTTAATATCACAAAATTCTAAATATCTAGAAAGGAATATACCTAAGGTTGTGGGCGGGGGACGAAATCAATTTTAGACTAATTTTTCTCGAATGATTTTGCATGATATGAGGAGATCGCCATATCTTTGGACAAATGACATTTCTGGAATTGTTTCCACTCAACTAAGAAAAAAAGTTTGTTTTGACAATTGTCTCCCACCTAGATCTGCTCCTCATTATAAAACTTCAAATCTTCAAAATATATTTAAGGATATTTTAACCCGCTAATATATTCATAACTAAAGGATACACTAATAAAAGCTAAAGGACAGCTAAAGAATTACGCGTTAAGTACGACGTTCGACGAAGTTGCATCGTTGTCACGAGCTGACCACGACGGATGCACCTTCGTCGAAACGTCGAGCTATAAAAAAGGTATTACTACCATTTGTTATCGTGATAAGACCCGTTATATTAAATATGAATAGTATAAATCGCGAAAGTTTTAAAACATATGATTAATAGTTGTAATAACAAGATACCATTACGGTCAAAAGTCAAAAGTATGACATGGCGAATTAGCTTGTGCAGAAATATAATGGGTTTCAGGATGACATTAAAGTACCTACTTATTTTAGTGTTCCGCTCCTCTGTCCATTAAAGGGGTTAACGGCGGCCCTGGGGGCAATTTCCTGTGCGGGTCGCTGTAACAACGTATATACTCTATATTAGCTACTATTAAGGCGAATATTACACTTGTAAGTTTTGCTCTTGTAACTGATTTAAAGTAAACTGGTAACTTTACGTGAGTGAGTTTCAATAATTAAATTAGAACGCCGAGTGTTTGAGGTTCACAGGCATTAAAAAATAATTTGTGTAAGTACGTTAGCAAAATTTACAAGTGTAATTCAAGCTTAATATTAATGGTTGTAAAATGCACGTGAACTTGTATCGCGTTTAGTTTATTCAATAAACGCCTGATTTTGGACTTTTTTAGTAGTTTTGACCAGTTCTTAATTAAAGCTATTACAAATAAACGCATCACACTCAATAGCCCCCAGTAGGATTTCAGGACGCTATGTTGGTATTCGGAAACATACATAACACAAACACTAACACCAACACCACGACAAACACACGTATGACCAATATAGACGTATGTCATGAGCGGGGATCGAACTCGCGACCATTAACGCTTCAGTCAGTTGAAGTGACCACTGCGCTAACCTGTGCATATTATCAATACGATGTATGCAAGTAGGTACATGAATACTATCTGGTAATATCTTTGATAATTGTCGTCTTTTTTTACAGAGCACGTCGTTAATTTTTAGGATGCAACGTTGCGCACTTATATTATTAAAATAATCTAATTTAAAAATTCACACTTTTGATAAATCACAAAAACGTTTTGCTATTGGGACTCTGCCTTTATTTAAACGTTAATGTTATAAGTTGATTGTTTTTTAATCATAAATTGAGAACCATGAAATACAATGAAACTAGCCTAGACTTATAGCCGTTTAGCTAAATCGTTTGAGAGACATTTTAATATTATAATAATTCCGTCTTTTCAATGCTAAACCGTCATCGTTTCACGTCGTCATGCGTCGTAACGTGCCACGACGCGAAATCGTAACGCGGTATGTGTTTTGGCCGTTAGCCGATAGCTAATTAAATATAAGCCGATACAAAAAATGTAGTCTGCAGTGGTTTTACTGTTATCTTTGTGTGGATGTATAAGCTATTCACCCTTCTTTTAGGAATTATTGATTCCATCGGGGTTACGAACTTTATACATTTTAAATTAAAACGAATCACGAAATGAAATGTTCCAGGATTATATTTGAAGTAATTTCTGAAGTATAACTCGTAATTTAGACTTAATAAAATTAATCTCTACAGGAGTAAATCGGTAGGATATGAGAAACGGATTAATTAATACCTGCCTAATAAGTTTCTATATGATATCGTGTCGAACAATGTGAAGCTTAACTTAAGCATGTCTGAAGATATTAAGGCTTATCCCGAAAGCGTTGATTGGATTCTGTATCTGGTTTCTATTTGATAAGGCTCGATTTCAAATAAGCTTCTAGTATATTACATACGAGTACCAATATTATTAATTTACTTTAATTCAGGCGCGGATCCTGGATTTTGTGGGATTTAGGTAATAATTTGTATAGGTAATTTTTCAGAAAATGAATGAAAAATAGGGGGAGTACGTCATGAAGACCTTGTTTTTCATACAACTTGTTTTAAAATTTAAATAATTCTGGTAAATAGATAATGATGGTCAAAATAAAAGTGTTTCGGTTAGGAGGGCAAAATTGGCCCCTTTTGCCCGCTTCTCTGGATCTTTAATTTCTAAATGTAGATTTGAGATTGGTGTGTTACTAATCTTATAAAGAGGATACATTTGTATTTGGAGATTTGGAATGAATAAACTCAAAAACTACTTGTACCGATTGAGATACAATTTTACAAGTTTAATGTTTTATGACGTTTACATTCTCTGAAAGAAGATACTCGTCCAGAAAAAATACGTGGCCTCTGTGGGAATGCGATGTAAACGGGAGTGCGATATAACCCAATTCAACACGGACGAAGTCGCGAGCGGAATGTTAGTGATAGTATAAGTATAAATCTGTCATGACTCAAAAACGATTAGCCATAGAATACTGAATAACGTAGTGTGTAGTGTGAACCATTGAACCTTTTTCTTCCACCAAGTTTTGTATTTTTTTTTGTGTTTTACCGCAATGACCTTTGTTTAAAAGTCTAAAAATTTTTTATAAAATGTATCGTAAAAAAAATCAATAGTGCACACGAAAGTCTTTACCAGGTTCAAGTGAAGTCAATCAAGATTGATACTTCACAACGCCATTGAAATTAATCAGCGTTGCGTGGAGCGGCCAATCACGAGTCGTCACAGTAGACTCGCGAGCGTCTCATTAATATCGTTGTAAAGACAACGCTCGTTTGATGTATAAAAACAACTCTACCGTTTATGGAAATTTTATATACAGTCAACTGGGCATGTGTTGGATATTTTACCAGCGCTACCAGAATCGATATTTAAAAGTAAATTCATAAATGTTGCCTATAGGTATATCTATTTGTATGAACCTACAAGATTCGACTTTTAAATTTAAGTAAAAGTTTTTTTACTATTTTTATTAAAAAAAAAACGTTTAAATTAGCCGTTTTACTTTTAAATACCTACTGGTACATATGCCCAATTGACACTCTGTATACAGATTTTTTTTACTCGCGTACTAACGAAGGCGAACGTTGGTTTTTTTTAATATGTGTGGTTTTGTTTGCTTTCTTTTATTATGTTGTACGTGTATTGATTATTTATTTATGATACCTACTCTTAATTGCCGAGGTTTTAGATATTCTATACCGAATTTTATTAAATTTTTCCAATACTTGCTTCTCTTTGGTTGGTGATGAATTTGGTTGAAAATATTTTCAAAAATGTTTTATTGGAAATCCCTCAAATAAATTTATATCATTGTAAATATTTTTTTTTATAACACCAAGAGTATGTGCGTTTACACTTCTAACTCATCATTACTTCTCAACATTTTCATTACTTTACTACATATGTACGTAAGACAAAATTAAAGCAATGAATATTTACAAAAAGCCTAGCACAAATTTTAGTAAGCAAATAGCTTACTATTAAAAATGTAATAAAAAGTTATAATAAGCTGTAATAGGCTGTAATAAACAAGCTAAGCTCTTAACAGATGGCATCACAACCCGCATGCTCTGCAAGACGGCAATTGTTGCAATCAATGGAGTTCACTGAACTCTGAATGACACGGGGATCTCTGAATGAAAATTATATTTATTAAGATATTTCCTTATTTCTTTGAATAATAGACATATAACTCACAATGAGAGGAAAAATTTAATTATTTGAATTTGTAAAATGAAACGCAATATGCACTGAAATTATAAAATTGAAATAAGGTATAAAAATTGTTTATTTGTACAAATGGATTTTGAAAAACACTGGCTGGTGGTGTCCTCTGACGTCACGCGCGGAATAAAATCACTCACAACCTTTTGCATTATAAATATAAGTTTAATACTATAAATAAATAACGAATAAATAATGATAAAAATGTCCATAGGTACATACACTTGTGATACCTATGTAAGCTACATATACACGAAGTATACGAGGCGAATCGTATTTGCAAGCAATTATTTGTTTTTTTTTTTGTTGTTTTAGTCGCAACAGAAATTCTTTAAAAATATCAACTCCCTACCTACTACAATTCATGAAAAAGGCCCACAGACAACAGACAGACGGTTTAGTACTATACGTCCCGATGGCACCCCTTGTGTACGGAACCCTGAAAAATATCGGTTCTGATTGAATTCGAAGAGTCTATTCCACCTCGAAAAGCGAAAAATTAAGTGATGAAGAATATTAATTACTAAAACCTTTTCTGCGAAAGAACAATTATTGTAAATAGTAATATTACTCACTCTCACGCTCGTACACGCTAAAAGTTTTTTCGAAATTAGTTATTAAAAATAATTAATTCTTAATATTTAATATTTTATTAATTTTATTTATATTTACTACTTGATTAATATTTTATTAATTGTTAAAAGATATTTCACTAACTAATTAATACTTTTTTTTTCAAGTTAATATTTATTTACAATATAAAAGAATAATAATAATTAATACTATTGATACAAATAATTCTATTAAAAATAATAAGAAAGAGAAATTCTATTCTATTCTAAAATCTTGATTGACTTCACTTGAACCTGGTAAAGACTTTCGTGTGCACTATTGAATTTTTTAACGGTACATTTTATAAAAAAATTTTAGACTTTTAAACAAAGGTCATTGCGGTGAAACACAAAAAAAAAAATAAAATACAAAACTTGGTCGAAGAAAAAGGTTCAATGGTTCACACTACACATTAGGTTATTCAGTATTCTATGGATAATCGTTTTTGAGTTTATTAATACTTTGACATAATCTTTTTAAAGGATGTTAATAATTTGTATGTAAATCGTTGTTTTGTTCTCTTTATGTCTTGTAACTTTATTACATGCATTGTATCGGATGTAGGTGTTTGTTTGCTAATACGATTATAATTATTAAATAATTCATATCTGAAGATTGACACACGAGGCCATGTGCACGAACATTTGTAATATTTCTGTGAAGTCATTTACATTACATAATACAAGAAGGATTCGTGTTCATAGGTACATGGGGACGCAGATGTGGAGGGGAGATAAGGATATTAATTGCCTTTCCGCCCTAACTCGTTTACTAAAGAAAATCAAAAATTAGTTCATATTTGAAAGTAAAAAATAAGATTTATATATATATATATTTTCTTTTTTTATTACTTTTTTTTTTCGATTTTAAGAACCGTTAATCCAAATGCAAAAAGTTTTCAATTTTTCATTGCGTATAATTGGTACAACTTAAAGCCACTATCCAAAGAATTGAATTGAATTTTCATTGTGTAATGAAAAACAACTTATTTTTATTTTGTAAACACAGTAAAGAAAAAGGTATCTTTATTTTAGGCGACGAGTACGTATCCTTATTTGAAACAAAATTTACTACAACCTTTACACATATTTTAACCACTTTAACTTAGGGTTTTACATGTTAATTGGGATGCCTAAGTATTGTTCAGTGTGGTGTAATAACAATTAAAGTGTCGCTCCCTGTTTATGGCTGATGCTTACAAGGATGTCACTAAATACAGTGACATCCTTGTGTGCCTTTGTTATATTGTTACTTATTTTCATTATCTACTTATGTAGCCCTTTAACTTTTATACCACGAAAAGGTAAGATATAAGAAAACAAGACGTCTTGAAGTAAAGAAAAATGATTTACAAATTTGTTTAACGGTGATTTTGAGCTTATCAATGGTATACTTTATATAAATTATGTCACAAATCTATCGCTAGTATAAAACAAGAATTGCGCCTATAAGTTTTGCTCTCAGACATTCATAAAGATTTTCATAAGACGTTTGTCTGCTTTACACCTAGAATTTACCATCAGTGCCTTAATTTTTACACTCGTTATGCAGCTTTCGTAACTACTTACTGCGCAACTATCACCAGGTTACAGAGTTGTTTTATATCCATCACGAGAATATAATTTAATTAATTTATTACATTCCATTTTTGTATAGTTATTTTATCTTCTTCTATACTTATAATAAATCTGTAGAGAGGTCAATTCTGTACATGAAATATATTTTCAAAATAACTATCAGGGGGTGATTAGTGATCGATACTGATGCCAAAAAGGCAATCAGTAAAATTTTTGTCTGTCTGTCTGTCTGTCTGTCTGTCTGTCTGTCTGTCTGTCTGTATGTATGTTCCTTATAGAAACAAAAACTACTGGACGGATTTTAACGAAACTTAGTACAATTATTCTTCATGCTCCTGGGCAGGTTATAGTATACTTTTCATCACGTTACAATCAATAGGAGCAGAGTAATAAAGGGAAAACGGGAGACTTTACTCCAATTTTTAAGCTTCCGTCGCCTATGCAGCCTTAATGGTTAAAGTTACATAGAAATCATGTATGACGGAAATATTCTACATAAAATTTCCTAAAAAATATCCCACAACAGCATATGTCTATCTTTTATGGTTGACTCACAATAACACGTGTAACTCCTGATAGGTTAGCAGTTCGGAGAATTCTGATTATATTTGTTTACTCTTACGTTTATAATACTCTCACTCATCACTAATTTATAAAAAGTTAACATTATTACCTATAAAATAAAAAAAAATCATAGAAATCAAGTATTGTGGATTGACATATTATATTTCCCTATTAAATTACGATAGTTAATCTGTCTGTCACATCAAAATCACTGAACCCTGAGGAAGGACATACGCTACTTTTTTTCGAAAAACGACGAAAACGCGGACGAAGTCGCAGGCAAAAGCTAGTTTTCAATAAACGTATTAACACGAGAGTGAAATTTAAAAGTGTAATTATCGCCTTAAAAACTGCAGATATATACGCTTTTAATATTCACGAATAATCATTTATTATGGCTGCACTTTAATGTGTTTATAGATTACCTAGTTTATATTCTATGAGACCACATATGGATACTGATAAGCAATAATGTGTCAACCCACAAAAAGTCAAATTCGGAGATATTGATGTACTTTGATACTTCATCACCTACTTAACATTATTCAAAAACAATTTAAGTCATATAAACTGAATAAGTACGGAAAAAAATCTTAATTGTTTCGGATTTTAAGTGCGTTCCATATTTTGCAACTTATAGAATGATCTCAAAATATTTGTAAAACTTTGTATGAGATAATATATTAAATATATCAATCTGCTTTGAATTTAATACATCTTCTATCAAAAAATAAAAGAAAAGGTGGGATATATACTTCCTCAAACATATTTATTAAGAACAGTTTTGGCACCTTTAGACGCCATTTTCTCAAGTCCGTGCGGCTTGACACAGTATTGCTTATCAGCGTCCATATAATACATTATTTTTCAGAAATAGTTAAGAAATTATTTTTGTATAAAAGTCTAACCCATATACATGGACATATATGTACATAAACCTTATAAGCCTAACACACCTTTTTGGGACTGTGGTATAAAAATACAATGAGTCACCGTAATACCGCATTTCCTCGATGTTGCTGTACATTGACCTATAAATGGTGATGGAGCCTAGAATGGCCTTATATCATGACATTGTACGCGTATTCAACTTGACATTGTGTTTGATTGTATATCCTAAGCGAAGGCCGGCCTTGCACGCGATATGGTAATATACCGCTATCATGTTCCGCCGAAACTCGTATACACCTTGCCTGACACCTGCTGAGTTAGTTTGACACTAATTTGTATAAACTACAAAGTCTATTTTGCTATACACCCTGCCACATCACTGTTCTCTATTAAGTGTGTAAAGAAAACAACCTTCTACTTGACTGAGTGTTTTTTTCATCAAGGACGTGATGATAAATTGATAGAACAATCAGGAAATTAGAAAATAGCTTCTCGTATAATGTCTGTTGAATATTATTCGCTTGTTTGTATTTAATACTGCGTTAAATTATTTTAAATTGTACGCGTATTTTATTAATTACAGTCAATATTACTATTTATAGCTAATGGTTCTATTTACCGTGTACATAGTCTATTAGGTCTTACATACTTCAGATTAAATTGACATAAATAATTAAGTTTAAAGTTTAGTACATTTTAAGTAATAAGTTGTACTCTCGCATATGTAATAAAACAACTCTGTACCTACTTAAGTTTTGTTTTCGCTACAAATAGTTGATGAAAACATAGCATATATACCAACAAAGAGAGTTACTCATGTATAATCTTGATGAATGGATTCTTATGTATGTATTTTTTAAATCTTTTATGTACATAGAAAAAAATCGCTCATGAAGTTGTTTAAAGGATAAACATTGATACAGAAATAATATTAGTCATTCCTTTCACGGAGTTGGTCATTATTTAGTTAGCACTTCTAGCGCTATCGTGAGTCATGTCTGATAGCCTATTTTCTTTTAAAATACTGCAATACAGAAAAAACTTTAGGCATTTGCATTTTGTCTGTTAAGAGTGACTAACATTTCATGATTATTCTTAAAAAGTTTATTTTAGAACCGTATACAACTTAATTGTAGTCAGTAACAAAAGCGAAACCGAAACTTAATAAAAAATGTTTTTTACCACTTTTTTTAAATTTATTTTTTTTATAAAAATCGCTGACAAACGAGCAGGTATACCTGATGTTAAGTGATACCCGCCGCTCGTTGACATTTGCAGCACAAGAGAAGCCACAAATACGTTGCTAATTTAAAAAGGAATTGGGAATGAAAAGAATTGGACGTAACATCCTCTCTTAGGCTTCCGGCTCATTAACTCACCGTACGAAACGCAGCTGTGTCTTGTATCGTTCTTGTGTGAAAGTGAGGTACCGCCCTGGTCGAGTCAGCCCGTGTACGAACTGTATAAAGGGACTCGCCTTTTATAATTTATTGAATTTTGGTGAAATTTACCTCAAAATTGCATCATGTAGCCAACCCGGAATGGCTACCGTAATGCATTTTTTATCCTGTGTAAGAAATTAAAAAAACTTTTCTTTCTTTTAACGGTAACAATCGCTTTTTTCACTTTTTAAATAAAATTATCGTTAGATATTACATCATATTCATTATTTTGGTTAATAACTTCCACAAAAGGAGGTTCTCGATGCATCGGTAACTTTTTTTATGTTATTCACAGATTACTCAAAAACGGTTATACAGATATAATGTAAATTCTTTTTTGTTTTAAAGGATATACTCTACCATTGCTTATGTAGAATTTCCATCAAAATCTGTTCGATCGAAAGTTTGGTTATAATATCAAAATAATTACGTATCGGCTTTCGAAATCGATTTTTTAAAAAGCAAGTCACTTTTACGTTATAATATTTCCATATCTTGATTATAATAAATTAAGTAATGGAAAGACAAAGTACCACCTACTTACTTGATTAAAAATCCATCGCGTTAAGCCATTACTGATATTATAATATCGCTTGTGTACTTTACCTTTTTGATGTCTAAAATTGGAAATGAATCAATACGTGAGAATACTCTAAAGCTTTATGTAAGATATTAGATTTTAATTAAAGTTTTTGTATTTTATAGGATGCGCAGATAAATTAGACGTTTAGTGAAATTCTTAGTTGGACGCTAATAAGCGATATTGCGTTAAGCCACATGGACTTTTTGTGAGAAACTGTCGTCTAAAGAAGCCAAATCTATTCTTAATAAATTTGTTTGAAGAAGTATACAGCCTTTTTTTCTATTTCGTTAAAAGGTTAATGAATTAAAAGCAGATTGAAAAAAAAATATGTAAAATGCTAATACGCTTTATAAAATTATTATTATTATTTATGGAACATACTTGAAATTCTAAATATTAAATTAAGAAAGTTTTTTCGGCTTTACTTTAGATGAGTTCATTAAATGAATAATAATGTTAAATACGTGACGCTTTATCAGAATACATCAATATCTCCGAATTTGATCACATTATTGCTTATTAGCATCCAGTTGCCAGTACGCTTTGAAGTAGGCTTTTTAAACAAAAATCCTGCGTCAAAATTGGTCCATTCGTTTGTAAAAATTTGTCAAATTTAAAACATTCCTCTTTTTGGTAAGTAGGTAAAAAGGCGTTTGTCATATAATTCCAACGGTGCTTTCATATATTAAAATCTTAATACTGTCCGGAACGAGGCGGGTACACCATAAAGGTGTAAATGTGTTAAATTAAAGGGTACACCCCTATCATAATAACTACCTGGATCCCAAGATGCCGTTGACCTTTCCTGCCCGGGGATACATAAATTCATCATATGCAAATTAAAATCGCATTATAATATTGCCAGCGTCTGGCGAAAGGTCATTGACCTCGCTCTTATGTGGTATAAATAACCGGCTAAATACATTTGCAATCTTTTCAAATTGCCTGGGTTAAGTCGGAGACGGCGTTGATTTAACAGTATTATTATAATAATTATACATAAAATTGTTTATTAAATACAATTTCAAAATAAATAAATTTATCTATACTACATAATAAGAATAAAAAATTAAAGTATAAAAAGCTTTCCCGTACCGGGAATCGAACCCGAGCCTCCTGGGTGAAAGCCAGGTATCCTAGCCACTAGACCATACGGGACTTGCTAGATAATGCAAATATTATGTTCATTTCATTATTTTTATAATATGAATAAAATTTAGATGCTATATACAAAAACAAAATGAAATCAATTTTAGTAGCGGTAGTTTTCGACTATTCATTATTATAGTGATAATGTGTCCCTCGTTACTACAATTTTATACTCTTTTAAATGAGCCACTAAAATTAATGAGACAAAACGACTCTACAATTATTCTCCTACCAATTGGAATAATCATAGAACCACGTGTTTTAATTTTTCAATTAACACCTTGTTGGTTTCGAGGATATGTCAGTCATATTTTACTAACGAAGTTAAAAAAAGCATGTACAATTTCTAATTATAAAATGTATTAAAATAACGTTATCATACGAAAAGTGTTTAATTGTGTTGTTAGGTTAGGTAGGTCTTCAAAGTTTATTAAAGTTTTTTTTTACTTAGCCCACCGTAATTAGTTCACATCGATCGAATGTTGGATTTTTAAAAGACAAAAGAAGGTTCGCTACTCGGCTTACTTCATTTTTTATTTTGTTATGATTGTATACTACAGAACTGCTGTTTTTTTAATTGATCTTATTGTTAGTTAATATCTCTGTAAATAAAGAGAACAAAACATATTTGTTCGTGATTAAAATGTTTTTCTCTATGTGCGTCTTAACATGGAAAAGACTAAATAAATAGAAAAACCGAAACAGCGCAGACTCATCCTTTACATCAACGTATACCTATTTCTGTCCCAGGAAGTTAAAAAATCTATATAAAACAATCTATTTCTATATCAAACGGAGCTGTAGACACAATCGAGAAATATTTTAAAGTCAATTATAAGAATACGTTTTTTTTTTCAAATATAAAATATCCGTTCATTTTTTATCTACTCCAATCTTTATTTATATTACATTTATATATTATAATATTTTTTATAAATCAAGTCTATTCATATATTATTGGGTGGCTTAAATCTGAAATACTAGGGAATAGGGAAAATATAAAAAGAATCCTGAGGTTGATTTTGAGAAAAAAACACACCAACATATTAAAATTTATAATTATCAATTATGTTTTGTTTTTTGGTTTCTTCAAAGTTTACCAAAGTATTTTTTTACTAAGCCCATCTTAATTTACTTACATCAATCAAACGCAGAATTTTTTCAATTCGACTTTTCTTTAGCCTGTATATGTATGTCCAATATATATGAACTTACATATCATAGTAAAACGTTGTGTATTTTTATGTTAAATGTCGTTAGAAGCGAAGATGTTTGAAATGTCTGTAAAAATAACGACAAAGATACAACCCCATTATATTGATAACGGTGAGGCTAGGGTTGCCGAACTTGCCGACATTATTTTTATCATGAACGATCTAAAAACCCATTAATGCCTTAACGCAAAAAGTTCCCTCTTTCTTATTCAATGGAGAGTTTTATTCAAAAAAATAATATAATGTTTAAGCTGTTACAAGACAGGACCAATTTTAACGCCCTATTAACTCCAGTCAATGGCACATTAAAATTTTATTAATATTTATAGGTAATGATTTCCAGTTCAATGTGTAATCTCTTATTTTATGTCAAAAAAAATATTTATATAATGTAATAAATGCAGTATAGTTTTATTTATATTTTTTGCTCGTCTATCTTTTTATATTTTATTCAAAATACTTTGTCTCTGCAAATATGATTGGCAACCCTGCAAAATATTGTAAGAAGTAAAAGGTATTTTCCTCGTCAGTAAACAATATTTTTATATAAACATTATTCTAAGAAACGGAAGCTATTGCATTCTAAGAAACGGCAGATTTATAAGTCAAAAGCAAAACAAGTCAATTTAAATTTCATTATACATTTTTTGTTGCATTTATTACTGTAAAAACTATCTATGAGATACAATAGAGATATTTACCTTTTTACAAAAAGTAAAAGTATATACAATCAACAAATTGAAAAAAAGATATATCAAAAAATTTAAATGAAAAAAGAAAGCAAATACAGAATATAATCAATAAAAAAAAGCATAACATGAAATAGATACGATTTACGAGAACCCGCTAAATCATTATACTTACCCATTCTTTATTTATTTTAAAAATTATTTTTTATGATATAATTATACTCATGAGAAATTTTGCTTTTCAGCGATGGAGGGTGGCGCGTGGTGCGCCCGCGACATCTCGCTACGCGCGCAGAAGAAGTTCCTGTCGCGGGTGGGCGGCGCCGCCAGCGCGCGCTCCCTGATCCTCGACGAACACGCTGCTAAACTATTAGATCAGGTTAATATCTTTTACTATATAGAAAATTTCCTGGTTCATATGTTCTTACTCCTTCTTCTTAGACGAGAATTACATTTGTAAGTTTTCTTAAATAAAAATAAATAAATAAAAATATTTATTGTTTAAATCAGTTTTTACAGCAATAGTTAGCAACAGGAATTTTGAAGTAGGTTAAACCTGTATCTCAAAATACCCGCTCCTCCTCCTGGATATACATATATCGAAACATAATTATAAACTAACAAATATTTAACTTATACTTAAAATTAAAAATGGAAAACATTTTACATGCCTGTGTGTGTGTGTGTGTGTGTGTGTGTATGCGTGTGGGTGTGTGCGTGTGTGTATATGTATAGGTGTATTATAAAATTTTTGTATACCTATTTACTTATTTATATATTTCTTGAGAGCGTAATGACTCTGTAGCCTAGTAACTGATACGTCGTAAGTTATTACGAAAGCTGAATACTGGAAGAATGTTTCTGGTGTAAAACAATGACAAATAATTTATGTAAATCTTTTAGAAAGTAAATATGTGATAACAATACTTATAACTTATAATTCTCGCCTAATATAATATAATGGCGATAGATTTTTGACGTAATTTATACGGAGATAGCTCTGAATGAATGAAGACTCTGAGGGAGGCTCTGTTGTTGAGGCTCAATTTTTGTAAAAAAATAGAGGTCTGACGGGACAATGTCTGCTTAGTCGTTTTACGTTTATATATGAATGAGTAATAATAATTACTATCAATAATCAATAATCTACAAGCTCATATGCACTAGCGGTGCATCGCGTGGGCGGCTAATGCGCTTCTACACTAAAGTTACGACTGATATAGACGCTAACTCATCTGATTATAGTATAACCGTTATGCCATAATTATAAAAATAATTATATAAAAAGTCAAATTCGGGGTATTGATATACTTTGTTAATGCGTCACCTATTTAACATTATTAAATATAATTTCCAGCCGTCTAAACTAAATAAGTACCTACGGAAAATGTTTACTAATTCAATGTCTCGAATTTCAAATGCGTGCCATATTTTGCAATTTATACAATAATCTCAAATATTTGAAAAAAATATTATTAGATAACACATTAAATATATCAATCTGCTTTTAATTCATTTTACCTTTTATCAAAATAGGAACGAAAAGATGGATATATACGTCTTCAAATTGATTAAGAATAGGTTTGACATATTTAGGCGCCATTTTCTTAAAATGAAGTCCGTGTGGCTTGACACAGTTTTGCTTATCAGCGTCCAAATATCAATTACTATTTAGGATTCGTACGTACTAGCGGAAAACCGCGGACTAAATACGCTTCGACACGCAGTTAAACGTTTTATGATTTTAATGTTTAACACATCAAAGCCTCGAGCGGTTTCATAGTTTTGATTGGGGATAAGTGTACCACTTTTTACAAAATACAATAATATTTTATATCTATACTAGCTTCCGCCCACGACTTCATCCGCGTGATAGTTACTTTAGGCTAATAATGCATTATTTTAGAACAAGTTTGTTTAGCATAAAACAGGTTATAGTGAGCATATGCTGTCGCGGACTTTTGTTAGAACTTTTAAAGGGGAACAATTCTGTCATACATGATTTTTGCGAAACTTTAACCGTTTACGCAGCGCTCGCAGCGTAAGCTCTCTCAATAGGAAAATATCCCCCGATTTTGAAACATTCTTCATTGGTACTCCGCTCCTTTCAGTCTTAGCGCAATAATATATAGCCTATAGCCCTCCTCGATAAATGAGCTATCTAACACTGAAAGAATTTTTCAAATCGGACCAGTAGTTCCTGAGATTAGCGCGTTCAAGCAAACAATCAAACCAACAAACAAACTAACAAACTCTTCAGCTTTATATATTAGTATTTGACGTTAAAAATCTGAAACCATTTCTAACTTTGACTAGCTCGTCAATTGACTTACTGGCCCAAAGGTGGTATTACGCGTGTCATACTACTCCCTATCTGGTTGCTTGGCAACGTCGTCCAATGTAGTTGGCACTTTATATATCAAAATCCATAAGCTCATATTATATCTATACTTACGAAATATCACTGATAAAATACTTTAAAATACGACGTACGAATATACACGAATAAATTCTTAGTTTTTAAGTTTTGGCATGGATAGGTATAGATTTTAGTTATTAAAGTCTTCAATATATGAGATTTCTTTCGTTTTCTTATTTAAAAAAAAGAAGTAATCACTGGCCAGAGCAGGGCTGGTCGTCAATTTTTTTATTCCCGAGTGTCGTAAGAGTCCTCGTTGCTGAAACACGTTGAGCACGTTTAACGACAACGTGACAAATTCGCTCGTTACGTCGTCTGTTAATTATTCGAAGTTGATGTAACTTGCAACGTTTAACGTGTTTTCGTTTGTTTTCGACTTTTGTATAAAATGTTATATAAATATATTTAAACATTTAGGTACTTATACTTAAGTAAATTACATATAACAGTGAATTAAATGTGCAAGGATTATGTTAATAAACCATTTACTTTTGTTTTCGAAATTTTTGAATTTTGAAAAGTCACGGTCACTAGCCAGTAAATATATATATTTTGACTATAAAACGTAAACGTGACTGTCCCTTTCAGTTCCTAAGCGTGCTACGCGAGCGCGTGGAGAAGCGAGAGGCTGAGAAGCTGGTGAAGCATGTGATCAAGGCTGCCGTGAAGCTGGGCGTGCTGCGGCGGCACGGACAATTGTCACCGGCCGATGAACGGGCTCTCGCCGCATTCCGTTCTAAATTTCACGTGAGTGTTCTTTTAAAAAATAATCAAAATTATTTTAAAGCAACATATTGTTATTGATTAACATTTGTGATTATTTGTGATGGTAATTGATTGATTGATGAGATTGTAATGCTCCACCGGGTAAAGGCCTACTCTTTTATTAAGGAGTAGAATGCGCAGTTTCTTCTGCAATAGAGCAACTAGCCAGATTAAATCTAATAGTGTATAATATTTATTTTATATGTTATTTTAATTAAAAATTTAATTTACATTAAACCTAATGGGGGCTCATTAGGATCTAGTGATCCTGTGTCGGGGGTCCAGAAAGACGCATCTAATAGTGTACAACATATTTTTTAACTCATCACATTTAACGGTCCCGATTTGGATCTAATGATCATGTGTCGGGGTTACAGAAAAACGCACAACACAAACACAAACACCCAAACCACACGAAGAAACAGTATCGCCAATATAGATTTGCTGTGAGCGGGGACCAGCAGTTGCAATGATCACCGCAAAAGATAAAAAAAGCTTACTTCAAAAGGTCATTTGTCGTCTAATAATAGAACGTTTCCCTACAGACGGTACTGATGGCGGTGGTGTCATTCTGCGAGGTGGACTTCTCCTACGATCGTGGGTTCCTTCAGGATGCTCTGCGGGAATCACATCAATCGCTCAAGTATGTACTAAAAATTAATTAGACCCATTGAAATATGCCTCGTTTTGCTAATCTGGTTTTAAATCTTAATGTATGATAATTGATTATATAATCTCCTTTTGATATTGTTACATTCTTACACTTTAGAATAAGTCTGAAAAAAGAAATCGACTTTAACAGCAAAATAGTATAAAATATTATGATTTGAATTTTAAAACCAATCTAATTTCCTTTATATAGACGAATCTTTTAACGTGACGTAGTAGGCCCTAATCGAAACTATAAGCAATACCGAAAAATACTTAAAGGAGTACGAAAATTAATTTTTCGAAAAAGCAATGATCTAATTTTAGTTTGCTTCAAAATCGGATCCGACGGTACTTTAAAAATTTTTCGCTATTACTTCTAGTTTCCGATTTAGCCTACTACTCCTATTAAAAAAGTCCGATATAGTTTGGTATATTAAAATGTTATACTTTTCTACTTTCAGATCAGTAGTCGAGCGTCACCTATCAGATAAGTCAGTATCAAGACTCGCCGGCGTTTTCGCACTCGCATCCAGAGGTGAGCTCCTCGATTCCTTATTCGCAGGACAAATAGATGATGACGTCATCAAACTAACCAGGATGCTCCGGAAAGAACTAGACAGGGGACTGCTTTAATCAAGCAAAATGGGATCACATGTGCCGTCCTATTCCAAAGCTCTGCTTACATCTTCTAAAGTCACCTGAGGCGAGAATTACATTTGTAAGTTTTACTCTCTTGAGTGATGTAAAACAATTTTGTCACTTGGTAACAGTTTCCTAGGTCAGTTACCTTACTTAATAACCAATACATTCACATTCTAAATACCAATTTCCATATTTGGAACTTCGAAAATGATTAATTTGATTACAATTTTTTTATACTTTTGTAATTGTATTGTATTGTAATTTTTGAAAATATATGATATTTTCAAAAATTACAATTATTGCGATGAAAATTACATTTGCAAGTTTTACTCTCGTAATTGACATAACGAAACTCTATCACCCGGTAACAGTTACCCGGGTAACCTTACCAAAACTGTGGCTATCAAAACTAAAGGCACTGACAGTAAATTCTTTCAGGTGTAAACCAATGACAAACAACTATGTAAATCTTTTAAAGTCTAAGAGCAAAAGTCATAAGTGTAATTCTCACTATAGACTACCAATCTTGGAACGCTTCGATAAAGGGATCACTTAATCGTTATCTCCACAAATGGAGATTTGATTCTTACATAAAAGTTTTATATATTGTTGCACTGATGTTTTTTGTTACCATCGCACAGTGTAGTTCTATCAGTCGTATCTTTAGTTGGTTGTAAGAAAATATTTGCGCACATTTAGCGATTATTTAGTCTGTGGTTGAAATATCGGACGATAAAAATGCAGAGTCTGTAGCCATTAATCGCTTTGGTAATTCAATGACAGCGCTTTTACGCTAATTTTATAGAGCTCTCTAGAATTTGGGATCTTGAATTTGGCTTGAAAAGAGTGATAAATGTTCATAATAGCAAGACTGTTTTGAATACTCAAAGTATGCGCTGTTTTTATTTATTTCTTCAGAATGTTTTGTCAATGTCTTCGAATATTGAGTTTTATTATCGGCTTATAGTTTAGTCAAATTAGTACGATGGATATGGCTTTACGCACATTTATCTATAGTCCATTTTGTTTTAATTACTGATTTTTCAACTAGAAACTTTGAGATTTTTGAATTTTGTAAATTTATGCCCCGGAGCAATTCATCCAAGCAATATGCAATTTCTTTAGAACTTATATGGCAGAATTATCCACGAAATTGCAATCGTTCGGCTGAAGCAAATATAAGATACGAGTAATAGCTAATCTGATTAAAACTATGCTATAGGCCGATAAAAAATTGTTAACGAATTTGAAGTATGAGACTTAAAAATAAAAATCACTGTCTCGGCCGTATAAACTTTGGCTCTCGTAGATAAGAACAAATATCTTAGATGTGTAAGGGAAATGATCTTCTTGAATGATAAAATGACAATTTTAAAATTATATGGTGATTTCCTTTGGTACGTGACTTAACGGATAACCACGCACACAAACGCGACAATCCGTGGTTATGAGTCATGTGCGGGATCGTCCGTAAATTGACGCACCACAGGAAATCTTTATACGTAGCGCTTTTTGAAGTCTATTTATAGACATAATTTTATCTTTCCAATGAAATATGGATGTAAATTGAAAATAAGACTTTTATTGCCGCATTTTGCCTACTATTTGAAATAATGCCTAAATTATACACTGCTATATTTATGAGAATTACAAAACGAATCAATGCAACTTTAACAATATTCAAATTCTAATAACGTTTATTAATTAAAATACATTTTTAGAATCACATTCGAATTTTTAAGTCAAGATAAGTATTTATTTGCATTAACGCTAAACTGTGTATTGGGTGTATATTTCGGAATTTAGCACGAGTTCGGAATATATATTCTGTAAATAACTGCATAAGACCCGGTAGGTTACATTTTAAGTTAAAAAATACAATTTTCTTTTAAATATAATTTAATATCAAGCCTATGTAATTTTGTACCACAAATAGATTTTATTTCATATTTACGTACGTATAAAATATACTGAATATTTTCGACGATTAAAAATCAAAGAAAAATATGTATATTCACATTCAAAGCCTTCGTTTATAATTTTATCTTTGAACGGTTAAATTCGTGCATTATAATTGTTTTTCTTTACATATTGTAAATTTAAATCATTTATTTTTTACTTCAAATTAAATATAAAAATAGCAGAAATTAAAAGTTGATTAAAAATAACCCTGTTCTGTATTAAAATAATTATGAATAGGACAAATTACTAATTTACATGCGATACGGTATTTAGAAATAAAACTACATATTTTAAACTGACTTACATCACAAGCTAATACACTAAAGTTGTTTTTTCCGGAGTCCAAAATATATTTTATATATTATTATTATCATAAAAGTAACTAACATACAAATAATTTTTGTTATAATCCTTCTAATAATAACAGAAAAAATATTAGGTTTTTATATTAAATAACATTTATGTATACTAATTCCTTAACAAAGCTCTGTGATTGGATTTCTTACATAATATTTTTAGTTTTGTAATGCAATGCATGCAATGCAGTGCCATTTTCTATATACCTATAACTTTTTTTAATATTCTAATTCTAACGATACTTTCGGGATCTTATGTTTTTTAACCCTTAAATGCGCACTGCGGTTTTTAAACAACGTAAAACGTAACTACAGTTTCAAGTTCAGTTTATATATATATATATATATATATATATATATATATATATATATATATATATATATATATATATGTATACGTATATATATATATAACTGTTGTGTTTAAATTACGTTATCATACTATAGTTATAAAATTAGTAATAATCCAAATAAATTAATTGGCAATGCCGATTTAATTTTTTTTCTAAATAAATAATAAAAATTTTCGAACGAAAAATAAATCACGCGTTTGAGGGTTAATAGTATGGGTGATATTAAGCCGTCGTTAATGTGAGCATATTTCTATATGAAAATATATATACTTAAATTCAAAAGAGTTCCATTTTTCTATCGTCCTGGCTCGGATCTATATATGGATGCTGATAAGCAATAATGTGTCAACCCACAAAAAGTCAAATTCAAAGATATTGATGTATTTTGATACTGCATCACCTATTTAACAGTATTAAAAAAAATAAGGTCATATAAACTAAAAAAGTACGGAAAAATGTTTTCTCATACATTGTTTCGGATTTTGAGTGCGTTCCATATTTTATAATGTATACAATAATCTCAAATATTTGAAAAACTTTTATAAAATAATATATTAAATATATCTATCTGCTTTTAATCACTTATACCTTTTATCAAAAAATAAAAGAAAAGGTGGAGATATACCTCTTCAAACATATTTGTTAAGAATACGTTAGACCTCTTTAGATGCCATTTTCTTAAAATGAAGTCCATGTGGCTTGACACAGTATTGCATATCAGCGTCCATATATTGTACCGGACAGAAAAAAATGTTCTTAAAGTTGCATTGCAGTCGCTACAATTAGACTATGTCACGACTAACTAAACCTTGCCTCATTTTAGTCGATCGTATTATTTTAGTCTCTTTATTATTTAACTTTAGAAGCATACTGTAAATATAACGTAGTATTAATATTTGTACATTGAACGGTTAGTGGTGGAAGGCAATATCTTTACCGTTACCAATATTTTCTAAAGTTAATTTACTGATAAGCAATTCCTACAATAAATTATTTCTGATCTAAAGTTAAGTTCAGTTTGTAAGATGTTTTACAAAGGTTTCGTGACTGCAAGTTTTTTTGGTTAAGTTTTTATTATTAATTATAAAACTTTATTACATTAGAGATCTTTTAAATGATAGTTTAATGATTTTTAATGATTTAAAAATCTTAAAAATTTTTTGTGACTTGTGTTTTCGATATAGAAAATATTTCAAATAAATTAATTCCAATAAATAATTAACAATTTTATAACATTTTGAATAACAGATATTCTTTATCTTTTTTATAAAAGACACTTAATAATAAAAATATTTTTCTCAATCTCTACTTAATTTATTTAGCAATTAATATCGAAGAGGATAATTGTAAGATTTCTTTTTAAATAACTAACGAACAATACATGACAATTCGGACCAAGACTTAATATCTAGAACGGTTCAAACATATCTGAACTAGCATCATATCTCTCTTTTTAGCAATAAACTAATTAAGTTTTAGTTTATGAACACTTTATAATCTGTAGCGGTAGCCGTATTTACACGTTTGCACAAAACTTGCCACGTAGCTAAACGGCACATAAACGCAACGAGCCCAAATGATCCGTTGAATTCAATCAATCCTTGGCTCACAATTCACATTAACATGATCTCGAGTTTTAATACTTATAAGTATTCTACTTATGACTTATACAATCGAAAACATTATAAGAAATATATTAAATTTTTCAATGGTTGACAATTTTATCATTAAGTAAAATAATGTTATTTGTGAATTGTATTAATTATTTATTTGCCATATGTTATGACATAAAATGACAATGAATCCCGTTTTTTCAATATGTTTATGTGATCTTCGTCAGCTAGATGAAATCAAAGAGACGTCCGAGTAGTTGTATTAAAATGACAATATGATTGTAATTTGTAATAATATTGCTTGGGATATTTCGCGACGGTTCTCAGAAGGATGTTTTAGTTAAATTTAATGTTAAATGTAATTAGGTGTTTTTCATGTTTATGTAATTGTCTTAATTTATAGATGGTGTTGTGTAACCATATCAAATTGTATGTGAACGTGTCGCTTCTAGCTGTTATTATATAAAACAACACAATATTACAATTATTTAGTAATGTTTATAAAAATAATGTAATAGATTTTTTTACGGCATAAATTTTTCGTATTTTGTAAATACCACCAGGGTCGGATTTAAGGTGGGAGTATCCGGACCTAGAGTCCAGGACTGCACAAGAGGAGTGTCAACACAATATAAATCAAAATTTTATCAAAAACTTTTCCGTTTTTTTTTCTCATTTTTACCCACGACGCTGATCCTGAATAATTTGTTCGGAGAATTATTCAGTTTAATGGGAAATTAATTAGGAACCGTTTTGTTGTCTAAACCGCCAAATCCGATCCTGAATAAAGCTTGATAAATATTTGGAAATAACTGTCCCGTAAAGGTTGAAAATGTTTTATTAATAAAATTTCAATGTCGACGAATAATTAAATAAATTAATTTGATGAATATTGATGTCTCATATATGGATGATTGAAGATTGGTGATTTGATAAATATTGATGTCTTGATATGGAATAGAAAGATAATTGTTACGTTTTATTACATGTAACGATATTATAGTTTGTAATTCTAATTTTCATACTAAGCAGATCTCACTTGCATCTCGTTTGAACTCACAATAGCTCGATGATTGACAACGTGTTAGTATATACTTCCAAATTTGTTAAGCCATGTTATATGTATTAAGATTTGATATCAAATATACAATTGATAAATATAATTTGTTTTATTTATTTCGTATAACTCTTAAGTTTTCCAGCTATACAGGTGAGTTTTTTAATTGACCGCGATAGGCCAAACCCAAAACTATAAAAAATAGCGAAAAATACTTAAAGGAGTCTAGGGGCCGATTTTGATAACAATTAAAACTGCAGTTTAGTCAAGAATTGTCAAGTTTGTCAAGAATAAATTTTCCCAGCCATGAATCGAATTCCGCTGATTTTAAAATATAAATATCTGTATGAATACAATACCAAAATAATACTGATGCAGTTTTCATTTTTATTAAAATCGGTCCCAAGACTCCTTTAAGTATTTTTGGCTATTCCTTATAGATTCGGAAAAATTGATTTATATAGGCTGTAAGGTAAATAGTTTTTAAATGGGTTTAAGTTACAACTAAAATTTAAAAAGGAACCAACATCAAAAACAAAGTACGCAATTTAATTTACTTGGATGAAATACATATTGCAGTCATTTACATTTCAAAAATACACACTACGAATTGAAAACCTCCTCCTTTGAAACCGGTTAATTAATTCCACTAATGCTGAAACGAAAGTTTATTAAAACTTTATTATTTATTTTTGTATGACACAAAAACATGGTATAATAGCGAACAGTAAGAAAAATGAAGTGTATTAATATTGAGTAATATATATTTAACGTTTAGATTAGGTTAAAACTGTACGGAAATAACATAAAAAACGTAATTTTTAAAGTTTTTGTCTGCCTGACTGTTTGTCTGTTTGTTCCAGCTAATCTCTGAAACGGTTGGACCGATTTTGACGCGACTTTCACTTGAACATAATGTTATAAGGAGTATCTTAAGCTACTTTAATTTTAGCTATCGAAAATCAATCGATGGAACCCGCTGATTTTGAAAGAAATAACACATTCTGCATTATTGCACTATCAAATAGAGTCACGCATAAGGATCATGTATAAGGATATAACTTTTGGGTAGTAATAGTATATGGCAAAATAAAGGAAAAGACATTTTTTTTGAAAAGCTATTAATTAATGCGAGTTTAATGCTCTTTCCTTGAGAGGCACCACAGATTATAGCCTTGCTTTGTATGAGACATGACAAAGTCGCGGGCACAGCTAGAACTAAATACTTTTGGCTTTAGCTTAAAATTGAATATAATTAGGATGCAGTTTAAACGTTTTATTAATCAATTATATTTTGAAATGGACAATTGAATTTCTTAAAAGCCAAATCTGAAATTACAGTCGTAGGGCTGATTTTGTTTAAAACTATTGCTTTATTAGTCTTTTGAAAAATAATTTTATATGAATTATTAAAAAAATAATAATATAAAATTATTTTTCATAAAAATTAAAATTAAAAAAAATATCTTATTTATTATTGGATGTCCTTTCCTCCGTGCAGTTTAGATATTTTCATTAAATTCTTTGGTTAATGGCTTTTGGTTTGTCAATTAGTCACATGTCATTTAGCCATTGTCACGTGAAAAGGAGAATATTTTCATGTTCATTTTATTTTTTACCATAACACGACTGTTAACTTATGACGTTTTACGAGCTGGGATAGGCAGAGGGTAAAAATGAAACTTACAATTATTGTGAAAGCACCAGTCAATATTTTATTCACTAAAATTTCCTTAGTATACAAATCTGATATTGATGGAGTGAATCTGTACTAATGTGCTGGACTATGCAATCAGTATGTCTTAAATCGTATCACATAATAACTTCAAAATTTTCACACTTAGCTAAAGACAAATCCGATGCAATGTTAGTTTATCTATATTCTGAAGAATACGTAATGAAAAATCATTGTTATGTGATACTTTTTAAGGATTTTTTTTTAGCTCTTGCTTGACTATGGCAGAAGACAACATCGATTCAATATTAACATATCAATCAGAATCAATTAGAACTTATCTGTCATAAATAAATACAGAAAATAAATCGATTAATACTATAATAACTTAAAATATATTTAAAATTGTTCATAGCTCGTCGTCTGCCATAATTTAGCACGTGCAGTGAGTTTGTAGCTTTATTAAACAAACAGTTTTAATTGCATTAATTTTCATCTACTACACTCATAAACATTTACAAATTATAAACGAATTTCAACTTAAACTAAAACATAATACTTAAGATTAGACATTTAATTATCTTAAAGTTAGAGAATAGAATGTTCGTTATGTTTCGATGAATATTTACAAATTACATCTGGAATGTTGAAGTATGGAGTAATATATAACATATACAATGAGATCGTTAAATTCTATATATAAATTATTATTATCATTATTATCAAAACTACGTGTTAACACATAATATTTAAGTAAATCGAAAATCGACTATATTTTTGATACATGATATTGTAAATAAGTGCTAAGTAATGTAAATAATAAATTTATCGAGCGAAAATTAAGCTTGACAAAAAAAAATACAATTAAATAATAGCGTTTATCTACCATACGTAATGATAAATTTCTTATTGTCACTACAATAATGTTGACTAACGAAAAAAACTGTACAAACCCTTAATAAAAATATCTGGCAAACTAATTTGTAATAAAAAAATAGACAACTTTATTTTAATTACTATTTTTTTATGTAAGTTTACGCTTAAATTAAAACATGCACTTGCGAAAAATATTACATATGTCGTTTATTATTGTATTACACAAATTCGATTAAAAATGGCGAGAGAATATGAGATTCATGAAATTTGTACTGATTTCTAACGTACAAAATATGCTAAAAAAGTTAAGACAACATCTTTTATGGGATTCGCGTCTATTAGGTCATTGGCTACAAGCGTCAAGCCTCGTCAAATGAGCTGTTACATAACTATGTAAACCTAGTTAGTATAAAATAGATTTTTTCATCTATCCTATCGATAAGTATATATTTCTTTCATATGAGTATTACATGCAAAAATCATCAAGATTCATGCTATTTTCGCGGTTTTTCTAAATAGCATAAACAATAATGATTTCTTATATAAATAATATGCTTATATACTTACAGCGATATTTTTACAAACTGAAATAAATTAAGAAAATATAGTCAATTTTTTTTTCATAATCCAGCGTGTATTAATATTTATTACAGAAATATGACACAATTCACATGTATTCTCTCCAAACAAATCTAAATTATATATTAATATAACCTGCGGTTTAAATGAAGGTAAAGATGTAAACGTTACAATAAAAATCGTTTTTTCCCTGAGTACGAATTGTGTCACTTTTCTGTTAAAGCGTTATTTCATTGATAATTTAATTATCCGTCAAGACGTTTTCAATTTTAAATGTAATTCTGCATCAATAATAACTAATGACACGTAATCTTTTTACGATGATTCTATCTTACAGTTACATAGGTTTTTTATCAATTACATCGATGTCTTATCAATATCAATTTTGTAAAAATCAAGACTGGCTTTACATAACGTTTACTGTATTATACTTTCCGGATGATTTTGATACCTATCTAAATATGTTTAAATAACAAAAATGTTGATGTTAGTTGACAAATTATTATTTTTAATCTATGTTTTCATAAATAAAATTTACACAGATTAAATAAATTTTATCTGTTGTTAATAATGTGTCAATTTTAGTGTGTCTTACAATTAGATATGTTAAGTATTTAATTACATAGAAAATAGAGCGAAATATTCTATCTTTGCTCTAAATTCAAAAGATTAATTTAAATATAGAATTCCAAATTTCTCTATTACGCGAATCTATTGCTCTTTTTTTAAAGATATTTAGTTCGTAAAGAGGTTGATTATAACTTTCGCTCTTGATCAGATTTTAATATTTCATTTTAATTGATGCAGATTATAATATAAACTTTTTGTTTGATATGCGTAATAGAAAAATCTTGTTGAAGAAAATCTAAACACTTACGAGTTAATATCTAATTATTTGAGACACGACTAACAGACATACGAGAACTGTGCGTTTTTAGACGAGAAATATTTGGGGGACACGAAACGAATGATATAAATATCCTAACTTGATGATGAAATAAATTTATCTATCTAATACAAAATATCACTACTTTTAACTTTCTCAATTAATTCTAAATAAAAGTTCACCTGCTTCTGGACTTTGGCTAATATCCCACATACCCGACTTAAAGATTATTTCAATCTGAATTTACTTATATTAATTTGAATCGTCTTATTGATAAACTTTAAACATAATAAGTATTTTTTAATTATTTGTTTTTTTAAGCGTCGTAAGACATCGATAAAGTACTTCTTCTAATATAGAGCAAATTAATATAGGTATCAATGATTTTTTTATTGTTATTTATTAATAAGACGTTTACTTCATACTCATTTTTTTTTCAATTGATTCGTGCAATTGTGCAATTATAGTTCATTTGGCCCATTTAATAATACTCGCGATCAAGATGTAAAATTCGTTAATTTTATTTTTCAAATCGGTTTGACATTTAAAAATACTCAATGACATATTTTATAGTGTAATGAAATAAATCGTTGATTAATACTATTTCTAAAAATAAAGAAATATAATAATTGTAAAGGGATAACGATCGATAATATAAAATAAAGAAAAAAAAAACAAAAAAACTACGACACATTCAAAAGTTGTCGTTAGTAAAATTTTATTTTAGTTATAATATTGCACATAGTTCATAAGAAAAATGTTTTTTACAGATTAAAAATTTCTTATTTTATTGGTTAAATTTTGAATTTAACGGTAAATCGTGTTTATAATACTCTGTGTATCTTTTTCTTTAATAGGAATTCATATTGTTTTTACGCTTGTTCTTGTAATTTTTGTATTTAATGGTAATTGTTCGCAGAAAAAAGGTATTCAATTTATATTGTGATAATAGCTACTGAGATACGTAGAGTAAATACTGTTGAAAGGTTTTGCGAAAGAAGGTATTATTACAGGCAGTAGGGTAATAGGGAAAGAAGTGTGGTTCTGAATTCAAATCGATGTATATGTATATATATGAATGATTTTTTATTAATTATATTCTAAGCCCGGGAGATGTTTTTAAAGGAATGCGAAGAACACGAGAGTTTCTGTACTGTTTTCCATTGCAAATTCCCATGCTCAACATTACATCGTAGACGTGACATTTAAAACATTACTCGGGCCAGTGGGAAGTTCTCATTCCCACCCAATGGAAAATAAATTTCCAGGGAGTTTAAAAGTTTAACGTAAGAACATCAAGGATGAGTTTTCGTGGTTGTTCTATAGTATTTGAAGGCTTATTTAGTGTTTGGGGGTTTCTAAGGTGAGGCGGGGGACGCGGGAGGGGTGGTGCAGCGGCTCACTCCTTGAGCTTGTGCCAGTCGGCGATCTGGCGGCGCGGCGCGGCCTGCACCTCGCGCCAGTGGTGCCGCGCGCTGCCCGCGCCCTCCGCGCCCAGCTCCAGCCGGCCGATCACCTGCAGCGAGGAAACAGTTACATGGATAAGCAATAATATATCAACCTACTAAAAGTTACATTCGGAAACATTGATGTAGTGTGATAATGGGTAACCTATTTAACATTATTAGGCTATTCAGGTTGTACCATTCTAAAATCCATAACCTCGAGGTCGAGATGTTTTTTTAACCTTTTATTAGTTGCGTTTTGTGTATGACAATTCATATTTCCAAGCTCATAACTAAATAAATCATCTAGTTATCTAGACAGCTTCAAAATATGTGTTACATTCATGGTCCAGTTGCGAGCGAAGCTCAGTTGATAGCGAATCTGCTAGGAGACCACGTTTGTCGTGCGGCAGTTTAAATTTGCGATAAGCTAATAATTGGTTTATTTTTTTTTTACACCTTGTAATTTTACAAACAATAAGTTACAGTGATAATTAATATTTTGCTGCCTTACTACAAAAGATTTAAACGTAATCTGTACTACAATTGCGCGTCTAAGGACAGTTTTGAGTTAAACATGGTTTAGACATTGAGTTAAATTATGTAAAAATGGTAGATTCATTTTCTTGCCGTTCAAAAAGAGAATGTAAATTCCTATTTTGAATACAAATACTTTGATGTTCATTAAAAAAACCCTTAAATGAGTTCAAGTGATGTCTAAAACCTATTTCAGCAATTAAATGTAACGTGTGACATATTATTAATATGTTTCTCATCCTTTCACTCACAGTAAAGCAATTGAGATAAGATTTTGAGCAATGTTTAATTTTTAAGCGTTTAGCTTTGTTGAACGTGGGTTTATTTCATCTTTTGTAATAAGGCATGTTATGTTATCACTGACGTTCTAGTATCTAGTTAATTTAGATGCTGATAAGCAATAATGTGTCAACCCACAAAAAGTCAAACTCGGAGATATTGATGTATTTTGATGCTGCATCATCTATTTAACATTATTCAAAAAAATTGAAGTCATATAAACTAAATAAGTACGGAAAAAAGTTTCTTAATTAATGGGTTCAAATTTCAAGTGCGTTTCATATTTTGCAATTAATACAATAATCTTAAATATTTAAAAAGTTTTTATTAGATAATATATTAAATATATCAGTCTGGTTTTAATTCATTATACCTTTTATCAAAAAATAAAAGAAAATATGGATATATGCTACTTTAAACATAATGATTAATAGAAGATTTGACATCTTCAGACGCCATTTTCTCAAAATGAAGTCCGTGTGGCTTGACACAGTATTGCTTATCAGCGTCCATTTATAGCAAGCAGTTGCTCGCGGCTATGCCCACGTATATTTTGGAATTTCAGCTAAATAAATCTACCAGCGAAATTTTGACCGTTCCAGGATTTATTACCCCCTAGCGTCATTTTAAGGATGATTTTGAAATTCTGGGATACATATATTTAATTATTATACTTAAGTAATGTTTATGCTGAATTTAAGGATAAGCGGTCAAAATAATACATTTTCTCCATACGAACTTTACTACTCCCTTGCACCCCTGTATTGAATAATAGTACCCCGTTTTCGTTTTTATATTTCATTACTATAACCCAGAAGTATGTATGTGTATTAAGTTTTAAGTTAATACGACCACGAAATAAGATTTTGCATACAAACGTTTTCACAACTTTTCGACCTCTTAGGGGTGGAAGATCGAAAAACCCTTTCTTAGTGGATGCCTGCAAACTAAAAGCCATCTACTGCCAAAATTTCAAGTTCGTAGCCCTAGTGGTTTAGGCTCTGCGTTGATGAATCAGTCAGGACAAGTGATTTCATATATATATATATAGATTATGAATAGATTTGTGTGAGTGAAGACTATCGTAGTGAGGATGCGACAATATATAGTCACTAACTGATCGAAGATATATTAAAACTTCATAGACAAAATACGGTCTATATTTATATAAAAGATATATTCCTAACTTGGCAGTTTATGTTTAATATTTTGACATGTTTGAGTTTATTTAGAAGTTAAATACCTCGTTCTTGGTGACGCGGTCCCAGTCGAGCACGAGCAGCTCGAGGGAGACGTGGTCGAGCGTGACGTTGGGCGCCGCCGGCACCTCGAACACGAACGACTCGTTGAATACAGGGTTCAGGGTGCGTTTCTTCACGTGCGTCTTCTTCTTGGCGATACGTTGTCCATTGTACAGCAGGTACATCTTGACGTAGCTATGAAAATAAAACAGAAAATATAGATAAATGTATATAACAAACGGACTATTCATTGCAAAAATATTTTTTCAAATCCGATCAGTAGTTTCAGAGATTACAATCTACATAAAAACTTACCGATATATTTTACTTCTTTATAAAATAGATGAATTTACACGATGAAAAAAAGGTTAATGAGCAAGAGCAGTAGGGTCTACGTCACATGGACATTACTAATTATTTACAAATAATAGAATTTAATTATATTCATTATGACTGTGATTGTGTTGGATGATGATGTTTTTTCTATGTAAAAAGGAAAGTACATAAGGTAGCTCTTTCGGGGTAGAGTAATAATAAAATTGGTAAATGACATGAGCGTTACGTAGATGGATCTAGAATAAAACTAAATCTACAGTGAAATATTGTTGTGTGAGTGTTCACTTACGGATCAGCAAGTCCAGTGACATCCATTTTGGGTAGATTGCGGGCTTTCAGCAGAACTACAGTAAGCCGAGCCGCGGCGGGTTGCCAGCACAGTGATACCAAAACTTCTCCACGTCCCACGCTGCGCATCTGCACAAAGACGCAGTTTCAACTTACACATATTTCCACCTAAATACTTTATATTACACAAGAATTACATTTGTAAGTCTTACTCTCTTAATTGTCATAACATAACTCTGTAACCTTGTAACAATTACATAGGTATTTGTTAACTGTGGCTCTTAAAAATAAAGGCACTGAGAGTAAATTGTTTCAGATGTAGAGCAAAATTAACAAATTATGTAAATCTTTATGAAAATCTGAGAGAAACGTGTAATTCTCGTTTTAAATATAGAGCAAGCATGAAGAAATTTTACAAAAAAACCTACGCCAAACATACTCTGCGCCGTGAATACCCGGCGGCTAATTTCCATTAACAATCTCTATCACATTATATTATATTCTGACAGTTGGATTCTGATTATAAAAATGTCTTCTTTAAGTGTCTAAAATTAGAAATTAATTCCTAGTTGATTTTATTTTCCTCCATTATACCCTGAATCCTTGATGTAACTGAATCCCCAGAACATTTTCCTCTAGATATTTATAAGCCACATTTTAACATCTACACAAATATATCAGCGCAGACCACATATTGTATTCCTACGCCCTTAATTTTAATGCGCTTACTTAAAGCATGTTGCAATACCTTTAGGCTCCGAGGTTGTATCTCACGGCAGAGGGCTGTAGCCTCCCCGCTGTGCAGCTGCAAGGTCGACAGCGGTGCCACCACTTCTCCGATTATCTCATCGCGGGAATATCTGCAAGATTATAAATACAATAATTAAAATCCTATTAAAGTACTCAAACTCAAACTCAAAATATACTTTATTCAAATGGGCTATTAAAGCACTTTCGAATCGTCAAGTTACATGTCATATTTTAATTTTAGATTTTTATAAAGCTACCACCAGTTCGGAATATAGTCTCTACCGAGAAGTACCGGCAAGAAACTTGATAGTAACTCTTTTAGAATCATTTATACATAATGTATTTTTATTACATTTTAATTTTGTTATCCGGATAGAAAATCAACGCTCATTCATAAAGAATCGAAGTGCGAAAATGAAACGTATATTGATTTATCAAACAATTAGAAATAACTTATTGTGATGTTTCGTATTCATATTACTTGTTATCTTATGTTGATCTTAAAGGAAAATTAATAACAATCCAAAAAAAAAACAAATAAAGCTGAATCTAAACCAGTAGTACAATATCTTTATCAGTATAATATCACAACTGTCAGTACCATGTCTACCCTTAGGAGTATTGAAGCGATATTAACGCTTCTTATATTGAGCGGATCTCCATTTGGCGGTACTACACTGCGGGGCAGCATGGGATAAAAAGTTGTGTTTCTTTGTTTGTATTTTACTTAATTCCTTTTTATTTTATTTGTGTTTGAAATTAAGTTATTTATACCATATATAGTTTTGTACTTGTAGTGCCAAGAATAAACGTTTATTATTATTATAAATTACCTATCAAAGCTCAGGACGACGAAGTGCAGGGTGATCGCGGCGAGCTGGTGAGGAGCGATGCCGTAGAACGTGAAGTCTTCATCGTAAACCGGGCAACGCGTCTTCCGAACCACTCTATAACACAATATTGAAAATTCATACATACATAATATAAAGATAATGTAGGTATTTTTTAATATATGCTGGGATACATTATTAATTTTTTTGTCACAATATAGATTTTATGTAAGTACCTTCTCCACGTCCATAAAAACGTATCCATCGAAATAGAAGAAGTGATAACTTTTTACCTGTATCGATTATTATCAAACTTTATTACTTCTTGTGACATGACCAAAACTAGGTGACCCTCCCCTGGTGGCGAAGCTGGATCCGCCCTTGATTTAATTACAGATACACTACGGGATTGGAACATTATTGGAATAGGCGAGTATGAAATACGATAGGGATTTTAATGAAATATGTGCCATGAATGTGTTTTTTAACTACCATTGTGAAAAATGGCTACAGAATAATTTTTATTCATGTAACTACAACAATATAACGAAACTATTAATATTATGTTATTCTAGTTATTTAAACTTCTTTTTGGATAAAGTTATGTGAATAGCAATATAATTTAACTAAATTTTAAAGTTACAATAATAACAATAGTACCAAAAGGCTTATGAGTATGAGTAAACTTTACAGTGAATTCATTTCGTCAATTAAAATCTGAATGAGACGGCTTTACGCCAGTATTGTTTTACCACATTGTAACAAAACTAAATCTTTTTGTCACACAATGAATATATGTATACATTGTAGATAACATTATTTTGTTTATATATTATCTTAGTTTTTGTTTGATCTTGAACGCCCGATATGTCAACTTTTAGAAGTAACTTCGGTTTAATACATTTTGTATATTTATTAACGTAGGAGAGCATTGTGTTGCATTTTGGTACATTACGATGCCATGAAGTCGTGGTACGATCGAAAATCAAACAAAAATTCACGATACAATTTTACGATGCACGATATATTTTTACAACACGACATCGTGTACGTAACGTGTCAAGACGAGTCGCTGTAACGTGTTTAGGTGTTTTTGCCATAAAAAAGGATTTTTTATAAATCGACCCGTAGTTTTATATCCTTAAGTCCATTTCGTTAAGGTACTTCAACATATACGAATAAAATAGCAGCATAGTATAGGACTATGTGTCTATAGCTAACATTCTTACCTGGTCTTTACTTTATGCTGTTTATCCGGCAGGAGCTGCAGCTTGACGTACGGGTCTGGTCCGGCTGGTTCGCGACCAGGCAACCCTTGGCAGGAGACCACCGATACAACCAGAGCGCTCTTCTCATTTTCATATCTGTAAAGATGTATTATATTTTTAATATTTAAAGTAGCTGTAGGCATACCTATATTCGAATATAACTTTTTACGTGATTTATATTACCGAGAAACATATTGTGCGCATATAAGTAAACAAAACATATTGCTTTACCACAAAAGATGAAATAAAACCATGTTCTACACGTGTCTAGCTAGACAGTGTTTAAAAATTAGACATTGTTTTAATTGCTACACTGCGTGTAAAATTATAAAGAAACTTGTTAATAAAATGTCACACGTTATATTTTTCAGCTAAAATATGTTTTAAGCTTATATTAAAAATACTAAAGCGTATGTTCGTACATAATTAAACTTTGTCTAAACCATGTTTAACTCAAAACTATCTTTAGATGCGGATTTTTAGTACAGGATTTTATAGACACGCGTTTAACACGTGTTTAAATTTTTGTAGTAAGGCAGATAATATTTAAATATTATTTTAAATTAACTTATTTCGGTGAGTTGCTACTATCACAAAATGGTACATTCTATCAGTTGATTTCTGATTGTTGTACCAAAACAAAAAAAAAAAAACAACAACAGTCAATGTCTATCGCGTGATAGCGGTAGCTCACCGTAATTAGCTTGCCGTTATTTTCTCTGAAAATAAATTAACACTAATCAATAGCGGCTAATTCACCATTTTACTTCTTTTATAATTTAACGTAACTAATACGTAATAAATCTATTAAAATTTATTTTAAAACCATTGTAAGAAAAAGAGACTTAAATTTATAAAATCAGATATACATTTTTATCATACTAGCTGTCCCTTGCAGTTTCACTCGCGTTTATTGTTACTGCTTCGCTTCTATGAATCGTAGCGTGATGTAATATAGCCTAGCCTTCCCAATAAATAAACTATATAACATTAAAAAAAATTTCAATTCCAACCAGTAGTTCCTGAGATTAGTGTGTTCAAACAAACGAACAAACAAACTCTTCAGCTTTATAATATTAGTATAGATATATGTCATATATAAAGTATGTACACATAAAGGCATCAGCAATAAATTGCAAACGACATTGATGTTGCACGTGGACATTTAACGAGTATCTGGCTTTTCTGAAAATGACACCTCTGAAAATAACATCTGATACATGTAACTATAGATTATTAAGTCGTCTGTACCAGGAGTGAGGGTGAGTCTCGCTCGATAATTATATATTTTAGAATAAGGCGTATTATTTATACCTATAAAAGGGAACTGGTTGATTCATAACTGATCGATCCACGCGCAGCCCAAAGCACTGAACAGATTTGCCAGTAAATATCCCACAGATGGGCAAGAACCTTTCTCTGCTATTATGGAGAATATTTAGAGCTGCTCCACTGCGGGGCGGATATATATTTATCAGAATTATTCCCGACATATGCAAGATTATTCAGGATGTTAAAAACGAATATAGGAGTTGCCTCAATAAAATATTTTATTAATATATTATAGTTGTATATATAAAATTTAATATTTATAAATTATTCTAATTCTAAAACTATATATTATTCAATATATCAATCTAGCTCTAAATTAATACAAAAAATAAAAAAGGATTATTTTTTACAAAACATTGTAGACCTCATCTAAGCCACTGCATCTGGGTAAAGTTTCCAAAATACTTGCAGCATTACCCCAAATATAGCACATACCCCATTGTATATAATTATTATTCTTATGTATCTCATATTTTAACAGTTATTTTAATTGTATTTTTGTTTTAAGTTAGAAATTTATTTATTTTATGTTTTTTCATTTCCGTTATTATTAACGTTAATAACTTATATGAGCAAGCTGTGGTCTCCTGTAATTGAAGGAGCACACATATTACAAAAGTAACATTGTTCTTTTTTAATTTTTTGTGTGTATCTTTTGTTAGATATCCTAAAATAAAATAAAATAAAATACACTAAAATAAAATAAAATGAAATAAAATAAAATAAAATAAAATAAAATAAAATAAATTGTTTTTCTTCAGCGCCGACCATGAGACTTATTACGTGGCACGTACTTATTATTAGATGGATATCCACTAAGAATGATTTTTTTAAATTAATCTTTTGGAAACTAGTGTTCAAAATTATACGACGAAATCAAACTTGGCGAGCAAAAGCTAGGTAATTCATTATTTAATACAAAATAGGCTAGAAGCGAATTGATGTTCTCGTGTTACAAATACGTGTTTGTATAACATAACACAGAAGCACCCCGCCGCGTTTCAATCGCAAATCTTTTAAAGACATTATTTTATATAACGGCATTGTCCTTGTCTGGTTGGTCTGTCTGGCATTGATGATATTAATAAAAAACGAAGTCTTTATGTAACTTAATTTAATAGTATATTGAAAATAAAAATTTTATTAGCACCCCCTTACACATTTTCGTCTTATTATTAATTTAACGATATAATTTATTTGGATTTATCCAATAAAGCCTAGTTAAAAAATTAATTCTGTATTATTTAGAAACCTAGTATATTTTGTATAATCTATAAATGTCATATAATCGTAACCGTTACAGCATAAAGAATAAACAAACATTTACATACGCATTGGTTCGCTCGTTTAAAGCAGATTATAGGCTATATTATATTACCCTACGACTAATAGGTGCGAAGCTAAACCGCGTGAAGCAGCTAGTATTGTATAATGCCGGATAAGTGCGGGTAACCATGTTCGAGTTTACGACCCCGTGTCGACGTCATAGCTGTAAAACTGCGCCATCTTTTATTTCACGACCGGCCCAACTGTCAATATTATGTAACTTAACGTTTACTTAAACTTTTAGTGCTGTTTAGTTTTATATAATATAAATAACTTGATCCAATTGATGTGAAATTACTAGTTATTGGCCTTGACAAAGTTATGTCGTGATTAATGAATCTGTTCAGTTATTTAACCTATACAAATAAAATTGAAGTGTATGTTTGTAATTTCAAATTAACAGCTTTTAACGACAAAAACGCCAATTTTATCTGTCTGTCTGTTATCACTGAAATGGCTGGATCGATTTTAACGGGAACTTTCACTTACAAATAGATAATGTTATACGGAGTAATTTGGGCTACTTATATTTTTAAAACAATAATTTTTATTATTGATAAATATAAAAAGGGTTACACAAAAACAAAATAAAAACCAATGAAATAGCGAACAATAACAGATAAGTAGGAAAGGTAAATTTTATATAAATATTATTGTTTTCTCAAATTAACGCGGGAGAAACTTATTAGGAGATTGCGTTACGATAGCGATAACGCACGCATAATTGCCCTGCAGGTTGTCTTATATCAGTTATATCTCTATATTTCTCTACACATTTTGTTATGACGAAAAGTCATTATTTTTCCATAGGAAATAATTTTGACCCATTAACAGTTTTCGAGGTTAGATCACAATCGCTTTTCACTATGGAGACTGTAACTAAAATCATAATAAAGCACTAACCTCCATTCTACGCAAACGCAAATTAAATATAACTATAATATTTTATTTACTTGTGTCTAGTTGCAACAATACCCCGAATGATAATCATAATTTACGAACAATCTGTTTTCATTATAAATTATAACTGTAAAAAACGACTCAGTTCAACAATTCAATCAATAATTTCTCATCTAACTCTTAGGTGTGGCCGGAAATACGCCATATTAGTCTGCTAAATAAGAAAAAGAGTTTGCGAAAACGAAAGTTTGCTTGTTTGCATAATAATATATACATTACTCGAAACCTCAATTGTTCACCATAAAATATTTATTACGTTAGAAGCACGTAAGTAGAGGATATCTCAATCGATATAAATATGAATTCCATGCAAGCGAAACCAAAAACTTAATTAGTAACAACTAAGAAATTTCTAGATTTTAAGTAAACAATACTCAGTAACAGTAAGCAGTACTATGTGTAACGTGAATCAGAATACAAAATGGCCTTGTGATTATTCCGAAAATTACAATAACAGTACCATGTATAAACGTGATAAAACTGAATTAATACTTCAAAGCAAGGTTAATAAATGAAAATACATGTAAGACCTTTACTCCAGGGTTAAACAAGATAGTAGTATTAATGTGAAATTAATACTTTGAAATACTTCTATTTAAAAGATAAAATTCAATACCAGAATATGATAATTATGGTAAACAAAAGTTTACTCAAAACAGCCGAGATGACCCAGTTAATAAATTAGGTTTACGTGGTTAACGAACAGCCGTAGAATAAATTCAAGACCATCATTGAATTTTCTAGTGCTTAACTTCAATAATGCTTGGGAAAGGAAAGCACCGTCAGGAAACCTGCATGTGTCGAAAAGTATTCTGATTTACGCACATACATTGTATATAGACATATAGACGGTAGTTGAGCAGGGTGGTAGAGCTACCTCTGTACCCTTCTCCTTAAAATGAATCGTTTGCCTAAGGTCAAAATTACATTTATAAGTTTTACTTGTTGTAAACTGACATGAAACCACCCTGTACCCCGATAACAGTAATATAGGCAACCTTACAAAAAACTGTTACTGACAAAAATAAAGACACGATCATTATATTCTTTCAGGTGTAAAGCAAACGAATTATGTAAACATTAATGAAAGTCTAAAAGCAAAATTTATAAGTGTAACTGGCACCTAAGAGCAAAACTGTCGTTAGATGCGGATTTGAAGTACAGGATTTTATAGACAAGCGTTTAACGTTTGTTTAAAAAAATCCATACTACAAATCCGCGTCTAAAGACAGTTTTGAGTTAAACATGCTTTAGATATAGATTAATATGCACTTTTTTTTTACACCAGTCAGCTTGTGACCACGGCGAATGTAACTTCGTCGAAACGTCGGGCAATAAAAAGGTATTACTACTATTAGTTATCGCGATAAGACCCGTTATATTAAATATGAATAGATTAATATGCGTTTAAAATGTAATGTCTAAAGCCTATTTCAGCTGTCAAATGTAACGTATAACATTTAATCAATAAGTTGTTTTATGAGTTTATTCGCTGTTAAGCAATTTAGATAATATTTTAAGCAATGTTTAATTTTTAAACACTGTTTAGCTAGACACGTGTTCAACATGGTTTGAATGCGTCTTTTGTAGTATGACAGTATAAGTTTAATTCTCGCCTAACAATAGAACACATAATAATATGAGAATCAGAACCAATTTAATGCGAAACACATGTCAATAGTTAATAATTCAAATCGAGTAAATAATGATATAGTATTACGCGACGTTATGTACTATAGGCAAACGTAATTAGCGTTGAGGTGGACAATTATTGATAAATCTGTTAGCAAGGGGGCGGGAGGGGGCGGGAGAAACCGAATGGTCTGTGGTTAATACAGAGCTGAGTACATATGTACGTTATTGATTTCGTGGCGGTTACGCAATGACTGTGGCAAACGTCGTCAGTCCAGCGTTGATAATAATAATATTTTCGATGAAAAAAAATTACATTTCCATAGTTTACGCTTCTATCTATACTAATAATAAAATTCTAGCGGGTCGCTGTCTGTACATGGAAGATATTTGAAAAAAAATATTATAGGGGGCCTATACCAACGCAATAGAACCCAAAACAATGATTTTTAGAAATCTTATCTGTTTGTCTGTTTGTCTGTTTGTCTGTTTGTCTGTTTGTCTGTTTATCTGTGCGTTTGTGCACGCTAATCTCAGAAACGGCTTATCCGATTTAGATGCGGTTTTCACTAATATATTTTAGTAAGCTTCACTTAACATTTAGGATTTGTTTCATGTCAATCGGTCCATAAATAAAAAAGTTATGTCAATTTAAGGAATCACGCTGAACATTTTTTTGTGTTTATAACTAAATACATGAAAGTAATATATACAGTACTTACATAAAAAAATACATTTTTAAGAATTTTGTCTGTCAGTCTGTCTGTCTATCTGTTTGTTCCGACTAATTTCTGAAACGACTTAACCGGTTCTGATGGTACTTTTTGCAGTTAGCAAATGTTATAAGGAGTGACTTGGGGTTACTTCTATTTTAGATATTTTTAAATCTATATATATGAAAAAAAATTCTAACGAGTCGCTGTCTGTACATGTAAGATACAAGAAAAAAAATTATTGGAGGCCTTTACCTACGCAATAGAACCCAAAACAAAATTTGTTAGAATTTTTGTCTGTTTATCTGTGCGTTTGTGCCCGCTAAAAAAGATATGTCAACTTATGGGGTCACGTCGAACATTATTTTGTGATTTT
This sequence comes from Hypolimnas misippus, assembly GCA_037950945.1. Lineage (NCBI taxonomy): Eukaryota > Metazoa > Arthropoda > Insecta > Lepidoptera > Nymphalidae > Hypolimnas > Hypolimnas misippus. The sequence continues at coordinate 10,079,474 of JBBEEQ010000013.1, read as the reverse complement.
CACTAAATGCATGAAAGTACTTACATCAAGTACTGTCAGTCTGTTTCTTACGACTAATCTCTGAAACAGCTGAATCAAATTTAATGGGACTTTCACTCGCAGTTAGAGGATGTCCATTAATCACGTGAGGCCTAGAGAAGGGAGTGGGAATGGAAGAAAATAATCACAAAATATCACAAAGTCTAAAAAGTTCTTAAAAACATTACAGCAGCCCCTATCTATACTAATAATAAAATTCTAGCGGGTCGCTGTCTGTACATGGAAGATATATGAAAAAAAATCTTCTTGGGGGCCTTTACTAACGCAATAGAACCCAAAACAATGATTTTTAGAATTCTTATCTGTTTGTCTGTTTGTCTGTTTGTCTGTTTGTCTGTTTGTCTGTGCGTTTGTGCACGCTAATCTCAGAAACGGCTTATCCGATTTAGATGCGGTTTTCACTAATATATTGTAGTAAGCTTCACTTAACATTTAGGGTTTGTTTTATGTCAATCGGTCCATAAATAAAAAAGTTATGTCAATTTAAAGAATTACGTTGAACATTTTTTTGTGCCTATCACTAAAAGCATGAAAGTATATACAGTACTTACATCAAAAAATACATTTTTAATTTTTTGTCTGTCAGTCTGTCTGTCTATCTGTTTGTTCAGACTAATCTCTAAAACGGCTGAACCGATTTTGATGGTACTTTTACTTGCAGTTAGCAAATGTTATAAAGAGTGACTTAGGCTTACTTCTATTTTAGATATTTTTAATTATACATATAAAAAATTCTAACGGGTCACTGTCTATACATAGAAGATATATGAAAAAAAATTATTGGGGCCTTTGCCTCCACAATAGAACCCAAAACAATAATTGTTAGAATTTTTGTCTGTTTTTCAGTCCGTTTACGCCCGCTAATCTCAGAAACGGCTTATCCGATTTAGATGTGGTTTTCATGATTATATTGCAGTAAGGTTCACTTAACATTTATTTCTTATGTTTATTTCATTTCAATCGATTCATAAAAAAAAAGTTTGAGTCAATTTAAGGGTTCACGTCGAACAGTATTTTTATGCTTTACACTAAATGCATGAAAGTATAAACAGTACTTAAATCAAAAAATCAATTTTTTAATTTTTTGTCTGTTAGTCTGTTTTCTATACTAATAATAAAATTCTAGCGGGTCGCCGTCTGTACATGGAAGATATATGAAAAAAAATCTTCTTGGGGGCCTTTACTAACGCAATAGAACCCAAAACAATGATTTTTAGAATTCTTATCTGTTTGTCTGTTTGTCTGTTTGTCTGTTTGTCTGTGCGTTTGTGCACGCTAATCTCAGAAACGGCTTATCCGATTTAGATGCGGTTTTCACTAATATATTGTAGTAAGCTTCACTTAACATTAAGGGTTTGTTTTATGTCAATCGGTCCATAAATAAAAAAGTTATGTCAATTTAAAGAATTACGTTGAACATTTTTTTGTGCCTATCACTAAAAGCATGAAAGTATATACAGTACTTACATCAAAAAATACATTTTTAATTTTTTGTCTGTCAGTCTGTCTGTCTATCTGTTTGTTCAGACTAATCTCTAAAACGGCTGAACCGATTTTGATGGTACTTTTACTTGCAGTTAGCAAATGTTATAAAGAGTGACTTAGGCTTACTTCTATTTTAGATATTTTTAATTATACATATAAAAAATTCTAACGGGTCACTGTCTGTACATAGAAGATATATGAAAAAAAATTATTGGGGCCTTTGCCTCCACAATAGAACCCAAAACAATAATTGTTAGAATTTTTGTCTGTTTTTCAGTCCGTTTACGCCCGCTAATCTCAGAAACGGCTTATCCGATTTAGATGTGGTTTTCATGATTATATTGCAGTAAGGTTCACTTAACATTTATTTCTTATGTTTATTTCATTTCAATCGATTCATAAAAAAAAGTTTGAGTCAATTTAAGGGTTCACGTCGAACAGTATTTTTATGCTTTACACTAAATGCATGAAAGTATAAACAGTACTTAAATCAAAAAATCAATTTTTTAATTTTTTGTCTGTTAGTCTGTTTTTATGACTAATCGCTGAAACAGCTGAATCAAATTTGATGGGACTTTCACTCGCAATTAGGGGATGTCCATTAATCACGTGAGGTCCAGAGAAGGGAGAGGGGATGGAAGAAGAAATTCACGAAATATTACAAAGTCTAAAAAGTTCTTCAAAACATGACGTGATTCATGCTAATATTTTAAGGATTAACTTAGGCTACTTTTATTTAAAAATATATTTATTTTAATGAATTAGTGAAAAAGAGAATTACGCGATAACAAAATATTGTAGAAACCAATAAAATAGTGAACAATTTCCGATTTAAGAAGGGGAGGTATATGTACATCTATACAAATAAATAAAATTTATGTGTCTGTTTGTAATTTTAAATAAATTCATATTAAAGTATACACTGTACTTACAACAAAATTACCAATTTTAAAATTTTTGTCTTTTTGTCACTCAGTTTGTTTCGGCTAATATCTGAAACAGCTGGACCGATTTTGACGAAACTTTCACTTGCAGAAAGCTAATGTAATAAGGAACAAAATTGAAACCAATGAAATAGTAAACAATATTTGATTAAAATAGGGAAGATATATATTATATAAATATAATAATTTTAAATAATAATATATTTACTGGGTATTATTTTTTACTGGATATGCTAGACCAAATCCGAAACTAGCGAAAAATAATTAAAGGAGTCACATAGCTGATTTTGATAAAAACTAAAACTGTATCATTAGTTTTTTTAAAAATATGTTTTCCTAGCCAGAAACGAACACGTTGATCTTGCAGAAAATTAACACCATCACCATGCACCATCTGATACTGTCACTTATTATAAGGATCATGAACTTCAGGGAGGTAATAGTATACAGTTAGCTCCAACAAAAAGAAAAGACTAATTTTTACAAAATTCTATCAAATTCATACATTAATTAAATCTTTAGTAATTCTTTAAAAAATTATTATACCTAAAGGTGAAATTTTAAAATTAAAACGCGATGTTAGAACGCTAATAGCGGGTGAGTACAATAGCCGAGTCCAGTGAAATGTAGATTTTTTTAATAAATTGATCCATCTTTTTAAGAATTATCTGAACCTACCTAGGTAACGGAGTAGGTGACGGGGACCAAAACAAACGTCACATTCTATCAACTTTGTATAGCTCACATAGAAAAAATAGACAAACAAAAGAAGTTACTGTGAGATATTCATTTTGTATATTTTCGATTGTATTGTTCACACTCTTCCTTACTTCAGTAGGTGACTAGCATTTCGATGCAACCTATAAACAAATCGTTCAAAGTAATGCAGACTATTTTTCTAAACTTACCGGGACCCATGACTTAACCCACGTATTTGATTATTATCTGTGAAGAATCGATTACTTAACTTCTAATTAATGTGTAGATTTAATGTTATTTTGTAAAAAAATAAATCTTTTCCTTTAATTTGTTGTTTACTATTACTTTCCAAAAGCTGATCCTTACAAGTGACACTATTAGGTGTGGCAATAATACCGAATGTATTATTTTTTCTAAATTAGTGTGTTCTATTCCTGTCCAGGGGAATCATGAAATAAAAAAAAAACTTATAATGCAGGTTTAGATTTCTCAAAATCGGACATAAGACTGCTATTAAGACATTAACTGCCTAACAACAAAAGATTTAAACAGACGTTAAACACGCGTCTAAGACAGTTTTGAGTTAAACATGCTTTAGACATAGATTAATATACGTTTAAGTGAGTTTAATAGATGTTTAAAACCTATTTTTGCTGTCAAATGTAACGTATTACATTTTATCAATAAGTTTTTTTATAAGTTTATTCGCTGTGATGCAGTTTAGATAATATTTTAAGCAATGTTTAAATCTTAAACACTGTTGAGCTAGACACGTGTTCAACATGGTTTTAATGCGTCTTTTGTAGTATGACAGTAAGTATTTTTCGCTATTCCTTATAGTTCCGGATTTGGCCTATCAAGCCCAGTTAAAAAAGTCACCCGATATACATATAATACAAGGAGAACCTCGGCGGGAACATACTGTTTTACAGTCGAAATTTTAAAGACTACCACAAAACACTTTTCTTCAACATTCATTGTAAGAACCGGGAGGAATATCGTATCTGAGTTAGTGTCTGCTTATAAATACAACCAGAAAGTTCCCAAATCCAAAGTAAAAACTCCTTTCTTGAGCAGCACCGCCGACTATTATAACCTTGCTTTGTAGGAAACATGTCAAGCATTCTGTAATCCACGCGAACGAAGTCGCGGGCACAGCTAGTTTAATATATAAAAATTACTGTTTAGTTTTGAGCGCTGCCACGGTGTCATCTATCCGATTACGATAAAACATTGTAAATTTAGGGGTAATAGGCATATTACAGTAAATTTCCAGTAGGGTGCGCGTTGTACTGACTAGAGAGAAAAATAAATTTTATTTCATTAGCATATAAGCAAAGTCGAGAGAAAAAGCTATTTCTACTTATTTTTTTTATAAAAAAAGCTAGCAAATGAGCAGTTGGGATACCACATTCATGTTAATGATGATCACCGGCATCCATGGATATTTGCAGCTCCAATGTCACAAATGCGTTGTCAGTTTGAAAAGGAATATAGGATAAAAGGGATTAGGAAATCATAAAAGAAATTAGGTAGGGGGTTAGCCTTCCGGCTCTCTCACTCACCGTACGAAACGCTCTTACATTACGTTATTTCACGCAGCTAGGCTTTACCTCAATAATTCTAACAAAAATTACGAATGAAACCATGATGAAATAATTATTTTTTTGATCAGACAGGCAAACGAGGGTTTTTTCAATATAAAAATATTATAACACGACCTACCAATAACACGCCTTTTCAATTATAACGTACATTGAATGTAAAGTTCTAAATCTTTTAAAAAGTTATATTTCATTTCTCCATCTTGAAAGTCCCGACGTAAAAGTGCACATGTTCAAAGAGACGCGACGTCGCCGTCCTCGGTAAGAGGCTATGAATGTTTCAAACGTCCTAGACAAGCCCGACGGAAGCTCTCATTAAATATTTCTTAACTCAAACTTACGAGTACAACGCCCGTTATTACATCCCCCGTTGTGAAACACGACTTACTTCAAAATACGTCTTGTATTTTAAAACGTCTACAAAATCTATAAAGAATATCCCTCGGAAGTTCTCAATACATAGTGTATGTTTCTAATGTTTGTTGCCTCAGAACTCAGTCATTTCCTAATTAATTTTGATATGTCTATTTTTTTTCAAAGGGTAAACTTTCAGTTTGTTTCTATAGAATTTTTATCATAATCTACTTAAATTTTGGGTTTTTAGATTGAAGTAACTGCAATAAATATGTCATTAAAATAAACGACGTTGATTTTGCCTTTAAAGTCGGTTTTTTGTTTCGTTTTGTTAAGTCTTAGATGTATAATTATATTTTACGTGTAATACCATTCTATTTCTGCTTTTCAAAAGTGTAATTTTTTCAGAGTACAAGACCTAAAAGTTCTCTTAAATTAAGTGTAAACCATGGTTAATAATGTAAATGCGAAAGTAACTTTTTCTGTCTGTCTAGCTATTACGTTTTCACGATTATAAGCCGTTAAACCAATTTCGTTTATTTAGGCATAGAGCTAGATTGAAGCTTACAGAACATAGGCTACTTTTTGTCGCAAAAATAAAACGAAAAAGTATGACCTACAAATAGGGGATTAAAGTTTTTTGCAGGCGGAAGCGCAAGCTTCAGCCAATTTGTTATAAGTTATTATAATATGAAAAAGTCACCAGAATTGTGATTTAACTAATATTATATTGTATCTAAAACTCTACTGAAAAAGGGCAATTAACGACTTGAAGCAATATGATTGCCTTCCCAAATTCATTTGTTGAATAATAGCTTCTCAGAAAATTGCCAACGAGCGAACATAAACGATATTTTTGTATAATAAAATCTCATCGACACCCACGCTTCAATTTATTAAGAAAAGTAAGACCTCTTTTTGATTTTGTTAGAGACTTTAATGGTTTTCCTTATTTATTTTAGCCTTGAAACGCAATAATTAATACGCCTTTTACTTAAATTGTTTATCAAGAGGAATAATTATACATATTAATTATACAAATAGTATGCCTAATTAAGATAATATAAATTACACTATTACATATCATTATAATTCTTTATATGGCCTAAAAAGAATATCTATTTAATTTTATAATTGTTCAAGATAAAATATTTCAATTAAGATAATTATTGCGAGATGATACTTGTAAAGAGTCAGTGTATACATTTTATCATGATCTTCATTATAATTAAATATTAATTCAAGGCATGAAGACTAACACAACCTTTTTTCTCTGAAATTAAAATATTTAACAACATAAAGCTGGTCTGAAATATTAAACAAAACGCTTTTAAATTCTTCGGAAGGAGGTAGTAAATACTCTTCCTAAAAATTTAAAATCTTGTTCCACTTTTCAAATTCTTCGTGAATTTTGTTGAGCATAGAAAAGAGCAACAATTCTATAATAGAGTTCTCACTAGAATTTAAAGTGCAGGTCGCTGAGATCCTTCATTCTTCTCCATTTCGATTAGTTTAGATTGCTCAGTGCTTTAGTACTAGCAACTTACTTGTTCAGCGACACTTGTTCAAAATTTTGTTAAACAATAAGAACAACAGTTCTTTTTAGAGTAGAGAATCCATAACCTGCACTTTATGCTGTGCATATGTATAAGGTTCTCCTTTATTCGTTTTATGTTTTCCTGATTGGTCAGAAGAGTTGGCACCAGCATGTTCTTGAGCTGCAATGCGCTTGGTCAGAATTTTTTAGAAGGAGGAGGTTCTCAATTCGTAGTATATGTTTATGTTACCTCATAACTCCGTCATATCTTAACCGATTTTGAAAATACTTTTTTTTTATTTGAAATGGTATTTATAATTATCAAAATCAATTCAGTAATTTGGTTTTAAAATTAAAACAATTGGTGTGTGTCATGTCATATAAACGAAATTGCGTTTTTTTTATTCTAAATTATGTTGAGTACCGAAAATAGTACTCACCGCAGTTTGAAGTGCAAGTCACCAAGCTTCCCTTCATTGGTCTCCGGTTCAATTGGTTTGGGTTTCTCGGTAGCGTTGGCATCAGCGAGCTCCTTGCTCAGCGGCGCTGGCTCCGGGGCGGTCGGCGTGTGCGGGCTGTTGGCGCCAGATGGCTGAACGGAGATTTAAAAAAAAATTAGATTTTTAGGATGTGTTGAAAGAATGAGACTTTTTATTGTTTTTGATAAATGTCTTAGTAACGACCTCTTTCCAAATTAAAAATAAAAACAAATTATATAAAATTAAATAAAAACAAATTATAAACATGATCATTAGGTGGCACTCGCTTGGTGTGTTTTTTTTACCGGGTTAGCTGGTGGCTGGGGCTGCGGTGGGGATGTAGCTGGTGGAGGAGCAGCGGCAGTTGGCGATGGAGACTTGCGCAAGTAGTGCGTGGCTGATCCAGGAGACCGCACGGCAGTAGCACGGCGTGGAGGCTGGAACACTAGAGCCTTGTCTGGGCCTCGTTTACCACCTAAGACGTGAATATTTCCTTTGTATATAATTCTGAATTATTAAAAAAAACGTAAACAATACACAACCATTATTTTTAATGCTATATACAGACAAGAAAAATATTCTTAACACGATAGGTGCTATAGACAGATAAGAAAAAGTAATTTTGATACAAGCAAGTCTATATACCTTTGCGTGTATCCATAATATGAGTGTACTAATAAATCACGTCCATAACCACATAGCCTAAATAAACATTTGATCCAATAACCGAAATGTATTAAGGCTGTAAGCAATGTTTGGTTACCAAGTTTGTGAGCAAGCGACGAGCGACGGCGAGAAACCCAGCACGCGAAGGCGGCGAGCGCGGCTGCCACCAGGGCTGACGCACCGACCACCAGCACCCAGAACGTCGCACTGTGCCATTCACCAGCTGAAACAATAGAGTAAATTACATATATTTACAATTAGGTGATACATTGTTTTTTTTTTAATAAATAAATTGAAAAGTTACAAGAACAGAAAAGATAAATTCTGCGTCTCAAGCTTGTTATATTTACTGGTGTCTAGCTAATGACTATAGATGTGAAACCTTCAAGAGAGAAATCACGCAAATATTTTATAAAAAATATTGTGTTCTTTCAATTAATCCCGTCTTGAATATTTTTATTTCATAAGATGTAAATGAAAATTTCTATAACAGCCTAATTAACAATACAAAAAATCATACTGTACCACGCGTAAACTAAAATTAATTTTAATAAAAGTTGGTGATAGAATATAATGTATTGTAAATTTGAATTAAACTTATAATTATTATTAACTATGGTAACAATGTTTATTTTTAATTGTTTTGTTTAAGTAAGCTTAATCATTCTTAATATAAGAAAAACAGTTGATCCACTGTGGGATATTTGAAGACTTAAAGATAGAATAATAGAGATAGAAGATAAAGATCAACTTATAACGCGGCTTTGCTCGCATTATACAAAGTAGCTTTTGTGTTATTCTAATCAATAAGATATATTACTGTAAATTGTCATAATAATTTATTTAGTAGTTTTTGCGTGAACAAGCAACACACATCCATTCATCCATCCTCACAAACATTCGAATTTATTATAGTAGTAAAATAAGATTAATAAATTCGTTAAATCATATAAAGGTGCGGTTGCAGCAACTTGTAACCAAATAAAAAAATCATATAGAGCAGTCCAGTCTAAGTTAAACCATTAAAAAGTTTCAGTCGCCACATTCTGCCACACTTCCATGAGCACTTCAACTACATATATATATGCCAACTTCCTTATATCTCACTAGTGGGCTTTTACACTTTTTAAGTATACTTTCTCGTAAAAACTGTGTCTATAACATTTTATTTCATCCGAAATAGCAAGCTGCATAAAAATTTTACACTGCAAATTGACACCATTGTAGGTACATGTTTATGTTATCAGGTAGATTTGATTGACATCCGATGAAAACCAAGAGATGAACGAAATCCCTGAACAGAATAACAGAGAAAACGCATTCAAACGTTACGACATCGCGTTATAGCACAATATGTCGACGTCGTGAAACTCTACAATGTTGTACGGTGATATGATTTTTGATTTAAATTATAAAAAATCACATTCGACGTAGATTTTTCCTGACGTCGTAGTGTATGTATGATGCTTAGGGTATGTACCTGATTATATATTTATTTTTATACTTTATATGATTTACTTAATATGATTTCAACAAAGATCAACACGCAACGGCTCATTAAATCACATTTTGTAAGTCAAAAAATTATAATTCTGTTAATATTATTATTTAATAGCACGTAAATCAAACCAACTAAACAAATTTAATATGAGACATGAATTCATCGAAACGATAACTCGGCCATATTTTTGTTAAGTACCAACAATAATATTTAATACCTATCAATATATATTCTAGGCTCATGAGTTTTGGTACAAAGAATGCCGACTTTGGACGATGTTGTTTTGCAACCAGCTAGCAACTGAGTATGACAGTCGAGGGTATCTTTGGGCCAACAAGACAATTGACGTTGAAATTAGAAATGAGTACAGATTTTTAACATTAAATAGTATGAACGTTACATATCGTCAGTGAAGTTCGAACAGTGCGCAAGTCAATATAAACAGTATTAAAAAACTGCATAATTTTTCATGGACACATTTATAATCATTTAAATCAATAATAGGTAAATCATTTTAAATTATACATTTTTTACTTTGCACTTAAAATTAGTATTATTATTTATTGATTCATAATGGTGTCTATAAAAGCAGTTTTTTTCCCTGTCTCAAAGCTACTAATTTTGACTCACGCACTGATAAAACTTAAGATTTTATAGTGACAAAATTTTATTGGGTTCGAAAAACTAAAAAGTTACAACTATGCAGTATTCCTAGACTTTAAGATTTATCGATTCGGTCTCGTTTCAAGACTCTTGACCTACTGTTACTCCAAGAATCGAATGCAATATGCGCAATACGTAATCTTCAATCTAATTCAGTAAAATTAAATCCGAATGACTCTTTATAATTGGACGCTGATAACCAATACTGCTTCAAGCCACATGGACTTCTTTTTGAGAAAATGGCGTCTAAAGATGTTAAACCTATTCTTAACAAATTTGTTTGAATACGCATTTATCCATATATTCTTTTCATTTTTGATAAAAAATATAATGAATTTTTAACACATAAAATAGTAAAGAGTTTTATCTTATCATAAGTTTTTCAAATATATTAAATTATTGTATAATCCAAAATATATAACACACTTCAATATTCTAAACATTAGATTAATAAACTTTTTTCCACACTAATTCACTTCAGATGACTTGAAATATTTTTGTACAATGTTAAGTACGAAATGCATTATTAGAATACATAAATATCTCGAAATTTGACTTTTTTTAGGTTGACACATTATTGCTTATCAGCATCCAATTGGGTTATTAATCAAGTTTAATGATGTCATATATAAGAAATATCGCCATTATTTTCTAAAATTATAAAGTACCTAAATTGGTTTAAAACGACTTAATTATCTTATTATATAAGCTTGTACTCTTAATGAAGATAAAGTAACCATTTTTATTGCTTGTAATTTATACGCATTAGACGTAACTTTATGAATCTGGGTTTGTTGAGGTTCCTAATAATAATTAATTTAGCTTAAGAATGCTGTATTGAAACAGGAGAAATTTTAAGAAACGCTAAATGATATATCTATCTTTGTACGTTATTAGACAAAGGTGTTTTTCTTTGGTATGAAATATTTACCATAATACTGCATCAATATTAATGTTTAATACGCTATTTTTGTAGGAGTTAATTACTCTGTGGAGTTGTGCATTGTATCTGTAATGTTTGGCTACTCTGTGTGTTCTCTCTCTGCTTGTGGCTCGCTAATGTTAACAACGTGTATAAGTACTGCTCAAAATTAAAAAGTATTAATTACGACAAGAATTATCATTTCCCCGCCCCTACAATTTTGAAGAATATTTTATGCTCTAATAACAAAAATTAAGTAAATATCTCATTAAAATTTAAAATTTCAAATTATAAAGTAACTAATGAATAATGGTGCGAAATATTCGCATAATAAAGACTTACTATATAATACATATATATTTTGTTTCTGAGGACATAAAAAGTTTCTTAGTTTAATTAAATAGTACATTTTGTAACTGAAGGAATAGCCTAATTACAGCCAAAGGAGGTTCTGCAAACATTTAACAGGGACAGGTGTTTAAAAATTGCAAAGAAACCTGAACTTTTAGGTCAGTCGTAATTTAGAACACGAGACATGATACTTGTTCTAAATACGGTTCTTGCTTTGTTTTACTCGCTTAAGATTACGTTATAAAAGGTTAAGTGCTCGTAAATGAGATATTTTAATCTTGGAACTTACTCATTTTAATTTGTACTAAGCAAGAAAATACATATCCTTTTTATATACTTATAGTTTAACCCTTGCGCTTCAACGACATTTGTGAGCTTAATTAGAAAAGAAAATGTGACCTACATTCGTTCTACGAATCTCAGGAAAGCTCGCTGGGCATAGAATTTCATAAGGTGAGCAAAACAACAACAAAATCTAGTGTTATCTTACATGTCAATGTCACGGTCAGAAACTAGAGGTCGAATTCAACGAAATATTACGTTGAAAATCTTATATAATAATATTAGTTCTTCTCATGTTTGAATATTACGCATATTTTCTTTAAAAATCTTATTTGTAAATTGGAACGTTTTAATATCCTAACGAAAAAACATATTAAAGGTAACACAAACGTTTAATATATATACATAAGTATATTTAATACTAAAATTTAATTTCCTTTCTCTAACAAGTTGTACATAATATACACACAGAGGGAGATCTTTTGAGGATAAAAAAATTACTTAATATCACCTATTTTGAACACGGCAAGTTTAAAAAAAGTCTTTGCAAAAAAGTCAAAGTAGCATCGAAGAAAAAATTTGTTTACGAAATAAATTTTCTTGGCTATACCTAAAAGGAAGTAAACTCGTAAAAGTTCGACACGAAACTCCTTCAGAACAACGAAATGTACCGACTACAAGATTGAACTAAAGCCCGGCTCTTACCCCGGACCTCCATTTATCAAAGAGACATGGGACCGAATGAAGGAGTACTAACAAAATACAATTCTGAAACAAATGAAATTGAATTCATAAACTGAATATTTGAAATGGAATCGAATTAGGTCGAAATATATTAACGACGTTGTCAAGTTCCAAGGCACAATGTAATATTCAATGTTTGGGTACAAATATAATATGAGTTCGCAAAGATCCTTTCGAGTAATTTGTATTTTATGTTTGTTTCGTATAAAAAATAAACACTTGACCTTACACACACACACACACAATTGACCTTAATACCTGAGAATTCTGAAGTACGCGTAACTACTAATTTTTCATATAAACTACGACTAAAGACTAATGATTTTAATGATATTTACTGATAATTTTCTAAAGAATAATCATTCACTCAAAGAATTCTAAGATTGTAACAAATATAACAATTGAATGCTGATAAGCAATAATGAGTCAACCCACAAATATAAGATATTGATGTATTCTGATAATGCTTTTCGTATTTAACATTATATAAAAGTTTTTCAAGTCATCTGAACTAAATAAGTATAGAAAAAAGTTTCTTAAGCTAATGCTTAGAATATAGATGTGTGTTCCATATTTTGTGTTTATTGATCTTTATGATGAGGATAACCTTCCGAATTGATTTTATGAAAATGTAAATAGCCTTTGACCCTCCCTTGTTTATCCCACTAAGTAAATGCCGGTTTATTCGGTGTAAATGTAAACGCATATATTGTAAAACACTTTACATTTACGCCCTTCTACGTGTGATACCTTACCCTTCTATAGAGTTAGGAGTAATTAGTTAATTTCCTTATTAAGTAAGAAAATAGGAACGCGTGGAGTACATCTGTTAGTGCGTCCTACATCTTTCTTTTTATAACCAAGTTAGAAAATAAATTAAACGTTTTCTCCTTTAAATATGCTTTTAAAATATCGTTTTTTAGTTGTTTAATATTAAATTAATCAATTACAGTTCTCTCAAGCAATCGTATAAAATATTATATTTACGTCCCTAACTTGAAGAACAAAGAACATTTCTGCCAAGACATTTATTACAAAATAACTCATATTCATATAAAAATTTAATAAATGAAGTCTTGTACATATTGCGAATTTTTGGTAACAAAATATGTTTAATGCAATTTAGATACTCGTAAATGGAACGTACGTCGTACGTTGTTTATTTCAATAAGTTCGATTTAAATTAGAATGGCTTTATTTTGCCAACATCAAAAAATAATTTATTGTAAAGGTAAAACAAATTTTCAAAAGTCAAGTAATGACAGTCCAAAATATTATAGTGGTTTCCAAAAGTAAGATTAAAAAATCGATTTACCGTCTCGAAAAATTTATCGCCCTAATTTAATTACTGTAATTACTAGGCTTTTGCCTTACCTACCTACCTTAAATTCCCTAACCTAGTCAACCTATGACTAGGTTAGGGAATTTGTCACTACAAATACTCACATATTTCCGTCTGGGACGAGAATTACATTTGTTACTTATAGTCACGTGAACGATACAAAACAAGTCTGTAACCTAGTAAAACTACCTTAAAAATAAGGCACTGACAGTAAATTTTTTCAGGTGTAAAGCAATGAAAAACAACTTATGTAAATCTTTATGAAAATCTGAGAGCTAAACTTATGAGTGTAATTCTCGCCTTACGGATAAGAATTGGTTACGTAACTTCCACGCTCCAGTACATAGGAAACCGATTGTGCACTAATGAGATTGTCATTGTGTTGAATAAGTATTTTAAACAATATACAGTAATACCGTTACGAAAGTTAAACTCAAGCGTCCTTTCATACTTGATTTTTGTTATTCAGTATTAAGATATAAATTTTTTTAAAAGAAATAATACACTAAGTTATTTTATTATGTAAATATTAAATTGTAATTTTAATTTTCTATATAAAATCGAAAAAAAAATAAATATAATAAAAATTTGGTTTAGTCTTAGTAGAGAGTACGAAAGTGTACTAAATATTAAATATTCTTTAAACGTTACAAATTATATGTTTTACGTTAAGATTTGATTAAAAAATATAGCCTATACTAATCATGGTCTTCCCCAGAGTTGTCTACGACATAGTTAATTAAAAAAATTACAACAAAAACAAACAATACAAATAGACGAAATTCGATTCGTATTAATATAAAAAAAAAAAACATAAGAAGATTCAATATTTTATAAATTCGTCTATGTTAGCTTATTTGTGTCAACAGAAATAGAATCAAAAAAGTTCTTTGATACACGAGTTCTAAATAAAATATAATTACTACGAAGAAAATGTCAAGATGTTTTATTAAATGTAATGAACCTTTCTCTTGTTATCTTCTTACATAATTCTATGAAACCAATGTAATCTGACTAATTAAATATTAAGAATCGAGATGGTACAATAGGCTGATTATAATGTTAAGGTAAAAATTATACTTACAAGTTTTGCTCTGAGACTTCCATAAAGATGAGAAGAAGAAGAATAGATAAAGCATATTATACCATACAAGAATAATATTTTGACGACAAAGAGGCGTGGATTTGATACGCGTTTAATTTTCTATCCGGATAACATAATTAAAATGTAATTAAAATACATTATGTATAAATGATTTTAAAAGAGTTACCACCGTGTTTCTTGCCGATTCTTCTCGGTAGAGACAACATTTTGAACCGGTGGTAGCTTTATAAAAATCTAAAAAATATATCAGCTTATAAAAATCGTAGCTTTATAAAAATCTAAAAAAAAATATCACATGTCACTTGACGATTCGAAAGTGCTTTAAAAGCCCATTTAAATAAAGTACGTTTTGAGTTTAAGTTTGAGTTTGATAACCATAAGTTGTTGTCATTGCTTTACATCTGAAAGAATTTGCTGTTAGCGCCTTTTTAACATCAACACCGTACGTAACGTTACCTATCTGTTGTTGAAGTAAAGATTTCTTTTATGTCAGTTACGAGAGTAAATCTTACAAATATAATTCTCCCCTAAAAGATGGTCGCAGTTTCAAGTCTGAGCTAGTAGAAGCACTGATTTAAAATCTTTATGTCTGCGGCTATTTATTCAATGTAGGATAGAAATTTTCCTTTCATCCCATCACGTGTTTATATTTCAACGTATACTATTTCTGGAACAACAAAAGGGTGCGATCCTTTCACGGAGTTAAAAATATTTATCATAAAATCGATAACATGCTGAATATAATAACTAAGACATAAAAAAAAATAAACTGACTTATTTTCGACACTCACAGCTTTCGTGAGGTTACCTTGCCTTGGTAACCTTACCAGTGCCTGTAAATATTCTACTCCTGGAGAAATGACGTTTCTTCTATTAAGGTGAAGATTTTAGAGCTTAATCAGTGGATTATGGAAGCGTAGTGACGCTGCATTGCGGGTTGGCGGATATACATAGACGTGTCAAAAATTACTCACTATGTTTTCCTTCACCTCTGAACATGAGACATTAGCAACGTGGAAACTCAACGGTGTTAGCCGGAGTTCGAAGCCGTGATGATTGAATGTGACCCTATTCTAAACACTATGTCATCTCGGCTCTTCCAAACGTATTTTATCTAGTTGTAATCTACCAAAAAAAATGTTTATAAAAGCCTCTAAATGGGAATTCCTTTTTATATAGAAACGTGAAATAATATAAATATATAAAACTACGCAAGTAATAATCACCCATTAACAAAATGTTACACCGGCTTCTCGTCTCGAGGCGACCCCCGTCTACTTCACTATTAATCTTCTTTACAAGTAGGCTCCTAGTGAGTGTTTCATCTTATCAAGATCACTTCGTGGGCGTAACGTTGTATATAGCGATACTTAGAAATATCACAGATAACTTTAGGGGTGTTGAGAAAAAGTGTAAGATACCATCGACTACTGTTATACGATTATTCAAACTAAGTCATATTTTAAAATAATTTTGACGTAAAAAGATGAAATATTTATGTCTATACACAAACCATATCAATTATTTGGTTAATGGCTTTTAGTTATGTACAATCTATAAAATTATTTTAATTTTAATATTTTTATATGTCAATTGTCAACAACGTTTAATATTATTAATACCTTTCAATCTATAATAAATTAATAAGACAAGATATTGGAATTTATTAAAAAAATACAATTCTGTTTCATATTTGTCTCAAGAATAATTTAAAAGGGTAAACAAGGAAAACATCAAAAAAAACATGACAATTAAAAAAATACATTGTAACGAGTTAATTAAAAAGATATCTATATATATAAAAGTCGCTTGTCCTGACTGATTCATCAACAGAAAGCCTAAACCGCTGGGGTTACGAAATTGAAATTTTGGTAGTAGGTGGCTTTTAGGTTGTAGGCATCCACTAAGAAAGGGTTTTTTGATTTTTCACCCCTAAGAGCGTGAAAAGGGTTTAAAACGTTTGTATGCAAAATCTTTTTCCGTGATCGTATTAACTTAAAACTTAATACATAACTTAAAACTTCTGGATGATAGTAATGAAATATAAAATAGAAAACGGGGTACTATTCCACATTGGGGTGCAAGGGTGTAGTAAAGTTCGTATGGAGAAAATATATTTTTTTGGCCTATTAACCTTAAATACAGCACAAACATTACTTAGGGAAAATAATTATCCCAGAATTACTTAAAATGACGCTAGGGGGTAATAAATCCTGGAACGGTCACAATTTCGCTGGTAGATTTATTTAGCTGAAATTTCAAAATATACGCGGGCGTAGCCGCGAGCAACTGCTAGTATTTTATAAGTAAAATGAGTTTTACGACATACAATAAAGTCTTGTCAGGTAAAGACGTCTGCGAATAAAAAAATATTGTATTACACGAAACTGAGCCACGTGACCGAAGCGACCTCTGCTCCTTGAAGGTTTTTCCATTTAAATAGGTTTCTTTGAGAAATATGATAGTATGAAATTGCGTCTAATATTCTTAATTATATTTTTTAAAAGATAAACTTTTATATATTTTAATAAAATACGCAAAAACGGTGTACATTTTATAAAATGTAGCCGAGATAAATTATTATCTAAAATTGACCTAATTAATTAGTTTGAATTTTTGCTCAAAGAATTTCGGTCTGAAGAACAATGTTATTTAAAAAGACGTTCATTTTACTTAAAAAATATGTAAACGAAAGAAAGATACCTAAAAATATTACAAAGTTTTAACGAAAAAACTTAAATTTCATTTGTTAATTTCTACAGAAACAGAATAGAATATTAATTATTTAATTCTAAACAACATTTATTAAATTTTATCACCTATATAAATTCGGTCAATATAAAAATATTATCATTAATTTTAGTTTTTTTTTCGTTTATGTCCTTTTCATTATGCATTATTAAAATATTTTTTCCAGCAAGAATGTCGTACGTATGATAAAAAAAAAACTCACACCCAGAGTGGGTGGCTTCGAAAAGATACCCGATTCCTGGAGAGGGAGATCGGGTTATGTGGCGATTTATACCCACTAAAACCCCTGCGATGGCCTTTCTCAGCACGGAAATGGAGAGGCCTCGGGATCGCTTGCGCATGCGCATCCGCTGCCCCCCCGGGGTGTGAGTTACTGCTAATAAACGTTATATATTAATTTTAAATAATAGACATTAATGTATAGACAATTTATAGTAAGTTTCACTATGGTTGAAACTAGCTGTATTCCAAAGACTACAACTTAAAGACGGATGGGCTCGACCGGGCGTTACCCCACTCTCATAGGGAATCTACGTATGGTTGCGTTTCGTACGGTAGGTAAGTGAGCCGGAAGCCCAACCCATCCTCCAATTCCTTTCTCTACTTTCCATTTCCTTTTACTCCTCACTCCTTGTTATGTCAGCAACGCATTCGTGGCTAATCTATTGGAAATGTCCATGGGCGGCGGTGATCACTTCACATGACCCACGTGCTCAGTTGTACGCTAATCTAAATTCTATGGAAATTATTAATTTAAATTTGAATTTTTTAATGAGTTATTAGTTATATCACATATTAAATTAAATCAACTTCAAACACTATATTAAAGCGCATTCTCGTTGACCTATCACGGCCAAGAAATTTCTATTTATTTTTCGTTATGAAATTTTTCCCACAAAACATAAAGCCGTTTAGAGCTGCGAAATTTATTTTTCTACTTCGTATGTGCAGATAAGATTTTTAAAATGTAATTTTACAAAATAGAAAACTAATTTTAATATTATATACCATATTATTATCGTTTCTATCTCTCAACTAAAACGTCAATAAATTTACCAAAATATTTCGTTTGTAACTTTTTCTGTAAAAAAGTTTCATATTTTTCTTTTAATATAATCTAGTATTATTATTAATTATAATCTCTATCTATAGTTTATGTAAGTTAAGAATATATTATTAATAAATATTTACGCTTTTACTTTAACATCTAATGCAACGTAAGCAATAACACAAGGATAAAATAAATATTTTTTTGGTAGAAAAATATATCCGGCTTCAAGCAGAATTGTTTTTAGGGTTCCGTAGTAAAAACGGAACCCTTATAGTTTCGCCATGTCCGTCTGTCTGTCTGTCCGCGGCTTTGCTCCGAAACCCTTAATACCAGAAAGCTGTAATTCGGTATGAGTATACATATGAATTACGCCGAGAAAGTCGTACAATAAAATCTTAAAAATATTTTTTTTTCAGGGTGTCTTCCCTATGTGTTAAGAGAGACCAAAAATTTTTTTTCTCATTTATACCATGTTGTGGGGTATCGTTAGATAGGTCTTTTAAAAATGTTATAGGTGTGGGAAAACCATTTTTCCGAACGACGAACTGTTTCCGAAATATTAAGCTTTGAAGTGTCAATTTTTCTTAGAGTCAAGTGTCCCCCCCCCCCTCTACCCACTAAACTGCTGCGTCTAAAAATATGAAAAAATTCACGATAGTGGTACATATAATGAATTTAAAAGGAAAATTATCACGGCTATGTGGGCTCTTATGGTTATCGAGTTAGAGATGATCTAAGTAAAAATAAATATTTCACTTTTTAAAGCATCACATTATGTAAATATTAATAATTTTAAATTAATATATGAATTTAAATGAATAAAAAAATAAATATTTAATAAGTTTTAATTAAAATAAAATATAAAATAAGATATAAAAAAATGTCTCAATAAAACATGTCGCGAATGATTCTGAATCGCGCTTATGAAGTTTTCAACCAAATCTCCATAGATTTCATAGGCGCTAATCAGGAAGGAAAATTATCGGCGCTAAGTATATTTTACAAGTGTTAGAATAATAAATAATCGACGAGAGCGAGTTAACAATCAAACAAACGAATTCACTTTGGCATTTATGGTATAACATAAAAGATACGGATTACGTACATACCTATCTCTTATTCTCTTCTTAAAGAGAAATTAAAAATAATTTTATAATAATAAAAGGTTTAAAATTGTAAGTACGTATATTGTATAAACTGACTTTAAAAAAGAAATTCCCAGTTCGTCGTAAACTTTTTTACGAAAATAGGTACTCGAAGATTGCTTGACCGATCTTGACAATTCTGACAACTACGGAACCCTACATTGTGCGTGGCCCGACACGCACTTGGCTGATTTTTTTATATGTAAATTGCGATTGCAGCTATCGCGGGTCACATATGGTTAATCATTGAAGATTTCCTCTTTTTAACCGACTTCCAAAAAAAGGAGGAGGACAAAAAAGGTTTTATTTGAAGCCAACTTCGAATGTTTTACTAGGCACCGACTTCATAATGTTGTAGAAAACATTTATTTATATATGATACATTTTATAGTGCCTGATATTTCTTTATTTAAATAGCGAAAACGTCATATAAATCATCTGATTACTTATCTAAGTACTTTTTACAAACACGGCCATTGAAACTTACATACGTACATACATACCCCCTTTTTTGAAGTCGATTAAAAATAATAAAAATACAGACCTTTTAAATATAATATCCTATCTATTGAGCTCCATTAGCAATCATAGTAATGGACGGAAAGCTCTCGGGAGTAAATCTTTTAATCCTCTTACGACTGCAAATAAATTAATGGTGCACGTTTCATATTACATAGCATAACTCCATAAGTATTTTAATAGCTTTTTTTACAATTATAAATTCATGTGAATGAGATAATGCTAACTTGATAATTGTTTGTAAGAAGAACCTGTTTTTTGTATTAGTAAATTGTCTTTATACTAATAACTTTAACACCTTTTAAGATTTTTTTATAATCAGAACAAGATAAAACTTTAATAACATTTATGTTTTAATAGACTTCCTAGATGGGTGGATAATATTTATATGTGAATCAATAGGAGTCATAATTGCATCTTTGTTGTTTTCTAATTGCCTATAAAACAAATAAAACTCACCGACTTTCAATAAGACAACTGAAATATTAATACAATAACCTACTCAATTCAAAGTTAGTAAGTTACTGTCAGTACAAAAATCTACTCAATTCAAACTTATCCTAATAAATTTTTATCGAATATTTACCCAGAAAATATCTTTCACTTAATAAAACTGCTTTTCAACGAACCAAAGCACCTTGGTACATTATGTAGTACAGCGTGGGCGGTGAGTGTTAGTACCATTAGTGTGAAAATAGCTTAGTGTAGATGTTAAATGGTTCTTTGACCTTTGAAAATTGCATTTCATGTATTGCAATGTCAAATTTGCACTATATGATGTAAATTTGTGTCATTTATCGACCGGCAAATATGTACATAAATTAAATAAAAACATTTAATTTAAGTAAACTTTTTACGTGTATCTAATTACGATATAAATATAATTTAATATTTAACACAAATATTTATAAATTAAATTTACTTTTATATCATTTATATATAATATTGTAATTTATTTTCAATATTTTATCTTTTATATATATATTGTAGTAAGTCTATATTCTTATGGCAGATAAATAAATAATCAAAAATATGAACATATGTACATTCATATATGGATGTATGTAGATATATCTACAATAATACGTTACGTGCAAACTATTTAATTACACCGCTACGGTTCTACGCCGTAGCATATTAAAATAAAAACGCAGTTACAAAGTAACTTCGCACGATTTAAATTATGTTTACTTTCGAAGTACTTTTTAAACGCCATAATCATGTCTAATTATAATAACAATAAATATAACCTTTCTTAATATGCAAGCTATGTTATGATATTAGTCTATATATTTTTTATATGAGTTGATTTTGGTGTCAATCTATATATACACATGTTTTAGGGTTCTAACTTTACTATAGTATATTTACACTTTTATTTTATTCTATTTTATACTTTCTACATGTTTCGTTTACCCCAGATAATAAATAAATAAATACACCATGTTTAATGTAAGAAAGTTTTTAATATATAATCGTGAAAACAAGAACTTACTTAGTTGACGCAAATTTACTTTTAATTATTAAAAAGTTTTCACCATTTACATTAAAAACGGCGTTATTCCTACAATTGTATTATATTGTATTAAAAATAAATATAATTCGTTATATCTTTAAAAGTTAATTTTAAAAATATATAAATTGCTAGGTACGAAACTGATGTCAATAGATAATTATAGTTCAATTCAAATTCATTTCAATCCAATTCTTAAATGGCTTCAAATTCATTTAGTTATGCAATAACTTAAAACTGTACTTCTTGGTGTAAACATTAATTAGACATGAAATGTTTATTTAATTTTCGGACAAAAATTATCTTCAAAATAGAGTATCAAACATATTTTTAGTGCAGTATTAAAGATGATATTCCATAGCGAAAAAACACTATTAAAATATAATATACTCGTACATATTAACGAGTAAATAGATTTTATTCGATTTTAAAATGACTTTTGCTTAGACAACATTATTGGAGTATTACACAGGATTGGTTTTGCGTAATCGCCTACGTATATCGTTTAAGCTGGTTGTCGTGTGCAGTGAACCTTACATCGAAATTAATGAGAAAGCCGGATAATGTATAATACTACGACGCAACGTTCAATTCGTTTAAATCTGTCTGCTTTCCATTTATTGATTGATTTCGGAGAGATATCATCAGCATTATGATTTGTTACTTAAAAGGGTTGTTTGTTACCGTTATTTAAAACCTTTTTTTGATTGTGTTTATTAATTTCAACTTTTTTCCCATGACGTAAAACCCTTCGTATTATAAGTGAAATCGTATTATAATGAAGTTTTTTTCCGTCTGTCTTTTTATCTGTTCCTAATGTCTGTCCGTCTGTTTGTTTGCCTATATCTTATGAATCGTAATAGGTAGAAGATTAAAAACTTATCACTGTATATCTTTATACCTGCTATAACAACAAATAATAAAAATCGGTAAAGTGCGAATCGGAGTTTACAAAATTTACCGCTCGTGTTTCTTACCATACGGAAAATTTCGTGTGAACGTTCAACACCAAAACTATTAACATTGAGATTATTCAAAATTTCCGTATTACACTTCGATATTCGCCCGAAACCATTTTAATAGCCACATCTTGAGACGGCGTCTGAAAATTTTAATCGATTCTGAAAATTGTATTTACCTTCGCCAAGGAATTTAATTATAAGCGAGTATGTCTAAAATTACAACCAAATATTTACACAGATTTCGCTCGACCCTGACGAGGTTGTCCGCAACTCGTTAGGTCAAACTAATTAGCTACCTTTAAGTCGGTAGGTGTTCATTCAATTACCTTTTTAAAGAGCTACGTAGCTGATCTATTTAATATTTATTTTTATCTAAAATAAAAAAAAATCAAAATAATATTTAATGGATCTTATATCTTAGTAATAGAAGATGTGTTATGTACACATACTATTATTTATTTACAAAATAATACTTAATATATAACATTAACTTAATTTCGTATAGACATAATTTTCGAAAATATGGTAAATAAATTAACACAGTAAATTTTTCCAACCCCGTTTTCAACCGTGAGAATTTTGTAATAAAATCACCGTCGAAATGTAAAACCTCCCCTAAAATATGTAAAGCGTAATTTATCCAACGAAATTTGAGGTTTTAAATTACTTTTCTGACATTAATTTCATCAATAACTTTACGTGTTTAAAGTCTACTTAATCTAATTAATTGTTCAATAGAAATTAAATTACACATACGTTAAACTATTCTTTCTTCTTCTTCAATCTTTTTCATACGATTGCGGCGAAGCCCAAAAATAGGAGTATGTGTTTGATATGTATGTGTTTTGATTGTTGTGATGTGTAATACTCATTAGATTACACATCATAGATGTGTTTTATGTGATCACTGGTTATGACATAAAATTTTTAAAAAAATCAAAGTATTTTACTTGATTTCAGGCAGCTTAATGTGTACAGTAGGATTTTTAATGTTTTTAATTACTAAAGGATTATTTTGAAGTTTATTAAAAATATGAATAGGCTTTAAATATTTAATTCTGTTAGAAACTGCCAAGGTTACCAAGTTAATGCGGTTCACGTTTTCAGTAAAGCTTGAATAGAACAATAGCGCTGAATTTTGCATTTTATTATATAAAAAGCGTATGCCTTTCGTGATA
Organism: Hypolimnas misippus; assembly: GCA_037950945.1. Taxonomy (NCBI): domain Eukaryota; kingdom Metazoa; phylum Arthropoda; class Insecta; order Lepidoptera; family Nymphalidae; genus Hypolimnas; species Hypolimnas misippus. The sequence goes on along the minus strand of JBBEEQ010000013.1, from coordinate 10,055,638 downwards.
ATATTTAACTTGAAATAAATATTAACTTCTCATTTTATTTAAATGTCTTAATTATTATTATGTTTGTTATGATTAGATTAAAAGTAACTTCTAATTCAAAAAATAATACTAATTTTTAAAATATGTGCTTATTAGGGTTCCGTAGTAAAAAACGGAACCCTTATAGTTTCGCCATGTCCGTCTGTCTGTCTGTCTGTCTGTCTGTCTGTCCGCGGCTTTGCTCCGAAACCCTTAATACCAGAAAGCTGTAATTCGGTATGAGTATACATATGAATTACGCCGAGAAAGTCGTACAATAAAATCTTAAAAATATTTTTTTTTCAGGGTGTCTTCCCTATGTGTTAAGAGAGACCAAATTTTTTTTTCTCATTTATCCCATGTTGTGGGGTATCGTTAGATAGGTCTTTTAAAAATGTTATAGGCGTGGGAAAACCATTTTCCCGAACGACGAACTGTTTCCGAAATATTAAGCTTTGAAGTGTCGATTTTTCTTAGAGTCAAGTGTCCCCCCCCCCCTCTACCCACTAAACTGCTGCGTCTAAAAATATGAAAAAATTCAAGATAGTGGTACATATAATGAATTTAAAAGGAAAATTATCACGGCTATGTGGGTTCTTATGGTTATCGAGTTATAGATGATCTAAGTAAAAATAAATATTTCACTTTTTAAAGCATCACATTATGTAAATATTAATAATTTTAAATTAATATATGAATTTAAATGAATAAATAAATAAATATTTAATAAGTTTAAATTAAAATAAAATATAAAATAAGGTATAAAACAATGTCTCAATAAAACATGTCGCGAGTGATTCTGAATCGCGCTTATGAAGTTTTCATCCAAATCTCCATAGATTTCATAGGCGCTAATCAGGAAGGAAAATTTTCGGTGCTAAGTATATTTTACAAGTGTTAGAATAATAAATAATCGACGAACATATAAAGTTCAAAATCGTTAGTATAATTCACATTCAAACATTCATTTTACATTTAAAATATTTTAGTCTTGAAATATAAAGAGAAATTAAAAATAATTTTATAATAATAAAAGGTTTAAAATTGTAAGTACGTATATTGTATAAACTGACTTAAAAAAGGAAATTCCCAGTTCGTCGTAAACTTTTTTACGAAAATAGGCACTCGAAGATTGCTTGACCGATCTTGACAATTCTGACAACTACGGAACCCTACATTGTGCGTGACCCGACACGCACTTGGCTGATTTATTTTTTATTCGTTTAAGAAAATATTATTAATAGTCGATGTAAATACTAGTAGAAGGTTAATTTTCATTTATTTAAAGAATAATTTATTTAAGCATTTATTATAAATTTCTAGTATGCTATTTGTTTATCTTCTATTATTCTCATCGGCCTACTCTTCCATAATATATTTTTCTATACTTGTATGCGTTTATAGAGCTGATTTATTTATTTAAATATTGACCAACAAATTCTACTGTAACTGTAACAGCCTGTAAATGTCCCACTGCTGAGCAAAAGCCTTCTTTCTTATCCACCACGCTGCTTCACTGCGGGCTAGCGGATAAATATATCAGAACTTCTCCCGAAACATATAACAGGTTTCCTAACAATGTATGTATTTTACAATTAAAAAAAAATTTCGGCAATACCTGTAATTTTTCTTAAAACCTTTCCAAATTTCTCTATCTCTAAAACTATAGTTTTAGTTTTCTCTCAATTGACCCATCTAGATGAATCATCCTATATTCTTATAAATACGGCAATAAAACGGTCATTATGGGTACTCTGAGTCACCATATGAAATATTTTTCATTCAGTGAAATGAAAAAAGTTGCGGAAACTGTATTAACGTCGTCACGAATAAAGTGCCAGGATTGTACGAAATAAAACAACTCCGCACCGAAGTTGCATTGATTACTATAGTTTTGTATAAACTTGGCTTGCTGTAGCCAATGTGTATATGTAAAAATACCATATCGACGAGAGAACTCGCTTGTATGCCATGTATACGTCTATAGTATAAGCTGTTGAATTTTAAATTTGACTATTGATATTAAATTAATTTTAAGGAACATATAAAGCCTATTTTGTATGCTCTAAAATAAATTGTCAATTAACAAAACTAAGAATGGTTTTTTTGTTTAGATTAATCGATCGAGCCTACTCTCCGTTATTTCAAAGCCATACCTTACCTAGATAGAAGTAAATACAATGTCATATACCTTTGCACGTGTGTGCCGGCGAGACAACTAAACTAATAACATTATACAAGTAAAGTTAACTAATTTAACTTAGAAAAATAGCTTAATGGCTTCTACATTTTAACAATGTTTATCTTTAGTTTAGAAATTTCATCCGCATGTATAGCATCTACTTCAAAAATTAATTCACATATTTTTAAAATATATGCTTCCCTTTTACACACTTAGAATAATATCGTTAACGGTAAATATAGTAGATAAAAATAACAATAACAAAAACCACTAAAAAACAGTGATTCTTTTTTTTGTCGAAACCTCTTAAAAATAAAACAAAAACAGATAATAAAATAAAAAACCGGGTTATCTAACAAGTGGTTAAATTATTTACAGGTTCAGACGGCACCGGATCGTTGTGACTGACCTCTGGCTGAGACTAAAAGTCAGACTTGATTGTAAAAATAGAATACATCGCAAATTGAATATGTTCTAACAATATCGAGTTCTACAAGTAATCCGATTTTTTTTTCAATCTTTATCAGCCTAGATATTATTAAAAAAAAATATTTTAATTACATGCAGTGGTAAGGATGCGGCCTACAATGTTGAAATATAGAATATTTAACTTTTTATACATATTTTATAATAATATATCCCTTTTTAATTTATTTTATTATTTGATATGTATAACATTATATTCGTTAATTCTATTTTAGTCAATTACGATTATAATAATAAAATGTAAATTAAAAGATACTTAAAGATGGTTCGATCGAATTGAGTATTTTTATTTTGTTCACAATAATAGTGGGGTGGTTTAGGAAAAAAACTAAGGAATGGAAAACAGTTGAAAAAATTAAAATTGATATTTTCAGGTGATATATAGTTCACCGGGTCATCTGAATTATCAACTGAATTTGAATTCCCTAATCAATGAAGCTTTAATTTTGCATATTTACTGACAAGATACATACATATATCATAGTGTTGTCTGTCTGTCTGTCAGGTAGTGAACGTGACCATAACAATTCCCTAACTGGATACTGATAAGTAATAATGTATCAATGCTAAAAAAATAAAATTCAGAGATATTGGTGTATTTTTATAATTCGTTATCTATATAACAATATTCGAAAAAATAAATAAATATGGAAAAAAAAATTCATTTAATGTTTCCAATTTAAAGTGCGTTCCATATTTCGCAATCTATAAAATAATGCCGTATATTTAAAAACTTATTATAAGATAAAAGTTTTAACTATAGTAATCTATTTTTTAGTTATTCACTCTAATTTTTATCAAAAAAAAAGAAAAGTTGGAGACATACGTCTTCAAACTAATTGATTAAAAAAAGGTTTGACATCTTTAATCGCCATATTCTCAAAATGAAGTCCGTGTGCCTTGACATTGTATTGCTTATCATCGGAATTGAGGTTATTATTTTATATTTTTCCTTTTTGCCCAGTACAGTGATAGTACAGTGATGTTTAAATTAAAGCAATGATCACACATGCATATATATTCGCAATAGCAATAGTAAGGCAATTTTTAAACTTTAAATCACAAATATCGATCTACATATTCGTGTTTTTCAATCATTTATTCCAGTCATATTCATATGAAATTATTTAACAAATTTAATCGAGATTATTATTGTAACTTCTTAACATATAAATTTTTAAATGTTACCTCATAAATCCGTTATTTTTAACCGATTTTAAAAATTCTTTTTTTAAAGGGTATATATCCAAATTAGTCTCATAGAATTTGTATCTAAATTGGTTCTTTTTTAAACCAAAACAACTTGGATAGTTAGATTAATTGTCATATATCCAAGTAGACAAAAATTCGTTTCTTTCTTTTTAAAGTCAGTTCCTTTTTTATGTCTAAGCTGTCATTTGTGACGTTTAATATATCGATAAACATAATAACTACTTGTATTACAAATAGAGCAATCCCACACATGACATGACTCACATGCGTTTAAACGGAGGTCATTGAAATGTTATCGATTTTGTTGCAGCCGTTATTATGAACAAATGCCATTTGAAATTTTGACGATTATTTGACGCAGTCTTCTTTGTTCAGTAAGATGTTTCGAATACACTATATATGTACATATATATACATACATAAATAGGTATATGGTACAATTATTATAAATATCTCCGTTATATTAAGGGTTTCTGGAAGAGATAAGCTGTTATCCCATGTACACAAATTTTGTTTTCATAAATATTGTTTTCTAAGAATTTTGTTTGGTACTTAAATAAATATATGCATATATACGCGTATAATTTAAAAGTAAAATAATTATTTTATTATCGATGAAATATGGATTTTACACTTAGTAAAAGGATATTTGACTAAACAGAAAATTATTGAAGTTAGACATACGGGTTTTAAGTATAACAGTGTTTTGATTTTTTTAAAGATATTCCGGATATAAAAATTATCTTCTATTTACCCAGGTCACCACATTGAGTTTCATACTTTAAATGCGTTTAAAAAAATGCCAATTAAATAGCAATATATCAAAAAACTCAAATTCTGTTCCCCACATCCATTAACAATGATTTACCGATAATTGGAATTGGAAAAGAAATGGAAAACCAAAAGAGTTCTGTAGATTTTCAATACAGACAAAATCAATGCCCGTTATATAACAGAGAAAAATTCACCACAAAATAATAACAACAGTGAAAATTAGCTTAACTCTAACTTATCATTACGTATTACGTTTTTTAAGGTTTCATGTTTATCATAATTCTGTATGTTAGCACTTATATCGAGAGGCATAATTGATCCGATATGCGTGATGGACGATTGATTATCATAATATCGTGATAAGTTATCGCACTGATAACTTATCATTATATTATGTTTAACAAACAAAAGATTATAGGCCGTTATAAAAATATAAGCCTTACCAAAATTGCAAATATAATTTCAAAATTAAACTTTTTTTATATATGTTTAAGGATGACATTGTTTAAACTTAAATTAAAAAAATACAGTTATATAAAGCCAGCGTCATACATGAGACTAAATCCGATATGAATTGGCTAAAATAGTCGTTCATTGTAATGACGCAGATGACCACCCACATCCATATATCACGCGAGATGAACAATGATGTGATCGTTTCTATTAATTTATTTGATCCATTTTATATTAAAAGATGTAAATACTACTACTACTAATAATGAAATATGATTATAATTAATAACAATTATACTAGTAATATATAATTTATTTTGAGATATTATATTATATCTTAATACATATTGTGTGTATCTTTGGATATTAAAGAAAACTTATAAATAATTTGTAATATCTATAGATATGTTTTTTCATAAACGAAATACTACAATATCAATTGCGCGTCATTATGAAAATTAATGTTTCATCAAATACTTTCGGCTTATTTCAGTTAGTGTTACCATAACATTATACGTTATAATTAAACGTTTTGTATTTAATCTTAATTATTTTTTTTTATTGTATGTCGTATAAATATTATATCGAAAATACTCACCAGACTCGATTGGAGCGATGTCTGGTCCATCGTGGGGTGTTATGATATTCATCGTGTTTCCTATACGCAGGACGCGCCTCGGCTCAGACACTTAAAACTTTAGTTAAAACGAGAACTCAAGAAACCGTGTATTTAATTTTAACACGCAAAAATAAGTTGAACCCAACAGGCTGTTGTCTGTACTGCACTATCGATTAAATTCTGAGGGTAGTCGCGCAGGCGTCCTGGGGCTCCCACCGCGCATGCGCTGTCGCTTGTAGCGGAAAAACGTCATTTGACAGATGACAGCGGGAAGACGCGCTTCCGCTTGTTTCATTGACGTTTTTAAAAACCTAATTACAGGTACATGTTAGAACTTGTCGCGCCTTTATGTCTGCAAGTAATGGTCGTTGGTTTTCCCTTTAATAATTTTATACTTGACCAAATTTTTATAACACTTAGACCGATTTTTATACTACAACGAATATAAACCGGTATCAATTTAAAAAGTTTCTGAATATATTTTAGGGCATTAACTGTATTTTAGTAATACAATTGATTTTGGGTGAAAGTAATATCTTTATATATGCCTATTAATATGCTAATATAAAGAAAAATCGAATTTCTTTTGTATGAAGTAAATTCCCGAACAATTGAACGTTAAAAATATGATACCACGTGGAAGGTACATTATCCTAGATTGGCTGTACATATTTTAATTATATTCTTTATTGCACAATAAATTAATAACATACATCAATTATGTCAATATATAGGCAAAGGTAGACTTAAGTCTAAAGAGATCTCTTCTAGTCAACCTATGAACACCTTCATAGGTGTCATTTAGGAAAATATGCGTATGATTTTGAAACAAAATCTTCTACTAAATAAAATCATTTATACTAGTTAAAGACAAAGAACCCTTACAATTTCATAATATTTATCAACTGCCTACGCCCTTATGCTTTAGTAATTTGATAATTGAGTTGTCGTGTTTAAAAGCTAATTTAATTCAATTAATTAAAGGGATAGCGGAAATATTTTTTATTTACGACAGTAACCAAGGATGTTCTTAATCGAACTAGCGAATTTTTATTCAAGTTTCACGTAATATAGTTTTAAAATAAGTTATAAATTATGTCATTTTGCACTGAATGTACATTGTACGTAGTAACAAAATTTTGCTCAAAAAGTATTTAAGAACAAATTTATTTATAGGCAACAAATTTTCGCAAATTTTTCTTTAACAAAAAAAAATTGTCTTAAAACTTTGTAACAATCAACGAAACACAAAATAGTTGTTATAAATTATTTTATTGAAAATCGTAAATAAATTTACATATAATATTAATAAATATTACATCACGAGTACAAAGTGTAGTTCGCATAGAATCGGCGGTGGCGCTGCCATAGCTATCAGATGAATGTTGTTTGTGAATGTGGAGGTGCCTAGTAGCCGGCCAGCTCAGCGAAGGTGGAGTCCATCTCGTCGGCCAAGCTCTTGTATCTGTCCTTGTTGATGCCCAACTCGTCTGTGCAAGACACGATAATATTAACACGATACACACATACAATTCACATTACTACTGCTTAAGCAAAATATTATGTAACTGCAAAGAAGTAGTAACGACGTCGTAATGATGTGAAAAACCTTGTACCTAATAAAACAAAAAATGACATGTTATGTTTATGTTAACGAAGTATTTTAAGATATATCATTATGGCGCAAGCGTGGAGTAGCTTTAAAGTAATAGTTTATAAAGAAGATTTAAGAGATTAAAGAATAAAAAGTACCTTGGAAGCATTGACCCACGACGGTAGCAGCAAAGCATAAGACGTATTAATCACAACACAAAAAGCGGGGCTCGAGACAGCGATGTTCAAAGGATTGTCGGTAAAAATGACCTAAACGCTAGAGCAAATGGAACTCAGAATTTCAGTATTGACAATCCTCTAAACATCGATGAAAAGGTTAGGGTCTATTAGTAAGAAGTAGAAATTAAAAGCGATCCTATACAAGAAGGTTACGAGATTGGAGACTTGTAGTAGATACTAAGCGGTGACCTATCAAGTGATCAGTCGCAGAAAACCTTAACAGATCGAAAAATTTGGTAGCTTGTACAAATGGCAATGATTCGGGTTCTATGGATGATGTTCTCGGGACGGTATAATCTTAAACTAAGTGCAAGGTTGTTAGTATCCTGTGAGCTCGGCGAATGTGCCGTCCAAGTCATCGCAAATCGCCTTGTATTTCTCCTTCTCGTTGAACAACGCGTCTGTAAAATTTTGTTATTAGATAAATTGCGAAGAAATTAGTGTTTAGACGCACCTGTAAATTCGATTGCATAGAATTAAGAAGAAATCAAATTATTCAATTAGAATGTTTCGATTAAAAAGCTTTGTCAACTTTCGGGAGAAGTTATAGCATTCCCATTCGACGATTGTTAGAATTATTGTTTTTAATAATTTTGAAAAATTTAGTAGAAAGTTTAAGTAAGAAATTTTATGCGCTTTGGGACTATTCTCGAAAATTGCAAATTGATATTATAGTGAAATAATTTATGAAAAATCCAAGAGTAGTCCGTATTATAATCATTAATCATATTATTATAATGTGTGTTATATTGTCTTATGTCTGTTATTTGTTTTAGTAAATACATACCTTCGAGCCTGTCAACTTCCTTCTGGAGTTTCTTGACGGTCTTCTCAGCGTACTCGGCGCGAGCCTCCGCCTCCTTGAGCTTGGAGGTGAGGGTCTTCAGCTGCTTTTTGAATTCTTCTACACGCTGGTTAGCCTTTTCTTCGGATACTTCCAGAGATTTAAGGGAGTTACCTACGACCTAGAGGTAATACAATATTTTATTAAACGAATATAATATAATACTTTTATTTATTATAACAGGTACTTTAACATGGCATTAATAATTATAAGTACCAATTAAAATTGTTGACTATAATGATTGTTCAAGTTGAATTCACCTGGTAATTCAATACTCCCGTGGGCCTATTAGTGCTATTACTACTGTATTTGAGACGTATTATATGATATATCATATACATATAGCTAATAATAGCGTAGTTAATAATAATGTACCTTCAATTCCTCCTCAAGTTCTGAGATTTTAGCGTCACCAGACTTGACACGGTCCTCAGCGACTTCGAGTTCGTCTTCAACGAAGGCCAGCTTACGTGAAACCTTGGGTTTAAATATACAAGTTAGTATTTTATGTCTTAGTGTGTAATATTGAAATTGTTTATAATATGAAATAAGGTCTTATGAGTAGTGAGAGGACTTTTTGGTGTAAAAAAGTCCTCCCTTAAATTGAGAACCTACTCCTTTTTTAAGTGGATTAAAAATACTTTTATAATACTCTCTGCGCACACGACTCGATAGTAGTTATTTGATTTCTGTTTAGGATTAGTCTTATAGCTTTTTATCACTTGTTCAAATTCTCAATTCGTTAAGAACTTTTTTATATTACCTCATCAGATTTGCCGTCAGCGTCTTCAGCGAGCAGACGCGCTTCCTTCAGTTGGTTGGTAAGTTGGTCCATACGTTCCTCATCTTGTTGTGCCCTGTTCTCCAATACTTTGCACATACTGGAATCAAAGGAAAAAAATTACAAAATATGTAAGTAAATTACATTATTTTCTATCTGTTTGTAATTTCAATTTAACAGCTTTTAGCTATAATGAAATAATACGCCGTACATATATCAAAACATAATTTTTAAAATTTTGGTCCATCTGTCTGTTGGCTTCGACTAATCTCTGAAACGGCTGGGCCGATATTGACGGGATTTTTACTCACAGTAAGATAATGTTATGAGAAGTAACTTAGGCTTCTTTTATTTTATTTTTTTAAATTAATAAATAAAAAAGAGGGTTACGCGAAAACAAAATTGAAAGCTAAGAAATAGTGAACAATAATCGATTTTAGTAGGGAAGGTAAACATTATACAAAAAAAATTTCCTCAAATTACCGCGGGTGAAAACCGCTGGGGTTTCAGGAAATTTGAAGAAAACAGCACAACTCCATAAGCACAAGATCTTACCGGTTGTTCTCGTCAGCAGCCTGTTGAGCTTCAAGCAATTTCTGCTGGGCAGTGCCAGACCTCTCCTCGGACTTCTCAAGGTCCTCCTCAATCTGTTGCACCTTCCTGTTGAGAGCGGCCACCTCCGCCTCAGTCGCGGCCAACTGCTTCTCCTTCTCTTCCAAGTCTTTGTTGGCCTGTTCCAGCTTGTTCTTGTTCAGGACGAGATCCTCCTCGACCTGGGCGAGTTTCTTCTGGAGCTCACGTACTTCCTCATTGACCTGTAATAGAAGTAAAAAAAGAAGTAAAGTAACAGCCTATAAATGTACATTAAATAGGTGAAGGCCTCCTCTCCTATTAAGGTGAAGGTTTAGGAGCTTAATCTTGGCATCTGAAGGTTGTCAGATGTACATGTAGCAGAATTTCTCTCATGCAGGCTTTTTCACGATGTTTTCCTTCACCATAAAGCACGACATGAATTTAAACACAACTTTAGTACTTGACAACTCAGCGGTGCTAGCCATGATTTGAACCCACGATCATCGGTCGAGATCGACGTTTTCTGTTTGAACGTACAGGCATGTACACATGGCCTGTATTTATGGCCAAATAATTATGATTAATTATATATTTTAATAATGATTATTTATATACTTATTTGATGAACGTGTACCCATGAAATTTAATATTTTATACTATGATAGAGATGCATAGATACATAGAAAATTTGTTGGAAATATATTAAAGTTATATTATTGATTATTGAGAGGAATTAATTTTCTATTATTCCTCGTGTTAATAAATAGTACAACAGCTCAACATTGACGCATAACTTTTTGGCCGACTACGGCGAAGCCGAAGAAAGGGATTATGATATTGGTAGTATGTATATGTATGTATGTATGTTCTATTGTAAGGTCTAAACTAATTAATAGATTTAAATGAATGTCGTCTCAATAGATTCGTAATAATAGCCCGAGTGACGTGGGTTATATAAATTTAACCAAAATTATATATGACGGAATTTATTTACGTAATCGAGTTTTTAAGCGAGTCGAGTTTACAGATTGTTTTCATGTCCTCACCTTCTCAGCACGGAGGTTGGCATCCCTGGCCTGCTGTTCGCAGGTATCTGCCTTGTCCATGGCATTGTCCTTCTCCAGCTTCATCGCCTGCATCTTCTTCTTGATCGCGTCCATGGTGGCGGCTTTGTTTTTTTACGGTCCGGTCGAAAAAAATACGCCAGCTACTGGCCTGTATAGACAAAATATTTATAAGTATAATACTTTTAAGTATTTAAATATCCCAATATGTTTCAATGGTTGTGAGTACAAGCTAAACCCCAGAGTTACACAAAGCAAAGACAAACTAAAATCGATCTATATGATTACTAATACTTCGATATTATACGAATTCAATTCAATTCAATTTACTAATAGTAGACTAAACAATTATTGATATTACATTTCTGATTAATGGTATTGTAAACGTACACGAAAATGGCTACTACGTTAAGACAGCCGTAGAATGTTAATACAAATTTAGACTCATATATTTTTAGCTCAAATGTTTGTCATACAATTAGCTATAGAAATTTCATAAATGGACGCTGATAAGCAATACTGTGTCAAGCCACACGGACTTCATTTTGAAAAAATGGCGTCTAAAGATATCAAACCCATTTTAACAAATTTGTTTGAAGAAGTATATGTATATCCACCTTTTGTTTTTTGATAAAAGATATAATTAATTAAATTTAGACTAATATATTTAATATATTATCTAATAAAAAGTTTTTCAATTATTTGAGGTTATTGTATAAATTGCAAAATATGGAACGCACTTGAAATTCGAAACAATTAATTAAGAAACTTTTTTCCGTACTTATTTAGTTTATAGTACCTACTTTAATTTTTTTAATAATGTTAAATAGGTGGTGCAGTATCAAAATACATTAATATCTCTGAATTTGACTTTTTGTGGGTTGACACATTATTGCTTATCATCCAAATATAAGTTTATGTTATAGGTATTCAAGCATATTTGTTTTATACATAAAGCTCATATTTGGCTCAACGCCAGACTAACAAATGCTTGATGCACGTAAAATTTTAACTGCTGGTTTAATGTTCGTGATATTAACCTGTAACCTATTTTTACTGGATTAAACAAAAATTATGTGATTATCTATTTTAAGCAGTAGGTATTAACTCATGGAATGTTCTTATTAGGTCAATGTTTGTATATGTTATGTCTATATTAATAATTTAAAGCTCCTTATCATCAAAAAAACTTTAGGCAAAAAAATAAATGAATTAAATATTTTTTCCAAATTATTAACATGTTTCAACAGGGACTAACGAATTCTCGTGAAAAAGTTATACCAAAATGTATCTAAATTGATTCAGTGGCTTAGACGTGAAAATGTAACAAATAGACGCAGTCGGACAGATCTAAGTTAACTTTAATAATGGTATGAATAGTGGGGATTTTTATTTTGTCCTTCAAAATTAATTCCATATAAACTTCCAGGGATTAAAAAAAAATTATAATCTATAACACATCGAAGAAAAGTTTCGTCATTTTCTTTTGATATCGCTTTTAGACTACTAAATATTTATATAAAAACATGTTTTTTTTTTATAAATTTTATATGTAATAATAACTGTATTCTGTATACCCACATTAAATTTGGACTAACAATTCATTGGAATTTACTATACAATCTCATAGAAAGTAATTAGCCATTTCTTGAATATCACAAATATCATGTTATTCGATCATGACATTTCATGTAGCTATTTTGAAACTTTGATGTAAAAGTTAATATTGTTAGTGTAAGCAGGTCATCCTCTATATCTAGCAATGTCTTAAAATCTTTAAATATAAGTTCCGGGCGCCGTTAAAACGATTCGTAAATCTTATTAAAAAACCAGCAGTGTTTTACGTCTGGAGATTGCGAAAATAACGAAGGCTCGAGTATTTTTGGCCAGCCGTCAAGTGTTACCGATATTGTTAGACGATATTAATGTTGCTCTGTGAACAGCTGGTGTGCGTCTGAAGAATTTATCGTTCTAAATATTCTAATTTATATACAGAATGAAAATTAGAGCAACAGCGTAAATGGCTTTGAGAAAATAATATAAAAATTAAAGACAAATCGTAACGTAAATGTTATGAAATATTAAAATTTTACTGATTTTATCTCCCTTAATCTGTATATTTCCCATTTTTTTTTTAATCTTCGTGTACGTGTTGTACAAAAGCTTGAGTTTGATTGCAAAGTCATCTCAGTATTTATGTAAGCTATTGTGTTGTCCAAAAAGGTAATCCATATTTAAAACAGTATCCAAAAAAATTAGTGAAGTAAAATAAATGATATTGTAAAAGAAACAAATGAAAAATTGTAGTCTACGAGAAAAGCATAGAACAATCGAGTATAGATAAAAATGTCGCAGACTGTCGCAGCTTTTAAAGAAATAAAAAAAAAACTTTTAATGAGGTCTTACAAAAACGTTGCTAATATTTTATAAAATTTAATTAACTTTTTCTAAAAAATAATAGCGTGTTCTAAAGAAAAAATTCAAAAAGAGATTCGTGTTCGAAAACTTTTTTCATGTCTCAATATTATTCACAAGAAAAAACGTTTCTATTTTTTTTTTCCAAGAAACAATACGAGAATAGATGACATTCAAAATTTGAAAATTTATAATTCTTTTTGACAATTTCAATTCATTGAATAACCATTGAATAAGCTCTTCAAGCATAAAATTCTTTCAACGGTTAAAAAGTAAAACATTAAGTTATAACTAAAGTTGCAATGAACTTCCATAATTATGAAGTTTAATATCTAATATAATATGTTTGTTATATAATTTATGTTAAAGAGTGTCTTTAAGCAAACATTTTAATTAAAAAATTTTATTATGTTTTCTTCTTTATTAGAATAGATTTAAATGGAATGATTTTATATTATTTTAAGGTTTTTGTTTTGTTGTTTCATTCAAATTTAAGTTGTAAGTTTAATATTTGAATACATGGAAAAAATGTATGTCCATGTTGCACACGTTTTGAATATGTGCCAAAAAATTTATGGTCCCATTTCAATGACCTATTAACATTTGCTTCCGGATAAATATTCTACTAAAACTATTTTATGAACAATGAATATATAATATAAAAAATAAACAGTATTATATTATACAGTATTGCTCTTTATTTTATTAAAATGAATACATTTACTACAATTTGCGAAGCCTAAGCTTAATGTTATAAATTTTATTATTATTTAGTTGTATGTTTAAAATTTGTTAAAATGTATCTATGTCTATTATTTATCTCTAATTGTATATCTGTCTTGTATTGTCAAACTATCGGTACGTATATCTTTAAAATTGTAATAAAAAAAAAATTGAAAACTGTTCAAAATTTTTCTCGTTCTTAAAATTTCGAAAAACTCATGCAACAATAGTTATAAGTTAATTGTAATTAGTTTTACTATTCGTATAATAACTTATTTAAACTAAACATTTTTAAATAACATAATTATTTATTTCTAGTAGCTGTTATTTAATAAAAATACTTTTAATAGTGTGTATCGTTAGTATTTGCGAGCCAAATATGTACCGAAAGAATAATGTTTCAGCGATGTTACGATGTGTACGTGTGTGGGTGTTTTATGTGCGTACAATATACTAGCATTCGACAACAGCCGAACATTTCTAAAAGTGGCGCGCCGCTCATTCAGTAATAAGACACCTCATTAGTAATGTCGTATAAGGCGTCCCAATTCACTGATAAACGGGCCACGTCTGATTATAAATAAAAATTGAAACGAGTTTCCTCATATCGCTAAATAAATACTGATGTTCGAAGTGTCCGCAAATAGTTCGGAGCTACGCGCGGACACTATTTTCAGCGAGGACGCGCACGCGTTGAAACCCGAGTCACTCCGAGAGACAACGAGACGGACGCACCACCCTAAGCTCCACCATATCACATTTCCGCAACTTAACTTCGATTAGTGCAAGCGAAACACTCAACGCATCAGCTTGGATACACCACTGCACTTCACTATCACCCAGAACGGTCGGCGCGCAGGCGGGTGGCTCGGTGAGGTCCGTGGGTATCCAGGCTGGTGGCACTCACCTAGCGGGCTGTTCACACGGCGGAGCGACACGCACTGCGCGCGCGCCCGCCCTGCGCTCGCGCCGCCCGCCCGCACTATTTTCGGTGCCAAAAATCCAGGATTCCGATCCGCCATCGCAATCACGACATGCTCGCTCACTCCCACATCGGTATCCGCTTCATTTCCATGCGATTTTCGATGTCATGGATGTTTGGGTCACCTCCTTGCGAAAATCAGTCTTCCGTACTTCTGTTTGTTATAAACTCAATGGAATAAATAATAGTTATACAGATTAAAGCCTAATTTTCAATCATTTTCTAGTAGTAAAAAAAAAGTCTACCACAACAAGACGCAACCCCTATACAAATTAAAGGTTAAAGAATTGTAAATATTATAAAAATTTTAAATTTGTGTTCAATTGTTATAGAAGTTAATATATGAATATATTTTCATTTTACTAAATAAATATTTCCCTGGTAAATTCGGAGTCAATTGAACTCTTCTAGAAAACATAATTAAAATTTTAAATAAGTATTTTTATACAGTTATTTTTTTTAGATTTTAGCGATTACACATTGAAATAAAAAAGTGTCAGATTTTGGCATCACAGCGTTAAAATAATAAAAAATAACTAGCATCTACCATTTAAATTCATTTTAAATAGTTTTGTTTGCTTTCCCTCGAAGCTTTACCCGCGTGGTACGTTGATAGAAATCATATATTATTCTGATGTATAACCTATATTATTGTAGAGTTTCATCAAAAAGTAGCCTTCGCGTAAAAGAGGAACAAACATACCCTATCATCACAAAATATCTAGTTTATAATATAGTATTAAGAAGAAATGTTATTATCGAGAATAATACTCGAAAAGGATCGCTATCGCTATCGCGTTTTAAATCCCTATTGAGGCTACATTAATAACTAAGATTATATAAACGACGTATATTTTTTCTTATGGTTAGTGATTAATAGTGAGCTTAAACTTAGACGAAAATTGTGGGTTATATTTTTGTTTGGGGGACCAGGATTTGCCTAAATACGAATTAAAGTTCTGGGGACACCTATTTTCTATATTAATTATATGCGTTAGATTGTGAAAAAAAATTAGTCTTATGAATGTAATCATAAAATATTATTTTTTGAAAGCTTTTGGCGCTTAATCTCTTACTCTTCAAACTTTCATATTTTAAACTAGCTCTCCCTTGCAGTTCCACTCGCGTTTATGATTACTGCTTCACTCCTATGAGTCGTAGCGTGATGTAATATGGCCTATAGCCTTCTTAAATAAATGAACTATCTAACTCAAAAATAATTTTTAATTAGAACCAGTAATACCAGAGATTATCGCGTTCATACATAAAAACAAACAAGAAAACTCTTTAGTTTAGATAATGTATGCTCGAGTACGTTTACGAGTTAGTACTTAAACGTTAACCATCCTATTTAAATATAGCCAATTGTATCTTAATAATCGTGAAACAATAGTTTTACTTTTTCAGAAGTAGACTATCGGTCTAGTGTAAAGATACTGAACTGAATTTAACGTCAACGGCAGTTTGGATCCCCACTTGGGACACATATTTGTATTTGGACAAATATTTATTCGTAGGTTTCTGAGGGTTTTTCCTTGTGGGACTTTCCATCGTATCTCGGAAAGCACGTAAATCTGTCCGTACCCTTATTATAATCTCCTGAAAATTATCGATACTCTTATTGTTAGAAGAATTTTTTTAGTCTAAATGTTTAATGACTTGCACTCGGGGATTGTGGAAGTCAGATGGAATCTCTCTCTGTAATAATAAGTAACTTGTAAATAAATGGTCGAAAAATATAGAAATTACAGTATAATTAGAAAAAATACTATGGCAAAAAAAAAATAATCAAGAAATAAATAATACTTTATAGTATTTAATAAGTCAAATTACAAACACATGATGTAAGAAACCTGTGAAATAAATTTAGATATCTTCCAGGTGGATAAAAACTTGTTTCAATATTCTACTTGCGATTTTTGATACTAAAGAAATAAAGTAAGGTAAAGCCTGTAAATATCCCAATGCTCCTGAAAAAGGCCTCCTCTCCCATTAAGAAGAAGGCTAAGAGCTTAATCCACCACGTTGCTCCACTGCGGGTTAGCGGATATAGATGTATCAGAATTTCTCCCGGCACATGAAGGTTTCCTCTACAGATTTTTGATACTAGGGTTACAATCTTGTTATCAATTGTACAGTTTATGTCGCAATCGCTATTAATAGATCACCGTTTTCAATAAACTGACTATTTGACCGATTGGTGAACAGTTAAAGTTAAAATTAAGTATGTAGGAACTAAGTGCATCAAATTTATTTGTCTGCAAACTACCAAATCGTTATAATGTGCATACCTACGCACTGGCTTACATCATCATACTTATTAAGAACACGACGGAACTATTAACCGATTGTAACTCTGTATTTTGAACTCTGACTAATAATTTAGGAAATGTTTCTATTCAGACTGATAATAGTATTCTGATACTAAGGCCGTGTTTGAAAAATGTGGCGTGTGCCAATTGCTCCACGTCCAGAATTAAATTTGTAGGTTTAACTCCCCTTATTATTATTTTAAAACAACTCTGTAACCTGGTAACAGGTACTTTAGTACGTACCTAATAAAAGCTGTAAGTCTATCGAAAATAAGGCTCTAACAGAAAATTCTTTCAGGTGTAAAGCTATGAGAAATAACTTATGTGAACTTTTATGAGTCTGACAGCAAAACTAATAAGTGTAATTCACGTCTACGACTATTTAATAGTATATTATGTGTATAATATATTCTTGGTATCTTAGTAACCTAAGAAATCAACGCCGATGTTTGAATTATGACGCTTAACACTAAAAATAACTAAACTGATCTTTTTACACGCCAAAATAGAATGTTGTGCTTTCAGCGTTCATGTATTGTAAATTTATTTGCGAGTTTCTTTATTGTGTAAGAATTCAATTTCTATACATAGTATGTTCGACTAATGATTACGATTCTTTAAATAGGGGTTTCTATGAGTGTATCACCTCATATTTCTCATTAAGAAAATCTCAATAATTTTTTTTATTTAGTACTATTGAATGTCAAATACAACTCATAGATCGATAATTAGAACTGTCAAATATTCGTCACTCATTACGAGGCAAGACTATTGCACTTGTGCGTCGTAAGCCGTAGATAAGGGTCACGCGTGAGAGCAGCGAAACTTGAACACGATAATATTTAAATGAAAAATCCGATTTTTTATGCGCAATGTGATGTACCCTCCATTTAAAGAATGCAATTAATTAAAGCATTTATTGTAGGATATATTAATATTTCAGGTGATAAGCTATTCGTGTTTTTTTTTTCGTATTAATTCGACACCATTTAAGAATACAATATATACTTTAAAAAGGGATTATGTAAAAAAAAACTCAATTTTAATTTTTTTATAAACGTATATTTATCTGAATGAAACAGTTACTCAAAGCTTTTGACACACTCTGTAGATAAGAAAAGCTAATTATGTATAGAAACTAAGCAGTCGTAACGCGGAGTACAAAGGATTGAGTGTGGAAGTAGATAGCGTCATACAAAATATATATTAAATCTTACATTAAACACGGCTATTAATATTAGACAACTGTAAAATAAAATTTTCTTATATTTCTGTAGATATGTAGGTTGTATACATTTTTTGTTATTTTTAATATAGTATTTATCAAAGTAATAAAATCTATGCAAATGGGCATTGCATAATTTTTTGTATCAGTAGCTGGCCGGCAAATTAATACAGAAAACTAATCTTGATCTATGCATTCAAATCAAAGACCAATATAATAAAAATAAGCTATTTCAATTAAACCAAAAATAACGTAGGATTTTTTTTTAATTCGTTAAGAAGCCCAGCTATCTCCTTTTGTATATTAATAAAATTAAAATAAAAAAAAATTAACATGCGCACTATAGATTTTTCATTTACAGTTGTCTATTACACACTTCGTACTGATATAAAAATCTACTCGATTCATTGAAACATTAATAAGTAATTGTAGGTACAAAATTTTTAAATCTATATGAACGGTCCTTTATCATACAAATAATAATAACTCGGTAACCTAGCCGATAACTCCGTAAGTAAATTTTTAATTATGCAATAAAAGCAAATTTTAATCGATGTCATACAATTATTAATTATTAAACAGCGGCAGTGTTCTAAACATATTAATTGATATATTATAATTTTTATCATATATATTTTTTTCTTAAACGTTATCAATCACACTAGTCACTTTAAATTTAACACCTTAGTACAAAATGGTTTTTTTTTTTCGAGTTATATTGAGCGGAATGTGTGAGCGAATCACTTCAAAGGCCTTTCTTTAAATCTTACTAATCTTAAAGAATAGCAAGACAAGATTTTAAAAAAATTGATGAAGTCAGCCTTATTAGGCTGAAATTATGAAAAAAAGTTATTTAAATTCCTGACTATGATTCTTATAAAAAAATATTTAAATTAATTTGAATGGAATGTTTTAAGTATTATAAAAAAGTTTTTTATTGCATTTGATATTAAACATTTTTTTTTCTTTTCACTGTGTCTGTTCTAAAGGCACAAAAATGTTCAATCAGGTCTTCCTTAAATAACTTTTTTGTACAGATCGTAACTACTTATAAAAACTACGTTTGTTGTTAAAATAAATACAATTTAAAGTGTTATATAAGAAGTACAAGGTCATCAAAAATCATTCATCTTCATGTGCACTACGCAAATTATACAAAAGCAGTTTTCCCGCCATTTCACTGATCTTTCTTAACAAGATGGCGGCACAATTTTCTTGCGTTGCTAACTACTAATAACCCGATAAATCTGCGAACGTCTGATCAACTTCTTCGGCGATGGCTTTGTATTTACTTCTTTCTTCAACCACTTCATCTGTCAGAAATATTAGTGAAGTAAGATAAATTAATATTGTTAATGTTTATTTTATACAAACCTCGACATATTTAAACCAATTTATTTTTATTTTGTAGTTAAGATTTATTTTTGTTTTGAAAAAAAAATGTGTTGTAACACAGTACCCTGGAACTCGATCACATAATATTTCAGGGAACTTTTAATAGTATGATATTTAATGAAATATAATTTAAGGCGACTGTACCTACTGGTCCTTCCTATATAATAATCGCTACTAATTAGTAGAAATCTAATAAAATATATTTTGTAATATTGTTGATATATTTAGGATTTTATTTTTGTTCCTATATTTAGGAATCATATTATTTAGGAATATATTTAAAGTACATGTTTTTTTTTTATGATGCGCTATAAATATTAATGTACATTGAAAGTGTAGTTTTCAAAATTAAATAGCGAAAAATAAAAATAGCAACATAAATAGGCACGATTTCTATGTAAATACTGCTCAACTTATAAATACATACATATATAAGCTGATTTTACTATTCGATTAAACGTATTATTTTATTTACGTTTGTTTTCTTCTAAAACTTTTTTTCATATTTCTTTCTTAAATACGTTTACTACATACGATGATGACTACATACGATATTTCTAAATTCTACGATCTACTGATAAATCTACAAAGTAGACTAAAATGTGTGTCTAAAATCTAATTTTCTATGTATAGTCAGCTCATGCAATAATTGCTAAACAATTTTTATACTTACTAGTGTCCATAATAAATTTAATGATTTGTCTCTTCAATTAACATTATTATATACAAAACGTTAAATATTACTTATTTGATTACTGCCTTATTTAAGTTCAATGTATGAAAGGGCCATAAAATAAATACAAGAAAGCTATTAAATAAATATATATATTTTAATTATATAATTAAGGAAATAAAAATGAAACAAAAGCGTAAATTAATAAATTATTTATTTTTTAAATAATTGAAAATAAATACCGCCGTAAAAGTAGATGTGATACTTTAAATTAGGAGTATAAAATATAATATGTCTATACAGATATTGCGTGCCGGTGGTCGCACCAGCTTGCTGCTGGGCGGGAGAACAGCCCCAAGCTTAATCCTTGAGGATGAGCTCCACGAAGGCAGTGTCCAAGTCGTCTCCGATGTCCTTGTACTTCTCCTTTTCGGCGACAAGTTCGTCTGCGCATTTTCATCGTGTAATTAATTTTATACGTTCAAAAACATATTGCCTAAAATAATCTACTTTATGGTTTATACCTACATCTTTCTTAGGCTTTTGACCAAATAAAAAAATTAATAAAAAACTACAAATTAACAGTTATGTTACAATTAAAAAAGTGTCTCGTCGCTTGAATATAATGTTACCGAAACGACCTGTACGTCAGTGTACAGTTTCAAAATCCCATTGAATTTACTAACACTTTATAAAACCCCATAAGTCAAGTTTTGCAGCACAATGTTTAGCGGCAGATGTAAAAGTGTATAAAGTATTAAAAAATGCTTACATGTCGCGATCCTGGTTATTCCGAAGCCATGCGTCGTTTTCGCTAAGTTAGCTGTAAGTTTGGCTTTAAAAATCGTACCGACGACACTTTCAATGCATGCAGTTTTATAAGCGTTGGCAATCGACGCTTTCGACACGTGTAGGCGGGTAATCGAAAGAACAATGTGATGGGAATATATTTTACTGGCTTAAATGCACATGGAAAGCTTAATATAGTCGACAAGCGTTATCCGGTGGTCAGTGGCAGCACGTGCAGCGTTCGCAGACTCGCCCCAAAGCCCGCGGTATGCCCAGTTCCTTGAACGCCACGTCCAACTCCGTTCCCATTTCGTGGAATAGCTCCTTCGCGGAGATCAGATCGTCTGCGGAGACCGACGCGGTCAGTCGCTGCACGCTCCTCGTTAGTCCGTTAAACACACTCATGCATTTCGTTAATACACACGATAGGGATATTGAAACGCTATTCCACCAGCTAAATTTCAAAGATTTATTTATATGTTAATATATTTTATTCTGTACATAATTTATTTAAATCGGTAATTGCACTAATGTAGATTGGGTTTCGTTTATTGTATTAACGCGTAAATCGGGTCCACGGTTAATAGGTGAAAGGAGAATTTTGTATAGAAGGGAGAATTATTCAGCCGCGGGTGCGGCCTCGGCAGGAGCTTCGGCAGGTGCTTCGGCAGGTGGAGGGGGAGTAGGCTCCTTTGGTGGAGGTGGTGGGGGAGGAGTGGGCTCCTTTGGTGGGGGTGGTGGGGGTGGAGATGGCTCCTTGGGCGGCGGCGGCGGCGGAGCGTTCATCTTTTTCTCGAGCGCTCTCTTCGCCGCCTCGATCTGCTTCTCCGTCATGTCGACGCCGGGGATCAATTCCACGACAGTGTCGTCGATGTCGTCGCCGATGTCATTGAACTGCTCCTTGGCGTTGATCAGGTCATCTGCGGCAGGCGGGGCGGTCAGGAATCTCGAAGTTTCGACGACATGCGTTAGAACGTCCCACGTCCATGCCTCAGTATTTCGCTAATAGGGTCTCAAGGGTATCTCTCCCGGGTCCGACCGCATGTGCACGCTATCATGCCTCTATGGGAAAGGTCTGGACTCTCTTCCATGCTTCGTTTTACCACACAGATCGAAGGCCCAAAATTACCTCGTCTTCTCTCAAGGTGCATGCGTTAACAATGGTCGGAGTACTTCGTTATAACACAAAAACAAAGGGTTTTTCACATAGCCCGTGCTTCGGTGAAGATGTGATATGTACATGATTTATAATCCAGTTTTTAGTTACATTTCGATTTAAATTATCCGTATATTAATGATGTTGAAGGTGCTATTTATTTGTAACGATTAAATGTTATCTTTAATGTATTTGTATACTTTCAAGTATAGCTGGTGGAATCAGTTTGAAGGAAAATGAAAGGTTCAAACGAATTAGTAAAGAAGACAACTAGTTAAAAATAATAATATAATATATTTATAAACACGTGTTAGAATACTCTTAAAATCATTAATTTATTTCTCACGAACTTATCTATCAATTCATTAATCGATAACATTTAAAAAAAAAGACGGATTACCCTCGATCGTTTTAAATTACATTATTTATTATTTCTTTTCTGCATCGGTTATGAAACCTCGTTCGGAGGTAAATTGCCAGCTTGGAATAAAGAGCTAATTGTGAGGATTTCGAAAGTAGTAAATCTGTCATAATTTATTCTTAATAAATAACAACAAGCGGAAATTATGACACAAGAAAAGAAACATTCTCGAAACGATATAGAAATATCAAAATAATTCATATCAAGCATATTCTCATAAATATCATTATTTTACTTGTTACCATCACTCATTAAATAAAAAATAACTAATCTCTTTCCTAGTATTAAGTAAATAAAAAGTTCATAATAAATCGCAAACAGTGCACTCCCCGATACGTCTACATTACTCGTTAAATTACATCGGAATAATTACAGGAATGTCACTCCTATCTTAAGTGCAATTAATTTTGAAAAAGTATTCACGACTCGTTTTGGTCCCAATAATGGAATGTCGAAATACCTTAAATAATAATGTAAATTTAAGTCGTATTTTTTTTTTCATTTTTCATACGACTATATAATACGATTTTCAACTACAGACGCGCTAAAAATGATTGACTAATACAATGAGGAAATACACTTAAATGGCATACAAAATATTAGTAAACTGTGTACGAAATTATAAAAAAAAAATTGCACTTGGCAGTGGCGTCGTAGCGAACACTAGATTTTGACGTTACATAAAAAGCGGCTGGCAATTACTTTATATCTAGTAACATCTCGTCACCCGCCCACCTCACTTATAAATTAACTAGTCATGTCGTAAAAGAAAAAAAAAGTAAAAAAAATCGCAGCGTATAAAGTTAATAAATAATAATAGCGCGCATCTACCGTAGACGCATCCTTACGCGACGGCAGCACGATATTGACAGATGTCAGAATTGACAGGCGTCACTCAAGAGAGCAGACTAGTGAGGTGGAC
Organism: Hypolimnas misippus; assembly: GCA_037950945.1. Lineage (NCBI taxonomy): Eukaryota > Metazoa > Arthropoda > Insecta > Lepidoptera > Nymphalidae > Hypolimnas > Hypolimnas misippus. Next base: position 10,031,786 of record JBBEEQ010000013.1, on the reverse strand, counting down.
ATGTCGATATCGATAGCGAAGTGAGGCGGGCGGGGGAGGGTGGGGTGAGGGGGGCGAGGTGTTCACATGTTCTGAATGTCGTGGAGCGTGGCCTCCATCTCCTCCTGCAGGACTTTGCTCTTTTCGCGCTCGGCCACCAGATCGTCTGCAAGATCGGACGCGGCCGAGGTAAGTCACACACCACTTCAAATGATACGAGCATTCTCGATATCGATGGACTTTGTTTTCTCTCTTTTATCAAAAACAATTTTATTCAAGTAAGCATTTAAAAGCATCACTGGTTCGGAATGTAAATTCTACCAAGGAGAACCGAGAAGAAACTTGATAGGTACTCTTCTAAAATTTTGTTAATTATCTTAAACTTTTCCGTTTATACCACGATCTGCTTATCATTCTAGTTCAGATATTGACCATTATAATAGAATAATAAGATGTTAATGAACTTTACGTAAAAATATTCGTTTAAGCCATCTTTCGAATCGAAAATGCTTGGATCGATGTTAAGGCAAAACAACATTTATCTAAAAACCATGCAAAAATCACATAAAATATAAATCTACAACATCAATTCGAGCAGTCTAGCAGGACACATTTAAACTCCATGCTGACAAAATAAAAATTAAATGCACAACCGTGAAGATATCAAAATAATATTACATAAATAATTTACATAACACTGAATGAACTGAACATTAAAATGATAATATTCACAGTTGCATATTAAAAAAAACATTAAAACTAAATCTGTTACTATGAAAATAAGAAAAATAAAAATTAAGCTAGAATCATAGCGCAATGAAAGTAAATAAGCTAAAAATCTATAGTACAGCTTTGAAACTGAAGGGCAGCTCATATGATGGCTGAGATGGCTCAAGTGCGTTTATGTTTTAAGCTTTTGTTATTAATCAAACGTAACGTTGTTACAACTTGACTTTAGAGATCATTTAAAAAAAATCACTTAACCGACTGCTGTACTGGATAATACACTTATTATCTGCAGAACCTTGAAAACTTTATCAAGACATAATTATTATTACGCATACGATTTCCTTTTCGACCTAGCGATTATCGTATAATAATCTTAACGTTTTTATTATTAACATGTTCCCTACGTTTAATAAACATTTTTAAATAAATTCTAAAATATATTACCTTCAAGCCTGTCGACCTCCTTCTGGAGTTTCTGGACAGAGCGCTCGGCAAATTCAGCACGAGCTTCAGCCTGTAAACATTATTAGAAGAAACTTTAATAACTGCTCTTGTAAAACAGCCTATTTTCTGTTATTTTTATTAAAAACAAGTATGAACATTTAATTACTTAATTAAAATTTTAATAAGAACAATTTTATTAACGTTGAACAGAAAATAAACTGTTTAATTCGAAATTTCTCATGCAATATTTACTTTAAAATTCAATCATTAAAATCATTTTTTTTTTCAATTAATTTCTGTATTATATTTGAGACAAAAGTCATTACTTTAAATAAAAAAAAAGTTATAAAAAATACAAACAGAAAATATTACACAAAGGTAAAGCGACACAAATACCATGCAATTTACCTTTACCAAAAGCAGCTATGTGCTGAACTGAGGCTATAATTGAACACAATATACCGTTACCCCTTGACATGACATTTAAAGGAAAATGAAAATGATATGATATTATACAAAATATGAAGCATTGGTCACTAAGAATTCATCGACAATTCTATTCACTATATCACATCACTATACGCTAATGTTTTAGAAGAAATATTCGAATCTGTCATTACTTTTTTTTATTCAAAGTTCAAATTAGGAATACGTTACTCGTGTCGTGTATCATTTCGTTTTGTTTTAGAGGTGTGACCAAGGCCTCTATGTAGAGCAACTTACTTGTGTGAGCTTCTGCGAGAGGCTGTGTATCTTATCCTCGACGTGTTCGCGGGACGCCATCGCCTGGCCACACAGACTCATTACTTACAAGCCACCGGCATGCTAGCGCCCATGTTGTGACTATACCCTCGGGATTACCCTAATTCTTTCCCTTTTAATCCTATATATTGGTAAAGAGGTGGTCAAAACAAACGTCAGATGTCAAACTGTATACGAGTAGCGTGAAACAGTGTAATCGCGAAAGCTATAATGAAAAGGAGAATAGATATAATATTACAGAAAATAAAATAGGAAGTGAGATATATTTAAAAAATCGGTAGAAACAAATAAAGCATTTAACCACATCTACAAGCCAAGTATAGTAAAAAAATTGAAAGGGCCACAAGAAATAAAATAATAATCCCAAAAAAGCGTACGATCACAACACAGGCGCGTATTATATACATACATAATAAATAGAAAAGTAAATTAATACACATGTACATGGAGAGTCCTCTTAAATACAAAGATACATAGATGAAGCACCAACCGCTGTCAGCCACTCGACTACACGAACCTACACCGTCGAATTAGCCCATCTCCCCGACTTGTTAGCACAGGGTATAACTATAATATGAGATAATCCTTGAACAGGGGGGGCGAGAGGGGCTACTTCATGGAACACAAAGATGAGCGTGATTCGAGACTACAACCGCAACCAGAACTATCTACGAGTACAGCGGCAGATCCAGGATTTCCATTTGGGGCCAGTGGGGAATCTAGGTTTTTTGATTTGGAAAGGGCTTGACCCGGACCAAATCTAATATCATGCTTTAAACCCAGATTCATTTGAATGACTTGATTCCTCTGTCCCCTACATCCCTGAATCTGCTACCATACGAATGTCTCCTCCGTCGTAGTCGCTGTTACCTCTTTGAGCTGCGCGTCGAGCACCTTCACCTGACTCTCGTATGATTCTTCTCTTTGCGTCGCCTGTGATTACGTTTTGTTAACGAGTATACACAATAAAATAAAAAACAGCGAAACACGAAAACTCCATGCAGTATCTAACAATGCTACGGTCGAAATCTTTCCAACGGCAACAATGTCGGATACCCGTACGAAGGTTATTGAGAAAACTAAAAATACGTGTTATGAGAAAAACGTAAACAACAACTAAAAATAGAGAACGAGTATTAAATATTACAATGGGAAACGGCAAGAGTCGCACTACGTTTCCGTGCTCAGTTAATCATAAAACTATCATTATCTCAAAGCAGTACCAATGGAACGAAGTGAATTAGGTCATTTGACATATCGCGAGGCGTTCGTTTATTTTTTAACCTGCTTCAAAAATGGAGGACGTTCGGCTGTATGTACATTATTATGATTAATTGAGCATGAACACTACACTAGAGGGTGTGTGCGCACAATGCAGTTAGGCAAGCGTACAACACTCGCACAAATGAACCGATCTCGTTCACATCACACCTCCTTTAGGCGGGTGGTGAGGGTTTTGATTTGATTTTTGTACTCCTCCTCACGTTGGTTGGCCTGTTAGAATGGTATTATATTACTATCTTACTAAAACTATATTTTCCAAAATTAACTCAAATTCTGATCGCACTCGTTATTTATCTCAGACGATTTAGCAGACGTTAATAAATTCGATGAATCTGGTTGGTGCATCACAATTGAGTTTCACATCAACTTCAGTAAATTATTCAACGATTATTCAGATTTCATGATCATTAGCATAGATTCCTAGCTGATATCGTTTTTCGAAACTAGCTCTTAAAACTAATGTCATAAGGTATATTTTGAAACGTACCTTCTCCTCAGAGACTTCCAGGGATTTCAGGTTGTTACCGACAACGCGGAGCTCTTCTTCAAGCTCGACGATTTTGCTGAAAAAAACATGTGAAACTTAATTTCCTCTGCTAGTTATATGTATTTACTATGTCTGTATTCGAATGAAATCTACTTTTGAGCAAACTGTACTATGTAATTACATACTTTGTTACTTTAATGAAGATGTTAAATAGAAAATCATATTTAACATGACCGCAAAAAGGAATTTTAATTGGTCATCGTCAATATAAATAACTTGGATACTGGCATGTGTCCATCATTAAAATGAATCAGTGCTTGACCTACATACTCATCAATTTAGACTTAAAATAGCTCTCATTAATACTAAGCACAATCATGCCTGTTATAATTAATATAGTTGTAGACAGTTGCCAATACAAATTAGGAAACAATATCAATTTATACTGGCAATTATCAACAAAACATGCAAAATTAATAAATAAGGCGAATATATTTAGTTTATTATTAAAATAAGAAAAACACTAATAATTTAATTGTATAATATCTAAGAATAGATTCGAAGACGCTTGATCAAATAATTCACAAAAAAAATATTTTTTCAGAACAGACTTAATATATCTTTAGAAAGCCATTCTAATAATGTCGCGTCTTCGAATCGACATCAAGCCATTTACAACGTACTATTATTATAATAATATATAAGAAAAAACTATAGTTTTCTTTAAGTTGATAATTGTACATTGTGTCCAGGCGGACTATTCGTGTGGCAGCTGTCAATATCAATTGACAGTCATCGAGAAGACGCATGAATGTACCCGGCTTTATTTTAATTTATAGATAGTGAAGTCGATATCAAAAATAATCTCAAGCTTTAATGTCATATTAACAACGTAATTTTAATTAATACAAAGATAGACTAAGCTTTTGAAAATTGAAAACTATCATATTACTATCAGAAAACGATCATAGCTTATCAAAATGGTTGCTTAATAATATAAACGAAATCGATTTCTTATAAATATTGTAATCAATAAATGTAAATGTCATCAATTCTTATACCAGAAAATATGAATCAGCGTGACGTGTCTAAAACTGATGCATTTATTGTCTATTGAATGAATAGGCTATTCGTGACTGTACCGTGTCGTCGCTAAAGTGTAAAGCCAAGCCGGGTACAGTCGCGTCGGCAAGCGCTACTCACCACTCGCTCTGCTCAGCGCGCTCCTCAGCCCGCTCGAGGTCCTGCTCCATCAGCACGAGCTTGCGCGCCACCTACCGCCGGCCGAGCGTTAGTACACGCCCACGCACACACAACACACACTACGCTACGCTCGCCGCCGCTCTCGACTAGACGCTTTGACGGTGCAGTGCGTACAAATTGTGCTTTAACGCGCTCGTTTTAATGTTCATTTTCGCTTGATGCGGTCGGTGCAATGTGGGTGGAGGATGGGTTTGAGGATGGTTTTCTTAATTATTTTTTTTCAGCGAATGTCATCGCTCTGTTAGTATCCAAATCGATATAACTTTGGATTGAATGGTGTTATTTCAAAAACAGAATGTTTGGTTAAGAATTTTTTGGAGTTGAGGCGTTTTTTATTAAACAGCTAAGTTACTTTTTGTATTGCATAATTTGTTCAAATAACACAGATAAGAAAGCAACACGGGTGAACATTACGAAAAAAAAAATAAGGATAAAACAAAGCGGGGAGTCGAGAGCGGCGTCGAATTCAGTAAGTAAAATAAAAACGAGGGTTGTCCCAAAACATTTAAGCTCTAAAATTTAGATTCAGTAAAATTTAATGAAATAATATCTAAGTGCTATCTAGTGCGTTATTATAATCGTTATGTGATGTGTGCGCTTGCATATGTGCGGCACGCATACGGCCAGTAATTCTGGTGTAATGCGGTGCATATCTGAAAACGAAAATTGCCCTATACCACACATATTTCCTGGCATAGACTAGCCTACGGCCACGCTAAGATGATACACACACTAAAGACAGAAATTTAGTCGACACACGGACATGATAGTTAACATTGCGTAAGAAATATCCATGAGATGGGGCAACCCTTGTTTCGTTTAATGCACAGGTAATGATACTTGCAGCGAAAGAATTAATGCAATTATCACTAACCCGTGGGGACTTAAACAATAATAGTAATGCAATTTCAATTAATTTAAAAAGACAACACCTTTGCGTTAATATTATGAATGATGAAAGAAATTGTTAAGGCAATTTCTCCATTACAGCTTCCATCTCGTAGACGACCTAGACTAGACATGCAAAAAAAATCAGCGAGGAACGATGTTAGAATTACCGACGTCGATAATTCAAATTACAGTGCAGCAATGTTAAAAAAATGCAAATGAAACAACCATGCAAAACAGTGGCGAAAACTTGCAAAACGAAGCCACGGGTTCACCGCAATGTCCTTCAATGTTACTCGATACACCGCAAATAGGATATATTTTTAACTCGTTGAAATGTAAATCATCAAATCGAATTATGCATTTCATGTATATCGGACGTAACTTTGATCAAAGCGAGAACCCGCAGCGAAATTCAATTGAAACCTACGATTCACCAGCCTCGGCGCGTTCTTCCGCGCGCTCCAGATCAGCCTCAACCATGGCCAGCTTACGAGCCACCTGAAGACATCAGATTATATGAGAAAACTTTCTCCTTCCCTATTGGACTAGCGTTTAAAGTTTTATATGGTCAAGTATCGTTGCTGCTTTATTGAAATCTTAAGCAACTGCGCCCTTCATATATGGCAGTAATGCTTATGTAACGACGTGTACGGGGCTCGGACTTGTCAGTCCTTTTAAGGAAAAGAAACGTACGGTCATGCACGGTACGTCTCCATTTTGGGCTTGACTTTTAAAACTGCCTTCACCACGCAGGGTCATATGTCAGGGGAATTAGGACAATATTATTGGAACCATCTGTTTCACCACATGGTCTGCATTTCGATTAATCACATCGTACCATGTGTGAGAAATAATTTTTACGTGAATTAACAGATATCTTATCTTAAATGATAACGCGTCACAATTCTAAATCTTTTTATCGTGAAAAAACGATATTTTGCAGTACAATTAAGTCATGCTTCACAATAAAAAATAAGAACGGTTTATTAGAGTTAGTTAGGAATTGAGAAGTTTTATTTACATTTTTCTGAAAAACTTCATTGAAACACTTATTTTTTAAGGGATTAGTTATTCAAACCATCATCAAAAATCTATTTATCTTAAAGTTAAAGATTAAGACATAAAATGTACAGAATAGGACAATGGAAAGAAAAACCTGCACTAAATTAAAATGCAGATTTAGTTTCTCATAGAGGGTAACAAAGTTAATAAACACTCGATCACTCGAAAGATTTAAATAAGTAAGGATCAGGTTAAAATGCAAAGACAGGGCAAGTCAAACGACAACACAACTCTCAAAGACCTCATCGTATTTCTTGTCAGCCTCTTCAGCCAGGAACCTGGCCTCCTTCAGCTGATTCTCCAGGGCGTCCATACGCTCCTCATCGGCCAAAGACCTGTTCTCCAGGACCTTGCGGGCACTGTACCCCATAATATTGAAATTTAGTTAACGAATAAAAACAACTAAAATGGATGATTTTCAAGGGTGACCCAAAAGTTAGAAGACATGCAAGGGACGAACACAATAAATTGCAAGAAACGTTTAAAGCAACATATACCTGTTGAACCGTACCTCTGTAAAGAAAATGTATAAGTCCTTCAGAAACAGCATTTTTATCATGAATCAAAAGAGTACCGTTAAATTATGAATATCATCTGATACCTAATGCTGTTTCTCGAACTTTTTCATTCACTAACTCATAGATTAAAAGATCATTCTTAAATTGTATAGATTTTATTTGAAATCAAAAAGCAGAATTTCGTATCAATTTCATAGAGAATTTTAAATAGCTAAAGGTAGAAATTTGCCTCTGATTTCAAAATAAATTAAATTGAAATCTCGTGTTGCTATGCTATAGGTTATCAAATGATTAATGTATGTTACTAATGAAAATGGTAATCGATTTCCTTCATCTGACCATAGACAGTAGATTTAAATCTTTTTTTTTTTTTTTTTAAATTATGACGTCATCAACATGTACAGTATATCGAGACCGATATAGAGCATATCAACACGAGGTTATCTTTGTCAACTGTTGTTTCACCTCTTCGTATTTCTTGTCCGACTCCTCGGCGATGAGTTTGGCCTGTGCGAGTTGGGCTTCCAAGATGGCGACACGATCGTCCTCCATGTTGGTTCGGTTCTCCAGCGCCTTGCGTATTCTGGTTAGTGCGGGGCCAAACACATGCATGTTATAAACATCGATAAAAGTTACGAAATGGTTTATGGTAATTTTTTTCTGATTTCTTAGTTTCGAAAGAATTTTTGATTTATTTATTGATGGTACAATTCTCCGATACTAAGAAAAAAACGTGTTGTAAATAGTCAACTTGTAAGATATTAAGATCAGAACTTTAGAAATAATGCAAATCAAGAATTAAGGAAACTAATAAAACAAACAAAAAAAGATAGAACTAGAAAACACATAGGTTATGTGAATTTACTAAAAATAAACACTCATGCACATAAAACTGTTAATTTGGACTTAAAATAAAAAAAAATTGAACTATTTAAATATTTATGTTACAAAATTCTGTTATAGTAAAAACAAAAAAAAAACATACTATCCAACATGATATTTTTCGTTATAAAAATAATGTCTTCGAAAAATGGATAATTATTATTTCTATTAATTTTTAAATTTTTAAAATTTAATTGATAGCACGTTGTACCGTTTTTATTCAATATGATAACAAAAAAAGTACATGTATAAATTGGCGCGAACATGTGTATGACGGTTGTAAAATGGCGCGGACTCACCGTTCCGACTCATCGGCGGCCTGGCTGGCCTCCGCGAGCTTAGCGGTTGCGGTCGCGAGACGTTCCTCTGACCTCTCCAAGTCTTCCTCGAGCAGTTGGATGCGTCGGTTGAGCGCAGCAACTTCGGATTCGGCCTGTAAACATACATACGTTCAATAATCATTGCTGGAAAAATCTTCTGCATTTATTTAATAACTTCGCTATTAAACAAGTAATCAATTTGTAATCATTCAAAACAATTAAATATATTATGTTTATTCCTAATAGGATTTCATAACAAGCCACTTATACTGGGCGATGACGAATGGAACGCTGATAAACATCACGTTACCGAATAAGTATTAATACGTTTATTAATTTACATTTCCAATAAAGTACGTGATAATTATTAATGTGTCTCTTATGTGTTTAAAGTCTATTACATGTCTTTTAAACAATTTTACATTTCTCGATACACAATATATTTTTCTTTTACAAAATGTACTGGAATTCTATATCGAGTATAAAACGGAAAATGACGTGACTAGTGGACATTAGTGATGTACTATATAATTTACCGTTCTTTTACCGATTTTTACCGTAGTAATCTAAAACAGTCACACATTAAAGATTAGAGAACTTTTAACGTAGCTAACATTTCCCGGGGTTTTAAGTATGTGTATCACATCAATGTTGCATTGTTAAACGTCGACACATTATACGTGTTAAGAATTAACCGCCGTTCGGAATATTTCGCTAACAGTTTCATTTATATTCAACAGCTACGCACATGTTAATGACATCACACGTCCTTGTTGCGAGGAAGCTGAAACGAGTCCCAGTTTCTCCTTTTATCCTGTGTCGTCATTAGTTCGTACTCTAATAATAGATATGAGGAGAGCTACATACAGGCACATGTCTCTGCCTATCGACTGTATCGATGTAATTTAATTAACAACTACACGTATCCGCGTAGTAATCAAGTACACATTTATAGGTAGGTAATACAAAACCTATTTGTTGATCTACAGAAGAATGATTCTTGAACTGTGAAGAGGTAATCAAATAATACTTTATTCATAGATGCTAAGTCACCTTGAACTCGCGACGTATTCAATTTGACGTCTTAAGGTTACTTCGTATTTACTAATGACTAGTTAATCGTATTAGCGGTCATCAACCTAATGAGTTTTAAGTTAGAAATTCTGAAACAGAGACATCACTAATTTTCCTATGGTAACTGATCCGACACATTAATAAGGTTTCTCGATGAGTTACACATCAATACACAAGGTAATGGATCAGTTTTATGAGAGGGTACTGCATATTGTTTAAAATTTTAACATTGAACAGGACACCAGCTATGTAACAATTGAACATCGAACAATGGCCAGCCCAACAAACAAATAAAACCTATCCCAAAATGGTCAGGCAAAAGGAAAAGTATTTGTTCCATTTTAAACCTTGTATCCGTTATCGCTTAATAGATTTAGCATTAAATAATTAATGGTATTTCTAAAAATCATTATAGCTAGCTAATTAGTTAAGTCCGGTTTAATTGTTCTCTTTAAGCATTTATAGAAGCGGTAGTGATTTCTTTATCACTTCAATGTAGGTGTGGTAAAGAGTAATTACAATAGTGTTTGTCCTGATTCAATGTAAAATAGCATTGGCACTTATCTTATCCGCTTCTGTCTTTAAATTATATCATTTAAGTGTAATCCTGTAACCTACACAAATGTATCGCTATTATTAGACGTTCACGTACGTCTACGAAATAATATAAGAGAATTGACGAAATTTAGAATTTCGCAACAAAACGTATTTATGATTAATCATCATCAATGACTATGGAAATATGACTTTTATGAATTTAATACAGAATTAGTTCAGGTGAAGTAAATTTATATCCATCGCGATCTTAAGTGAACAATTTCTTATCGGCTCTTGATACATGAATGCTGATAAGAGGCATTGTGGGTTATAGGAAGTAAAAAGTAGAAATCTTGAACCTACTTTGGACAAAGATTATTTAAATGAATAATATAAAAACGTTAAATACAACTTTTTGCCTTTTTAGGATATAATAACCAAATATATCCTTCGCGTAAATATATTTGTGCATTGCAGCCTTATAAATTACGTCATATGGCGATAACGGCGAAGAGTCGGACACGCCTTACTGGCGCCGGCGCGAACCTTCGGGGACGTCCGAAGCTCTCCGAATAAGAGGAATGCATTGAAGGGTGCACAGTTCCACGACCCGAACCGGCTCGCTCTACATCATGTGGCACAAGTCTGGTACGCGACCTCCAACGCACCAAACCTGTTACGTATGGCAGAAACGGGTACACGGTGTACCGCTAAATTATGTAAAGAATAAACCATGAATTCTTTCATCCCGATACTAGATATCGAATCAGCAATTCACGTTTTTTATTTCGAATAACACTAATTCTTGATGAACAGACCACAGGGATATGAAAAAATATGTATTCGCTCTCTCGCTCTATCGAATTGTATAAAGATGAAATGAAAAGAGAGGTGAATATGCGTACGTCGCCGGCACACCTAACTATGGCCGGACATTACTCACTATAGGTAGATAGTAATGTAACTTGTACATGGCTACTGATAACTCCCGAGACAGGACAACAAAGTTTCTAACACAAATGATATGACACATTTAAATTAAAACCTCACAGCAAACACAACACATAAATATTGCACATTTCTTACTTCTTCTCTCCGCATTATTTCCACTTGTAATCGTTTATGATACTCCTCACATTCGTCCTTATATTTCTCCATTTCTTCTTTTGTTTGACGCATTTTCTTCTTCAGTACATCTAAAATGGTTCCTTGCTGCATATTTGTCGTCATTTTGTTCACTTTTTGCTAAACCGAACGCCTAAAAGCTAAAAACTAGAGACACCTTCGCCCTACTCGCGAAAATGCCAACTGACTGCCCCGAACGTTGTTGCTCCGTATCGCAGAGATACCTCGGCACGAATGAACACTGCCGGCGAATAAAATGGCCGCCACTAACTTAGACGCTGCAACTTTATCGCCACTTTACAAATGACGTGCTCTTCTGTGTAACCACTTTTTAATAGGTATTAAATTAGCACGATAACAAAAATTTATTTTTAAATACAATTATTAAACTATCGTACAATAAAACATTATCTTTCAAATGATTAATTTGATACTTTGACAGCAAAGTTAACAAGAATGTTAAACGTCACACACAATCGACCGTGCGGCACGCACTAGCTCCACCTGTCAAATGTTCGGGGAAACAACATCCTGTGGGGTCATAATCGACCTTATACAAGAAAACCGAAATATGGGATAGGCGAAACGCTTCAAAGGCTATACACAATAACAACTACGGATGTTGCATTAGACTAAATGTTCAACCATTGAGTAACATTTGTGAGAACAATTTGTGACAAAATTTTCGTAGAAGCTATCAGATTTTCTTTGTACATAATTATTTCTAATAAAGCGAATAGTGTTATTGCTAAGAATAACAAATAAATTTAAAAAAATTTAGTAGTAGGATCTGATAATATTACAAAAAAATTGTTTTCCTATTAACATAACCTAAAGATATGTTTTACAAATAGCTGTTCAGCGCCACCTAGCAGAAACTCAAAGAACTAAGTCGAATACACGTTGAATAATGTTTAACAAGTTTCGAGACGACATACAAGTAATGGTAAATGAGCAAACCACGCGAGACCGAATTGAAATTTGTGTGTGACGCAATTTGGAAAGTATGCGTCTGCTTTAAATTCAGCAAATTGACACACAAAGTAAACTGTACAAGATATTGTAACTAGTTTTGCTTATTCGTAATAAAATATAGCCTGATCATTAGTTTTTACAATTAAATTATTACTATATAATCTTTTTCTCTTATTTTAGAGATTTTCTATTTTGCAACAGAAAAAAAATTAGTCCTAAAATTCCATAGCATTTCATCTAATCGATACAAATAATAATAATAGTGATCTCATTTAACACTTATGGACATACCTGGCCTGATTCATTCGATGCTATTCTACAAAGGAAACCTCAATTAACCTTGGCTGCATTTCAACTCTACTGACTATAATTCAAATTGTTACTTTTAAAATTCTAAACAAAACGTTTTCATCGATATTTACATGGAACAAAATATTTAAATCGATCTGATTATAATTGCTTATCACACAAATGAACATAATGTAATTAAATAGGGAATAAACTAGATAGCATTGGCATAAAATGTGTGTTTGAATGTTACTTCTATCTTAATATAAACATTTACAGCTTTTTATTAAGCTCTTTTTTTACTCTTTCGAAATTAATGATAGGTCTAAATATGGTAGATGTCTTTTAAACAGCGTGTCATATAATTTAGCAAATGTAAAACTAAATTATTATTTCAAACGAAACATCAAATTCCTGTTTATTTGTGGCTTATAACTGTTAAGTAATTTAGTTTACCAAGTATTATTGAACTAATAGCCGGATAACATAAACAATGTCATATCTAAGAATTATATTTCATTACGAAAATTGCATGTATAAGAACGCAACGATTATACAATTAAATTTTATAGTATTGACTTCGACCTTAATTTTGTTATATAATTTCAGTAATTATTTTAATATTTCGGATTCAATATCATCATTATCGAATTTACGTCAAACTTACTCAATTTCAAATTATACTCATTTCGTAATGAGCATCATTAACCGATATGAGAACTTTGTCGAACATTCTTTACTATTAATAAATTGAGAAGCTCTTAAGAATTGAGTAAATTAATGAATGATGTAATATTGAAATGAAATAATATAATGTAAATAATAATATAAATAAATTTTAAATATAACTTATTTATAAACGAATGTTATTTTAACCCACTTATTAATAGGTGCAATTTATCGATTTTTAGTCGTACTGCACATCACTAAAATCGACACGTAATGAGAGTTATTTAGAAAGTAGTTCTACCACGAAGGCGAAAATAAAACCAATTTTGTATTGAGTACAACGAATTATTCATAACCTCGGTTAGATAATTTTTCTATTCTTATCAATAGCCCAGTTACTTTATGCACTTAAGATGATTCTTGATAAGAGAAAATCTTTAGATATATTTCAATCCTTGAAGCTGCTTACTACTTTATTCTACAAAACTTTTCCGAAAATATTGCCTTTTTTTTTCAAAATTATTATTGTTGATAATAAAAAAAATTAAAGGACTACTAAGGATTATTGTTATTCACGTGCGCTGCGACATCTAGCGGTGGCAATTGCAGTCATCAGCGTAAACAAGTCAAACGAAATGTCAATGGCTCAGCTGATCGCCACGCGCGGATTTAGACTCGCTTGGTAGAGCAGCTTCAAGATTTTTCCGAAGGAACGCGATTAAAAATAGTTCTATACGCATTTGGCCGACGCCTGCCCACTCACACATTCAAACAGTAGTTTAATAAATGTAGGACATTACCCTTTTCAATGCAGTATTCTTAATATTCTGCAACTCATTCTTAATTATAGAAAACTTCATCATCGTGTCAGAGGAAAATATAGAACTTCCGAATGCGAGTCCTGGATAATCAGCACATCTTCGCCTTCGACGATTCTCCCTAGCTGCCAAGACTTCAGTGCACTCGCTAGGACACCTGAGTTTCGCAAGTTCCGCAGTCTCGGGATCATCGTCTGATATATCCGAGGCTAACGTCGTTACCTCTGCGCCGTCACCCGCCGATCTCTCCTCTCGGAAGGAAAAATCGTCATCCGAACTGGCGTTTGATTCCGCACCGGCGATTCTAATATCAAATTCAATTTCATCATCGATATTCGAGTCCTCGAGTATGTTTCGATTCGAAAGTGCATCGTCACTATTCGTCCTTGTCAATTCTTGAGATTCACTAACACTATTGACACAAGGCACAACATCGTCTGTTTGAGAGTCTAAGGTCACACGTTTGGACGGAGCAGTGTTTGCGAGCGAGCCGGGGGCGGGCAGTCGGTCGCCCCTCAGCCGCGGGTGGTGTTGATGCCCCCTGCGCCGCACGGGGGTGCGCCCGTGGGCGTGGGGCGCGGACGCGGACATCACTGCACTCCGCGCGCTCCGACCGGCCGCGCAGCGCCCGCCGCCATGTTGACTGACTGTCACTTTCAATAACAAAAACGTGGCGCTGCCATCGCGTGCCGGACGCCATCTTTTGTTTAACTTAAACAACACTGCTTTACCGACGGTCTACATTCGTGACGGTCTATTGGCGCAAAATTTTTTAAATTAATTTAATTGAAACGCTTTTGTATCTATACCTAGGAGAAAAATTATTTAAAAAAATATATCAATTCAAAATATGTAAATTAACTTCAAATTATTACTATTATAGTATTTGAGTCATGATCATAAAACTATTAAAGTAACTTTTTTATTATACATAAATGATAGTTAAAGCGAACGCTGAAATCGACCGTAAGTCTAATTTTACCTAAACACCGGGCACCGAGCCCATATTAGGTGTCGGTAGCTAAAAATATCAGGCGAACGGCGCGCAGAACGCGGCATTCAAACTCCGTGAAGATTTACGTAGCAAGTTTACTTTGATAGTTTATACAGGAATTACACGGAATTTCTGAGAATTTTGTATATACACTTCTAAACATACTTTTATTATTTACACATTTTTCTGATGACGCAAACTTTAGCACAGAACACATAACACTTGGAAATCACATTTTTAAACAGTGTACTTGCTAATCTATTTTAGTTTAAATAATAAAACGCAGATATGAAGCGTATACGAAAATAAATCATTTAGACACAGTATCGATGAGACAATACATTTTATTTTTTCCATTTCGAAAAATTGTAAGTATATCATAATGCTTCGTCCTAGAATTTTTCGGCATTATGTCAGGATCAATGTTATTATACTCGAAATCAATAAGAACAGTGGTTACGAGTTTGATGCCTAGCCAATGATTTAACTTACTTTCTAAGACAGAGCGGGAATACCAAGGAAAATATAGAAATGAATTGAAACATCATTGTGGCAAAAAAAACTATCCATTCCGAGAAGCAATCGAAATCAATTGTAACTATAATAACGCTTCTATTAAAACTTTAGTCATTTACATCGCTGATAATGAAATTGCATATATTAAATTAATTGTCGCGTCGAAAAATACGATAATTCTAAATTATGTCTCCTAAATACAAGAAGGTCAAACATTACTAGCATAAAAATACATTAGCGACGCCGATAATCCTGAATACCACATATCAAAAATAATTATTCAAATGAAATTGCTTTAACCTCCTTTATTTAACCGTCAATTTCTGTACTTTTAGTAAGTGAAAAGGATATTTCGAAATTATCAACAGACTTTATAATAATATAATTGTTTATAATTTATTGGCTAAGTATTATTACTTAGCCAACTAGTCGAAGGAGCAACTTTCTTTATAATGTTATTATAGTAATAACTGATTACGAACAAAGAATACTGTTATTCAAACTAAAACAAAAAACAACAATTATTCAAAGAACTTACCTACTGCAATTATTTCGAATAAGTAATAAAAAAATTAAATTAATACGATCAGTATAATGTTGTCTTAATTACGTTAAAACTTTAATTCGCTTAAGTAATACGTACTTCAATGTGCATTTAACCCATTTTATATAATTACAAAAGAACGTGGCATGTCGCATGTGTAAATTAACAAGATATAACTGAATTTTGTGACATTTTAAGCACTTGTGCAAATTAACCTTTCAATTCTTTCATAATGCGACATTCTTCGAATTGTATGGAATTTTTTTTTATTTCATATATTTTATACGTGTAGTAAATATGATTTAATCATTTAATGGCAAAATTACGTTAATTTCGTTTAATTATAGATTTAATATAATGTGTTTAGAAAAATCTGACTATTCCATTCCTTATATTAAATAATTAAAAATGTTGATATTGCTATGCTGGCCGCATAATGCTCAGGATGACCCAAGAAGTTTCAATATGACATAAACGGATTTTAAACGGAATACTTTCTGTTTAGAAATTTTGATTCTATACGAATGTAAAATTTCAATTTTATTACGATTTTTTTAGGTTTCAGATTTGTAGGCAGTACTCCTCCATTGCTATCCTGATAAACACAATCGCTGATTTAGTATTAAAGTGTTAACATTTTGGGACCATTAACCAAAGAGTTTAATTGAATTGAATTATGTGGAACTAAACTAGACGTAGCAGTTTAGCTAACTCGTTTCATTTTAATTCGGTCACTTTAATACTAAGCCTGCGATATGTATGTGAAAATGTACTCACGTTCTGTAGTGCCTTCTCCTTCTCCTCGAGCTTGGCGTTGACTTGCATGAGGGCTTCTTGTGTCTGATCGAGGTCGTTCTCAATGGTCTGGATCTTCTTCTGGAGCTGTCTGGCCTCTTCTTCTGCCTACAATTAAATTTATACGTTACGATATTGTAACGCTTAACTTAAAAAAATAAAGAAATCGAATTCATACCAAAAACAAATAGAGTCATAATCGTTTATCATTTCGTTATAAGTAATCTCTGATATTTCATTTACGTATATCGAAAGTTAAATAATAAAATTTGATTGAGAACATTCACAGACGAAGATTAACTTTTACTTTTTTTATAGTATTCTGATGAACACTGATGAAGAAATAACTTTATCAATATTAATAAAAAATTAAAGCTATTTAGTTATTATAAATTAGGAATATAGGACTTTTATTTTTAACTATATTTTTTTATATTATCTATCTATTTTTAAAAATATAAATTTATTTTCATAGGAATAAAAAAAATTGGGAAGTGAAACGGTACCTTGAGTACCAGGGCAACATAAACATATGGGTACCTTCTCAGCGCGAAGGTTAGCGTCCTTGGCCTGCTGCTCGCACATGGCGGCGCGGTCAAGCGCGTTGTCCTTCTCCAGCTTCATCGCCTGCATCTTCTTTTTGATCGCGTCCATGGTGGCGGCTTTTTGTTTCTACTCCCCTTGATGAAAATCTATCAGAAACAACAAAAATCCGATTTAATTTTTTTGTTCAATTATTCAATGACTGGACATAATTTAGTTCAGTCCGGGCGAAGAAATCCAAACAAAATCCGTCATGGCCTTTAATTGTATTAAATGCAAATTTACATAGGCACCAGATGTTTTATTAAACGAAACTTTCGTAGAAAGTAATAAAAATAAAGAAATTTCTTAATCTCAAAAGTTCCTTCAACATTTGAAAACATGAACCATTGTTAAAGCAAACGAATGATAAGTCACTT
The DNA here is from genome assembly GCA_037950945.1 of Hypolimnas misippus. NCBI lineage: Eukaryota > Metazoa > Arthropoda > Insecta > Lepidoptera > Nymphalidae > Hypolimnas > Hypolimnas misippus. The sequence goes on along the minus strand of JBBEEQ010000013.1, from coordinate 10,013,868 downwards.
CAATCGGAAAGCAATCCTGAGCGAGGCTATTTATGGCGTCAAGGGTGCATTGCTCTTTCGTAATACAGGGGTTATACGTTACCTAACTTGCCTATATAGTGTGAACATTTTTCAGTATAATGTAGCATAAAATTTGACATCTTTTTCTCAAAATATTTTAGCGTAATTTAGTTAATTTAAAGATTTAACATTTATCTAAATTCTTTGGTATGTGTTATGTAGTTGCTTTCTACCATTTAATAATTAGTTCCTGGATGACCGAGTGTTGTTTGAAATTTTATATTTAGATTTAGTGGAAAATTAAAAAAATAGTAGTATTTTTTCATTTTTTGAAAACATAGATAAACAACGTTTTACAAAAATGAAACTTGTCTAGATCAATTTATCGCAAATTTCATGAAATTCGGTGGAGTCGTTTCCGAGATTGTATATATAAGAAATACTGGTTTCAAGATATTAGACTATATTTTCATACTGCGTAATTTTCTGCTAAAATATGCTCTATAATTATTTTAATCTAAAGTACAGACTATTCATCCAATTGGTACATTTAAATGTACCAAAGATTTGATTAAGTTAACAACTTAATACAAATCATAATAATGATAGGATAACATTATGTTAACTAAATATTCATGAACAAATTTTAAAATATGTCAGTCTTATGCCTGAGTTTTACATAACTAATTATAGTAGTTAAGAGCCCTTCTATTTGGAACAAGAGAACGTTTTATTTTACATTATCGTCCTGTTATTTGCCTTCTTCCCCTTTTTTTATTTCTAAATTTTAATATAAATCCAAAATTATCACAGTCAATAATCCAGCTCAGAAGGACCATAAAAAGACAACTTAATTCAAACGAATAATACAATAACTTAAAACATTAATAGTATTCTATACTAGTATATATAGATATAGCTATTATACAATCAGAGCATTGCGTTTCATATTAAATATAGGTTTGCGGTGGTTTACTAAACAATCTAAGAACAAAAACTTAAACCGGCTCACGTAGAAGTGGGTACAACTTGTACCAGTCCATTTCTTATGTGCGGATTCTAGAAAGTCCTTTCCGAGATATTGAAATATCTTACATTTCATAAATACGTTCCCGCTTTCATATTATTAACACATACAACTGGACAGTTAAAATACGTTTATATTAATTGTATACCCGGAAAAAACACATGATCATTAATTTTTGACAATTCATTCCGAAATATTCTAAAACATTTACTTTAGTGACTTTTAGTTTTTAAAATTAAATAAAAGTAAAATTCATGACGGGTGAGAATCATTAATTCTGGCAAATAATTATATTTAACGTGTAACATCTCTACAATAGGACCACTTTTTTTGTAAAGATTAATAGAGTATAATTAAATAATGCTTCGTACATTGAAATGAAACTATTTTAAACGGATTTAAATCGCGTATATTAATTATTTTTATCATCCCGACGTTTCGAGCACAAACCGTGACCACGAACGCTGCAAAGTGCTCGAAACGTCGGGATGATAAAAATAATTAATATACGCAATTTAAATCCGTTTAAAATAGTTTCATTTCAATGAATAATAATCGCGAAAATCTAAGACAACGATATGCTTCGTACATTGATAGTTCAAATGTAGTTTATTATTTATCATAATCTCGAAGTCAGTAAATGAGGCTTGTCTAATTTGAAATACATTAAAATTCGATTATACCTTCAAGCCCTTTGTTTCTAAGTCAACGCCCTTTCAAGAATTTAAAATATTACAAAAGAATACTCGAGAACAAACAGTAATCTTATCCTGTGAGTTGTGTTGCGAGTTTCGTTTTCATTAGTCTTTGCGGTTCGATGAAAAGTAAAACAAAAAAATAAACATAAGTATGCGAAGCAAGCATGGTTCATACAAAATTGAAAAAAAAAACTTTTTATGTTATATCTCAAAGAGCCTCATTTTGGTAGCGGTATTTTTTAAAAAAAGAAAAATCTACTTCAAAAGTACGAATATAAAAGTAAATATGGCATTTATATCCCATAAAGAAGGGTGATATTTATATTAAGCAAAATTTCATAAATACCAAAACATGATCGGTACACGTGAAATCAAAATCGTTTTTGGACATTTATATTAACACTATAAAATATATTTGCAGATGCAACAGCAAAAAAACAATGTCAACGACAAATTTATTCAAGTCGCAGCGTCTGAGAGGCTGTGAGTGATTCAATGGAAAAGCATTCCTTTGTGTGAATCATATTTCGCAAAAATGCATCGTGTTGAATAGTGACCGCCTGACCGGTCCAGGCTCCATCTGAAGTAAGCATAGCTTAAGATGTATTTATAGCTAGATACTATATAATACTACATATTATACGCAAATGTATAAGAATATTTAAAATCGACCATTATATTTGGATGCTGATAAGTAATACTGTGTACACACAACAACACACAAATTTCATTTTGAGAAAATGGCGTCTAAATATGTCAAACCTATTCTTAATACATTTGTTTGAACAAGAATTTATCCATATTTTCTTTTTTTTGTCGGTAAATGGTATAATGAATTAAAAGAAGGTTGAAATATTTAATATATTATCTAATAAGAAGATTTTTTAATATTTGAGATTATTGCCTAAATTACAAAATATTGACATATAAAACGACCTTGAAATTCCAAACAATTAAAAAAAAAATCCGTACTTATTTAGTTTATATGACTTTATTTTTTATTGAATAATGTTAAATGGGTGATGCAGTATTAAGATGCCTCAATATCTCCGAATTTCACTTTTTGTGGGTTGACACATTATTGCTTATCAGAATCCATTTATGTAGTGTTATGATATAAACATATTACAGCACTAGTTTCCGTTTCTCGATTTTTTTGGTGTAAAACTTTAACATTGTCACAAAAATTCACTTTTGAAATAAGTTGCACAATTACGTATTTATAATATATAATAGGACATAGTAAGATAATGATCTTATCAATGTTATAGTATACTAGCTGTCCTTGCGGTTATACCCCCGTTAATATCGCTGGTTTGCAAGAATAACGTAGTAATTCAAAATTCTAACAAATAGAACTGAGTATGTCAAAAGACCATAAATCTTTGATGTTAATCATCGCAACTCTTTTCATGATTTATTATGTATAATTTACTTAAACATACACAATTTTCTTTTAATAAATAAAGTTATAACATCAGGGGATCGTTTAAATTATGAAACAACACATTAATAAAGTAATTATAAAACCCCATTCCCTTAAATTCATCATTTTTAGTTGCATCGATATTCTTGAAAAGCAGCGATATATATACTGCTTTGCTCCTCCAGTCAAAATTGTAATCGTTCTGATAGATCCTGAGTTTTATGCAACTCATCGTCTTTATGTATATAAATGTACGTATTGTATGATTATATATGGACTGTGTAATGTATGTTTTTATAATTGTTATACATTTTACGTTTACGCATTTGATCCTAAAAATGTAAGTGGATATTAACATAATTAAAGCGTTACTTATTTATTAGTCCTAGAACCGCGGACTATTTCAGGTAGGTCAGTTAGCTTTTAATAATTTATTTCTTTGTATTTTAATATCTACAGTTTTCAAACCTATTTACAATTTTGTATGTTTTTCTAATTTTTTTATAAATTACCAAAAGTTGTTTTTATTTTAATCAAATACAAAAAAAATGCAAAGAAAATCAATGTTTCATTTGAATGGATGGTTCTTTTATCATGGTAAAGAGCACCAATATAATTATAAATTATTGAAAAATAAGACGATCCTACTAGAAGAATTGTTATCATCTGACGTCAGAAAAACGCCAGCAACACGTTCGATATACTAAACAATAATGGCTATCATTAAATAGTGATAATGCATGAAGTTACAAAACTGTTCAAAGCACGTATCGATTATACCTACGATTAAGTTGTTGTAGACTTTGATTATAGAGAAATATATATGTATGTATTTTCATTGGCCCTAAAGGGTTCTTTTATTTGTATATTGATATAAAAAGTAACTAAAATAACTACAGCGCAACATACCATAAAAAACTAAAATAAAGTGACTATATACGGTTAGGAAACCGTATATGCTTTAATCAAAACTTTATAAAACAATCAGAAGCGAGTTGCGACGTTGAACCTGTACCCCTAGTACGAGTTACGATATTTTTTTCGGGCAATCTGGCACCCATTGATTTGCTAAAAATGAGACGATGACACATGAATGAATCTATTCTCTACTAACTTTTGTGGATTTTCTTTTCTCAATGTGAAATTTTCTTGCCGATTCTTCTCGGTAGAATCTACATTCCGAACTGGTAGAACTTCATTATGGACGTAATTTTTATTTATTATGTATTGACGATTCAAAAGAGCTCGTGAGAGCCTACTTGAATAAAGTTTATTTTGATTTTGATTTTTTTGATAAAATCAACGGTGGATGGGAGGCCGAGTACTGAGACTCAGAGTTAAAAGTAGAGCCCCTGTTAAATCCTAAAGTATAATATTATATCTATCCTAAGCGTGTCTCCTAGTGAAATCATACCACGGCTTAGATCGTCGTCGGAACATTTGTAGATAAGTTTATCTATAGCGCATGTGGCTAGTTAATGTATCGAAGAATAAAGATCTAAAACTACATTATCAAAACTGAGGTTTAGACGAAATGACGAAATAATGGATAGCGGAATGCTGCGAAAATATAAAGATAAGCTTAGAAACTGTGGAACTTACCGTTTTTCAGTTCATAGAAACAAATTAAAGAACTACGGTATCTATATCAAGAAAAAATAAACTCTGTCATTCGCACACGACCTTGTTAGTATTATATGATATGAAAAAATGATTACATACTGTTTTCAACAATGCATATCTAATTATATCTGCAGAGCAATTTATATGGAATTAAATGTACACAAATATATGCGTTCTTTGCGTATCTTCTCTCTTTGTTTTACTTCCTGATTACAGAGATTGCATATTCAATTATCTCCATGATCAAGGTATTTCCATTCTTGTAAGGTATTTCTATGACATTAAGTTTTAACAAATAATGCCCATTTTAATTATAAAATAACATGATTATGAATAACAACAAAATAATATGATAACAAGTATTAACTTGTTATCATACTGTATACCTAGGTTATGCCTAGAGTAGTAGCAAAACCCAGGATCCGCAATGATTTTTAAGGGTTCCATTCCTATAAGTTGCCAACGGGACCTTATTTCTAAGACTCCGCTGTTCGTTCTCATAATCTATAAGAGGTAAAGAGTTACAATTTTTATTTTAAGGGTTTAGTGTTGAAATTGAAAAAGTCTATCCTCAACCAACATTTGACTTCTAACACCAACTTCTCTCCCCTGCCCTTTCGAGATCCTGGATCCGCCGCTCGAGGGTTATTATATTTAAATTTAATTAAGATTCTATGGAAACCAGCTGTGACTGGAAACAGAACACAACGGACGACAACAATTTGCGTGAGATTAATACACTCAAGAAGAACAAGAAGACAACATTTTAAACAAGGACCAACGACAATTCGATTAAAGTCGTACGTATTGTACTTGCAAGCTAACGAGGTGTTATTTAATCCAATAAAAAAATAAAAAATATAGTACTATGATGACATTATCGTTGTAATTATGTAAATTCTCCAAGGAAGCTAATTATTAGGTAAATACAGATGCCAAGTTGGCACCGTTTGTGATGATAACCTTAATCGTGCATTGTTTGCAAGCTATTATTTATCATTGTCTTAGCGATCTATCCTTATAATAATACTCTATCAAGTCGTGTATACGTGATAGGGCCAAGGTTTATAAAAAAACCATAGAGAACAATTTTTTTTTAAGACCAAAAATATTATATATCTCTACGTCTGAACATACTTGTACATCATGTGTAGAATAGTTTGAAAATGATATTTATATTGTAATAATAATATTACAAGAAAGTACTTAATTTAATTATCACGACTATTTCTCAGTATTGTACGTGATGGTTTATTATATTTAAGAGATAATTAATATGAAGTAATGAAAACAAAATACATCTAGACATATGTAATTATATATTCATACATATAAGCACATTTTAAATACGTACTAGGTTCTACCCGCAGAATTACCCGTGTTAGTTTCGGTTTTTCCACGAAGAAAGAACAGAAGAACATAAAGACTAAAGTTAGTAAGTTAATCGTTTTAGAAATTGATATTTTTAAATGTCAGAATTAAACCTTACTCCATACTAAATATCATTAAAATAAGTTCAGTGCTGTAAACGCGAAAACGTAACACAAAGAAGGACAGTTACTTTCGCATTTATACGTTAGTATGAACTTAAAAAAAGTTTCACCTTAAACTTAAAAAATGATCAGGTTTTTTAATGAAATATTTCTAATAATAAATGTTTTTTTTTATATTTCATATATTTGTAATAATAAGTGATTAAAATTTGACTGAATTCCTTAGCTATCGATTTTGAAACTAAGCGGTATATATGTATGTATTGTCCATATGTAAAAGTAACGTCAAAAAATATTTGGCACAACTCCACAGTTAAGATCTTCTAAAACATAACGTGTCGAAAGTTTTATACATACGACTCATAAATAGTGTAGACCTACATTTCATTTCTAATATTGGCTAAGACAGTCCCGGATTTTACGAGATATTCTGAGCGATTTGTCCCGCATTTCTATCATCCTGCGGATTTCTGTGCACGTTCACAATTAATTGAATTTTAATTTCTGTTTGTTACGTATATTAATTATTTATATATGTTTCTGTACTTATTATGGTGACAAAATCTCAGATCATTTATTCACCATTAATGTTTCAAAATTCAATTTTGACTTTACGTTTTATATAAATTAAAATTAACTTATTTTTTTTTATATAAAATATATTAATAATGTAGGATATAATTTAAAAAGAAAAAAAAATAATTAGGAAAATTATTTTCAAAAAATCACTTTAAAAATATATTTGTTTTATTTTATTAAAATATTCATTGGTTTAGACTTTAGCCATTATAGTTTTGAACTGTCTCCTATAATGTTTATTTTAATAATTTCTAATTTGCTTAAATGAAAATTTCAAAAAATAACCTAATAATTGTTGAATAATAATAAGCTGTAAATTAAATATCTAAAAATACTAATCGGAAACTGGGTATAAACATAAAATAGTTGGCGCATGCGTATACCGCCTCCGCTTCCCGCGCTATCTCGCCATTGGTCACGGACTGGCAGATTGCCAAAAACGCGGGAAAACGCGGGCAGGAATTGCTGCTATTGGCCATTAGATTTGAAACCGAGCACCGCGATATTTAAAAATAGAAACAGGGCCGCGATTACAAAATACATTCTTTAGAATGCTTGCCGATTAAACAAAAATCATTTGATCGAATACTGTTAATATAATTTAACACTGATAAAAATCGTTATCATAATCATAACATACAAAAACGAATATTAAAAAAAAATCCAAGAACATAATCTCAACAAATCGAAATTTGGATCGGTAACTTTATAACCAAATCGCTGGACTTACCCCCGACAGTAAACGCAAGAGAAATGCACCTCAATAAAAAAATTGACACTTATCACTTTGTACACGACACTGGTATAGGGGCAGTTGACAGGAGCGAGGTACTTACATGTCGAGTCGACGCGTGCTGTGGTGCGACTGGCGCGAGACGCTGCGGGCCCGACGGTGTCGCCTTACCGCCGCGTAAGGAGATGAGGCCGCACGCGCACCCCGCTCCGAGAATACGCGCGTCAGGGAGGTTTCGATATTAAACTTTTATTATGAAATGTATCTTTATTTAATTGAAATAATGTTGCATTGTTATCCACTTAAGCTAAGGTTTTTGATAGTTTATGAAATGAATACACTATACTTTAAAAAAAAAGGGAAACTACTTTAAAAGCAAATACGTTAATATTAATACGGAATAAGGATGTCGTTCAAGTAAACGAAATTGGTTTACTTGAACGACATCCTTATTCCAATTATTTTGATATTTAAACCAAACTGCTTACTTGATTTTGAGGAAAATTCGATGGGACAAATGGGATAGTATACCCTTAAAACAAAAAAAGAATTAACGAAATCGGTCAAGCTGTTTTCGAGTAATAGATTAACATACATTAAAAGTCCCAGACGAGCTGAGAACCTAATCCTTTTTTGGAAATCCATTAAAAATGACCTGTGTATTAAACCAATTTGTACGATTAAAATACGTAATGTTAAATACGTTAATTTGTTACGATGACAATCATTTATATCATAATTCGATATTGATATGATTACGATCAATATATATGATGAATTGAACATGCGTAAAATACTAATATTATTAATGCGATACTAGCTATCTGTATGTTATGTTTTCACAGCTGTACCGCTAAAATGGTTGTAATGAGGTTCTGTTCGGCTATGTGGTGACTAAAATCCTAGGAAAGAACATTGGCTATTTTGTGAAATCAACCCTTAACAATCACTGTTTAAATCTCAAAAACTAAGTCGATACTTTGCAAATGTTACGAAATTATGTATATTTTCATATATGTATAATACAGTATAGTGAATAAAGACGGTAATTTCGATACGATTAGACTCCTAGATGTTGCTCAGATCTTTTCAATAACTATAAAAGAGCTAATAATTTTGAAACGTTTAAACAGATATTCATAAATTATAACTAAGAACTGTCACGATTATATCAGCTTTCAAACAAAAGATCCATTCGTTAGGGTTTAGCTACATTGCCACAGACATACAGATAAAAGAGTCAAATATATAGCAATATAGTATAATTTTACTGCAAATTATGTCATAAAATGCTATTAAAAAATATATATATTAACAGGATAGGCCCTACTACTGACTTTCCTCAACATATACCCCGTTGTGCCCATGAAAGTCTACTAAACTATTTAAAAAAAACTTGCGTAAACCTTTCTCAATACTTTTTGCATTGAACTGATTTACTTTAAAATGTATATAAATTAAAAAAAAAACGGTATGATGTCACAATTATTTATTATTAGGTTAGAATTTATCGTTTTGAATGAGCTTACTGAAATTAACTATAATTATGACGTATGGTCGTGTTTCTTATTCATTGTTTCGAATAATCTAATTTTAAAACGTCTAATACTTAGTACTGTTATTTTCGCTTACCATAAATTCTTAGAATACAAGAAAATCCTCCGTGCTTACTGACGTCAGTGTTAAAACTAAATTTTAAATGATTTTTAAAGGACAATTACCAATGATTATAATGATTTTTAATGTACGATAGAATAAAATAATAAAACAGCCTAATATTATAAATACGAAAGTTTGTAAATGAGAGTATTATGTAAAGTTTTGATTTCATACGATGACGTTGCCTATAAATTTGCTGCTGATTAACCTTAGTCTTCGGATGACATCACGTAACATTTCTTTTGAAATAGTATGTTACAATTTCCAAGAAAACTTTTTTTTTGCTACCGTAACTTCAAAAAAATTTTTAGATGTCATATAAACTTTCATCCCCTTCGGAATTTTACCCTCTTAAAAATTTATTATTTTAAAATCCCTTCTTAATGAACACCTACATCATATAAAGGTGTGAACATTATTTTAAAATAAAATAAGCCTACTAGATACAAACGGTGACTTGACTATTAATCAGTAAATGTTAAAGTTGTAATGAATAGATACGATAAAAAAATTATCGCAGCATTTATACGATTGACCTAAAGGAAGGATAATGCTTTTCGCGCGTAACAATATTAAAAAACGTTTTAAAAAAAGAAAAAAAAGTTTTAAGTCATCTAAACTATTCAAGTACGGAATAAAGTTCCTTAATTTAATGTTTCGAATATTGAAGTGTGTTCCATATGTTGCAATATAAAGAAAACTTACCTATTAGAAAAATATATTATTAGTAAAACTTTTAAATATAACATTCTGTTTTAAATTGATTATAACTTTTATCAATATAGAAAAGAAAACATGGTTATTAACAAAAACTTCAAACAAGTTTATTAAGAATACATAGATTTGATATCGTAAGACGCCATTTTCTCAAAATGAAGTCCGTGTGGTTTGATTTTAGGGTAAATCGTGTAATAACAATGTTAATTACGAGAAAATGCACGATGTATGTGTCTCATTGAAACTTCAAAATAACATCAGTTGTTGAGTCACCAGACTGTTTAGTGAATTAAGGTAAATAGTTGACCCAGATGGCACTTTTAAGGCGCCATGTTTGACCTTGTGTCGTACAAACTAGGGTTGCCACACTCTATTACCTAAACTTTTTTTTAATTAAAAATTAATTAATTATTTTGATATCAGCACTTATTTCTTATTAAAAATAAGTTAATAGTATTAATTTTTAATTAATAAATAAGTAAAAAATACTCTATGCTTAACATATACATCTCAATTAGCTATCCTGAGATATATCTTATCATTCTTCTTTGGTCATTACGACCACTTAAAGAACTTCTCCCATCAACACAAAATAATTATTTTTATTATTTTTGCTATGTACATACTTTTTCAAGTTTGTATCTTAACAATAGCATAATATAACCATATGTTATAAGTTGTTCAATTTTGGCACCCAGAATGCCGACAAGTTTAGACGACGTAGCAACCAGCTAGCGGCTGAATATGACAGGTGAAAGTATTTTTAGGCCAACAAAGTTAATCAGAGAGATATACTATATAGTTATAAAATATCATTGAATTTTAATATTAAACACTTTACAAACTGGTAACACTTCGTCAACTAAGTGCCCTTAACTAACTACTATAGAACGGTCACAATTAGTTAGATCTCGTTATGATTATTAAGCCCATATAAAGACTTTTATGGTTTGATTGATATGATCTAGACTCTACAGGTATAGATTAATTCAAGGGTAAAATATTTACCATAAAAATCTTGCTTGTCAAGATTTACGTTTTAAAAAAGTCTGTATTAAACAACAATTAATGATATCATATAATATTTTTTAATTTAAAAAGTTTTTATCCTTATAGAGTTAGCTGCAGTAAAATATAACATTATATAATTATAGATTTTATTTTCTTTTTAATCCTCGATAAAATTCTCTAATATTTTTTATTTTAGTTTTCTTTTTAGTAAAAAAATCTGTTATATCCCTACCGAAATCCTATGCATTATTCCTTCCTACTGTACAGAAAATGTATTCAAAGATTTGATATACAGCCTCTAACATATCTTTATAGACGCATCTCGAGTTATAATTCTGATAGATGATAGATGCGTCTATAAATAATAAAAATTAATATATATTTTAAGACCCAATAGTTATAAGATAAAAGCTTATAGTAAGTAACTAGTCATAAAATGATAAATATCCACTGGTGCGACAAGTCTATTTTGATCCGGTTTATAATAAATGTAACTACATTTCTTTTCTGTCCTCGGAATATTTTTTTAAAAATTCTATAGCCTTGTAATACTTGCTAAAAATAATGAGAAGATAAAATTCTAATGTACCATGAGTTAGATAGTTCCAAATTTTAATGCAGATAATGAAAGAGTTGTTAAAATATTAATCTGTAATATGTATCGTTTTTTTTTTTTTGGACAAGAATGAGTGTTCACTTACAATTTGTTATAGATACTACTACTATACAATATGAAATATCTATTTGTTCAATTCAGTTAAATGAAAAATATAATTGAAGATATTAACTTAATTATAAAATTTATTAAGAATATGCAAATAAGTACTGGAAAATCACATAATACCCGTGCTTATATGAATTGTAGTGAATATATGTAAATAACTCAAAGGTGACTGACTGACATAGTGATCTATCAACGCACAGTCCAAACCATTGGTCGGATCAGGCTGAAATTTGGCAGGTAGATGTTATAACGTAAGCATCCCCTGAAATGTTATCTATCTGTCTGTCCGTTTGTTTGTTCTAGCCGGAAGATTAGACAATCTCTGAAACAGTTAGACCGATTTTGACGGAACTTTCACTCGCAGATAGCTTATGTTATAATTAAACTTTTTTTTGAAATTTTTTTTATTTTTATTTTTGCAGGCGAAGTCACGAGAACCAGCTAGTTCTTAATATAACGAATATCAGATGCACAAAAAAAAACCTTAAACGTTACAAAAATGACGCAGAAGCTAACAGGACTTTTCCTCAAAGAATGTACGTTAACGACATGGAATGAATACTCTTAAAGGAATTGTAATGAATCATTATTAAGATGAAAGCGAACAATATGAGTCACTTTACAGCTACATATTACCTTATATGGTCACCGAAATTACCATTTTTTACCATGTATAGAAACACCTAATCAAAATTGATACCGAATAATATCATCATTTCCTGCTTAACATGGAAAATATTTTAAGTAATTCTTTTAAACGTGTATAATGAATTAAAGATTTTGCATAATGTTCATTAACAATAAGATATTTGACGATTTTATAATTTAAAATGTTTAGTTTATTTTGATTTAACATATTGAATTTACTCTATCCCACTCACTTAAATGTATTTATAAAAATAGGTGTAATTCTCATTATTATAGAATGGCTCTAAATATGTGATAATCAGTTCGTTACTTCTTACGCAAATTTGAAAGACAAACTAATTATAATACAGGTATGGTTGTTAAAAAGGACTACAATTTGCATACAGACTTACAATTTGCGTAAATTTTAAGTTTGTATACAAATTGTTGTGTTATTTTTTTTTTTGGTTTGATACGTAAGTGATACAAAACAACTCTGCAACCTGGTAACAGCGTCTAGATGGCCTTACGAAATTTCAGTCTTTTTTCAGGTTTACAGCAATGACAAAGAACTTATAAACATAAATCTTTCTGAAATTCTGAGAGCAAAAGTTATAAGTAATTATTACCTAACAGAGGTCTAATCTTTGTACATTTTCTTTTAATGCAAAAATGTATTAAAAATTAATAATAATATGAAATACAATCTACCTTACATAAAAAAAAAAACTATCATTAAACAAACATCCTACATTAAAAAGAATGTAAGAAGCTAAACAGAAATAGATCCTCTATAATACATACGTAACATAATTGCTTTTCTAATCCATTAAGACAGAAAACAGTGAGCGAGCCGTGATCGTATGGTAGAGACGATGGTTATTTGTGGAGCGCCGTCGTGTGCTACGGAAATAGATCGTATCGTCATAACAATCTGGTGGCAGGAACATCTGTAACATTTAATCGATTTACTGAATAGATCTGTGGATGGATTTCGTTTACACCGGATGGATAAATACGATTGAAAAAATTTTATACTTGTAAAAAAATTGAGATGAAGACGACATTGTTAAATTTTATTTTAACGTGCGGAAATTTATGTAAAAACTTTTAGTAATCCAGTTTTTCGCTATGATTTTGCTTACCTGTGTTTCGATTTGTAAACCTACAAAGGAAAAGCATAATATATACCTACCTAAAATTTACGTTTGAATTTCTATTCCACCTTCATGACTCTTCGTGCTTTGTTTAAAGTAGGTTATCATCGTTTCTTACGATGTGAAGCGTGCATGAGCTTTTAAAAAATATTTATTATACAAGGACTAACAAACCTAAATACTGACTTAGATGTTACGATAGATATAATTTAAAATGTTAACTATGAAGCTACGCATTTTTTATGCAATTCATGAATTTTGAATGCAAAAACACTCTCCATCGTATTTCCGGCAAAAAATCAACCAAATCGAGTGATGATCTTTCTTACATGCGGCATATAAGCATAACAGTAGCCTAGTAGCCTTGCAAACGTTTAGAAAATGTCATGTTTTA